>OV702293.1:214741901-215991901 GCA_916181665.1 Avena sativa
ATGATCCAAATTAATTTAAACCCGTAAAAAATCAATACTAATAACATCCCTAACACAATTACAATCCAATTAGACTACCTTGGTCAATTTAGAAAAACAAATCTTGCATAAGTACCATGTTTCATGTATGCATGTTATCTCTGTGGCATATTTTGTGCAAGTTGTGATTAGATCTATGTTTGTGTTTTGTTAGATTGTTTGGAGTGCGCTGAGTAGTGCTATTGTGTAGAGTGCTGCTCGGATCAAGGCAAGTTACACCGCTTGTTCATAATTTTATCCCATTTTTGATTCGATGCATGTGATCATCAAAATTCTGTAGTATGCATGTGTAGGATGTTCTAGTAGAATTATTATTTTGCAAGTGCGATGATTTTGTAGTATGCCATGAGTAGCTATATACTTAGGATTTCCCCTCCTAATAGGTTCCCCTGTTTTGCTAAGTATTGCTTGCTATGCTATATATATGTAAAATACCGTTGGGGGGTTCGAAAGACAATGAATTTTTCTAAGTATAAAGGCTCTCTTGAGCAAACTTTTCTTCTCAAATCCACTTCAAAATAAAACTAAGTTTTCTTCTGGGCGGAATGGTTGTCGGGTCAACGAGTGAGATTTTGGTGGAGGACGGCCGCCCAGGAATCAAAGAAGTCTGCCATGTTTCAGAATTCAGAAGCTTCCAGTGCAACCACAATACATATGGGCTCTGTCTTGGCCTAGTACTTAGTGGGAAACCTCACCTGGGTACCAACATTTGGAGGTTCTTGGCACGGTTGGATCCAGAAGGTAGAGGGGCTACTAAGGGAAAGCCTCGCCATGGTCTTGTCTGTAAAAGGACTTGATTGTGGATTGTGGGTAAAGTGCACAAACTCTCGAGAGTATTGCAATCTGATCGATCAGCCGTGTTCACGGAAATAGAACAATTTTGAGCATCTGAAGGATGGAGCCTCTGAAGGATCTTCCTCTCTCTCTTTTAAAACTTAAAGTTTTTTAAAAACCCAAGGCGTGAGTCATATCGCTATTGGGAGGGTGTTGGGAACTTGGTGCGTAATATCCAAGTGTTAGGTTGGTTGGACACTTGGTGAGTAATATCCTCATGTGCCATTCGACCATATTTTACTTGAACAAAAGTTTACAAAGTAGGGAAAATCTTCTCTTCTTCTCTATACTTAAGAAAACTAGCTTTGAGCAAATGAACTCTACATCCTAAACTGGCCTTGCATGTAGAGATAGTCTTTTCTTTCCTTAGTGTAATTTGCCAATACATTTAAAGTATTGACCCAACTTGTTGGCCGCACGTCTTATGTGCAGAATCCGAAGATTGAAAGGTGCGTAGGGATCACGAGTCTACACTCGACAAGCATGGGGCGTTGATGGACTCAAGCTGCTTTTATGTTTCCGCTGTTATTTGAGCTAGCTTTATGCTAAGCAAATTTGTAATAAATTCATACTCTGGATTCTCCGTGTAATAAAGACTTTGTGTTTTACATGATATTCATCGACTGTGAGTGCTAGCTATTGATCCAGGGACTAGCACGTAAATCACAGGGACTTAGGATCTTTATTGATCCAAGGTCACTACAGCGGCACTCCCCCAAGCTTGGAACAAGCCAAGGGGATGCCAAACCTGATGACGAATTACTCCTTTGGTGGTGGTGTTCTCTTGATAAGCTCCTCAATAAGTTTCTTCAAATACTCCATATCAAAAGTCAGAGTATGAATCAATTCTGAATTATGTTCAATGAAGCTCATAATCAATTCGTACCGAGGATCCCAGTCCTTGTTATTTTTCTTCCACTCTTCCTTCTTAGAGTGTTCCTTCCCTGCATGGTTAGAACGAGTGGTACAAGGAGGAAGTGTCCATGGAGCGAGAATATGACGCGGAGGTTTCCCTCCTGTAGACATCTGTACTGTCCTCTTAAGCTTGGTGGGTTTTGCCATCAATCCAATGCCTGCGACGGTAGTGCGAGTGTCCAGTTGCTTGTCCTCCTCCATGTCTTCCTCATCGCCTACCAAAATCTCCTCCTCCTTGGGTTTATGAGGATCATCTTCCTCGTCCTTCTTGCCTTTGTCATTGGCGGAGACCATGGTGCTCTGAACTTGAGAAGTTTTCCTGACAGAAACATATTGAAACGAAAACACGACGAGAACACAATGCACGAACCTCGGGGGATCCGGGGGGTTATATATTATGAAGTTTCAAAGCATAAGGAAGGTTCTGACACAGACACGAGGCAGAGACGGAGTTCGGGGGTGGCACACCCCCTCCAGGCGCGACCAGATTGGGCCCGCGCCTAGGGTGGTTTTTTCCACCCGGACTTCGGTTCCTCCTCTGTTTCGTCTTAGTCTTCCTTATGTATTAAAAACATCAAAAATATAAAAAGATTGGGGTTTCACGAACCTTTTGTTTTCACCACTTTTACCTATTCAAAGACGAACTCTAAAGACTCCTTTTCTCCTTCTCCTAGAATTTTCCTTGCCTCACAAGTCAATACACAAACTTCAATGGCAACATTAGTTTAACAAAAACAACTAACCTTTAGGTTCACACTTCAACTGAAATCCATCAAAACAAAGGCTTTTAAAAGAGGCAAATGCAAATGATAACAGAAATCTGTCAAAACAGACCAGCAGGTAAAGATTGATTTTTTCGAAAACCTTATGTTGCTCAAATAAAAAAGTGCAAAACTAATGAAAGTTGGGTAACAACTTGGAGAACAAGCTCAAAAAAATGCAGATCCATCCGACGTACTGAGATCCCTCACGAATATTTACGGTGCAGCATAAAAATCTGTCCCAGGACAGCCACTTTTCACAACTCCTCTACTTCACAAAAGTAGTTGAACTTGACACAAAAACCAAAACAAAAAGGATAAGGAGAGGTTATTACTGAAGTAATAACTTCCAAGACTCAACCAAAACTCTTGGGTTATCTCCCAACAAGTAATTTTCTTTAATGCATTTAAGTTAGGCTTGAAACTTTCAAAGATGCTCACATAGGAGATAAATATTTTAAGTGAAAGAGAGCATCAAGAAGCAAATAACCAACACATTTGAGTCTAACCCACTTCCTATGCATTGGAGTATCATGAGAAAACGAATTGTTGAAACAAAAAGCCACAAGCATAGGAAGACAAAACAAATGCAACTTCAAAGCTTTCAACATAAAACGGGGAAATTTAACATTATTGAGATGCATAAAACCATGTTTCCCCCTCTCATAATAACTTTCAGTAGCACTTTGAATAAAGTTGACAATATAACTATTACTGGCAACAACTTTATCATCTGAATGAGCATACTTACAATCACCAAAAAGAGGTCCAAGGTTATAAACTGGATCAATAGAAGCAAGTTGTTCCATCCTGAAATCTTTATTAGGCAAACTATTTTCACAAGGAGCTTTAGCAAATTTGGAAAAGTTAAACTCATAATAATATCCATCAAACTTAGTTAAAACTTTCTCCTTCTTAAAATCTATAATAGCTCCACAAGTATTCAAGAAAGGTCTACCAAAAATGATAGGACAAGTTTTGCTAGCTGCTGAGTCAAGCACTAGAAAATCAGCAGGATACTTAATCTTACAGAAGAGAACCTCCACATATCTTACAATACCAATAGGGAAAATGGTTTCCTTATTTGCAAGGTGAATAACCACATCAATGTCCTCCAGCTCACAAGGACCAATCTCATGCATAATTTCCCTGTAAAGCTCATAAGGAATAACACTTGTAAGACCCCACCTTTATAAAGGTAAAGGTCCCTTTGATTGCAATGCTAGTCCCTGGTTCAATTGCTAGCATCCAGGAATTTCTCCTTCCTCTTAGAATCAGTATCAACTTCATACGGTGCATAGCGCGCCAGATTGTTGAATTCCTCAATGTACTCAGCCACACTGCGGTGACGCTGCTTCAGGTTGTGGAACTCCTTCTTCTTCAAGTTTATCACTCCGGGTGAGACGTGAGCTGTACGGAATCCATGCTCAAAAATAGCCCAAGTCACATCCTCAAGGGGAGTGGTGATCTGATAGTTGTCCCACCAGGTTGCTGCTGGTCCTTCGAGCAGATGTGCTGCAAACCTGACTTTTTCTTTGTCGGTGCAGCCAACAGTCACTAAGTCCTTGTTCACTGAACGTAACCAGTCATTGGCTACCATTGGATCAGTGGTTCCCGAGAACTTTGCAGGCCTTAGTCTCAGAAATCTGGCGAGCATGTCAAATGCTGGGGGATTATTCTGATTGTTGTTGTTGTTGTTATTGTTATTGTTGTTATTGTTGTTCTGATTCTGGTTCTGCATGAACTGTGTCATCATTTGCATAAGCTGAGCTTGAGCTGTCATCAAGTGCTGCATCTCGGGAGTGACGTTATTGCTGTTGTTTTGGTTGGGGTTGGCACGATGGGGAGGCATATGTGGTTTCAATAAGGATAAGAATGAGGTACCTATAGATGCTTAACATGCACAATACATCACATAAAAACAATATCAATAACCAAGCTCAAAAATAACATAGAGTTTGAACGACATAAACAACGGGTTTTGAAAGTGCAAACACACCATAGCAAGCCATACACATGTTGGATGGTCATTGTCACATCCCAAAATTTTCCAAATTTTTTAATGTGAAAAATAAATAAACAAAATAAATAATTGTTGAAATTTAGAGTGAAAAGAAACTTTTTGTTTCTAAATGGAAACTTAAAATCCCATCTTGAACAAACTTTGAATAAAGTTTGAATACAACTAAATTCAAATCAAATGAAATGCATTCATCAATGAATGCATCTTGAAATTTAAATCATTTGGAAATAAACCAAAACCCTAAAACCCTAATGGAATGAAATCATTTCCAAGTTATCTCAAAAGACTAAAGATTTGATCCATATAAAAATTGTCAAAAAACATTTATAAATGATAAAAAATGACAAATAGAAATATTAGAAAACCATATAAATTGGTTTCACTTAATTTGGAGCCATAGACAAAATCTTAAGAATTTAATAAGATAAGGGAATTGAATTTCCAAAGCTAATAAAGCACCTATCTAGAAATCCATACCAAATGGTGAGCAATTAATCCTAAAGATATTTAAAAGGATAAATAAATATCAAATAAGATTTTACAAATTGGAATCACCAAGTTTGGATCTATAAATAAAAAGATATGGATTTTATAAGATAAAGATAGAAATATTAAATGAGGAATATTTAAAGGCCAAATTAAAACTTGGCCAAGACCATAAGCAAATGGAATAAACATAATCCAATTTCAAATGAAATAATTTAATAAATAATATTGAAATAAAATAATATGGCCTTAACCAAATTCTATTCCATTGGATTAAGACAATTCCCAAATAACAATTATTAATTAAACCATGGGAAAATAGTATTTGGAATTTATCCAAGTGGATTAAAAGTCATTTAATTAACTTAAATGGAATCAGAGAAATCAACTAAATAAAATTTATGGAATTAAACCCATATTTAATTGGAATAAAGACAAATACCCAATTTAAATGATTTATAAATCATATTAAAAATATTCCAAATAATTCAAGGTGAATTATTTGACACCCTAATAAATAAATAAAACCTACTGAATAGGTTTGGTAAAAATATGGTTTACAAATAAAGTTTTAAAACACATTAAAACCTATTTGAAATAAAGACAAATGTCCATTTATAAATAAATAAAAGACCCTAAAAAGAAAAAAAGAATTATTTTAAAATTGACTTTAGAATGTATTATAAATCAGTATTTGAATATACACAAAGTTTGGTTGAAATTTGATTTCAAATGGTGTTTGAATTGATTAAACAAAATCAAAACAGATAAATAGAAAAAGAAAAAGGAAAAACAATCTGTACAAAAAAAATGAAACAAAGCAGCCAGCCCAGCAAACCCAGCCCACTGGCCCAGCAAGCCCATTTTTCTCTTCCCCCACAGAAAACGTTTCATACTCGACAAAGAACCCGTAGAGTCGCTGATGTCTGGACCCCACTGCCCCTCTTCCTCTCTCGCTGACGACACGGTCCCGCCTGTCAGTTTTCGTTTCCACCCGCCGTGACCTCATCTCCCCCAACCTCGTCGCCATTTCTGCCGATTGATTGTGCGTTTAATTCCTCATTAACCGCGCATTAATTCAGCCCTGTGACCTCGCGCATATAAGCATCCCTCTCCCCTCTTTGATCTCCCTCATTCGCCAGACTCTCTTTGCCCCCAGGCTGCCATAATTTCGAGCTCGCGCCTCACTGCTCCGGCGAGCTCACCGACAAATTCCGGCGCCGCCAGACCCCACCACTTCCCTAGACTCCACGATCTTGCTCTCCATCCCCGTGCGCATCTAGTAGCATCCCTAACTAGCCCGCGCGCTCCGAATCATCGGCTAGGAGAACACCGTCTCGCCACCGATGACCACATCCACTCCGGCGAGCTACCGACGCAAACCCCGTGCGCCCCACGTGTTCTGGTGAGTACCCCTACAACCCCCGAGACAGTGCGCATCCTTCTGACATTTTTCCTCTCTCTCTTGCATCCCAGGCGCTCGCCTTCGTCCACGGTAGTGCGTGCCCGACGCAGACAGGAACTCCAGCGAGCAATCGTCAACGTCTCCGTGCTCCCCTTGGCCAACCAAAGCAACAACAAGAAATCAGTGCTTCGCGACAATTATGGTGAGCATCCTCACTATTCCCCGCACGCCCTATTTCGTTGGCAGCGTCACCGTCAGAGCCGCGCTGCCGCATGCCACCAGTGGGCGCCGCCAGTTTCTGGTCGAGGCACTGGGAGACGTCAGATCCAGATCGGAGCGATAGGATAGATCCACTTATCGAAGAGCTATGGCTGTCTCTGTACCGCATGATCCACATTAGATCCTACGGCCCGCATCGCTTGATCCGTGCGAATCATTTTCAACCAATCAGAACAGGACGCGTGGCCTAGGTTTAGATCTAAAAACTAGAACTATTATATTAGATGTTCAAATTTGTAAATTGCATAACTTTTGATCCACACGTCCAAATTCTGCAAATTTTATATCAATGGAATCAGAAGACCAAGTACTTTCCAACCATGCACTTTGTTTTGCTTCTGTTTAATGGGTTGTTTTTGCAAAAACTTGTGTAGGCATATTTTGAATATAAAATTCATTCTAAAATTATTTTTGTGATAAAATCTTTGGCAAATGGATTGTTTTGAACCTACTGACCATAGAAACAAACTTGTGGATTCAAAAACATATTTTGTGAGGCAAAAGAATAAATCCTTGAATTAAAGCATTTCTAGTCAAATAAAAATGTTTTTTATATGTTAAAAATACTTTTTGGAGAAAAATCTTTGGGAAATGATTTGGATTAAACTCTCTGACCCCAAACACCAAGTTTTAGAATTAAAATGTATTTGGTGAACCCTATAAAGAATATTGCTTTGCTAAAGGCATTTTCAACCACATAAAATATTGATTTGGTTTAAAAATGGTTTATAGGTAAAATCTTTTGCAAATGCTTTTGACACTTTTATAAAATGACCAATAGGTGTTTTAAAATGTTTATAACCTATTAGAAACCACTTTTCCAAATAAAACAATCTTTAGCATGCTTGCATGCATTGCTTTGTTTCTATTATTTTATGTGATGGTTGCTTGAATGGTAGATTGAATTTTTGCTTGCTTGATTGAATTGTAGTGGAATTTGAAGAGTGTGAATATTGCAAGATAAAGGAGTGAACTTATATTCTCTACCAAAAAGGCAAGTGATGCTTCATACTTTTGTCCCATTATTTTCACTATGCATTAGTGATATATCTAAGTAGGACTTGCATGGAATTTTTGCTAAGTATAAACTATGCCATGGGAAATCCTAGTAGATGAAACCTTAGTAGAAATTTCCTAAGTTAAGATTCCTACTACTATCATGCTTAGCTTAGATAGTATAAAACAAGGGTGGATTATATTCATGCTATGGAATATTTCTAAGTCAAGGACTTGTGTTTTTTTAATAAAACAACTAAGTGAATGAAACACCTGGGTGGAATGGTTTGTGTTGAGTGGTTATACAAGGCCCATTTCTATGGTTTACCTTGTGTATCTCACTTGTGGAATGCCACCCAGGAACAAAGAGATTTGAGATGTCAAATGTTGAGAAGCTTCAAGTGCAGCCACTTGGCATTATGGGCTCTGCCTAGATCCTATAGGTTACAATAACTTAGCCAAATGGACAGTTGGTGGTAGGGGAATGTTAGGTTGGAACGCGTCCATTCTGGTCTAAGGGAAGGCTTCTGAAAGATCTTGTCTTGGTGAAACCAAGTCTTGTGGGGAAAGTGCACCACCTCTGCAGAGTGTAAAATCTAAGTACTTAGCCATGTCCCTGGTAAAGGACAATTTGAGCATCAAGACATGGAAGCTATCAAGAATCTCCTCATCCCAATTTCTAAGTTAAATTTTTTGTGGTTGAACAAGGGTTGAAGGATCACCAATTTCTATTGGGAGATGCCTTGGGTGATTGTTGACAAACAAAAACTTAGTGTTTTCAAAAGATAAGGAAAATCTATTTTGAGCAAAGCAAGCCTAAGCTCCACTTAGCCAAATGCATATAGATGATAGACTCCACTATACTACCTTAGTATCACTTGCCAATACAACTCAAATGTATTGACTCTTGTGGCTGTAACTTATTATGTTGCAGGTTTGTTTGATGTTAGTGGAGTATGTTGATTAGGATTACAAGTCTACAACCAACATGATTGTCTATGGCATTTTGAAGATGAAGGACTCCATGCTATAGTTATTTCTGCTGCATTGTAATGAGATAGCCAAATGAGCTATGTAAGATGTAATAAATTATTTTATTCCTGGTTATAAAGTTGTAATATGACCTTTGTTTCTTGATATTACATATTAACTGTGGATGCTAGCTATTGATCCAAGGACTAGCATTGTAAACACAGGGATCTCTACCTTATTGAAGGTTGGGACATCTACAGTCATTGCGACTCAATAATCAAAGTATGATAGATAAATGATAGTCGAGTAGTCTATACTACTCCTCCATGTCGACCTCCACGTCAACAAGAGTAAGACATGCATTCTCCATGGCGGTCTTGTACTCATATACATTGGTGGTCAAGGCCTCGATCTTCGCGTGGAGTGCTCTCTTCTATGAGTGCAGCTTCTCGATCACTCCCTGCTGGTGCTCGAGCTCGAAGTCCTTGGCCTCTAACTCAGCCTTCATCTCCCCGATCTTCTTGTTTCTATCTTGGACTCGTTTCTCCTTGCTCTTGAACTTCTTGTCCTGGCTCTCAAACCGGGCCTCCATCTCTTTGATGATCTCGTCTTGTTCCGCGAAGAGCTTGTCCTTCTCCCTCAGCTGAACCTGGAGCTTGTCATTGCTAAGCATGACGTTGGTCCTCTCCGTGTCGAGGTGTCTAATAAGACCCTCTAGGTCCTGAAGGTACAGATGAACTGGCTCAATCATCTCTCTATTAGCTTCATTGTACTCTATCGCCTCACCCTCCTCGTTGTGTCTCCCGAACAGGTGAAAGTAGAGACCTCTAAGCTCGGTGGAGTGCCTCCAAGCCAGACGTCCAAGTAACTCCTGCATGACTACATCTAAGCCTCTCTCCTTGTCATCATGCATCAACTTGAAGGTGATAGCCTCCGTGGGTGGCTCTGCCTGGCGTCCCGGCTGTGTGACTCTGAAGCCCCAAAGGTCCTTCCTCTCAAACTTGGTGAGCTGAAGTGTCGTGATACTAGGAAGTGGAAGGTTGAGCACACTAGTGAGCTCCACGAGACGAGAACAAAAACGAGTTCCCTTGAACTCCTCGGCAGTGTTGATAACAATGTTAGGCATCTATTGTATAAGATAGAGAAAGGTTAGAATCAACACAAATAGAGAAAGAATCACAAGACAAAAGAACACAAGCACATTTTTAACAACAAACACACAAGTCATGGCATACACAAATCCATTACAAACACCAAGGTTCAACAAAACTTAGACAATTTTTGGAGTAAAAACGACAAGTGTGGTGGTCCATCTAACGGAGTACATTGCAATTCTCACTCACTAAACAAGATAGCTATCAGGGCATCCTTAGTGGCAATCTATCTATCTTGATCTCAAGACTCCCATATTAAGTCTATGATGTCTTCCCTTAGTCGTTGATTGGTAGCCTCTAAGTCTTAAGTATTCTTATTTTCTTCTCTGAGGTCATTTGGAGTGTTGACCATTCTACACTTGAGCCTATCACCAAGATCCTTGATGGCATTCCAAGCTACATTTCTTGCAGAGTCAAAGAATGTTGTGTGCATTTAGGAGTTGGTGACCATGTAGAATCCCGACTCTTTGTGGTCGTCTTCCTTGTTTTTGTACAAGTGAAGTTGTACCCACCAATACTCTTCTGCTTCATCCATCACAGGGAATCCCTTGTACACAGCTGCACCATGTATCCCCATGGTAACCATAAGGTTCTTGAGTGCTTTGGGAAACTCCATCTCACACTCCAAAGTCATGGTCATGAGTGTTCCCTTCCTGACGGCTTCGTTGATGGAGTTCAACTACAAATTGAGATGAGAAAGGAGATTAGAAAAGTTTACGAGAAGAAAAGACAAGTGTGGAATTTTTTCAAAGTGTTGAAATTTTCCTTAGTGGTTTCTTAGTCTAATCCAACCTAGGGTCATAATCCTACAGGCAACATAGTTCTATGATACCATCTCTAAGACCCCACCTTTATAAAGGTAAAGGTCCCTGTGATTGCAATGCTAGTCCCTAGTTCAATTGCGAGCATCCATAGTTTAAGATCAAGTACACAGATACAAAGGTCATTATTACATCGTCATTCTAGAGATAACATAGTGTTTTACAACTCCATAGCCATAGGATAGTACAAGAGTTCAACTTAACAAAATGAAGTAAAGTCTTCATCTTCATGTGCCACAGGCAAACATGTTGAGTGTAGACTCATAACCCTAATCCTCATCAGAGTACCTGCAACATCACAAGTTATAGACATAGTGGGTCAATACATTGGAATAGTATTGGCAAGTGATACCTTAGTAGAATAATATATTCTAAACTTCCATATGAATTTGGCTAAGTGTAGCTGAGGCTTGCTTTGCTCAAAATAGGTTTTTCCTATCAGTTGAAAACACTAAGTTTTTGTTTGAAAAAAATCACCCAAGGCATCTACCAATGAAGATTGGTGATCCTTTACCCTTGTTGAACCACAAAATTTTAACTTAGAAATTGGGATGAGGAGATCCTTGATAGCTTCCATGTCTTGATGCTCAAATTGTCCATTGCCGGGGACACGGCTAAGTACTTAGATTCTTCCTTCTCGAGAGGTAGTGCACTTTCCCCACAAGACTCGACATGCATCGAGACAAGATCTTTTAGAAGCCTTCCCTTAGACCAAATGGACGCGTTCCAAAACTTTCACCCCCTACCACCTTTTGTCCATTTGGCTAAGTTATTGCAACCTATATGATCCAGGCAGAGCCCATATTGTCATGTGGTTGCACTAGAAGCTTCTTAACATTTGGCATCTCAAATCCCTTTTTTCCTGGGTGGCATTCCTCAAGTGAGATACACATGGTAGGACATGAAAATGGGGCCCTGGTAACCACTCAACAAAAATCCATCCATGCAATTACCATTCCACCCAGGTGTTTCATTCACTTAGTTGTTTTGTTAAGCAAAAACATAAGTCACATGACTTAATAAAAAATTTCAAGGCATGTATATGTATATACCACCCTTGTTTGCTACTAGCTAGGATAAGCATGATAATATAACAAGTATCTTAACTTAGAGAATATTTCTACCAATTCTACAACTAATAGGATTTCCCATAGCATAGCATATAGATACTTAGCAAAATATCATGCATGCACTATACAAAATATCACTAGCGCATAGTAAAAATATTGGGACAAAGACATGAAGCACCACTTGCCTTGGTAGTTGGGGGAGTAGCAACAATCCTCACAATCACAATCACCACTAGCACCAAAATCTACACATAAAATGATGGCACCAAATTTATATTCCAAATAATCAAGCAAAAATATATGAATGCATGCAAATGCCTTGTGATGATTTTTCTTAAACTAAACAAGACAAGTAAACAGTACTGAACACTAAAAATAAACATTTATTGACTAGATAAAATTAATTTGTCTTTAAAATTTTTTTCTAAATAATTTTTATAAACAAAATAAGCCTATAAATGTCTCGGCATAAAATTCCATTTTAACATAAGCAAATAAAAAACTAAGCCCATAGATGTGTAGGATTTAATTTTGTGAATCCATTGATATATTATTTGCATTTTTTTGGATAAACAGAACAAAAGTTATGCATTTTACAAGTTAAATCATCTAATTAAATCAAATCTGGATTTTAAAAGAAAATCCCTGACACCCGGCGGCTCCTGATTGGCCAGTACCGGTTCGTGGTGGTTCGTGCTTCAGCATTGTTGGATCTAATTAGATCCAACGCACCAGATCGCAACTTACCTCTTCGCTGGCAAACTAACTTACACCGCCAGATCTAAATCCTACAGCCCAGATCTAAGCGTACCGATTCGCTGTTGGATCTAATCGTGACCGCTGGATCTAGATCCAGTGGATCTAATTACTCTGCCACGAACTTGCGGCACAAATGGCGAGCAGTGGCAGCGACGGCTCTGCCGACGATGTTTCCGGCGGTTACAGAGGGGGTTGGGGGGCTGTGGTTGGTCTTACCAGCATCACAAGGTTACGAGGGAGCTCAACGAGTCGCTGACGAGGATGGGGGTGTGCTGTAGCAGTGGCTAGAGCTCGTCGGAGTTGCTGGAGGCGTCGGGCACGTGTTGGCGGAGATGTTGACGACGCTCTGCATCGCCCTATCACAAACCAGAGGCATTAGGGTGTGCACAAAGTTTAGGCGAACACGACAGTGGAAGGTAGAAGGCAAGGGGCGCTCGAATTTTACCTAGATTGCTTGTCATAGTTGGGCTAGTTGTCGGTGGCGCTCAGTCGAGAAAGGAGTCAATGCTCTGGGGCAGTACAAGGCAAACCAAGGGCACAGTAAGCTTCGCGAGAACAAGGAGAACACTATAGTATGGGTTAGCAGGCAAGGGGCAGACGAGGCTCACCGGAATACTTCACCGGAGTTCGTCGGGCAGCGGTGGTTTGAGCTCCAATACGAGCACCCTGGTGGCGTTTAGACGGTGGCGAGTGAGGGGAAAGATGCGGGGAGGGAGAGGTTTAAGTAGGCAGGGTCGGGGGAGGAAATTACGCCCACAATCAATCCAATTGATTCGAAATCAATCGGCGAAGAAACGGCAGCGACGAGCGGTTCTGCGGTGCGAGATTGACGACGGGGTCGATGTGGCAGTGGGGCCTGCTTGTCAGCGAGTGGGGTGTGCGCGGTTAGTTGAGAAACAGAGGGGGGGAGGGGGTTTCCCGGGTGGGCTAGGTGGGCTGATTAGTTGGGCCGTGGGTTGAGTTGGGTTAGATAGGTTGCTGTGTTTATTTTTTTCTCCTTTTCTCTTTTTCTTTTTCTGTTTTGATTTTCTAGTTTGAATTTGAATGGATAAAATAGATCTGTTTGAATTCAAATTTCTTTTGGATTTTTGCAGTGTAAACCTTGTACTCAAATAATTGTAAAACCTTACTGTTTAGTCCAAAACACTTTGACATAAAAGAAAATTAAATAAAACCATGCCTTAAAATGAATATAGATAATAGGCATAAAATGGTTTTATATTTGAATTTTGTTTTGAAAATTTTGTGTAAGCTTTGTATTCAATTCCAAAACATTACTGGTCAAACCCAAGCACTCCCATACTTGGAAATTAAAAATAAAAACCTTGCCTTACTTGCATAAAGTCAATAGGGAAAAATATGGTTTCTGATTTTGAAATCTTGTTTGAAAATAGTCAAATGCTTATGAATGTATGAATGGTATGCAAACTTTTCAAATTATGATTTTTTGGATGTTATAACACTAGAACTAGCATCGATATCACATATATCATAGTAGCAATGATCACCAATTTTAACAGAAAGCACAGGAACACTAGGTTTTCTAGCCTTACTAGGATGAGAGATAATATTAGAAGCTTCTTCACAGAAGACAATGTGCTCATCCTCTATATTTCTAGCTTCAAGATCTTTCACAATAGTTACCATAGGTTCAATATTCAATTGCTCATCTAGCTCCTCAATTTTCCTTGTACCTTTATTATTTGCACTAATAATCATAGAATACTCCTTTACCCTAGCTGGGAAAGGAACTTTCTCAACATGAGATTCAGGCACAATATGATTAGTAGTAAAAACTTCAGTACTTCTAACAAGAACATGATTAACAACATCTTTATAGGGAGCATGGTACTTATTCCACTTCTTCTTGGGAATTTCTATGTAAGAGGCAAATGCCTTAAGATAATTGGCAATACTTTGGGAATCAAGACCAAATTCATTACTAATATCACAGAAGTCACAGTTCCAATAAAAGATTTAATGCATTCATAATCATAGTTTATACCTGACTTTCTTCCTTTGTCATTCTCCCAAGTTTCAGTGTTTTCTTGAATACAGTCTAAGAGATCCCATTTAGCTTCTTCCTTCATACGGGTGAATGATCTAGCACAAGAAGCATCTAGTAAATCTTTATCATGAAGAGAAAGTCTAGCATAAAATTATTGATAATAATGTTGTTAGGGAGTTCATGAGTAGGACATTTAAGCATTAGTAACTTCAATCTCCCCCAAGCTTGAGTTGTACTCTCTCGATCATGAGGCCAAAATTTATATATCACATTTCTATCCTTATGAATCTCACTAGGAGGATAGAATTTAGAATAAAAGAGAGATGCCATTTCCTCCCATTCCATGGATTGCCCATTCTTCAGTAGCTTATACCATTCTTCATCTCTCCCTTTCAAGGATACGGAGTGTAGCTTCTTCTTCACCTGTTCAGTTGTGATACCTGCACACTTAAACAACCCGCATAATTCATGGATAAAAAGCAGGTGATCACCAAGATGGACAGTTCCATCCCCAAAATAATAATTATCCATAACACGATCAACAATACTTGTAGGTATCTTAAAAGGATCTATCTCAACAGGTGGCGGTTCATCTACTACCCTAGTAGTGGTAGTAGTTTTCCCAAACAGAAAACCAAGTGGGTTATCCATATTGGAAACAAAGTAACAAGCAGTAAAAAAACAATACTCACAGTAGAAGTTTCCTTTACCAGTTCCACTCTTCAATAGCGCTTCACTCCCCGGCAACGGCGCTAGAAAATAGTCTTGGTGACCCACAAGTATAGGGGGTGTATCATAGTACTTTTGATAAATAGGAGTGTCGATCCCAATGAGGAGCAGAAGGTGCTGAACAGTGATATGGAGCAGGAACTCTCTGCAAATACTTAGCAAACGGATTTTTAGTGGTTTTCTGACAAGGCAACAAAACAAAGTGCAATTAACAAAGAACAAACGTAGAAAGTGGCCCAATCCTTTCTTAGCAAAGGACAAGCTGGTGGAAATACTTATAAGGACCAAACGTTCTCGAGGACACATGGGAATTCTGTCAAGTGCTTTCGCTTCAAATAGCTCAGTATTCTTCTTTGGTGTTGTAAGTGTTGTGTGGGTGAACCTATTCTAATGTACCGACCTTACTTGGGCTAATACATACTTATGATTAAACCCCCTGCAAACATACGTAACTACAGGAAAGAATTAGGATATAAATCTAACCACAGCCTTAAACTCTGAGATCCCACATTCCCTTGTGCAAAGGTGTCCTAATGGGGCTGGCAACCCCACAATTAGTATCCAAATACACAATGCATTCCCCTAGGCCCATAAATTGTGAAGTATCATGTAGTCAACGTTCACATGACACCACTAGAAGAATAGCACCACAACTTAAATACTAAACCATTGAATAATAACTCAACACAAATCCACTAATAACAACATGACTTCTCCCATGTACTCAAGAACTAAACGAACTACTCCCAAGACATCATATGGATCAAGATCAAAGATGATATGATAATGGATAACAATCTGAACATAAACAATAATCCAATGGTTCCACTCACAAGCATCAACTACAATAGTAATTAACACCGGGAAAGTTCCCCCTAAGAACTAAAGCAATATCCAACACAATTGTTACAGCAGGACAAAGTGGTGATGATGGTGCTGGTGGAGATGATGGTGTGGATGATGATGATGATCCCGATGAATCCTAGCTTGACGACGGTGTTGATGGTGACGATCTCCCCTCTCCAGGAAGGAATTCCCCTGGCAGAAATCTGTCTGCCGGAGAGATCTTTCTCTCTCGGTGTTTTCCAGCCCCAGAGGCGGTGGAAATCTATTTGTGGTTGCTCCCCTAGCCTTAGGGGTCCGTAGGGAAGATATATGCGAAGGGGCAGAGTCGGGAGCCGGGTAGGTGGGCCACACCTACCCTAGGCGCGACCCAGGATGGGCCCACGCCTAGGGGGGTGTGGGCCCCCTGTGGCCCTTCTTCGCTCCTCCTTCTGGCTTCCTCAATCTTCTGGAAAAATAATATTTTCCCATATTTTTCTGGTATTTTTCTGATCTTCGCAAAATTGCACCGAAACGCCTTCTTTTCCATCAGAATCCAGACTCCGATAGTTCATCCTTAAAGAATCATCCAACATGCATAAATAGATGAAAATCCATAAGTAATACCTCACAATAAGACAATAATGAATAGAGGTATATTATGATATAGAATGGTGATGCAAATTGGGCGTATCACAACATAACTATCCTCTAGTTATGTAGTTCATTTGTGGTTTGCGTTCCTGCTCTACAAGTTCTGGTATGATGCCATTATAATTTCTATGTGGTTCATTCTTAGGTATGATAGCAACTGCATGCCATTGTGTAGATCACTGCAAATTATGAGTCAACCAACATCTCTTGCTTTCCAGGATATACAACTGCTTCCATATATATTTGTTGAAATTACCTAGCTAGTTTATATTTACTGAAATTCTAAGAAACACTTTGTTTGACTGCTCATTTCATTGTACACACTTCCCTAATGCTTGCCTATCATGTTCTACAGGTTCACAAGCGACGCTCTTATATTTCATATCTGGTTCTCGTTCGTCCTAAGCAACGACATAACTATCCTCTACTATATAGTTCATTTGTGGTTTGCATTCCTGCTCTACAAGTTCTCGTGTGACGCCGTTATAATTCCTGTCTTGTTCATTCTTAGCTACGAGAGTAACTTCATGCCATTGTCTGGTTTATTCTTCTATATATATTTGTTGATATGACCTGGCTAGTTTATATTTGATGAAATTCTAAACCACACACATTTTTATATTTCTCGTTTCATGGTAGGCACACTTGTTTAATGCTTGCTTGTCCTGTTTGTTTGACGTGATGGTCAATATATTTGAACCATTGACCAGTAGTAAACTCTAGTTCATAGCTCTTGTCGTATTAGTTAAATGAGTAGTTTGTCTTGTTTGACGTATTAACTTGTTATTACTTAGTTTCAGACTGCAATTATTGCTATCACCACCAAAGAGGGGGCTGCAAGATCATATCTCAAGGTTGTTTCCCAATGTAGTTGTCAATCAAAAGGGAGATGCAAGTGATAGATGGAGAATGCAAATTGAGGACTGCTATCAACTCGATTGTCAACTGAAATGCTAAATTTTCCCTTGAGTTGATAATATATAATAATTTTAAGTACTTTGCATTTGACGTAATATCTAGATAAATAGCATAGAACATGTAGGCATTTAATTGAGATCGATTAGGATACATTATCGTGCTTTGTATTCGCCCGTCTTATACTAGGGCGACGATGAAAAGTAAAAATGCTCACATATCGGAATGGGCTCCAAAAATGCAAAAACTGTAGAAGACCGTGAAAGTAACAGGCTCTACCCACAGGCGTGCTAAGTAACACTAACAGGCTGAATCAGTAACCAAAAAAATAGTAACAGGCCGAAATAGTAACCGACCAAAACAGTATCAGGCCAAAATAGTAACCGACCAAAACAGTACCAGGCCGAAACAGTAACAACCCAAGAACAGTAATGGCCCAGAACAGTAAAAAGGCCAGAAACTTAAATGGCCAAAATAGTAACAGGCCAGGTTAGAAAAAGGCCAGGGTCGTAGCAGGCCAGAACAGTAACATGCTGAATTGCACCATGAAGGAACAGTAACATGCCGAGAAACCTACCAGGACAAAACAGTAACAAGCCAGAATATGCGCAGGACGTTTATGGGCCTGAACAGTAAAGGGCCCAAAAGTTTATGGGCCACAATGGATTGCATAAATGGGCCCGTTTTGAATAGTGCAGAACTGCATAGTAATAGGCCATAATGGTTACAGGACAAAGCAGGCTGGCCAAACAAGCCCAATTCAAACAACATAGGGCGCAACAGCAACGGGTTGGCATTTTACGGGCCTTATAAATGGGCCAATCTCAAATAGTGTAGGTTGAAACAGTAACCGACTTGAAATTTTATGGGCCGCCGCGGGCAGTGCTGGTGGGCCCATTTGTAACAGTGCATGACAAAACAGTAAGGGGACATGATTCTATTGGGCACTCTTAATGGGCCGGCCCACTTAATAATTATCAAGCCTTGGCTGGTCCTAGCTTCTACCACAGTTTCATTGACAGTTAAGATTGCTAACTGGCCGTTAACGGTGTTTGCCACATGACTGTTTGCATGACGTCAGCAGTCAACGCGACTGCCAAACAGATCTACGATGGAATGAATTTTTGTGGCTGAAGGGTGCGATCCGCCATGGTCAAAAAAACCCGTGGTAGATTCATTTGTGACGGGGCTCTACCATGATGGGCATATCCATCGTATAAGGGTTTTAAACCACGAAAAATGGACCTTCAACCATGAAAATCGTCCATTGTAAAAGGACATTTTTCTTGTAGTGGTGGGGGTGAGGGAGTCATCCTTTGTTTGTATGTTGATGACATACTGATTTTTGGAACCAACCTTAATGCAATTAAGGAGGTCAAAGATTTCTTATCTCGTTCCTTTGAGATGAAGGATCTGGGAGTAGTTGTGTTATCCTAAACATCAAGCTATTGAGAGATGATGACAGTGGGATTACATTGCTTTAGTATCACTATGTGGAAATGGTCTTGAGTCGTTTCGGGTATAGTGACTTCAAGTATTCTCCTACACCGTATGATCCTGGTGTGTTGCTTCGAAAGAATCGAGTAAATGCTAGAGACCAACTAAGATACTCTCAAATTATTGGATCGCTTATGTATTTAGCTAGTGCCACAAGGCCAGACATCGCCTTTGCTATAAGTAAACTCAGTCTATTTGTTTAAAATCCAGGAGATGATCACTAGCATGCTCTTGAGAGAGTTATGCGCTACCTAAAAGGAACTGCGAGCTATGGCATTCACTATACCGGGTATTCGAGGGTACTAGAGGGTTATAGTGATTCAAATTGGATATATTATGTTGACGATATAAAGGCCATGAGAGGATATGTATTCACACTTGGTGGTGGCGTTATTTGTTGTAAGTCTTGCAAGCAGACCATCTTAATGAGGTCAACTATGGAAGAAGAACTCACAGCATCAGACACTGCCATTGTTGAAGCAGAGTGGCTTCATGAACTCTTTATGAACTTACCTATGGTTGAGAACACTATACCCGCAATCCTTATGAACTGCGATAATTAAAATATGATTTTCAAAGTAAACAGTTCTAAGGATAATATGAAGTCATCAAGACATGTGAAGAGGAGATTAAAATCTGCCAGGATAATGAGAAACTCCGGAGTTATAGCATTGGATTATATGTAAACATCAAAAAACTTGGTAGATCCCTTCACAAAGGGTCTATCACGCAACATGATAGAAAATGTGTCAAAGGAGATGGGTATGAGACCCAGAATATGAGCTTTCCACAGTGGTAAACCACTCTATGTGATCGGAGATCCCGTGAATTTGAATTGGGAGACAAGTTGTTGGTTAGAAGAGAGAAAAGTATCCCTACTTTAATAAACACCACTTCATAAAGATGCAATACTTTCCTATTCTGCACGACATGTTGATTTATTATCTTAATGTGTTCTAAGTGGATTATCTTAAGCAAAGATGTTGTCCTACATAACATCTTTTGAAGAACACAACTATATGAGTCTGACTATTAAACATCGCAGTCTATGAGAGTAGGGTGCTCTCTAATAAACTCATGAAAGGTCATGGAGTATGACGCATAAGCTCAACCCGTGGGAAATTCCCACGGTATCCTAGTACCGGTCAATATTTTTTGTGAAGCTAGGTTTGCAGAAAACTTGCAGTTCAAGGCATGGTCCACTATACAAGTTTGATGACTAGATTCCTGCACCCAACAACATGGTTGTTGCAGTACTAGTATCAGCAAATATCTCCCAATATGTATCGTCCCTTGGAAGCTTTGCAAATGTAAACCACTTTACCCTGCAACCACGTTGTCAAGGCGGGATGCGTTCGCACCCAAAACAATGTTTGAAAATAATCTACTCTATAGGTTGCTAGGACAAATGAATTTAAGATGACTTGTAACAACTACTACTAGAACTGGAAGAAAACTAGATCAGAAGTAAAAATAAAAGAAAGTGAATGCAATGAAGTAAAATATTAATGTAGATAAGAAATAAAGTAAAATATGAATTCTACGATTCCTCAGGTAATGTTGTGTATACCGGTGTGAATGATAAGTGCTTCTAGAATAGCTATAAACTATACTTGTGGCGGTCCCTCAAATACTGTTGTCTCTCACCATTGGTAAGTGGCAACGAGACAACTCAACTGTCCACACGCTCTTCGTACATGGGTCATCTCACAAGAGAATAGTGTATTGAGAAAACAAGACCAATTAAGGTAATAATACCAGAGCAAAGGCATTAAGTTCTATGGATAACCGTACTCCTAAGAAGTGTGCTAGTCACAAGATATCCCGTCTGTCACTTTGGGGTCAAGCAATTCACAACACTATACGTATCTATATCATGAGTGATCTTGGGGGAACTCTGGGCGATGCATCCTAAGCTGCTATTGCCTCCGCAAATCACTTATAGAACATGATAAGTTTTGTGACACACTGTGAATCTCTAGTAAATTCCTCAACAATGGATTGGACGTCTCCAATCACTAGAATAATATCATGAATAGAACAATGTAAAGAGAAAGCACAGACATCTTAATTAACAAGAACACACCACACTTCAATTACTCAAATCATCATAACATTAATATAAGGGGGTTCAAGCCATGTTACAACCCATCACGAAGACCATGATGGGGAAGGATGAAGGAGTAGCGGCGATGGAGATGGTGATGAAGGTGCGGTGATGGTGGCGTCGACGTGGTGATGGAGGCGACCTTCTTCTCCTCCTATTCCTGCTTGGATGGCTTGATGGTGTTTATGGAGATCTGGATCTTGGTGGAGCTGTAGAGGCTATGGAGGCGGCAGGGCGCCGCCATGGAGGCGGTAGATGGGATCTAGATCATGTATATGGTGTATTATGAGTTCCTCCTGTCTGCCTTGACTCCTCCCTCCTTTATATAGTCCTTGGGGTGCCCTAGGGTTCCCCAAATACGTCATATGACTTAAGGAAGGTTCTGAAGCTTTTGGGGGGGCGAAATCTCGTCATTTCCGACCCTTTTGGCAACTATTATACAGCCGGAATTTTTGCTCTGGTCGTATAGTTGGTCATTGAACTTTCGGGCTCTTCTGTATTTTGGTCGACATTTCTTCATACGAACTCCGTTTTGGGTGTTCTTGGGCTCGTTGGATTCATCACAACGAGGGGTACAACCCTATGGTATTGGATGTTTATTTTGAGATATTGGAAAAGATCACTTTTTCCAACACCTCAAATGGCTAAGTCTGGCCCCTGCAGCTCCTCCATACTATGCTCTATTTGTTCCTTTTGCCTTTATGTTATCCATAATAATCATCAACACCTACACACATGTCAAAGACAAGGAAGAGGGATAAAATTCTACCTAAACTACTAAATATGCAAAGCTCATATGAAAATGAATGAATAACAGAAACCATGCATATTTGGCATAACTGCATCTAGATAAAGCATGAGATGGGTGGTTGATATGCACAAAATACTTCTATAAAAGTGTACATAAATTCTACTCATCAACCTCCCCAAGCTTAGAATCTGCTCGTCCTGAGTAGTAACTGTCGATAAATAATATGAGGGGAATTTTGCTTGCCATTGAAAATCAGTATGCCATGCATCCTTATTTTTCTTACAAGCTCATGGAGAGTAAACATGTACTCATACAAGGAAAACAAGCTTAGTTATATTATTCCAAACCACTAGAGATTTGTCAAAATCTTCTATGCCCCATGTCAAAGTTAAATCTAGCTTGAAAGTAAACTTGTGATCCTTCTATACACACTTTATTGTATTTTTGTATTTTATTTGTATAAGGAAAAGCTGAACACAATTAGTTGTCTATCATTAATAGAGATAGAGTTTTCCAATGCTACCCATTCATGTCATCTATTAAAGTCACTTAAGTTCAAACTTTGATTGTTGAGCAGAAAGAATATATATTTCTTAGTAACGAGACCATGCCAAAAGAGTGGTATATGTTCAATCGAGACTGTGTAGGCTAGGAAGGAAACTCATGACCATTACCAAGGTTTCCCTATTCGGTATAATGATTTCTCATAATGGTCAGAGGAGTATTCTGAATTTTTCTTTTAACACAGGTCCATGAGAATACCAATGCATACCCAAATATAGCATTTTTGATACATATGTTGGGCAACTCATAGCCAAACTCCAAGAATTTCCTATTTTTGGATTGTCCAAAGGCCAGCGGAGTTGTTAGAATCCCATGTAGCACGATAGTGACGCAAGACACACATAAAGCCATATCTCACTTTGATTTCCAAGACAAAATTTTGGCCTATGTAATCTCGAAACTTTGAAAACTCATTTCTTATTTGACAACTCACTCAGTAAGCATCTATTAAGACCATCATTGCCAACACTATGGGGTCATGCTACTCCATAACCATTCACTTTAAGAAAATTCTAAACAGTGACAACTAGCAAATTTCAAAGAACTTATTTATTATTTTACTTTTCAAAATGTAGAGAATATGGCAATGTATATTTAGAGGATCACAATATTTTTCACAAGCTAGATAAAAGTTGGACAAGGTGCATCAACGCTATGGCTTGTCTCCTATGGGGCCTAACATGAGCAAGTATAGCCCTTATATAAATATGAACAAAAACTCACCTAAGAAAGCATTCAAAAACAACGGGATACATGATTGCATTAAACCTTCATCGAATATGAACATTGCACACTACTCTACACATGCAAAATAACCGCCCCAAGCTAAGAAAATACCAACTTGAGAAGATCATGAAAACAAAAGAGAAAATTCAATTATCAAAAGAGAGTATAAGAAGTGGTTACCTCGGCAAGCTTAAGTTAAAGCACGGGTGACACACTTTACTGTTGAGGTGCTTTTAACCTCTACTTTGATGGACAAAGAACCTTTGCTTCAATGAATGCTTCACGATCCGGTGTATGCCTTCCTTAAGAACCTGGTAGGAACAAGACTAGAAAGAAAACAAAATATTTTTGTGTTTTTGAAGACACGGGTTTAGCTCACAAGTGATAAAAATACAAGTCCCACTGAGTCTGTTTATCAACCTAAACAACACGCTTAAGTCAACCAACTAATTCTAGAAGTGCGCCTCTCCTAGATTGTGATGAATTGTAACTAAGACAAAATATGAAACACGAGTGTGAAGCCCCTATGTGCTTATTTAAAAAAGGTTTAAGTTCGAGGGTTTTACCAGACATTAATAGGCAGGCATGTTGAATTGAAGAAACCAAGTGGCTCTTGCGAGTGTTTGCACGGTTGGCACTACCGTACACGTCATCACACAAGGTTCAAGTCCCTGCGAAAATAACACACAAAATAAAATTCATCGGTTTGGTATACGAACATAGTTCGTTTACCCCACCGATAAAAGGAAAGTAAAAAAAACAAAACATGAACTTCTATAGAGAATTACAGTCTAGGAAGTTTCTGACATAGAACTTTTATTGCTTATAGATATTCAGCTTCCCCTCGATCAAGGGAGAAGATCCCATGTGGAGTTTCGAGGTTTTTAGAAGAAGAAGAAGGAAGAAGAAGGAATACAATTTTGAGCGATGGTTACCTTGTAGTTGGCATTTGAGGGGTTTTCCCAACTTTACGGGAGCAATTATATGGCCGAACCAAAAAGGTCCTGCCGTATAGTTGGTCGTTAAACTTACTGTATCTTGAACATCGAAGGGTAGGTGGCGTCGATATCTATATGGAGGCAACTATATGGTCGGACCAAAAAGGTCCCGCCGTATAGTTGGTTGTTAAACCTTCTATATCCTTTGAAAACTAAAGGGGTGAGGTCGAAATAACTATACGATCGGAACTATACAGCCGAAATTTTATTCCCATTGTATAGTTGGTCGTTAAACCTTCCGGAGTTGCCAAAATTTACCTGTTTCTTCGAAAATTCTTTATTGACCTGAAACATAATGAAACACCATATTTTGATAGTAAAATAACAACTTTAATTTTCGACCAACATATACATATAATTGAAGGATTCACCTGAAACTGATTTTCTCTTTCTTTTTACTGAGTTTATGCAACACATAATATAGTGACAATAAATTCTATCTTTTGAAAACTACCACAAGAATACTCTAATAGAAATACATGCGAAGAATAAAAGTGCCAATGCAACATGAATGCAACTAGACTCAAGACACAAAACTAAGAAAGACACCAAGTAACTTCTGGGTTGCCTCTCGAGAAGCGCTCTCTTTAAGGCCATAAAGCCAGGCTAGGATGCTCCATACATTACCCACCTAGATCCCAAGGGATATCGACTCGAGGTGATGTTGTACAAACCAACTTGGAGCATCTTAGAGTAGAGTTCGGTCGGAGTCGTACCCGCTTACGGTGCATCGGCATCATGTAGATGAAAAAGTTCTCGCTTTCAAGCAAGTGTTGATGCACCAATCTTGGTGAAAATGCCTCCGTGTATAGCTGTAATGAGAGGATTTGAGATTCATATAAAATTCTTAAATCTTTACCTTGGTTACCTTTGTAGGGGAACACTTCATAGTACTCTTCCTTTATAGCAGGGAGTTCAGGACCCTACATGTTAGTATAGCAAAGTTCTATCTTTAGTTCATTATTATTAATGCTCTCCATATGAGTGTCTAGGCACAAGGCCTCCACAGAACAATTATCAACAGTTTTAGCATCATAAAAATCACTACTAGAGTGAGAAGCATCAAAAACAAAAGTTGTAGTGTGACTCTCTTTGTCAACCTCACCTTTTTGTTCCTCCTTTTCATTAAATAGTGTTATAATAACAATGATAGAATCAAAAGTAGGAGTTGAAGGTGTGAGCGGGTGATCAATCCATTCTTCCTCCTCTTCCTTGTTCTTATTTTCATCAAATAGTGTTATAATAGCAATGATAGAATCAAAAGCAGGAGCTGAAGGTGTGAGCGGGTGATCAATCCGTTCTTCCTCCTCTTCCTTGTGCCCCTTTTCCTCTCCACTCTTTAGTGAGTTCCTCAAAAGGTTATCTTTCTCCATGGCGGTTTTAGATCGCTTCAAATAATATAATACCAATGTATTATTATTTAAATTATTTTTGCAAAAGAGGAATATGAGGTATACTAAATTAAAAAAATCCATCAAGTGCTTCACATTCAACATCAATAATTCCTAGTCTAAATACCATTTCAGATGCACCTTTGAAAAGAACGTATTCTAATACTTCCAAACTAGCACATGATTTATCTCTATTATAATTTGCTAGAGTAGGATTGTTGGAACACTTAATTAAAAACTAAGGTGGTCATCTATTATACAAAATCTGCAATAATATCAATCATTAACACGCAACCACAATGAATGCCTTTCCAATTGGTCTAGCAATTTCTTTATCAGCTCATGCCTAGCAATCAGGCTTGATAAACTTGAATCATTTATCTCCTTGAATGCTTGTATTATCTGTTGAATTTTTTTATCTCGGAAGACATGATTAGTAGCAATAGTTTTTATAAATTTTTGGTTTTCTATTTTTTTATTGTTTTCCATATAAAATAAAGCAGTAAGATAATAGCAACAACCGGAAATAAACTATGTGCGAGTAGATAGGTAATAACCAAGCGCTATGCTCCCTGGCAACGACGCCAATTTGATAACCGGGTTCCTGCACCCAACAAAAGGGTTGTTGTAGTACTTGTAGTAGCAAATATCTCCCATTATGTATCGTCCCTTGGAAGCTTTGCAAATGAATACCACTTTACCAGCCATGTTGTCAAGGTGGGCTACGTTCACACCCAAAACAATGTTTGGAAATAGTATACTCTATAGGTTGCTAGGATAAATGAATTTAAGATGATTTATAACAACTACTACTAGATCTGGAAGAAAACTAGAGCAGAAGTAAAAAAAAGAAAGTGAATGCAATGAAGTATAATGTAGATAAGAAATGAAGTAAATTATTAATGCTATGATTCCTTAAGTAATGTTGTGTATACCGCTGTGCATGATAAGTGCTTATGGAATAGCTATAAACTGTACTTGTGGCGGTCCCTGAAATACTGTTATCTCCCATCGTTGGTAAGTGGCAACCAGACAACTCAACTGTCAACACCCTCTTCAGACATGGATCATCTCACAAGAGAATAGTGTATTAAGGTAACAAGACCAATTAAGGTAATAAGACCATATAAAAGGCATTAAGTCCTATGGACAACCGTACTCCTAATAAAGCGTGCTAGTCACAAGATATCCTGTCTATCACTTTAGGGTCAAGCAATTCGCAACACTATACCTATCTATATCATGAGTGATCTTGGGGGAACTCTAGGCAGTGCATCTTAAGCTTCTATTGCCTCCGCAAATCACTTATAGCAAATAGCCTATTAGTTCTACTCATGGAAGAGTAGAGACTAATGATAATTTTTGTGACACACCGTGAATCCCTAGTAAATTCGTCAACAATGGCTTGGACGTTTCCAATCACTAGAATAATATCATGAATAGAACAATGTAAAGAGAAAGCACAAACATATTAATTAACAAGAACACACCACACTTCATTTACTCAAATCATCATAACATTAATAAAAGGGGGTTCAAGCTAGGTTACAACCCATCACGGAGACCATGATGGGGAAGGATGAAGGAGTAGCAACGCTGGATATGGTTATGAAGGTGTGGTGATGGCGGCGTCGGCGTGGTGATGGCAGCGTCCTCCTTCTCCTCCTCTTCTTGATTGGATGGCTTGATGGTGTTTATGGAGATATGGATCTTGGTGGAGCTATAGAGGCTATGGAGGCAGCACGGCGGTAGGGCGATGGCGTGGAGGCGGTAGATGGGATCTAGATCTTGTATATGGTGTATTATGGGTTCCTCATGTCTCGTAGACTCCTCCCTCCTTTATATAGGCCTTGGGGGTGCCATAGGGTTCCCCCAATACCGTTATATGACTTGAGGATGGTTCTGAAGCTTCTGGGGGTGAAATCCCGTCATTTATGACTCTTTTTTCCAACTATACAGCCGCAACTATACGGCCAGAATTTTTGCTTTGGTCGCATAGTTGGTCGTTGAACTTTCGGGCTCTTCTGTATTTTGGTTGCCGTTTCTTCATACAAACTCCATTTTGGGTGTTCTTGGGCTTGTTGGTTTTGCCTCGATGAGGGCTACAAGCCTATGGTCTTGGATCATTATTTTGAGAAGTTGGAAAAATTCACTTTTCCAACTTCTCAAAATAATGGCTGAGTCTGGTCCTTGCAGCTCCTCCATACTATGCTCTCTTTGTTCCTTTGCCCTTTTTTAATCCATAATCATCATCAACACCTACACACATGTAAAAGAGAAGGAAGAGGGATAAAATTATACCTAAACTACTAAATATGAAAAGATCATATGAAAATGAACTAATAACAAAAACCATGCATATTTAGCATAATTGCAGGTAGATAAAGAATGGGATGGGTGGTTGATATGCATAAAATACTTCTATAAAAGTGTACATAAATTCCACTCATCAAAGTTGCAGCCTAGTAGAACATAAAGCTCTATGTGGAAGTTCAACTTAACAGTATCCATTATAGTACTGGTATATACACAATGTTTTGGAACCAAAGGCAAACTTCATGTGCCTCTAGGATCTGATGGGGGATTGTTGGAATTTTTGCCTAAATAGGCCCGGCCCATTAATTGTAAGATAATAAATTCCTGAAATCCTAGAGGCCAATTTGACTCATTTCATGCAATGCAAGAGCTGGAACAAAAGTTTAGTCCCACATTGCTAGTTGAGTGGAAGTTGGACTAGCTTATAAGGAGATCTCTTCCACCACTTGTACGATCTTGAGAAGAGAAGACATATACACGCGTGCTCCTCCTCCTCCTCACTCGCCATGTCACGTCACGTCATGTCATGTCATGTCCGAACGCACCGCGGGTTGCGGGCATTTCACCGAGCCGAGATTTTTTTGCCACGCATGAATGGTATATGAATAGTTGTACAGAAGCTGAAACGTTTTGCTCGAGTGGATTTTTAATATGATCTAAGTGTAAATGTATACAAAGTGAGTGGAGGCTGTCCGGTTGGCTGCCGCCTGTTCGCTTCAACTTCCGCCTCTTCGTTTCATCTCCTGTCCAGCCTGTCTGCCTTCGTTCTGTGCCTATAAGAGAGAGGCCGCGCCTCCTCTCAGGTACACCATCGCACATCCCTTTGCGCCTCAATTTCTAGAGCACTGCGCTACCTAGATCTTCCCCATCTCGTCTTGCAGCGTGCACCGCAAGCCGGGACAGTAGTCCTCCAAGACCCCGCTGCTTCAAGTCCTGTACAGGAGGAGGGCAATAAGGCTTTTGGGGAGTGCTATTGGAGCGAATACTAGATTCATCACGGACTCCTTCATATATAGAGACTACACCGACGTCTTCCCCAATGATGACTTCTTCCCCGATGTCAGCAACCTCTTCCTCGATGACATGGCCGACGACGGTGCCAACGCCAACACCGGCGGTTCCTCTGCTATGATGTACATCATATTCCTCAATCTTATTTATCTCAGTCAGATAGTATGTTGTTTCTTTTGGTTTGCTGTAGGCCTTGCTCTGATATTATCTCAAGTTGTATGCCTTGCAATTCTCTTGGATATCTGCTTTAATTTGTATACGCTAATTCACATGATTCGTTTATTATTCTATTCATGTTTTATCTAGCGTTTATCTTGGGTAAATTGCTCTTATATTGGACATATATGCCCATGCATTTCAATAAACATATTGACAACAATAATCGACGAAGGTACTTAAGATCATAGATCAAGCCTAGAGTTAACTATGACCAAGCAGACTCGAGATAAATTAAATTACGTATTTGAGGAGGCAGATCGGGTGAACTGGAAATAAATTGCCAACCAGATCGAGCTAGAGATAGAAGGACTACTGTGGGATCCACGTGACCACCGGTGCATCTTAAGAATAGAAAAGTAGGGAAAGATTCTTCGGGCGCATGATGGTGAGATGAGGAGCAGCGGTGAGTGCGTCTCTTTTGTGGGCAAGGGGGTGAGGGTCTAGCTTGCGAAGGGTGGATGTTAACACAATGCGAAGGGGTGGGGAGGGATAAATTTGAAATTTTTGACCTACCCTGCTTTGGGCACGACCATATACGTGGCCCCCCTATCAGTGACCATAGATCAAAAGTGACCCATTTTGGCTAAACCGAGATGAACTAGTTAAAGTGGCGAAATCAGCACAAAAACTTGAAAATTTATGAAACTCGTGCATTGTCCATTAAATATATGTACTAATTTGTGTGAAATTATGTAAGGTGACATTTTTAGCTATATCTTATCTTATCTTACCACTTTTAATATTGACCGTTGGATCAAGACTCGCGAATCCCAACATTGCTAGTCGTCGTATCTTCTTTTCCATTCTATTAGCATCTGATGCTAGAAGACACTATTGATATAGTCTTTAGCATAATAAACGCTATGCACAAATCACAAAACACACTTCTCCATCGTTCTAGAGTCTTCTCCATCATTTCTCTAGACCATGTTAGACATGTTTTTAGTAAATTTCCATATTTTCAATTTATTGCAAGAATTTAGCTAGTAATATTGGATGGGTTTATCCAATAAAAAGTTAGTTTGTGTGACAATTGGAACGGTGTCATATGGAAACATAATCTTTAAAGTTGCTTCACAACCAAAACCAATGGTGTCACTTGATTTTTTTTTGGATTTTCCCTTTGTATGCAAAGCTTGATTAGCCAAGATGCATCCAATGTATAGAGTACAAAACATGGACACGGTATCAGCAACTATGGCTATGCAAGTCAAAAAAAGCAAATATAGTTTTGACCTTGGTCATCTTGTTTGAAAGACGGCAGATGTCTATCAACTCATTAAATTCTCGAAAGCATATAGGTGTCTAGGTCTATCTGACGGGGACAACATCCCCCAAGTGCGAGTGGGAGTAGCGTGCCATGTCAGCTTCAGCTTCAAAATTTCGAGAGAGTGCCGAAATATCCCGCCCATCCATTCAAACACCCCCACCCATTCACTCAAACATCCAGCCCCAAAAATTAATTTATTTTACAAATTTAGCCTAGAAGCTTGAAAGGGACTTATACATTTAAAGGTTATACTTTGTGTGTATAAAGGGGGCGGCAACATTTTCAGCCATCATCTTTGTAGTTTCTTCAAAATAAAAACATTTTATAAGCTTCGACCTCAACATTTGGGTACGGCGCCCAAACATCGCACGCATCCATTCAAACATACTTCACATTTTTTTAGAATGCATAATTCCTCTTCTATCCCTTCTCTAGAAACAAGAACCGGAGGAGCACTTCAATAATAGAGGGATATAGGTGGTAATTTTGCATTCTCCCACGTGCATAACCCCATCGACGTGGTTCCCTTCACTTCTTCAATAAGTATATTTACTTCCCCACCCACTTCAGCCTTACACTGACTTTCACTACAAGATATGTTTCCTTCCACAATGACTAGGCCCGTCAGTTGTCGTAGAAGGCGCCTCTTTCGTGACGAAAATCTCGGCTCGACCGTGGCCGATGCAAAAAAAAATCCAGTTTCGCGCACCTATACTACGACGAAACCGCTAAAAACATGGAGGAAGCTCGACGAGTGCGTGGTAGAAGTAAGATTTCCGCTTCCTCGTGAGATGCTGAATCGTCGAAGTATTTTTTTGCGTGTGGGTCCCGGACGTCAGTGACTATAGCGAACCAAACTTTTTGGTCGTGCCTCCCTGATTTGAACTTGATAACGTTGTTGGATGCCTCTTCCATTTAGTCAGGTTGCTGGGTCCCGCATGTCTGCCTCACATTAGAGGAATTGTGTGTATGATGGAATTTTTTTCCTTCCCTATTCCGAACTTTATAGTGTCGCTCGATGTATCTACCGTTTAATTAGGCTGTTGGGTCCCACATGTCATCCTCGCACTAGAAGAAACGTGTGCATGATGGATTTTTTCCCTTGGCTCGTGCCTCCCTGATATAAACTCGATAATGTTGCTCGATCTAACTGCCGTTAATCATGATGTTAGGTCCTACATGCCAGCCTCTCATTACAAGAATCGTGTGTATGATGAAATTTTTTCCTTCGCTCCTGCTACCATGTTCCGAACATGATAAAGCTGCTAGATGCATCTAAAGTTTAATCACGTATCTGGGCCCCACATGTCATCCTCTCATCGGAAGAAATGTGTGCATGATAAAAAAATCATTGGCTCGTGCCTCCCTGATTTGAACTCGATAACGTTGCTCGAACTATGTGCCGTTAATCACAATGCTAGGTCCCACATGCTAGCCTCTCATTATAAGAATCATGTGTATGATGGAATTTTTTCCTTTGCTCCCGCTACCCTTTCCAAACTTGATTGTGTTGTTGTTTAATCACGCATCTAGAGCCACATGTCCTCCTCTCATTAGAAGAAATATGTGGATGATGGATTTTTTGCCCTCGGTCGCGCTACCCTGTTCCAAACTTGATAGCGCTTCTAGATGCCTAATCACATAGCTGGGCCCCACGTGTTGTACTCTCATTAGAAGAAACATGTGTATGATAGAATTTTGGCCCTCGGTTGCCCCTCCATGTTAACATGATAGTGTTCCTCACTGCATTAGCGGTTTATTTAGGATGGTGGGTGTCATATGCCAGCCTCATATTAGAAGAATCGTGCCTTCTCTAGCACTACCCTGTTCTAACTAGATAGCGTTACTCGACGAATCTGCCATTTTGTTATGCTTTGGGATCCCACATGTCAGCATTTCATTAGAAGAAACGTGTGCATGTTGGACTTTTTTCACGCTCGCGCCTCTGTATTTCGAACATGGCAACGTTTCTCGATGCATCAGCCGTTTATACAGGCTAGTGGGTCCCCCATGTCAGCCTCTCATTGGAAGGTACATGTGCATGCTGGAATTTTTTCTCGCTCGCGCCTCCCTCTTTGGAACTTGTCAACGTTGCTCGATGTGGCACCACGTGTATAAGGAATCGCTGGTGGGTCCCACATGGCAATATTTTGTCTTTTAATGACATGTCAATATCTCTGTAAATGAAACATGTGCATGATGGACTTTTTTCGGCTGTGTCTGCTCTTTTGACCTTGGCAATGTAGCTAGATGTGGCAGCCCTGTATGATCTTGCTGTTGGATCCCAAATGTCAGCCTCTCTGGTATGTCCTGGTTAGTGGGTCTCTGATGCCAGCCTCTCTGTACAAGTACTTAACTTATTTTTTTCAAACCCGCACATTAAGAGGGACGATGCGGGCTGGTGGGTCAATCATGTCAGCCTCTCCGTAAAGAAATACTTGCTAGAAGAAAATTAACAGGGACGCTGCAGGCTGGCGGGTCTGCCATGTCAGCCTCTTCGTAAAGCAATATTGCTAGAAAAAAATTAAGAGGGACGCTGCAGGCTAGTGGGTCCGCCATGTCAGCCTCTCCACAAAGAAATATTGCTAGAATAAAATTAAGGGGGATGATACAGGCTGGTGACTCCGTCATGTCAGCCTCTCCGTAAAGCAATATTGCTAGAAGAAAATTAAGAGGGACGTTGCAGGCTGGTGGGTCCGCCATGTCAGGCTCTCCGCATAGAAATTTTGCTAGAATAAAATTAAGAGAGACGCTGCGGGCTGGTGGCCGGCATGTCAGCCTATCCGTAAAGCAATATTGCTAGAAGAAAATTAAGAGCGACGCTGCAGGCTGGTGGGTCTGCCGTGCCAGCCTCTCTGTAAAGCACTATTGCTAGAAAAAATAATGTAAGCCCAAAAAAATATTTGTCAAACACAGAGGATTCGAACACAAGACATCACACATATAACCATGTGCATTGCCACTACAACAAAGAAATCAAAAGATACTAGCTTTCATCTCGTCGTTAATGAAATCTGTATTCTGCTGTGGATCTGCTAGATTTAGAACAAAGACCTCACCGACGGAGGGGGAAAAGCGATAATTCTTTTGACAGATATATTCACATAAAAATATCAAAAGAAACAGAGTTAAACACCACGTGCGCCAGAACTTGTATCCAATGACTTGTATCCAATGACTTCACTTCGTGAAATCACACTTATTAGTGTCCAAAACACAAGCAACGGTTCCGACGAAACACAGGCAAAAACTCTAGTGCAAATAGCCTAGCAAAGCAACAAAACTTTTCACAAATTCAGTTGTATTTAAATGATTCAGCAGTACAGAATAAGACAGAGAAAATAGACAGATTCCTAGTTCATATTCAGCTGCACTTGACCAATTCAGCAGCATTTCAAAATGACTGATTCAGCAATGCAGACACTGAAATTCAATAACAGTACAAAGGGAACCAGACCTCACCAACGGAGTGGGAAAAGGCGATAATTCTTTTGTTTTGATAGATATATTCTTGTAAAAATATCTAAAGAACCAGAGACACACACCGCATGCGCCAAAACATCACCGGTATCCAATGACTTCACTTGGTGAGATCATGTTGTATCTTTACCCTATCTTCCTCTCATCACTGTCGAAAACACAACCAACGGTTCTGATGAAACACAGGAAAAAACTCTAGTGCAAGTAGCCCAGCAGCAACAAAACTTTTCACAAATTCAGTAGATTTTGAATGATTCTGCAATACAGAACTAAACATAGAAAATATCAACATATTCCTAGTTCATATTCAGCAGTACTTGACCAATTAAGCAGCATTTCAAAATGACTGATTCAACAATACAAACACTAAAATTCAATAGAAGTACAGTTGTAACCGTCTAGTTATTGCTTCAGCTCTAAAAACCATGCTAACAATCAGTTTTACCTTTTCTCCAAACATGCTCAAATCAGTAGAGCAAGCAAAATTGACGATCAATTCTGCTTTTGTGTGCAACCTCCTCCTCACATATTAAGATGGAACACAATCATTGTCATAATAGTTGGTCATGTTCATATAGGGAACTGTCATAGAGATACAAATATACCATACTAGTACGTAGTAGTCATAGCTCTAATCTAGCAAAAGGTTATCACAGTTTTACCACCGATATATGATGAGTGGAGATAAGATAACCACATAATTAATTATGATAGCATGCGACCAAAGAGCTAAACAGCTAGGAACTGCATGACCAAACTGCTGCAATCAGGGCACCGAGATATATCAACCTTCACCATTCTTCCAATGGTAAGTTTGGCGGCTTTCAGGAACTTTTTCCACCTAGAAGTAGCTGCCAAGCGCCCATCAGTCCAGTTAATGGCGTAGCGTCCCTCAACTAGCACTCCTTCGCTCTGCATCATGAAGAATATTGTGCCCTTTCTTCTGGCCTCGAGTTGCTTTGTGGCACTCTTAAGCAATTTCTGAGTCAAAGCAAGAGATAGATGCATAATTAATAAGAGCAATGAACCGAATCATGTGAAACTTGAGAATACATTGAGAGAAGTTTATCTGCCTCCACTCACAAATGTAATCTGGTGCGACCTTGAGATGACACATGTGTAGGATACGATCCGACAAGGAGCTTGCGCTGGTGCCTATGCTGGGACTGGTGCAATAGCTAGTTCTAGTGTAGGAATAGGGACTGGTGCCACTGCCTGTGCTGGGGTTGGTGCTGGTGCAAGAGGGGATGGTGCAAGATCCAAAACCGATGACGGCGTCAGTGCCAACAGCTTGATGCTAGATTTCTTCTGACGGGTAGGTAAGCTGACTGCAGGGATGGTATAGGCATGTGAGATGTGTGCAAGAAAAATGGCTCTTATACTCCAACAATTACTCACAAGACAGTGATCAGAGGATGTGATGAGTATACAAGCAAATTAAATTACTACTACCTCCAATCTTTCAACTTTGGTCAACAGGTGTCGGAGCAGGAACTAGGTCATGTGCTGATGCGGGTGCCGGTGCCGGTGCCAGCAGCTTGATGCGAGTTATCTTTTGGGGGAGGTAAGGGGACTGCAGGAGTGGTCAGAGGGGCATATGAGATGTGTACAAGCAAAGTGAGTTTTACACTCCTAGATAGTGATCAGAGTATACAAGTAAATTAAGTTACTACCTCTATTATTTCTCCTACTTAGGTCAACAGGTGATGTTGCAGGAACTGGGGCCGGTGCCAGCAGCTTGATGTTGGCACCCTTCTGGAACCGGACTGCACAAGTGGTAAGAGTCATACGATTAGAATACAATATTGCAGAATAGATAGTCGCAAGAAAGTCATCAGAGGTTGTGATGAGTACATAAGAAAATTAATTAGTAGTACCTCTGTTCTTGGCCCTTTGGTCTATAGGTGTACGATGGCTTGAAAGTATCTGCCCAGGCTTGCTAAAATCGAGTGCTACCTCGTCCCCCTGCTTCAGACCATTCTCACGGACATACATGGACCAACCCCGTCCACCCAAATAGGTGGTAGCCATCGTCAGTGAGATATCCACATCATATATTTGTCGCAAACCTTTTGGGTCCTCGGTATACAGAGTTGGAAACTTGTCGTTTCCGAACAGCTTGTTTATAATGGGGCAAGCGACACAAGGTACAACCTTCATGAGAAAATTGATAGACATGTAAGACGACAACAAGAAAAGTGAGATACAAGATATTACATCAAGTCATTCTAAACCGCTTGGAATCCATACCTGATACCATCGTTACCATTTTCGAAGGGTGGCCATGCACCATGTTTCTTCCATCAGCCTTTGGAAGGGCATATATGGCCCCCCCTTCAATCCACAAGCTTGACAACAGGACGGTAGAAGAACGGACTGAGCAGCTGTTGCGTGGTACTGAATGAAATTAAGTGGAAAGGTTAAATTATGTAAATATCATGTAAATCTAATAATATCGGACAAAATCATTGCCTGAAAGGCAAACAAATTTGATGTTTGTGAACTTCTAATGAGCGTAAAGATAAGTATAGCTGATAACAATAGCATAGAAAATCATAACATGTGAAATAGTGGATTTCCAAATTATACCGACTTCTTAGAGAGATCAGTGCCAACCTGGGTACTGTGTTTGCGCTTCCTCGTCGTGTATACAATGTCCGCTTTTGGTGGGGTCATGATAAATCTAATAGCCTCTACAGCAGCCTGAGCCTCTATAACAGCACCTTCAATCTGAGGAATAGCAACAGAGCTCAACAGTTCAATACAGTATATAGTAGTCATATATATATATGATTGGGTATGAGACAGTCAGACAGATTCAAATCTAGATTTAGATAAACACAGTGCATGACTTAATAAAATCACACATTTTTCTGAACATCTGATAAGCAGGCATGACACCAAGCGGATAATAACTAAATCAGACCGCATCATGGTAACTGGATTAAGAAAAAATACCCTTCTCTTTAAGTTGGGCCCTCCCAGCTTGGCAGTGGCCTTGATGTTGTTTGGTGAGTAGTGGTACTGGCCGGATCCTCTGGCATGTGGGGGTATCATGTTGTTTGCCGCACCTAGAGCACCACAAGTTCACATGTATGTACCACCGTGCTACAAGAAATAAAGAACAAGATGGAGTCACAGATGCTTCCACAAAAACAAGATACATGCAGGGACAAATTTAAGCACATGGATACATCCAGGTTGCATACAACCACTTTCGGCATGGGAAAGAATGGAAGAACACAACGAATATGCTGCTCCATTACCTTTTTAGGCAACTTTTAAGGGAACTGACAGGATCATCACTGTCCGTAGTGGCCGTGCACGCCACTGGCCCATAGTTCTCCATACAGAATCTGACGCAAAATCCATTGCACATTAGTAGAAATTAAAGGTTACAAAGTGAAGAACACCGACTTGGAACCCGACCTAATGCCCCAATCAGAATAGAAGTGACCATTCCCCAATCCCGAATCCAAAGGAAATCAGCACCCCCGCCCCCACACCCGCACCCCACCTACCCCCACCTCCACCCCCACCCTATTGGCCCAATTGATCAGACCAGAGGAGGGAAAATACCCTGATTAGGTGAACAGATCCCGACTAGGTGACACTTGCTTCCCTTGCTTGATGATGGGATCTAGGGATTGGAAGTTGCTCGTGGAAGAGAGCATGGGCAGCCAGAATAGTAGTAATACCACTAGTAGTAGGGGCAGAAGTACTACAATTTTTTTCTAAAGTGTCAGGCAGCGGCGGGAAGAGATTCCCGGGTTTTTTGCAAAATTTTCAACACGTCATGGAGTGGGATAATAAATTGTGTGGGACCCACATACAACCTCCTCCTTTTTCCCTTGCTGTCCCTTGTTCCTCTCCCAGGACCGAGAAAATCACCCCGTGTTCCTCTCCCAGGACCGAGAAAATCGCCCCGTGTTCCTCTACCAGGACCGAGAAAATCGCCCAGTATCGAATCAAACAGATTCCGCTCATGGAGATTTTTTTTGAACGGAAGAGCTAATATATTAATATCAGAAACAAAGTACATTATAGCTCAGATTACATATACTCTGAAGATTAGCATTTGAGGGAGGGGAAGGGATGGCAGAGGAAAAGACGGTGTTTATTCCAGCATAGGGCACCAGCTCAATGCCTCGAAAGCCGCTTGGGAAGCCTCAAAAGAAGGGAACACACACATACACACATATATACTACTCTGCTAATGTATGGAATAGTTTCCAGCTACAGATCTGCTAACAAAGGCCTAAAAATCATGAGGTAGCTCCATATTACACTACTACAATAGTGGCAGACCAATCATGGGATAAATCTATATTTATTTAGAGCGATCTTAGGTGCACCCCAAGAGTTTTACAGTTAGGCTAGTGGTCATGAGACTGCACATACGGCACCAAAAGTACACCCCTTATTATGATCAGCAGCCCTGCATCCACTCCATCCAGAAGAAGAACATGTCATCATCATTACCATCAATGTCCTCTTCGGTTGTCCACTTCTGCGATTAGTAGATTAACAGATACATTTAAAGAAAACATCATAGACACACAACCCGAAAATATTCCGTTCTATAGATATAGTACCTTCTCATCTGGTATAGCGTAAGTACCTAAAATGAAACCCGTTTCATGCACCTTGCGCCTCTCCTACCCCTTCTACAAGTTGATATAGATACTCAGGAGCTGCCTCTATCAGTTGATCTAGATGATCAACATCTGCTTCCCCTACTTGATCTGGATGATAAAGATGTTCTTCCCCCGGTTCATATGCTTGACCATGAAATAACCATCTAACACATGTGCTTAGCATTCCAAAGATATAAATATGGTCTTTCACTATACTGAAAGGCAGCACCCTCTGATTCACACACAAGCGGCAGGGGCAATCACTACTATAAAAAGGGATGTTCGTGGCGCACCTAAAAAGACCATCTGTGGCGCACTAGCCGTGCGCCACTAAGCGTACGCTGCGGCTAACTCCTAGCCATGGCGCACTGCCTAGTGCGCCACGGTTGTGTCGAGATAGGCGTAGCGCACCTGCTAGTGCGCCACGGCTATGTGGACAGGTGCGCTACGCGTTAGATCTTCTGTGGCGCACGTCCCAGTGCGCCACTAAGCTGCTGAGGTGCGCTTTAGACGTAGTGCGCCACAAAAGATAGGCCATGTGCGCCACAAGTGTTTTTTTTGTTTTTTTAATTTCAGAGCCAGATTATATATAATATTACAGGCAGATATACACACACAGATACAAGATATACAATTATATATAAATACACAATTTGAAAAACAAGATTGAAACAAATACATATAGATAAGTATCATACATGAATACATAGTATAAGTTACATTGTTTCGATCAAGTTACAAAATAATTGGTGACATGCGAATACATGTGTCGATCGAACAAGTTACAGCTCGGAAGCTCGCCTAGACATCTAAACTAGCTAGACACAAACGCGGGATAAACAACCAAAGAAGATAAGCATGATTACCGCCACGACGAAGGTGTAGGTCTTCATCCGGTTCCTTGTCCTAACTCCCGCTAGATAGCGCGTGTATCTAGCTTCCGCCACCGCCATAGTGTTGTACCCTTTGTAGCTATTGCCGCTGAAATGGTTCACCTGTCTCCAGCAGTCTTCCCAATCGTCGTAGACTCTGGGAATCCGTCCCTTGTACACGACGTACCATGTCATCTATAAGTTGACAATAATAATTAACCGATGATTGAAAAAAACATATATAATTAAAGTCGCATATGAAGATACACTTATATAAAGTACTCCTAAATCAAAAAGACCAAACTCAAAAAGCATGCCCCATATATAACTAGGTTGTTTGACACAGGAATATGCTACGATGGAACTGTGAGCCAAGTAGGATGCACAAGACCTGGACTTGTTCATATCACAAGGCTCACAATCCCGTCGTAGCACATTCACATATATATTGTACCAAGACATTTCAATCATCGGCATTATTCTCAAAAAAGACCAAAGTAAATCAAAAAGAATGCCTCATATATATATACATAGGTCGTTGGACACAGGAATATGCTACGATGGAACTGTAAGCCAAGTAGGATGCACAACATCTAGACTTGTGCATAACACAAGGCGTACAGTCCCGTCGTAGCACATTCACATATATATTGTGCCACGACATTTCAATCATCGGCATTATTCTCGAAAAAGACCAAAGTAACTCGAAAAGAATGCCTCATATATAACTAGCTAGGTCGTTGGACACAGGAATATGCTAGGACGGAGCGGTTAGCCAAGTAGGATGCACAATTCCTGGACATGTGCATATCACAAGGCTAACTATCCCGTCGTAGCACATTCACATATATATTGTGCCACGACATTTCAATCATCGGCATTATTCTTGAAAAAGACAAAAATAACTCGAAAAGAATGCCTCATATATATACATAGGTCGTTGGACACAGGAATATGCTACGATGGAACCGTGAGCCAAGTAGGATGCACAAGACCTGGACTTGTGCATATCACAAGGCTCACAATCCCATCGTAGCATATTCACATATATAGTGTGCCACGACATTTCAATCATCGGCATTATTCTTGAAAAAAGAGTAAGGAAAAAAAGAAGGACCAAAGTGAGCAAAGGACCAAAGAGTAAGCAAAAAAAAAACCAAGCATTGATTGATATATAATAATAATAAGCAAAACAAGTAAGCGATGATTCATAAACCTAATAAGATATGTATAGTAGCATGTACACTTGTCCACACACACACAAAGATCATCTATAGTTTGTAACTACAACTAGGCCAACATCAAGCCTTCTGGCTCGGCTTAGGGAACGGGAGGACACCTTGTCTCGTCATGAACTTCCTATAGTCACCCTGCATCTCTAGGCGATCTTATATGTCACAGTTATTCGGGATATTTCCTCCGTAGAAGATCCCCCCGAAGTCATGACATCACGAAAGATGATTGCCCCAAACTGCTGCTGGATGCGATACATCTCTTGTCTAATATCTGAATCAGTGATCTTGGCCTTTGCTTCGGCCCACTGTTTGAGATGATCTAGCAGCGTAGAATTCTGCTGGTCAAGTAGGAACACCATCATGTGATGGAGTGCGTAGTAGGCTTCCTTCTTACTGTTTTCCGGCTGCTTCACGCAGGGGAGCTCCGTTACGTGGTTGAAGACGTGCCTGCTGAACTTGACCTTCATACGCACGAAGGTGGTGCCTTCCGTCGAGGCAAAGCCAATGAGAGCATCATCCAGAACTTCCTTGATCTTGTCATAGTTTTTCTTCTTTTCTAGACTCCCCGAGTCGAAATACGTGGCGTGGGAATGCTTCGGCGATAAGGAGATGGTCGTGCGGTGTTCATCTCCGCGCAAAAAATTCAAATGGAATGTGTTGGAAAAAGAATGATGATAATCTAATAAAGCCAATCGATGGTGGCGAGTGAATAACGACTTACTCGGGAAAGTAAGGCACGAGAATGTATTCCTTTGTCTTGTTCGCCACGAGGATTCTTTTTAGGTACGAGGTCATGATACGTCGTTCGGAGGGGGAACCCAAACAGCCGTCACGCATGTAGTAGGGGTCCACTATAGCGATGCCCGGTGTGTTCTCTCTAATGATCTGCATGGCCAGGTGAGAGAAAACAGACGGACCATGGTATAGTGCAGCGGGTATAGGTGAAACACATTGAAGATGTCGTCGAACCGCAGGAAGAACAGATCCACAGGGGCATTGTCGACGAAGCCCAAGTCTGGTGGCACCTTAACCACGAATACCGGGTGCGAGGGATCTTTCTCCGATAGAAGGCGTCTCTCTATCGTCAGCACGCCGTCATGCACACTCTGCAGTTTCGAACTGGCGAGCTTCCGCAAATTCTTAGGTAGCATGGGCTCACCCGCCACATGAATCCTCCACATAATACCCTCGGGTCTTGGTGGCCCGTCCCAAAACCTGATCGGATTCGCAGTTGTTGACGCCACCGGCTGGCTCGAGCTGCTAGATTTTCTTTTCCTGCCCTTTTTTCCTTTTGGAGAGCGGGCAGGCACTGCAATCTGAGCACTGGTCGCCCTATGTAGTGTGTCAGGGCTTAGAATAAAGGGCCGGTTGGTTGTATCAGCTGGCTCTGTAAAGGCGCAAGCTGGAGGCGTCTCCTGAGAACCAAACAGACGCTTGGTGATAGTGGCTTTCTCTGTGGGGCCACCAGCTAGGTCTTCATTGCTAAACTGAGTGTTGAAGAAGTGATCATTCCAGTCTTCGTCGTCCTCGGCGGGATCCTGCGCCATGTGCATATCATCAACATGATCATCCGACCCACCGGTGGAGGTGACGGCGATGGCGGTAAGGGGGCCTTCCCACCGCTTGTCGCTGGCACGACAGACGGTGCTGTTGTCTGTGGCGTGATGGCCCCTGCCGTCCCCAAACGGATCATGCTCTTTGGCCATAGCAAGAATAAGACGAAGCAAGTTCTGAGGACAGCCGTCTCTTCTTCATCCGCTCCTGGGGGTTGAATGGGAGGTTCCAGGTCGTCGCAGCCCCTTAGCACCCGACTAATTTTAACCCTGTGCACGCTATCTGGCATCGGCCTTGAGTGGAACGTGCGCTGCAAGGGTTGAACGATGGTACCCTTGGCAACATCCCTCAGCTCGTTATTCACATTGCATAAGAGAGTGCAAGGAACATCCGTCTGCGGAAAACATGTACGGCGTCGTCAGAGATGCCATAAGAGTAATAGATGGCGTGAAAGGCGGTAAAACAATTTGTTTACCATGATGGCGTCGAGATCGGCTAATGTCGACGCACCGCATACAGCGACGGGCGTGCAAGAGACAGAAGGGCTGCTTGATGGCGTGGTGCTGGCCGCTGGTGTATTCTCCCTACCGATGGGTGCTTGGAGCTCCGGTGCCGCCACGACGATGGCAGGGGGGCACCAACATGTACTCCGGCTCCGCGGTGATGGCAGGGGGAGTCACCAACACTTGCGGCGCCGCGGTGCTAGCGGGCGGAGTCACGAACATGTAGTTTGCCTAATTCGTCGGCGCCGCGTTGTTCGAGTGGCTGCTGACCATGCTTGGAATCGGGCACGGCCCTACTCGACCACCCACACTCTAGTTCGCTATTGACTCCACCAAGGTAGGCAGGAAGGACATGAGGGTGATTGCTAGGTTGTCTTGGACGATCTGCGGGATCCACGCCACTTGTTACTTAAGTTCTTGAACCTCGCGGTTTTCCTCCTCGCTCCTTCCCGACGGCGCCACATGCGTCCTCGGCGGTGGACCAAAATGATCCACCCAATTCTTACCCCCGAGGCCGGCGAGACGGCCAGCCGATGACGGCTTCTTCGTAACCGGCTCTATTTTATTGGCCCTGTTCATCGCCCTGTTAAAAGGGTTATCCCACCCGGTGGCCGCCGTCGACCCCTGGGATGAGGAACCCTGGGATCCATGACTAGCAACAATTTCCTCCTCATGCAGAAGAAGTAACAATGAATCGTTTAGATCATCGATTAGATTGCAATCGAGTTTATCCGCGGTAATTAGATTATACTTACCATAATTTCCTCGACTTCCTTCACCGCAGGATCCGCGGTGAGTTGTTTGGTTTTTGGGTCCACATGGTAATGGGCCCTGATGAAGTTTCGAACCTGCCCGGGTTCGAATTTCGCAAAGGGGTTTTCTATCCCCTTGGATCTATACTCTTCGTCCTCCTTATTCCATTTGGCCTCCGCGGTTCTGTATCCACCAGATCTGAGATGGTGATGACCTATATTCATCGCCTGCAACACCTTTCCCCGATTACTATTGGCCAGGGCTCTTTCAGATTCACACCTCTCCTTGAACTCCCGGAACAATTCTTTGGTGATCTGTGGGTCAATCTTCTGGATCTCCTCGAGACTTTTGCCTTCTTTATAGATAATTTGTGTTCTGATACTTAGCGGGGAACTTGTATCTTGCGTGCAACTTCTCGAAGAGGAGTGTGCGCAAGTGGCCATTATCTTTATGCCGGAGATTCTCGGTGTTGATCGAGATGGTTGTCCGGGTGATCGCCGCCACTTGCCCACCGTACCCTCTGACGACAAGGTCGGGCTCCAAATAATGTAGCTAGAAAGAGACATCTTTTGAAATAATGGTACTGAAACATGTGGGGTGTGTGTGCGTCCAGGTTCAGGTTCAGCAAATATGGCATCAGTTTGTTCATATGATGCAGGCTTTCCAAAGTGACCATCCTAGGTTGCACTTGGATATGAACTATGTAGTAGTACTAGTTAACAGTTGTACTATATGGGATCATTATATAGTGTCCCCAACAACTTGAAGATTCAGGTGTACTATATGGACTATGTGTGTCCAAGGAGGATTGAAACCCTGTTCTTTTACAGTAGTAAAATAATGCAGTGTTCTAAAAAAAGTCTCTGGTGCAGGGGACTATGGAGCAATACTGTTATCACATTTTCTGGTAACAATATATTCTTAAGGGAAACATGAAATGAACTGATTCAGCAAGCCCAACTCACACAACATTATTGCTTCAACCATTAGCCGACCTGAAACTCTCCATAAATAAAGTTCTTGAGAATCTTAAGAATTGGGTAAGTATGAAGTAGCAAAATAAGCACCCTTATTCAAGTTACAATCAACAGCTTAAATCTATCTAATATATGGCTATTTGCAAGGAATTAATTATGAAGTAACAACAATTGACCAGGAAACAACAAACATAGATATTCCACAAAACTAGTATGCAGCAGATACACATCATTTTCTAGAGGTTAGTTCACTTGCAGATAACATCATTTGCTAGAAGTAAACCCCTTATAACAGTATCAGAAAGCTTGCAGTCTTTCTCAACAAACTACTAACAATACTGCTAACCTAACACTACTACTAACACTACTTGTAGCACTAGCTACTGCTACCCTAATCCTCTAAACCCTAACCCTAATCCACGGCCCAATCCAGGAATGGATGCAGAGAGAGGCGAGAGAGGGAGAGAGGGGAGGGGCGAGGCTCACCTCTAAGATGAGGTCGACGGCGGGCTCCTCCACGGCCTCCTCCTCCTCGAGCAGCAGCGGCCTCCTCCTCCACGAGCGACGGTGCACGTGCGGTGGCGGGCTCCTCCTCCTCGAGCGACGGGCGCGCGGGCTCCTCCTCCTCGAGCACACGGCCTCCTCCTCGAGCGCACGGGCGAGGTGGCCTCCTCCTCCTCCTCCTGGCGTGGTTGGGATGCGGCGGCGGTGGCGTCGATGTAGATGCGGCGGTGGAGATGCGGCTGAGGACGATAGGGATGGGATGCAGCTGAGGACGATGGGGATGGGTAGGGACGACGACATGGCGAGTTGTTGGCTAGTCATACCCACTTAGGCGTAGCGCACCCTGGCCAAGTGCGCTACGGATAACCGTAGCGCACTTGGCCAGGGTGCGCTACGCCTAAGTGGGTAGGACTAGTCAGATAAGAGGGCTGCCACCCCCTTTGCTAACACTGGCACTGCCTTATCCCACTGGTTCCGCCCACTGCTCTATTCTAAACCTGTTAGCACCCAGGTTCGGATCCTGGTGCCCACATTTTTTATTTTTATTTAAAAAATACTTTTAAATGTTCCAAAAAATGCCCAAAAGTGGTGATATATGCTACAAAAGCTTTGTTTTGTTTTTAAAATACTTTTAAATATTCAAAAATGCCCAAAAGTGATAATATATGTCATAAAAGTGGTACAAATTAAATATGATTCAAATATGTCATAATAATTTGTCCATGAATATTACAATCTTTTTCGACCACGCGCTTTACAATATTGTTTGAGCTAGCGTTTTACAACCTTTTTTCCCTTCTTTGGCGCGGTTGAATAATTTAGCCCCGGCACTTTAATATTTCTTCTTTCGAACGGGCTACCTTTTTTGGTTAGGGTTGTCCTTTTTCTTCTTGTGATGTATGTTGCTGCATCGTAGTCGTCGTCATCTTCAATCTTTGGATCGCCGTACTGGTCGAAGTCTTGCTCGTTGGCGACTCCATCCATTCCGATGATGTTTCTTTTTCCTCTCCTCATGACAACATGGCTAGGCTTTGTCGGGTTGGTAATGAAAAAACATTGGTCCACTTTGGTAGCTAGTACCCACGGTTCATTTTTCGTGGCCACGTTCACACCGGTGGCCTTGGATTTGGCTTCTTCGGGTATAACCATGGTTGTGAAATACCGGTCTTCTCTTTCGACGCTCTTTTCCCATCTGACACGGAACATCGGCACCTTTTCTCCACAGTAGTCGAGCTCCCAGATCTCCTTGATTCTTCCGTAGAATCTTTCCTTCATGTTGACATCGGTGTAGAATTCCGACGTTACACCTGAGTTCTGATAATCACACTTGTTGTCTTTTTCCTCCGTGTAGAATGTGTAGCCGTTGATATCGTACGACTGATAGGTCACCAGGTTTTGCATCGGTCCCTGTGACAAGGTGAATATGATCTTTTCCGTGTCAGAAGAATGCGATTGCGGGGGATTATCAAGGAGTGTCTGCCTAAACCAACGCGTGAAATCTGAGTTGTGCTCTTTGATTATTTCTCCCTGTATCATCTGTATGCCTTGGTCACTGTACTTCTTCTCGATTAACCTTTTGTGCTTCTGTACCCAAGGATCGACCAGTTCTAAATGCTGTAGCGCGACGAGGTTTGCTCGACCAAAGTCTGCGCATCGAAAATCAAAGTCTGCATGCAGTATGCAACGACCCTCTCGGTGACCAGATCCGTCGAGCTTGCCAAGGTGCCTGTTGACGGGAAGACCGACAGGGTTCTCGATGTCTAGATAATTCGTGAAGAAAGAGATGCACTCTTCGGCCAGAAAGCCCTTGGCTATGCTTCCATCTGGACGGGACCTGTTGCGAACGTATGTACTTCTTCATGCACAACCATGGAGGGAGGTTGTACATACATACAAACACGGGCCAAGTGCTGTGCGTGCTGCTCTGGGTACCGAACGGATTGAGTCCATCGGTGCTCGCACCAAGACTGATGTTCCTCGAATCTCCACCGAATTCTGGGAATTCGAGGTCCAATGCTTTCCACTGGCTAGCATCTGAAGGGTGCGTCAGCAGCTCATCCTTTTCGGGGTCATCGTCATCATCTCCTGGCTTCTAGCTTTCCGCATGCCATCGCATGAGCTTCGCTTCCTTAGGGTCCACGAAATAGCGCTGCAGACGAGGAGTGATAGGAAAGTACCATACCACTTTTCGAGGTGCTTTCTTCCCTTTCTTGTATCGACTCATGCTGCACACCGGACATGTGGTTTTCTCCGCGTCCTTGCCCCAATAAATGATGCAATCGTTTATGCATACGTGATATCTAACGTGCGGTAGATCGAGAGGACAGACGATTTTCTTGGCGTCCTCGATACTAGTTGGACATGTGTTCCCCTCCAGGAGACGATCGTGCCAGAATGCCATCATATTGTCGAAGCTTGCGTCGCTCAATTTGTGTTTTGCCTTCATCTCCATAGCCTTGAGCGTTACATTCAACCGGGTATCATCGGGCCTGCATCCTTCATACAATGGAGTAACCGCGTCTTTCTCAAGTTGCACAAGCTTGGCTTTCTCTCTAGCGGCAGCCCTGGCGTTACTCCTCTGCTTGAGAAGCAGCTCTTGCACATAAGGGTCCCGCACCTAGCCTGACGTTGTTCCATCGTCGTCTCCTCCTCCAGCATCTAGATTATCATCATCCCAGTCTGCTTCCGCACCTTCACCATCTCCAGGAGACTCTTCATCATCTCGCCCGTTCTCGCCGTGATGATGATCATCGTCATGTTTCCCACCTTCACCGTCTCCATCGTCTTCGTCATCGCTTATCCAACGAGTGTATCCATCCATGAAACCATGGCGGAGCAGGTGCGCCTGCAGATTCCCGGAATCTGGGTCGATCACCCAGTTGAGTTTGCATCTTCTACACGGACATCTTATCTCCGTCTTGTTATTTTGTATCATGTCGGTCGTCGTACATTTCAAAAATCTAGCCACAATGTCTTCGCTCATTATGAGCACCATTTTTGCCTGCACGGTGTACATGGTACAATTAGAAGTCTATTAGACCCACATAATCAATGCAGCATGCAATGGTCCATAGAAAATTTCGGCATGACCTATCCTAAAATTAGGACCTTTGCGAAATGCCAAAGTCTTGCCAAAATGGAAATGAATCAACATTTTGGCAAAACAAATGGCAACTTGTTCACATACAAACACAAGAGAGAGAGAGACCGATCCATACACACATGAACATATCATTATCCTCTCCATACACACATGCATGAGCATCATCGATACTCTCCATATACACACACATATGACCATCGATCCTCTCATACACACATCATGAGCATCAATCATCTACATACATATGAGCATATCATCCATATACACATGAACACATCCTTACATGGACAACTTACCGAGATGAGAGACCAATCGCGAGAAAGATGGAAAGGAGAGGTGCGCGCGAGACTGGAGAAGGAGATGAGAGACCAGAGACCTTCCTATATTACTTATGTAACATCCAAGGCAAGTTCTACATGCTAAAAATGGTGAATGGGTGGAGAAATTGAGGTGGGAATGATAAGATCCCGACTAGATCTAAGGAGGAAGAAGAAGGGGAAAGTGAAGTGTGAGGTGGTGGATGATCACACATGTGCACATAAAGTGGAGCTGCCAAAAAAAATCGCCACGTCCGTGGCGCACTCGGCCCCAGTGCGCCACAGGGATTAGTAACATCCGTGGCGCACATGCCATAGTGCGCCACAGATGTGTCTGGCCGTTTTACAGAATAGAGGGGCATGCCCTTAGGCGTAGCGCACCCCCTCCATCTGCGCCACGGTTGACACCAACAACCGTAGCGCACCTACCCTACGTGCGCTACGGATGTCTGGCGTGCGGCCAACAGGGCCTTGGCCCACACATATCTGTGGCGCACTGTGGTCATGTGCACCACGGTTGTTCTAGTTACTAGTAGGGCACTGCCCGTAGGTGAGCCACGCCTGTTTAAGCCGTGGGGCACTTCAACCATGTGAGCCACGGATGTGCTGATTACCTATAGCCATTTTCCTAGTAGTGAATGTACTTCTGAGTTTTCACAATGAACTCTAACAAACTCAATAAATGGTACAACACCCAACATATGTTTAGGGATGCCTAATGGAGAAACCTGCATCCCAAATATCCCCTTCTTTTAATTATTAAATACAAGATTGGTTCTTAATTAGTAAAAGAAAAGCATGAAACAAATAGATGGAGTACATAAACTATATATGCTCATGAATTTCAGCAAACATATTGACATCAATAATGGGCGAAGGTACTTAAGAACATAGATCAAGCCTAGAATCAACTATGACCATATAGACTGAGGAAAAATTAAACTACGTATTTGAGGAGGCAGATCTGGTGAAATGGAAAAAAATTGCCAACCAGATCGAGCTAGAGATAGAAGGACTACCGTGGGATCCACGTGACCACGGTGCATCTCAAGAACACCGACGGGTAGGGAAAGCTTCTTCGGGTGCACGGTGGTGAGATGAGGAGAGGCGATGAGCACGTCTGTTTTGTGGTCTTCCAAGGGGGTGAGGGTATAGGTGGCAAAGGGTGGATGTTAACACAGCGCGAAGGGGTGGTTAGGGATAACTTTGAAAATTCTGACCTACCTTGCTTACCACCATATATGTGGCCCCCCTGTCAGTGACCATAGATCAAAATTGAACAATTTTGGCTAAACCGAGATGAACTAGTTAAAGTGGCAAAATCAGTAAGGAAAATTGGAAATTCATGAAACTCGTGAATTGTCCGTTAAATCAGTAATTTCTGAGAAATTATGAAATATGGCATTTTAGGACATATCTTATATCATATTACCACTTGGAATATTGATGTTGGATCAAGACTCGTGAATCCCAACATTGCTAGCCGTCGGATCTTCTTTTCCATTCTATTAGCATTTAATGCTAGAAGATACTATTGATAGTCTTTAGCACAATAAACACTATGCACAAACCTCAAAACACACTCCTCCATCATTCTAGAGTCTTCTCCATCATTTCTCTACGCCATGTTACCAAAATTGACATGTTTTTAGTAAACTGTCATATTGTCAATTTATCGCAAAAATCTAGCCAGTAAGATTGATATGGTTTATCCATTAAACATGGTACTTTGTGTGACAATTGGCACGATGTCATACTGAGCCATAATATTTGAAGTTGCTTCACAACCAAAAACAATTTTGTCACTTGGAATAATAAAATTGGATTTTTCCTTTGTAAAAAAGCTTGATTGGCCAAGATGCATCCAATGTACGGAGTACATGACATGGACACGGTACTAGCATCTATGGTTGTGCAAGTAAAAAAATCAACTACGGCTATGACCTTGGTCATCTTGTTTGAAAGGCGGTAGATGTATATCAACTCATTAAATGCTCGAAAGCATACATGTGTCTGGGTCTATCTGATAGGGACATCATCCCCCCAAGTGGGAGTGGAAGTAGAGTACCTTAGAAGCTTCAGCTTCAAAATTTTGAGAGAGCGGCGAAATATCCTGACCATCCATTCAAACATCCATCCCCAAACATACTTCACATTTTTTTAGAATGAAAATTCCTCTTCTATCCCTGCTCTGGAAACAAGAACCCGAGGAGCAATGCAATAATAGAGGGATATAGGTGGTAATTTTGCATTCTCCCACGTGCATCAGCCTATCGACCTGGTTCCCTACCCTTCTTCAATAAGTGTATTTACCAGCCCCGCCCCCTCCGGCATTACACTGACTTTGTAGACCCACAATGCAAGTGTCCCTCTTTTTAGTGACCTAGAATTACGTGAAATAGAGATTCCCATCGTTTGTAGTTCAAAATTCGAACATTTTTTCTAAACGGAGATAAAATCGTTAAACTCGACAAAACTGGCTCGTGAATTTGAAAATTTTAAGAAACTTGGGCATTATTCGTCAAATAATTCATACTTTGTGATAAAATTGGTGCGGTGAGACTTTGAACCATATATAGTCTTTGAACCGTAAAATTGGTGCGGTGATAAAATTAGTTACGCCCTTGCATTCCACGAATATAACCATAAAGTTTGAACATTATTGGAAGTTCCTGAAACAGTAAACCCTGAACCCTATGACCCTAAACACTAATAAACCCCTATAAAATGACCAAGAAGGTATCATGCACTTGTATATCAAATTTGAGATACTTTCATTAAATTGGGAAACACCATTTATCCGACGAATATATGCATAAAACTTGAACATTACTGAAAATTCCTGAAACCCTAAATAACCCCTAAAACCTAAACCCTCAGCTCCTAGATACTAAAACCCTAAACCCTAAACCCATAATTAAACCCTTACCAAGTAGGTATCATGCACTTATAGATCAAAATCTGAGATACTTTCATTACATTGCGGTAACGCCATTATATTCCACAAATATAAGGATAAAGCTTGAACATTGTTGAAAATTCCCTAAACCCCTAAACGACCCCAACCAAGCAGGTATATCATTCACTTATACATCAACATTTGAGATATATTTTCATTAAATTACGCTAACACCATTCCATTTCACGAATCTAAGCATAAAGTATGAACATTATTGAAAATGCCCTAAAACCTAAACCTTAAACCCCTAAACGACCTTTACCAAGCAGGTATATCATCCACTTTTAGATCAACATTTGAGATATACTTTCATTAAATTATGCTAAACCATTACATTCCACAAATCTAAGCATAAAGTTTGAAGATTATTGAAAAATCCCTAAAACCTAAACCTTAAATCCCTCAATCCTAAACCCTTGGACCCTAAACCCGATCCAAACAGGCATCAGGAACTTATATATCAAAATTTGAGATACTTCCATTAAATTGTGCTAATGCCTTTCTATTTCATAAATATAGGCATATAGCTCGAACATTATTGAAACATCTCTAAACCCTAAGCCCCCTAAAAGCTAAAACCTAAGCCTTATCACCCTAAACCCTAAAACCTCAGCACCTAACCTTGACCAAGCAGATATCATGCACTTATAGATAAAAAATTGAGATGCTTTCAATGTTAAATTATTGCAAAGTCACTCTATTCCACGAATATAAGCACAAAGCTCGAACTTTATTGAAAATTATCGAAACCCTAAACCCCCTAAAACCCTAAATAAACCTAGATAAACCCCAAAACCCGAAACACAAAACCCCTAATGTAGAGGTCCCAACCTTTAATAAGGTAGAGATCCCTGTGTTTACAATGCTAGTCCCTGGATCAATAGCTATCATCCATAGTTAAGATGTAATATCAAGAAACAAAGGTGAAAATACAACTTTATAACCAGGAATAAAATAATTCATTACATCTTACATAGCTCATTTGGCTATCTCATTACAATGCAGCAGAAATAACTATAGCATGGAGTCCTTCATCTTCAAAGTGCCACAGGCAATCATGTTGGATGTAGACTTGTAATCCTAATCAACACACTTTACTAACAACAAACAAACCTGCAACATAAAAGTTACATCCACAAGAGTCAATACATTTGTTGTATTAGCAAGTGATACTATGGTAGAATAGTGGTATCTATCAACTATATGCATTTTGCTAAGTGGAACATAGGCTTGCTTTGCTCAAAATAGATCTTCCTTATCATTTTAAAAACACTAAGTTTTTGTTTGGCAAAATATCACCCAAGGCATCTACCAATAGAAATTGGTGATCCTTTATCCCTTGTTCAACCACAAGTTTTAACTTAGAAATTGGGATGAGGAGATTCTTGATAGCTTCCATGTCTTGATGCTCAAATTGTCCTTTACCAGGTACATGGCTAATTACTTAGATTTTTCACTCTGCAGAGGTGGTGCACTTTCCCCACAAGACTTGATTTTTTACCAAGACAAGATATTTTCAGAAGCCTTCCCTTAGACCAGAATGGACGCATTCCAACCTATCATCCCCTACCACCAACTGTCCATTTGGCTAAGTTATTGCAACCTATATGATCCAGGCAGATCCCATAATGCCTAGTGGCTGCACTTGAAGCTTCTCAACATTTGACATCTCAAATCTCTTTGTTCCTGGGTGGCATTCCACAAGTGAGATACCAAGTTTTCCCCAATATACTGACTTGGTGATGCCCAAGTTTTCCCCAGTATACTGGACTTGTGTAACCACTCAACACAAACCTTTCTTTCCATTCCACCCAGGTGATTCATTCACTTAGTTATTTTATTAAACAAAACACAAGTCCTTGACTTAGAAATATTCCATAGCATGAATATAATCCACCCTTGTTTTCTACTAGCTAATCTAAGCATGATGGTAGTAGGAATCTTAACTTAGGAAAATTCTACTAAGGTTTCATCTACTAGGATTTCCCATGGCATAGATTATACTTAGCAAAAATTCCATGCAAGTCCTTCTTAGAAATATCACTAATGCATAGTGAAAATAATGGACAAAAGTATGTAGCATCACTTGCCTTTTTGGTAGAGATTATAAGTTCACTCCTTGATTTTTGCAATAGTCACACTCTTCAATTGTCACTACAATTCAATCAAGCAAGGCACAATTTCAATCTACCATTCAAGCAATCATCACATAGAATAATAAAACAAAGAAATGCATGCAAGCATGCCAAAGATTGTTTTTATTTGGTAAAGTGGTTTCTATTAGGTTATAAACATTTGAAAACACCCTTTGGTCATTTATAAAAGTGGTAAAACTAATTGATATCAAGTTAGTGAAAAAGAAATTTAAAGTCATTTTTGTTTTGTTAGAAATGGTTCAAATCAAAGTAATAATCTCTAGTGTTTGACAAATACATTTTTAAACACAAATGTTAGTGTTTTATGGTCAAGTGTTTAGTATTAAAACCATCTGCAAAAGGTTTCACCTATAAACCATTTTTATACCAAAACAATAATTTATGTTGTTGGAAATGCCTTTTAGCAAAGTAATAATTTTATAGGGTTCATCAAATATATTTTAAATCTCAAAACTTGGTGTTTAGGGTCAGGGAGTTTAAATCCAATCATTTTCCAAAGGTTTTACTCAAAGAGCATTTTTAACACATAAATAATATTTTTATTTGACTAGAAATGTTCCAATTCAAAGATTTATTCTTTGGCTTCACCAAATATGTTTTTCAATCCAAAAGTTGGTTTATAAGGTCAGTAGGTTCAAAACAATCCATTTGCCAACGATTTTACCCTAAAAATATTTCTAGAATAATTTTTATATTCAAATTGTGCCTACACATGTTTCTGCAAAAAAACCAATTTAACAGAAGAGATTTACTAAACAAAGTACATGGTTGGAAAGTGTTTGTTTTGTTGATTCCATTGATATAAAATTTGCAAAATTTGGACGTGTAGATTTAAAGTTATGCAATTTTCAAAATCAAACATCTAATAGATTCTATTCTGTTTTTAAAACAAAACCTGAGCCACGTGTTGTGTTTTGATTGGTCAAAAACGGTTCGCGAGGATCACGCAGTGTGGATCATTGGATCTGATGTAAATCGTGCGGCACAGATCAGCGTACCCCATCGATTTAAGTGAATCTAACACAACCATAAAATTTGCATCCAACGGCTCATAGCGCATGACCACTAACTGGCAGCGCTAGCGGCGGCGGGTGGCGGCGGCGCGCTCAGATGGTGGCATTCCCGGCGATTTAGGAAGCAAGAGAGGGATGGAGGTAGCTCACCGAGGTCGCTGTGGCATGGGGGTGCTCGAGGTGGTCTCTATTGATGGAGGGGCGCACGGTGCTGGCTTGAATCGGTCGCCGGAGTTGCCTTTGGGCTCGGGTGCGGTCTGACGTTGTCGGAGACGATGCTACGGGGCATGCAAAGACACGAGATGAGTACAGTTAGATGCGCAAAGTCGTGGCGAGTGTGCGTGTGTGAAAGAGGAGGAGAGGGGCAGTCGGTATTTACCTCTGAAGGTCGTCAGAGAGGAGGCAGACGGCGGCGGGGTATTATCGACGTCGTAGACGAGGCTACGGTACTCGCGCAGGCAAGCCAAGGATGCTGAGAGGTGCAGGGGCGATGGGGAACACGCTCGCGTGAATCAGGGCTTGCGGGGGTGAGGTTGCTGGCCGGAATTGCTCGGAGAGCTCGTCGGAGCCGGGAGTGCTCAAGTGCGAAATTGAGGCAGCCCTGTGGCCGAGAGGGAGGGGTGAGCGAGGGGAAATGGAGAGGGGTCGTGGGCGTTTAAGGGAGCGTGGTTAGGGGACGGTTTAATGGCGTCGTTACCGCGAATTTAATCGGAGAAAATAGCGACAGAAACGGCTAGGGGAGAGGGCATGGTCGTCGCGGTGGGGAAGAAGATGCCAACGTGGCGTGGGCCTGCGTTGTCAGCGAGTGAGAGAGAGGGGCGGTGGGGTCAGGTCGTCATCGACTACGCGGGTAAGTTTGCGGGTCTGAATCGTTTTTCTGCGGAGAGAGGGAAAAATAGGCTAGCTGGGTCTGGACTGGGCTTAGCTGGGCTGGGCTGTTTTATTTTTTTTCCTTTTTCCATTTTCATTTCTGTTTTGAATTTGTTTAAACATTTCAAACAACTATTTGAATTCAAAACCTTCCAAACTTTTTAGTAAGTTTTTAATATGTTTTAAACATGTATTTAAAGTCCCTTTTCAGAATAATTCCTTTATTTATTTATGGTTTATATTTTATTTAAAAAGGACACATTCCTTTATTAAATAAGGTTTCATTATAATTTCAAACCCTCATTTAAATTCCAATTTTTCACAAAACCTTTTCAGTAGGTTTATTTATTCAAAAGGGTGTTGAATAATTCATTTTGATTTATTTGAAATATTTTCATATGATCTATTTCTATTAATCATTTAAATTGGGTAAATGTCTTTATTCCAATAGAAATAGAATTTGGTTAAGGCCATTTTATTTTATTTGAATATTATTTTCCATTTATTTCATTTGGACTTGGATTATATTTATTCCATTTGCTCATGGATTAGGCCAACATTTAATTTGGTTTTTTAAATATTCCCTATTAATTAATTCTTTCTTTATCTTATAAAATCCATATCTTTTTATTTATAGATCCAAAGTTGGTGATTCCAATTTGTATAATTTTATTTAATATGTGTTTATCCTTTTAAATCTCTTTAGGATTATTTGCTCACCATTTGGTATGGATTTTTAGATAGGTGCTTTATTGGCTTTGTAAATTCAATTTCCTTATCTTACTAAATTCATAAGATTTTATCTATGGTTCCAAATTGAATGAAATCAATTTCTATGGTTTTATAATATTTCCATTTATCATTATTGATCATTTATAAATGTTTGTTGACAAATATCATATGGATCAAATCCATAGTCTTAGAGATATCTTGGAAATCTCCCATTAGGGTTTTAGAGTTTTGGTTTATTTTCTAAGTGTTTAAATTTCAAGATGCATTTATGAAGAATGCATTTCAGTTGATTTGAATTTAGTTGGATTCAAACTTTATTAAAAGTTTGTTCAAGTTGGGTTTTAATGTTTTCATTTAGAAGCAAAAGTTTCTTTTCACCCTAAATTTCAACAATTATTTATTTTGTTTATTTATTTTTTCACATTAAAAAATTTGGAAAATTTTGGGATGTGACACCTAAACCCTGACCAAGCAGCTATCATATGCACACTTATAGATCAAATTTTCAAATATTTTTATTAATTTGGGTAACACTATTCTATTCGACGAACATAAGCATAAATCTTGAACATTATTGAAAATTCCCTAAACCATCAACCCTAAACAACCCCTAAAACTTAAACCCTCAACCCACATACACCCTAACCAAGTAGGTATCATGTACTTATAGATCAAAATCTAAGATAATTTCACTAAATTGCAGTAACACCATTCTCTTCCACAAATATAAGCACAAAGCTTAAAAATTGTTGAAAATTCCCTATACCCCTAAACGACCCTGACCAAGCAGTTATATCATCCACTTATAGATCAACATTTGAGATATATTTTCATTAAATTATGCTAACACAATTCCATTCCACAAATCTAAGCATAAAGCTTGAACATTATTGAAAATGCCCTAAAACCTAAAACCTAAACCTTAAACCCCTAAACGGCCATGACCAAGCAGGTGTATCATACACTTTTAGATCACCATTTGAGATATACTTGCATTAAATTATGCTAAAGCCTTTACATTCCACTAATCTAAGCATAAATCTTGGACATTATTGAAAAGCACTAAAACCTAAACCTTAAACCCCTAAACCCTAAACCCTTTGACCCTAAACACGAACCAAGCACGCATTAGGCACTTACATATATCAAAACTTGAGATACTTCCCATTAAATTGCACTAACGCCTTTCTATTTCACGAATATAGGCTTATAGCTCGAACATTATTGAAAATTCACTAAACCCTAAGCCCCCCTAAAACCTAAACCCTAAGACCTATCCCACTAAACCCTAAAACCTCAGCACCTAACCCTAACCAAGAAGGTATCATGCACTTATATATCAAAAATTGAGATGCTTTCATTGCTAAATTATTGCCAAGGCACTCTATTACACGAATATAAGCATAAAGCTCGAACTTTATTGAAAATTCCCGAAACCCTATACCCCTAAATCCTTAAATAAACCTAGATAAATGTCAACAGCCAGATTTTTAATCCCAGAGGCCTGTTATGCCATACATCGCAATCCCAGGATTACCATTTTTGCGAGACATAACAGATTTGGATACCACAGTACATCATCCATTACAAACCATACATCAGGTCTTACACAAATAAGGATCTCATGATCCAGTTCTTAATACAACTCAAGCAGCGGAATAACGTAATAATAACCATAGCGTAGGCGAAGCTCCATCTTCGGGGTCATAGGCAATGCTGACGATGGGAGATGATCCTAGTTGTCGTAACCTTCCTGGGGTCCATCATCCTGGTACTCCTCTTCATAGTCTGGCCACGGGATTAGCCAGGGACAAAGCCATGAGTACTCTTTAAGTACTCGCAAACAAATACTAACAAGTGAAGGGGGTTTTTGTAGTAGGACACTAAGCTCTAGGGTTGTTTTGCAAAAAGCCAGATTTACCTCTACTAAGTTCAGAAGCAAGAAAACCTAGTTGAAGTTTTATAACACCTAAGTGGGAACTTGTATTTCATATCACAACTCTATTGTGGTCAAGTCAACATCTCAATTCATTTCATAAGTCATTTTGAAAACATCTGACGGGGGAACAGTATGGCCACTCCAACTGTCCATAATCGCGGACGCGGCTATTCAAATAGTTTGACACTTTGCAGAGATTGTACACTTTCACCACAACATTCGATACATCCGTCAGGAACAAATCCTGAATTCACCATACTCAGTATGCGGATAATCAATCCTAACCTTTCGATTACACGCCCTAGTATAGGCACCTCTCCTGTGAGTTTGCCCTCCCAACCATGACCAACTGTCATCTTGGGTACTTCACAGGTGGACAATCTTCACAAGGTAGACTCAGCTCAAACCTTGGCCGTGAGGGAACCAATACTAAGGTATATAAGTTTCCAGTCAAGCCCTACCCAATTCTCGGGTATTGTGGTTGTACGGTAAAATTGGAATGGTATCGCATCCAGACAACCATCAGTTTTATAAAGGTCTAAGACTCATGCCTTAACATTTTTATCACCAAAATCATCATGGTGTTCAGAAACACATGTCAAAACATCTCAATAGAATGATCCATCATTCCAAGGTTTTCATAACCATTTTCACCAAGTATTCCATCTAAAGTTGATCAAGTTTTATGCTTAGCACTAGCATCTACAAATGGGAGTGAATACTAATGAGGGGTGGTAAACTAGTGTAGTTTAACTAAGTTCAATATCATGCCTTAGGATGACATCAATATAATCTAGCTTAGGCCAAATTTAATGCTCTTTATGCAACCTTCAAATATCTTTCTAGTATCTACAATTTACTCAAGTAAACTCTGATAAAACTAGGATTGGTTTATCAAGTGGGTATGATCACATATGCTTAAGGCATATAGTTGGCATGGTAGCAAGCAAGTATTTGCTTGCATAGGTCAACTTGATTAGTAAGGCTTGCAAGTATTGGCTTGCATAAGTAGAGTATCTTGCAAGTGTTAGCTTGCCTTGTGCAGAGTAGTGGTTGAAGTTCTCCTCGACTTCTTCTTCGTAGTATCCTCCTTCCTCCTCGTATCCTTGGTCGGTACTAGCGTCTATGAATAAATACGAGGTACATAATAACCAAACAATACTTAACTACTTTCAGTCATCACACACAAGGGTTCTATAGATGATCTAGCATCATCACTAACATTCAAGATTAAAGCACTTGCATTATTTATTTATTTTTAGAAAAGTAATTTCTACTCATTGAAAAACTACTTAAGATTTAATATTCTCCAACTTAAACATGGGATCATGTTGACACATGTCATCACCACATATTTCAGTACATGGGAATGTGATTTAAAGTGGTGTCACAATTTAATAAGGTTTAACCTTTTATTTTAATTAAATATAGTGACTAGAAATGCGTATGTGGCATCCTTTTATTACTTGGACATTATTTCTGTAAGTAAACCCATATATTTTTATATATTATGAAAGGTATGATCAAATGTGATTTTTGAGAGTTGGAATCAACTCAAAATCTATTATGATTTAAATTTGAAAAATGGTTGAATTCAGAAAAGCTTTTGCCTTGTTATTTTTGTCAAGGTTGATCTACAAATCCAAATAATTTGAATCCAACAGGCTTGGATTAAGAATTTCAATATATTTCTAACAAAATTGGTTTCATTCAATTTGGTTCACTGAATCGAGCTGGGTTGATTTTTGAAAATAGGTACAGAACTGAGTTTGAATCTAAATAGAAAAATCTAAATTCAAACGAGAGGGCTGCGCGGGAAAGGTTAACGGGCCGGCCTAGTGTCACTCCGCGATGCGGGGCGCAACTGACAGGGAGGGTCTACTAGTCAGCGACTCTTAACAAGTGAAGCGGTACGGAGCGATATGGTGCGTTGGATTAGAATGACGATCGATGGCTGAGAGTCGTCGTCAAGGATGAACTAGCACCGGCGAGTTCGAACCCTAGCGGCTCAGTGGGGGTCATCGGTGGCTCATCGGGGCTCAGGCGAAGGTCGGCGATGCGGGCGAACAACAAAGTTGACGACGACGAACTCAGGGGTGGTCGCGGCAGCTCCTGGGGTGGACGAAATCGACGGCTTCCTTCTCCTCCAGCAGCGGCGGACTCCGGTGAAATTCAGGCAATGCGCTGCTCGCCTTGCTTCGGGAATGAGGTGGGGTGGTTCTGGGGGAGAGGGGAGTGAGATGGTGTGCTTCAATCGGCTGGGGGTGGCCTCCTTTTATAGTCTCGACGGCGAGACCGAACGGGATGGGCAGGTGACGGTGGCGACACGGCTACGGGCAGCTAGAGGCATGGCCGAGGTTGGCGATCGATCGGTGGTCTCCTGGCGATGCTCTAGGGCTTTAATGCGCGTGTAGGGGCGGTGGCAAATGGTCGGGAATGCGCGGTGCTCTACGCGGCAGAGGCGGCGTCTTCGACGGCGAGCGGTGGCTACGGGGTACGGGCGGTGAAATGGGCATGTCTGGCGGTCTCCTGGGACGGTGGGGTGCATGCTGGCGAGCGGTGAGGGCTCGAGGTGGTCGGGTTGCGTGGGAACGGAGCGTGCTCTACGGTGCGCGTTGGCATGGTCGACAGCAGCGCGGGCGCGGCGTTCCTGGCGGTTCTGGTTGCTGTCTGCGAGGGAGGGCTGGTCGAGAGGGGGCGGTGAGGCATGGGCTACCTCCCAGACAAGGTTGGCACGACTAGTTCTTCTCCTAGCTTGCTGTCCACACTGGGGTGACATGGGTGCTCTCGGCCTATTCACCATTGATGATATTGGCAAGCTTATAGTGGGGCTAGTGATTAGTTAAGGTTGTTAGATGATCTACTAAGGCTAGTGGTGTCCAGAGAGGGAACAAGTTAGGCCCAAAACACTTCTCAACATAGTGTTTTGATTTTGTTTGATTTCCATCTGCAACCTGTTTGATGAAATGGCCGCATGAACTTAATTTTTAAATTTTGAAAAGATTTTTGGTGGGTGTGCTAGGCATGTGCTGGTGATACTGTGGATGCTTGGGTTTTGCAAATTGAGCTTGTTTGAGTGGTTTTTGAAAAAGTGGGATCTTCCCATCTGAAATAGATTCAATTTTAAACTGTCTTTTAAACTATTCATTTAAATGTTTTTGGATGATCACAAAGTAGGCCTTGGTACCTTGTTATGAGTACTATCAACGGGTGTAAAGATCCATACATGTTTCTGTTAAGTTAAGAAAGTTAGAGATAGCCAAAGTAGGCATGGGAGTTAAATTGGCCAAAGTGACCATTCACTTAATTTGTTTGTGTTTGGGAAAAGTTTGGGGATTGTTTAGATGATGTTTATTTCACCTAAGAATCATTTTACAAGCAAAGAAACACATAATCATGGCAATTCAAAAGAATCCAAATTTTAATGCACACTCATATGAATGCTTTCCTATTTTTAATTTGAAAAGTTTTTGTTAACCCTAAATTTGGTGATGAGAGTTTGATGATTCTAGTTTAATATTTTTGGGATGTTACAAACCTTCCCCCCTTAAACAAAATCTCGTCCTGAGATTTGAAAAAGGACAAAAAGATTACCTAGGATTTGAAGAGATCGGGAAACTCCGTCCTGATGTGATCTTCGCGCTCCCATGTAGCTTCCTCTTCTGTGTGGTTGCTCCACTGAATTTTGAGAAACTTGATGCTTCGGGTTCTGGTAGTTCTGAAAGCTTCTTCAAAAATACGGATGGGTACTTCGGGATAGGTCAGGTCATCGTTGATCTCTATGGTCCGGTGATCAATATTCTTGAACACTTCAGTCTTATCCGGAACTTCGAGACATTTGCGAAGTAATGAGATATGGAACACATTGTGCATGGCTGACATCTCTTCGGGTAGTTCCAATTGATACGACACTTCTCCTTGACGGTTCAGAATCTTGAAGGGGCCGATATATCTAGGGGCTAACTTTCCTTTGAGTTGGAAACGCTGCATTCCTTTCAATGGCGACACTTTTAGATACACAAAATCTCCTATGTTGAAGGCGAGGTCTCTATGTCTCTTGTCAGCGTAACTCTTCTGTCTTGACTGGGCTATCTTGAGGTGCTCACGAATCTTATGAACCTTCTCTTCTGCTTCTCGTAGGATATCGGGTCCAAAAATCTGACTCTCTCCTACTTCCGACCAGTTCAAAGGGGTGCGACACTTCCTTCCATACATGAATTCAAATGGGGCCATTTGAAAACTAGCTTGATAACTGTTGTTGTATGAAAATTCTGCAAATGGCAGACAGTCTTCCCACTTAGATCCATATTCTAACACACATGCTCTCAACATATCTTCGAGTATTTGATTTACTCGCTCCGTTTGTCCATCGGTCTGAGGGTGATAAGCTGTGCTGAAATCTAGGCGGGTTCCTAAACCTTCTTGGACTTTCTTCCAGAATCTCAAGGTAAACTGAGTTCCTCGATCTGATACGATATTCTTGGGGACTCCATGCAAACTAACGATTCTAGCGATGTATAACTCCGCTAGCTTCGAACTCTGATATGTGGTCTTGACGGGTAAGAAATGGGCGACTTTGGACAATCTGTCCACTATGACCCAGATAGAGTCATTTCCCCTACTAGAAGTAGGTAATCCGGTGATAACGTCCATTCCAACGGAATCCCATTTCTATTCCGGAATCTGCAATGGTTTCAACAATCCTGCGGGTCTTTAATGTCCTGCCTTGACTCGCTGACATATATCACACTTGGCGATATAGCTTCTGATTTCTCTCTTCATCTTATGCCACCAAAATTTCTCTTTCAAGTCTTGATACATCTTCGTTCCTCCGGGGTGGATAGAATAAAGAGTATCATGAGCTTCCTTCAGAATAACTTCTTTCAACTCAGAATCTGCTGGTACACAAAGGCGTCCTTTGTACCACAGAACTCCTTCTTCGTCTTCGGTGAATCCGGGTACTTTGCCTATACCGATACGACACTTGATTCCGTCGATACTAGCATTTCCTTTCTGCGCCTATTTGATCTGGCTGACCAAAGTGGGTTGAAGTTCTATGCTAGCCAAAAATCCTTCACTCACTAATTCCATTCGAAAATCTTCCATCTCTTTGTGCAATCTTGGTTGCTCCTTCAAAATCATGGAGTTCAAGCGGCATGGCAATCTGCTAAGGACATATGCTACCACGTTGGCTTTTCCAGGGTGATAGGGAATGTCCACATCGTAATCTTTGATTAGCTCAATCCATCTTCTCTGCCTCATATTCAGCTCCTTATGAGTGAATATATACTTCAGGCTCTTGTGATCCGAATAAATCTCACAACGATTTCCCATCAGGTAATGCCTCCATGACTTCAGGGCTAGAACTACGACTGCGAGTTCGAGGTCATGGGTTGGGTAATTTTGCTCATGTTAATTCAGTTGTCGAGATAGATAGTATATAACTTTGCCTTCTTGCATTAGCACACATCTGAGACCGATCTTGGATGCGTCACAATACACGTCAAAGGGCTTCGTGATATCCGGCATGATTAAGATTGGGGCTGAAATCAATATCCTCTTGAGTTCTTGAAAACTCTCTTCACATTTGTCCGTCCATTCAAACTTCTTGTCCTTTGTGAGATCCGGCACATGGCTTAATAGGATTGATAGGATACTCATATCAACAAGTTGCAACTTCTTTTTCGGAAGCTCATTCGAAAAGAACTCTAAGGTTAAGCGTGCTTGGCCTAGAGCAATTCTAGGATGGGTGACCGACCGGGAAATGGGTACCGGGTGCGCACGAGTGAGGAAAAAATGCGCAGAAAAGACTAGTGTTGGTCTGTGGGGCCAGTCTAGATGTCCTATTAAGCTATCAGGAGTGACACCCCCCGGGCCCAGGAGTGGACGGGGTGTTACAAGTGGTATCAGAGCCGACCTCGCGGTTAAACGGGTGTGTGCGGGTTAGTGGCGGGACATGTGGACCATGGCGCGTGTGGCCCGGAGTGGACACGGCATGGCACATGTGCCGGCACTAGACGCACAGATGCGTGCCAAGAGGGAACGTTCCTGGGGTGTGCTTGATCGATGAGGGCATCGATCTTCTAAAGGGTGGGTGTATGTGAGATCCGGCACATGGCTTAATAGGATTGATAGGATACTCATATCAACAAGTTGCAACTTCTTTTTCGGAAGCTCATTCGAAAAGAACTCTAAGGTTAAGCGTGCTTGGCCTAGAGCAATTCTAGGATGGGTGACCGACCGGGAAATGGGTACCGGGTGCGCACGAGTGAGGACAAAATGCGCAGAAAAGACTAGTGTTGGTCTGTGGGGCCAGTCTAGATGTCCTATTAAGCTATCAGGAGTGACACCCCCCGGGCCCAGGAGTGGACGGGGTGTTACATCCTTCTTCAGCAATTGGGTCATGAGTCTGGCGATACTCGAGAATCCTTCTACGAACTTGCGGTAATATCCCGCCAATCCGAGAAATGCACGAACTTGGGTTTGAGTGGTTGGGGTTGCCAATCTTCTACATCTTTCACCTTTGCAGGGTCAACGGCAATTCCTCCGACTGATACAATGTGGCCGAGGAATCCTACCTCCTGTAACCAGAATTCACATTTGCTAAACTTGGCATACAACCGATGCTCTCTAAGGGTTCCAAGAATGGTCCTTAGGTGTCGCTCATGTTCTTCTTCTGATTTGGAATAAATCAGTATGTCATCGATGAAAACAACGACAAACTTATCCAGGAAGTCCATAAAAATCTTATTCATGAGATTCATGAAATAAGCGGGGGCATTGGTTAATCCAAAAGACATGACAGTATACTCGTATAATCCATATCTGGTGGTAAAGGCAGTCTTTGGGATATCCTCTGCGCGAATCTTGATTTGATGATAGCATGTTCTAAGATCAATCTTAGAAAACACTTTGGCACCGGTCAACTGATCAAACAAATCTTCTATCTTGGGCAATGGGTACTTGTTTTTGATAGTGACATCATTCAACTTCCGATAATCCGTACACAAACGGTTACCTCCATCCTTCTTGTCCACGAATAAGACAGGTGATCTCCATGGTGACGCACTTGGTTGAATCAATCCAATTTCCAACATGGAATCCAGTTGCTTCTTCAGTTCTTCTAGTTCAGACGGGTTCATACTATATGGTCTCTGAGCTATGGGTCCTATTCCGGGGATTAGTTCAATGATGAACTCGATATCCCGATCTGGGGGCATACCGGGCAAAACATCTGGAAATACATAGGGGTATTCACAGACTATCCGGACTTGGTCAATGGTAGGTTGGGCTATACTCTTGTTGCACTTGAATTGACGAGGTAAGGTTTCAGATACATGCTCGACTGATATTCCAGCTGTACTGGTCATGGTTATGGCTTTCTTGGCACAGTCAATCAATCCTTTATGTTTGTACATCCAATCCATTCCTAGTACTACTTCCAAACCTTTAGTTCCGAGTACTATCAGATTAGCATAAAAATCTATGCCATGGATTCGGATAGGGACGGCTTTGCAAATTTTCCTAGCTTTGGTGGTTAAACCGGGGATTTGAACAATCATAACATGCTTCAGTTTTGTTGGTTGAATCTTACTAGTGCAGGAAAATTCTTCGGTGACAAATGAGTGCGATGCACCAGAATCAAACAACACTCTAGCAAGTACTGAATAAACAAAAAACATACCCAGCACGACGTCTGGAGCTTCCTGAGCTTCTTTAGCATGCATGAGAAAAAGACGGCCGTTGCGGTTGAGTGAATTCCCTGGGTCAAATATTCTTCCGGGCTGAACACGACACTGCTGCTGAGCTGGGGCATTTGCATTGGGGGCTGCGGCATTCTTCTTGTTTGGGCACTCGTTGGAGTAGTGACCCTTATTTCCATAGTCATAACAAGTCACTTGCGACTTGTACTTTGTTGCAACAGGCACAACATTGCTTCCAGTCCTCGGGGCAGTGTTGGTGTTGGCGGTGGCATTGTTGTTGTTGAACTTGGGTGGTGCACGGTTGAAATTTCCAGAGTTGCCGGGGTTGTTGTGATTTCCTCTGGGCCTCGGGTTTCCACGGTTGGGATAGGTCGTACGGTTCATCGGGGGTCTGTTGGTTCTCGGGGAAAATCCTGGAGATGGGTTAGGGCGATACTTTGGGGTCTGATGGGTTCCTGGTTGATGCATCATGTGACGCTTGCGGTTATCATTGGCTTGGTTGATCTTTCCTTCCATCTGGATGGCAGAGTCGACAAGGGCTTGAATATCAGCAAATGGGATATTGACCAACATAGTCTGCATCTCATTGTGCAGACCATTCAAGAATCTCTCCTTCTTCTTGGCTTCAGTGTCGATCTCATCCGGGGCATACCTAGATAATGACAAGAATTTGTCACGGTATTCCACTACGGTCATCCTTCCTTTATTCAGTTCTCTGAACTCATCTCTCATCCTCTTGATCAAACCCGGTGGCACATGAGTTCTGCTGAACTTGACCTTGAATTCCTCCCAGGTCATCATCTGTCCTTCGGTCATTGCACGAAAGTTGTTCCACCATGCTCTTGCATCTCCGGCTAGATAGTGGGTGGAAAACAGAACTTTCCTGTTGGATTCAACTCCGACGACTTCCAGGTTGTTTTCCATGGTTTGCAGCCAATCATCGGCGTCTAGGGGCTCTTCCGACTTAGTGAAAACAGGTGGGTTGGTGTTCTAGAAATTCTTGAGCTTAGATCCATGGTTGTCCTGATTTCCGTGGCCTTGATTGTTGTGGGCTAGCTGAGCTATCTGTTGCAGGGTGGCTAGGTTGGTTTGACGTTCGGCTCTTTCAGCTTCGCGGTCAGAAACCAACATTTGCAGGATCTGCAACATCGGGACCGGGGATGAACCACTTCCTCCACGTGGCATCTGAAGATTGAGATAGATCATGAGAAAAGAGGGAAATTTCTAAGGTTCAGGGATTTTGAAAAGTTTTTAAAGTTTGACTCAGATTTTTCTAGCAACTTGCTTTTCATTCATTCATTCATTCGTAGCACACGTTACAAACACACACCACAACAAAGGTAAACTGATGGTTTTAAGAACTATTCTGGAAACTACGATACAGTGGGACCGAATACAACTAACTATGCTAGTTCTCAAGTGATACTACTCCTCGGAGTCAGTGTAGTCGTCATCCTCATCATCCTCATCGTCATCGATGAAGGCGTAATCATCCTCATCGGTGAATAAATCCATAGCCCGATCCTCCAGAAAATCGTCATCATCGCTGAGATAGGAGTAGGGGTCTCCACGAAGATCTTCTCCGGCATTCTCCCTTTCCTCCAACTGCATGTCTCTCTCATGGATGGTCTCCTCCAAATCCGAGATACAGTGGCGAAGATGGGCAATGATGTGCTCCTTCTTGTCGAGCTGACGATAGCAAGACTTACGATCCTTTGCTAGCATGGCGATGGTCTGATCCTTTGTCTTGATGATGGAGGACTTGTGGTTGGAGTAGTCATGACAATTATCCAATTCCTGCTGACGATCATACATCATGAAGGGTGGTCCAATTGGGTCTTCAGCTCGTGGTGGTAGGGGGCTTCCAGTGGCTGTCCATTAGCATCACGCATTGGACAAAACTCAAAGCGGGTACCCTAGATCTGGTTGATACTCTGCCCACACAAATGGGCAAGAGCTTCCTGCATGGCCCTGGCAAGTCCATCGAGCCAGTTGTTCTCTCTTAAGGTAAACTGAATTCCCTCAGCAGTGGGAGTTTCAATCTTTCCTCGGAGACTTGCAACAATTATCCACTATAGATCTTCTCCTCCTTGATCATTGAGCCGAGCTCCGAAGAACTCAGGGTGCGGACGCTCCAGAAGTTCCGAAAGCTGGTCCAAATCCCGCTCAAAGATAAGGTCTCCTCCATTCCCCAACTGATAAAACTTGTTGTACTTCACGTCCATCTATAAGAATATAGGATGAGTAAGTTAGTAGAGTGATCAAGTGTGTCAAATTTTATGTATTTTGCAAGATTTTTGAGGAACATGAATTTTTATGAAAGAATCAAGGAGATAAGAATGGGAATAAGTTTTTGTAAATATTTGCTTCCTTTGGTTTTGAAATTAAGTTTTTGATTCAAAAATCCAGTCTAACTAGGGTCTCCTATGGTCAGGATGGCTCTGATACCAACTTGTCAACACCCGGATTTTTAATCCCAGATGCCTGTTATGCCATACATCACAATCCTAGGATTACCATTTTTGCGAGACATAACAGATTTGGACACCACAGTACATCATCCATTACAAACCATACATGAGGTCTTACACAAATAAGTATCTCATGATCTAGTTCTTAATACAACTCAAGCAGCGAAATAACATAATAATAACGGTAGTGTAGGCGCAGCTCCTTTTTCGGGGTCACAGGCAATGCTGACGATGGGAGATGATCCTAGTTGTCATAACCTTCCTGGGGTCCATCATCCTGGTACTCCTCTTCATAGTCTGGCCACGGGAATAGCCAGGGACAAAGCCATGAGTACTCTTTAAGTACTCGCAAAGTAATACTAACAAGTGAAGGTGGGTTTTGTAGTAGGACACTAAGCTCTAGGGTTGTTTTGCAAAAAGCCAGGTTTACCTCTACTAAGTTTAGAAGCAAGAAAAGATAGTTGAAGTTTTATAACACCTAAGTGGGAACTTGAATTTCATATCACAACTCTGTTGTGGTCAAGTAAACATCTCAATTCATTTCATAAGTCATTTTGAAAACATCTGACGGGAGAACAGTATGGCCACTCAACTGTCCATAACTGCGGACGCGGCTATTCGAATAGTTTGACACTCTGCAGAGATTATACACTTTCACCACAACATTCGATACATACGTCAGGAACAAATCCTGAATTCACCATACTCAGTATGCAGATAATCAAACCTAACCTTTCGATTACCCGCCCTAGTATAGGCACCTCTCCTGTGAGTTCGGCCTCCCAACCATGACCAACTGTCATCTTGGGTACTGCACAGGTGGACAATCTTCACAAGGTAGACTCATCTCAGACCTTGGCCGTGAGGGAACCAATACTAAGGTATATAAGTTTCCAGTCAAGCCCTACCCAATTCTCGGTAAAATTGGAATGGTATCGCATCCAGACAACCATCAGTTTTTTAAAGGGCTAAGGCTCATGCCTTAACATTTTTATCACCAAAATCATCATGGTGTTCGGAAACACATGTCAAAACATCTCAATAGAATGATCCATCATTCCAAGGTTTTCATAACCATTTTCACCAAGTATTCCCATCTAAAGTTGATCAAGTTTTATGCTTAGCACTAGCATCTACAAATGGGAGTGAATACTAATGAGGGGTGGTAAACTAGTGTAGTTTAACTAAGTTCAATCTCATGCCTTAGGATGACATCAAGATTATCTACCTTGTGCCAAATTTAATGCTTTTTATGCAACCTTCAAATATCTTTCTAGTATCTACAATTTACTCAAGTAAACTGTAAGTAAGAGCTTTGATAAAGAAATAAAGTAGAAGCTTGCAAATAAAACTAGGATTGGTTTATCAAGTGGGTATGATCACATATGCTTAAGGCATATAGTTGGCATGGTAGCAAGCAAGTATTTGCTTGCATAGGTCAACTTGATTAGTAAGGCTTGCAAGTATTGGCTTGCATTAGTAGAGTATCTTGTAAGTGTTAGCTTTCCTTGTGCAGAGCAGTGGTTGAAGTTTTCCTCGGCTTCTTCTTCGTAGTATCCTCCTTCCACCTCGTATCCTTGGTTGGTACTAGCGTCTATGAATAAATACGAGGTAGACAATCACCAAACAATACTTAACTACTTTCAATCATCACACACAAGGGTTCTATAGATGATCTAGCATCATCACTAACATTCAATATTAAAGCACTTGCATTATTTATTTATTATTAGAAAAGTAATTTCTACTCATTGAAAAACTACTTAAGATTTAATATTCTCCAACTCAAACATGGGATCATGTTGACACATGTCATCACCACATATTTCAGTACATGGGAATGTGATTTAAAGTGGTGTCACAATTTAATAAGGTTTAACCTTTTATTTTAATTAAATATAGTGACTAGAAATGCCTATGTGGCATCCTTTTCTTACTTGGACATAATTTCTGTAAGTAAACCCATATATTTTTATATATTCTGAAAGGTAAGATCAAATGTGATTTTTGAGAGTTGGAATCAACTCAAAAGCTATTATGGTTTAAATTTGAAAAATGGTTGAATGCAGAAAAGATTCTGCCTTGTTATTTTTACCAAGGTTGATCTACAGATCCAAATGATTTGAATCCAACGGGCTTGGATTAAGAATTTAATATCTTTCTAAAAAATTGGTTTCATTCAATTTGGTTCAATGAATCGAGCTGGGTTGATTTTTGAAACTAGTTACAGAACTGAGTTTTAATCTAAATAGAAAAATCTAAATTCAAACGAGTGGGCTGCACGGGAAAGGTTAACGGGCCGGCCCAGTGTCACTCCGCGACGCGGGGCGCAACTGACAGGGCGGGTCTACTGGTTAGCGACTCTTAACACGCGAAGCAGTATGGGGCGGTATGGTGCGTTGGATTAGAATGAAGATCGACGGCTGAGGGTCGTCGTCGACGATGAACTAGTCACTGGAGAGTTCGAACCCTAGCGGCTCAGTGGGGGTCGTCGGGGGCTCACCGGGGCTCAGGCGAAGGTCGGCGATGCGGGCGAATGATGAAGTCGACGATGGCGAACTCAGGGGTGGTCGTGGCAGCTCCTAGGGTGGAAGAAATCGACGGCTTCCTTCTCCTCCAGCAGCGACGGACTCCGGTGAAATTCCGGCGATGCGCTGCTCGCCTTGCTTCGGGTATGAGGTGCGGTGGTTCTGGGGGAGAGGGGAGTGAGATGATGTGCTTCAATCGGCTGGGGGTGTCCTCCTTTTATAGTCTCGACGGCGAGACCGAACGGGATGGCAGGCGACGGTGGCGACACGGCTACGGGAAGCTAGAGGCATGGCCGAGGTTGGCGATCGATCGGTGGTCTCCTGGCGTTGCTCTAGGGTTTTAATGCGCGTGTAGGGGCGGTGGCAAACAGTCGGGAACGCGCGGTGCTCTGCGCAGCAGAGGCGGCGTCTTCGACGACGAGCAGTGGCTACGGGGTACAGGCGGTGAAATGGGCATGTCTGGCGGTCTCCTGGGACGGTGGGGTGCATGCTGGCGGGCGACGAGGGCTCGAGGTGGTCGGGTTGCGTGGGAATGGAGCGTGCTCTGCGGTGCGCGTCGGCATGGTCGACAGCGGCGCGGGCGCAGCATTCCTGGCGGTTCTGGTTGCTGTCTGCGAGGCAGGGCTGGTCGAGAGGGGGCGGTGAGGCATGGGCTACCTCCCAAACAAGGTTGGCACGGCTAGTTCTTCTCCTAGCTTGCTGTCCACACTGGGGTGACATGGGTGCTCTCGGCCTGTTCACCATTGATGATATTGGCAAGCTTATAGTGGGGCTAGTGATTAGTTAAGGTTGTTAGATGATCTACTAAGGCTAGTGGTGTCCGGAGAGGGAACAAGTTAGGCCCAAAACACTTCTCAACATAGTGTTTTGATTTTGTACGATTTGCATCTACAACCTGTTTGATGAAATGGCCGCATGAACTTAAGTTTTAAATTTTGAAAAGATTTTTGGTGGGTGTGCTAGGCATGTGCTGGTGATACTGTGGATGCTTGGGTTTTGCAAATTGAGCTTGTTTGAGTGGTTTTTGAATGGGATCTTCCCATATGAAATAGATTCAATTTTAAACTGTCTTTTAAACTATTCATTTAAATGTTTTTGGATGATCACAAAGTGGGCCTTGGTACCTTGTTATGTGTACTCTCAAGGGGTGCAAAGATCCATACATGTTTCTGTTAAGTTCTGAAAGTTAGAGATAGCCAAAGTAGGCATGGGAGTTAAATTGGCCAAACTGACCATTCACTTAATTTGTTTGTTTTGATTTGTTTTTCTTTGGGAAAAGTTTGGGGATTGTTTAGATGATGTTTATTTCACCTAAGAATCATTTTACAAGCAAAGATACACATAATCATGGCAATTCGAAAGAATCCAAATTTTAATGCACACTCATATGAATGCTTTCCTATTTTTAATTTGAAAAGTTTTTGTTAACCCTAAATTTGGTGATTAGAGTTTGATTATTCTATTTTAATATTTTTGGGATGTTACAATAAACCCTAAAACCCGAAACACAAAACCCCTAAACACTAAACCCATAAACCCTAACCAAGTAGCTATCATATGCACACTTGTAGATCAAATTTTCAAATACTTTCATTAATTTGGGTAACGCCATTCTATTCGATGAACATCAGCATAAAGCTTGACCATTATTGAAAATTCCTCAAACCCAAAACCCTAAACAACCCCTAAAACTTAAACCCTCAACCCACATACACCCTAACCAAGGAGGTATCATGTACTTATAGATCCAAATTTGAGATACTTTCATTAAATTGTGGTAGCGCTATTCTATTACCTAAATATAAGCATAAAAGCTTGAACATTGTTGAAAATTACCTAAACCCCTAAAACCTAAACCACGATACCATATCTTATCTTATCTCATCTTACCACTATATAGTGTACGAATAACTTTGAGTATTGACTATTCGATCAAGACTCGCGAATCACAACATTGCTAGCCGTCAGATCTTCCTTCCCATTCTATTAGCATCTAATGCTAGAAGATACTATTGATAGTCTTTAGCACAATAAATACTATGCACAAACCTCAAAACACACTACTCCATCGTTCTAGAGTCTTCTCCATCGTTTATCTAGACCATGTTACCAAAATTGACATGTTTTTAGTAAACTGCCATATAGTCAATTTATCGCAAAATATATCCTATAAGATTGATATGGTTTATCCATTAAACAGGTTATTTTGTGTGACAATTGGCATGATGTCATACTGAGTTATAATCTTTGAAGTTGCTTCACAACTAAAAGAAATGTTGTCACTTGAAAAAATAAAATTGGATTTTCCCTTTGTAAGCAAAGCTTGATTGGCCAAGATGCATCCAATGTACGGAGTACAAGACATGGACACGTTACAAGCAACTATGGTTGTGCAGGTCAAAAAAGCAACTACGGCTGTGACCTTGGTCATCTTGTTTGAAAGGCCGCAGATGTCTATCAACTCATTAAATGCTCGAAAGCATATAGGCGTCTTGGTCTATCTGACGGGGACAGCATCCCCCGAGTGGGAGTGGGAGTAGCGTACCTTAGAAGCTTCATCTTCAAAATTTCGAGAGAGTGCCGAAATATCCCGCCCATCCATTCAAACATCCAGCCCCAAACATACTTCACATCTTTTTAGAATGAAAATTCCTCTTCTATCCCTGCTCCGAAAACAAGAACCCGAGTGGAAATGCAATAATAGAGGGATATAGGTGGTAATTTTGCGTTCTCCCACGTGCATCACCCCATCGACCCGGTTCCCTGCCCTTCTTCAATAAGTGTATTTACCTTCCCACCCCCTCTGGCCTTACGCTGACTTTGTGGAACCACAATGCAAGTGACCCGCTTGTCAGTGACTAGAATTACGGGAAGTAGAGATTCCCATCGTTTCCAGTTCAAAATTTGAACATTTTTTGCTAAACTTAAATAAACTCGTTAAACTCGGCGAAACTGGCTAGTGAAGTTGAAAATTTTAAGAAAAGTGGGCATTATTCGTCAAATAATTCATACTTTGTGATAAAATTGGCACGGTGAGACTTTGAACCATATATAGTCTTTGAACCGTAAAATTGGTGCGGTGATAAAATTAGTTACGCCATTGTATTCCACGAATATAACCATAAAGTTTGAACATTATTGGAAGTTTCCGAAACACTAAACCCCTGAACCCTATACGCCTAAGAACTAATAAACCCCTATACCTTGACCAAGCAGGTACCATGCACTTGTATATCAAATTTGAGATACTTTCATTAAATTGGGCAACACCATTCTATTCGATGAATATATGATAAAGCTTGAACATTACTGCAAATTCCTGAAACCCTAAACAACCCCTAAAATCTGAACTCTTAGCCCCTAGATACTAAAACCCTAAACTCTAAACCCCTCAACCCATAATCAAAATCTAACCAAGTAGGTATCATGCATTTATAGATCAAAGTTTGAGATGTGTTCATTAAATTGCACTAACGTCTTTCTATCTCATGAATATCGTCATATAGCTCGAACATTATTGAAAATTCCGTAAACCTTCACCCCCTATAACCTAAACACTAAGCCCTATACCCCTAAACCCTAAATACCCTAATCCCTCAACCCCTAACCCTGACTAAGAAAGTATCATGCACTTATAGATAAAATTTGAGATACTTTCATTATTGAATTGTTGCCAAGTCATTCTATTCCACAAATATAAGCATAAAGCTCGAACTTCATTGAAAATTCTGGAAACCCTAAACAATGCCGAAAACTTAAAACTTCAACCCCAAAGAACCCCTAGGATCAACCCTCGACCCCTAAATACTAAAATCGTAATCCCTAAACCCCTCAACCCATAACCCTAACCAAGTAGATATCATGCACTTATAGATCCATATTCAAGATATTCATTAAATTGCAGTAACGCCATTCTATTCCACAAATATAAGCATAAAGCTTGAACATTACTAAAACTTCCCTAAACCATAAAGCCCTAAAACCTAAACCCCTAAACGACCCTAAATAATTAAGCAGGTATATTATCCAAATTCAAGATACTTTCATTAAATTGCGGTAAAAAAATTATGTTCCGCAAATATAAGCATAAAGCTTAAACATTATTCAAAATTCCCTAAACCCCTAATTAAACGACCCTGACTAATTAAGAACATATATTATCATCCACTTATATATCAACATTTGAGATATACTTTCATTAAATTACGCTAACACCATTCTGTTCCATGAATCTAAGCATAAAGCTTGAACATTATTATTGAAAATGCCCTAAAACCTAAACCTTAAACCCTATAACCCCAAAACTCTAAATGACCCTGACCATGGCGGTATATATCATCCACTTATATATCAACATTTGAGATATACTTTTATTAATTTATGCTAAAACCATTCATTTCCACGAATCTAAGCATAAAGCCCCTAAACATTGTTGAAAATGCCATAAAACCTTAACCTTAAACCCCTAAACCCTTTAACCCTAAACCCGTACAAGGCAGACTAGGTATCATGCATATATAGATCAAAATTTGAGATACCTTCATGAAATTTCCCTAACGCCTTTCTATTTCACGAATATCGGCAGATAGCTCGAACATTATTGAAAATTCACTAAACCCTACCCTCGCAAAATGTAAACACTAAGCCATATACCCCAAAACACTAAAACCCTAAACCCTCAACCCCTAACCCTGACTAAGCAGGTATCAGGCACTTATATAAATAAAATTTGAGATACTTTCATTATTAAATTGTCGCTAAGTCATTCTATTCTATGAATATAAGCATAAAGCTCAAACTTCATTAAAAATTCTCGAAACCCTAAAACAACCCTGAAAACCTAAACCCTCAACTCCTAAATTCTCTAAACCCCACACAACCACCCAACCTAAACCCTCGACCCCTAAATACTAAAACCCTAAACTGTAAACCCCTCAACCCATAATTAAACCCTAACCAAGTAGGTATCATGCACTTATAGATCCAAATTCGAGATACATCCATTAAATTGCGGTAAAACAATTATGTTCCACACATATAAGCATAAAGCTTGAAATTTTTTCAAAATTACCTAAACCCTACACCCCTACACCCCTAATTAAATGACCCTGACTAATTAAGAAGGTATATCATGCACTTATATATCAACATATGAGATATACTTTCATTAAATTATGCTAACGCCATTCCATTCGTTGAATCTAAGCATCAGGCTTGAACATAATTGTTGAAAACGCCCTAAAACTGCAACCTTAAACCCTATAACCCTAAACCCCTAAATGACCCTAACCAAGCCGGTATATATCTCATCCACTTATAGATCAACAGTCGAGATATACTTTTATTAAATTATGATAAAGCCATTCTTTTCCACGAATCTAAGCATAAAGCCTAAACATTATTGAAAATGCCATAAAACCTAATCCTTTAACCCTCAACCCTGACAAAGCAGGCTAGGTATTATGCATTTGTAGATCAAAATTTGAGTTACATTCATTAAATTGCCCTAACCCCTTTCTATTTCACGAATATCGGCATATAGCTCGAGCATTATTGAAAATTCACTAAACCCTACCCTCCCAAAAACGTAAACACTAAGCCATATACCCCTAAACACTAAAAACCCTAAACCCTCAACCCCTAACCCTAACTAAGCAGGTATCATTCTATTCCATGAATATAAGCATAAAGCTCGAACTTCATTGAAAATTCCTGAAGCCCTAAAACAACCTCGAAAAACTAAACCTTCAACTCCTAAATTCCCTAAACCCCAAACAACCCCCCAACCTAAACCCTCGACCCCTAACTACTAAAACCCTAAACTTCTCAACCCGTAATTAAACCCTAACCAAGTAGGTATATCATGCACTTATAGATCCAAATTCGAGGTACTTTCATTAAATTGCAGTAAAACATTAAGTTCCACAAATATAAGCATAAGTCTTGAACATTATTCAATATTCCCTAAACCCTCAACCCCTAATTAAATGACCCTGACTAATTAAGAAGGTATATCATCCACTTCTATATCAACATTTGAGATATACTTTCATTAAATTATGCTAACAACATTTAATTACAATAATCTAAGCATAAAGCTTGAACATTATTATTGAAAATGCCCTAAAACCTAAATCATAAACCCTACTTACCCTAATAAACCCTGACCAAGGAGGCATCATGAGCTTTAAGATAAAAGTTTGAGATACCGTCATCAAATTGCGCTGACACCATTCTAATTCATGACATGTCGAACATTATTGAAAAATTCCTAAACCCTAACCCCCTAAAGCCTAACCACAAGCCCTATATACCCTTAAAAACCATAAACCCTAACCCTATGCTCAAACATAACCCTGAACGCTAAACTACCCCTAAAAATGAGAACCCTAAACTCGCAATACTAAAAACCTAAACCCTCAACCCATAAACCCTAACATCCACATATCATGCACTTATAGATCAAAATTTTAGATACTTTCATTATTAAATTGTTGCTAAGTCACTCTATTCCATGAATATATGAATTAAGCTCAAATCGTGTTGAAAATTCTTGAAGCCCTAAACCCCTAAATACCTAAAACCCTTAAACCCAAAATATTAAACCCCTAAACCCTAAAACCCGAAATCCTAGACAATCATGACCAGGCAGGGTATCATCATAACCATAAAGCTTAAACAGTATTGAAAATTTCCTAAACCCTAAATCCCAAAACGACCATGACCATGCATGGGTATAATTCACTTGTAGATCAACATTTGAGATATACTTTCATTAAATTATGATAACACCATTATATTCCTCGAATTATCCTAAAGCCTGAACATTATTGAAAATGCCCCACAACCTAAACCCAAAACCCCTAAACACTAACCAAGTAGGTATCGTGAAATTATAGACATGTTATAATAAACTATGGAAGAGATATAGCCATGAACTTGGCCATCTTGTTTGAAAGATTTCAAATTATAATGCTTATCAATTTTGGCAAATGTGTGGAAAATCATTTAAATGCTGATAAGCATGCTGTCACTTCCGTGTGGGTCCATACATGGCCAGCATGTGAGGAGTGGCTGCGTCGGAGTAGCGTATGTTGAAAGATTCAACCTCAAAATTTTCGCACAGCGCCGAAACATCCCGCACATCTATTCAAAAATCCTGTCCCATTTTTCGCGGTGCAAATTCCTCTTCTATCCCTGGCCCGGAAATAAGGACTAGAGGAGCACTGCAATAATAGAGGGGTGTAGGTGGTAAATTTGCGTCATCCCACCTATATCCCCCATCGCCTCTTTGCTGTGCACCCCCTCCGACCTCCACATTCCTTCAACCCCTTCACCGCCAGCCCTCTCGTCCACACCAGAGCTCCTTCACCGCCGGTGCTCACTTCTACATGGGATTATCTTCACTGTCGGCGCTCTCTTCCGCATCGGAGCTCCTTCCCCATCAGCACTCTCTTCCACTCGGGAACATCTTCACCGCCCAACGCACCAGATCCACCTCAAAATGCCCAGCCGACGCCCCTACCATCGTCATGCGTGTCCCACCCACACTTGCCGGACGACGGTAATTTCTCTTGCCTGTTTGCTATTTCTTTGGTACTCGTAAGCTACGAAATGGTTAGAATGTTGCTCAATATCCTGGATGCTATTTCCATTTCGTTTGCGCCCACATATGGTAGTTCGTATACACATCATAAGCTTGTTGCTATTATTTCCTTTCTTACATTCTCACACTAGCTGTGTATTCCTACAACACTAACTCGTAGATGCTATTCTTTCCGAGTGCTCGAATGGGTCATGGAAATAACTCATAAAGGATCCAACACGAAGAATATGACGCCAAGCAAGGATGAAGTGCGAGGTTTCTGTGTGTTACTTAGGCCAGTTTCTTATCATGTTAATAAGTTATATTGAATGTATGCATATTATGTTAATAAGTCATTCTACCTGAAAACTTTCCATGACATTTCCATTCATGTTTTCTTGTGTTTCTATCTGCAAATTTTTAATTCAGAAAAGGTCCATCTTGTCAATTTTTAATAGTATATTTTTGGTGTTTTCAACTGCTTTCATCCATCCAAACCAGCTAGCTAGTTTGAATCATACATCTTGTCATTTTTAATGCTATCTTTTTGGTGTTTTCCAAGTGATTTCGTCCTTCCAAACCAGCGAACTCGGTTTTAAATATTATGACTTAATCCAAAGAAAGGACAATGGAGTACAAGGACTAGAGTTCTAGCTGCTGGACTCATATACTACTGGCAGATTGACCAGGAGCAACTTTCACCCTGAACGAGCTACTGTAAGTTCATAGTTACTTAAAGTTTACGCGTCACCCATAAGTTTTTTTACTTGTGGACAAGGTCCACTATGTATATAGATAGTAGCTCTTAAGTTGCACTTTTTGGCTTATGGGGTGGTGTATAGTGGATGTCCATCATGTGCAGCGTTGGAGATTTGTGGTGTCTATAGTCTCTTTCACTGGCAGGGTGAGTCTAGCAAGTTTTTATGGACCCTGGGTCTAGTACAAGACCCATGCCTTTATTGTTTCTTTCTACTCGGATGAGTGGGTCCCCTATCTGGTGTAAATGGTGGAGCAGAATTTATTTTCTTAGACGCGAGCCTAGTAAATTTCTTACCCATGTCTAGTATGCTTGCTCTTAAATGATCTCTAATTTATATAATACTATTTTCCCCTTGTTCTTTGTGCTAACCCATTTCACCTTATTGTAAAGGCTGCAGTTAAATCGAAGCAGGATTCTTTGGAAGGCAGGACTGAAAGTTGTGATCCGTCTTCTCATTCATCCTCCCATTGTATTTCAGAAGCAAAAAACTTATTTACCACTCCACCTTGTACAACTCCTGCATGAGAAATATATATGGAAGTTCTGTTGCTTGTAGAAAGAAAGGATGTAGCTGCCCTTAGATCTGTAGCTGAAATGTTGAAGAAGAGGACAAATGATACATTGAAGCGAATTGTCATATACTGATCTCTTATTGAGAATACCAACACTCTGTAATTTTTATAATGCACATCTTGTTTAATGATGTGTTGTAATAAACTTTTATTTTTGTAATAAGTAGTTTAAATTTTTGCATGTGTATTAATTGGCGTCTTGGCATTTGTGTGCTATTCTACAAAATAAGTCGGCGGTTCCAAAAAAGGCTTAAACAGTAACAGGCTGGAACATAATGATATATGAAACCACACATGGATGTTAACATGAATAGTAATGGCAGTAACAGTTAAAGGCCGGAGCAGTGAACGGCCCGATCAGTACGGGACCAAAATCCTAATGGGCTGCAAAAGTAAAAGGCCTGAATACTAATAGTACCAAACAATAATGGGGTAGATTTTCAGTAGGCCGAAACACTAAAAGGCCAAAAACGTAGCAGGCTAGAATAGTAACATGCTAGATTTCTAGCAGACCGAAATAGTATAAGGACAGATTTACAGCAGGCCAGAACAATAGAAGGCCAGATTTACAGCAGGCCAGAACAATTAATGGCCAGATACACAACCGGCCAGAATAGTAAAAGGCTAGATTGTCAGCAGGCTGGAACAGTAAAAGGCTAGATTTCTAGCAGGACAGAACAGTAAATGGCCAGATTAACAACAGACCGGAACAGTAAATGGACAAATACACAGCAGACCATAACAGTGAAAGGCTAGATTGTCAGCAGGCCGGAACAGTAAATGGATAGATTGTCAGCATGCTAGAATAGTAAATGGCGAGATTCATAGTAGGCCAGAATAGTAATTGACCAGATTCACAGCAGGCCAGAACAGTAGATGGCTAGATTGTCAGCAGGCCGGAACACTAAATGGCCAGATATATAGCAAGCCGGAACAGTAAAAAGCTAGATGCATATCAGGTCGAAACAGTGGAAGGCTAAAATAACATCGAGCTGAAATAGTAGTGGGCCTAAATATATGACGGGCCAACTTGTGGGCACATTTCAAACAGTGTTGCTCTAAACAGTAATGGGCCGACTAACTATTGGGCTTTCATAGTGGGCTAGCCCACTTAATAATTTTTAGGCCTTGGATGGGCATGTCTTTCTACCACGGTTTCCATGATAGTTAACGGCGTTAACCGGCCGTTAACGGCGTTCTCCACACACTACTAGGAAACAGCTAATTCGTGGCATACCTGTAAAGCACATCTATGGCACACTAGGGGTGCGCCACAAGGCGCGCGCTACGGCTAAAATTTAGCCATCGCGCACTAGGTGGTGCGCCACGCCGATTTTACCCATGGGCACCACTAGCACGTGCGCAACGGATGTGTGGATTATCTATAGCCGTTTTACTAGTAGTGACATGGTAGTTTGCATGACGTCAGCAGTTAACGCGGCTAGCGAACATATCTACGACGGAATGACTTTTCGTGGCTGAAGGGTGCGATCCGCAACGGTCGACAAAAAAACCATGGTATATTCATTTGTGACGGGACTTTTACCATGAAGAGAATCCATCATAGAAGACTCTTTAGCCATGAAAAAGGGCCTTCAACCACGAAAATCATCTGTTGTAAAAGGACATTTTTCTTGTAGTGTTTGTGGATCCACAGTGCAAGTGACCCGCATGTCATTGACCCAGAATTACAGGAAGTAGAGATTCACATCGTGTTTGCATTTAAAAAATCGAACATTTTTCGCTAAACCAAGATAAACTCGTTAAACTCGGAGAAACATACTCGGAAACTGTAAAAAATTATGAAACTTGGGCATTATTCGTCAAATAAATCATACTTTGTGATAAAATTGGTGCGGTGAGACTTTGAACCATATATAGTCTATGAACCATAAAATTGGTGCGGTGATAGAATTGGTATCACCATTGTATTCCACTAATCTAACCATAAAGTTTGAACATTATTGAAAATTCCTGAAACACTAAACCCCTAAACCCTAAATCCCCTAAACACTAATAAACCCCTAAACCCTGACCAAGCAGGTATCATGCACTTGTAGATCAAATTTGAGATACTTCCATTGAATGGGGCAACTCCATTCTATTTGATGAACATAAGCATAAAGCTTGAACATTATTGAAAATTCCCTAAACCCTAAACAACCCCTAAAACCTAAACCCTCAACCCCTAAACTCCTAAATACAAAAACCCTAAACCCTAAACCCCTCAACCCATAATTAAATCCTAACCAAGTAGGTATCATACACTTATATATCAAAATTTGAGATACTTCCATTAAAATGCAGTAACACTATTCTGTTACACAAATATAAGTGTAAAGCTTGAATATTGTTAAAAATTTCATAAACCCCTAAACAACCCTGAGCAAGCAGGTACATTATCCACTTATAGATCAACATTTGAGATATACTTTCATTAAATTACGCTAACACCATTCGATTCCACGAATCTAAGCATAAATCTTGAACATTATAAAAAATTCGCTAAATCCTAAACCTTAAACCCCTAAACAACCCTGACAAGCAGGTATATATCATCCACTTATAGATCAAAATTTGAGATATACTTTCATTAAATGTCAACACCCGGATTTTTAATCCCAGATGCCTGTTATGCCATACATCGCAATCCCAGGATTTTAAATGTCAACACCCATGACATAACAGATTGGATATCACAGTACATCATCCATTACAAACCGTACATAAGGTCCAGTCTTAATACAATTCAAGCAGCGGAAATAACATAATAATAACGATAGCGTAGGCGAGGCTCCATCTTCATGGTCACAGGCAATGCTGATGATGGGAGATGATCCTAGTTGTCGTGACCTTCCTGCTGTCCGTCTTCCTGATATTCCTCTTCATAGTCTGGCCACGGGAATAGCCAGGGACAAATCCATGAGTACTCTTTAAGTACTCACAAACTAATACTAACAAGTGAAGTGGTTTTGGAAATAGGAAGTACTAAGATCTAGGGTTATTTAAAAAAAAGCCAGGTTTACCTTAACTAAGGTCAGAAGCAAAGAAAGATAATTGAAAGTTTTATAACACCTAAGTGGGAACTTGAATTTCATGTCACAACTCTGTTGTGGTCAAGTCAAATCATAATTCATTTCACAGATCATTTTGGAAACATCTGACAACGGAACAGTATGGCCACTCCAACTCTCGATAACCGCGGACGCGGCTATTCTAATAGTTTGACACTCTGCAGAGGTGGTACACTTTCACGACAACATTCAATACATCCGCCAGGAACAATCTTGAATTCACCATACTCAGTATGCGGATAATCAATCCTAACCTTTCAATTACACGCCCTAGTATAGGCACCTCTCCTGTGAGTTTGGCCTCTCAACAATGACCAACTGTCATCTTGGGAACTACACAGGTGGACAATCTTCACAAGGTAGCCTCAGCTTAGACCTTTCCCGCAAGGGAACCCATACTAAGGTATATAAATTTCGAGTCAAGCCCTACACAGATTTCGGGTATTATGGTTGTACGGTAAAATTGGAATGGTATCGCATCCAGACAACCATCAGTTTTATAAAGGGCTAAGGCTCATGACTTAACATTTTCATCATCAAAATCATCTGGTGTTCAAGAACACATGGAAAAATATTTCAATAGAATGACTCATCATTCTAAGGTTTTCATAACCATTTTCACCAAGTATTCCCATCTAAAGTTGATCAAGTTTTATGCTTAGCACTAGCATCTACAAGTCACTAAGTAAACTATAAGAGAAAGCTTTAATAAATAAAACAAAGTACTAAGCTTGCAAGTAAAACTAGGATGGGGGATCATCAAATTTATCTAACCAAGCATGCTCAATGCATGGTATGGATTATCTAACTTTCATAGTTGCAAGGGTTAGCTTGCAAAGTCAATAGCTTGCTAATTCAACTAGTAGTGTTAGGATTGCCTTGTGCAGAGCAGTGGTTGAAGTTCTCCTCGGATTCTTCCTCATAGTATCCTCCTTCCTCCTTGTATCCTTGGTCGGTACTAGCGTCTATAAATAAATAAGAGGTACATAATCACCACACAATTCTCAACTACTCTATTTAGCACACAAAGGTTCACACTAGATGATGTAGCATCATCACTATTATCACAAAGATTAAAGCACTTGTCTTATTTATTTTATTTTAGAAAAGTAATTTCTACTCATTGAAAAACCACTTAAGATTTCATATTCTCCAACTCAAACATGGGATCATGTTGACACATGTCATCACCACACATTTCAGTACATGGGAATGTTATTTAAAGTGGTGTCACAATTTAATAAAGTTTAACCTTTTTCTTTTAATTAATTAAAGTGAATAGAAATGCCTATGAGGCATTCTTTTATTACTTGATCATTATTTCTACAAGTAAACCTATAGATTTTTATATATTCTGAAAGGTCTTGTTAATTATGATTTTTGAGAGTTGGAATCAACTCAAAAGCTTTTATAGTTGAATTTTGAAAAATGTTTGAATGCAGAAAAGCTTCTGCCTTGTTATTTTTACCATGGGTGATCTACAAATCCAATTAGTTTGAGTCCAACGGGCTTGGATTAAGCACTCCAGTACCTTCCTAACAAAATTAGTTTCCTACATTTTGGTTTAGTGAATCGAGCTGGGTTGATTTTTAAATTTGGGTACAAAACTAAGTTTGAAACTAAATGAATAAACCTAGTTTTGAATTGCTGGGTCACGCGGGAGGTTTAACTAGGCCGACCCACTACGCACAGCGCGCGCGGGCTGATTAAGTCGCTGTCCCCACTCGTCAGTGAGAGAGAGAATAGCGAAGCGGTACAGGGTGATCTAGGCCATGCGGTCTAGTTCTAATCCTATGGCTGTGGTTCATCGTCCACGCCTGAACAGGATGCGGCGAGGTTGAACCCTAGCGCGGCCAGTGGGGGTCGACGGGGGCTCACCGAGGTTGAACACCTCTCCTCCTCTGCAGCGGTGAAATTACGGCCACCTGTTGCTCTCCTTGCTCCGGGGGTGAGTGTGTGTGATCAGTGAGAGGTGGGGAGTGAGATGGTGTCCTCAAATCGAATGGGGTGGCCTCCTTTTATAGTGCCTGAAGGGGACCGACGGGCACGGGTGGAGCTCGTCGTAGTCGTCGACACAGTGGGATAATGGCATGGCCTGGCGAAGCTCAACGGCTTGATGGCGAGGCGTGGGGCGGTGAGGAACGGTTGGAATGTCGCGGCGCTCTAGGCGGGCCCGACGGTGAATTTAATGGCGCACAGCATCCATGGTCCACGTGGCGGCGAACGGGGTTTTCTGGCGAGTTGTTGGGGTGCTGGTGATCACGCACGCAAGCGGCGAGGGCGGCGCGTGGTCTGTGGGCTAGTGTCGCGTGCGGCGCTCTGGCACGCTCTCGGCTCGCTCGTAGAGAAGCTGGGCGCGAGCTTGTCGTGTGGTCCAGTGGCTCGCAAGGCTCGGGGTTAGGACAGGGGGTGGCAGTGGATGGTGCTGCGTGTCCCAGATAAGTTTGGCGAGGCTAGAGCTTCTCCTAGCTCGCTGGCGACATGGGGGTGACAAGGGTGCTCTCGGCATGGTCACCATTTATGGCTATGCATGCTCACAGTGGTTATAAGGCTAGTTAAATTAGTTTGATCATCTACTGAGAGTGTAGAGTGACCTAGAGAGGGGACATGGTTGGCCAAAATCACTGCTTCTAATAGTGTTTTGTGTTTGTTTGTTTACTGCTTACAAGGTGTTTGATGAAATGGCCGCAATAGATTCAAATTTGAATTTTGGATTCAAACTTGGTGGGTTTGCTAGTTACATACTAGGGAGTCTCTGGTAAATTGGATTGGTCAAGGGGCACTGGTTTGGTTGGGTTTTGAAAATGTGGGATCTTCACATATGTTATAGATTCAATTTTAAATTGTCATTTGAATGGGGTTGTCAAATGTTTCTGCAAGTTTGAAAGGTGGGCTTTGATTCACTTTTACTTGGTCTAGCAAGGGGTGAAAAGAATTGGAAAAGTTTCTGTTTGAAATCTTGGACTAGAAACACCCAAAGTGGCCTAGTGAGCAAGATTGGCAAAAATGACCATTTGCCTTATTTGATTTGTTTTTTATTTTCTCTTGATTTGTTTATGCTTGGAAATGTTTTAGATGATGTTGTATTCATATTTAAACCATTCCTTGCTATTTAGATTAATCAGAAAAGTCAATTCATGCATTCACACAATCATCACATACACATATGCATTCATAATGATTTAAATTAACAAAAGTTTTTGTTAACCCTAATTTTGGTGATTGGAATTTGATAATCATTGTTCAACATTTTTGGGATTTTACAAACCTTCCCTCCTTAAACAAAATCTCGTCCCGATATTTGAGAAAGAATAAAGAACAAAAGTCGGATTTAAAAAGATCGGGAAACTCCGTCCTGATGTGATCTTCTCGCTCCCAAGTAGCTTCTTCTTCAGTGTGGTTACTCCACTGAATCTTGAGAAACTTGATGCTTCGGGTTCTGGTGGTTCTGAAAGCTTCCTCCAAAATACGGATGGGTACTTCGGGATATGTCAAGTCATCATTGATCTCTATGGTGCGGTGATCAATGTTCTTGAAAACTTCAGTCTTATCCGGAACTTCAAGGCATTTGCGAAGTAATGATATATGGAACACATTTTGCACGGATGACATTTCCTCTAGCAACTCCAATTGATACGATACTTCTCCTCGACGATTCAGAATCTTGAAAGGTCCAATATATATGGGGGCTAACTTTCCTTTGAGATGGAAACGCTGCATTCCCTTCAAAGGCGACACTTTGATATACACAAAATCTCCGATATTGAAAGCGAGGTCTCAACGTCTCTTGTCGGCATAACTCTTCTGTCTTAACTGGGAGGTCTTGAGGTGCTCCTGAATCTTGTGAACTTTATCTTCTGCTTCTCGTAGGATGTTGGGTCCGAAGATCTTACTCTCTCCTACTTCCGACCAATTCAAAGGGGTACGACACTTCCTTCCATACATGAACTCAAATTGGGCCATTTGCAAACTAGCTTGATAACTGTTGTTGTAAGAAAATTCTCCGAACGGCAGACAGTCTTCCCATTTAGATCCATACTCTAGCACACATGCTCTCAACATATCTTCGAGTATTTGATTTACTCGCTCCGTTTGTCCATCAATCTGAGGGTGATACGCTGTGCTGAAATCTAGTCGGGTTCCTAAACCTTCTTGGAATTTCTTCCAGAATCTCGAGGTAAACTGAGTTCCTCGATCTGATACGATGTTCTTGGGGACTCCATGCAAACTGACGATTCTAGCGATGTATAACTCTGCTAGCTTCGAACTCTGGTAGGTTGTCTTGACTGGTAAGAAATGGGCTACCTTGGACAATCAGTCAACTATGACCCAGATAGAGTCATTTCCCCTACTAGAAGTAGATAATCCGGTGATAAAGTCCATTGCAACTGAATCCATTTCCATTCTGGAATCTGCAATGGTTGCAACAGTCCTGCGGGTCTCTGATGTCCCGCCTTGACAGATATCACACTTTGCGATGTAGCTTCCGATTTATCTCTTCATCTTATGCCACCAAAATTGCTCCTTCAAATCCTGATACATCTTTGTTCCTCCGGGGTGGATAGAATAAAGGGTATCTTGGGCCTCATTCAAAATAAGTTCTTTCAACTCTGAATCTGCTGGTACACAGAGATGCCCTTTGTACCACAGAACTCGGTCTTCATTCTCGGTGAATCTGGGTACTTTGCTTGTACCGATACGACGTTTGATTCCGTCAATACTAGCATTTCCTTTCTGTGCTTCCTTAATCTGACTGATCAAAGTGGGTTGAAGTTCTATGCAAGACAAAAATCCTTCACTTACTAACTCCATTCTAAAATCTTCCATCTCTTTGTGCAAGCTTGGCTGCTCCTTCAGAATCATGGAGTTCAAGCGGCACGACAATCTGCTAAGGGCATCTGCTACCACATTGGCTTTACTGGGGTGATAGTGAATGTCCAGATCATAGTCCTCAATTATCTCAATCCATCTTCTCTTCCTCATATTCAGCTCCTTCTGAGTGAATATATACTTTAGGCTCTTGTGATCCGAATAAATCTCACAACGGTTTCCCATCAGATAATGCCTCCATGTCTTTAGGGCTTGAACTACGGCTGCTAGTTCAAGGTCATGAGTAGGATAATTCTGCTCATGCTGCTTCAGTTGTCGGGATAGATAAGATATAACTTTTCCTTCTTGAATCAACACACATCCGAGACTGATCTTGGATGCATCACAATATACATCAAAGGGCTTCGTGATATCCGGCATGATCAAGATTGGGGTTGAAATCAATCTCCTCTCGAGTTCCTGAAAACTCGCTTAACATTTGTCCGTCCATTCAAACTTCTTGTCCTTCTTCAGCAATTGGGTCATGGGTCTAGCGACACTCGAGAATCCTTCTACGAAGTTGCGGTAGTATCCCGCTAATCCGAGAAATGCACAAACTTGGGTTTGAGTGGTTGGGGCTTGCTAGTCTTCAACATCCTTCACCTTTGCAGGGTCGACGACAATTCCTCCGGCTAATACAATATGTCCGAGGAATCCTACCTCCTGTAACCAGAATTCACATTTGGTAAACTTGGCATACAGTTGATGCTCTCTAAGGGTTCCAAGGATGGTCCTTAGGTGTAGATCATGTTCTTCTTCTGATTTGGAATAAATTAGAATGTCATCGATGAAAACAACGACAAACTTATCCGGGAAGTCCACAAAAATCTTATTCATGAGGTTCATGAAATAAGCGGGGGCATTGGTTAATCCAAAAGACATGACAGTATACTCGTATAATCCATATCTGGTGGTAAAGGCAGTCTTTGGAATATCCTCTTCGTGAATCTTGAGTTGATGATAGCCACTTCTAAGATCAATCTCCAAAACACTTTGGCACCAGTGAACTGGTCAAACAGTCTTCTATTTTCGGCAGTGGGTACTTGTTCTTGATGGTGACATCATTCAACTTCCGATAATCCGTACACAAACGGTTACCTCCATCTTTCTTATCCACAAATAAAACGGGCGATCTCCATGGTGACGCACTTGGTTGGATCAATCGTATCTCCAGCATGGCATGCAATTGCTTCTTCAGTTCCGATAGTTCCGAAGGGTTCATACTATATGGTCTCTAGGATATGGGTCTAGTTCCAGGGATTAGTTCAATGATAAACTCGATATCCCGATCTGGGGGCATACCGGGCAAAACATCTGGAAATACATCGGGGTATTCACAGACTATCCGGACTTGGTAAATGGTTGGCTAGGCTATACTATTGTTGCACTTGAATTGATGGGGCAAGGTTTCAGATATATGCTCGACTGATATTCCTGCTGTAGTGGTCATGGTTATGGCTTTCATGGCACAGTCAATTAATCCTTTATGTTTGGACATCCAACCCATTCCTAGTACTACTTCCAAACCTTTAGTTCCGAGTACTATTAGATTAGCATAAAAATCTTTGCCATGCATTCAGATAGATACGGCTTTGCAAATTTGTCTAGCTTTGGTGGTTGAACCAGGTATTTGAACTATCATAACATGCTTCAATTTGGTGGGTTGAATCTTACTAGTGCATGCAAATTCTTCAGTAACAAACGAGTGTGATGCTCCAGAATCAAACAACACTCTTGCAAGTACTGAGTTAATAGAAAACATACCCATCACGACATCTGGCACTTCTTGGGCTTCTTCAGCATGCATGAGAAAGAGACGGCCGTTGCGGTTGAGCGAGTTCCCTGGAGAAAATCTCCTTCCAGGCCACACACGACGGTGCTGCTGAGCTGGGGCATTTGCATTGGGGGCTGCGGCAATCTTCTTGGGGCACTCATTGGAATAGTGTCCCTTGGTTCCACATTCATAACTAGTCACTTGGGACTTGTCCTTTGCTCCAACATGCACAACATTGCTTCCATTCCTTTGGGAAGTGTTGGTGTTGGTGGCGACATGGTTGTTGTTGAACTTGGTGGAGCACGATTGAAGTTGCCGGGTTTGTTGTGGTTTCCTCCGGGCCTTGGGTTTCCACGGTTGGGATATGTCGGACGGTTCATCGGGGTCTGTTGGTTCTTGGGGCAAATCCTTGAGATGGGTTGGGGCGATACTTTGGTGTATGGTGGGTTCCTGGTTGATGCATCATGCGACGCTTGCGGTTCTCATTAGCTTGGTTGATCTATCCTTCCATCTAAATGGTGGAATCCACTAAGGCTTCAATATCAGCAAAGGGGATATTGACTAACATTGTCTGCATTTCATCGTGCAGGCCATTTAGTAATCTCTCCTTCTTCTTGGCTTCAGTGTCTATCTCATCCGGTGCATACCTAGCCAATGACAAGAATTTGTCACGGTATTCCACTACGGCCATCCTGCCTTGCTTCAGTTCCCTAAATTCATCTCTCATCCTCTTGATCAAACCCGATGGCACATGGGTTATGCTGAACTTGACTTTGAACTCTTCCCAAGTCATCATCTGACCTCCTGTCATCGCGCGAACGCTGTTCCACCATGCTCTTGCATCTCCGGCCAGGTAGTGGGTGGCAAATAGCACTTTCTCGTTAGCTTCCACTCCTGTAACTTCTAGGTTGTTTTCCATGGTTTGTAGCCAATAATCAGCATCAAGGGGCTCTCCTGACTTAGTGAAAATGGGTGGATTGGTGTTCTAGAAATTCTTGAGCTTAGATCCATGGTTGTCCTGATTTCCATGGCCTTGATTGGTGTTCGCCATCTGAGCTATCTGTTGAAGCATGGCTAAGTTGTCTTGACGTTCGGCTCTTTTGGCTTCGCGGTCAGAAACCAACATTTGCAAGATTTGCAACATCGGGTCCGGGGATGAAGTGCTTCCTCCGTGAGGCATCTGAAGATTGAGATAGATCATGAGAAAAGAGGGAAATTTCTAAGGTTCGGGGTTTTGTAAAGTTTTTGAAGTTTGACTCAGTTTTTTCTAGCAACTTGCTTTTCTTTCATTCATTCATAGCACACGATACAAACACACACCACAACAAAGGAAAACAGATGGTTTTAAGAACCACTATGTGAAACTACGATACAATGGGACCAAATACAACTCACTAACGCTAGTGCTCAAGTGCTACTCCTCCTCGGAGTCGGTTTCCTCCTCATCATCATCGATGAAGGCGAAGTCATCCTCATCGGTGAAGAAGTCCATGGCATGATCCTCCAGAAATTCACCATCGTCACTGAGATAGGAGTAGGGGTCTCCACGAAGGTCTTCCCTTACATTCTCCCTCTCCTCCAACTACATATCTCTCTCGTGGAGGGTCTCTCCAAATCCATGATCCGGTGGCGAAGACGGGCGATGATGCTGATGTAGCCCGACCTACGGTCGTTACCACATCTTGGTATCCAACTTACGCCAAGTCGTCATGGACTCCAAAGGTGAATCTGTTCCTCTATGCGAGCCCCCTTCCTACCCTATTGAATGGTATGCTACTTCATACTCCATCACATCTGCATGATAGGTTCACATTGGAAAGTACGGAGGCAAGGGAGGAAGCCCGGAGCATCAAGCCCGACAAGACGGAGGCTTGGAAGAGGAGGCGGAAGAAGACAGATCGCCAAATGCTCTCTGTCTCCAGCGGTACTACCGGATCTGGCGACCGGTACTACCGGCCAGCGGTGCTACCGCCCCTACTACCGCTCCCTACAGACGACGCCAACAGAAGCCCCAGGACTACAAGCGGTACTACCGGATCTGGAACCGGTACTACCGGTCAGCGGCACTACCAATTGCGACCGGTACTACCGGTCCCAAGTCCGGTACTACCGGTCATGTGTGTGCCTGCGCGCACTAGTTGGGCCACAGCCCATGTGTTCCCCATACTTACCTATTCGCCTAGTTTATCCCCAAACTACCCTTGTTTAGTGGCTGGCCTATAAATAGAGCCCCCACCCCTCATGTATCCCTGAGGCATAGATGATAGACTAAAGAAAACCCCCATTGTGGAATCTCTAGTTTTTCCTCATCCCCTTTACCAAGGGGACCGACTATCGTCACCAACCTCGATTGGACTTTGCATCACGCATCCATCGTTGAACAAGGCCTTGGAGTTCGGTGTCTCGTCTCCAAGTTGTCAAGACCCTCCCCAAGGTGTTCTTCCCTCTCCGATGTGGATTTGAGGGAGCACGTTGACCGATATTTCCTTGCGAGGATTCTATCGGACCGGTGTCCGCCGTTCGGGAGCAATCGGCCTTGTATCGTGTGAGTTTTGCGTGTGTTCATCGTGTTCTTCGCGAGGTGTGTGTTCGCTTCCGCTACCTTATCCCTTTACCCTCGCTTTCCCATCGATTTGACCACGAGATCCATGAAGATCGGGCCACCCAAGAGGTTAACCCCTCCATCATCTGGTATCAGCAGCTTTTGGTTGCCACGGATTTCTCATCGATTTGGTCTTTTCCCCATAATTTCGAAAATTCCACCAAAAATAGCCCCAATTCGTGTTTTGGATCGATCTGTGATTTGAGTGAGTTTTGGTAGGTTTTGATCCGTGGATTACTTGCTAAACTAGTTGATCTACCTTCCCCTGCGTTCCCATAGCCTAATTCCTTGATTTCCCCCTTCGATTTGGTGCTTTTCTTGAAGATTTTCTGCCCAAATCACCCCAAAATCGCGAAAACGCGTCAAAACTGGGAGTTTCTGGACCCAGCGGTACTACCGGGCTTAAAATCCGGTACTACCGCCCTTATCCGGTACTACCGGGCCCAAAATCCGGTACTACCCCCCAATACAGAAAGAAATAACAGATTCCCAGATTTCAGCCTCTCACCATTTTGAGCAAAACTTTTGCATTCGAACTCGGATTTTGGTATTCTTTAGCTCGTTTCGAAGAGGAGAAGGAGCACTACATCATCATCCACGTTGTTCATGCTATCTACTCCATCCAAATTCCGTGATCAAGGTGGAATCCAACAATAAAGGGTGAAGATCGTCGACGAAAGGTATAAACATTCCGCGACTTCTCCCCACTTGCATTCCTTTGCGAACCCCACTATCTTTGTGAGCAACAAACACCTATTGAGACTAGTTCCTCTTATGATTGCTTGGGCTATGCACATTTGATACCTTGTAGATTCCGAGCAAACATTGTGAGCGCTATCTCATATAGTTATCTTGTATAGTTGTTGGCACAAGGAAGAGGCAAGTGAAAAGAAAAAGAAAATAAAAGAGTGATACAAAAAGAAAAAAAAATAGAAAAAAGAAAAGAAAAAGAAAGAAATATACATGTGCCTCATAGAATAGGAAGCGCAAGCTCGATGAACATCATATAGGTGGTACTTTTGTGCATATCTTGTAGCCCACCAATTTTGTGCAGTCGAACTAGCGTCTCTCCTTGTACTTGTGTGACACGAGCTTATAGTATTTGCTAGGTAATCATTTGGTTCTTAGCTCACTTTCTCCGTCGCACAAGTCCCATTTATCCCACCGTGTGTGTTTCCTTGTACATATTTCCTATCTTGTGGATTGACTTGTTTTGCTTTGTGATCATTGTGGTTCTTTACTTGCCATTATAACATTTTGATTTCGGATTGGTTCTTGACATGCCACTTTCCATACCTATCCACCATAGGCCTTTTGTGTGTGTGTTTTTTGGTTAGTAGTTGGTTTTGGTGTTCCGCGTGAACTTCACTTTGCTTGGTTTATTGCTCTCAAGTGTGGCCACTTGCACGATACTATCTTCCAAGGTAAAGTAAGGTTTGACGCGGCATCCCCAACACCCTATACCACTTCCATATACAACACTTGGTCTTGTGAATCATGTCTAGGGACTCCAAAACCGAGGGAAATATCTATGAAGAATCCATGATGAGCCACCATGACTACAACTCCACAAGTATAGAGGACATGACAGAGCACAACACCGACAATGGCTCCACATGCTTTGAGGACCCGGAGCACTACACCGACAATGGCTCCACATGCATGGAAGACATGGAGCATGACATCAACTATGGCTCCTCAAGCATGGAAGACTTGGAGATCTACATCGACAATGTCTCCTCATGCATGGAGGATATGGAGCACTACACCGACAATGGCTCCACATGCTTGGGTGATATGGAGTACTACACCAACAATTACTCCCCAAGCATGGACGACTTCGAGTGTGACATCGACGATGCCTCGCCGAGCATGGAGGACACGGAGAACTTCATCGACTTTGATGGCTCCTCCACGAGCCATGAAGAATTCCTCCACCGCGTGGATATGGAAGCCTACTACGCCAAGCAAGAGGAGGCGCATCATCAAGATTCCATGACCTTCAAGGCCAAGCGTGCCACACCAAAGGGCACCACCTACTTCGATGATCCACCTCCAAGGCGCCAAGCTCCATCACCTCCAAGGCTCCAAGATCCACCTCCTATCCAAACAAGAGTGGCGTCCAAACATCATATGCATCAAGAGGCGCCAAGAAATAAGACTCTTCATCGACAAACATCCTCTCATGAGCATCAACACCGTAAAGAGGATACAAGACATCGTCAAAGGCATCTTTGCCATAAAGACGAAGAATTCATGATGAGATCCATCCATAATGCTCAATCAAGCTCAAGAAGGCACCACAAACACAAGAAGAGTGCCAAGACAAGTGATCATCGTCGCGAGTGTCACGTGGACGACCAAGTGCGCCACCTACATCAACCATCGGCAAGGCACGCCGATGACCTCCGTCGACACCATCATAGGGCACCTTCAACTACTCGTGCCACCACCACAATGGCACCAAGAGCAAGCCTTCCTCCACGCCATCAAGCTTCCATGCCTACGCTTGACTTCCATGACCTCGCGAACATGGAAAATGTAGACCTCTACTTCGCCAAGTTGGATAGCATGAGCCTACCTCCACCACTACTACGAGATGGCCACAAGACGGTCGAGCATGGGATTTTCCCTTCGACCATGGAGGAGATTGATGATGCCCATCTTATGGCATCCAACCTTGAAGGCGACAAGGTCAAGAATGGTGAGCATGGGATTTTCCCTTCACCAAAGGAGGCGCATGGAGTTGAGGAACCCGAGCCTACCCCTATATGCTTGAGTGATGATATGGTACCAATCCCATGTGAGTATCAGAACCACTTAACCCACTTGAGTGAGAACAAGAGTGAGATGAGTGACTCCACCTTATGTGAGATTTAGTGCTTCCACTTTGAGGGAATGAGTGATACACCTAGTGAGTTGAGAGTGGTAGTTGATAGGTCAAGTGAGACCATTTCTATTTCTAACAACTTACCCTCTACCTCTAGTGTGTTCTCTTATGTTGTGCTAGGTTCCATGGATGAAGACGCGCCAAGCTATGAAGCAATGATGCCTCGAATGGAGAAGATGTACATGGTGGATGAAGATGATGCTACGCCATGGATACATCAAGACGATGAAGTCGTCCACAAGGAGGCCACTACTACCACAACACCCACTTCATATGAGAGGTATGACCAAGGTAACAATAAGGGTGTTGATGATGCCATGATCCCACTAGTGGACATGATGAATTGTGAGGATATGCATGTTATGGATGATACTTGTGACATTACATATGCTTCATTCATATTCCCATGTGATTCTTTGCCTTTGCATAATATTGCTCATGTGGAATTGTTTGATTGCGATACCATTGCCATAAACATGCCATGCTATGCATCTTGTGTATATCCTCCAATTGCTTCGGACTTGTCTTGTCATGCTAGTCAATCAATTTCTCCCGTTGCTTGCGATAAGATGAATGCTTGCTATTTCACTTGTTTTGCTTGCAAAAATATTGATCTTATGCGTTATAATGAGATGGCCCCCATAGCTTTCTCAATTTTTGGACATTTTGATGATTGCCATGATAAGCATGTTCCCCACTTGCATACTCACCATGCATCTATTTCATACTTGAATGACATTAATGGTGATGTGCACAAGAAGAGATACGTCATGATGGATGATGTGTATCTCTACCATGCACACACATTCTCCCTTTTGTGTATGATGTGTGTAGGTACCCGCATTATCATGTCAACCTCGGTTGAGCACGAGTTGACAAAAAGAGCTCTTGAGAGCATCCTACAAGTGAGTTCAAGATCGAACCCAACTCTGATACTTTTTGCATGCTTTGCATCTTTCATGTTGACAAATTGCTCTTTCCTATGGTTTGATTGCAAGCATGTTAATGGTATTATCTCACCTTGTGACATTCATGTTTCTTCGCTTTTAGATAATGATGCTTTGTGTGTTGCAACAAATTTTTTGAACAATTTACCTTTCCGATGTTTTGTGTGCAACCACAATTCCATTAAGAACATGTATTGTCATGAGAGCTTCCAAGAATCTCGTCTTGTTGTTGCAACAAACATAAGGACCACTTGCTCTTCCATTTGGTTTGTTTGCAAACACGTTACTTTGGCTTCCGCTTGGGATACTCATATTCCCATGATATTTTCTATCGATGATTTGTGTGTGACATCCAACATGTCGAACAATTTCTCTTTCCAATGGTTGGTTCTCACACATAATGATGTTGTTTTGGATATTCTTCCTTTTGTGTTTTTGCCAAATTCTCCTAACTTTGCATCAAATATGTTGATCAAATTTCTATTCGATTGCTTTGAGTGCCCCACTACTATGTTATATGGAGTTTTTGAGTTCCCACATTTGGATGATGTTCAATCGATTTCCATGCACATTGACCATGCATATGCATCCCGTTTGCTATACTTGAGTTGTGCTAATCGTGTTGTGAACAAGAATGGACATGCCTCAAATGACATGCTCCTCTATCACACAAAAACATATGTCGCTTGGTCTTTGTTGTATGAAGGTACAAATGCATACACGTCAACCTCTATGGACTATATGTTGACAAGAAGAACCGAAGAGAGTTACCTATGGCTACCCTTCATCGAGCTATCTCTACACGATAAGGTGACTTCCTTCTACTTGAGGACTCATGCTATAATCTTCATGAATTGGTTACGCTTTGAGTGTTGCTTCGCTTTTGTCGTGAGCTTTGTAGGCTTCATGGAAGGTGAAGGAACATTGAAGTGTTGTCAAGTCAATCTTCCCGAGGATGACTATATGGTGAACCCCAAGATCAAGAAGGTCTCTCAACCGCTTCTACTTTGTGATGAGCATGTAGAGTCGAGGACGACTCTTTTTGAAGGGGGGGAGCTGATGTAGCCCGACCTACGGTCGTTACCACATCTTGGTCTCCAACTTACGCCAAGTCGTCATGGACTCCAAAGGTGAATCTGTTCCTCTATGCGAGCCCCCTTCCTACCCTATTGAATGGTATGCTGCTTCATACTCCGTCACATCTGCATGATAGGTTCACATTGGCAAGTACGGAGGCAAGGGAGGAAGCCCGGAGCATCAAGCCCGACAAGACGGATGCTTGGAAGAGGAGGCGGAAGAAGACAGATCGCCAAATGCTCTCTGTCTCCAGCGGTACTACCGGATCTGGCGACCGGTACTACCGGCCAGCGGTGCTACCGCCCTACTACCACTCCCTACAGATGACACCAACAGAAGCCCCAGGACTACAAGCGGTACTACCGGATCTGGAACCGGTACTACCAGTCAGCAACACTACCGGTTGTGGCCGGTACTACCGGTCCCAAGTCTGGTACTACCGGTCATGTGTGTGCCTGCGCGCACTAGTTGGGCCACAGCCCATGTGTTCCCCATACTTACCTATTCGCCTAGTTTATCCCCAAACTACCCTTGTTTAGTGGCTGGCCTATAAATAGAGCCCCCACCCCTCATGTATCCCTGAGGCATAGATGATAGACTAAAGAAAACCCCCATTGTGGAATCTCTAGTTTTGCCTCATCCCCTTTACCAAGGGGACCGACTATCATCACCAACCTCGATTGGACTTTGCATCATGCATCCATCGTTGAACAAGGCCTTGGAGTTCGGTGTCTCGTCTCCAAGTTGTCCAGACCCTCCCCAAGGTATTCTTCCCTCTCCGATGTGGATTTGAGGGAGCATGTTGACCAATCTTTCCTTGCGAGGATTCTATCGGACCGGTGGCCGCCGTTCGGGAGCAATCGGCCTTGTATCGTGTGAATTTTGCGTGTGTTCATCGTGTTCTTCGCGAGGTGTGTGTTCGCTTCCGCTACCTTCTCCCTTTCCCCTCGCTTTCCCATCGATTTGACCATGAGATCCGTGAAGATTGGGCCACCCAAGAGGTTAACCCCTCCATCAGATGCGCTCCTTCTTGTCGAGCTGACGGCGATGAGACTGGCGATCCTTCACTAGCATGGCAATAGTCTGATCCTTCTTGGTGGCGATGGCATACTTGTGGTTAGCGTAGGAGCGGGCATTGTCTAACTCCTTCTGACGGTCATACATCATGAAGCCGAGGTGGTCCAATTGACTCTTCAGCTCGTGGTGATACGGGGACTCCAGTGGTTGTCCCATAACATCACACCTTGGGTGAAACTCAAAGCGGGTACCCTTAATCTGATTTATACTCTGCCCACACAGACGGGCAAGAGCTTCCTGCATGGCCCTTGCAAGTCCATCGAGCCAGTTGTTCTCTCTCAAGGTGAACTGAATTCCCTCTGAGATGGGGGCTTCAATCTTTCCCGGAGACTTGCAATAACTAGCCACTGCAAATCCTCTCCTTCCTGGTCATTGAGATGAGCTCCGAAGAACTCGGGTTGTGGACGCTCCAACATCTCTGAAAGCTGGTCCAAGTCACGCTCAAAGATGAGGTCTCCTCCATTCCCCAACTGATAAAACTTGTTGTACTTCACGTCCGTCTATAAGAATGTAGGATGAGTAAGTTAGTAGAGTGATCAAGTGTGTCAAATTTTATGTAAGTTTGCAAGAATTTTTGAGGAACCTAAATTTTCATGAATGAGTCTGAGTGATAAGGATGAGAATAAGTTTTTGTAAATACTCACTTCCTTGGTTTTGAAACTAAGTTTTTGATTCAAACGTCCATTCTAAACTAGGGTCTCCGATGGTCAGGATGGCTCTGATACCAACTTGTCAACACCCTGATTTTTAATCCCAGATGCCTGTTATGCCATACATCGCAATCCCAAGATTACCATTTTTGCGAGACATAACAGATTGGATATCACAGTACATCATCCATTACAAACCGTACATAAGGTCTTACACAAACAAGGATCTCATGATCCATTCTTAATACAATTCAAGCAGAGGAAATAACGTAATAATAACGATAGCGTAGGCGAGGCTCCATCTTCATGGTCACAGGCAATGCTGACAATGGGAGATGATCCTATTTGTCGTAACCTTCCTGTTGTCCATCTTCCTGATACTCCTCTTCATAGTCTGGCCACGGGAATAGCCAGGGACAAAGCCATGAGTACTCTTTAAGTACTCGCAAACTAATACTAACAAGTGAAGTGGTTTTGGAAATAGGAAGTACTAAGATCTAGGGTTATTTTGCAAAAAGCCAGGTTTACCTTAACTAAGTTCAGAAGCAAAGAAAGGTAATTGAAAGTTTTATAACACCTAAGTGGGAACTTGAATTTCATGTCACAACTCTGTTGTGGTCAAGTCAAATCATAATTCATTTCACAAGTCATTTTGAAAACATCTGGCGACGGAACAGTATGGCCACTCCAACTGTTCATAACCGCGGACGCGGCTATTCGAATAGTTTGACACTTTGTAGAGGTGGTACACTTTCACCACAACATTCGATACATCCGTCAGGAACAATCCTAAATTCACCATACTCAGTATGCGGATAATCAATCATAACCTTTCAATTACACGCCCTAGTATAGGCACCTCTCCTATGAGTTTGGCCTCCCAACCATGACCAACTGTCATCTTGGGAACTTCATAGATGGACAATCTTCACAAGGTAGCCTCATCTCAGACCTTGGCCGCAAGGGAACCCATACTAATGTATATAAATTTCGAGTCAAGCCCTACCCAGATTTCGGGTATTGTGGTTAAACGGTAAAATCGCATCCAGACAACCATCAGTTTTATAAAGGTCTAAGGCCCTCATGCCTTAACATTTTCATCATCAAAATCATCTAGTGTTCAAGAACACATGGCAAAATATTTCAATAGAATGACTCATCATTCTAAGGTTTTCATAACAATTTTCACCAAGTATTCCCATCTAAAGTTGATCAAGTTTTATGCTTAGCACTAGCATCTACAAGTGGGGGATAAACACTAATGAGAGGTGATAAGCAATTAGATCTTATCTAAGTTCAATCTCATGCCTCGGGATGACATCAAGATTAATCTAACTTAGGCCAAGTTTTATGCTCTTTATGCTACCTTTAACTATCTTTCTGAAATCTACAAGTCACTAAGTAAACTCTAAGAGAAAGCTTTAATAATGAAAATAAAGTACTAATCTTGCAAGTAAAACTAGGATGGGGGATCATAAAATGTATCTAACCAAGCATGCTGAATGCATGGTATAGATTATCTAACTTTCATAGTTGCAAGGGTTAGCTTGCAAAGTTAATATCTTTCTAATTCAACTAGTAGTGTTAGGCTTGCCTTGTGCAGATCAGTGGTTGAAGTTCTCCTCGGCTTCTTCCTCGTAGTATCGTCCTTCCTCCTCGTATCCTTGGTCGGTACTAGCGTCTATAAATAAATACGAGGTACACAATCACCACACAATTCTTAACTACTCTATTTAGCACACAAATGTTCACACTATATGATCTAGCATCATCACTATTATCACAAAGATTAAAGCACTTTTCTTATTAATTTTATTTTAGAAAAGTAATTTCTACTCATTGAAAAAACAATTGAGATTTAATATTCTCCAACTCAAAGATGGGATCATGTTGACACATGTCATCACCACACATTTCAGTACATGGGAATGTGATTTAAAGTGGTGTCACAATTTAATAAAATTTAACCTTTTTATTTTAATTAATTAAAGTGACTAGAAATGCCTATGAGGCATTCTTTTATTACTTGATCATTATTTCTGCAAGTAAACCTATAGATTTTTATATATTCTGAAAGGTCTTGTTAATTATGATTTTTTTAGAGTTGGAATCAACTCAAAAGCTTTTACGGTTGAATTTTAAAAAAATGTTTGAATGCAGAATAGCTTCTTCCTTGTTATTTTTACCATGGGTGATCTACAAATCCAATTGGTTTGAATCCAGCGGTCTTGGATTAAGCACTCTAGTACCTTCCTAACAAAATTAGTTTCATGCATTTTTGTTTAGTGAATCGAGATGGGTTGATTTTTGAATTTGGGTACATAACTAAGTTTGGAACTAAATGAATAAACCTAGATTTGAATTGCTGGGTCGCGCGGGAGGTTTAGCTGGGACGGCCCACTACGCACAGCGCACGGGGGCTAATTAAGTGAATGTCCCCACTCGTTAGTGAGACAGAGAGTGGCAAAGCGGTACGGGGTGATCTTGTCCGTGCGATCTAGTTCTAATCCTACGGCTGTGGTTCATTGTCAACGCCTGAACAAGACGCGGCGAGGTTGAACCCTAGCGCGGCCAGTGGGGGTTGACGAGGGCTCACCGGGGATCCTGCGATGGTCGGCGATGGGGACAAACGACGAAGTCGACAACGGCGATCCTCCTGGTACCGGCAGCTCCTCCTGGGGCGGCTCCAATTGATGGTGCCTCTCCTCCTTTGTATTGGCGAACGCTGGTGAAATTCCGGCCACCTGGTGCTCGCCTAGCTCCGGGGGTGAGTGGGTGTGATCAGTGAGAGGTGGGGAGTGAGATGGTGTGCTCAAATCGAGCGGGGGTGGCCTCCTTTTATAGTTCCTGAAGGGGACCGACGGGCGCGGGTGGAGCTCGTCGTGGTCGTCGGCGCAGTGGGCTAATGGCATGGGCGACGATAGGGGGAGGTGCATTTCCTCCTAGTGAACCTCAATGGCTTGATGGCTAGGCGTGGGGTGGTTAGGAACGGTCGGAACATCGCGGCGCTCTAGGCGGGTCTGACGGTGAATTTAATGGCGCACAGCGTCCATGTTCCGCGCAGCAGCGAACGGGGTTGTCTGGCGGGTTGCCGGGGTGCTGGCGATCATGCACGCAAGCGGCAAGGGCGGCGTGCGGTCTATTGGCTGTTGTCGCGTGCGGCGCTCTGGCGCACTCTTGGCTCACTCGCAGAGAAGCTGGGCGCAATCTTGTCGTGTGGTCCAGTGGCTGGCAAGGCTCGGGGCTGGGACAGGGGGTGGCGGTGGACGGTGCTGCGTGTCCCAGACAAGGTTGGCAAGGCTAGAGCTTCTCCTAGCTCGCTGGCGACATGGGGGTGACAAGGGTCCTCTCGGCATGGTCACCATTGATGGTTATGCATGCTCACAGTGGTGCTAAGGCTATTTAAATTAGTTTGATCATCTACTGAGAGTGTAAAGTGACCTAGAGAGGGGACAAGGTTGGCCAAAATCACTGCTTCTAATAGTGTTTTGTGTTTGTTTGTTTGCTGCTTACATGGTGTTTGATGAAATGGCCGTAAGAAATTCAAATTTGAATTTTGGATTCAAACTTGGTGGGTTTTCTAGTTACATACTAGGGAGTCTTTGGTTAGTTGGATTGGTCAAGGGGCACTGGTTTGGTTGGGTTTTGAAAATGTGGGATCCTCACATATGTTATAGATTCAATTTTAAATTTTCATTTGAATGGGGTTGTCAAATGTTTCTGCAAGTTTGAAAGGTGGGCTTTGATTCACTTTTACTTGGTCTAGCAAGGGGTGAAAAGAATTGGAAAAGTTTCTATTTGAAATCTTGGACTAGAAACACTCAAAGTGGCCTAGTGATAAAGATAGGGAAAAAATGACCATTTGTCTTATTTGATTTGTTTTTGATTTTGTCTTGATTTGTTTCTCCTTGGAAATGTTTGTGATGATGTTGTATTCATCTTTAAACCATTCCTTGCTATTTAGATTAATCACACAAGTCCATTCATGCATTCCCACAATCATCACATACACACATGCATTCATAATGATTTGAATTAACAAAAGTTTTTGTTAACCCTAATTTTGGTAATTGGAATTTGATAATCATTGTTCAACATTTTTGGGATGTTACATTAAATTGTGCTAAAGCCGTTCGATTCCACGAATCTAATCATAAAGCTTGAACATTATTGAAAGTGTCATAAAACCTAAACCTCAAACCCCTCAATCCTAAACCATTTGACCCTAAACCCTGACCAAGAAGGTATTGATGAGTGCATATTTGCATCATGTTTTATATTATTATTTTGCATTGTAGTTGTAGGATCTTGGTATTTTACAGTGTTCGCACGCATCTTTTATCTTTATTTTCATCGGGATCAGGACAGATGATGGATATAATGGACACAACTTTTGGACCAGCTGTACGAGAGAGAAAAGGAGTCAAAAACTACTTAAATCTCTTATTTGGGAAATATTAATAACACCAGAAGAAAACCCAAAGCGTTTGGAGGATATAGAAGGTTTAGTGACCAACTATACAGCGGGAGTATTTTCTCCGGCCGTATAATTCCCGCCGTATAGTTGGCGCCGCCTCCGCCTCCTCAAATAGTTTCACCCCATGCAACTGGATCAGGGAGATGACATATAGAACACCTAGAAATTGCCAAAAAATTCACCTCTGGGAGGGATCTGGAGGGGGAACTTGCCCTAGGGAGCCATCTTCACCCTACGCAGATGTAGGAGGCCAAGGCATCGATCCCATCTTCATCAACTGCTGCACCTCCATCATCTCCATCCATCCCATCTAGATCTTGTTGCAATTCTAGCACTAGTTGTGGATTTATACAAGAACTATTCATCTATAATTGTTTCCATTACCATTGCCATGATGCTGCTTGCCTCCATGTCCGAGTAGATCATTAGTTCTTGGGGAGATGGAGAAACCCTAGCATATGATTGAGATGAGATAGAGATTATTATGTTATACATCATTATGTGTATGTGATAATTGTCTTCATCTTGAAGCTGGGAGTTGTGAACCTCCTTAATATTTGCCTCTTACGGGGACTTGATGAAGGCGATTACTTGTTGGTAGACGGAGGGATGATAGCAGTTATTGTGACTATAAAGTAGTTGTCATTCTTTACGTACTAACTTGGGGAATCAAGCAGAACTCAATAAGACATGTCCATGCTGACATGGATATACCCTGCGGGTACCTTATATTGGTATACTCGGTGTAGCCCAGTGAAGGCCCACGACAATACTTGCTGCCCAAGGAGACTCCAGGTGGCCCAAGCCTAGTACAAGTTCGACTCCTTGGAGGAAATGGCAAAGTAGTAGATAGAATATTCAAGGGTGAAACCCTAGCTTGTAACCGACTCGACCTACCCCCAAGACCTGGTCTATTATGCACATAAAGGCCAGGAGAGCACGACGAGTAGGATCTCTCCCAACTCATACACACACCTCATGCCAGATTGCATCTGTGCACCCCTATAACTTTTGGTTCCGCCGTAATAAAGAACATACAAGGAGGAGTAGGGTTTTCCCTCCGGGGGCGTGAACCTGCGTAAACCTCGTGTCCCCTTGCTGCGTTTTTGTTAACCGTCTCGCGGCTTCTAGCATCCCCATCTTCTCCAAAACCCAAGTCTATGAAAATGGGCATTGACGAGTCGAAACCTCGTCAATTGGCACTATCTGTGGGAAAAGGGGACGATGATCGTGCGGTCGTGATGGTTCCATCCAGAGCGATCTATGATTCCACGGCAATTGAGAATCACCTCCTATTCGGTGCTTTAGACTTCACCACCCACTCACCGGCAACTCACAAAGATTTCGAGTCTGTAGGCGATGGATTCGAGATGTTGTTCGGGAGCTTCTGCTTCCAGGTGGGGCAAACTGGCACCCTCCGCCTCCCAGAGCGGGTGTCACCTCCGCTAATCAGGCCTGCCTCGTGGGTGCCACCAATCGACACCTTGTGAACAGCATCACTAACAAGATATTCGGATGACAGCAGCTGCTGCAACTCCGATCTGTGCGATCCCCCCTCCGACGAAGGAACCTATGGTTCCGGATTAGAAATCTCTGGGATCAATGACCCCCTCTGTGAATGCTACATTTTCGTTGTCATCCATAGCGGATAAGTCAACGACGGAACTGATCTGCCACTGGATCCCCCGCCCAACCCTTAGGCTGAAAACGGACGAAATAGGGCACCTCCGCTAGATCCCAACGGCAATAGGGCACCTCGAGGCGCTGAGGGCATAAACCGTGTCCGCAATGAAATCCACCTCAATGACGCCAGCTGGGAGACGGTGCGCAACACCGTACGGGGCACTCACCCTTTACCTATTGATGCCCACGCGACATGCTGATGGGCTATCACTGGCTCCTGATCGAGGAGCACAATCTGCAGGTCAAACAGCAAGCCGAGCTCAACAAACATGGGCGGGCGGCTCACAAGTCAAGCATGCGGCGAGCGGCGCTCTCCATCGCTGGTGGTTCCTCCTCACACGGCAACGACGGACGCAAATGTCGCTCTCTCCTAGCGCGCATGGACCCTGCCGTCTACCAAGGCACTCGACATGTCCTTCATGATGATGGACTCGTAGGGCAACGTCATGTCCAAAACGCCACATGCCGCGGTCATGGCGGCTACCACCTACCTCGCATACAACCCGCCACCAGCGGGACACCCAAGGAACGCGATCCACAAGTCTGCGATTGCAGGCCTCGGACTCGTCGGATCTGCGCTCCACGATGAAACACCCGTGGAGCCAAAGAAGAAGGCCATGGTAAAGTTCACTCAAAGCCGTAGGCCCTCATCCGAGGAGGAAGAGCATGACCTACCACGATGCCTCCGTAGCCCACACCGCAGGAGAAGCAACTACGACGCTCGTAGCGAGCTTGCATAGTGCAAGGTCGAACAATGATGCGCCAAGATCGCATGCTCAACTGAGTCTGAAGATGACGACGGGGAGCTATGCGGCGCCAGATGCTTTAGCAGGGCCGTCCGGCAATCACGGATGTCGAAGAACTTCAAGCTCCCTTCGGACAACCCGAAATTCGACGGCGCACAGGAGCCGAAGACTCGATGATCACCTATCGTCTGTAAAGCTCCATGGCGGGAGCAAAAATATAGCCATGCAATGCCTTCAGCTGCAGCTGATAGGCGCAACCAGGGCCTGGCTCAGTAGCCTCCCGTCCGGCTCCATCCACAGGAGGGAAGAACTGGCGTACATCATCATCCGCAACTTCAAGGGCACCAGCAAGAGGCCAACCTCAATCAAAGAGATACAGGCCTGCTGCCAGCAGACCAACGAGTCCATCCGCTCATACATACTGCACTGGTCCATCATAAAAAACTCCACCGCAAACATCTCTAAGGAGTGGGAAATCGACGCCTTCAACAACGGTGTCAGGCGCTGCAAATTCAAAGAGGAGCTCGGGCGTGTCAAGCCCAAAACCATTGATCACCTGATGGATATCACCAATCGCTAGGCAGATGTCGAGGATGCCGTCAACAGAGCATGTTCGGATGACGAGGACGACTTCGGCCGCAGGCGCGATCGCCGCGGAAAGAGAATATTGTGCGTCTATGATGATCGCGAGGAGGTCGACATGGTTGTGGCTTGCTACGCTAATCTCCACGATGATGGCAACCGCAACAGCGGATACCGCGGCGGCAACTACCGCGACAGCGGAAGGACCACCCAAACATGGTAGCGCCGCAATCGCGATGATGAGCCATCGGCATTCGAAAAGCTGTGAGGTCCATGCACCATCCACTTCTACATCAACAAACAGGATGAAAATAAGAAGGCTAGCCACATGCTCAAGGACTGAAGAGAGTTTCACAAACTCCATGAGGGCTTCACTCAGATGCGTCGCCAAACGGTGAACCCAGGATTCACACTCACCCCAGGAGGCGTAGCCCATAGAGCTCCACCACCACCACCTAGTTACATGCCATGGGAGAAATCCCTTAATAGTGAGGTAATACGATTGATGTCGCTTATCTGTCAGCTGTGGTTATGACAAAAGATGTGAGAAGTGGTTGCTGCATATTCGTCCATATATTGAGCTCCTCCCACATACATACATGTCATGAGAGTATTCGTTATAATAATCTTGACCATTCTTTCTAAACTGCTAGCGGTGTATCCACCACTCCCCGAGAACGCATTTTTCCCTATTGTAGTTCCAAGCTTTCTTACAACGTGATTCTTATTTTTTGCATTAAGTTTACTTCACTTTACTTTATTGTTTTGCTCAATCAAAAACCCCAAAACTCTTCTACTTTTATTGCATCTTATAATTATTTCTTAAGTACTTCATTTAGTTTTAGTTAAAAGCATTTTATTCTTTCGCCTACTGCTCCCTGTCGGATCGATATCTTTATTTCGAAACTAGCTATAAACGATCTGTGCAATTGCAGTCATTAGGTATCATACACTTATAGATCAAAATTTGAGATACTTGCATTAAATTGTGCTAACACCTTTTTATTTCAAGAATATAGGCATATAGATCGAACATTATTGAAAATTGATGACTATAAGTGCACATATCGTTTGTAGCTATTTTTGAAATAAAGATGTCGATCCCACCGGGAGGAGTAGGCGAAAGACTAAAATGCTTTTAACTAAAACTAAACGAAGTACTTAAGGAATAATTATAAGATGCAAGAAATGTAGAATTGTTTTTGGGTTTTTGGTTCTGCTAATCAATAAAGTAAAGCAAAGTAAAACTTAATGCAGAAAGTAGTAATCACATGTGTAAGAAAGATTGAAACTACAATAGGGAAAAGGACATTCTCGGGGAGTGGTGGATACACCGCTAGAAATTTAGACTAAGTGATCAAGATTATTATAACGAATATTCTCACGATATGCATGTATGTAGGAGGAGCTCCATATATGGATGATTAGGAAGAAACCACTGCACACATCATCCTTCATAGTCAAAGCTGATAGATAAACAACATCAATGATATTATCCCGCTATTAAGAGATTTCTCCCGCGACATGGACATGACTTAATGAGTTCTCCTTGCTTCCCCAAGTTACTACATAAAGGATGACAACGACTTTATAGTCATAGTAAGTGCTACCATCCATCCGTCTACCAACAAGCAATCCCCATTCATCAAGTCCCCATAAGAGGCAAATATTAAGGAGGTGCACAACTCCCAACACCAATATGAAGACAATTAACACATACATATAATGATGTATAACATAATAATCTCTATTTCATCTCAATCATATACTAGGGTTTCTCCACCTCCCTAAGAAGTAATGATCTACTCAGACATGTAGGCACAAATGATCATGGCAATGGTAATGGAAACAATTATAGATGAATAGTCCTTGTATAAATCCACAACTAGTGCAAGAATTGCAACAAGATCTAGATGGGATGGATGGAGATGATGGTAATGATGGTGATGCAATGGTTGATGAAGATGGAGATCGATGCCTTGGCCTCCTAGATCTTCTTAGGGCGAAGATGGATCCCTAGGGAAAGTTCCTCCTCCAGATCCCTTCCAGAGGTGAGGTTTTTGGTGATTTCTGGGTGTTCTGTATGTCGTCTTTCTGATCCAGTTGCACGGGGTGAAACTATTTGAGGAGGAGGTGTCGGCGGGAACTATACGGCCGAAATATTTCTTCCCAAAGTATAGTTGGTCGTTAAACCTTCTATATACTCCAATTTCTTCGGGTTTTCTTCTAGTGTTATTAATATTTCCCAAATAAGCAATTTATGTTGTTTTTGGCTCCTTTTCACTCCAATATAACTGTTCCAAGAATTGTGTCCATCGTATCTATCATCTGATCTGATGCTGGTGAAAATAAACATAAAAGGTGCGCGCGAACGCCGTAAAATACGAAAATCCTACCACTACAATGCAAAATAATAATATAAAACATGATGCAATTATGCACTCATCAATTTCCCCAAGGTTAGACTCTTGTTCATCCCGAGCAAATTTAGCATAATGGATGTGATCCTCAAATTCAAGAAGCTGAGTCAATAAAATAAATGAGGCAGTTGCAGCATGTGTTTATCATAAGGGATACATATAAATAAGTTCATGAATAGTACCTTACTCGAACCATCCAAATAATATTAGCAGGCTTCCACACCTTGCCATTTAACAGTTCACTAAATATTATTCTCAACATCATGTAAAAGTATTCGGTTCGACCGAATGAGATAGTGAGGTAGTCCCAAGTGTTTTAGGATTAACATATTCACTTGGGATTCAAAATCTCAAACATTTCTTTGTCTTGCCACAAGACAATGGTGTATGCCTACTTGCTCTTTGCACATTCGCTCTTTTTCTTCTTTCTCTTCTTCTTTTTTCTCATATATATATGCTCACACTTTTGTTTAAGTGATGTGCTAAGGAGATATCCATACAATCCACTTCCATTTGGGGGTGCAAAGTTTTAACAATCTCGATTACCAAATTCCAATTGTATATGAAACATCTTTGGGGCTTGAAGGCTTTACCTCAACTTGTTCTCGCTCTAATCTGATAGCACTTTTATTTTTGTTTCTGCAAGGTCTTTCTTTTTCAACTAGACTAATTAGATAATTTCTTCTCTCGTAAATCAAACAATTGACCTACAATATATTTACCAAATTATCTTTATATGTTCCGTTAATACCAATGGTGTGGAAGACTCCTATTGCTATCATCAAGTGCACGTAAAATCATACTCAATCCATTCATATATCCAATAAGACATACTCAAACTCAATAATGCTCCATATATTATAATAGACTCAGAATTTCATAAATGGGATCAACTATCCCTGAAAGGGATTATAATGATGCAATCTTTATTTCTAAACTCAAAATAATGCAAGACTAATAATAATAAACTTATAAGATTAATTACAAGGTTTCAAAGATCTCCCCAAGCTTGGAATCAAGCCAGGAGGGATCAAATAACTCCTTGATGGTACATATTCCTTCTCCTGAGTAGGAAGAGTATTGCCTTCTTCTCCTATGTTGCTAAGTTTATCTGTGCTTGCGAGGCGGATGCTGAGCTCGGCCATGTCGTACCGGAGCTTAAAAAATTACCTGTGGAGGAACTTTTTTCTCATCTATCAACTCAAAAAAAAATTAATTAATAAACCAACTCTACCATCGATGTCATTAACCTTTTTCTCAAGGTATTTGCTCATATTCTAGTATGATCCAATCCCTTCTCCAATAGTTTCAACACATGCCTTTGAAGCTTTTTCCAATTGATAGATCTTACCATGAATCTCATCTTGCCGCACTTTCTTGGGTTCAAGAGGTGGCAGACTAAGAGGAGGTTTATAATAAGATCCTATGTTGTGACGGTAAGGATTAGGGAGATACTCATCCTTGCTCCTTCTCTGATTTGCTTGCCTCATCATCTCCATCCTTTGTGGGAATATGTCCTCCCAATTCGGGAGAGGCTTGATCTCCGAGCTAGATGACGATGACTCTTCTTTTGGTTCCACCCCTCGATCCTCTTTAGGGGATTCTATTCGTTATTCCTCCAAATCTTGTTGACATGGAAAGGCTACATGGCTTCGTTGCACACATGTTGTTAGAAGGGGCTTGTATGGAGATGGTGATGGTTTTTCAAGGCTGGAGGCTATAGCTCTACGAAAACTTAATGAAAAAGGTTAGATGCGATCTGCTTTAAAAGGAGAGTTCAAAAACCCTAGCCGTATTTCGTAACGAGCAACTATACGGGCGTGACCCATATAGATACGGATGTATAGTTATGAACCGACTATAGATTTTTTTTCTCTATAGTGGTACCAACTATACGGCCGCAACTATATGGCCGGGAAATTTCTTCCTGCCGTATAGTTGGTTGTTAAACCTTCTTTACATTGACATAAAAATTTGGAGATGCGATGAATAACTTTACAGATGGAAATTTAATTCCTTCCGTATAGCTGGTAGTTAAGGCTACAGTATTCATCAAAATTTATCTGTTTCTTTGGGAGTTCTTTATTAATCTAGGACTTAATGAAATACCAAGTTTTAATTAAAAAATGACAGCTTAAATTTTCGACCAACATTAACATATACTGAGCGAAATTCTCTATCATAACCAGATTTCTTCTGTTTCACTAGAGCTTCAAGTGTTCCTTCATTCAACCTCAAACTTGACTAAAACTTACTTGAAAATTTAAAACTTACTCGTCCCTTTTGTTCACATGGTTTTCCTCCCATGAAGCACTTTTTTATGGTCTATAGCTTGACCATAGTGTTGCTCACTTTGTCTCGATATTGTCCTTCTTCCAGTTACCATTCTTCGCATACTTTTGCTCAATCAATTCTTTTGGGGTAATTACTCGTAAGGTGATTGCACTTATATCTTCTTTTGCTCGATAATGCTTCAAGCCTTTTCCATTCACCACCCATGAAAGAGAGAGTGTTTTCCCCTGGAGCTTCGCTTCTCCCGATGCATAAGCTTCTTCAACTATTTAGGGCCCTTCCCACTTTGATCTGAGCTTTTCTGGAAACAACTTAAGACGAGAATTATAGGGCAAAACCTTATCTCTGCTTTTAAATACCTTATCCTCTATTTTTCTATCATGCCATCGTTTTACTTTTTCCTTAAACAATCTAGCACTTTCATAAGCCTCACTGCTAAACTCATCAAAAGCATGAATGTCTAATAAAAGTTTTTCTTCTGCTGCTTTAAGATCATAGTTTAACTTCTTGATTTCCCAAAAATCTCTATGTTCCAATTCTAAAGGTAGATGGCATGCCTTATCGTATACCATCTTATATGGTGTCATACCCATCGGATTTTTAAATGCAGTCTTGTATGCCCAAAGAGTGTCATTTAGTTTGTATGACCAATATTTTCTTGATTTATCCACCATCTTCTCGAGTATGGTCTTTAGTTCTCTATTAGAGAGTTCCACTTGACCACTCATTTGAGGATGATATGGTGAAGCAACATGGTAAGTTACTCCATATTTGCAAAGGATCTTCCTGAAAATCCCTTTCATAAAATGAGAACCACCATTAGTAATTAAAAATCTAGGAACTCCAAACCTGAGAAATATGACGTCCTTGATCATCTTCATGGAGGTAGCTTCATCTGCATGGTTAGTTGGAATAGCTTCAACCCATTTAGTAACATAATCGACAACAACAAGAATATGATTGTAGCCATTTGATTCTCCCATGTAATCAATTCCTCAGACATCAAATGGTTAAATTATAAGACTATAATTCATTGACATCTCTTGTCTTCTACCTATATTACCTCTTCTCTATCAAGAATCACAAAATTCCACATACCTGTGTGCATCCTTGAAAAAGGTGGGCCAATAAAATCTCGATTGAAGTACCTTTTCTGCAGTTCGCTTGCCTGGATGATGTCCTCCATACGGGCTGTCATGACAAGCTTGCAAAATTGCATTCATTTGATGATTAGGAACACACTTTCGAATCATTCCGTCAGGTCCATGACGATAAAGAAATAGATCATCCCAAAATTAGTATTTAAGATCATTAAAGAATTTCATTCTTTTATTTCTTGTCATACCAGGAGGTATAAATTTTCCCGCGAGATGATTAGCATAATCTTCATACCAAGGATCAGCGACTTCGACATTTTCCAAGTATTCTCCTAAAAATGAGTCATTTATAGATACGGGGTCCGTAATTATTCCCTCCATCCTAGAGAGATGATCTGCTACTGGATTATCCTTACCCCTCCTATCTACCATTTGAAAATCATATTCTTGTAGTAATAACACCCACCTGATCAACCTGGGCTTTGCATCCTTTTTCACAAGAAGGTGACGCAAAGCTTGGAGATCTGTATGAATTATCACTCTAGAATTAATAATGTAAGATCTAAATTTGTCACAGGCAAAAATTATAGCCAGGAACTCTTTATCGGTAGTAGCATAATTTTTATGAATCTTATTAAGAGTCCTACTAGCATAATGAATAACATTTAAATTCTTCTTGTCTCGTTGTCCTAGTATGTATCCTATAGCATAGTCACTAGCATCACACATGATTTCAAAAGGTTCATCCCATTTTGGAGATTGCATGATAGGTGCTGAAACTAATATGTTTTTAAGATTTTCAAAAGCTGCAATGTAGTCATGGTCTAAGTAGAATGGAGTTTCTTTATCAAGAAGGTTAGCGAGAGTCATAGCTATTTTAGCAAAATATTTTATAAAACGCTTATAAAAACCGGCATGTCCCAGAAACATTTTATGTTTTAATGTCTTGGGGTATAGGAAGATTTTCTATAGAACTTATATTGGTCTTATATATTTCTATACCTGTTTCTGAAACCTTATGTCCAAAAACTTTACCTTCTCTTTCCATGAATCGACATTGCTCCCAAGTCAAAACTATTTTTGACTGTCTACATCTCTGCAAAACCTTGATTAAATTGTAGAGACAATTATCAAATGTTGTTCCACAAACAACGGAATCATTTCTCAGAACTTCCATATTCTTCTCAACAAGATCATCAAAGATTTGAAAACACATTCTTGAAAGGTTGCAGCTATGTTACATAAGCCAAACGGGATTAATCTATAAGCATAAGTACCATAAGGACATGTGAAAGTTGTTTTCTCTTTATCTTCGGGCTGTATAGAAATTTAAGAATAACCGGAATAACCATCAACAAAACAAAAATATGAATTATTGCTTAGTCTTTCTAAAATTCTATCCATGAACGGTATAGGTTTATGATTTTTCTGTCTCTCACAGTTTAGTTTTCTAAAATAGATGCACATGCGATACCCAACAATAGGTGTTATAGGGACTAGCTCACCATCCTCATTCATAGCAGCATCAAGACCCCCATGTCTTGGTATGCAATGAGTTGGTATAACCCATTTACTATCAGAAATAGGATATATGATGCCATCATCTAATAAGCGTATAACTTCTTTTCTTAATACTTCTTTCATTTTCGGATTAATCCTTCTATGTGTGTCAACTACAGGTACAGAATCTTCAAGCATGGTAATCTTATGTGTCTCAATGGATGGATCTATTCCTTTAATGTCACTTAGAGTTTACCCAAATGCTTCATGATGTTTGAGTAAAAAGGAAATAAATTTATTTGTTTCATTTTCTAATAAATTTTTACTAATAATAACAGGACATTTATTTTCATTATCTAAAAATTCATACCTCATATTGTCTAGAAGCCGTTTCAATTCAATTGGAGGAGGTTCTTCATCTCCTTTTCTGACCAATTCTTCATAGTCAAGTGGGTTTTATGCTTCTGGAATGGAGTCAAGGTAATCATCCATATCTTCTGCTTCCTCATCATCTTGTGCCTCTTCCCAATTAACTAAGCTCCTCTCTAATTCATCCTAGGGAGTGCTGAAATGAATTGTGACTAGTTCGGCAATTGTTTTCTCTTCCTTGATATCTTCCACTTCATATGGCCTCTTCTTTAGTTTAGCTAAATGGAATGTCATTTCCTCTTCTCCAAAAATCATTGAAATGGTCTCTTTCTTATTATAAATTCGAGATTTGGTTATAGAGAAAAAAGAACTTCCTAAAAGAATAGGACAAAAAGAGTCTTAAGGCATATCAACAATATGAAAATCAAGAGGTACATGAGTGATCCAATAAAGACATAGACATTTCTAATAACATGTTCTGGTTTTATATTAGTTCTATTAGACAATTTAATAGTAGAGTCTACCGGTTCCACATCTAGATTATTTAAATTGTGGAGAAGTTCCTCATAAAGTGATGAAGGCATAATATTTATAGTGGTAATCAGCTCACAAATTCCATATTAGGAAGTTTCTCCACAGTATATAGGAGTCATAGGTTTAGAAGTTTCTCTACCTTGTATCTTACCTGTGATGAAGTCTAAAGTTTCAAAGTCTAGCATAACTACTTCATTTTCCATGATTCGTGCCACCATAAGATCCTTAAATATAATAATATTTACAATGGTAGCATCGGGGTTCTTTTCTGGTTTCTTTGATCTTCTCCTTATATGTTCTTCCTCCCTACATTTTTTCTTAATATTCTCTTGAATAGGTTTAGAGGAAAATTCTACCAATGATGCGTCCTCTCTTGCTCGCTTCTTTTCTTCGATGGGTTTATAAGGTTCCCATCATGTAGGTACCTGTAGATGCCCTTCATAATTCTCAATTTTTTTCTTTACCGAATAAGAATCAATAGAGTTTTAGTCATCGCACAAGTCCTTTCATCTTCAAGAAAGTCGTTAACACAAGTATATTTAGATGAACTATTCATATTGCTCTCCTCATTTTCATGACTTTCTGTTGTCTCCCTAATTTTCATTATTAATTTCCAGGCTTCATCATAGGTATAAGATAGAAAACTAACATTAGAGCGGTATCTCGGCTCGTTCTATTTTTTATTATTAAGCCCTCTTTAGAATGTATGAGTGATTAACCAATAAGGCAAATGGTGATGGGGCAATTGTCTAGATAGCTTTTATACCTTAGATAGCCTTCATATAAACTCTCATCAGTATTATTTTTTAAACTGATAATAATACCTCTCATCCTGTGATCTTTGCTTTCTGAGTAATATTTTGTCAGGAAATTGGTTGTCAAATCCGTCCACGTCCTTGGTGCTTCCACACAAAAGGATCTATACCGGTTGCAAACATTATTAGAGAGAGTTTGTCTAAACAACTAGATTTGAACCTTATCAAGGTCACAATCATCAAATATAAAGGAACCACAAACATCTTCAAAGAATTATAAGTGTCCCTATGGACTTTCTTCATTAGTTCCTGCAAACTTCTTAGAGTTGAGTAATTCAAATAATACGTGATGGATCTCAATACCATCGGGGTTTATGCTCTTATTGACAGTTATAAACCCATATTCCTTACTTCCTCAAGATGGATTAAATGCTAAGTGTTGTCCATTGTTACGGTCCTGCAACTCAAATCAAAAATTAGTACTACGAAAGTAAATAACTAAAAGTAAAGTCACTTATAGCGCTAAGCTCCCCGACAATGGCGCCAGAAAATAGCTTGATGACTGCAAATGCACAGATCGTTTGTAGCTAGTTTAGAAGTAAAGATATCGATCTCATAGGGAGCAGTAGGAGAAAGACTAAAATGCTTTTAACTAAAATAAAACGAAGTACTTAAGGAATAAATCTAAGATGCAAGAAAAGTAGAATTGTTTTTAGGTTTTTGGTTGTGCAAAGCAATAAAGTAAAGCGAAGTAAAACTTAATGTAGAAATTATTAATCGTGTTTGTAAGAAATATTGAAAATGCAACAGGGAAAAGGCATTCTCGGGGAGTGGTGGATACACAGCTAGCAATTTAGACTAATTGATCAAGATTATTATAACAAAAATTCTCATGATATGCATGTATGTGGGAGGAGCTCTATATATGGACGATTAGGCAGCAACCAGTGCACATATCATCCTTCATAACCACAACTGACAGATAAACAACATCGATCATATTATCCCGCTATTAAGGGATTTCTCCCGCGGCATGGACATGGATTAATGAGTTCTCCTTACTTCCCCAAGTTAGTACGTAAAGGATGAAACTGACTTAATAGTCACAGTAAGTGCTACCATCCCTCCGTCTACCAACAAGTTATCCCCATTCATCAAGTCCATGTAAGAGGCAAATATTAAGGAGGTGCACAACTCCCAACATCAAGATGAAGACAATTAACACATACATATAATGATGTATAACATAATAATCTCTATTTCATCTCAATGATATACTAGGGTTTCTCCATCTCCCCAAGAACTAATGATCTACTCAGACATGGAGGCCAACAGCATCATGGCAATGGTAATGGAAACAATTATAGATGAATAGTTCTTGTATAAATCCACAACTAGTGCAAGAATTACAACAAGATCTAGATGGGATGGATGGAGATGATGGTGATGACAGTGATGCAGCAGTTGATGAAGATGGAGATCGATGCCTTGGCCTCCCAGATCTTCTTAGGGCGAAGATGGATCCCTAGGGCAAGTTCCCCCTCCAGATCCCTTCTAGAGGTGAGGTTTTTGGTGATTTCTGGGTGTTCTGTATGTCATCTATCCGATCCAATTGAACGGGGTGAAACAATTTGAGGAGGTGGTGTGAACGCCAACTATATGGAAGGGACTATACGGCCAGAATATTTTTTCCCGCCATATAGTTGGTCGTTAAACCTTCTATATACTCCAATTGCTTTAGGTTTTCTCCTGGTGTTATTAGTATTTCCCAAATAAGCAATTTATGTTGTTTTTGGATCCTTTTCACTCCAATATAACTAGTCCAAGAATTTTGTCCATCGTATGCATCATCTGATCTGATCCTGGTGAAAATAAACATAAAAGGTTCATTCGAACGCCGTAAAATACCAAAATCCTACCACTATAATGCAAAATAATAATATAAAACATGATGCAATTATGCACTCATAAAAAATTCACAAAACCCTAACCGCCTAAAACCTAAGCCCTATCCCCCTAAACCCTAAACCCTCAGCCCCTAACACTGACCAAGTAGGTATCATGCACTTATAGATCAAATTTTGAGATGCTTTCATTGTTAAATTGTTGCTAAGTCACTCTATTCAAAGAATATAAGCATAAAGCTAGAACTTTATTGAAAATTCTTGAAACCCGAAACCCTAAACACCTAAATCCCTAAAACCTAGTTAAACCCTAAACCCGAAACACAAAACCCCTAAACCCTATACACTAAACCCCTAAACACTTACCAAGTAGCTATCATATGCACACTTATAGATCAAATTTTCAGATATGTTTCTTAATTTGGGTAACTCCATTCTATTCGAGAAACATAAGCATAAAGCTTGAACATTATTGAAAATTCCCTAAACCCTCAACCCTAAACAACCCCAGAAACTTAAACCCTCGACCCACATACACCCTAACCAAGCAGGTATCATGCACTTATAGATCCAAATTTGAGATACTTTCATTAAATTGCAGTAGCGCTATTCTATTCCACGAATATAAGCATAAATCTTGAACATTATTAAAAATTTCCTAAACCCCAAAAACCTAAACCACAAACCCCTATCTTATTTTATCTTACCACTATATAGTGTACGAATAACTTTGAATATTGAGAGTTTGATCAAGAATCATGAATCCCAACATTGCTAGCCGTCAGATCATATTTTCCATTCAATTAGCTTCTCATGCTAGAAGATAGTATTGATATAGTCTTTAGCACAATAAACGCTATGCACAAACCTCAAAACACACTTTTCCATCGTTCTAGAGTCTTTTCCATCATTTCTCTAGACCATGTTACCAAAATTGACATGGTTTTAGTAAATTTCCATATTGTCAACTTATTGCAAGAATTTAGCGAGTAATATTGATAGGGTTTATCCATTAAATATGTTACTTTGTGTGACCATTGGCACGATGTCATATTGAGCCATAACCTTTGCAGTTGCTTCACAACCAAAAACAATGTTGTCACTTAAAAAAATAAAAATAAATTGAATTTTCCCTTTGTAAGCAAAGCTTGATTGGCCAAGATGCATCCAATGAACGCAGTTCAAAACATGGACACGGTATCAGCAACTATGGTTGTGCAAGTGAAAAAAGGAAAATCTGGTTATGACCTTGGTCATCTTGTTTGAAAGACGGCATATGTCTATCAAATGCTCGAAAGAGTAGAGGGGTCTGGGTCTATGTGACGTGGATAACATCCCCAAGTGGGAGTGGGAGTAGCGTACCTTAGAAGCTTTAGCTTCAAAATTTTGAGAGAGCACCAAAATATACCACCCAGTCATTCAAACATCCAACCCGAAACATACTTCACCTTTTTTAGAATTCAAAATTCCTCTTCTATCCCTGCTCCGTTCTCCCACGTGCATCACCCCATCGAGGTGGTTCCTTGCCCTTCTTTAGTAAGTATTTACCTTCCTACCCCGTTCGTCCTTACACTAACTTTGGGGACCCACAATGCAAGTGACCCCCATGTCAGTGACCCAGAATTATGGGAACTCGAGATTACCATCATTGCTAACTTCGGACTTCAACTGTTGCTAAGTCATTCTATTCCACGAATACAAGCATAAATCTCAAAATTTATTGAAAATTCCCGAATGCCTAAACAACCCGGAAAACCTAAACCCACAACCCCTAAATTCCCTAAACCCAAAAAAACCCCTAAAACCTAAACCCTCGACCCCTAAATACTATAGCCCTAAACCCTAAACCCCTAAACCCATAATTAAGATATCATGCACTTATAGATCTGAATTTGAGATACTTCCATTAAATTGCGGTTAAACCATTCTATTCAACAAATATAATCATAAATCTTGAACATTATTTAAAATTCCCCAAACCCTAAACCCTAATCCCTAACCTATAACATCCCAAAAATATTAAACATGGATCATCAAACTCTAATCATCAAAATTAGGGTTAACAAAAACTTTCCCAACTAAAAATATGAAAGCATTCATATGTGTGTGTATTCAAAATTTGGATTCTTTTGAATTGCCATGGTTCTGTGTTTCCTTGCTTGTAAAATGATTCTTAGGTGAAATAAACATCATCTAAACAATCCCCAAACTTTCCCAAAGACAAACAACTCAAAATAAACAAATGAAGTGAATGGTCATTTTTGCCAAATTAACTCTCATGCCTACTTTGGCTATCTCTAGCTTTCAAAACTCAATAGAAACATTTGTGGATGTTTGCACCACTTGTTAGTACTCATAATAAGGTACCAAGGCCCACTTCGTGATCATCCAAAAACATTCAAATGCTAAGTTTAAATGACAGTTTAAACTTGAATCTATCTCATATGGGAAGATCCCACTATTTCAAAAACCACTCAAACAAATTCAATTTTCAAAACCCAAGCACCCACAGAACCCTCAGCACATGCCTAGCACACCCACCAAAAATCTTTTCAAAATTCAAAAGTAAGTTTCTTGCCGCCATTTTATAAAACATCTTGCAGATTCAAATCAAACAAATCACAAACACTATAGTGTGCAGTAAATTTGGCCTAACTTGTTCCCCCTCTAGTTGCAACTAGCCTCAGTAGATCATATAGCTCTTTTAACTAACCACTAGCACCACTGTAAGCTTGCCTTGCCATCAATTGTTAGCAGGCCGAGCCTCACCATGCCACCCCAAGGTGGACAGCAAGCTAGAGGAAGAACTAGCCATGCCCACCTTGTCTGGGAGGTAGCCAGCACCTCACTGCCGCCCACTGTCCCCTACCCAAGCCAGTGCAAGTCGAGAACCACCAGGAACGCTGCACGCCCAGTGCCACTGCAACATGCCGAGCCCGCCCTAGAGCGCCGCACCCGGCACGCGTGCACATGCCGCCCCTCGACTGCAGCCCATGCCCACCGCTTCACCATGATCCCAGGAACACGCCAGACACTCTGTTCGCCGCCCTGTGCCTCACATCCACCGCTCGCCGTCGAACACGCCGCCTCTGCCGCGCATAGCACTGCACGTTCCCGACCAATTGCCACCGCCCCTACGCACGCATTTAAGTTCTAGAGCATCGCCAGGAGACCGCCCGTCGATCGCCAACCTCAGCCATGCCTCTAGCCGCCCGTAGCCGTGTCACCACCATCGCCTGCCCATCCCTCTCAGTCTCGCCGTCGAGCCTATAAAAGGAGGCGACCCCCAGCCGATTGAAGCACACCATCCCACTCCCCTCACCTCACTGATCATTCCACCCTCTCACCGGAGCACGAGGAGCAGCAGCTCGCCAGAATTGCGCCGGAGCAGGCCGCCTCTGGAGAAGAAGGGAGCCGTTGATTTCGACCACCCCCGGAGCTGCCTCGACTGCCCCTGAGCTCGCCGTCAACCACTCATTTGTTTGCCCGCCTCGTCATCGTCACTGGAGCCCTGGTATGCCCCCTATGCACCCCCACTGAGCCACTAGGATTCGAGCTCGCCGATGACATTTTCATCGTCGACAACGACCCTCGGCTGTTGATCGCCCTTCTAATCCAACGAACCACACCGCCCCGTACCGCTTTGCGTGTTATGAGCCACTGACTGGTGTAACCCTGTCACACTGGGCCAGCCCATTAAACTCTCCCGGGCGGCCCAACGGTTTGAATTTAGACTTTTTCTTTTTAATTCAAACTCAGTTCTGTAGCTAGTTTAAAAAATCAACACAGCTCGATTTAATGAACCAAATTGCATGAAACCAATTTTGTTATAAAGGCACTGAAATGCTTAACCCAAGCCCGTTGGATTCAAATCATTTGGATCTGTAGATCAACCTTGGTAAAAATATCAAGTCAGAAGCTTTTCAGCATTCAAACATTTTTCAAAATTCAACCAAAATAGCTTTTGAGTTGATTCCAACTCTCAAAAACCACATTCGATCATACCTTTCAGAATATATAAAAAAATATGGGTTTACTTATAGAAATAATGTTCAAGTAATAAAAGAATGCCACATAGGCATTTCTAGTCACTTTAATTATTTAAAATAAAAAGGTTAAACCTTATTAAATTGTGACACCACTTTAAATCACATTCCCATGTACTGAAATATGTGGTGATGACATGTGTCAACATGATCCCATGTTTGAGTTGGAGAATATTAAATCTTAAGTGTTTTTCAATGAGTAGAAATTACTTTTCTAAAAAAATGAAATAAGACAAAAGCTTTAATCTTGTAATGTTAGTGATGATGCTAGATCATCTATAGTGCACCTTTGAGTGAGGATTGAAAATAGTTAAGTATTGTTTGGTGATTGTGTGCCTCGTATTTATTTATAGACGCTAGTACCGACCAAGGATACGAGGAGGAAGGAGGATACTACGAAGAAGAAGCCGAGGAGAACTTCAACCACTGCTCTGCACAAGGCAAGCTATTATGAAAGTTAGATAACATATGCAATGCACTAAGCATGTTTGGTTAGACACATTTGATGATACCCAATCCTAGTTTTACTTGTAAGCTTTATACTTTATTTCTTTATCAAAGCTTTCTCTTAGAGTTTACTTAAGTGACTTGCAGATTCTAGAACGATAATTGAAGGTTGCATAAAGATCATAAAATTTGGCCTAAGCTAGATAATCTTGGTGTCATCCTAAGGCATGAGACTGAACTCAATTAATCTCCACTTCTTTACCACCCCTCATGAGTACTTACCACCATTTGTAGATGCTACTGCTAAGCCTAAAACTTGATCAACTTTAAATGGGAATACTTGGTGAAAATGGTTATGAAAACCTTGGAATGATGAGTCATTCTACTGAAATGTTTTGACATGTGTTTCCGAACACCAGATGATTTTGATGATGAAAATGTTAAGGCAGGAGCCTTAGCCCTTTATAAAACCGATGGTTGTCTGGATGGGATACCATTCCAATTTTACCGTATAACCACAATACCCGAAAATCGGGTAGGGCTTGACTGGAAACTTATATACCTTAGTATGGGTTCCCTCACGGCCAAGGTCTGAGCTGAGGCTACCTTGTGAAGATTGTCCACCTGTGCAGTACCCAAGATGGCAGTTGGTCATGGTTGGGAGGCCAAACTCACAGGAGAGGTGCCTATACTAGGGCGTGTAATTGAAAGGTTAGGATTGATTATCCGCATACTGAGTATGGTGAATTCAGGATTTGTTCCTAACGGATGTATCGAATGTTGTGGTGAAAGTATACAATCTCTGTAGAGTATCAAACTATTCGAATAGCCGCGTCCGCAGTTATGGACAGTTGGAGTGGCCATACTATTCCCCCGTCAGATGTTTTCAAAATGACTTGTGAAATGAATTGAGACTTTTACTTGAACACAACAGGGTTGTGATATTGAAATTCAAGTTCCCACTTAGGTGTTATAAAACTTCAGCTAGCTTTTATTTGCTTTTGAACTTAGTAGAGGTAAATCTGGCTTTTTGCAAAACAACCCTAGAGTTTAGTGTCCTACTACAAAAACCCTCTTAACTTGTTAGTATTAGTTTGCGAGTACTTAAAGAGTACTCATGGCTTTGTCCTTGGCTATTCCCGTGGCCAGACTATGAAGAGGAGTACCAGGATGATGGACCGCAGGAAGGTTACGACAACTAGGATCATCTCCCATCGCCAGCATTGCCTGTGACCTCGAAGATGGAGCTTCGCCTACGCTACCTTTATTATTACGTTATTCCGCTGCTTGAGTTGTATTAAGAACTGGATCATGAGATCCTTATTTGTGTAAGACCTTATGTATGGTTTGTAATGGATGATGTACTGTGATATCCAACTCTGTTATGTCTCGCAAATATGGTAATCCTGGGATTGTGATGTATGGCATAACAGGCATCTGGGATTAAAAATCTGGGTGTTGACATAACCCTAAGCTCGAACATAACCCGAAATGCTAAACTACCCTAAAAAACAAAAACCCTAAACCCTAAATACTAAAACCCTAAACCCGCAACCCATAAATCCTAAACAACCAGCTATCATGTACTTATAGATCAAAATTTTAGATACTTTCATTATTTTCTGAGTCATTCCATTCCATGATATATGCATAAAGCTCGAACTTTATTGAAAATTCCTGAAGCCCTAAACCCTAAACCCCTAAGTTCCTAAAACCTAAACCCTAAACGCTTAAACCCGAAACACTAAACCCCTAAACCCTAAAACCCAAAACCCTGAACAACCCTGACCAGGCAGGGGTATCATCATGACCATAAGGCTTGAACATTATTAAAAATTCCCTAAACACTTAAACCCTAAAACCCCAAACGACCCTGACCAGGCCCATGTATCATCCACATGTAGATCAACATTTGAGATATAATTCAATTAAATTACGATAACGCCATTCTTTTCCACAGATATAAGCCTAAAGCTTGAAACTTATTGAAATTGTCCCAAAACCTAAACCCTAAACCCCTAAAACCTAGAACCATAAATCCTAAACCCTGAACCCCTAAACACTGACCAAGAAGGTATCGTGCTGTTATAGATCAAAATTTTGAGATACTCCCATTAAATTACTTCTAAGTCATTTTATTCCACGAACATTATTGAAAATTCCCTAAAACCTAAAAACTAAACTCCTAAACCCTCAACCACCCCTAAAGCCTGACCAAGGAGTTATCATGCACATAGAGATCAAAATTTGAGATACTTTCATTTAAATTGGGTAACACCATCCTATTCGAGGAATATAAGTGTAACATCCCAATTTCAGCAACCCTGATATTTTGTCAAAAAGGAAAAAAGCAGGGGGAACAAAAAAAATCTTATTAAGAGTTGCAATGCTTGTTGCCTGTTGCTTGTCTGATTGTATATTAGAATATATACTCCTTACCTCAGCACTAGTTGACCAAAACCTATTCTACAAAACAGATGTCTTGGCTCATCTTTTATATTCTCAAACGTTCTGGCCTTTCAAACCGGAGCCAAGATAACTTTGAAAAAACAAAATATTTTATTAGTTTATATTTAACAAAACTATGGAGACCTAAATATAATTCCTTCTGTTTTCAAGACAGAACTTCAACTACTCTTATCTCTAGGTTTTGCCAAAATCTTTCATTAAACCTTTTTCATTCTAAACATGGTAGAAATACCAAGAGGTCCTTACCTTACTTCAAAACCCAACTCCTTCACAATACCAATGCTTACCTCAATTTAGACTTGATGGTAACCTTAGTAATAGTTGATAAGTTTGATTAGATGAATTTCCTTGATCTGATGTCTGATGAATTGCTTTGATATCCTGATTGTATTGTGTGAATAGGAATTAGAGTGAGCTAATCTAGTAGCTCATCACTTAGGATCAACCCTAAGGATTATATCCCCAAATCTTAAACCAAGTATCCTAAGATGGATCTATCCTAAGTCAATCAAGTGCTTCTCCTAATCAACTTAACTAGATCAACCCTGAGCTAATCATCTGTATTAGCATCCAACTCATCAGAGACCAAATAGAAGCATGGATCCCCTCTATTCAATATATACCTCAATATAAACCACTTGATGAAGAGGATAAACCCTTTCCACTCTATCAAATGTTTCCCTCTTGTATTCTAGTCTAAAACCCTAAATCTGCCAAAATGGCTAAGTTTGGAATTCTTATCTAGATTCAATCATTGGAGCTTTACCTATTCCAACCAATATGCATCCTTGAGAATGTACTTGAACCATCTTGTAGTACATCATGAGTAATACCAAATACCACTCTTTCCCTTGGCCAAGCCATTCTATATCCCACTCATCCATGATGGTTTTGTAGTCAAGATAATAATCTTTTCTCCAAATCTTATCATCTTGCCCACTTTGGCAGAAGTTCACATCCATATGCTATATCCCTTGACCAACTCTTTGCATGGTTATGATCTACTAACCATGGTACATCACTCCATGATTCACTTGTTCCTGTTGGAGCTCTACGCTTCTTAAACCCACATGCTTTAGGAGGCATCATGACACATCTATTATGGTAGCATTGTTTTCAACAAATTCACAATCTCTGCTATATCACCTCAAATACAACCAAGCCCAAACCTTGGCATCATGATCATATATACAACTTGGTATATACATACATATATCCCTTGTACCAAGGAGAGCTCTGAGCTCCCTAATCCAACCATGTCTAGGTGGTATAAAAATATCAAATCCCTAGATTCCCCTAAATCTAGTTTTCTTCTATTCTCACCTTAATCCTTCAAAACCAAGATTTCAATGATGTATACATCAAGTTTACATCATCTACCTTGGATATAATCACCCCCAAATAATTCCCATAATTATTTGGATTATTAAAATATTTAAATTCCCTTAGTTACTAAATCCTGAAAACCATATCTATAAAGACAACTTTGTTTTTCTCCAAACCACTTCGTAAACTCAAGGAACATTTGATAACTATTCATAATATCCTATCTTCCCATCTGAAAAATAATTATTTTTGAGATGCTTTATTATTTCTTTTTGCCCTTTTCTTAATTGGCAGAAACAAGAAAGAATTCTTCATAAATAATTTCCCTGCTCAATAAATCCCAATAAAATCACCCAATGTGTAATATGATATTTATAAACATATCACACCAAAAACCCACCCTTCCTAATGTAAAAATAGCACATCATATTCTAGAAACCATCTATGCATATCTTGAATAAATACTTATAAATGGACTTACAATCTTTAGAGAAAACCAAAATAAATCCTGGAGAGATATCTTGACCTCGCCTACACACACCAGTACCATTTCCCCATCTTGTCCAATGTAAATATTTGGACTTCCCTCATAACCCTAGTTTTGATCAAATTTGGCAAACTAATCAAACCCATTAGCCAAACCCCATCAAATTCCAATAAAGCTTGCCAAGCAATGCTCCGCAGTAGCCACCACCCACTCAGGTCATGCTACACTATAGCTAATCACTATAGCACACTCACACCCCTTGTCCTATGTGTTTGTTGAGAGAGAGAGAAAAGGTATGCCTTATTTTTCCCTCTTCATTCAATGCAACCACACACCCCACTTTTGCCCTGTCTCCCCACCGACCAGGACACCTCCTGTCCCTCCTCTCCTCCACATGTCTAGCACCAAGCTAGCCCTACCCCACCCCATGTCCAAAATGGAAATTTCCCTCACTAGCCTCTCATCTTGCAACAAAAGGGCTTAAAGACCCTGCCTCTCCCCCTCTGCCCCTGATTTGCCCCCTCTCCTCCCCACTCCCCTCCCCCGAGCACCACACTCTCACCCCTTGCTCTGTCCTGGCAAGGAGAAGAACAAAAACCCCTCCTCAGCCATGGTCAAGACCTAGCCCGTAATCCCCCTCCTCCGCTCCCTTTCCCCTGCATGATGCTTCTCTAAGCTCCTCTAGTTCTCCCCCATCTAACCCTTCTCTTATTTTCAACATGCATGCACTGTAGGTGCCAAATACGGTGAGCTCCCGAAGGAGAAGGACCGTCATCATCACGTGAGCTCCTCCCCGTCATGGAACACCCCTCTGCCACCCATCCCCGTGGTTGCGGTGCTGCTCTGCGTTGCCCTGGACCTTCCCCGCTCATCCTACATGCCCTAGGGTGCTCCCCTAATGAACACCGAAGCCATCACCCATGCGGCCTTCGTGCTAGGACACTTCCGACATTGAACCTTGCCACCTCGACCCTCATTGAGATCCCCGTCGTTCATCACGTCGCTCTAGCCCCTCGGAGTCGCTTCTCCATCCTCTGGTGAGCCACCCCGCAGCCTCCTCTCTAGGTTTCGGCATGCCGCTCCCCTATTCTGCGGAGACGCCAACACGGGGCCCTCAATCTCCACTAGATCGAACGGCCCCCGACGCCAGGTACCACTTTGCCGCGACCTCCTTGGGCTGGCGACACCCTGGGCTACGTCGGCAAGCATGTTGCCACGCGCTTGCTCCGCAGCGAGTTGGGCCGGACCAGCAACGACGGCCTACCTCCCCCTCAGATCTAGACCATGGAGCTCCTCCCTCTTTTCTTTTTCAATATTTGTTAGATCTAAAATATGCCCTTCGGTTTAAATGCTAAATAAAATGGAAAACCCCATATTATGGCTTAGTCAAATTTTATTCTAGTAACCACATGAGTTTTCCACCATGCAGGGCAGTTCTTCTGCCAAAAATAATTTTCCTCTTGTCATGGTAAAATAAATACCTAGAAGTGCGTTTTCCACTAAATAAATTATTCTGAAAGATTTATAAATCCAAATAATGTGTACCCTATTGCTACTGCAAGGTTTTGGCCATACCTTACATACCACCCTAGCCCCTTAGTCAATTGCTTCCTATCTTTCACCTAGTAAAACTAGCAAAGCCTTACCAAATCTGCCTATAGGATTTTCTCTAGGTAAAACCAACATTAGTATTTACCCAATTCCAACTCCCTGTACCTTGTGTACCTATAACTATCAGACCCTAGAAGCCCATATTTTTCTAAGCCACGGTTTATTTATTGTGAATTAATTCTTTTTGTGCGTAGTTAATTCACCAATAAAATCGCTACAGTAGTTATGTGCCTCCAAATAGATTTATTCCAATTTATTCAGAAAGGTATTTCAAATACCTCGCATGTGTCTTTGGAATCATATCAAAATCTTCTATAGAACAAATCTGGTTAAAAAGACAAATATCATACAGAACTGCCTTGGGGATTTTCCCAAGGGAATTCTTGTAATTATCTTGAAGTAATTCCAAATCTCAGTGAATTAGTCCATCAAACACTACCTAATAAACCAAATAAATAATTTTTGGAACTCCAGAACTATTCTGGTGAAATATTTCCTAAAACTAGAGTTTTATTCACTATAAAAATCACTATAAATCAATGGTAATTGATAAAATAGTGAAACCGCTTTTGTTGGTTTCATTTTATCAATACTAATCTGATGATATCAATGATATCATACTGAATATAACCTTTATCTAAAACCCCTTACCAAGTAGTCTCTAAACTATAACTCATAGTAGAATTCATCCAAATGCCTCTAAGCCACATTCAAATCTTTCTAAAACCATTCCTTATAAACCCTGCTGATTTTTAGAACATGTATTACTTGTTTGTTTATTGTATGCAATGATCCTTGTATGCCTTGGTTGATTGTGGCATTTCTTGTTTGCATGTATGCTTGATAACAGCGATAGTTGCGTTTGCGAGCTGTCGAGAAGAAGGAAGCATCGGGGTATTATTAATATTATTATTGGATATTATGGGTATTCCTTTGACGAAGTCCGTGGACCTTTCCATATTTCTACTAATCAGGAAAGCCACCTTCTTTCTTATCACCCCTTGTCCTATTATTTACTTATTCATGTTTTACTTTTGGTTTATCAAAATTACATGGCTTTATTATACTATATCTCTATAGGTGGGAATGTTTGGCTCCTCCAAACTAGTACCACCTTAGTACCATTAGGTATGACCCATTTGATGATACCAATTTGTCCCTAGTATAGTAGATGGTGTTTAACACCATAATCCCTTGGAGACCCTGTTTTAGTCTAAAGTAAAAGTATAGGATGGGAAGACCCTGGGAAGATGTTTTCCTAGAAAACCATGGCGGGGTTTGGCCTGCCAAGAGAGTTGAGAAATAAAAAGGTTTTGTTTTACAAAACGATGGGATAAAGGATGGAGGAAAAAGGGTTTACAAAAAGGCACCTGGTTCTTTGTAGTTTTGCCAGAACAATTAACCCGTACAACCATAATACCATAAAGTGGGAATGGGGCATAATACGAAGTTGGTTCACCTTGATATGGCTATCTGCATGACTACTTATAAGGGATAATCTCCCTCTAATTATGGGATTCCTTTATAAAAAGGGTCAACTGCACGTCAGTCACCTAGAGGAAGCAGGATCACCCATGTGAGTGACCGGGGGATACTATGAGCCTCTCATTGAAAGTGCCGGCTCTGACGGAGATGGGTTGCACTCCGGTTGGTCTATGGATCCCGACGTCCTGGTGTTGAGGGGAACAACTCATAGGGTAGGGCCCGTGTCGGAGTGGGCTTTATGAAGGTTTTGTTTGATTATGCGAACCCCCGTATAACGTGTGTATCGGGTCGTGGTTGTATCTCGGTGGATGTATCAAGTCTTGTGGGTAAAGTGTACAACCTCTGCAGAGTGTTAATCTATTCGAATAGCCGAGTCCTCGGTCATGGACGGTTGGGAAGGTTGTTGTAAAGCGGTGCGGTCTTGTTTTTCAAAATTGTTTTCAATAAAACAAGTGTTTATAGAAACCTGGTGGTCCATGGGACACTAGAGAAGGAATTGTATAACCAGGTCAGTTGAATATTGTGGTTATGTTATAGGGTGACCCAATCCTATTATTTTAAAAAGGTTTCCAAAAAGGTTTTACAATAGTTTTTCAACAAAGATATAGAGATATGCTATATCTACAAGAGAAAGCATTTTAAAAAAGAACCCCTCATGGAGCCATCCTACCACCATAGCCATACTACATATCCTCTTGTTATTATTTTCCTCAGGTGGTTTGCGAGTATATTCAAAAGTTCTCACCGGCATTGTCCCTGTCGATTTACTTAGCCATATTTTTAGAAGATTAAGATTGAAGAGGATGATTTATTTGAGGGGAAAACAGTTGGGAAAAGAGCCCTCACGGCAGCTTTTTTCTTTATTATAAAGTCTGAAAAGACAAATTACAAAAGTCTTAGTACTAAGTTAAAAGGGGAGTTTATTACAGGAGAAGATTTGGGTTTACAAGTAGTAACCCACTAATGAACTTGAGTCTGGAACCAGGTATCAAATTGAGGGTCGTGTTTCTTTTTTATTCTGAGTTTGAGCCACCTCATTTGTTGCACAAATACTGCTTTCCAGTTAGAGAATTGTGGTATAACACTCAAATGTTTTGTTATTTCTGCAGATCCATATTCCCCAAGCAGTTAAAATTATTATCTCCATGGCAAAAGGAAGATTTAGCCTGCTTCTTATGTCCGAGAAGGCTTCGAAAACAGAGAGTCTATGATCTCTTTTGGGGAAAAGGTGATCATAGCATTCAGCAGCAAAAGGATAGGTCCAGAAGAGGTGGAACAAAGTTTCTTCTGAGTGACAGTTCCTGATTGCACAATTATAGTTTGGTAAAGAGAAAATTTTCCTTTTGAGAAGGTTCCTTGTATTTAGTATGTCAAGAAGAAGCAGCCAGAAGAAAAATTTGTGCTTAGCTTCGCAAGAGGAAGCCCATATCCAGGTGAAATGAGGTGGAGCAGGTTGATAGCCAGCCATAACCTCATAAGCTTTCTTAATAGAGAATTTGTCATTGCCCCAAATGTAGGTCCATTTATCAGGATGTTCCAACTTATTGGATTAAAACTGCTGGCACATCAGCTCAAGATGTTCAAACTCACAATAAGCCTGTTGTGACAGAGGTAGATTAAAGAGATCTTCAAGATATTCAGTATGAACAACTTTCCGCACTGTAATTTTAGTGTTCTTTGCATAGGATAGAAGATGAGGCATCTTAAATTGCAGACATTCATTATCCCACAGGTCAGACTAGAAATAGGCAGTTTTTCCATACCCAGGTTGACATTTAGCCATGGCTTTGTAAGCATCAATCAGTTTCAGGTGGGCCTTCCACCAGAAGGATCCTTCCATTTGATAACCAGGGAGTTTACCCTAGGTATAATAAGATTCCCATATAAGATGTACCCAAGGAATATCATGGTGGTTCATAAATTTATAAAGATTCTTGAGCAGCAGAGTAGTATTTTGGATGTTAAGATTAAGAACTCCCAGTCCACCTTGATTTTTTGGCCTGCAAACCTTTGTCCAAGCAACCATTGCAGTGCCTTTAGCCTACACATCAGCAGTGTCCTCTAAAGACAATGCCTCATGTATTTAACCACTTGATCCTTGATTGTAATAGGCACATCAAGAGAGATCATGAAGAAGAGAGGTAAATATGATAAAATAGACTTGACCATTTGGAGCTTTCCCCCATAATTCAAAAAATCTGCAATTCCACCAAGCCTGAATTAAACCCTCTGAACCATTGGTAGATACAATTCTAGAGAAGGTTGAGACTGAGTGGAAATCCAAGATATGTGAATGGAAGGCTACCCATCTTACAGCAAAAAGGTGTAGAGAAATGCAGCAATATTTCAGGGTCCAAGTTGATAGGCATCATACTAGATTTTTCATAATTAACCCTGAGACAAGTAGATGTTGCAAAATAATTCAGCATTGATTTTAGGCAAAGTAGCTGTTTTGAATCTTCCTTCATTACTACCAATGTATCATCAGCATACTGAATCACAGGAAAATCAGGACAAGTAGGGCAAGAGATGGGAAGGCAAAGAAGGTCCTTATTCATGGCAGAGTTGAGGAGAGTCTGCAAAAAATCTGCTGCCAGCACAAACAGAAGAGGTGATAAGGGATCACCCTGTCTAACCCCTCTTCTAGAGTAGAATTTTTTCCCAGCAACTCCATTTAGAAGAACAGATGAATTCCTAGAATTGAAGATCATATTTATCCAATCAATCCATTTGGCACCAAATCCTCTTGTTTGCCGAATGCTTATAATAGTGGAGTGCTCAATTCTATCAAATGCATTTTCAAAGTCAAGCTTGAGGATCACAATTTCTTCTTTTGATTGATGACATTGGAAGAGATATTCAAATGCCCGGCCCAGACAATCCTGAATGGATCTATTCTTGAGGAATCCATACTGATTTTTATGCACAAGTTTGAGGATGATGATCTGAAGTCTGTTGGCAAGGAGCTTTGTAATGATTTTAAACACACTATTTAATAAAGAAATTGGCCTGAAATCGGTAGTGTGGACAGAGGAATCTATATTTGGAATAAGAGTGATGAAAGCTTGAGAGTTAATGATCTCAAGGGAAATTTTTTCATGATAAAAATCTTGGATCAACTGAATAATTTCTGGTCCAATAATGGACCAACAGAATTTGATAAATTCATTGTTGAAGCCATCAAGACCTGGGGATTTCTCATTTGGCAGTTCTTTAATGACATCCTCAATTTCCTTTTCTATGAAAGGGGCTTCCGGGGCAGCATAAATGTCAGAGTCCATGTGATCATTGTATAGATCTGACAAGTTAAAGTGCATTGTTGGTTTATCAGAGGTGCCCAATCTACTTTTAAAATCATTCTAGAGAATATTGGCCTTCCCATCATGGTCATGAATGTCAGAGGAATTCTCATTTTTCAGCATGGAAATATAATTATTCCTATAGCTAGTTGTTGCTTTTGCATGTTTTTTTTTGTTTTCATCACCAAATTTCACCCATTTGATTTTTCCTCTTTGTTTACAATATGCCCTCTGATTCTAGAGCAATTGTATCAGATGAGTCTTAAGAATGTCTGTTAGGTTCCATTCAAAGATGCTTAGGGACCTGAATTCTTCCATTATATCCAACAGATCAATGGTTTCATTTACTTTTGCAATCAAGTGTTTAAGACATGGAAAGGATTTTTACCAAAGCTTGAGTCCTCTTCTAACATTCTTGAGCTTGGCATTTATCTTTTTTGCACTGTCTGCATGTCCCACAGGGATATCCCAAGCATTCTGCACAATCTATTTAAACTCGCTATGTTGAAGCTAGTAATTTTGAAATCTAAACCCTTGAGCTTTAGGGATTCTGTAACACTATGGTTCTGAAAAGACCGTAGCTTCTATGTGACATGCCAATCCCTGGATCGGTTCATTGGCCCACAATAGAATAAGATGAATAACATAGCAAAATATCCATGTATCATAAATAACGAAGATCCAGAGTATCATTATTACAATAAAAGCTTAGCTCAAGGCTAGCTCAAATTATTCAAGTAGCAACATAAATATATAGTAAATCCTCCATTCTTCAAATTGCCCACAAGTGAACAAGTGCCGAGTGGAGTACCGTGGCCTAAATCGATTACTCAGAATCGGAATATCCTGCAACATGAAACGTAGCAGCCCCGAAGGGTCAATACATGGAATGTATGGCAAGTAGAGCTATTAAAGGAGACAATAGAGCTAACATCTACATGCATATTTGGCAAGTGGAGCTGTGGCTAGCTTGCATTTGCAAATACCTTTGTCCTATTTTCACAAAGAATTTTTGATTTTCTTTGAAAAGATCCCAATTAAGTTAACCCACCAACATTAAAGCAATTATGAAATTGGAATGAGCGAGAAACATGTCATGGAATCAATATCAAGCAACTCAGATGTCCATAACCGGGGACACGGCTAATCGATTAGATTATACACCCTGCAGGGGTTAGTACACTTTACCCATGTGACTTGGCCAGCCCAGCTTGTACCACCACTCTCATATTGGGTGATGATAGGGAGAAGACCAAGAAGGGACCGTTCGGGAAGTAGCTCCCCAAACCCGACACGCACCGGTCCAACCTACCAAAATTCTACATCTCTGGATACATGGGTTCGAGTTACCATAACATACTGAGTCCAACCAACCGCCTATTCCATTATTGGCACATGGTTGTACACGTAAGCTACAAAATAAAGAAGCCAATCATTCTCTCTTGATACCTGGGTGCCTTTCCGCAATGATACCACCAAAAATTATCAATCCCATCACACCCAGGAGATTCATTGATTAAGTTGTTTTACTTTTTGCAAACCAACACATTTAGAAACAGCTTCAGTGATGTAACCTAGCCCTCATTCATCATAGCATGGCTAAGCACATCTACCAACGGTGGTTCATCTATAGGGAATACCTACCACATAATAGGACATAGCATAGCGATAGTAATATCCTACACATGCATCTACAAAATACACGTAAATGCATTGAAAATAGTAGGACAGCATCATGAATAAAGTAGCATCTATTTTCCTTGGCTGTAGCGGTCGGATGAACAATCCATACACGAGCAAGCGTTGCACTCGTCACAATCTACACGATACAATTGAATCATATAAACAAACCATCCACAATCATATACAAACAATGACGATGCAAGATGCATGCATGACAAGTTTAATAACGCTACAGTAGCATCACATATTCTTATTCAGTATACTTACTGTATGCATGCATGGAAAATATTTTAAATGCAAGGAAAACAAGACATGCAATTTATAATGCTCAAATAATAGAGCTAGGGACTAAATAATTAGCCACTGCTAACATACTGTTTGTAAAATCTTGGGAAATTACCACTGTGTAGGCAACTCAAAATAGAGTCAGTACCAATTGGAATTTCTCAAAAAAGTTTTGTATAAAGCCCTGGGTAATTAAAATACTCCAGAAAGCCTTTGCACAGGTTCTGCCAAAACCAGTACTGTAAGCTTAACTTTTTAATCCACTAAAGGATTCCTTTTGTTCTACTGAATCCAGGGACATCTTATTTGCAATTTTTGGAGTTACTGAACTTATTCTATGAATTTATTACTCTAAAAAGAGCATTAACTCATTTAATTAACTGAGGCAAAACCTTGCTGTAAAAGTCAAAAGCAACTGTACAGCAATATTCTACACGAGACACTGATTCTACACATATTTTATTTGCAATTTTTGCCCCAGTAGATTATTTTATATTGAATTTAAAAGATTGAAACTAAATCTGCCAATTAAATCGTTTTAATTAAATCGAAAAATCCTGCTGACCAGTCAAACGCTGAGTCAGCACTGACGGGGCAGTTGACTGGTCTCCAGTCAACTATTGACTGGTCAGCGCCCGATCTAGGCCGTTCATCTGAGATCGAAGGGCAGGGGAGCAAGGCGGCGAGGTGGCTCACCGGAGCTGTGCGCGGTGGCGGCAGCGAGGTCGGGGGCGACGACGGCGGCGGTCCTTGGCGGCAGCGGAGGGTCGGGCGACGTCGGGGAAGAGGCGGCGGAGCTCGTCGGCATGGCGGTGTCAGTCGGCGAGCGCGGGGCGGATGGCAGCGAGCGGCTGGAGCGCGGGCGGCGGCGGCGGCGTCGGTCCTGCGGGAAGGAGAAGGGGAGGCGGGTCAGCGGGCGGTGGTGGCGAGCTCGCGGGCTCACGAGGCGCGGTGGCGGCGACGAACTCCGGCGAGCAATTGCTCCGCCTAGGCGGCGCGATTGACAACGATTCTTTGGGGGTTTAGAAGAGGGAAATAAGTAGATGGATATAGGCAAAAATCTCGGAGAAATCGGTTCGGAAACGGCCCGATTCCGGAGGATTTGGTGCAGCACACGTTTTGGAGAAGAACTCGGCTGACAAGTGAGTCCCACGCGTCAGCGCTGACGAGCCGGGCCCGCTCATCAGCGATGCTGACAGGCGGCAGCGGTAGATACAAAGCGCCGCGCGGCGCGCACTGCTGCTGGCTGCTGCGCGGCTGGTGGCTGCTACCGCGTGGGCTGCTGCCGTGGCTGGGCCTGGGCCGCGGGCAGGCCAGCTGGCTGCTGCGCTGCTTCTCTCTTTTTTTTATTCTTTTTCTTTTCTTTTTCCTGACGATTTTCTTATCTGAAATTTTGACAGAAACTGTCTAAACTTAAGCCCAAAATTCAGTTTGCCATAACTTCTTCTACGAAGCTCCGATTTGGGCGATTCAAAGTGCTACAGGTTCGTGGCGGAACCTTCTATGCACCTTTTTCTTCCATACACCCAAAATATAATGTTTTTGATAGAGGCATGGTAAAACCAAGCGTTCATGTGTAGGTGTAAAAATGCAAATGCAAGTGGTTTGTTTTGCCAAAATCTTTTCAAACTGAAATTTTGCAAGGATGATCTTGATGCAATTCCATGAATGCTATGCAGTACCAAATCTAAAATTTGGGATGTGACAAGGCTAACCCCCTAAAGATGAATCTCGTCCCCGAGATTCGGCGTGGCTAGCAAATAGGTGTGGGTGGTCCTCTCGGATGTCTTCCTCATGCTCCCAAGTGGCTTCCTCTTCGGTGTGGAGGCTCCATTGCACCTTGCAAAACTTGAACGTCTTGGTACAGGTAATCCTCTCCGCTGTTTCCAGTATCTTGACCGGCTTCTCCTCATAGGTTAAGTCATTCTCAAGTTGAACCTCCTCTAGTGGCACCGTGTCTCTCAATAGTGTATCCACCATCTCCGGATGGCACTTCTTCAGCTGGGACACGTGGAACACATTGTGGACAGCGGATAGAGCCTCTGGCAACTCCAACTGATAAGCAACCTCTCCTTTGCGTGCTAAGACCCGATAGGGTCCAATAAACCGAGGTGTCAGCTTACCCTTGATTCCAAATCTCTTAATTCCACGCAGTGGCGACACTCTGAGGTATGCTCTATCGCCTATCTCATACACCACTTCCTTGTGCTTGGCGTCAGCGTAGCTCTTCTGCCTTGATTGTGCTACCTTCAGCTTGTCCCTAATCAAGGAGACCTTCTCCTCAGGGTCCTTGATCAAATCAGGTCAAAACAGCTGACGTTCTCCCACTCCATCCCATAGCAATGGTGTCCGGCATCTTTTCCCATATAGCACGTCGAACGGCGATGTCTTGATGCTGGTTTGATAGCTGTTGTTGTAGGAAAACTCAGCATACGGCAAATTCTCATCCCAACTAGAACCATGATCCAAAGCGCAAGCTCTCAGCATATCCTCCAAAATCTGATTTACCCTCTCGGTCTGTCCATCAGTCTGCGGGTGGAATGCTGTGCTAAACTCCAACCTAGTCCCCAGTGACTCGTGCAGCTGGCGCCAAAAGTGCGAGGTAAATTGGGTGCCTCTATCTGATACGATGCTCTTAGGAACTCCATGTAGGCACACAATTCTGTCCATATAAATCTTGGCCAACTTTACACTCGTATAGGTCGTCTTCACCGGTATAAACTGGGTTACCTTGGTCAAATGGTCGACCACTACCCAAATGGAGTCATAACCCGACCTGGTCCTAGGCAATCCTGTGATAAAATCTATTCCCACTCTATCCCACTTCCAATCCGGCACGGGCAATGGTTGTAGTAGTCCTGCTGGCTTCTGGTGTTCCGCCTTCACTCGGCTACATACATCACATAGGGCAATATGCTTGGCGATGTCCCCCTTCATATTGTTCCACCAAAATCTGCCTTTCAAATCCATATACATCTTTGTATTGCCCGGATGTATGGAGTATGGAGAGTCATGAGCTTCCTGCAGAATCAACTTCCTTATCTCTGGGTCGCTGGGTACACACAAACGATCTCCATACCACAAGGTACCATGCTCATCCTCGCGAATATCCTTTTCTCGATTTTCCTTCATCTTTTCCTTTATCTCCTCTATTTCCTTGTCTCCTACCTGAGCCTTCCTAATCATGTCTTGTAGCATTGGTTGGACTTCCATTGCTGCCAAATATCCTTCAGACACTACCTCCAGTCTAAGGTCCTTGAATTGCTTGCACAAATCCTCGGGAAATTCCCCAACAGTCAATCCATTGGCATAGACCTTCCGGCTCAGAGCATCTGCTACTACATTGGCTTTTCCTGGGTGGTATTGCAGATTCATATCATAATCCTTGATAAGTTCCAACCATCTCCTTTGCCTCATGTTCAGTTCCTTCTGTGTAAATATGTACTTCAGGCTCTTGTGGTCAGTGTACACATCACAGTGTTTCCCCATTAGGTAGTGCCTCCATACTTTGAGCGCATGCACAACCAATGCTAATTCCAAGTCATGCGTGGGATAATTCCTCTCATGGTGTTTAAGTTGCCGCGAGGCGTATGACACCACTCTCCCATCTTGCATCAGCACACTCCCAAGTCCCTATCAAGAAGCATCACTGTACACTTGGAAATCCTTCTGAAGATCTGGTAAACACATAATAGGTGCGGTCACTAGACGACGCTTCAGTTACTGAAAGCTGCCTTCACATGCATCCGTCCATTCAAACTTCCTCTCCTTTTTCAGAAGTTCTGTCATCGGCTTAGCAATCTTGGAGAAATTTTCAATGAACCTCCTGTAATATCCAGCAAGTGCCAAAAAGCTCCGAATATCTCCCACATTCTTGGGCGCTTCCCACTCAGTTACTGCAGTCACTTTGCTTGGATCAACAGCGACTCCTTCTCCTGACACCACGTGTCCAAGAAAACCAACAGTGTTAAGCCAGAATTCACACTTACTGAATTTGGCATACAACTTGTGTTCCCTCAGCTTCTCCATAATCAGTCGTAGATGTTTCTCATGCTCAGCATCATCCTTGGAATATATTAGTATGTCATCAATAAAAACCACCAAGAACTTGTCCAAGTACTCCATGAATACCTTGTTCATCATGGTCATGAAATATGCCGGAGCATTCGTTAGTCCAAAAGACATAACTGTATACTCATATAAACCATACCTAGTAGTGAAAGCAGATTTTGGTATGTCCTCCTCCCGGATCTTCAATTGGAAGTAGCCCGATCGCAGATAAATTTTGTTAAACACCTTTGCTCCTTCCAGTTGATCAAACAAATCATTTATGTTCGGCAGGGGGTATTTGTTCTTGATGGTCACTTCATTCAGCGAGCGATAGTCCACCACTAACCTCTTGCTGATGTCTTTCTTCTCCACAAACAGAACAGGTGCACCCCATGACGACGAACTAGGCTGAATGAATCCCTTGTCAAACTGCTCCTTTAGTTGTTTCTTCAATTCCTTCAGCTCATCCACATCCATCTTGTATGGTCTCTTTGCTATAGGTCATGTTCCCGGCATCAGATCGATGAGAAACTCCACATCCCTGTCAGGTGGCATCCCTGGCAGCTCTTCCGGAAACATGTCGGGGTACTCCTTGATCACAGGCACAGTATCCATGCTAACCCCCTTAAGAGAATTCAGCTTACACCTTCCCGGTTGCACAGCCGACTTGAACCTAATCCTCTTACCATTCGAGGTTTTGAGCGAAACTGCTCGCTGTGCACAATCTATGTGTCCCCCATGCATACACATCCAATCCATGCCCAGAATTATATCTAAACCTTGTGATTCCAAAACTACCAGATGTGCAACGAAATTGTGTGCTCCAATCCTCACAGTTAAGTCACGGCATCCCGCGCTAGCTATCATATCCCCTCCAGGCGAACTCACTCTAATAGACCCTTTCGGAGACCCCGTAGGTAACTTATACTTATCCACAAATGCCCTTGATATGAATGAATGCGATGCACCAGTATCGAAAAGTATAAGTGTAGGGTGAGTGTTGATTGGAAACTTACCAATCACAAGATCAGGCTCATTTGGGATCTCCTCCACATTCATGTGGTTCACTGTGGCCTTCTGGTTGTTGCCTGGCTTCAGTCCCTTCTTCTCCGGACAGTTGTCTGCATAATGTCCCTTATGGCCACACTTGAAGCATGTAACCTCACTCAGGTCCTTCTTCACAAAGCTGCGATCGCGGTTGCGGTCATGTCCACTGTGTCCTCCAGAATGGTGAGTGTGTCCTCCCTTGTGGCTGTGGCGGTTGCTCTTGTGGCTATCATGGCGATGTCCGTCGCCTCCATGGTTGTGGCGGTCATGGCTCCCATGGTGCCCATGGTCACTCCCTCCATGCTTGGAGTATCCATCATAAGAAGTGCGAGACTTGTGGTGAGAACCAGAGTGGTGATTGTTGCTCTTCCTCTTGCGGCTTTCCACCTGCTTGTGCTTCCCTTCCAAAATTCTTGCCTTATCCATAAGCTCCTGGAAAGTGGGACAATAAACCACCAGCAACTGCACTGAAAGCTCATCACTGAGGCCATCCAGGAACCTCTCCCTCCTTTTGGCATCAGTGTCAACATCCTCAGGTGCATAACGAGACATGTTGTTGAACTTCTCAATATACTCAGCCACAATGCGGTTGGTTTGGCACAGGTTGTGAAATTCCTTCCTCTTCAAGCTTAGAACTCCTGAAGATACGTGGTTGGTCTTGAAACCTTCCTCAAACATTGCCCAAGTCACAGTTTCCAGAGGGTGGGTGATCTGATAAGTGTCCCACCACGAAGCGGCTGGTCCCTCTAGTAGGTGAGCGGCAAATCTCACCTTCTCAGCATCTGTGCATCCAATAGTTACCAGATCCTTGTTTATTGAACGCAACCAGTCGAGAGAAACCATCGGCTCCGTTGCAGTAGAGAACTTCGCTGGCCTTAGCCTCAGAAACCTGGTAAGTGCATCTCCCTAAGGCTGGTTGTTCCCATTGTTGTTGTTGTTCTGAGCTTCCATGAACTGGGTCATAACTTGGGTCAACTGTGCCTGAGCCGCCATGAGCTGCGACAACTCAGTAGGTTGACGGCGGGGAGGCATCTGTGGTTCAGCACAAGTAAGTTTAAAAAGAATCGATTACGAAAACAAGATTCTACCCATGCATTATGATCAAACAACAACAAAGCAGTCACTGACAATCTCAAGCAAGCAACACATTAGCGATCAAATGATCCAGCAACATTCCAGGGGTTATCCTAGCAGTATATGTCTACTGAAATAGTTTTTAGAAAAGTTGGCAACAGTTATTCACACAAAAGGTCAACAAAGCATCAAAAACAGAAATCTGCCAGAATAGTCCAGCAGTGTTCACGAATTTTTATACCTGACTTAAACTCGTCAGGATTTTTTGCTAATTTTTGTGTATACAGTACGAAGAGTTTCGAACCATCCCTATTTTTTCAGATTTTTCCCATTTACCAGTAAAATATGAAAAATCGTGTAGTACAGCTGTGTCAGCAGAAAACTAAAACAGGAATAACTCAGATATCAACCAAACTTGTCATAACTCTTCTATAAAATTCGCACAAATAATCCTAGGATATTGGAGTTAACATAGGAGAAACTAAACACTCTTAAACTAACAGTAATTAAGTTTTACATCGATCAAGACTAATCCTAACGATTTTACCTAACAAAGACTAATTGGTGGACTTCTATCTACTTCTTGAAGAGGTTGCGGTAGGTCCTCGCACTCATGCGTTGGTGCTTCTGTCCACGAACCAACCATGGCGACAGAGTATACACCTCTCCTGAGTCATCACTTGAAATCTCGAACTCCACCTCTTCTGGATCCTCCTCTTCTTCTTCATTCTCTGCTGTAGCTACAACAACTTCATCTCCTCCACCATCATCGTCTCCATCATCATCATCATCCTCGTCCTCATCATCATCATCGTCATTGTTGCCATCATCTCTATTGTCATCATCAGAGGGTGGATTCAGCTGTGCTTGGAGAGCGGCAATCTGGGCTGTCATCTCTTCAATAGTTTGATCCCTTTCCTGGATGGTACCTTGCAGCTGTTGTATGGTCTGATTGTTTTCCTGCATGGTCCCATTAAGCTGCGCTATGGTTGCATCCCTGCCTATCAGGGCATTCTTCAGAACATCCACAGCTTCATGTAAGGTCTCTATCTCCAGTCCTTGGACCACCATACCATTGCTGGCAAAATCTGCTATCTCCTTTACCATCATCACTTTCTCAGCTAGAGCTCCATTCTCCCTTTACATATCCTCTATGTGCCTCTGACGGGGAGGCATGTTGTTCCTGTCGCCCGGGGTAACCACAACGTTCCCATCCTCATCACGCCTTCCGTAGTCACGGTAGGGTGAGCCTTCTGGTAGCAGGTGTCGGACAAGATGGCACTGGCGTGACAGGGCTTCATGCAGGGCCAAGTTTATTCCAAGTCCCCAGTTGCAGTATGTCTTGGTGTAAACCAGATGCAGGGTTTAGCAAGGCAGCATCCCTGAAGATGAAAGTGGTGATCTCCCATGCATCCTCGCCATAACCATAGGTGTACAGCCTTCTTCCCTTGAACATGGGCAGTGGCAATCCCAATGACTGCGAGTGCTGTGCTAACTGTCTTGCAAAGGGCCTTGGTGACTCCATAGTTGCATACTCAGTCCTGACTTCTCCCATCTATCAATTAAAAGAGGAAAATTTGAGAATAGCATATGGTAAGAATTTACGAGAGTGAAAGGCATAAGATGAAAGACATAGTTAATATAAGTTTTAATAATTCTATGGCTTCCTAATCCAAACCTAGGTCACGATCCTACAGTCGACACACGGGCTCTGATACCATCTTGTAACACTATGATTCTGAAAAGACCATAGCTTCTATGTGACATGCCGATCCCTAGATCGGTTCATTGGCCCATAATAGAATAAGATGAATAATATAGCAAAATATCCGTGTATCATAAATAACGAAGATCCAGAGTATCATTATTACAATAAAAGCATAGCTCAAGGCTAGCTCAAATTATTCAAGTAGCAACATAAATATAGTAAATCCTCCATTCTTCAAATTGCCCACAAGTGAACAAGTGCCGAGTGGAGTACCGTGGCCTAAATCGATTACTCAGAATCGAAATATCCTGCAACATGAAACGTAGCAGCCCCGAAGGGTCAATACATGGAATGTATGGCAAGTAGAATATTAAAGGAGACAATAGAGCTAACATCTACATGCATATTTGGCAAGTGGAGCTGTGGCTAGCTTGCATTTACAAATACCTTTGTCCTATTTTCACAAACAGTTTTTGATTTTCTTTGAAAAGATCCCAATTAAGTTAACCCACCAACATTAAAGCAATTATGAAATTGGAATGAGCGAGAAACATGTCATGGAATCAATATCAAGCAACTCAGATGTCCATAACCGGGGACACGGCTAATCGATTAGATTATACACCCTGCAGGGGTTAGTACACTTTACCCATGTGACTTGGCCAGCCCAGCTCGTACCACCACTCTCATAGTGGGTGATGTTGGGGAGAAGACCAAGAAGGGACCATTCGGGAAGTAGCTCCCCAAACCCGACACGCACCGGTCCAACCTACCAAAATTCTACATCTCTGGATACGTGGGTTCGAGTTACCACAACCTACTAAGTCCAACCAACCGCCCATTCCATTATTGGCACATGGTTGTACACGTAAGCTACAAAATAAAGAAGCCAATTGTAAGGTTCCCAACCTTTAATAAGGTAGAGATCCCTGTGTTTACAATGCTAGTCCCTGGATCAATAGCTAGCATCCACAGATAAGATGTAATATCAAGAAACAAAGGTCATAATACAACTTTATAACCAGGAATAAAATAATTTATTACATCTTACATAGCTCATTTGGCTATTTCATTACAATGCAGCAGAATATAACAATAGCATGGGGTCCTTCATCTTCAAAGTGCCACAGGCAGTCATGTTGGTTGTAGACTTGTAATCCTAATCAATAAACTTCACTAACATCAATCAAACCTGCCACATAATAAGTTACAGCCACAAGGGTCAATACATTTGAATTGTATTGGCAAGTGATACTATGGTACTATAGTGGAGTCTATCATCTATATGCATTTGGCTAAGTGGAGCTTAGGCTTGCTTTGCTCAAAATAGATTTTCCTTATCATTTGAAAACACTAAGTTTTTGCTTGACAAAATCTTTCCCAAGGCATCTCCCAATAGAAATTGGTGATCCTTTCAACCCTTGTTCAACCACAAGATTTTAACTTAGAAATTGGGATGAGGAGATTCTTGATATCTTCCATGTCTTGATGCTCAAATTGTCCTTTGCCTGGGACATGGCTAAGTACTTAGATTTTTCACTCTACAGAGGTTGTGCACTTTCCCCACAAGACTTGGTTTCACCAAAACAAGATCTTTCAGAAGCCTTCCCTTAGACCAGAATGGACGCGTTCCAACCTATCATCCCCTACCACCAACTGTCCATTTGGCTAAGTTATTGCAACCTGTATGATCCAGGCAGAGCCCATAATGCCAAGTGGCTGCACTTGAAGCTTCTCAACATTTGACATCTCAAATCTCTTTGCTCCTGGGTGGCCATCCACAAGTGAGATACACAAGGTAAACCATAGAAATGGGCCTTGTGAACCACTCAACACAAACCATTCCTTCCATTCCACCCAGGTGATTCATTCACTTAGTTGTTTTATTAAACAAAACACAAGTCCACAGACTTAGAAATATTTCCATAGTATGAATATATATTCCACCCTTGTTTTCTACTAGCTAAGCTAAGCATGATAGTAGTAGGAATCTTAACTTAGGAATTTCTACTAAGGTTTCATCTACTAGGATTTCCCATGGCATAGTTTATATTTAGCAAAATTCCATGCAAGTCCTACTTAGAAATATGACTAATGCATAGTGAAAATAATGGGACAAAGTATGAAGCATCACTTGCCTTTTTGGTAGAGAATATAACTTCACTCCTTGTCTTTGCAATGATCACACTCTTCAAATCACTACAATTCAATCAAGCAAGGCACAATTTCAATCTACCATTCAAGCAAACAACACATAAAATGATAGAAACAAAACAATGCATGCAAGCATGCCAAACTTTGTTTTATTTACAAAAGTAGTTTATAATTGATTATAAACATTCTAAAACACTTTATTGGTCATTTCATAAAGTGGCAAAACTATTTGCAAAAGATTTTTCCTATAAACCATTTTTAAACAAAATCAATATTTTATGTGGTTGAAAATGCCTTTAGCAAAACAACAATTTTATGTGGTTCACCAAATAAATTTTTAATTCATAAAACTTGGTGCTTGGGTCAGAGAGTTTATTCCAAAACATTTCCCAAAGATTTCCTCCCAAAAGCATTTTTAATAAATAACCATTACTTTTATTTGACTAGAAATGGTTTAAATCAAAAGTTTATTCTTTTGCTTCACCAAATATATTTTTGAAACCATAAATTGATTCCTATGGTCAGTAGGTTCAAAACAATCCATTTGCCAAAGGTTTTATCTCAAAAATCTTTTTAGAACAATTTTTATATTCTAAACATGCATACATAAGTTTCTACAAAAACAATCCATTTAACAGAAGAATTTTACTAAAAAAACTGCATGGTCAGAAAATACTTGTTTTTCTGAATCCATTGATATAAAATTTGCAAAATTTGGAAGTGTGGTTTGAAAGTTATGAATTTTGCAAAATTGAACCTCTAATAGAAAAGTTTCTGTTTTTAAAACGAAGTATGAGCCACGTGGCTAGTTGCTATTCGTTGGTACCGGTTCGTTCGGATCATGCATTGAGGACCGCAGGATTTAAAGTGAATCGTGCGACGCAGGATCAATCTTACCCCTTTGAGCTAATGTTCTATCGTGACCATCTGATCAAAATCCAACGGCGCACAGCACGCTTGCCAACTAGTGGCGGCGCTGGCGGCGGCAGGTGGCGGCGGCGTGTCTGGTGGCGGTGGTTCGGTGAGTCTAGGAAGAGAGGGAGTTAAGGGAGGTGCTCACCGAGTTCACGGTGTCATGGGGGAGCTCAAGGTGCCTTCTGTTTGTCGAGGGGCGCGCTGGAGTTGCAGGGATTGCTCGCCGGAGAGGTGTCTGGCGACGGGCACGCGCTGTCGTCGTCGAGGGCGACGCTACGGAACACGAGGGAGCAAACGGAATATGCGGTTAGCTTCGTACGCGAGTCACGGACATGTGTGCATCAAAAGGAGGGCAAGGGGGGGTCTGGTCTCACCGGTAGATTTCGTCGGAGCGGAGGCAGACGGTGGCGATGTGCAGCGGTCGTCGTTGTCGAGGTTCTGGGGCATGCGGGGACGAGCTGGCGCTACGGGGAGGTTTGCCAGGAGGTGGGGATCATGTGAGCATGGTCGAGGAGGCAAGGGGCAGTGAGGGGCTGCCGGAATCGCTGGTGGAGCTCGCCGGAGCAGAGGGCGGTGCAGGGGGAAATTGAGCAGCCTGGGGGCGCGCTAGGGTGGGGGACTGAGGGGGAAACGGAGAGGGGATGCTGGCGCTTAAGATAGCATGGTCGCGGGGTGGAGTAACGCAGGCAGTAAAGAGTATTGACGCCGGCTTCAACGGCCAGAAACGGCGAGGATGAAAGAGGGGCGCGGTCAGCGGCGGGTGAAGACGATGGTGAGGTGGCGGTGGGGTCGTCTGGCAGCGAGAGAGAGAGAGTGTGGGGGTGGGGTCCATCGGTTAGTTGCTAAGCGGGTGCAAGCGATGGTGCGAATCGTTTTTCTCGCGGGGTGGGTAGATTTGCTAACTGGGCCTTAGTGGGCTGCCATATGGGTTGGGTCTGTTTTATTTTTTTTTGTACTGTTTTGCTTTTCTTTTTCTATCCTTATTTTTCTGTTTTGATTTTGTTTAGTCTATTCAAACACTCATTTGAATTCAAATATTTTCCTAATTTTGTGAAGACTTAAATACTAATTAATAGTATATTCTGAAGTCAATTTTGGGAATAAAACTTTATTCGTTTTGGGGTCTTTTAATTATTTAAATTAGGCCCTTGTATTTACTCAAATAAGATTTAATAATATTTTCAAACACCATTTAAATTCTTAAACCTTCCAAATCTTTTCAGTCGGTTTTTATTTGTTTAATAGGGGGTCAAATAATTCATCTTGAATTATTTGGAAAGTATTTAATATGATTCATAAATCATTTGAATTGGGTATTTGTTTTAATTCCTATGGAATTAAATATAGTTTTAATTCCCTAAATTTTATTTGGAAGATTTATTTTATTTAAGTTAATTAAACAACTTTTATTACACTTGGGTAAATTCCAAAATACTATTTTCTCATGCATTATATAATTATTCTTATTAGAGATTTGTCTTTATTAAAATAGGGATAGAATGGTTAATGTCATTTTATTTTATTTTGGTAATTCTTTATTTTTTTATTTTATTTGGATTATATTCATTCCATTTGCTTATGGTCTTTTCCAAGATTTAATTTGGTCTTTAAATATTCTTTATTTAATATTTCTTTCTTCATCTTATAAAATCCATATCTTTTTATTTAGAGATCCAAACTTGGTGATTCCAATTTGTAAAATCTTGTTTAATATTTGTTTATCTTTTTAAATCCCTTTAGGATTATTTGCTCACCATTTGGTATGGATTTTAGATAAGTGCTTTATTAGGGCTTAGGTTTTGGATTTATTTCTCAACTATTTAAATTTCCAGATGCATTTATGAAGAATGCATTTCTCTTGATTTGGATTTTGTTGAATTCAAACTTTAACCAAAGTTTGTTCCAGATGGGATTTTTAAGTTTCCATTTATAACAAAAGTTTCTTTTCACTCTAAATTTCAACAATTATTTATTTTGTTTATTTATTTTTCACATTACAAGATTTGGAAAATCTTGGGATGTGACACCAATCATTCTCTCTTGATACCTGGGTTCCTTTCCGCAATGATACCACCAAAAATTATCAATCCCATCACAGCCAGGAGATTCATTGATTAAGTTGTTTTAGTTTTTGCAAACCAACACATTTAGAAACAACTTCAGTGATGTAACCCAGCCCTCGTTCATCATAGCATGGCTAAGCACATCTACCAACGGTGGTTCATATACAGGGAATCCCTACCACATAATAGGACATAGCATAGTGATAGTAATATCCTACACATGCATCTACAAAATACACGACAATGCATTGAAAATAGTAGGACAACATCATGAACAAAGTAGCATCTACTTGCCTTGGCTGTAGCGGTCGGATGAACAATCCACACACGAGCAAGCGTTGCACTCGTCACAATCTATACGACACAATTGCAATCATATAAACAAACCATCCACAATCATATACAAACAATGACGATGCAAGATGCATGCATGACAAGTTGAATAAGTCTACAGTAGCATCACATATTCTTATTCAGTATACTTACTGTATGCATGCATGGAAAATATTTTAAATGCAAGGAAAACAAGACATGCAATTTATAATGCTCAAATAATAGAGCTAGGGACTAAATAATTAGCCACTGCTAACATACTGTTTGTAAAATCTTGGGAAATTACCACTGTGTAGGCAACTCAAAATAGAGTCAGTACCAATTGGAATTTCTCACAAAGGTTTTGTATAAAGCCCTGGGTAATTAAAATACTCCAAAAAGCCTTTGCACAGGTTCTGACAAAACCAGTATGGAAAGCCTAACTTTTTAATTCACTAAAGGATTCCTTTTGTTCTACTCAATCCAGGGACATCTTATTTGCAATTTTTGGAGTTACAGAACTTATTCTATGAATTTATTACTCTAAAAAGAGCATTAACTCATTTAATTAACTGAGGCAAAACCTTGCTGTAAAAGTCAAAAGCAACTATACAGGAATATTCCACACGATACACTGATTCTACACATATTTTATTTGCAGTTTTTGTCCCAGTAGATTATTTTATATTGAATTTACAAGATTGAAACTAAATCTGCCAATTAAATCGTTTTAATTAAATCGAAAAATCCTGCTGACCAGTCAAACGCTGAGTCAGCGTTGACAGGGCAGTTGACTGGTCTCCAGTCAACTGTTGACTGGTCAGCGCCCGATCTAGGCCGTTCATCTGAGATCGAAGGGCAGGAGAGCAAGGCGGCGAGGTGGCTCACCGGAGCTGTGCGCGGTGGCGGCGGCGTGGTCGGGGGCGACGGCGGCGGCAGTCCTTGGCGGCAGCGGAGGGTCGAACGACGTCGGGGAAGAGGCGGCGGAGCTCGTCGGCGTGGCGGTGTCGGTCGGCGAGCGCGGGGCGGACGGCAGCGAGCGGCTGGAGCGTGGGCGGCGGCAGCGTCGGTCCTGCGGGGGAGGAGAAGGGGGAGGCGGGTCAGCGGGCGGCGGTGGCGAGCTCACCTCGTCAATGGCGCGGTGGCGGCGACGAACTCCGGCGAGCAATTGCTCCGCCTAGGCGGCGCGATTGACAACGATTCTTTGGGGGTTTGGAAGAGGGAAACAAGTAGATGGATATAGGCAAAAATCTCGGAGAAATCGGTTCGAAAACGGCCCGATTCCGGAGGATTTGGTGCAGCACACGTTTTGGAGAAGAACTCGGCTGACAAGTGGGTCCCACGCGTCAGCGCTGACGAGCCGGGCCCGCTCATCAGCGAGGCTGATAGGCGGCGACGGTAGATACAAAGCGCGGCTGGTGGCTGCTGCCGCGTGGGCTGCTGCCGTGGCTGGGCCTGGGCCACGGGCAGGCCAGCTGGCTGCTGCGCTGCTTCTCTCTTTTTTTTATTCTTTTTCTTTTCTTTTTCCTGATGATTTTCTGATCTGAAATTTTGACAGAAACTGTCTAAACTTAAGCCCAAAATTCAGTTTGCCATAACTTCTTCTACGAAGCTCTGATTTGGGCGATTCAAAGTGCTACGGGTTCGTGGCGGAACCTTCTATGCACCTGTTTCTTCCATACACCCAAAATATAATGTTTTTGATAGAGTCATGGTAAAACCAAGCGTTCATGTGTAGGTGTAAAAATGCAAATGCAAGTGGTTTGTTTTGCCAAAATCTTTTCAAACTGAAATTTTGCAAGGATGATCTTGATGCAATTCCATGAATGCTATGCAGTACCAAATCTAAAATGTGGGATGTGACAGATTCTAGTACCAATTGAGATTACAAAAGGTGTATGGTCAGAAGTGGGCTTCAAGAGGGGATAGACAAAGGATGATGGGTAAGAGATTGTCCAAGAAGGAGAGGAGAAAAACCAATCTAATCTCTCCAAGAGGAGATACTTCTGCATATTACTCCAGGAGTATTTTCTACCTTTTAAAGGGAGTTACACAAGACCAAGATTACTAATGGCATCATTAAATAGAAGTATGTTATTAACATCACCACCCACTTTATTCCTATCAGAAGGTTTCCTGATAAAGTTGAAATCACAAATGACCAACCAGTCTAAGTCATCAGGCATATCAATGTTGGAGAACTAGTCAATGAATCAATCCTTTTTTACGTTGACAAGCGCCACAAATGTTGGTTAAAATCCATGAATCATTGGAAAGCCTAGAGGTAAACTTGATAGAAATAGAAAATTCATTTTGGAAATCCATCTCTCCATCAAAAAGACTCCCATTCCAAATAATAATTGAACCCCCGGATGCACCAACTGAAGGTAGGAATGCAAACTTGTCCAACCTCTTTGGGATAAATTTTATAATGTATTCCACATCAAAGTTTTCCCTTTTTGTTTCCTGAAGGCAAATGATCTCAGATTTAGATTCCACAATTTTTTGGGAGAGAGCCACTCATTTTGTATCTGAATTGATGCCCCTCAAGTTCCAGTTCAAGATTTTCCAAATTCTTTTTCTATCCATCGAAACTATAGTAGATATATAGCAGTTGATTTATATCAAAGTCTAATATAACATCCAAGTAATGGAAAAAAACAGTGAGGCCAAATCATGCAAAAGATAGTAGGGGTCATCAAAAGGAAAGTAAATCCACCATCCAACATTCCAATACCACATCTTCTGATAACATATAAAGACATTCCATTGGACAACAGATCCAAGGGAAATAACCCAAAAGCATAGTTTTTCTAACATTGGAAACTTATTTGCTCATCTTCTTTTTGGCCTGCTGCCCACAGGGCCTAGCAGCCTCCTTCTTCTTTCTATATCCCTGACTGGAGTTAGCAGCCCCAACATTCCTTTTGATTGTACCAGGTGGCCTAATAGCCTTGTCTGCAATCTTGCTCTTCTTCTGCAGCTTTGGGTCCAAATTCTCTTCAGGCACCTTACAAAAATTAACAACCAGGTTTTTAACCACCTTAGTGCTTACAGTTTGAACATCAAAATTACTGAATAGACAATTAATGTCAGAGCAATTGACATGACTTTTGAAACCTCCATTATGTTCAACAATGCTGGGACTTCTTCTCACCTCAGTTTCAATAATGCGTCCTTCTCCTCTCCTTTTCTTTGAAGGATTAGAGGGAGTTGTCTCCAAGGAACCAAGGTCCAGAGAATCCTGAATGCACAGTGGGGCAATCTGAGAGACATATTCATCAGGAACCAGAAAGTAAATTGTGGATTCATTTGCAATAGGCTCTTTAATAATTTCCCAAAGAGCTGATGAAAGAAAATTCTTTTCCCAATTAAATTTCTCTGGAGTGACAAGCATAAGAGTAATGAAATGAAACCAACTTACAGGAATCTCAAATTTTTCTAGATTATGTGAAGAAGGTTGACTTTGAATATGGGGTGCAAAGAATTTGTCCCAAATCTCCAGTCCCTGCTGAGAGAACCTATGCTTGACAGCAAAAAGGTCAGGAGTGGCCACAAAATGAGTGTAAGCCATTCCAATCTACAAGTGTGCCTCATTTGGGTCAAGAAGGTTGGCATCTTCCATCAAATAGTCACCATCAACATCAGTAGCATTCACATCAACATGGATGAAACCATGCTCCTCATTCTTAGAGTAGGCCTGCAGAATACTTAGCAACCCATCACCAATCCCAACATTTTGGAGCTGAAACCCAGCTTGAAGGGGAGCCCCTTGGTCAGCAATGTTAGCTTGGTTAACCTCCTGTTCACCAAAATTTGCAGGCTGAATAAATTCAGGGTCAACAGCCTGCTCAGGAGAGGAGTTGGTGATCCCACTGTGGGTGACATGAGGAGGGGAATGCAGATTGTCCAAATGTAGTTCTTCTCCATCTTCCTGAATAGGGCCAGCAGGTATATTATGAGCAACATTTTGTAGTACCCAGTGGTCCCATCCACCAGCATTGTCTTCCTGTGGAGGAGGAGGAGGTGGTGGGGGGGGGGGGGGGGGACAAAGGGAGCAGCCTACATAGGGACTGGGTGTGGGTCCACCCCACCATCAGGAGCAGGATCTTCATCAGGTGGCCCCCTCCAAGCATATTACTAATCAAAATCTCAACTGAAAATGTCCATGATTCAGAATCCTCACTGTCACCAAGTGTCATTCTAACACTCTTGGGAATGTCAGCAAAATCAGTAACCCTCACCTTAGCAAGGATCTTTCCTTTATGTTCAGGGTCTCTCTCCCACATAAGCATCTTACCAATTCCATTGAAAATAGCATTAAGGTCCTTAGTGTTCATATGATCCAGAGGTGGGCCAACAAGCATAACCCAGCATTCATTGTTAAATTGAACTCTATGCCAGTTAGTCCCTTCATTGTGCTTAACAAATGAAACATGCACATCTTGGAAAGAAATAGGACTCTCCCTAATCAGCCTATCCCTATCACTGACATGGGTGAACTGAACATATGCTTCACCAAATGGGCAGTTCTAAATTTCACCAAAACCAACCCTGGCCTCATTGTGAAGAAAATCTAGAAGGACATCACGGATATTCGGAAAAGGGACTGGACCAGAAGGCAGAGGATCGATGGAGGAAATGGCGTACTGTTCATGCAGTCGCTGTCGGCGAGGAACTACCACCCTCCAAAGACCCACCCTTCCTTCCACCTGCATAATCTCGAAGCCTAGAGGCAGAAAAGGGGCAGGGTCGATGGGGATGTTCGCCATTGCTTCGGAGGCCACCGGCGACGAGGCCTAGACAGGGGGAGGAGAAGTTGGGGTTTGTAGGGGCGGGGAGTTGAGGCGACAGGGTTTGCAGGAACTGTTGAAGCAGAGCATGTGTGTCCAGAAATGAAGAAGTCATTTAGACAAGAGAAGACCTGGGGCTACAAACTCACATTGGTCTGGGCCTTAAACCAATTAAGGTAAGAATCATTGGGCCATTCCTTTTTTTGGAAAGAGGGGAAGCGCATAAACGGAAGGTTCCTGGGCAGAGTTAATGGCCCAGATTTCGCGCGTGTAGGAGGCCCGGGCATCAAGCGCGCCTGCTTTGATTCACCATTAATTACCGCATCAACAAAAGACCGCGAGAAATTTGTCTCATAAGCATCAGTAACCGCCGACATAATTTGTCGGCATTTGTCAGGAGAGGACTCCGACAAAGTTAAGGGAAACTTTAAACGCTCAAAGACAGATTTAATGCCCAAACGGCTAGGACTTGAAGCTCGGTCAAATTTTTTTGTTGAATTTTTTTTTGTATGAGACAGTTTTGCATTCAAGATATTCTTCACGGTAAAATTTTCTTTCCTCAGCTTTCCAGTTAGGCCCACCTTCACCCCACAGATTGATGAACATGACAAAATGTTCATTTCAAAATTTTGAAATATTGTAAATTTCAAACCCAGCACCTCTCGAAGCAACTTCAAATTTGAATGTTTTGTCCTAAAGAAATCTAACTTGAAAGAGAGAAGCTGATCATCCAAAGAAAGATTACAGAGCAATACCCACAGTATGAACATCAAGTTTGAAATTAGTTCTGCCAAAATAGTAAACCATGAAAAAAGGCCTTCTTTGGAACCTAGGGCAAAAAATAAATGAATGACCAAATTTAGAATGTATATCATTGTCAAACTTTTTTCCAACATTGAAATCCAAGGAAATTACACCAGCTAAAGTAGAACCCTCTTGATCTTTTTTGACCTCACAAGGTTTAAGAATCACTTTTTTTGATGGGATCAATATTTTCAACATTAGAGTCCATCGTGCCAACAACCTTATCAATCTTAGAACTATTTGAAGAAATTTTCCCATGTCAACAACCTTATCACCCTTAGAAAAATTCGAATGGCCCTTTGAGATCTCTGAGACAATTTGAGCACCAACTCTGATTTTTAACATTGGCAAATCTAGCTCTGTCCCTGCCACAATTTTTTCATCCTGAAGCAAGTACCTAGCATCGATAACCACCTTCTTTTGATTGAGAAGAACCAATCTTTTGGCACGAGAATTCAGTATCAAAAACCCAGGAAATTGTTTATCGTGAGAAAAGCAAAGAGCATGCCATTTTAGAGAGATGTCTTCATATGATCCATCAGGACAAGGAGATCGACCAAAAAATACATCCAAAGAGATCAACACCGCATTTGCCCTGGAAAGATGAGAGGGTAACCTCACAACAAATCCAACCAAGATTTTCTCCCCATTTTCAAGAACCTTTCCGTCCAAAGGTAAACCTTTGGCATTGAGAAGAACCAACCAAGCATCTGAAGAAAGGATCAGAGAGCCTTCAACAAACTTACCACCAGAACTATCACATGTGTATGAAACCTTCCAACTGCCAGCCAGAGAGGCCATGGAGGAGAAGGGGGGTGGGCACCGACGCTGGAGTGGTGCCGGCAAAGGCCGAAGGCGATGTACCTCAGAGCCACCACATGCCTCGGAAATCATGTGGGTGGCTAGATTCACCTACTCGTGCATCTTGAAGAGGACGATGACGTCTATGCGAGCTAGGTCGTCTCCCAGTCAGTTGCCTATAGGTTAGGGCATGACATGGGCTCTGCGCTTGAAGACTTCCGCTATTTGTGTTGTAATCGCCATGTTGGCAATACTGTAAGTTTTGTAATCGATAATTTAAGGATGATGTAATGATACTTGTCGGTTATGCTCACAGCTCACTGATCATGTGAACGTGAATTGTATGCATAACAGGGAATCTCGGACAATAAATCCGGGGTGCCACAATAAGCATACAACTCAGACATTATTGAAAATTTCCTAAACCATAAACCCTAAAGTACCCCTAAAACCAAAAACCTAAACCCCTCAATACTAAATCCCTTAAACCTCGACCCATAAACCCTATAACCAAGCACGTATCATGCACTTATATATAAAAAATTGAGATACTTACATTAAATTGTGGTAACGCTATTCTATTCCACGAATATAAGAATAAAGCCCGAACATTATTGAAAATACGCTAAAACCTAAACCCATAAACTCCTAAATGACCCTGACCAAGCAAGGCATTATATATGAATCAAATCAGGAATCTGCTTTTGTAAATATTGCTTGAAATAACAAGATGCACCGATCTACCAAATATAGAACAATTATCATAAACTATGGCAGAGATATGGCCATGACCTTGGCCATCTTGTTGGAAAGCTTTCAAAATATAATGCTTATCAATTTTGGAAAATGTGTGGAAACTCATTTAAATTCTGGTAAGCATGATGTCCTTGTCGTGTGGGTCCACACAGGGTTGGCACGTGAGGAGCGACTGCATTGGAGTAGTGTACATCAGAATCTTCAACCTCCAAATTTCCGCACAGCGCTGAAACATACCGCATATCTATTCAAAAATCCTGCCCCATTTTTTGTTATGCAAAAATACTCTTCTATCCCTGGCCTTGAAACAAGGACCAAAGGAGTACTACAATAATAGAAGGGTATAGGTGGTAAATTTGCGTCATCCCACCTATATCCCCCATCGCCTATTCGCCGCCCACCCCTTCTGACATTGTAACATCCAAATTTTCATCAAACCAAAAACTTCATCATTGCATTCATATCATCATAAAAGGTGTGCATTGCACAAAAAAATTCAAAGTTTCAAACCTAGCAAAACCCTAATTTTAAACCCCCTTTTGTATGCAATTATGGGGCTTGTGTTTTTATTTTTATTTTATACCCAAAATGTTTTTGTAGTGGTTTGATGTGTTTAAAACACTTTTGAACACTAGGTTCATCCCTCAAAATTTTGGTGAAAATTTGAATTGATTTGGAAATCATTTGATAGTACAAATGGTTTATAGAAAATAAAAACAGAAAAGAAAAAGGTCTAGAGAAAAAATCTTACCTGCCCAACTCTTTCGGCCCAGCACCTCCCGCGGCCCAGCATCCCACCCGACGTTCCCCTCTCCCCCTTTGTTTTATTTTCGCACCGCACACTCCCCGCACCCACTCGCTGACGCTCGGGCCCCACTGCCATGTCGACGTCATCATCAATCTCTCGCCGGAGGACCTGCACCCCTCTCTTCTGTTTCTTCCCTGTTTCAATTCGCGTATTGCGCTTGATTCCTAGTGTGACTGCCCCCTCAACACTACTACTAATTCACCACTCGCCCCTCTCCATTTCGCCCTCACTCAGCAACCCCGAAGAGCCCCTAGGCTCCGTGGATTTTGACTTGCGCCGCCACTGTTCTGACGAGCTTCAGCGACAAATTCTGGTGAGCCCCTGTGCCCCCTTGCCCTCTGGTTCACACTATCTTGCTTGCTATCTTCTGGCACATCCATTGATGCCTTCCGTTTACTTGCTTGCGCCCTGTAGGCTCGCTTCGGTCTTTGACTGCAAGCACCCGACGGTGAGCACAACTCTGACGAGGAATCCCTTCCGTACCCATGCGCCCCTCCCTCGCCTGTGACCTCCACTGCAACCACCTTGTCACCACGACTTCGGTAACCACTTTACCCCCTAGAATAACCGGTTCGTCATAGCCAGACACGCCGCCGCTGCACTCGCCATTCGTGCCGCCAGTTTCTGGCCAACGCGATCTAGTCCGCTGGATCCAGATCTGAAGGCTAGGATTAGATGTTAGAGCAAAGGGGTACTGATTGATCTGAGCGACACGATCTAATTTAGATCCAATGGTTCATGCACCCGATCCGCACGAAGCGGTACCGGCCAATAGGATTGCGCAGTGGGGCAGGGATTTTCTAATAAAATCCAGATTTGATTTGTTAGTTGTTTAAACTTGTAAAATTCATAACTTTTGATCCACAGTCAGGAAAAATATAAATTTGGTGTCTATGGATTCATAAAAATGTGAACTTTAATACTATGGCCTTACTTTGTTCACTTGCTTATGTAAAATTTGAGTTTTAGGTAGAGACTTGTTTAGGGCTATTTTGACTATAAAAATTATTGTATAAATTATTTTTAGGTGGTTTTTGTGATCTTTGGCTTATAGAAAATGTACCCTATCTTCTGTAATGCAAAGTTTGTTTCTAAAAATGTGGTTTTAATCTCATTTCATATTTGTATGCATTCATATTATTTTTGAGTGCTATATTGAATTGTATATTTTTGTTGTTTGATTTTATGTGTAGATTGTGTGGATTGTGAAGTCTGTGACTGTGAGGATTGTACCTATTATCCTAGCTACCAAGTAAAGTGATATTTCATCTTATGTCCTATTATTTTACCTATTGCATTAGTGTTATTTTTAGTAGGACTTGCATGATAGTTTCAAGTATAATGCTATGCTATGGAAATCCTATAGATTATATCTTGGTAGTATTTTCCTAAGTTAGGAGACATGGTATGTTAGAATGCTTAGTCTTGCTATTATAATTCGTGGGTGGAAATTCATATTATGATGGTATGGAAATTTATATGCTTATATATTTTTGATTAAGAAAACAACCATTGTTAATGAAACACCTGGGTGGATTGCGACTTGTATGGATTGTGTTGAGTGGTTACTCAGGGCCCATTTCTATGGTTTACCCTGTGTATCACACTTGTGGATGGCCACCGAGGAACAAAGAGATTTGAGATGTTTTGTGTCGCGAAGCTTCCAGTGCAACCACATGGCATATGGGATCTGCCTTGACCAACTAACTTGTGAGAACTTAGCCAGATGGACAGAAGGTGGTAGAATTGTTAGGATGGAACGCGTTCATGCTGGTCTGAGGGATTGCTTCTGAAAATTCTCATCTCGATGAATGTCGAGTCTTGTGGGGAAAGTGCACCACCTCTCGAGAGGGTAAACCTAAGTACTTAGCCGTGTCCCCGGTTATGGACAATTCTGAGCGTCAAAGACATTGAAACAGTTCAAGAATCTCCTCATCTCAATTTCTCTAAGTTAAAATTGTGGGTGGACAAGGGTAGAGGTTCACCAATGTCTATTGGTGGTTCCTTGGGTGTTTTTATCAAACAAAAACTTAGTGTTTTCAAACTAGTAGGATAAAACTTACTTTGTGCAAAGCCATCCTGATCCACACTTAGCCATATTCATGTAGTTGTTAGGTTCTACTATACAACTATGGTATCACTTGCCAATACAATTCCAACTGTATTGACCCTTTGTTGCTGTAACTTACCATGTTGCAGGTTACTCTGATGGTGTGTAGGGTTACGAGTCTACACTCGACATGTTTGCCAGTGGCGCATGAAGATGAAGACTTTATTTTATACTATGTATTGAGAACTCTAATACGTTAGCCTTGGGCTAAGTGATTTGTAAGAACTATTATACTCGATTTGCGATGTAGTAATGACCTTTATTTCTATGTACTTCATCTTAAATTGTGGGTCCTAGCAAAACGATCCAGGGACTAGCACTACAATCAGAGGGATCTCTACCTTATTTGGTGAGATCTTACAGATGGTATCAGAGCACTGTGTTGCATGTAGGTTTGTGACCCTAAGATGGATTAGATTAAGGAAGCCACTGGGAAAATACAACATCACTACGAATTTTTACACTTTCTCTCTTTTCATCTCGTAAAACCTCTCCTAATCTTCTTTCTCATATCTATTTGTAGATGGCCGCCATTAACGAATCTATCAGGAAAGGACCACTGTGACCATAACACTAGAATGTGAGAGGCAATTTCCCAAGGCACTCAAGAACCTCATGATCAGCTTGGGGATTAATGGTGAAGCCGTGTATAAGGGATTTCTGGTGATGGATGAAGGGGACTAGGCTGGGCATTTGAATATATCTTCCAATGTCATCAATCAAAAGAAGAAGTTGTGATCCTCAAGCTTGACTTTGAAAAGGCATTTGATAGAATTGAGCACTCCACTACTATAAGAATTCAGCAAGCAAGAGGATTTGGTTCCAAATGGATTAGTTGGATAAATATGATCTTCAATTCTAGGAATTCATTTGTTCTTCTAAATGGAGTGCCTGGGGAAAAAATCTACTGTAGAAGATGGGTTATACAGGGTGATCCCTTATCACCTCTTCTGTTTGTGCTGGCAGCTGATTTTTTGTAGACTCTCCTCAACTCTGCCATGAATAAGGATCTTCTTTGCCTTCCCATTTCATGCCCTGTTTGTCCTGATTTTCCTGTGATTCACTATGTTGATGATACATTGGTAGTAATGAAGGCATATTCAAAATATCTACTTTGCCTAAAATGAATGCTAAATTGTTTTGCAACATTTACTGGTCTCGGGGTTAATTATGACAAATCTAGTATGATGCCTATCAACTTGGACCCTGAAATATTGCCACATTTCTCTACAACTTTTGGCTGTAAGATGGGTAGCCTTCCATCACATATCTTAACAAACAAAAAAGTACATTGGTGGTACCTCGTGCGGAGAAATCTATGGGTTAGACATTCCCGGAGACCGTAGACCGGTGTTCTTGGTGCTTTCGACCATAGTTTGAAACGGGCATACGCAATTCAAAAATGGTACAAACAATGTAAATCCTTCGCGTGGTGTCATATTATGTGACATATTTGCAAGAAAAGATATCAAACTTGTATACTGATTGCATCTCAAAAAAAACCTTCTTAGAAATGAGCTATATCATGTTCGAGGTTTCATCGCTTTCATGCCAAACGTGCAATGTTATGGCTAGAATTGCCACATAGTTTGTGATAATATGCCCATATATATTATGCACACATGTGCATCTTGGGATGGAGAACAATGTTGCAGGAGGAAGTTTTCCTTCTCTCGTCGGTGCAAGTTTCACGCTCTATCATTTCATGTGAGATCAATGTGACTCCCGCTACAGGTCTAACGGAGGGATACCAGTGGAATCTTGGGCCCAAACTTGTTTTGCCATGTAGACATGACCTAAACAAACCTAAACCAACACAAAATGACATTGGTGGAACCTCGTTATGAGAAAGCTAGGGGACTAGACCGACGGGCCTAGAGACTAGGGTTTCGTCAGAAAAGGACCGCCGGAGCACCCAAATCCTAAGAAAACTTGCATGTGGACCTATGGTATGTGCAAAAGTGTCGTGGGATGTTGAGAATTGCAATATCTAGCTCCCGGTCGCGTGTATGCGATAACAGTTAGAGAAGTGCCGGACGTGTAGGAGAAAGATCTGGCTACAGGTCTAATGAAGGGCTACCGATGGAAAATTGGGCCCAACCTTGGTTCTGCATGTATACATGACCTAAAAAATACTAATCCAACACAAAAGTACATTGGTCAAACACCATGCGGTGAAAGATAGGGCTAGACCATCAGGGGCCACATACTAGGGTTTCCCTCTCGAATATGCCCGCCGTTTTGACCATAGTTTAAAAAGAGCATAAGAAATTCAAAAATGATCTAGACAATATAAAACCTTTGCGTTGTGTGATTTTATGTGACATAGTTGCAAGTAAAAATATCAAACTTAATTACTATACTGATTGCATCTGAAAAAAATCTTCTCGGAGATGAGCTATATCATGTTCGAGGTTTCATTGCTTTCAGGCCAAACATGCAATGTTATCCCTAGAATTGTGGCATATATAGTTTGTGATAATGTGCACATATATATTGTGGACACATGTGCATATTGGGATGGCGAACAATGTTACAGGAGGAAGTTTTACTTCTTGTCGGTTCAAGTTTCACGCTCTATCATTTCATGTGAGATCAATGTGACTCCCGCTACGTGCCTAACTAAGGGAAACCGGTGGAATATTGGGTCCAACCTTGGTTTTCCATGTAGAAGTGACCTAAACAAACCTAAACCAACACAAAAGTACATTGGTGGAACCTCGTATGGTGATAGCTAGTGGGTAGATCCCTAGGGACCCTGTAGACTAGGTTTTCGATGGGAGACGGTCACCAGAGCGCCAGAATCCCACCAAAACTTGCATCTGGCCATGCCATGTGTACACAAGTGTGGTAGACGGTCCATATATGCAATGGCTAGCTCCCGGGTGTCACTATCTTCAATTCAGGCACATGGGATAACACTTAGAGAAGTGTTGGAAGTGTCGCTTGGAAACTCTCGCGACGGGTCCAACGAGGGGCAACTGGTGTAATATTGGGCCGAACCTTGGTTTTATATGTAGATATGGCCTAAACATGCCTAAACAAACAAAAAAATACATTGGGAAACCTTCTTACGGAGATAGCTAGGTGGTAGATCCCCGAGGCTCCCGTAGACTAGGGTTTCGATGCGAAACGGCCGCCGGAACGCCGGAATCCCACCAAAAATTGCATCTGGCCATGCCATGTATAAAAAAGTGTGGTAGATTGTCCATAGATGCAATGACTAGCTCACGGCTGTCACCGTCTTAAATTCACGTGTATGCGATAACACCTAGTGCTCGACGTGTCTTTGGGAAACTCCCGCGACGGGTATGCCGGGGGCTAGAATGTCTACAAGGTTCCAAACTTGGTTTTCCTTGTATTTATACACTAAACATACCTTAACAAACAAAATAGTACATTAGTGGTACCTCGTGTAGAGAAAGCTATGGGGTAGACATTCCCGGGGCCCGTAGAAGGGTGTTCTTGGTGCTTTCGACCATAGTTTGAAATGGCAATACGAAATTCAAAAACGGCCCAAACAATGTAAATAATTCGCGTGGTGTCATATTATGTGACATATTTGAAAGGAAAGATATCAAACTTGGTATACTGATTGTATCACAAAAAACCTTCATAGAAATGACCTATCATGTTCGAGGTTTCATGAATTTCAAGCCAAACGACCAATGTTATGGCCAGAATCGCGCCATAGTTTGTGATAATGTGCCCATATATATTATGCACACATATGCATCTTGGGATGGCGAACAATATTGCAGGAGGAAGTTTTCCTTCTCTTGTCGGTGCAAGTTTCATGCTCTATCATTTCATGTGAGATCAAGGTGACTCCCGCTACGGGTCTAACAGAGGGATACTAGTGGAATCTTGGGCCCAAACTTGTTTTACCATGTAGACTTAACCTAAAAAACCTAAACCAACGTAAAAGTACACTTGTGGAACCTTGTGGGGAGAAAGCTAGGGGGCTAGACCACCGGGCCCAAAGACTAGGGTTTTATCGGGAAAGGACCGCTGGAGCACTGGAATCCCAAGAAAACTTGCATGTGGACCTAGGGTATGTGCAAAAGTGTTGTGGGATATTGAGAATTGCGCGATGCGAAGGTTACATATTTGTTTCATATTTTTTTTGAATCTCTCTTATATGTCGTTATCAAAACAAGGTAAGAACGACGTATTACCGTTCTTAGCTAGGGGTGAGACCATGCAAAACTAAATGTGTATACCCTAGGAAATCACATGTTGGAAACCTAAAAACGATTTTTCGAAAAAATCACGAGCAAGATACAAAGCACCTCTAGTTTAAATCTAAGCCGCTTTCTCCTGAATCAAGGGAAATTAATCATTTTAATGAGAAGTGCCTACAAAAGCTGGAGTTGCAAACAATTGCTCAACTATAAGTAGAATGTGGCCTAATATTTTGAAAAAATGGGATGGTGCCAATTCGGAACACATTCCCGGTAGTTGGTTCGCAAAAAACACCAGTTCCAACACTCTAAAAATAAAAAGTTTTTGTGCCCAATAAAGTGGAATTTTTTTTCAATAATCATTATGTGCCATGTCAAATGCATGTATTAGACTATGACTATGAAACAGGAAATAAAATAACCCATTCAACCCTCTTAATAAACCCATAACCATGCCCTAGCAATTTCCCAAAATTGTTCAAAAAAGAAGCAATTTCCCAAAATACCAATGCCCCGCCATCATTTCCCGCCTTCACCTCCCGTTTTCATCTCCTGCTTCAATATCGCCCCTTCTCCGATCCCAAACGAGCACCCAGAAATTTCGTACACAATCTTCCGAAAGAAAAAGATCGAAATGCCCCACCAAAATAGAAAAGGAGAGGGGAAATTTGGACAAACACCCATCCCCACTCACCGGCGGCTATCCCCACCCATACCGATCCATCCCCACCCATTCCCATCCAATCCCACCCCCACCCACACCCCCGGGGCCCACCACCCACCCCCACGAGGAGACCAGCAACAAGAGGCGAGCAGCAACCAGCGACAAGAGGCGAGAAACGACGGCCATGCTAGGACAACGACGGCCACAACCACACGTGCTCGCGATGATGGCGGGCACGTGCTGGTAGCTGCAACCGACGATGGCGACAGGTGCTCGCGAGGAAGACGGCCACAAGCAGGGAGGCTGTCTTCCTCCAAGGTCTACACAGTCAGGTGAGTTCTATCCCCTTCCCTCGTTCTAGGGTTAGGGAGGCGTTCTTCTGTGTCCTGTCTAGGGTTAGGATTCGTTTCTCATGGCCTTCTAGACCATCTAGATTAGGATTCGTTGCTCTAGGGTTAGGATTCATTGCTCTAGTGTTAGGATTTGTTGTTCAGGTATTGCTAGACCATCTAGATTAATCACATGGAACAATCCATGCTCAGTGCTCATGGCATATATGTTGGTCCTGTATAGGGTTAGCGTTCTAGGTTAGGGTTTGCGTTAGGATCCTGATGGCGTGTCTTGGTGTTCTAGGTTAGGGTTTGCTTGTTATCCCATTTTAGGTTAGGGTTTAATTCGGCATGATTCTTGGCAGAACGCATGTAAGGAACCAACGGAAAAAACGACATGTAGAAAACCACCGAACCAACATGCTGTACTGTAGAAGTCCTAATTTTGCGCTTCTATAGTAGCACCACGAGCTGATGTGGACATACCTTTGGAGTGCTAAAATTATTCACTTTCATATATGTAGTAATGCATGATTCTTGGCTCAAAGTTTGCTTACTGTCTAGCTTGTATGCATGATTCTTGTATTGACTTTTCTAATTAAAGTTGAAGTGTATATTGTGCACTGTATGGTACATGTCCTGCCTGTTGGAGTGTCAGTTGAACCAGTGGAGTTTAGGCTGTTAGTAATGCCTTTTATAATTAAAGTTGAAGCTATTAGTAATGCCTTTCCAAACTTGATTGCTAGATTATATTAATGCATCCTGCTTATATATTTAGCTATTTCCCTCTTGTATTAATGTTAACATGTTTGCAGAATTCACTGGAATTCTCAACTTAAATGGATCGAAGCGGAGCACGGCACACAAGAGGAACGGTGAGATAAAGAGGTGGGTTGCCGTATTGGAGATTTGTATCTTTTACACTTGTTGCTGCTAGTTTCCTGTTGTGAGTTACCTAATGTATAGCTTAGTTTGTTGCTGCTGTGTATCTTCTACAATTGATGTTGTTGTGTATCTTTTACAATTACTACTACTAGTCAAGTTACCTGATGTACATATTATTTTGCTGGTGCTTCTCTACATCTTTCACCATTACTTCTGTTGTGTATCTTCTACAATTGCTTCTGCTAGTCAAGTTGCTTCTTAGGAAAATGTATACATGTTACTTTGTTGCTGCTACCTACTGCTCCTATAATTTTTCATGTTAAGTTCGTGTCTGATAAGTAGTTCATTGACAAGCTACCAGTTTTCATTCTAATCTATCACTAATAACTATTGTCCATTATTTTTGGCAAGGTATTAGGTCATCATCAAACTAATGAGCAAACATCCAACCACCTCAAGTTCATCCATGACAAGGATGACTAAGAAGACACAGTTGGTTGGTATGCACCTACACTGTTATTTTTTCTATAAATGTTTCTGTGTTTGTATGGAAAATGTTTTTGTGTTTGTATGGAACATTAAAAATCCCGATCCATGTTTTCTTTGCCATCTGGTAGTTAAAGTGCATTGACATAACATGAACAACCTTGTTATATAAACTGAGAGTAGATGTTAGTTGTTTGTGTTGTAATCTGGTAGTTAATTCTTTGCAATCATGTTAGTCTACTAGAAATAAATGGAAATATAAACTGAGAGCAAACCTTAGATGTTTGTGTTGTAATGCTTATCCATGCATTTCAACCATTCATCTAATGGTATTTTTTCTACACATGTAAAGAAGTGCCTCTCACAGAAATCGAGAAGGTTACGGCTAGAATAATGATGCAGAACAACCACATATTCTAGTCCCTTGGAATCGGTGCAATAGTGTCAAAAATTAGTAATTCCAATGATGAACAAGCAGTTACTGGAGTTACCAATGATGACTCAACATCTGCTATAACACTTGGCCAAAGCTCAGATTACAATCCTCGAGATGATGCAGTCATTGATGAAGAGGAGGTCGATGACAATGTTGTGGAGAAGAATTTTAAGGTGCAAACTTTTACTTTGTTTGTTGTGTTGGGGTTACTTGATTGCTTTGTTGCTTAATTATTTTACTTCCATTATGTGCTCACATATTATTTTTGCTTGTCAACTAATGCCATTCTCCTTCTTGTTTTTACAAGCCCAAGAAGGTTTCTAGGAAGAAGAAGTGTGCCGTTAAGAAGAGTACCAGAAGACCAGAAGCTTCTACCTCAATGGTTCCGGCAAGGGTGATGGCGGTATCTCCAGGAGCATCACAGACAATTTTTGAAGCTCCTAAACTTGCTGCTGCAAGAGTGACTAGGCTGAAAGCAAAGGAGGCTATTGTGGAGAGCCAACTGCACCAGGTTGTGTTGACATCTTTATGCTAGGACGATAGGTTTTTGTCCATTGATGAAGAAAGCACTGTCCATATGGACCTCAGACCTCCCGCACCTTCTGTTGACAAGAATGCTGACTATCCTGAAGCTGAGGAAATTGAGCATGCCATGGGTGATGAAGGCAAGTTCATCTTGTACTATGTTCTCGTACCGTTGCATTTTCTAGATATAAGCAATACCTGTATGCATCCTATGAATATTTTGTTAAATGAATCATAATTCATGACTTTGTATGTATACTATTTAGTCACAGCAGTTGTGGTTCTCAAACGTAAGAGGAAAGGTGATGGACTAGAAAGGATGACCAAGTCGTTGGGTACAAAGGTAAGATTGCTGAAGGGAAGAAGCACCCTAAGAGGCCTTTGTAGGCTGCAAAGTTTGCAACAGAGGGTGGACTCATTGCTAGAAGCCATACACCGGTTCTGCCACATTTCAAAGAGTATAAGAATGACGAGAACATGATGAAGGACTATATTGAGAAAGTTGCTGTAAGCTCCTGATACCAATCTTGTTTCCTAGCTGAATGTGCTTTTATATTCCTGTTATTAGAACTGCCATGTGATCCTAATCTTTTACTTTTTTGCTATCTTGGTAGGAAAACTTTCAGTTGGACACTGATTCACTTGTTGTGAAGGCAACCTGCACTTATATGCTACAGAAAAGGTCGAAAAACAGACGCCACCAGATCAAAAAGCAGTAATTTGACAAAGTATTAGCAAATCAAGTGAGTATCAAGTCTCCGGTGCCAGGCATGCCGGATGATGAATGGCAAAGGTTGGCTGAGATTTCGTCTACCCCAAGACACAAGGTATGCCCGTGCATGTGCCCTGGGACCTGTTTACATGTTCTTGCTTGGATGTATGTGTTGATGTTTACTTGCTCATTTATCTTAATCTAATTTATCTATGGCATCTTGTTTCCATGTGGTTGGCTATTTATTTTCTCGCGCATGACATGCTATACATGATTTTTAGAAATGGAAACTTCTTGGCTTTGTAGATGTACTAAACTATTCACATCAGTAGCTCGGTTTGGCAAATGGCACATACTTGAATTCTCTTTATTCTCTCCTATAGTAGCACATGCACGTATTACCAGTAAGCAGCAACTTAATTAACCAATTATATGGAGCATCATTTTATTGCCAAACTATATGCAGCATCATTTTATTGCCATATGCATCATCGTGTGTTGTACATACACAATAACCAAACCATTTTTGCCTCCCACTAACCAGTACTGATTTGCAGAAAACTTGCCTGAGGAATAAGGAGAACCGAGCAAAATTTTAGTTTCAGTAGAAAACTGGTTCAAGGTCCTACACTGCACATGTCCATGCTATTGTAAGAACAAAGTTGTTTTTCTACAAACTTGATTTTCTACAGGCCAATGCAAATTTTGTATTGAAAGCCCATGGTTTGATTATTGTTGAATAACATTTCAAAGGGAGGAATGCAAGGGTGAGGAGCTATCTGCAATTGAACTTTTTGAAGCCACACACACACAACAGCAGGATATATGGTTTTTCAGAGCCAGTAAAAAGGCCATAGTAAGTTGCTTTGTAGATCCATTACTCGTTTGGTTGTTGCTATTATTCCTAGTATGCCCGAACGTCCAGTTCTCTTATTATGTATTGTTGATCTTCAATGTGCTCTTGTGCCAGGCTACAATGGAGAATAGGATGCTTATGCGGGTACTAGAAGCCGAGGAACAAAAGTCTGCTACTACTGTAGTCGATGAAGTCTTTGGAAGGAGTTCCCTGCAAACACATTCCTGATGAATGTTGGCCTAGAGTCAGGCTCAGCTAGGAACAGGACCATGAGATCAAAGGATGCAGTAGCTGCACAAGTTATTGACCTACAGGGGCAGCTGCATAGGTCAGAACAACAAGGCAAAGCAATGAGGGAGGAGTTGGCAGCACTCAGGAAGAAGTACGAAGAAGTCGAAGCTACCCAAGCTACCGGTGACAGAGAGTACGAGCTATTGCGCAAGAAGTTGGAGGAAAACGATGCGAGGTTTGCTAGTTTGATGGTCATGCTTGGAGCTAAATGATACGTCGGAAACGTATCTATAATTTTTGATGTTCCATGCTTATTCAGTATCTACTTTGCTTTGCTTTGTCTACACTTTGAGGTGTTTTTATATGTTTTATGGTACTAACCTATTAAAAAGATTCCACAGTGCCAGTTGCCTGTTTTCTTCTGTTTTTGGTTCCAGAAAGGCAGAAAATCAATATTCTCGGAATTGGACAACACAAAAGCCAAAGTCAATATTTTACCATGGGGAACACGAAGCCAGAATACAAGACGGAGGGGAGGCACAAGGGGGCCACACCCCCTGGCAGCGCGGGCTAGGGCTAGCCACGCCTGGGCGGGTGTGACCACCCTGGCTGCCCCTTGCCTCGCCTCTTCGCCTATAAAGACCCCCCGATGCAGAAACCCTAAGTACCCCGATCAATATTCCATGAAACCGTCTATAGCCACCACCACCACCGTTGTCCCTAGATCGGGGGATCTGAAGCTCTTCCCGACACCCTGCCCGAGGGGAGATCATCCTGGAGGCCTTCTTCTTCATCATGCCAGCCTCCGGTATGAAGTGTGAGTAGTTCCACCTTGGACTACGGGTCCATGTAGTATCTAGATGGTTGTATCTCCTCCTTTGTGCTACCATGCTTAGATCTTTTGAGCTCCGTTCATGATCAAGATCATCTATTTGTAATCATGCATGTTGTGTTTGTGGGGATCCGATGGATATTGAGATTACTATGTCAGATTGATTAATGTTTTTGTCTTATTGATTCTATCATGTTTGTGTTGTTTGTGATCTTGCATGCTCTCCATTTCTAGTAGCTATCTTGGCCAAGTAGATGCTAGTGACTCCAAGAGGGGGTATTTATGCTCGATAGTGGGTTCATGCCTCTATTTAATCTAAGGAAAGTGACAAAAATATCTAAGGTTGTAGATGTGATGTTGCCACTAGGGAGAAAACAACGGTCTCTTGTTCATGGAATAAGTGGATTGTTTACCTTACACACTTTGTTTAAAGCAGTTATCCATTGCTTGCAACTTAATATTGGACGGGGTTCGGATGATAACCTAAAGGTGGATTTCTAGTCAGAGATGCAGTTGGATGGCGGTCTATGTATCTTGTTATATTACCCAATCGAATCTCATAGGATCATGAATGTCTAGTATTGCATTGTTATGCCTTGCTCAGTCCTGTTAATTCCCCTGCTGTAATTTGTTTACCCAGCATGCCATGTTTGTTTATCTTAAGGAGAACACCTCTAGTGAACTATGGATCCCAGTCCAATCTGTACCATTGATACATCTTCCACTGTTACTGTTTACTTTCTGCAAACCACTATTACCTTCCACACCATATAGTTAATCCTTTGTTACAACAACCGGTGAGATTGACAACCTCACTGTTCATTGGGGCAAAGTCTTGAGTTTGTGTTGTGCAGGTCTCCAAGTTGCTAGCAAAACCTTTGAGTCATTTCCTTCCTCCTACTGGTTCGATAACCTCGGTTTCTTACTGAGAGAAGACTTGCTGTTGTGCTCATCACACCTTTCTCTTGGGGTCTCCCCATGAAGCGCTACCACGCGCCATCAACAAGTTTTCTAGCGCCGTTGCTGGGGAGGCTAAGGATGTCTTCAAAAGGGAAGTTCTTCACAACCTTTCTCTTTACTTTGTTTTTGTTTTGCTCAGTTTATTTTGCTTGGTTTTGTTTGCTTCTTTTTATCAAAAACTCCAAAAAAATTAGTTTAGTTTGGTTTGCTTTCTCTTATCAAAAACCCAAAAAATTAGTTCCTGCTCTAGTTGCTTCTGTTGTTGGCTTGCTCCACTTTTGCCAAAATGAACTTTGCTAAGAACACCAAGTTGTGTGACTTCACTAGTACAAACAACAATGATTTCCTAAGTACTCCTATTGCTCCACGTGCTCCTGATGCTAGTGATATGAATGTAGCTTTCACCAAACACATTATAGATGCTCTTATCAAAATTAAGGAAGAGAAGTTGAAACACAAAGCCTCTATTCCTAGGAAAGTATAAGATAGTTGGGAACCCATTATTAATATGCAAGTGAATGACTTTGATCTCAAAGCTTCATGTGACCTTGGTTCTAGTGTCTCTATTATTCCTAGAAAGATTTATGAAATGATTGATTTGCCACCTTTGGAACATTGTTATTTGGATGTCCCACTTAATGATAATGCTAAAAAGAAACTCATGGGGAGTGTTAATGATGTTATTATTATGGTTAACAATGCTTATGTCCATGTTGATTTCTATGTTTTGGATGTTTAATACAATGCTTCTTGTCCTATTACTTTGGGAAGACCTTTTCTTAGAACTGTTGGTGCCATCATTGATATGAAAGAAGGCACCATTAAATATCAATTTCCATTCAAGAAAGGTATTGAACACTTCCCTATGAGGAGAGAGAAGTTGCTTTTTGGTCCTCCTTTGAAAGCAAGGTTTGATGTTAATGCTTCTTCATTTGAAAATACTTGATTCTTGCTTCTTATGCATAACTTAAAGGCGTTAAAGAAAAGTACTTATTGGGAGATAACCCAATAGTTTTCTTGAGTCTTTGAAGTTATTACTTCTATAGTAACCTCTCCTTATCCTTTTATTTGATTTTTGTGCCAAGAATAACCTCTAACGAGAGGGAAGTAAGATTTGGGGAGTTGCTGTCCCAAAACAGATTTTTGTGCTCCACTGTAAAAATTCGTGTAAAATCTTTGTAAGTCAGATTAAGCTGTAATTTTCTGAATAACTCCCCCAGGTTTTTAGCTAACTTTCGTTAGATCAACACTTTTTGATTTGAGCAACAGAAGGTCTTCAAAAAAATCGGTTTGTACCTGCTGGTCTGTTTTGACAGATTTTTGCCCTTATTTGCATTTGCTTCTTAATGATTCCTTTTTGGGTTCTTTTTGGGAAATTGAGCTTTTTGATGAAATTTCTACAGTAGCTTGTGTTTTTAGTGAAAGTTTTGCTATTATAAATTGTCACATCCCAAAATTTTCCAAATTTTGTAATGTGAAAAATAAATAAACAAAATAAATAATTGTTGAAATTTAGGGTGAAAAGAAACTTTTGTTTCAAAGTGGAAACATTAAAAACTCATCTTGAACAAAATTTGAATAGAATTTGAATCCAACTAAATACAAATCAAGTGAAATGCATTCTTCATAAATGCATCTTGAAATTTAAACACTTGGAAAATAAACCAAAACCCTAAGAACCCTAATGGAAGAAAATCATTTCAAAAGATATCTCTAAGACCATGGATTGGATCCATATAAAAATTTGTCAACAAACATTTATAAATGATCAAGAATGACAAATAGAAATATTATAAAAACCATGGGAATTGGTTTCACCTAAATTGGATCCGTAAAGAAAATCTTATGAATTTAATAAAATAAGGGAATTGAATTTCCAAAGCTGATAAAGCACCTATCTAGAAATCCACACCAATTGGTGAGAAAATAACCCTAAATAAATTTAAAGGGATAAACAAATATTAAATAAGATTATACAAATTGGAAACACCAAGTTTGGATCTATAAATAAAAAGATATGGATTTTATAAGATAAAGAAAGAAACATTAAATGAGGAATATTTAAAGACCAAATTAAATCTTGGCTTTATCCATAAGCAAATGGAATGAATATAATCCAAACCTAAATAAAATAAAAGGTTAAAGAATTTTCCAAAATAAAATGGAATTAACCAAATTCTATCCCTATTTGAATAAAGACAAAATCCCTATTGGAAATGATTAATTAAATCAGGGAAAAATAATTTGAATTTACCCAAGTGGAATAAAATTTATTTAATTAACTTAAATGGGATCAAAGAAATCAACTAAATAAAATTTATGGAATGAAACCCATAATTAATTTCATTGGAATAAAAACAAATACCCAATTTAAATGATTTATAATCATATTAAAATTATTCCAAAGAATTCAAGGTGAATTATTTGACACCTTAATAAATAAATAAAACCTACTGAATAGGTTTGGTAAAAAAATATGAATTTCAAATAAAGTTTTAAAACACATTAAAACCTATTTGAAATAAAGACAAATGTCCATTTATAAAATAAATAAAAGACCCTAAAAAGAATAAAAGAAATATTCTAAATTTGACTTCAGAATATATTAATAAACAGTATTTGAAAATACTCAAAGATTGGTGGAAGTTTGAATTCAAATAGAAAAATCAAAACAGATAAATAGAAAAAGAAAAGGGAAAAACAATCAGTACAAAAAAAATGAAACCAACCAGCCCAACCCAACCTGGCCCACTAAGCCCAGCATCAGTCCATCCCTCTAACCCCGAGCGAATCGTTTTTCCAACCAGACCCACACCCGCATCGCCGCTGACTACCGGACCCCACCATCCCCCCCTCTCTCTCGCTGTCCACCAGGACCCACGACCACTTCGTCGTCTTCCCCACCCGCGCTAACCTCGCTGGCAGTTTCTGCCCGATTAAACTCGTCGTGATCGCGTGTACTTAGTCGCCCCACTCTCCTCTACCATTCCCCTCTGTTCCCATCTCCTCTTCGCCCCAAGGCTAGCCTAATTACTCGCTGCAACCACTCAGGCTCCGACGAGGTCTTATTTGGATTCCGGCGAACCCAGGCCGCGCCTTGCCCCCTTGACCACGCTAGCTTTTTCCCCATCGACCACTGCCTCTCCCAGTAGTCTCGGCTTGCTCGCGCTTGACTCCCAGCATCGGCAACGACGACAACTGAGCATCTCCACCATGTGCTCCTCCTCCGGCGAATTCCCTAGGTAGTGTCTGACCGCCCCTCTTCCCCTCTTTCGCATGCGAGCACTCATTGCAACCTTGCGCATCTAACCGCCCGCTTCTTTCTCTTTGGCATGACCCGTAGCGTCGCCTCCGTCAAAATCTGAGAGCACCGTCGCCAGAAGCTCCTCCGATGAGCAATTGTCGTCCACCCCGAGCGCCCCTTCGATGGAGAAGACCATCTTGAGCATCTCCTCGCCACGGCGACTCTGGTAATGCCTTCCTTCCCCTTCCTTGCTTCCTAAATTCACCGGAATGTCACCACCCGACGCGTCGCCACCGCGCACCGTCATCAACGCCACTGGATCTTGGTCATCACGCTTAGGGCCGTTAGATCTAGATCATAGGGTGAGGAATAGATGACTTAAATGAAAGGGTATGAGAGATCTGTGCCATACAATTTGCATTAGATCCAGCAGCCCAGGTTAGTGGATCCACGCGAATCGATACTGGCGAATAGGAAACAGCCACGTGGCCTAGTCTGTTTTAATAAAAAACCAGAAATGTTCTATTAGTTATTCAAACTTGCAAAATTCATAACTTTCAATCCACACGTCCAAATTTTGCAAATTTTATATCAATGGAATCAGTAGACCAAGTAACTTCCAACCATGCACTTTGTTTAATGAATTGCTTCTAGTAAAATGGTTGTTTTTTCAGAAACTTGTGTAGGCATATTTTGAATATAAAATTCATTCTAAAATTACTTTTGTGATAAAATCTTTGGAAAATGGATTGTTTTGAACCTACTGACCATAGAAACCAACTTGTGGATTCAAAAACATATTTTGTGAGTCAAGAGAATAAATCTTTGATTTAGAACATTTCTAGTCAATTAAAAATGTTGTTTATATGTTAAAAATACTTTTTGGAGGAAAATCTTTGGGAAATGATTTGGATTAAACTCTCTGACCCTAAACACCAAGTTTTAGAGTTAAAAATGTATTTGGTGAACCCTATATAGATTATTACTTTGCTAAAGGCATTTTCAACCACATAAAATATTGATTTGGTTTAAAAATGGTTTATAGGTAAAATCTTTTGCAAATGGTTTTGCCACTTTTATAAAATGACAAATAGGTGTTTTAGAATGTTTAAAACCTATTAGAAACCACTTTTGTAAATAAAACAATCTTTGGCATGCTTGCATGCATTGCTTTGTTTCTATTATTTTATGTGTTATTTGCTTGAGTGGTAGATTGAATTCTTCAATGCTTGATTAAATTGTAGTGGAATTTGAAGAGTGTGATCATTGAAAGATCAAGGAGTGAACCTATATTCTCTACCAAAAAGGCAAGTGATGCTCCATACTTTTGTCCCATTATTTTCACTATGCATTAATGATATTTCTAAGTAGGACTTGCATGGAATTTTTTATAAGTGTAAACTATGCCATGGGAAATCCTAGTAGATGAAACCTTAGTAGAAATTTCCTAAGTTAAGAGTCCTACTACTATCATGCTTAGCTTAGATAGTAGAAAACAAGGGTGGAACATATTCATACTATGGAATATTTCTAAGTCAAGGGCTTGTGTTTTGTTTAATTAAACAACTAAGTGAATGAATCACCTGGGTGGAATGGAAGGAATGGTTTGTATTGAGTGGTTACACAAGGCCCATTTCTATGGTTTACCTTGTGTATCTCACTTGTGGATGGCCACCTAGGAACAAAGAGATTTGAGATGTCAAATGTTGAGAAGCTTCAAGTGTAGCCACTTGGCATTATGGGCTCTGCTTGGATCATATAGGTTGCAACAACTTAGCCAAATGGACAGTTGGTGGTAGGGGTTTGATGGGTTGGAGCGTGTCCATTCTGTTCTAAGGGAAGGCTTCTGAAAGATCTTGTCTTGGTGAAACCAAGTCTTGTGGGGAAAGTGCACCACCTCCGCAGAGTGTAAAATCTAAGTACTTAGCCATGTCCCTGGTAAAGGACAATTTGAGCATCAAGACATGGAAGCTATCAAGAATCTACTCATCCCAATTTCTAAGTTAAAAACTTGTGGTTGAACAAGGGTTGAAGGATCACCAATTTCTATTGGGAGATGCCTTGGGTGATTTTGTCAAGCAAAAACTTAGTGTTTTCAAAAGATAAGGAAAATCTATTTTGAGCAAAGCAAGCCTAAGCTCCACTCAGCCAAATGCATATAGATGACAGACTCCACTATACTACCATTGTATCACTTGCCAATACAATTCAAATGTATTGACCCTTGTGGCTGTAACTTATTATGTTGCAGGTTTGTTTGATGTTAGTGAAGTGTGTTGATTAGGATTACAAGTCTACAACCAACATGTTTGCATGTGGCACTTTGAAGATGAAGGACTCCATGCTAAAGTTATTTCTGCTGCATTGTAATGAGATAGCCAAATGAGCTATGTAAGATGTAATAAATTATTTTATTCCTGGTTATAATGTTGTAATATGACCTTTGTTTCTTGATATTACATCTTAACTGTGGATGCTAGCTATTGATCCAGGGACTAGCATTGTAAACACAGGGATCTCTACCTTATTGAAGGTTGGAACCTCTACATAAATCTAAACCCAAAGGTCTATTATATTTTGAATACACTAATGTTGCTAATGAAGATTGTGTGAAGTTTTGTATGAAGGAAAATTTTTAGGTGTAGAGAGAGAATGATGTAATGAGACGAAGAATGGACAAAAGCTCAAGCTTGGGGATGCCACCCCGTGTCACCCCAAGAAATATTCAAGAGGTACAAGCATCAAAGCTTGGGGATGCCCAAGGAATCCCCTTGTTCATCAATAAAAAGTTCAGGTCTTTCTAGACACTTCGTTTTTATTGTTTCATGAACTGTTGTGTTGTTCTTGGAGCATCTTAGTTTTCATTTAGTTTTCTTAGTTTTATTGAATAAAGTAGTTTGCACCCCTGTTGGTGAGGAGTAGAAATTTCTTGCTTGAGTAGTACAAGAGGAGCTTGCTTTGACTGTGATTTAGACTTTAGCATGTCATGCTAGATGTTGTTTTGACCTTATGCTTAGTTATTATTGCTGTAGCATGACTTGTTCCAAACAATTGCGATTTCTTAGTGTGCCTTGAAGGAATCATGCGTTGTTTTAGCATACAAAAGCATAGTATTGTGGTATTCCCCTTTGATGCTTTGTTTGGGTTGACTTGGCACATGCTCACACCATGTTATGACTATGAACAAGTCACCATAGCCTCTATGATCATTTAGTACTTCACTTGTAGTACCACTTTATGCTTTGATTAGTAATGTTTTGTCGCTCTGCATGATTATGGCCATTATTGCCCTCTTAGTTGGTCGCTCCCAGTCTTCTGCTAGCCTCCACTTGTATGAGTAAGCTCAACTCATGCATCCAACTCCCAAGAAACCAAGTTATTCCAAAGTGTCCACTATAAATTCCTATGCATGGTGTGTTACACCATTCCAAGTATATTCTTGTTTCCATCTATCTTCCAATTAAAAAGTATTTTATTATGTGAAAACTTAGTGATTAAAGCTCTCATGAACTTGATGGCACACTTTATTTTTCTTGCCCCTAATAAACTTGAACCATTGTGTCATCTATGTTGTATATGCTTGCACTTATACATTGGAATTAGCAGAACCGTGCTGTGACGGGGAACGCTTTCAACATTGCACTTGTACATTGTACACAGTTGATATCATGCTCTTTTGTCTATGGATGTCATTGGTGTGAAATGAAAGGGGAGCTTCTAAGTCCATGGAGTTATGTATGTGTGTTAGAGAAACGCCTGGGCCGCTAGCCTAAGACATGCCTGATCATGGTGGAAATTTGTAGCATCACCATAATGACATCAATGAAGCATTCTTCTTATAAAAAAGAGATAGAAAAAGGAGATTGAGAAAAAGACAAAAATATGAGAAAAGAGGAAAGAGAGAAAAAAGCACAATATTCCCATGGTAAATAAGAAGATTGCTGAGATGCTCATTGTCTACTTGCCTTGTCATTTTGATTATGGGATAGCTCCTGTATCATGTGCAAGGGGTACCCCGTTGGCGGTTCTCTATGATACACATGTAATTACTATGACAAGAACTTGCAAGTAACTAAACTCGAGTAGCATGAGGAGCGGCCCTCGTATTCAAGGGACATGAGATTTCCAACTTATACTTTGTCAAGCAAATACCCCATCTTTGTTCACTTTAACCTTAATCACTTCAAGATGCTTATGATACAGGAAATGAGAGCTGGAAGCTAACAAGTACCATAATTTTTGGAAGCTCTTTTTAAACTTGAAATCCCTGCTTCCCTTATGAAGGGCCTTTCTTCCACTATTATTTTGAGTTTCCACCTTCTATCCTAAGGCACCAGTTAAGAGAGCATAGTTGCCATTCTTAGTTCTATGTGCATTTTCCCAAAACTTAATGATTGATGCATATTATTGTTATTACTTGTTCTTGTGCTATTTGTATCTAGTCACTCTTATGAACTTTGAAGGTGTCCTATGCATCTACTTGCTACTCCATGAGGGACAAGTTGAATGCCACTATGCTATGTTTTTTGTATGTGAAACAAACAAACGTTTTTCAATGCATGTTATTCATGATCTTTGTTTGTATCATTTCATGTTGCATGCATAGTTACTTTGTCTTACTATTAGAACTCCATCTTTCATGATCATGTTTAGAGTTCTTTGATCCTAGCTTTCAATGCTTGCAAATGGTTTGATCTTGATTTTTATGGTGCATGTCACCTCAATAATTATTCTTTTTATCACTTACCTACTCGAGGACGAGCATGAGTTAAGCTTGGGGATGCTTGATATGTCAGAAACGTATCTATAATTTTTGATGTTCCATGCTTGTTTAGTATCTACTTTGCTTTGCTTTGTCTACACTTTGTGGTGTTTTATATGTTTCTTGGTACTAACCTATTAACAAGATGCCATAGTGCCAGTTTCCTGTTTTCTTCTGTTTTTGGTTCTAGAAAGGCAGAAAAACAATATTCTCGGAATTGGATGGGACAAAAGCCAAAGTCAATATTTTACCGTGGGGAACACGAAGCCAGAATACAAGACGGAGGGGAGGCACCAGGGGGCCACACCTCCTGGCGGCGCGGGCTAGGGCTATCCGCGCCTGGGGGGTGTAACCACCCTGGCCACCCCCTGCCTCGCCTCTTCGCCTATAAAGGCCCCCCGATGCAGAAACCCTAAGTACTCCGATCAATATTCCATGAAACCGTCTATAGCCACCACCACCACCGTTGTCCCTAGATCGGGGGATCTGAAGCTCTTCCCGACACCCTGCCGGACGGGAGATCATCCCGGAGGCCTTATTCTTCATCATGCCAACCTCCGGTATGAAGTGTGAGTAGTTCCACCTTGGACTACGGGTCCATGTAGTAGCTAGATGGTTGTATATCCTCCTTTTGGCTACCATGTTTAGATCTTGTGAGCTCCGTTCATAATCAAGATGATCTATTTGTACTCATGCATGTTGTGTTTGTGGGGATCTGATGGATATTGAGTTTACTATGTCAGATTGATTAATGGTTTTGTCTTATTGATTCTATCATGTATGTGTTGTTTGTGATCTTGCATGCTCTCCGTTTCTAGTAGCTCTCTTGGCCAAGTAGATGCTAGTGACTCCAAGAGGGGGTATTTATGCTCGATAGTGGGTTCATGCCTCTATTTAATCTAAGGTAAGTGACAGAAATCTCTAAGGTTGTAGATGTGTTGTTTCCACTAGGGAGAAAACAACGGTCTCTTGTTCATGGAACACGTGGATTGTTTACCTTAAACACTTTGCTATAAGCAGTTATCCGGTGCTTGCAACTTAATACTGGAGGGGGTTCAGATGATAACCTGAAGGTGGATTTCTAGTCATAGATGCAGTTGGATGGCGGTCTATGTATCTTGTTGTATTTCCCAATCGAATCTCATAGGATCATGAATGTCTAGTATTGCATTTTTATGCCTTGCTCACTCCTGTCAATTCTCCTGCTGTAATTTGTTACACAGCATTCCATGTTTGTTTATCTTAAGTAGAACACCTCTAGTGAACTATGGACCCCGGTCCAATCTATACCATTGATACATCTTCCATTGTTAATGTTTACTTTCTGCAAACCACTATTACCTTCCACACCATACAGTTAATCCTTTGTTACAGCAACCAGTGAAATTGACAACCTCACTGTTCGTTTGGTCAAAGTCTTGAGTTTGTGTTGTGCATGTCTCCAAGTTGCTAGCAACACCTTTGAGTCGTTTCCTTCCTCTTACTGGTTTGATAACCTCGGTTTCTGACTGAGGGAAGACTTGCTACTGTGCTCATCACACCTTGCTCTTGGGGTCTCCCAACGAAGCGCTACCACGCGCCATCAACACTAAACCACCTGGGAACTAGTTTCTCAGATTATCCTGCTTGTTTGTCATTTTAGTGCTCTTGGCTGAAGAACCTTTGCTACTGTGATGTGTCCTGGAGTAGTTCTGGGAACTAGTTCTTTGTTGGACTAGTTCACTAGTTCTTTGTTGGACTAGTTCTGGGAACTAGTTCTTTTTTGGACTAGTTATTCTGGGATAAAAGCAAACTTGTACTACTTTTCTGGGATCTTATTTGATATGTGCTGAGAGGAATACCTCGGCTCTTTTTTGATATGTGTTGTGCTAAGATTCTGGGATCTTATTTTATATGTGTTACGCTGATGATCGATCAAATAACTGGGCTTTGAATGATATGTGTTGTGATTATATTGGATCAAATATCTGGGCTTTGAAAACGCAACAGCCCAAACTTCATTGTATTGTAAAAAGGCCGCAATCCAAATATTATTTGATCAAATAATTGTGCTAATTTGGGCTGTGAAAAGGCCGTGGCCCAAATAAATATTTACAATTGTTTTTGGCAGAATTCGAAAAATTTAAATTAATTGGACTATAAAGAGGCCAAAGCCCAAAAGTAAAATGGACTGTAAAAAGGCCAAATCCCAAAAGTAAAATGGACTAGTAAAAAGACCAGAGCCCCAAACGAAAATGGATAGTAAGAAGGCCAAAATGAACCAAATTATTAGGCTCAACCCATTTAGACGGCTGAAGGGACTGGGCTGATTTCGATCCACAACCATCTGGTTTGCTCACAAATCTGCCACATAGGATTGGCCACGTCGGATCCCACGTGGACATGCCATATGGCCAGTGACCAAATACTTTGTCATAGAAACTATGACCATCTGTATTGGTCATAGTAGTATATGACCAATGCACATCAAAGGTCTTTATTGTCCGTCTGTGACTCTTAGCTTTCGACCATCTATTTTTGGTCACAAGAAGGTCACAAATGAAGAACAATCACCATCTAGTGACCAATATGGAGGGTAAAAAATAACCACATTCCTTGTAGTGTCCTTGTTGGGTTCGGCACTCTTATTTATCAAAAGTACTATGATACACGCTCTATACTTGTGGGTCATCAAGACTATTTTCTGGCGCCGTTGCCGGGGAGTGAAGCGCTATTGAAGAGTGGAACTGGTAAATGAAATTTCTACTATGAGCATTGTTTTTATTTCTGTTTGTTACTTTATTTTCAATATGGATAATTCACATAGTTTACTATTTCGGAAAGCTACTACCACTGCTAGGGTATTAGATGAACCACCACTTGCTGAATTAGATCCTTTTAAAATACCTACAAAAATTGTTGATCATGTTATGGATAACTACTATTTTGGAGATGGAATTGTCCATCCTATTGATCATTTTCTTTTTATGCATGAATTATGCAGATTGTTCAAGTGTGCATGTATTACAACAGATCAAGTTAAGAAAAAGTTCCTCTCTATATCATTTAAAGGTAGAGCTGAGGAATGGTATAAGTTGCTGAAGAATGGCCAATCTATGGAATGGGAGGAAATTGTACCTCTCTTTTATTCTAAACTCTATCCTCCTAGTGAGATTCATAGAGACTGGAATAAAATATATAACTTTTGGCCTCGTGATGGAGAGAGTACATCCCAAGCTTGGGGGAGATTAAAGTTACTAATTCTCAAATGTCCCATACATGAGCTCCCCAATAATAATATTATTAATAACTTTTATGCAGGGCTTTCTCTTCATGATAAGGATTTATTGGATGCTTCTTGTGCTGGATCATTTACACGTATGGAAGAAGAAGCTAAATGGGATATTCTAGACCGTATTCAAGAGAATACTGAAGCATGGGAGAATGATAAAGGAACAAAGTCAGGTATAAATTATGATTATGAATGCATTAAATATTTTATGGGAACTGATGACTTTCATAATATTAGTACTGAGTATGGTCTTGATTCTCAAAGTATTGCAATTTTTTTTAAAGCTTTTTCCTCTTATATTGAAATTCCCAAAAATAAATGGAACAAGTATCATGAGCCATACAAAGATATTGTTAATTGTGGTCCTGGTAGAAATACTGAAGTTTATATTATTGATCATATTTTGCATGAACCTTATATTGAAGAAATACCTTTCCCTGCTAAGATAAAGGAACATTCTATGATAGCTAGTGTGGTAAGCAAAAGTACAAAGAAAGCTATAGAACCCGATGAACAAATAAATGTTGAACCTGCAATAGCAATTGTTAAAGACATTGTCACTAAAAATGTAGAAGATGGACACATTATCTTTTGTGAAGATGCTTCTAATATTGTTTCACATCTTAGTAGAACTAGGAAAACTAGTGTCCCTGTGCTTTCTATTAGGATTGGTGATCATTGCTATTATGGGTTATGTGATATTGGTGCAAGTTCAAGTGCTATTCCTTATGAGCTTTACAAAAAAAATATGCATGAAATTGGTCCTTGTGAACTTGAATAAATTGATGTGGTCATTCACCTTGCTAATAGAGAGGCCATCTCTCCCATTGGTATTGTAAGAGATGTGTAAGTTCTTTGTGGTAAGACTAAATATCCTGCTGATTTTCTAGTACTTGGTTCAGCAGCTAGTAAAACTTGTCCTATCATTTTTGGTAGACCCTTCTTGAACACTTGTGGAGCTATTATAGATTGTAGGAAGGATAAGATTTTAACTAAATTTGATGGAGAATCTTATGAGTTCAATTTTTCCAAATTTTCTAAAGCTCCGTATGAAAATGAATTTCCAAAAGAGGATTTTAGAGTTGAATAACTTGCTACTATTGATCCAGTTTTAAATCTTAAACCTCTATTTGATGATTTTAAAAAATGTTATTTTGATTATAAGAATGTTTATTGTGATACTTACATTGTTAATTTTATTCGTAATGCTAGTGAAAGTTATGATGAGAGCGGAAAAAATGGTTTTATGCATCTCAATAATTTTAAGTTTCACCTCCTTATGTTGAAAGTTTTAGAGTTGCACTTGTTTTGCCTTCCTATGCTAGTAGCCTCTTATTTCAATAATTTGTTTTCTTACAAAATTCCTTGGCATAGGAAGTGGGTTATACTTAAATGTGTTGGATATTTGCTTTTTGATGCTCTCTTTTACTTCAAATCCATATTTCTTATGTGAGCATCATTGAAATTATCATGCCTATCTTAATGGCTACAAAAAAAGAGGTTTTGGGAGACAACCCATTTTTTTTAGTTTATTTTTGTTTATTTGAGTCTTGGAAGTTATTGCCTCGGTAATAACCTCTCCTTATCGTTTTTTTGATTTTTTGTCAAGATTATCCTCTAATGAGTAGAAAGTGAGATGTGGGGAAGTTGCTGTCCCGGAACAGATTTTTGTGCTTCACTGTAAAAAATCGTGAAAAATCCCAGTACGTCGGATTGAGCTGTAATTTTCTGTGCATGTGCCCCAAGTTATTAATTAATTTCGTTAGATTTGAACTTTTCGATTTGAGCAACAGAATATTTTCTAAAAAATCAATCTTTACCTGCAGGTCTGTTTTGACAGATTTCTGCCATTTTTGCATTTGCCTCTTAAATCGATTTCCTTTTAAATTCTTTTGGGGGTTTTGAAAGTAGTTACTACAGTAGCTTATGTTTTGATGGACTTCAGTTGAAATTGAACCCAAAAGGTTTATTATCTTGCTTACGCTAATGTTGTTAATGTTGTGTGAAGCTTTGTATGAAAAGAAATTTTCAAATGTTGGGAGAGAATGATGTAATGAGATGAAGAATGGTCAAAGACTCAAACATTATATCTCCGGAGATTCTTATAATGAAGTTATTGATATTTTTCAAGTAGTGACTCCGGAGGAATTTATTAAAGACCAAATTCAGGAATCTACAGAGTCCGTTTTCGAATAGGTAACAGTTTTGGTAATAAAAGGTTCGCGAAAAAACTTTCCAATTTATACTTTTGCAGTTTTTATTTCATATGGAAGATAACAAGTTGAAAGAGGGAAGGAAATGGAGCCCGAGTGGCTCACACCACCCTATGGCGCCGGCCCACCTGGCCGCGCCACCAGGTGGTGTGACCACCACGGAGCCCGTCTCCGTCCCGTTTTCTCCCTATACCTTCCTTTTGTCGTTAAACTTCATAATATATAATCCCCCGGATCCCCCGAGGTCCGTATATTGTGTTCTCGTCGTGTTTTTGTTTTGATCTGTTTCTATCAGGAATATTCTCAGTTTTGGAGCCTCAATGTCTTCCTCTGGATCACCCAAGGAGGATTCCCCCGCGGACATCATCAACCCGTACATGTATGAGTTGAAGATTCACCCCAAGAAGTTGTTGCTCAGGGATGGGAAGGTACAGATAAAAGAGGTTTAGGGCCCTAAGGTAGAATAACAGGCTTCGCAAGATGCTGGAGAACTTTCTCACCCCAGTCATGAAAACACCATCACCACCAAAGGAGTAACTCGTCATCAGGTTTTGGCATCCCCTTGGTTTGTTCCAAGCTTGGGGGAGTGCCACGGTATCACATCATTATCTTTCATCTTTTTTACCTTTTTAGTAGAGTGATATCATGAATAGAGAAGTTATCATTTAGGATGGTTTGCATTATGGAAGTATCTCTCCTCTAGTTGGTTATCTATGTATCCCTTGGTGTGAGTGCCATTATGGAATATTAATGAGAAGTTTGATCATTTACTTTTTGCACATCTTATTTTAGTTTGCGGTTTTTGTTATATGATTGATCTTGTTGTTAGTATTGGTATCACCTTGGGGGCATCAAGTAAATTTAGTTGGTTTTGGCAAGCCTAGCTTGGTTAGTAGCAACACTACTTTGAGGACTGTACTGAAAAGAGAAAAGTACTTATAGATTTATTATTTGTTTTTCTTTCTTTCTTGATTGGCTCATAATCTTAGTATTCCCAAGTTAAGATCTTTTGTGTTTTCAAGAAAGATTGCATGATTGTTTCTATCACTTGTATGTTTGTTTATTTCTTTTAACTCTTATGCTTGCTATCCAGCCTTGCTAGCCAAAAACCTGTACTGAGAGGGAATGCTTCTCGTGCATCCAATCCTTAAACTAAAACCTATGCCATTTGTGTCCACCATATCTACCTATTAGCATTACTGCTATTCCAAGTAAATTACCGAGTTTTATCTATCTTCCAAATTAAAATTACTTGTTATGTGAGAACTAGTGATTAAAGCTCTCACGAACATGATGGCACACTTTATTTTCTTGTACTTAATAAACTTGAACCATTGTGTCATCTATGTTGCATATATGCTTGCAAGTTATAGGTTGGGAGTTAGAAGAACCATGCTGTCATGGGGAATGATTTCATACATATTATCCAGTTGATATCATGATCTTTCGCTAATAGATGTTGGCGGTGTGAAATAAAAGGGGAGCTTGTAAGTCCATGGAGTTATGTATATGTGTTAGAGAAACGCCTGGGCGGCTAGCCTAAGCCATGCCTAATCATGGTGGTAACTTGCAGCATAACCATAGTGAGCAACCTATGAAGCATCTTTAGAAAAAAAATAAAGAAAAAAAGAGAAAAAAAGGAAAGCACCATACCCATGGTAAATAAGAAGATTGTTGAGATGATCATTGTCTATTGCCTTGTCATTTTGATATGGGATAGCTTGTCGGGGTGGTGTCACGACAGATGCCATGGGTAGGATTAAGTTGGGGGCCGAAAGGATGCTTGTGGTCACTGGGGAGGGAGTGCACGGTCTAGCCATGCACGAAGAACAAGAAGAATGTAACAACCCTAGTTTTATTAAATAATAATCAGGTTCATTTGTGCATTCATGAGCATCATCATCTTCAAAATGCATGCAAGAAAATAATCATAAAACCATAAACCCTAGTTTTCCTCCTCCTTTGAAATCAATTCAAATGATTTTTGAATCTTGAAAACCTCAAAGTGTTTGGAGCCCAAATAGTATAAGGGCCCCTCAGTGTTTTAGATGTTTCATAAAAGTCTCTTGTATTTTGAACCTATTCAAAATCAGAAAAGAAATTGAAAATACAACTAGTAAACACCAAAACAGAAATAGAAAATGTTTTAGCAGAAAAATATGTCTCTCTCTCTGGGCCGCAGCCCATCTCTCCCTCTCCCTCTAACTGTCGCACAGCACCACCGTAGCAGCCTGTCGCCCTTGCTTTGCAGCGGCCCAAGCCAGCCCATCTGCAGCCCAGACGGCCTGTGTACCCCTTCGCCTCTATTCCCGTCGTCTTCCTCGCGATGCCAAGCTGCTCGCTGGCGTGCCCGCCGCCGTTCGCCGCTGTAGCTGAGCGCCAAGATTCCCGCCGCTGCTCTGGAGTTGGATAAGGCTCGCGCCGATGCCCTCGTCCTCATCCGGGTATTCTCCCTCCCTCTCTCTGGCTCTCTCTTCCTCTTCTCTCTGGGAGCCCGAAACCCTAGCCGGAGTCGCCATCGCCCCTGCCACTTCTGACCACCCCTTGGCTAGCTGAGGCCACCATCGGATCCGCCTCGTCGTCCTCTTCCACTGTGCCAACGGAATCGAGCCTACACGCCCGCAATCGACGTCGCCATCAACTTCTTCCCCACCTCTGCCGCAGCTCACCGGGGACCATGTCGTTGTTTCCGACCGTCCCCGGCTTTGCCGTCACCACCACCGTGCTCAGGGTGAGCTACCAGACCTCGCAGACCCCTCTGTTCCCTCCCTCTCGCTCTCTGCTGCCCCTGCATCATGCGCCACCGAGGTCCGCCGCAGATGCTCGTCGGGAAGGCTATTCCGGCGACCATTTTAGGGCGGCGCCACCTCTACTCGGCTCGCCTCGCTCCCCTCTCTAACAGACCCAACCCCGCAGCCCTGCATCGCCCCTAGCCCCATACCGGAGCTCGATCTGGGAGCAATGGCATCGCTGACGTCATCATGACATCAGGCTGATGTCATTTCCCTTTTCTTTTTCTGTATTTGTTTTTGTAAATGGTAATGTATGACAGGTGGGTCCCGATCGTCAGATATTTAATTATTTCCATAAATGATTTCTGAAATGAGTAAATATATGACATGTGGGCCCTTGTTGTAAGTCAAATAAACCTTTTCAGAAATGTTTTATAATTAATAAAAATATATAAGTAATTCCAAAACACAAATTATTTTCTAATATTATAAAAATGATTTAAAATGAATTAATAATGAAGAAATTCATAACTAATTCATTTTAAATCAGAAAAATACAAATAATATATCAAAATGTTCAAAAAAATGAGACCTATCTAATTACATTATAATCATGCATTGTTCAACAATTTACATTGCAAGTTTAATTAGAGAACAAAATGAACCCTCCCATATGCATTCGGGGTTTGTCCGAATTAGGGTTTGGACCCCTTGGACCCCGATTAAATTGTCAAGCATGCCTTAGGGGTTTATTTCAATGCAATTCAACTTGTCATATCATCATCCTTGATTGAGCATTGCATCGATGCCATGTGTTGATTTTTCCCCTTCCTTTCTGGTATTTGGTTCTTTCTCGGTAGAATACGATATCGGAATCAAGATCAAGTCCAAGACTGAAGATTGAGATCAACACCGTCGAAGCTCGAAGATCAATAGTGGGACAGCTATAATCAAGTCAAGTAGCAGATGTCCGGAACTCTGCTTTCTGGATATCAACTGGAAAAGGCAAGCGAATCCCCACACATGATATAATCCTATGATTTCAAAGTATTTACATTCTTGCCATGTGCATACGATTCTAAAGTCTTTTATCGATAGATAGAGTAATCCTATCTGATGCATGTTTCCTTTGAAGCCTATACCCCTTTATCCACTGCTCCTAGCATAACTAGGGTTTGTCTTGTGAAGCGTTGCTAGAGCTATTACATCTGTTGTGCTTAGCCATGCTTAGCTGTTATCAATGATCCATCTGGTTGATGAATCAGAGCTGCGATTGAACCTAGTATGACAGGATGATGTGGTATGATCAGAGATGGATAATAAACATGCTAAGGCTTGTATGGGAGGCCACGGTGGGTTGTGGTTTTTGCAGTCCCATACTTGCCACCCTTAGGACCCGATGTTCTTTCCTATGGTCCAAGACGAGCGTACAGCCACACGGGGGCCTGGAAACCCCCTCGACCAACTAACTTGCCGAGTAGATTCCATGAGTCACATAGTTTGGGCTTTCCATTCGACATACGCATCTTGGATGTTCTTGAATGGAGGTGAAGGAGGTGCATTCATAACAGGTAGGTAAGTGTGGCCGGGAACAAGAGATGCCCGGCATCCGTAATCTTGAACCCCGCACACATCATTAGGGACTGGCTTCGGGACTCGACCCGTTACAGCGGCATCTCCCTAGTGTGTGACTCATGGTCTCGACGAAATCAAGGTAAAGGTCGTGGTCAACCACTCTCTGCCGGCCTTCCCAGGAAGAGGGCTAATGTTAACTGGCATTAAGAATCGGTTGGTACGTGTGGGTAAAGTTGTACACCCCTGCAGGGTTAAATCTTTTTGGAAAGCCGTTTCCACGGTTATGGACGAACTTGGAGACCAGATTCAAAGATCATAGAGAACTTGAACCTAATCGTAAAACTTGGCAAGTTAAGTAATGTGTGCTTAAGGATGCTTCCTTAGGGATTGGGGGGTGATCCTAGATAGGTTCAGCTGATGATGATTCGGTGGATATCAAGAGATGATCAAAGTTAGAGATATCGCTCTCTTATCCCCTTTTAAAATATTCTGTTTAGTCGAGATTCTTCTCCCTCTTGTTTTACAAAACAAAGATGGCCTTATGCAAAATAACTCCACCAGCCATAAGTCTTGCGGAGTACACCCTGTAATCACCCTTGCTTCGTTGATTCTTTTGCAGCAGTGTAAGTGTTACCATATAAGATGAGTTCTTCACGGTATCGACATCGACGAGTAGTTTGGAGTTCCCGGTCGGCAGTCTGGGATCTATGGATTGGACATCATCGTTATGCTTTAGGCCTCTTAGGCCATTTGTTAAGTTTGCTATACTTAATAGCATAACTTGCCTTCCGTTGTTTTATGTTTGTGGTCAGTGACCTCTGCTTGTAATATTTTGGTTCTTCGCTCAGTTATGAGCTCGCTGTAATAAATTTTGTGTCGTAGGGTCATTATTGTGTTATCAATTCTTTCTCTGTACACTTTCGAGATTAGGTTGGGCTTATGTTCAGACGAAGGTCTGGGATTTGTCTAGCCTTAATCCCGGGGGTGTCACAAAGAACTCTCCACACTTAGGAATTTTATTGATACTTGAGGTTTACAAGTTCTCCGAGAGCTGTATGAAGTAGGGTTCAGTGCACTAGTTCCCTATTAGGTCCAAACCCCGTTAACTCTAGCTATGCCCCTCCTTATATAGGCGATGCTAGCTTGGTTACACCCCTTTGGGTCCTAGGGTTACTGTTTGGATCTTGGTCTTTACTGTAAGGGCCGGGTCATGGGCTTGTACTAAGCCCAGCGTCCCAGTCCATAAAGCTAGACAGCTAACGGCCTCCACGTACGTCGCCTCCAGTTCCTTTGGCGTCAGGTAGTAACTTTGTATGTCAACCCTTTTTTTAGGCGTCACCCGGGTCCTTTCGTGTCACCCGGCGTCACTCTTCTCTTTTGACCGTGCTTTACTATGGTCCCTCCTGAACATCACTCGGCCCTTCCTCGTGAGACTTGGCTCGTTGGTTCCTGCAAGATCAACAAACTTGTCTTACATGGGCTGACATAGTTCCCATGTCGGCCGCATATGACCATCTTACCCGGTCGTCCTTACTCGGCCTGGTTCTTTCTTCACTCGGCATAAGCCAAGCTGGGCAATGTTTTACCCCTTGTGACCCTACCGGGGGTTATCCCCCTGACATTAGTCCCCAAAGCTGGTGAGGTCTAGCAGTTCTAGCTGTTAGGCGTCTCCAGGTTCCTTTAATGTGATTGGAACTTTTTCTTCTGTCTTTATTTACTGCTTAGGGCGCACATTTTGGCGCAATCTCGCATCTTGCCGAGTCTGTCTTGCAGTTTTTGGGTCTGTTCTTTGACTTTTTGGCTCATTTTTGCCTCGTGCCCATTCATTTTTGCCAATTCTAAGTCATTTTCGGCGTGCTTCAGCCACTGACAGCTGGTAATCATGGTGACTTGCCTCAAATTTTGTTCCAAGCTCTGATGGCTACGCAGTAATTCCCCATCACTGTGGCAGTCCAATCGCTCTGCACCTCTCATCCTAGACTGCGTGACGTGGCAGTAGATTTTCCGTCTATTGTATACACGTGGCGCTCGTTGACTGGCTCTCTCGGTCGAATACACGGCCACACACTGGCCGCACGGCGCAGGGGATCCCACGATTGGAGTTTTTACTCCCCTTAAGTAGGGGTGAGGGGAACATAACTTCCCTCGCCCGTTCAGTTTCCCCATAGCCTCTTCTTCTTCCTTGCGCCTCCAAAATCCCATCTTCCCCTTTGCGGTTCTTCTTCTTCATGGTTTCTCCTCTGCGATTCCTCCTTTCCCCATTCTATTCCACTACGGGTCCTTGCTCTTCCAAGCCTCTTCCAACGGCGGAAGAGACTGATTACAGGGAGGTCATTGACGCTCGCGATGCTGCCGAGGGAGCGGAGGAACAGGAGGTTCCCGCCGGCGAGCGCAGTGGCTGGGAGGGCTCTGAGGTCTCCGCGGAGGAGGTCGAATGGCTGCGCTCCACCAGGCGCATCCCTCTCGAGGTGGATTGCCGCCTCCCTGCTGGTTAGATTTCCCCCGAACCTGAGGGCAATGAGAGGGTCGTTTTCCTCTCCCACTTTGAGTGTGGTTTCTCCTTGCCCGTGAGCAATTTCTTTGTTTCTTTCCTTTCCACTTTCCATCTTCGGACCCATCACTTGCCCACCAATGCCATTGGCTCCCTCTCTTGTTTTATTTCCGCTTGTGAGGCCTACCTTGGCATTTGGCCTACAGTTCTTCTGTGGGCCAAATATTTTAATTTTAGGATCCAAGTAGTTCCCCAGCCTGGCGCTCCCTGTGTCGAGAAGAGGCCGACTCGGTGCGGTGCCGCTAGCATCACACCCAGGAGAGAATCCATCTTTCCTCGGGTTAGTAGCTTAGACTCTTGCAAGAAATGGCATAGGACTTTCTTCTATGTCAAGAACAGCGGAGCCACTGATTACATCCGGCTCCCCCTTTCTCGGACGAGGTCCCCAACAAAGAGTACTGGAAGCTTGACCCGCGTGACAAGAATGTTGCGGTGAACAAGGCCAACATAATCCTGGAGAGGTTGCTGTCGTCGGATGAGAACTTCCATCTTGCCGACACGGATCTCATGTGTACTTTTATTGCACGCCGGGTCAGCCCCATCCAAGCTAGGAGCCACAAGATGTGATTCATGAGCGGCACGCAGGACACCACTCGGCATTACACGAAGGAGGTCAACCATGACTCTATGGCCCGCCGAGTAAGCTTGATCTTCAAGCTGACTTTGGCGAAGGATTGGGCTTGGAGCTGATATCCATTTAGCCGGGTTAGGCCTATCCCCTTGGCAAGTTTCCGAATCATTTTCTATCCGACATAGCTTTTCTGACGTTCATCGGCCGTCTCGTTCGTTCTCTGTTCTTATTCTGTTTATCTTTCGCGGAATCTTGTTCACCAGGTTGATGACAGTATTGTCCCTCCTAGTGCTTATAATGAGGACCGCTTCAACTCTGATGAAGTCGAGTATGATATGGAGTGCTTCATGCCCATTCCGCATGCGGCTGCCGCTTCGACTCCGGGTAAGAACCACACTCGAAATCCCTTACGAGATTGGTCTGACGACGACGATGATGATGATTGTGAGATTCTAGAGGTACCTGCTTTTCGACCTTAGCCCTCTAACTTATTCGAGTGAGCCTGTCATTTACTTATGCAGCTGGACAGGTACATGACACCCCCCCCTTAAGCTGTGGGCGGAGTCAGCAAAATCCCTGTTGCCAAGCCGAGAAAACAGCGTGGGGCCTCCTCTAGTGCTTAGCCGGCTAAGAAGCAGAAGGTTACTCCTGCTGCTCCTGCTGCTACCACGCTCTCGAAGACTCGCAAAGCAGCTGGGCGCCGAGTCACATGTCGCCCACCGCGCGTCCCGACCGTTTCCGGGTAAGCTTTTGTTGTTTGCTTACTTTCCATTTTTCCTTTCCTGTTTTGTGATTGCTTTCTTATGAGCATTTTTGTTATTTTCAGCACCGCGCCTTTGTCGGTCAGCCAAGCCGCTCCTAGCATCGCCTCGCTGCTAAGGCCTTCTCCTCCTCCTCCTACTGATTCCACGGTGCAGAGCCCCGTCCGAGTCGCCGCTCTGACTACTAAGGATCACGCTTCTCAATGTCAGTCAGACCCGGTGGCACACCCGTCGGAGCAGACTCGGCCCAGCACATCTGCTACACCCCAAGAACAACTTCCTGATCTTGGTGCTAGCAGTGTTGGTGTCGAGAAGATCTTCGCCGCTAGTTCCTCTGCCACAAGCCCACAAGTTGGTGTTCATGAACAACTTCCTAATCTTGGTGCCAGCAACATCGCTGAGCCCACTCAGTCGGCTCCCATCTTATCACCAACGAGAACTGCTCACTCTCCTCTTCTGTCAAAGAACCAGACCCGGCCTACTAGTTCAGGTCCGGCTCGCACTTCTTCCGGTAAAACCCACATCTACCAAGCAAACGACCTTGGTCGGTGCCCCAGGCACCGCTCCTTAGATCCGACCCACCACAACAACAACGATACTCGCTTCAGCGGGTAAGCCGGGCGGATCGGCAACTGCCGGGTCGGGCGGCAGTTCTAAGGTTGTTACCCTGCACACTAGGGCCACTGCGACCCGCGCCAATGTGGGAACTTCCCTAAAAAGGGGCAAGTTCTCACTCGGACGCTTAGCGGGAATGGCCTCAGTGCCGCTGAGCGTTATGCTATGGCATGGAACGCAGCTGGCGAGCAAGATGTCAGCTCCGGTGCTGGCAAGAAGATGAAGCTGGGCCCGAAGGCCGCTTCCGACATGACCCAGCAGGCAATTACCTTAATGGCTCATGCAGATGAAGTGAACGAGGTACACCATCTTCTTACTCTTTTGGGTATTGAGTATTTCTGTTATGCATTATCCCTAGTCCCCGAGGTTACTACCAAATGAGGGATTCATTCGGCTGTAAGCTCTAAGATAGGAGTCAACCCTTATCCGGCCATAAGCTTGATTTCGCAATTGCTCACTGTCTTTTTTCTTTGTACATCTTACACATAATGAGCGCACCAAGGTGCAATAGGCTCTCCTCTGGGAGTATCGCAAGCTCGAACTTGCTCATCAGAAGTTGCAAGCCGAGACTCAAGGCCAAGGTAATTTTCTTACTCGCCATATCTTTATTTGGCGCACCTTTCTCTATTTCATTTCCTTGATCTTTTCTCTATGTTTTCCCACAGCTTCTGCCCAATCCACCATTGACGCGCTGCACTCGCAGATCAGCGAGACAGAAAGTAAGCTCTTAGCAATTCTTTGGCTGCTTTGTGTCCATTCTCACCGCTTTGCCACTTTTATCCTGATGGATCGAGATAGCTTTGTTGTTGTTGACGAGTGATATGTTCCAAATAAGTAGAGAAGCACCAAACCAAACTCCAAAAGGAGCGAGACGAGGTAACTCGGCTGAAGAAAGAAATGGCAGATATGCAGCAGAAGGACCAGGCCGAGGTAAATGGGCTGCGGGAGGAGCTTGCCGAGAAAGATGTCCAGCATTGCTGCCAGCACCGAGAAGACCAAGGAGCTTCTCAAGGAGGCCGAGTCGGCGGTTGAGTCGGCTCACCTGGATCTGGACGCCCTCCAAGCCAAGGCCCAGAACTGGCAAAGCAAGCTCGTCTCCATTAATTCTTTCCTCGGTAGTGAGTCCTTACCCTTTTCGCTGTGCTCATTCCTTTGTTTGCTTTTTCCTTGTTTTGCTAATGTTCTTTTGCTTTTGCAGAGAATTTTCCTAAAGCTGATATGTTTGCCATACGGGCCATGAAAAGAGTACGAGCCGAATCTGGCGCTCCAGCTGATGGCGAGGTGACTATTGATGAGCATCTCGAAGTGTTGTCAGAGCGCGTAAAGACCCTCAAGTCATGTGGTGTAGACTTGCTCAAATCAGCGATCCATGTGTTCCAAATGCTCTGGCCAGATGAAGAAGCGCCCACACTCATCAAGCCTCTGGCTAATAGGCTGCTTCTTACCAAAGACAGGCTGGATCAATGGCGCGAGTCGGTCGGCCGAGTTGTGGCTGAAAAAGCCCTTTCCATCATGCTTTCTTGGTACGAGGACATCAACCTTGATGTTCTTGAATGCATTAGGGCTAAAGGAAAGTGGCTCCATGAGCCTGAGCTGATCAAGAAACGCCAGGAGCGAGCCTACTCCATGATCGAGTATGCTCTGGTGCATGCTTGGTGCGACGGGCCCAGCTTCCTCAACCTCGAAGGTGCTGATAGTGAGGCCACCGAGTCAGACGATCCGGAAGACTCGGCGACCGATGCCCCTGACTCGGCAGATGCTCCAGGTTATGCTCCTAGCTCCAAGACCGCTCCTCCGAGCCCAACTGCTTCTTAGGCTAATTAGAAAAACATTTTAACTTTGATGAGATCCCTAGTATGCCTGGTACAGATGTAACATACATTATACTTATTTTTGGGTGTGTGCCTTTTGATAAGGCTTAAGATTTTATTTAGATTTGAATGCGAATTATCTAGGGGCAAGTCCCCGAGCTTCATTTTGCTGTTTCCCCTTTTTCCTTGAATTTGGCTCTTGTCTACCTTTTTTGGCATTCGACATTAGAGTCTCCAAGTTCTAAGGATTGGGTTAGCGGGTATGAAACTAGAGCACTTGACTTAGGATTATCCGACATAGAAAGCAACGTAACCTGCAATGAGTTAGTAAAAAACATATATAGGGTCATCTCATGTTTCTCCTTTTACTCATCCGGTGTTCGTGTCTACTCGTCCTTCATCCTTTCCTCTTTCTTGCCATGAAGCCGTGTTTTCGAACAACAGCATAGTCGAAGAGTTGATTTTTTCCGAGTAAACATTACTTGTTTCGAGATAAGCATTAGGTGTTACGCCAGACGACATAGAATAGTTTAAAGCATAAACATAAGGGGAAGTCCCCGGGTCAGTTTTTCGAATCATACCATTTTATTACCAGGACATAGCCGGCATAAGCGTCTGACATATGAGAGTTCGGGTGATACATACACCGCTTCTCCTAAGTGCAGAAGGGGCAAAGTAGTGCCACATTCCATGGCCTTTTGGTCTCATCACCTGACATGTCTGCCTTGTTCTTTTGTGCTTCACGAGCATCTATTAGATAATATGAGTCATTGTGCAATGCTTTGATTATAATGAATGGTCCTTCCCATGGGGGTGATAGCTTATGCATTCCAGTTGTGCGCTGCACCAGTCTGAGCACCATATCCCCTTCTTGGAAAACACGAGGTTGAACTTTCCGGCTATGGTAGCGTCGGAGATTTTGTTGATATATGCGGATCTGGATAATGCCAATTCCCTTGCTTCTTCGAGTAAATAAACTCCATCTTCTCGGGCCTCTTTTACCTCAGCTTCCGAGTATTGCCTTACTCTTGGCGAGTCATACTCTATGTCCGCAGGCAAAACTGCTTCTGCCCCATACACAAGGAAGAACGGCGTATAGCCTGTTGATTGATTCGGTGTTGTCCTTAGACTCCATAGCACTGAGGGTAGTTCCTCTATCCAAAAACCAGGTGATCTCTGGAGTGGCTCCATTAAACAGGGTTTTATCCCGGATAAAACTAAGCCATTAACTCGTTCAACTTGTCCATTTGATTCTGGATGAGTGACTGATGCTATGTCGAGTCTTATTTGGTTTTTCCCACAAAAAAGAGCAAAGGCTCCTTCGGAGAAGTTTGTGCCATTATCTGTGATTACACTATGCGGGTAATCATATCTCAAGATTACATCTTTCAGGAATGTGACAGCTGTTTTTCCATCCAAATTCTTGATGGGCTTTACTTCTATCCATTTGGTAAATTTGTCAACCATTACTAGTATGTGGGTCATGCCGCCCCTTGCTGGTTTGAATGGTCCTACCATATACAGGCACCATACTGCGAATGACCAAGTGATCAGTATGGTTTTCAATTCTGATGCTGGTAAGTGTGATTTTGACACATAATGCTGGCAGCCACTGCATTTTCTCACAAGTTCCTGTGCTTCTTCCAGCACACTTGGCTAATAAAATCCATGTCGGAATGCCTTGGCTACCAATGCTCTAGACGATGCATGGTGCCTACATTCTCCTTGCTGAATGTCCAACAGTATTTCTTGACATTTCTCTAGGCTTATGCAACGCTGCAGTACACTCGTCACACTTCTTTTGTACAATTCCTTGTTGATTATTGTATATGCTTTTGCTCTTCTTTCAGTTTGTCTTGCCAATATCTCATCATCTAGCAAAGTTCCATCTTTCAAGTAGTCAAATATTGGTTGTGCCCATGCTGGTATCACCGGTGCCAGATTTGTTTCTTCATCAATTTCCATTGGCTCAACCAACAAATGTTTTGCCGACATGACCTGACAAGTCCCCGAGTGTGATTCCGCAACCCCCGAGGTGAGTGGATCAGTCCCCGAGTGACTCGAACCTGCCCCTGAGTCAATATCCATTGGCACAACGTCTGACTCCTGATTCACCGGGGTAAGCCCGATTGACTCGGATTCTGGTGACGGCTTGATCGATGGTTTCCTGAGATGTTCCAATGCTATTCCTGGTGGTATTTCTTGGCGAGAGGAGCCTAATTTGGATAGTACATCTGCTGCCTCATTCTCTGCTCTAGGTATGTGATGGAATTCACACCCATCAAAAGTATCCCGAAATTTGTTGCACATGGAAGCGATATAGTGCCATGTTTGCATCCAACACGTCCCAATGTCCGGATACTTGCTGGATCACCAAATCCGAATCACCAAAACACATGATCCTTTTGATGCCAATCTCTTTGGCCACTTTGATGCCGTGCACAAGTGCTTCATACTCGGCAACGTTATTGGAAGTAGCAAAGTGGATCTGTAACACATACTTGAGCTGATCCCTCTTTGGTGATGTGAGCACTATCCTGGCGCCTAGACCCATTTTCATCTTGGATCCGTCAAAATGCATCTTCCAGTAACTTGGATCTGGCATTGGTGGTTCGTATTGCATTTCCATCCAATCCACGAAGAAATCCGCTACGGCTTGAGATTTAATTGCATCTCGCCTATCATATTGTGGAGTATATGGTGCTAGCTCTATGGCCCATTTTGCGACTCGGCCACTAGCATCTTTGCTGCCCAACATATCCGAGATAGGTCCCTCACATATTACCCGGATTGGGTGTTGTTGAAAATAATGTTTCAGCTTCTTTGCTGCCATATACACCCCATATGTCATTTTTTGGTAATGGGGGTAATTTTGCTTTGGTATAGAGAGCACTTCGCTCAAGTAATAAACTGGCCTTTGGACTGATTTGCCCTCTTCTTCACGTTCAACCACTATTACTGCACTTACAACTCGGTTGGTTGCGGCGACATAGAGCAGCATTGGCTCTTTGGATAGTGGTGATGCTAATATTGGTGTTGTTGCCAACATCTTTTTGAGTTCATGGAAAGCACTGTCATCTTGTTGTGTCCATGTGAATTTGTCTGATGTTTTCATTAGTTGATATAGTGGTAGGGCTTTTTCACCTAGCCGACTAATAAATTTGCTCAACGGGGCCAGGAATCCTGTGAACTTCTGGACATCGTTGAGGGTTTTTGGCAATTCCATTCTTTTGATGGCCCTGATGTTTGTCGGGTTAGCCTCAATTCCTCGGCTGGATACAAGAAATCCGAGTAACTTTCTATCCGGGACACCAAATGTGCATTTTTTCGGGTTAATTTTCATCCGGAATCTTTTTAAGTTTGCGAATGTTTGACATAAGTCCTCAATTAGAGTATGAATTTGCTTGGGTTTTATCACCACGTCATCAACGTATACTTGAACATTTTTGTCCAATTGATCTTGCAAGCATTTTGGCATGCATCTTTGATATGTTGCACCTGCATTTCTCAATCCAAATGGCATGGTACGATAGCAATAAGCCCCATACGAGGTGATAAAAGCTGTCTTTATTTGATCACTCGAATTCAGTGGTATTTGGTGGAAACCAGAATACATGTCCACAAATGACAACAACTTACACCCGCCAGTAGGGTCTATGACTTGATCGATCTGTGGCAGGGGAAATGGATCTTTTGGACACGCCTTATTGAGGTTCGTGTAATCAATACACATGCGCCACACCACTGCCACGTTCGGGTCATCCTTTTTCTTCTCGACAAAGACTGGATTTGACAACCAATCCGGGTGCAGTACTTCCATGATAAATCTAGGGGCTAAGAGCCTGGCAATCTCGGTAGCTATCACTTTCCTCCTATCTTCGGCGAAGCGGCAGAGGGGTTGCTTAACTGGCTTGGCATCTAGCCTTACATGAAGAGAGTGCTCAGCCAGCTCCCTCGGAACTCCTTGCAGATCCTGTGTGGACCATGCAAAGATATCCCGATTCTCACGGAGGAAGCTGGTGAGCTCGCTTTCCTATTTGTCAGTCAGCCCAGCCCCAATGGTAACTATGCGCTCTAGGAAAGTCTCGTCCACCTGTACCTTCTTGGTTTCCTTGGTAGCTTGGAATGACACACTGCCATGCGGGTTAGTAAGTGTCGGCATGGATATTTGTGCTGCTTTGGCCAATGCTGCCACTTCCATCATTTGATGTGTTTCCTGCGCTATGACCAGTGACTCGGCCAGCGAAAATCCGGCTGAGGCACAAGCAATAGATCTTTTGAAATCTCCTTCGACTGTGATAACTCCACATGGACCTGGCAGCTTCATCTTCAAGTAAGCAATGTGAGGAGTATCCATTAACTTTGCCATAGACAGCCTGCCGAGTACAGGTCAACCACCTCGAATTCTATGGATTAAGTGTGACAATTCTCTCTATTGCCGAATAAGACGTCAACCCAGATTTTGCCAATTGGCTCACAGGAAAATCCTAGCATAATACCATGGAAAGTTGTCTTAGTTCGCTCCAGCATGTTCATAGTAATGCCTAACTTGAGCATGGTATCCTTGTACATGATGTTGATGCTACTGCCATCATCGATCAGTACCTTGGAAAATTTCACATTGATGTCAGGGCCCATGAAAGTTGGATCCAAAACCAGATCATAACCACCTGGAGTTGGCATAATCTTTGGGTGATGCTTTATGCTCCAAGTTATCTCCTGTTCAGACCAATGCATGTATTTTGGAATTGCCGGCATTGTTGCATTCACCTCCATCATCCGTCTCTGCTGACTCTTTTTGTCATTCGGCTCTATGAAAAAGACGACATAACTCTGGTGGTGCTCTCTATACTCATTTCTAGTCCCATGGCCGACATGAGCATCGTCACCTCTTGGATTATGCACCTGGTGCACAACTTCTCTTCTTTCTTGATTATGATACCTCGGCTGCCTGTTCTCGTATCTATGATCAGGTCCAACAAACTGAGCATTTCCTCCTATGAGTGGTGGAGGGGGAGGTGGTGGTAGCTTCTTACTCGGCGAATCCACTCTATCTCCTTTCTGAAACCAAGTGCATTGCCTTGTTGTGTGATTGGCTGGCTTACTCGGACTTGGCGTATGAAATTTGCACGGTTGGTCCAACATGATCTCGTAAGTATATTTCTGCCTGTCCTGATATGGCTTTCTTTGTTCGTATGGCTTTTTGCCATCATTCTTTGGTACCCACTGTTGTTGCCCACTTGTCCTTTGATGTTGGCTACTTCCAGCATCTGGATGATCCTAACTTACGGCCGCAACCTGAGTCGAACCATACATGTAGTCTGGCCTTTCATCTCTTCTTTTGCTTCTATATTCGGCTCTTTCCTGGCGCCTTTGCGATCCAGCAGCGTCATAGATCTGAGTCTCAGTCATCCCGTATGCCGACATGAGCAGAGTCTGAGTCGGATCTCCTAATGCATACGAGTCAGCAATCCTTATTGTTTCTGCCAATCTTGCTGGCATATCTCTGTAACCTTTTCCATAACACACTTCCATATCTGCATCCTGAGACTCGATTACTCCTTCTCAAGAGTTACGCATTGTGCACCATCTTGTGAGGAATCATCTGTCTATCTCATTCGGCCTTTGCTTGCACATTGCTAGCTACTGTGGATGATTCGGCCTCTTGTAGGTGCTTGTGAAATTGCTCACAAAAGCATTCTGAAAATCGATCCAGCTGTTCATGCTTCCGGGTGGCAAGTTATTCAGCCACACCCGTGCTGGTCCTTCTAGCATTTGCGGCACATATCGCACTACCCATCTCAAATTTCCTTGCGTGATTTTCATAGCAGTTCCATAATCTATGAGACAATCTTGTGGCTTTGTGCTTCCATCGTAAATTTTTTTCCTCTGGCCAGCTGAAAATTTGGTACTGGTGGCTCCTTCATGATCCTCGTGTTGGAGATATGCCCTAGAGGCAATAATAAATGTAGTTATTATTATATCTTTGTGTTTATGATAAATGTTTACATTCATGCTATAACAGTATTAACAAGGAAACATTAATACTTGTGTGATTTGTAAACTAAATTAGAGTCCCTAGTAAAGCCTCTTTGTAATACTAGCTTGTTGGTTAATAAATGATTGTGGTTTCCCTATCATGAACATTGAGATGTTATTAACAACAAGATCATATCGTTAGGAGAAAGATATGATGGACATACTCCTATAGATAAAGCGTAGCATAAAGATCAAGTCATTTTAATAGTTCAATTGCTATATGCTTTCTGATACATAGTAACCTAATTCCTTCGACCATTAGATCATGCATATCACCATGACCGGAAGGATGCTTTGATGACATCAAACACCACACCGTAACTGGGTGGTTATAAAGGTGGCATTGAGTGTTCGGAAAGTATTGGTTGAGACACATGGATCAAGAGTGGGATTTTTCCATCCATATGACAGATAGATATACTCTGGGCCCTCTCGGTGGAATGTCATCCAATTGGCTTGCAAGCATGTGACGGGCTCACAAGGTATCACATATCACGGGAACGAGAAAAGAGTACTTATCAGTAACGAGGTTGAACTAGGTATGCAGAGATACCGACGATCAAAACCTCGGATAAGTAAACTATCGTGAGACAAAGGGAAATTGGTATCGTATGTAAGTGGTTCATTCGATCGCAAAGTAATCGTAGAAATATGTGGGAGCCATATGAATTTCTAGATTCCTCTATTGGTTATTGTTCGGAGAAGTGTCTCGATCATGTCTGCATAATTCACGAACCGTAGGGAGACACACTTAAGGATTCGATGGTGTTGAGTAGTTATGGAATGATGAGTAAGAGACCGAATGTTGTTCGGAGTCTCGGATGGGATCCGGGATATCACGAGGAGACCCGGAATGGTCCGGAGAATAAGATTCATATAAGGAAAGTCCTGTTTCGGGGTTGGAGAATTGTTCTGGTGTTTTCATCGGGAATGTTCTAGAAGGTTCCGGAAGGTCCGGCACTCCGGAGGGGAAGGGTACATGAATGTGTCATAACAAGTTGGAATGGTTGCATCTTGTACTAGGTGTTATCGCTGAGCAAAATAAAGGGATAAATCAAATCCTAGTTTGAAAAGTCAAATGCCAATTTGAAAAGTCAAACGGCAAGTTTGCTTGGTGGAGGGAGAGTAGGAAACCTACTTGGGGAGGAGTTCCTATCCCTCCACCGCCGGCCTTGGAGGCCGAGTTGGCGGAGGACTCCCTCCCCCTTGGCCGGTGCCCTCCACCTATAAAAGGAGGGGCATGGCTGCCCCTCTAGACCTACACCTCCACCACCCAAAACCCTAGCCCTAGCCGCCGGCCCTTCTGTAGCCGCCGCCGTCCTAGGGCAAACCCTAGCCGCCGACTTGGGGCAATCCCCTTGCCCTAGCCGCTGGCCTCGGGCCAAAACATGGAGGACCCTGTGGACCCTGCGACTCGATCAGTTCTGCCATATTTATTTGATCAAGCTTTAGCCTTGCATCATCCGGCTGAAGGTTTCTGCCTCCGAGTCTAGCTCTCATTGCTTGGTATGCATGATCCGGCAATTCATATCCATCATTTACCATCACCGAGTAACCATCATTGTATCTGTTTGCGTTCGGGTCTGCAGGTTGTTGTACTCCCTTTCCCACGCTTTGTTGTCTTCTTTCGGGTTGAGCTGAAGCATTATTCGGAGCTGGATTTCCTCCTCCTGCCGAGTGAGCTCCACGCCTAGGTTGAGGCGCAAAATTTTGCCCTCCATTGTCATTCCTTTGTCCTGCTTGCCTTTCTCGGCCTGCATTCTCATGGTCTTCATTTCCCTGAACATTATTCCTTCTTGTTTCTTGTGCACGTGCTGGACTTCTCTGAGCCACCGCCGGGTCGTAGGTGATCATTTCCTTGTTCCTTCCTGAATCCACACTATTTTCTTTTCTCTGTCTTGGTGCCACTCTGGGTGAGGAAGCTGTATGTCCTGCTGATCTTGCTGGGATTGGATTTGCCGAGTGAACCAACTGTGATCTCCCTTCTATACCCGGATTTGCCCTATATTGTGCTTCATTCAGCATCCCTGCTGCTCTTACCAGTTCATTGACCCGCTCTTGTTGCCTTTTCTTTGCTTCACCCGTAAAATGGGGTAGCTCTGCCATTGCTACCTCTACGGCTCTTAGGTTAGCTGCTGTAGTATTGTATGTTGGCCGCATGGCTATTTCGTTGTTGTTTTCTGGTGTCAACTTAGATGTTGCATCCGCCAACTCCTCATTGAGGTTTCTCCCTCAAAACCTTGTCGCATCAAGCCGGGTCTTTGCGCCCTTGACTCGATTTGCCGAGTTGAGCTCTCAGATTGTGATATCCACATCCTGTTGTAATTGCGCTAACTCCTTTGCCTTCTCCAGGACCTTTATCCTGGCCTCCTCTAACTCGGCTTGCACACGTGCCGGATCAGCTGCCTGCGCTACTGGTTCTGCCAACTTGTCTATCGCCTCTTGCAGTTCTTTGGCCCTCTTACTCCTAGATATATTCTCTAGCTTTTCTAGTGGTGCCTTTGCTGTTCTTGCAGCCCTTGGTGTTTCCTCTTGATTTCCTCCCTCGGGATCCTCATTCACTACGGGAGCTACTGGAGGTGCTACTGGGTTAGGAGCTGTCATCATTACCTCAACGGAGACGAGCTGGTGAAGTTTTCTTGCGGCAGGAACCGCAGGTGGATCTGGTGCTAGGATGACGTGCTCCGGATAGGCGCGCTCCATGCGCACCGCGACGTAGACCTGGTGCTCGCCGAACTTGATGAAGAGTTCGCCCCTGGGGAACGGCTTGGTCCCGAAGCAGCCTGCATTGTCGCTGACGAAGTTGAGCGCTCCAAACCTCTGGATGAGGCCGGAGTAGACACGCTCGCCGATTTGGGCGATGGTGTTGCCCGTCTGTATGAAGACTCCATCAAACACCTACTTCTGCCCCACGGTGGGCGCCAACTTTCGTGGTGGTGTCACGGCAGATGCCATGGGTAGGCTTAAGTTGGGGGCCGAAAGGATGCTTGTGGTCACCGGGGAGGGAGTGCATGGTCTAGCCATGCATGAAGAACAAGAAGAACTCTCCACAGTGAGGAATTTTATTGATACTTGAGGTTTACAACTGCTCCTAGAGCTGTATGAACTAGGGTTCAGTGCAATAGTTCCCTACTAGGTCCAACCCCCGTTAACTCTAGCTATGCCCCTCCTTATATAGGCGATGCTAGCTTGGTTACACCCCTTTGGGTCCTAGGGTTACTGTTTGGATCTTGGTCTTTACTGTACGGGCCGGGTCATGGGCTTGTAGTAAGCCCAGCGGCCCAGTCCATAAAGCTAGACAGCTAACGGTCTCCACGTATGTCGCCTCCAGTTCCTTTGGCGTCAGGCAGTAACTTTGTACGTCAACCCTTGCTTTAGGCGTCACCCGGCTCCTTTCGTGTCACCCGGCGTCGCCCTTCTCTTTTGACCGTGCTTTACTATGGTCCCTCCTGAACCTCACTCGGAAAGGTGCCACGCATCCTATCTAACTCGGCCCTTCCTCGTGAGACTTGGTTCATTGGTTCCTGCAAGATCAACAAACTTGTCTTACATGGGCCGACATAGTTCCCATGTCGGGCGCATATGACCATCTTACCTGGCCGTCCTTACTCGGTCTGGTTCTTTCTTCACTTGTCGTAATCCAAGCTGGGTAATGTTTTACCCCTTGTGATCCTACCGGGGGTTATCTCCCCAACATAGCTCCTATATCATGGGTAAGGGGTACCCTGTTGGCGGTTCTCTATGATACACATATACTTACAATGACAAGAACTTGCTTGTGACTAAAGTTGAGTAGCATGAGGAACGACCCTCATACTCAAGGGACATAAGATTTCCAACTTATGATTTGTCAAGCATATACTTCATATCTGTTTCACTATAACCTTAATCACTCTAAGATGCTTATGATAGGGGCAATGAGATCTCAAAGCTAGTAAGTACCATAATCTTTTGGAAGCTCTTTATGAAACTTGAAATCCATGCTTCCCTCTACGAAGGGTCTATCTTTTACTTTTAAGTTGAGTTAGTAAACCTATCCCTTTCTATATCCAGAAAGCATTAGAGTTGTTGTGATTCAATCATCCATATGTTGATTTATTCAATCTTGTTTCTTATGTTGCTTGTTTTGCACAATGCTCTTATCTGAATGATTACTACTTTGAAATCTATTATTGTAAAATGCTCGTTATGTTTGAGCAAGAGATTCCTGCATTATAAAATCATTTATAATTTTTTTGCTTAAAACTAAGTATGATTTGTTAACTATTATTTGACAAGAACAAAGTTTGCCATTACCAATTATGATTTTCTTTGTGCATCTTTATTGTGACTCCCATACTTTTTGCAAGTTAAGTTATATAAGAGTAAGTTGTTTTCTATCATGACTTGGGTATTAATAAATGTGATGCTTCTAGTCCGTATTCTTTTTATCGACACTTCACTCCACAAACATGTGGTCATGTTTACTGAGCTCAGTTTTTGCTTGGGGACAAGCGAGGTCTAAGCTTGGGGGAGTTGATACGTCCAATTTGCATCAGTATTTTATTTCATAATTTACTGTTATTCATTGATATATTTCATATTAAGAGATGATACTTATGATTATTTCATCTATATTGCGTGTTGGATGACTTTTGGAGGATGAACTGTCGGAGTCAGATTTCTGATGGAAAAAGCGGTGTACAGATGCAATATTCATGAAGATCAGAAAATTCCAGAAAATATATGGAACTCCCTATTTTTCCAGAAGACTAAGGAAGCGAGAAGGAGGAGTGGAGATGGGCCACAGGGGGCCCACACCATCCCATGGCGCCCCCCTGTGTCGTGCGACCAGGTGGTGTAGCCACCCTAGCCCACCTCTGGCATGGCCCTTTTGCCTATATCAACCCCCCGAAACCCTAAGACTCGGGGAGAAACCATAGAAATATTTCGCCGCCTCTGTGGGGCGGAAACTACAAAGAGAGAAAGAGCTCTCCGGCATGTAGAAATCTGCAGGGGAATTCCTTCCCGGAGAGGGGAGATCGTCGCCATCAACACCGTCATCAAGCTAGACTTTATCGGGATCATCATCATCATCATCATGTTCACCATCATCTCCACCAGCACCATCACCACCACTCCATCCTGCTGTAACGATTGGGTTGAATCTTGCATAGTTCTTAGGGGAAACTTTCCCGGTGTTTATTACTTATTGTAGTTGAGGCTATTGAGTGGAACCATTGAATTATTGTTCATGTTCAGATTGTTACTTATCATTATTTCATCTTTAATCTTGATCCATATGATTTCTCTTGTGAGGGGATACGGGTAGGCTACACTAGTGCAAATAAAAATTTTCTACCGCGTACACCAGGATTACTGTTGTCATAGATCACGGGATTACCACTAGACGCGCAGTTCTAGAATTGATGAAGTGCGTTGAGGCAGTGTAGACGTTCCACGTCTCCTCCTTGTCCTTGTCGCACGAGCAGCTCCCCTTGCACGGATTGTCCAAGCGCTATAGATGCAGTACCTTCGAGGTATCCACACGTACAGGGTGGAAGCGTCAGACGCCGGATTGCTAGGTCCACGCGTGCAACACAGGCGTGAGGAGTGGCGGCTGGGAATGATCTGAGGTCTAACCCTGGTCAGCTTGCCCCACCCTCTCTTATATAGGCGTCCCTAATGGGCTTCTACATTAGTAGCCCATTAGTAGCCTGAGCCTGGTCTAATTCGGATCCAATCCTCATTAGGCTTCCAGCCCCTTAAGTGTGTGACCCTATATGTTCATATGCGTATAGACATGACACGAATACACTTATTCTGTCAATAGTTGGCAGCCGCCTCTAGCAAGACGTGCCAACTCCTAAACGCATACAAAGATCATATCGGACGAACCATCACAAGGTTTAGTACATGTCTTTCAATTTGCCTCACGATATTTGGTCTAGCTCCAAGCTGACCTCCCTTTCTCGATACTGCGATTCGGAATCCCTTTACTAGGTTAACTCTTAACCTTATATAGCACGGCCATGCATTTCTGGATCCGATCACTCGAGGGGCCCAGAGATATCTCTCTCAAGTAGAGAGGGGCAAATCCCATCTTGATTGACCATGCCTTGCAGCATGCTTCAGGACAAATCCAAAAGCTACCTTTATAACTACCCAGTTATGGTGTAGCGTTTGATAGCTCCAAAGTAGGCCGATCCACATCTCAAGTACATGCGACAATCTTAGGTCTAAGGACAAAATGTACACGATGTGTAGAAAGAGAGAGAGATGCAACTAATTGCCAGTCTCAGGTTGGGTCAGTCCAACACCATGTTCATAACATGTGTCCACATCATTGGTTTGACATCTCCATGTCTATGACTTGCGAAACATAGTCATCAACCAATCAATGTGCTAGTCTAATATTCACGTGTGTCCTCACATGAACTCCGACTAGGGACAACTCTTAAATAACCATACAAGTAAAGAGTTTCACAAACAATTCACATAATTGCCAATCAATACAAGTTGCCTGATACGGATATTCAAGGAACATTACAATAACTCATGGATACATATGAAATATAATCATCTCTATGAGTGCCTCTAGGGCATATTTCCTTCAGTCTCCTACTTGCACTAGAGTCAATCTAAAAAGTATCTAATGCCAATTGCTCTTGTGTGCACTTCATGCGCGGGCTGCGGGAGAGGCTTAGTCAAGGGATCAGCAATATTTGAGTCCGTATGTATTTTTCATATCATGACACTACCATCCTCAACGAACTCTCGAATTTGATGGTAACGCATGCGAATATGTTTGTTCTTCTGGTGCTGTCTAGGTTCCTTGGCTTGTGCAATAGCACCATTGTTGTCACAATAAACATCCAAGGGATTGGACGCGCCCTGAACCACACCGAGAGCGATTAGGAAATTCCTAATCCAAACAGCTTCCTTTACGGCCTCCGAGGCAGCAATATATTCAACTTCTGTTGAAGAGGAGGTCACCGTATCTTGCTTGGAACTTTTCCAGCTCACAGCACCACCATTCATGACAAACACATAACCTGATTGCGATTTCGAATCATCTGAGTCGTTAAGGTAACTCGCATCTGTGTAACCCTTTACACTGAGTTCATCCTCACCTCCATAAACTAGGAACACATCCTTAGTCCTTTTCAAGTACTTAAGGATGTTCTTTACTGCTGTCTAGTGACCTTCACCTGGATCAGCCTGGTATCTGCTCGTAACACTTAGAGCATAGGAAACATCTGGGCGAGTACATATCATTGCATACATGATGGATCCAATAGCCGAAGCATATGGAACCCTACTCATGCGCTCACGCTCATCAGTAGTCGAAGGACACCGAGTCTTGCTGAGTTTTATGCCATGAGACATGGGTAAGAACACCTTATTAGCCTCTTCCATGCTGAACCTTTCAACACTTTGTCAATGTATGTACTCTGGCTTAATCCAATTAGCCTCCTTGATCTATCTCTATAGATCTGGATGCCTAGAATATATGCCGCTTCTCCCAAGTCCTTCATCGAAAAGCTATTTTTCAATGAGGTCTTAACAGACTCGAGCATAGGAATGTCATTTCCAATCAGCAATATGTCATCTACATATAAGATTAGAAATACCAGCGCTCTCCCACTTTCCTTCTTGTAACCACAAGGTTCTTGTTCGTTTTTGATGAAGCCAAACTCCTTTACAACTTCATAAAATCGAATATTCCAACTCCGAGATGCTTGCTTCAGCCCATAAATGGACTTCAGAAGTTTGCATACTTTTCCAGCATTGTTTGGATCGACAAAACCTTCGGGCTGCATCATATACACGTCCTCAGTTAGGATTCCATTTAGGAAAGCCGTCTTGACATCCATCTGCCATATTTCATAGTCAAAATGTGCAGCAATGGCTAGAATTATCCGTATAGATTTAAGCATCGCTACGGGCGAGAAAGTCTCGTCGTAGTCAACTCCTTGAACTTGTCGAAAACCTTTTCCAAAAAGTCGAGCTTTATGGATGTGAACATTTCCATCCATATCAATCTTCTTCTTATAGATCCATTTGCACTCGATGGCTTTAAAACCATCTGGCAGGTCAACCAAGTTCCAAACTTGATTGTCCCCCATGGACTCTATCTCGGATCTCATGGCGATCAGCCATTTCTTAGAGTCTGGGTCCACCATCGCTTCTGCATAGGTCGCAGGCTCATCATTGTCTAACAATAATAATTCCCGCACTTCGCGGAGCCTCGCCGACCTTCGTGGTTGTGGTGCTTCTGTTTCCACGGGTTCCTCAACTTGTTCTGCTACAATAGCATCACTCGTAGAAGCATCCCCAACTGGCTCATCTTGAACTTCTTCAAGTCGCACCGACCTTCCACATGTTCCCTTTGTGAGATACTCTTTCTCTAGTAAAACACCGCTACGAGCGACAAACACTTTGCCCTCCTCTCGGTTGTAGAAGTAATACCCTAAGGTTTCCCTCGGATATCCCATGAAAATTCACTTATCCTATTTGGGCGTTATCTTGTCCGACTGAAGTCGCTTGACAAATGCATCACAACCCCAAATCTTTAGAAAAGACAAACTGGGATTCTTTCCAGTCCACATCTCATATGGTGTCTTAACTACGGATTTAGATGGTACCCTATTAAGTGTGAAAGCTGTCGGTTCTAGAGCGTAACCCCAAAATGACAATGGTAAATCCGTCTGGCTCGTCATAGATCGAACCATGTTCAACAAAGTTCGATTACGCCGTTTGGAGACCCCGTTTCTTTGAGGCGTTCCGGGCGGTGTAAGTTGTGGAACAATTCCGCAACTCTTAAGATGATCGCTAAATTCGTGACTCAAATATTCACCTCCATGATCAGATTGCAAGGCCTTTATTTTCTTGCCACGTTGATTCTCTACTTCACTTTGAAACTCCTTGAACTTTTCAAAAGTTTTAGACTTATGCCTCATCAAGTAGACATAACCATACTACTGAAATCATCAGTGAAAGTAATGAAGTAGTGATATCCTCCTCTGGCTGTCGTTCTCATTGTCCCACATACATCAGTATGTATGAGTTCCAACAAGTCTGTCGCTCTCTCGGGTAAACCCAAAAAAGGCGACTTGGTCATCTTTCCAAGGAAACAAGCTGACATGTCTTGTATGATTCAAAATCAAACGAAGTTAGAAGACCATCACCATGGAGTTTCTTCATGCGCTTTTCACTTATATGCCCCAAACAGCAATGCCATAAATAGGTAGGACTCAAATCATTAGGCCAAAGCCTTTTAGCACTAACATTGTAAATAGATGCATCATCAAGATTTAAAATAAATAACCCATTCACAATGGGAGCATTAGCCATAAACATAGCATTCTTAGAGATTACACAACCATTGTTTGCACTCGCGAATGAATAACCATCCCTCATCAAACATGAAGGTGATCAAATGTTTCGACCCATACTAGGAATGTAATAACAATTATTCAACTCCATAATAAATCCTGAAGGAAGGTGAAGTTGCATGATGCTGACGAACAATGCAGCAAACCTTGCTTTATTTCCAATGCGAAAATCCACTTCGCCTTTCTGCACTTCTCTAGTCCTTATTAGCCCCTGCATCGAATTGCAAATATGAGCAACCGATCCGGTATCAAATACCCAAGAGTTAACATAGGAATCGGCGAGAAGAATGTCCACAACATTTACAACAAGCGTACCTGAGTGGGAAGTACTTTTACTTCCACTCTTCTTCAAAGAATCCTGGTACTTGCTGCAGTTTCTCTTCCAGTGGCCATGTTCATGACAAAAGAAGCACTCAGTGTCTTCTACAGGTCCAGCCTTTTGCTTGGGTGCAGGCTTAGGGATCGTATCCTTATCCTTGCCCTTCTTCTTCCAAGAAGTACCCTTTTTCTTGAAGCTAGGCTTGTTCTGCACAGCCATCACATGGCTATGCCCTGCACACTTCTTCATGTCACTTTCTGCTGTTTTAAGCATCCCACATAATTCATTAAGGCCCTTCTCCACCCCATGCATATGGTAGTTCGAAATGAACTGCCCATAGCTGGATGGAAGAGACGCCAAAATGAAGTCAGTGGCCAACTCTTGCCCTAGTGGAAAACCAAGCTTTTCCAAAGTCTGACTGTAACCAACCATTTTGATCACATGGGGGCCTACAGCTGCTCCCTCTGCTAGCTTGCATTCGACAAAGGACTTGGCAACATTGTACCTCTCAGTCCTTGCCTGATTTTGGAACATGTCCTTAAGCGCTACGATCATATCGTACGCTTCCTGATCCTCAAACTTCTTTTGGAGTTCAGGTTCCATGCATGCAAGCATAAGACAACTAACCTCAAGTGAATCATCACATGCTCTCTTGTAGGCGTTCTTTAGGGCAGCAGATGCATTATCAGCAGGTTCATCGGGGATTGGGGTATCCAGAACCGTTTCCTTTTTATCAGACCTGAGAACAATTCTCAGGTTACGGACCCAGTCCGAATAGTTTGCTCCATTTAGTTTATCTTTGTCAAGAATCGAACGCAAAGAGAAAGGTGATGTAGTGTTCGGTGCCATTGATCTACAACAAAAAACATGCAAAATACAAAGCCATGTAACCATGAAAGAGTAAAACATATTAAACAATTTAATAGCATATACTCCCACTTAAATCAATATCCCTCTATTGATACTAAGTGATTCAAGATCCACAATTAACAAGTCGACTAGTGAGCTTTAGCATCACTGCTAGAAGACAAGGTAAATCTGTAAGAAACACTTGCTAATCATATCACATATGACTCTTGTTGTTGGGTGACATCTCTATGTCAAAACTAGGCGCCCAACCTTTATGCCCCAAGGTCATTAACTGTTAAGATGACCTTGTCAAGCTCACCAACCCTTATGCGTGTAGGTATCCGATACAAACCCATCCATCCAAGGAAAACCGCGGCACCCTAATTTCATAGGCCCACCAACGATTGTACAGGGCATAGGATGGTGCAAGGTTTGGTTGGGAGGGCATGGTTTAACTTAAACTTTCCGAGGGATTGTTCTACTTCTATCATATAAGCATGCATACTAGTAAAACACATAAGAATAGCATTCACATAGATGTGACACAGTATGGCCCATTTTCTCATGGTGATCTCCATCGCCATAGAACCTGTCCACCATGATGATCTCCATCTTCATGTTCCATGTGAGCCATCCTCCAAGTGATGAGTCCTCCAAGAACTAATACAAGCTATTACTCCTAACAGCTAGTAATCAAAATTACATAGTATTGGGATCATCACAAGTTGGCACGCAGGCCATTACAATAAATGACAACACATATGGCTCCAGCCGTGTTGCCCTACTCACGACACGCAGGTCATGCAAAATTTCATACATGCATCACATACATATATGGGCCATAGTGATCACATACATCCTGCAAAAACAAGTTATGCACAGAATCGCATTCTACCGGATCATGTGACATCGCAACACCTAGTTACCTTAACGAGATACAAAAGGGGCTACGATTAAGGGGGGTCTAGGGGGTCTCCCCCTGCAGGGTTCGAAGGGGCAGCGCCCCTCGCGGTATCAAATTTACCGTAAACCGACTCCTGTCCCGATTCAATCAAACTCCTTTGATCACGGTACATCGATTTCAGATCTAGGTTCTGATTCGATCAATAATATTGATCTTCGCGTGATTCAACAGGATTTATGTGTCACTGTCTACCCCGATGGCGGAAGCCGACCGGTAGGGGTAAGTCATTCAATAACCTCAGATCACGATCACGGAAAGCAAGATCATAGATCAATCCTGAACCACCGCCATATAAATGATCACATCATTCATATCAATCTGCATATCACCATATGCAACCATCCCGAACCTATAACTGAACAGCATCGGCTCTGATATCACTGAAGGGATACGGGTAGGCTACACTAGCGCAAATCAAAATTTTCTACCGCGTACACCAGGATTACTGTTGTCATAAATCACGGGATTACCACTAGACGCGCAGTTGCGGAATTGATGAAGCGCGTCGAGGCAGTGCAGACGTTCCACGTCTCCTCCTTGTCCTTGTCCCACGAGCAGCTCCCCTTGTGTGGCTCGTCCAAGCGCTACAGATGTAGCACCTCCGAGGTATCCACACGTACAGGGTGGAAGCGTCAGACGCTGGACTGCTAGGTCCGCGCGTGCAACATAGGCGTGAGGAGTGGTGACTGGGAATGATCTGAGGTCTAACCCTGGTCAGCTCGCCCCACCCTCTCTTATATAGGCGTCCCTAATGGGCTTCTACATTAGCACCCCATTAGTAGCCTGAGCCTGGTCTAATTCGGATCCAATCCTCATTAGGCTTCCAGCCCCTTAAGTGTGTGACCCTATAGGTTCATATGCGTATAGACATGACACGAATACACTTATTCTGTCAATAGTTGGTAGCGGTCTCTAGCAAGACGTGCCAACTCCTAAACGCATACAAAGATCATATCGGACAAACCATCACAAGGTTTAGTACATGTCTTTTCCTTTGCCTCACGATATTTGGTTTAGCTCCAAGCTGACCTCCCTTTCTCGATACTGCGATTCGGAATCCCTTTACTAGGTTAACTCTTAACCTTATATAGCACGACCATGCATTTCTGGATCCGGTCACTCGAGGGGCCCAGAGATATCTCTCTCAAGTAGAGAGGGGCAAATCTCATCTTGATTGACCATGCCTTGCAGCATGCTTCAGGACAAACCCAAAAGCTAACTTTATAACTACCCAGTTACGATGCAGCGTTTGATAGCCCCAAAGTAGGCCGATCCACATCTCAAGTACATGCGACAATCTCAGGTCTATGGACAAAATGCACACGATGTGTAGAAAGAGAGCTGCAAATAATTTCTAGTCTCAGGTTGGGTCAGTCCAACCCCATGTTCATAACATGTGTCCACATCATTGGTTTGACATCTCCATGTCTATGACTTGCGAAACATAGTCATCAACCAATAAATGTGCTAGTCTAATATTCACGTGTGTCCTCACATGAACTCCGACTAGGGATAACTCTTAAATAACCATACAAGTAAAGAGTTTCACAAACAATTCACATAATTGCCAATCAATACAAGTTGCCTGATATGGATATTCAAGGAACATTACAATAACTCATGGATACATATGAAATATAATCATCTCTATGATTGCCTCTAGGGCATATTTCCTTCATCTTGAGTAGTTCATTTAGTTCTTGAGGACATGGGAGGAGTCATGTTGTTAGTAGTGGAATTGTGTTGAGAAATATTCAATGGTTTGATATTTAAGTTGTGGTGTTATTCTTATAGTGGTGTCGTGTGAACATCGAGTACATGATACTTCACCTTTATGGGCCTAGGGGAATGCATTTGTATTTGGCTACTAATTATGGGGTTGCCGAAGTGACAGAAACCTAAACACCCGTTAGGAAACCTTTGCACAAGGGAGTGTAGAATCTCAAAGTTTAAGGTTGTGGTTATATTTCTATCTTAATTACTTTCTTGTAGTTGCGTATGCTTGCAAGGGGTATAATCACAAGTATGTATTAGTCCAAGTAAGGTCGGTACATTAGCATAGGTTCACCGACACAACACTTATCCAACCAAAAAGATTAATCAACTATATGAAGCGAAAGCACTTGACAGTATTCCTATGTGTCCTCGAGAACGTTTGGTCATCTTAAGAAATACAACCGGCTTGTCCTTTGCTGAAGAAGGATTGTTACACTTGCTGCAATTATTATTATTGTCTTTTATTTACTTGGACTTTATTTATCTGCATTATCAAAAACCCCTAAAAAATCCGTTTGCTAGTATTTACAGTGAATTCCTGATCCAAACCACTTGTCAACACCTTCTGTTCCTCGTTGGGTTCGAAACTATTATTTATCGAAAGTACTACGATACACCCCCTATACTTGTGGGTCATCACACACTGAAGCCGGGTTTCTTGATTTGTTTGTACTTTCATTCCCTCCTCAGATTGTAGGAATCACATAGGTTTTTGTAGGACACCAATCTTTTCCTTTGGATCAGCGTAGGATTTTTGTAGGATGTGGATCCTTAGATTTTATGCTATAAATGTTGTTTGATTCAACTTATGAATTTCTTTAAAGGATTTGCACTCTATTTTGGAGGAAAATTTCCATCCACTCCAACATCTTTGTACAATTCCTTCCGATTTCCTATGCAATCAACCACTACACTTGATCCAAAATCCAGTAGGTATCTAATCCTATAGGATTCAAGTGGACATGCCTCTATACCAATAAAAAAGTGGCGCTGCCAGCATTTTTTCTCATTCATGTGTTCATGTGATCCAAAGAGTCGCTCATTTTTTATGTAACTGAATGATCGGTCCCTCTTTTAAAATAGACAACTAGGAAAGTAAGATATGGAAGAAATCCAAATATTCAGAATAGCAGAATTACTAATCAGGATTTTCGTATTCACACTATTAACATGAACAATGAAGAATGGTGGTGTTAGAATATGTATGCCAGTAACACACTTTTTGTCTCCAATTCGGATGTTGTAGGAAACAAGGAGCTGATGTTTGTAATCCCATCACCTATTCTGAATAATCGGCCAGGCATGTGGTTCCTCGCTCGATCGTCTGATGGTGAGCGCTTGATGATCATAATTAAGACATATGGCATGGGGGTTGCCCATGGCGAAGATGCTCAAGTCATTACCCATGCTCAAAATGGGACTAACTCGCGCCTATATCATCCGCTCGTGTCTATGTTTTTAACACATTGCTAGCTATACTAGGCCTCCAGGGGTCATCATTTGCAGGTAGGTGAACAATCTAGGTGACAACTCTCTGTTTCTCGGTCTCAATTATCAAATAATTGACAAGATGATGAAGAAACATGTATGCCAGGATCCTGATGGTACATTGTTCCCATTCATGAGAAAAAACTGTGTGTACACAACATAGAAGAGTTTTCGTGGAATACAATTCCCTCGGATTAAACGCTGCAACTTGTAGCCAACTGAAGGTAATCCTGTGGCATTTATCAGCCTTCCCAAAGATGGTTGGAATAGTGTTCGACATGCGGTAATTTGCTTTAGGCCTAGCTTAGGTGTTGTAGGCTCGTTGTTATGTTTCTAGACTGAGTTGTGCAACTTTCTCGTGTATCGCTATGTCATCTTTTTTCCGTCGTGGTTCAATAGTTGACAGTTAATATACTGTTTTTATTAGCTAGTTTGAATCAGTTTATATGATCCCTGCCATGCTTTTGTAATTAGTATTGTCTTCCACGTTATAATCCATGTAGCGGTTCTTATCTCGCAGCATCATTTTTGTACTATATTTATCAGTATTGTTACTGTGCAGCTTTGTGTTCTCATAGGAATATTCCTTCTGGAAAGAAAAATTAGGTCACCACAGCCAGAAAATAGGCCTTAAATGGGCCGTAATTGATCTAGGCTCGGTACGCCAAAGCAGGAAAATATGTTTATGCAGATTTTCTAAAAAAATTGTTTATGCAGACTCGTAAAAAAAACAAATGTTTACGCAGACCCCATATTGTCACTGATACATGGAATACTTTTGGCGCAAGGCTGAAACCTTTTGGCGCTACGATGAAATTACTTATTCAATATGTATCCTCGCTCATCCTTCCACAGTCCGCCACCCCCAAATCAAATCCCCCACCCCATCTCACCACCACACACACGCCCTCCCGGTACCAAGAGTCATCATCACTTCCATGTCGACCCCCTTTGATGGATCGAAAGCACTCCGGTGCGGTGATCCCGAGCCAACCCCCTTTGAAGGTTGGATAAATGCCGGCATGTCGGAACGGGACTGCGAGTATGGCAGGTTAGCCCTCATGCCTACCGTGGAATGGCCCCATCCTACGAGGTTGCTGGATGACCTAACGAAATCTCTAGAGGCTATCCACATCATCTGGTCCCATGACTTTATCATTGAAGTGTATGCGCCCCCGGTGGATTTATGGTTACATTCCGGAGGGAAACTGAATGCTATCTTGTGTTCAAGGAATCCCCCGTTATCTGCCTGGGTGTGTAGGTTAGCTTCGCACGGTGGCACCCAGGTTGGGGCGCCTCAGATTGCTCTGAGTTACCCTTTTTGACGAAGATAACCTTCGAGGCCCTGCCGCGACGGGCTTGGGGCCACGAGACACTGAAGGAGCTGCTAAATGTCCTTGATAGTGAGTTGGTGAAGATATTTCCTCTGAGAGACTACTGGTGTCTATCGGTTGTTGCATGGTTGAAGGAACCTTCACACATGACGAAGGTCCTCTTTGTTGACTTGCGGGGGCATGAATCGATAATGGCCGACAGCATGCTGCAGTCGCCATTTGAGAGGGAATGGCCTATGTTTAATCATCGCGTGCTCGTCCATGTTCAACATGTGCTCTGCGACAATACTCACAATGGCAGATGTTATGCCCTTTTCACTACTAGGAAAACGCCTGTTCGTGGCGCACCTGAAAAGGCCTTCCGTGGCGCACTAGCAGTGCACCACGGGCCTCCCGCTACGGCTATCTCATAGCCATGGAGCACTGCATGGTGCGCCACGGTTGTGTCGAGATAGGCATGGCGCACTATCAGGTGCGCCACGGCTAGGGGTACAGGTGCGCCACGGATGTGTTTTTCAAAAAACAAAAAAAAATGCAAAAAACACCCTCGTTTTGAATTGCAAAAGCAATCGGGTCCGTGCGTCGCCGTCGTGTCGCCTCGCTGGAGCATGGTCGTGGCCACGACCTACCACCGCAGGGAGGTGCGGGAGGCCGTGGCCGTGGTAGTCCTTGCCGGCATCGAGGCAGTAGATGGTTGGAGAAGGGGAGGTACAATGAGAGGGAGGAAGAGAAGAAGAGAAGGAGGAAGGGAGGTAGGTGAGGAGAAGGAGGCCGCCGTCGCCTGTCGTCGCTGCGAGGAGGAGGAGGCCGCTGTCGCCTGTCGTCGCTGCGAGGAGGAGGAGGCCGTCGTCGCCGGTCGTCGCTGCGAGGAGGAGGAGGCCGCCATCGCCCGTCATCGCTGCGAGGAGGAGGAGAAGGCCGTCGTCGTGCCACCATCACTTGAAGGAGAGGAAGAGGCCGAAGCAAGGACGCCAGAGCAAGGTGGCCAGAGATAGGTGAAGGGGAAAAATGGGAAGGAGGAGAAGGAGAAGGAGAAGGAAGAAGGAGAAGGAAGAAGGAGAAGGAAAAGGGGGAGGGAAAGTTGAGGCGTAGGTGGGCGGGGTGGTGATTCAAATTTGAATCCCGCCCAAGCTTATCTGTGGCGCACTAGGTGGTGGTGCGCTACGAGTAAGTTTTCTCTATTTTTTTTCTAAAGGAAAAAATGGTCTTTTGACCGTAACTTTTTACACTTTTCGAATTTTGAAAATATAAAAAATCTCTAAAAAATCTCTAAACTAGGTGGCGAAATCTCGTTCTCGTCATTTTGGTATATTATACGACTTTTTTTGACATCGTATGCAAAAGTTACGACCATTTTACCATGGCATGACTTTTTTTTGCAGAAAAAGTGGAACATCATGTTTGTTAATTTTCCTAGAAACGATACCACATTGCCTACATACATATGAAATGATTTTATTTTTTGAAGTGTTTATCATTTTCTTTTATTTTTTAGAAAGCCTAAAAAGACGATCCAAGGGGGGGTGGAGTTAGTGTAGGCCACTTAGTCGTAGGGCACTAGGACAGAGTGCCCTACGTCTAAGTTGACCTAGCTGCTGCAACATACAGCTCCGTAGCGCACTAGGCCAGAGTGCCCTATGGCTAAGTTGCACATCCGTAGCACACCTTGACCTAGTGCGCTACGGGTATGTGTGTTGCGGCCACACGTGCCCTGGCCCACACATAGGCGTGGCGCATCACCCCCATGTGCGCCACTCTTATAGCAGTTAGCCGTAGGGCACCTGTGGGAAGTGCGCCACGCCTATTTTACCCGTGGGGCACCACTAGCACGTGCGCCACGGATGTGTGGATTACCTATAGCCGTTTTCCTAGTAGTGTTTTCCTCACATCTTCTCTATGTTGCTCGAAGGGTGGATGGCATAGGACCTGCTCTTGTTCGTGATGGTATCCACGAATTCTATGGCTCAATGGGTCGGTCTAGGGGTCTGATTCTGCATAATTTAAAGTAAGGAATTTGATACTGCATTTGGTACTGAATCTGCTCTAGTGTATGTGAAATGAACAAGTCAAGCTCTAATGTCCTGACATTGTAATGTGATGTGCTAGTGTACAAACTGGTTGTATTATTGTGTTCGAAATTGTGAACTAAATGTGTGAATTCATTGCCTTTTTGTATGATGGTAGTGCCACATGTTGGCGCTAACTACGCCATCTATTAATTTGGTCATACTGAAGCATACAACTTCGAGTGATCAGTATAAGTTGGTTCTTACCTGAGCTGTCTGAAACTCGGCAAGTCAAGGCCACTTTGTCTCTATCACCTACAGTTTAAATGGCATGATTACATGGCTTTGGGTACATCAAATCGATTGGGAATATTCAAAGCCACCCAAACCATCTCGAAATATAACATTTCTTGAAAATATGATCCTGTGTTGTAAGACTTGAATATGACACGATTTTTTGTCAATCAGGAAAACTCCGTCCAGTACTTTCCATGTTAGAATCATGCATTGCCAAAGTTCTTTGCTAGCTAAGTCATATCAAGTCTTACAATATCGTTCAATTTTCTCCCATTCCAACTTCATTCTTTTGGATGCTGTGTTGGTATAGCCAGGTCAGGTGGACCATCGACCTTCAGTACAATGTATTTTTACTACTCGGCCTATGGAAATTATTTTTTCAAACCCACTTCAGACAAAAAACTTCCCATAATCTTGTTTGAAAAAACTCTTCCCTTAATTAGCCTTTGGTGGTGAGCAAAGCCGCCAAACCCCAGTACATTTTACCAAGTACATTGAATTTCACTAAGGATCTAATGAAGAGATTAGACATTCGACCCAAGTCTGGCCCAAAACATTTCAAATTCAGTGAGGAGCTAATTAGTACTTCTGACCCAACTCTGGCCAAAAATCTCGTTAATTTATCCATTCTGGGGTTAGGTCGGCCGTGGGCCGGCAACCCTCACATTGTTACTTTTTTTCTAAGGATGAAGCACACTGAAGAAGCCCATGATAATAAGCCCATTTATTCAGAAGATTGGACCCCAACTTTTTTGTATCACCCAAAATTTTCTTAATTTAGCATTTTCCATTCCATTCTGATAAATTATAGTTTAAGCTTTTCCTACCCAAGTTTTATTTATACAGACCATGTAGCATTTTTATGGCAATCTTCAAGATCGCTGCATTTTATGTGATTTCAACATTTCTAAACCTAATCTTTTAGGAGTAGCATAGTTGGTTCTGGCATAGTTGAAGCGCACACAGTTCACATTTGTTGAATTCTTGAGTTCGATTCGAATCCTAGATTTATCAATATATATATAATCTTTGTCATACTTGTACATTTTTTCCAGCATAAACGTTTTTTGCACAGAGAAGGCTAACATCTAGGACCTAACAACGTTACCATGTTCAAAACAGGGGAGACTGACATGTGGTACCCACTAGAGAGACCTAATACGGAGGAGGCATCGAGCAACGTTGGCAAGTTCCAAATAGGGAGGCGCGAGTGAGTAAAAATCCCAGCATGCACACGTTTCTTGTACTGAGAGGCTAACATGGGGGACCCACCAGCCTGTATAAACGGCTAATGCATCGAGCAACATTGCCAAGTTTGAAAAAGGGAGGAGCAAGAATGAAAAAAGTCCAGCATGCACATGTTTCTTCTAATGAGAGGCTGACACGGGGACCCACCAGCCTGTATAAATGGCTGATGCATCGAGCAACGTTGCCAAGTTCAAAACATGCAGGCGTGAGCAAGAAAAAAAGTCCAACATGCACATGTTTCTTCTAATGAGATGCTGACCCTTCATTCCTTCTCCCGGTCGATGCTACGCATGGACCGTTGGACAGAGAAGGCCCACACTTCGGGGATTGTTTGCCCATGTATTAGTGTGAGGCACCTATAACTGTATGGGTTATCTCCGGTTACTTTTAGCGGTTAGCGATGCTTCTTATTAGTCCTTAGTCGAGGTGGAGGCATTTTGGCTTCAGATGGGTTATCTTCACTTGAACTCTTTGTGTTGCTTTGGTTTGATGACGGAGTAGACTCGTTGTCTTCGGGCCTCCTTACCTTCTGGCTTCTTGGGGCATTTGTGTTGTGGAAAGGACTTCCCGTTGATTCGGTGGAGGATTTATTTGTATTGTTGTTCCTTTGGGTCAAGTAGAACTAAGGAAAATGAGTAGAAGTTGTCATATTTCTTTATGTGGCCATCCTGCTGAGTAGAGGTTTCCGGCTATGGGTTTGCGAGGGTCAGCGTAGGGATAAATCAACAAGGTGGTCAAAAATTTAGGATCAGATGATCCAAGGCAGACAAACAACACATTCCAAGGATCATATAAGCACATGACAAGCAAACAAGGTGTACAATAGGTACTAAGGGGTGACTACGTGCCATAAGGAGAATCCTATATTAGGGATGCTAATCCTAAGTACGGACATTATGGGGGCCTTGACTTCTATCTTGCCATCTATTGTTGTTGGTGTCGTGCTTGATCAATTTGGGGGGGGTGATAAAGGACTCCGTTGGTAGGGTGATCTTATAGTGTCTTTTGTCATTGGTAGCTCCTTTATTTTGCTTTTATTGGGGTCTCTTTATTATGGGATCTCTATCTTCATAGTCGCCAAGTCGGACTTTGTTTTTGGAAACGGAACATTTTAAGTAGAAGAGATATAGAGTAATCCATTTTCAACACTTTTAAATAAGAGAAGATGAGATAAGACTCTTTAAGTAGTTTTTGAAAGTCGGTGTTTTCGGAAATAGGGGTTGTCCTGTCTAACGTCCATGCTAACTAAGGTCTCCTATAGTCAGGATGACTTTGATACCAAGTCTGTGGCGCCCCCGGATTTACGGTCCGAGAATACCTGTTATGCATGCAATCCACATTCCCATGATTAGTGAGCCGTGAGCATAACCGACAAGTATCATTACCACATCCATAATTAACTAATACAAGTACTTACATTTATGCCATTATGGCGATACCACATCAATAGCGGAAGTCTTCAAGTGCAGACCCCATGTCATGCCTTAACCTACAGGCGACTGACTGGGAAGATGGCCTAGCTCGCATAGACGTCAGCATCTCCATCTTTTCTCGATCATCTGAAAGTCTGGCCAAGTAAATAGCTAGGGACAATGTCGTTGAGTATTTTGAATGTACTCGGAAACCACCTTAAGAGAACAATAATAAAGGATATGCAATATGGCTATGGTAGGATGGATCCACGGGAGGTTCTTCTATAAATCAGTTTCTCTTGTAGATATATCATATCTCTATCTTTGTTGAAAACTTTTGTAAAACATTTTGGAAACATTTTTGGAAAGTTTTTAAGAAAACACCAGGATTGGGTCACCCATTTGTTCTTCCTTCCGGTCATCTCATGACCAAACTCCTTCCTCCTTTTTCCCGACCATCTCATGGTCAAAATTTCCAAGCCATTGCTTTTCCGAAGTCCTTTTTAAAATCAAAACCATCACCGCCGTACATCAGCCATCACAACCGTCCATGACCAAGGACTCGGCTATTCGAATAGATTTACACTCTGCAGAGGTTGTACACTGTACCGACACCAACCGATTACCCGTCCCTGATCTACACTGATCGTGGGTCGAATAACCGGTCAAGACCTTCCGGATGCCCTCTCCGATACAAATGCCTACCCTATGAAGTTAATCCCCTAAAAACTAGGACGCCCTATATAGTTAACCAAGCCAACCGGAGCATGTTTTGCACCTTGTCTGGTGTGCGCTTTCAATGAGGGGCTCATAGTATCGCGTGGAGGCCCGCAGACCCTTCATTCCTTCTCCCGGTCGATGATACGCATGGACCGTTGGACAGAGAAGGCCCACCCTGCAGGGATTTTTTGCCCCTGTATTAGTGTGAGGCGCCTATACCATATTAGACAAACTTCTAGCCTAGCCCCGTCCCATTCCAGAGTAATGTGGTTGCACGGGTTAATTGCTCAAGCATTAGGAACTGTACAGCCCGACATGTTTTCGTAAACATTTTTCCTCCATCTTCCGTCCGACCATTTTGTAAAACCAAAACCTTTCGCATTTTCCAAACCACTTGGTAGGCCAAGCCTCACCAAGGTTTTCTCATAAAACATTTTTGTAAGACTTTTTCCGGGGTCTTCCCATCCTACACTTTTACTTAGGCTAAAACGGGGTCTCCAAGGAGTTATGGTGTTAAACACCATCTACTACACTAAGGGCAGGTAGGTATCATAAAAATGGGTTGTACCTAATGGTACTAAGGGGTAATGGTTTGGAGGAGCCAAACATTCCCCACATAACATAATATAGTAAAACAATGCATTTTTTATAAAAGGGTAGATAAAACATGCATAGATAAAATAATAGGACAAGGCAGATGAGCAAGAAGGTGGCTTTCCTATGACCAGCGAGATGTCCCTTGACTCTTTAGGTTACCAGAAGACCAATAATAACAATAGTAAGAAGAACTCGATGTTTCCTTCTTCTGGGCGTCTTACAGTCGCAACTATCGCCGTTATCGAGCAATCATGCAAGCAAACAACACCACAATCAATGCAATGCTTACAAGCACCAATACATACAGCAAGAAGATAACCGAGCAAGTTTACATATCAGTAAGGATTGAGGATTTGGTTAGGGAGGCAAAGGAAAATTCTTGGCTTGCAAGTGGGGATTCCCTATTTAAGATTTAAGGTCCAAAACCACCTAGATAAAGGGTTTTGGAGCAATGCCAAGTTCTGTATGATAACATTTTGTAAAAATTCGACCATCAGATAGATATTGATAAAACGAATCCAACAAAAGTGGTTTCACTATTTTATCAATTTCTATTGATTTATAATGATTTTTATAATGGATAAAACTCTAGTTGTAGAAAATAATTCACCAGACATAATATGGAGCTCCAAAAATTATTTCCTTGTGTTATTAAGTAGTATTTAATGTACTGATTCAAGAGGTGTTGGAATCACCTCAAAATATTTAACAGAATGCCCTTGAGAAATTCCCAAAGACAGTAGTGGCTGAGATTTGTCTTTTTCATCATATTTAATCTACAAAATCTTTTTATGTGATTACAAGGATACATGTTAGATACTGAAAATACCTTTCTTCAGAAATTGTAATCAACATTTTTGGATTTACGGAGCTACTGTTATGAATTTATTAGTGAATAAACCATACACAGAAATGTTTAATTCACCATAAATCAAGAAAAAGCTCAATAAATCTTGGGCTCCTAGGTTTTGGTACTTATTAGTATAAAGGTTTACTGGGAGTTGCAATTAGGTTAAAACCTCATTTGGTTTGACCTAGGGAATTTCCTAAAAACAAAAGGAGGCTATTTTTGTTATTTTAGTTGTGGGTAAACTAGGAAGCAATTTATGTGGGGCCAGTGGGACAAACAAGGTATGGCTAAGAGATTTCAGTAACAATTGGGTTTACTCCATTTTAATCTACCAAACTCTCTAAAGACATTTATTAGTGGAAGGAACACATGTAACTATTTTATTTTCTAGGAGTTATCAGTATAATATTTTGGTCCAAAACCAAGTCTGCCTGTTAAGGTGTGGACTTAGGTACTTGTGAAAAATACAAAATTTTTTTAGGATTTTTCATTTTCAAAAATATTTAAACCAGAAGATCATTTTTTCTGGATCTAGGCAAATGAATAAAAGGGGCATCGATCTTGGGCCAGATTTGTGGCGCAGTGGGCCGAGCGAGTGGATTTCAGCCCAGCGGGCGAGACGCTGCGCGGGAGGGGGAATTAGAATCCCGCGGGGCGGGGCCTGTCTGTCGGCAAGAGCAGGGCCGCGAAGGGGTATGGAGAGCCAGCAGCCGTTGGATTAGAAGGGGATCGACGGTGATGCGCCATCGTCCTCCTCTATCCACACCCGCATGAGCAGAAACCCTAGAGAGGGACAGAGAGGAGCGGAGGGGCTTACCAGGGGCTCGAGGGCGTCAGAGATCTAGCAGAGGTGAAGCGGCGCACCGAGGCGAGCCCAACGAGGGGCAGCACAACCTGGTTCATGCCCGGGAAGAGCCTCACGCGTCTGTGCCCTCGAGACGTGCTTGGGTGCTTGATGGCGATGCCGATGGGAGCTGTCATGAGCCAAACAAAGGGCAAGGTTAGATGTAGGGGGAGGAGGGGAGCACGACATAATAACATGCAGAGAGGGGGGTGCAGAAGAGAGGGATCTATGCCTAGATTTCGAGCAATGGCCGAAGAGGAGGGTTCTTCTTCTCCTGAGCAGAGCAGGGAGAGTGGGAGGGAGAGGTAGCTCTGGGAGGTGAGGTGGAGAGAAGAGGGAGCAAATGGGGGAGTGGCAGCGGGTTTGGTGGCCTCTGGCCAATTTATTTGAGGAGGAGGAGGTCCATGGTGGACCTTGTCCACTAGGGCAAAGGAGGAGGGGTGCTGACAGGTATTGGGCAAGGGGGACGGTGGGGGAGGTGTGTGTGTGGCCTAGGCACGACCAGAGAGGACAGGGGAGTGGTTGCTGCTGCTACATGAGTTTAATGAGCAAACCAGAAGGATATGACCAATGTCTCTCCTTCAAACAAGCACAAGAGGACAAGGTCTAGGGTTTGCTACAGTCCGGTGGTACTTTACTGGTCGAACAGAGAGGTAGTGATGATAGTGCAAGAGTGCTTGACAAGGTTCAAGGGAGGTTTGATTAGGTTTGGATCAAGTTTGGAGATGATTCCATATATTGTCCAATTAAGGGTTTGTGAAGCAACCCTAGATTTTTGAATTACACAAGATGAGCCCAAGGTGATGGTGTGTGTATAGGGTCATTGCATAACCATAGGAATTATTTGGGATTTTTCTAGTAATTAAAGGTGCACTTAAACTCAAATATTAAAATAGTCTAGAAGTAGTTTCTAGAAGCTTATTTTATATTTTTACATTGTCCAGGGTTTGTTTTTTATGTGAAAAGGTCCTTAATACCATATTACACATTGTATAATTTATTTGGAATTTATTGAGATGTAAAAGTATTCTTAAGGAATGATTTCTTGTTTCTGCCATTTAAGAAAAAGGGCAAAAAGAAATAATAAGGAATCTCAAAAATATTTGTTTTTGAGATGGGAGGGTGGAGTATGATGTATAGAACTCAATTATGCATTGAGTTGGCAAAGGGGTTTGGAGAAGAAGAAACTTTCCTTTAGAGATAGAGATTCTAGGGTTTTGCCAGAAAAAGAATTTAAATGGTTTTAGGCTCCAAATAATTAGGGGAATTATTTGGGGATTTATCATATCCAAGGTAGATGATGTAAACTTAAGTATACATCCTTTACAACTTGGGTTGTTTAATAAATATGGTGAAAAGGGAAGAAAACTAGATTTTTGGGAATCTAGGGTTTTGTTAAATTTGTACCACCAAAACATGGTTGTATCAGGGAGCTCAGTGCTCACCTAGGTACAAGGGATAGCGGGATAGATAGACCAAGTTATGTAGATGATAATGGTGCCAATAGTTATGCTTTTTGTATTTGAGGTGGTCTAGAAGAGGTGTCAAACTTTGTTGAAAACAAGGCTACCATAGCAGGAGTGTCATGATTTCTTCTAAACCATGTGGGTTTAAGAAGCACAAAGCTCCAATGGAGACAAGTGAAGGATGGACTTAAAGACCATGGTTAGTAGAACATAACCATGCAGAGAGTTGGTCAAGGGGTGGTAGCATATAGATGTGAGCTTCTGCCAAAATAGGCAAGATGATAAGATTTGCAGAAAAGGTTATCATCTTGACTACAAAACCATCATGGATGAGTGGGAACCAGAAGAGTTTATCCAAGGGTAAGAGTGGTCTTTGGTAGTACTAGTGATGTACTACAAGGTGGTTCAAATACATTCTCCAGGATGCACATAGTTTGGAAGAGGTAGAGCTCCAAAGATTGAATCTAGATAAGAATTCCAGACATCGCCATTTTGGCAGATTTAGGGTTTTAGACTAAAGTGCAAGTGTAGATGATTTTGAGAGGATGCTAAGTTCCAAACTCATGATAAAGGAGATGATGTTGAAGTGTTAACTAAGTATATAGGATCCATGCTTAGATTGGGTCTTCACTGTGTTGGAACTATTAGAAGGGATTATTCCTTGATTGATCTAAGTAGGATGGGAGATGATCACCTTAGTGGCTTAGGATAGATCCAGATTTGGATGCTTGGTTTGAGATTGATGATTACAAACATGGATTGGGTCCTAAGGGATGAGCTACTAGATTAGCTCACTCTAGTACCTAAGAAAACAAGGCAATTCATCAGACATCAGATCAAGGCAATTCATCTTATCAAACTTATCCAACTACTACTAGGGTTACCATAAGGCCTATCTTGAGGTAGGGATGGGTATTTTGAATTTTTATGTTTTGATGTAAGATAATTACCTCTTGGTATCTCTAACGAGATTGGAAAGAAAAGGTTTTAATAGAGGTTTTGGAAAGTATAGGGATAACAGTAGCTGGGAGTTCTGTCTTGAAAACATAAGGAGATTATACTTAGGTCTCCATAGCTTTGTTAATAGAAACTAGTAAAGTATTTTGTTGTGTCAAAATCATCTTGGCTTAGGTTTTTGAAATGCCAGGAAATTTGAGAATATAAGGGTGAGCCAAGACATCTCTTTTGTAAAATAGCTTTTGGTAAACTAGTGTTGAGATGGGAATTACACTATCATATGCATGAACACAAGCAAACAAGTAAGAAAACATTGCAACACTTAATAAGATAAAGTTTTTATTCCCCCTGATTTTTGCCTTCCTGATAGTAGATCAGGGTTGCTGAAATTGGGATGTTACAAACAACTTGCACACCTTTCCTTCTTGACCATTTACCACAAAGCCATCTCGCTGATCCATGTAAATTTCCTCATCCAACTCTCCATTAAGGAAAGTTTTCTTTACATCCATTTGATGAACAAGAAGACCGTGAGAGGCAGAAAATGAGAGGAATACTCGAATGGTGGTCAATCTGGCAACATGTGAGTAAGTGTCAACCTTCTTTTTTAGTGTATCCCTTGGCCACAAGCCATGCCTTGTACTTCTCAATAGTACCATCAAGTCTAAGATTTTTATTAAATACCCACTTGCATCTTACAGGTTTACAGCCATAAGGGCGATCAATGATCTCCCATGTCCCATTAGCTAAGATGGAATCCCTCTCATTACGGATGGCTTCCTTCCAGTAGTCAGCATCAGGATATGCATATGCTTCTGAAATGGAAGTGGGAGTGGCATCCACAAGGTACACAATGAAATCATCACCAAAGGAATTTGCAGTCCTCTGTCTCTTGCTCCTTTTAGGAATTTCATTATCATCCTCCTTAGGACTTTCAAAGTGTTTAATTGGAATGGTAGGTTCAGAAAATGTAGCAAAATCCTGATTACATGAACTAGGTATGTCTGGATTTGATGAGTTAGGTTTATCCTTCATAGGAAAGATATCCTCAAAGAAATTCGCATCAGTCGACTCCATGATTGTACCAACAAGAATGTCAAGTACTTAAGATTTTACTATCAAGAATCTATAACCAATTCTATGGAAAGCATAGCCCAGAAAAACACAATCAATGGTTTTTGGTCCAAGCTTGTGCTTCTTGGGGATTGGTACATTAACCTTTACCAAACAACCCCAAGTACATAACTAAGAGAGTTTTAATCTTTTACTCTCCCATTCTGCGAATGGAATAATTTATTTCTTCTTTGTTTGAACTTGGTTTAGGACATGACATGCAGTCAATAGTGCCTCCCCCCACCATTCCTTGGAGAGACCCGGTGTGTCTAACATGGCGTTAACCAAATCTTCTAGAGTATGATTATTTCTTTCGGATACTCCATTTTACAGGGGTTAGTAGGGAGGCATCCTCTCATGAATTATTCCATGTTCCACACAAAAGGAATCGAACTCATTGGAAAAATACTCTCCACCATGATCATACCTAAGCCTCTTAATCTTTCGATCAAGTTGATTTTCTGCTCAGCTTTATAGATTTTGAAGAAACTCAAAGCCTCATCTTTTGATTTCAGAAGATACACATGAAAGTATCTCGTATAATCATCGATCAAAGTCATGAAATATTTCTATCCACCTTTGGTCAACACATGATTCATCTCACAAAGATCAGAATGTATGAGCTCTAGTGGTGTTAAATTTCTCACTTATGTAGTCGTATGTGACTTACGAGGTTGTTTTGCTTGCACGCAAACTTGGCTCTTAGATCCCTTAACAGTAGTGAAAACAGGGATTAAATTCATTTTGGAAAGCCGCGTCATACAAACAAAATTAATATGGCAAAGACGAGAGTGCCAGACATTTGATTAAAAATTCGTGTAAATATGATTAACAACTTTATTACAAATGTCTAACAGAGATAAGCAGAACAAGCCTCCGCACTCATAACCTTTACCAACAAAGGTTCCATGCTTAGAAATTACAAATTTATTGGACTCGAATATAATATTGTAGCCGTCTCGACACAAAATATATCCGCTAACAAGATTTTTATTTATTGAGGGAACATGATGCATGTTCTTCAGGCGCACGGTCTTTCCCAAAGTGAACTTCAGATCGACCGTACGAACACACCACGAACAGAAGCATGCGAGTCGTTCCCCATCATGATGGTTTGAGTCCCTCTGAACTGATATGAAGAAAACATGGAAATATTAGAACATACATGTAAATTAGCGCCCGTATCAATCCACCAATTAAGAGTATGGCATAATGAAAGAACAGTAGGTAATATACCATACCCAACATCTTTCATCTCAACATCGCTCATCACAACATTAGAAGTCTTGCTGGCGCTTGTCAAAGCGGTTGGGACAAGCAGGAGACCAATGATCAGGATCACCGCACACATGACAAGCATCTTTATTCTTATCAGTCTTCTTCTTGAAGCTGTTAGACTGTGAGGCCTTGTTCTTTCCATCGAAATTTCCTTTGCCATCAAACTTTACCTTATCCTTAAACTTGTGAGGCTGGAAGTTCCTTTTCTGTACCAGATTGGCATTAGAACCTCCCTCGGTACCTCGATCACGTGTGTCTTTTTCTCCCACCTTCTCTTCCACATCAAGAGTCCCAATGAGATCCGTCACAGAAAAACCTTTTCTCGTGCATCAGAGAAGTAGAAAAATTCCTCCATGACTGGGGAAGCTTGGCAATAATGCCTCTGGCCACAAACTTGTCCGGTAACACACAAGTGAAGTGCTCAAGCTCCCTGGCAAGTGACTATATTTCATGATCCTGCTCCACAACGGGACGGTCATCAACCATCTTATAGTCATAGAATTGTTCCATGACATATAGTTCACTGCCAGCATCGGAGACTCCAAATTTTCTCTCGAGCGCATCCCACATATCCTTGCCATTGCTAAATGACAGGTATGAATCGACAATATTGTCGCCAAGAATGTTGATCAAGGCAGCCTTAAAAGTGGTATCAAGTTTTTGAAAGGTCTCTTCCTGAGCAAGATTAATATCTCCCTCGGGTGCACCATAGATGGCGTTATAGTAGCTCATGGTCTAAAACCAGAGCACTGCCCTCGCACACCATCTTTTGTAATTGACACCTTCGAACAAAGGTGGCTTCATGGAAGCAACAAAACCACTTGGAGCAAATTGCCTATAATAAGGTTTTGGATTGTTGTATACAAGAGCAATTTACCCAAGATAAACGCTAGATAAAACATGATTAGAATAATATAAATTAAACTAATCATGTAAATAAGCGGATATGAATTAAGGCAGATATCCAAGAGAACTGCAAGGCATACAACTTGAGATAATATCAGAGTAAGATCTACAAAAAACCAAAAGAAACGACATACTATCTAACTGAGATAAACAAGATTGAGGAAGATGATGTACATCATAGCAGAGGAACCGCCGGTGTTGGCGTTGGCACCATCGTCAGCCATGTTGTCGAGGAAGAGGTTGCTGATGTTAGGGAAGTAGTCATCATTGGGGAAGACGTTAGTGCAGTCACTATCTGTGAAGGAGTCCGTGATGAAGCTAGTAATCACTCCAATAGCGCTCCCTAATAACCTTATTGCTCTTCTCCCGTACAGGACCCGAAGCAGCGGGGTCTCGGAGGCCTACTGTCCCGTCTCGCGGTGCACACTGCAAGACGGGATGGGGATGATCTAGGTAGAGCGGTGCTCTGGAATAGGAGGCACAAAAGGATGTTCGACGATGTATCTGAGAGGGAATGTAGACATGCTGCACTTGAGATGAAACGAAGAGGTGGAAGTTGAAGCAAACAAGTGGCAGCCAGCCGGAGAGCCTCCACTTAGTTTGTATTCATTTCCACTTAGCTCGTATTAAAAATCCACTCGAGCAAAACGTTTTACCTTATGTGTGGCAAAATAAAGCTTGACTCGGCGAGATTCCCGCAACGCGTGCGCGCATCATGACATGACATGAAGAGGTGAGGCGAGGCATGGCGAGCGAGGAGGAGGAGTGCACGTGTATATGTATTCTCTTCTCAAGATCGTACAAGTGGTGGAAGAGCTCTCCTTATAAGCTGGTCCAACTTCCACTCAACTAGCAATGTGGGACCAAACTTTTGTCCTAGCTCTTGCCTTGCATGAATGGGCCAAATGGGCCTCTAGGATTTCAGGAATTTATTGGCATATAATAAATGGTTTGGGCCTATTTAGGAAAAAAATTCAACAATATGTAGTTTTTGTACTCCATCTATTTGTTTCATACTTTTATTTTACTAATTAAGAACCAATCTTGTATGTCATAATTAAACATATTGAGATACTTGGGATACAGGTTGCTCCATTAGGCATCCCTAAACATATCTTTTATGTTATACGATTTATTGAGTTTGTTAGAGCTCATTGTGACAACTTAGAAGTACATTGCCCCTGCCGCTTGTGTGTGAATCAGAGGGTGCTGCCTTTCAGTATAGTGGAAGACCATATTTATATATTTGGGATGCTAAGCACATATGTTATATGGATATTTCATGGTCAAGCATATGAAACGGGGGAAGAATATCTTTATCATCCAGATTAAGCAGGGGAAGCAGATGTTGATTATTGATGGCTCAGATATGTAGAGCTCGTTGGGAACACTAAGAGGAAGGTATGATGAGCACAGCAGCAAGTTTCCCTCAGTTATGAAACCAAAGTTATCGAACCAGTAGGAGTAAGGAAACAACTCCAAGGTGTTGCCAGCAACTTGGAACCTGCATAACACAACCACAGAGCTTTACCCTAACTTATAGTAAGGTTGTCAATCTCACTGGTTTTGCTAAAAACAAAGGATTAAATGTATAGTGTGGAAAATAGTAATCACTTGCCAAAAGTAAATAGTAAACCGTAAACAATAGATGGTATATAAATGGTAAAGGAATGGACCGGGGTCCACAGTTCACTATTTGTGTTCTCCATAAGATAAATAGCATGTTGGGTGAACAAATTACAGCAGTGGAATCGTCAGATTGAAAATGCATAACAATGCATACTCTAGACATCTTGATCTCTGTGAGATTCGTTTGGGCATTACAACATAATACTTAGACTGTAATCCAACTGCATCTATGACTAATAATCCACCTTCAGATTATCATACGAACCCCTTACAGTATTAAGTTGCAAGCAAGAGATAATTGCAATAAGCAATGTGTATAAAGTAAACAATACAATTGCCCTTAGACAAAGGATTATTGTTTTCTCCCTAGTAGCAACAACACATCTACAACCTTAGAGATTTCTTTCACTTCCCCCAGATTACTAGAGGCATGAACCTAGTATCGAGCATAAATACTCCCTCTTGGAGTTACTAGCATCTAGTTGGCCAAGATAGCTACTAGCAACAGAGAGAATGCAAGATCACAAATAACATAGACATGATAGAATCAATAATCAATCTGACATAGTATTCAATATCCATCGGATCCCCGCAAACACAACATGTAGGATTACAAATAGATGATCTTGATCATTAACGGAGCTCACAAGATCTAAACATGATAGCACAAAGGAGTAGAAACAACCATATAGCTACTGTATGGACCCATAGTCCAAGGGTGAACTACTCAGACATTACTCCGGAGGCTGGCATGGTGATGAAGGAGGCCTCCGGGATGATCTCTCCCCTCCGAGAGGGTGCCAGGAAGAGCTTCGAATCCCCCCAATCTAGGGATGGAGATGGCGGCAGCTTTTTTTGTAGAGATATGATCGGGTGCTTAGGGTTTCTACATCGGGGTGCTTATATAGGCAAAGAGGCGAGGTCAGTGGGCGCCCGAGGGGCCCACACCATGGGCTGGCGCCCGCCCCCTTGGCCGCGCCACCACATGGTGTGGCTGCCTCGTGGCTCCACTTCGTCTCCCCTTTGGTCTCCATGTCGTTTCGGGTAAAATATTGGCTTTGGCTTTTGTTCCGTCCAATTCCGAGAATATTTCTTTACTAGATTTTCCGAAACCAAAAACAGGAGAAAATAGGCAACTGGCGCTACGGCAACTTTTCAATAGGTTAGTTACAGAAAATGTATAAAAATTCCTCAAAGTGTAGACAAAACATAAGAAAGTTGAAATAAAACAAGCATGGAGCATCAAAAATTATAGATAGATTTGCAACGTATCAACATCCCCAAGCTTAGGTAACTGATAAAAAGAATAATTTTTGAGGTGACATGCACCATCACAATCTTGATCAAGGTATTTGTAAAGCATTGATAGCTGGGATCATAGTACTCTAAACATGAGCATGAAAGATACATTTCTAACAATAAGACATAGCAACTATGTTGTAACATGAAAGGTGACACAAACAAAAGATCATGAATAACAATGCATTGAAATACATTTGTTTGTTTCACATATAGAAAACATAGCAAGAGTGGTATTCAGCTTGTCCTTCATGGAATAGCAAACATAAATGCACAGGACACCTTCAAAGTTCATAAGGGTGACTAGATACAAATAATTTAAGAACAAGCAATATCAAAGTTATGAATCAATCAATAAGTTTTGGGACAATGCACATTGAACTAATAATGACAAGTATGATCTCTTAGTTGGTGCATAAAGATAGAAGATGGAGAATCAACATAAAGTAAAATAGAAAGGCCCTTCACAAAGGGAAGTAGGGATTTCAAGTTTCATAAAGAGCTTCCAAAAATTATGGTACTTAGTAGCTTTCATCTCTCATTGCCCCTATCATAAGCATCTTGAAGTGATTAAGGTTAAAGTGAGGCAAATATGAGTTATATGCTTGACAGATCATAAGTTGAAAGTCTCATGCCCCTTGAGTACGAGTACCAGACCTCATGCTACTCAACTTTGTTCACAAGCAAGTTCTTGTCATTGTAAGTGTATGTGTATCATAGAGAACCGCCAACGGGGTACCCATTGCCCCATGACACAGGAGCTATCCATATCAAAATGACAAGGCAACAGACAGTGAGCATCTCAGTGATATTTTTATTTAATATTTGCATAGTTTTTATTGAGGATGCTTCATAGAATGCCACTATGGTTATGCTGCAAGTTTCCACCTGAAGGGAATATGCATGAGAGGCAATAATAAAGTGGTTATTATCTTATTCCTTGTTTATAATAAATTTTTATTTTGCATGCTATAATTGTATTAATACAAAAATGTTAATACATGTGTGTTTAATAAACAAAAAGAAAGTTCCTAGTTATGCCTTTCTTATAAACTAGCCCGTTGATTAACAAGATGATCAAAGGTTTCCTGATCATGGACATTTGATGTTGTTAATAACGAGGTCACAACATTGTTGGAATGATGTGATGAACATTCATCCGAAGTATAGAATCGCGATCAAATTTATTAAGTTTATATTTCTATAACATCATACGAAGTAATCCCAATCCTTAGACCATGAGATCATGTCAATCACTATCACTAGACGAGTATCTTGATAACATCAAACGTCACACTGTAACAGGCTGACTATAAAGATGGATTCAGTGTTACGAAGGTGTTATGTTGAGGCCCATGGATCAAGACTGGAATTTTTCCATCCTGATGACAGATAGATATACTCTGGGACCTATCGGTGATATCACATTAGTTAGCTTGCAAGCAAGTGATTTGATCACTAGAATGTTATATCACGGGAACGAGAAAAGAGTACATGTCGGTAACGAGATCAAACTAGGTATGAAGATACCGATGATCGAATCTCGTACATGTAATATATCACGAGACAAAGGGATTGAGTTACATGCATATAAGGTTCACATGATCACAGAAGTCATCGTTGAATATGTGGGAGTCAGTACGGATCTCCAGGTCCCGCTGCTGATTATTGATCGGAGAGGGGTCTCGATCATGTCTACATTATTCGCAAATCATAGGGTGATACACTTAAGGGATACCGACACCATTTGGAGCAAATAAGATGCCAGAGAAAGAAAAAGAAAGCGCAGGAATTTATTTCACTAGACACCGGAATTGTTTCGGTTGAAATTGCTGAAACTGGTTCTGCATGTGAAATTAAAATGTTGTAAGGGGTTTTATGTGAATGTTTGTTAACTAAAGTAATTAACAAAATTCTGAATTAATAAATAAAAGTGTTTTATTTAAATGAGAGCTTGCATTAAATTTCTGGAAATTTAATGGATGTGAGTGGATTTTTGAGTGAAGGCATGTTTATGTGAGTGGAGGCTTTTTATTTTGAGTGGGATCACCACCCACATGAATATGGAAGAGGTGGGGGCAACCACCATGGCTGGGTGCAATGCCCCTTGGTTGCCCCCGCTCCCTATAAAATCCTACCTCTCCTCCTCTCATATCACACCTCCTCGTGAAGGATCTCTGTCCCCCCTTTAGAATTTCCACATGGTCTCGGATCAACGAGATACATGTTCCCGATGTCTTTTTTGGAAGGATTTGTTGCTTCCGCTGCTTCGCTGGAGCGAGGGCACGGAGGTTGTTGGTGTAACATCCCTAAAATCATGTTTTCAAAGATTTCATATCATGCATGCATGCATATCATTTAGGGATCAAATTCGAACTCATTTTGAAAGAAAACAGAACTAGAGAGCTATGATTTCATGTGATCAAACATAAATCAAATTCTACTCTCCAATGAGAGATTAGTTGTTTTAAAACCAAACCTTGTTGATCTCAGATTGTTTTGATTGATTGCTAATACTTAAACCAAAAATTTACAAAACAAATATGGATTTAAAACCATTTTCAAAACTTGTTCAAATCAAATGCTATGTCACCATTAATTTTGTTTGATCAATAGGACCAAGCTAATACAGAGAGACCACATGATTTTATGCCCAGAAATATGAGTGTTACACTCTACAAAAATCTAGAAAAGGTTTGAATTCAAATGGTTTTGAAATCATTTGAAAATGTTTCCTGGAAATTCAAATAGAAAAAGAAAAGGAATAAAGAAATAAGAAAAGGCCGGCGCTACTAATCTAGCCCAACAGTGAAACCAGCCCACTAAGCCCACCCGGGGTTTTCCCCTCTCTCTCTCACTCGCAGCCGTACCCACAGAGTCACTGACCGCATGGGCCCATCCCCTCTTTCTTTCTCTCGATGACAACCGCGGCCCACATGGCAGTCGTCGTCTCCACCCCAGCGACTAGTTCATCCCCAAAATTACGCCGAGCGTTTCCTGTTTAATTCGCGGCTTCAATTCCCGTTCAATGCCTGAGTAAATCACGCCCACGTCCTTGCTACTTAAACCCCCTCTGCCCCCTCTCCATTTCCCCCATTCAATTTCCTCTGAACGCCGCCAGGCTGCTCGCTTTCCTCTCCACATTGCCGCTGCCCCGACGAACTCCGGCGACCGATTGTGGTAAGCTTCGTGCGCGCCTCCCTCTCTGGTTCATGCGAGCTGCTTCGCAACCATCTTGCGCTCCTTCTGACACCCTTAGTTCATCTTGTACTGCCCCAGGTCGTCGACTCCAACGAGCACTGCAAACTCCCAATGCCGTCTCCAACTCCGGCAAGAAATTTCGGTGAGATTCGACCGCCCCGTGCTTTCCCTTTGACTCTATCTTGTTCGCCTGATCGATGCGCACACGCTGATGCCCTCCGTTTGTGTTAGGGCGGATCAGAACGTCGCCAACGTCGTCGTCCACCTAAGCCCGACGCTGTCCTCGACTCCGACGAGCTCCCACGGCCACAGCAGCACGCCCCTTCGCAAACCGAGCACACGTTGAGCATCTCCTCGTCATGGCGATTCTGGTGAGCAACCTCCCACCTCCCCGCGCGACCTAGTTCGCCGGCTCCGCCGCTGACAGAGCGCGCCGCCGCCTGTCGCCGCCGCTAGCGCCGCCACTTGTTGGTCAGTTGCTTAGGATCGTTCGATTTAGATCTAGTGGATGCAATAGATCATAGCCGAAGGGGTAAGTTTAGATCTGAGCCACGCGTTTTAGTTAGATCCAACGGCTCAGAAGCGCGATCCAGCGCGAAGCGGTACCAGCCAGTAAGAAAGCGCCGCGTGGCATGTTCTTTGTTTTAAAATTCTGATTTAAATCTATTACATGTTTAAACTTGTTTAATTCATAACTTTTATTTCCCACGTCCAAATTTGACAAATTTTATATCAATAGAATCAGGAGAGAAATCCCTTTCCATTTATGCAATGTGTTTATTGTTTTGCTTCTGTTAAAATGGGTGTTTTTGAAGAAACATTTGTAGGCATAATTTGGGTATAACAATTATTTGGGAAATGTTTTAATGTTCAAATAAAGGTTGTTTGGCAAGTTTTGAACTTGTTTATGAATCAGTACTGTGCACTTGTCTTGTTGAGTATAGAAAATCATCACATATCATATTGCATGCATCCATATATTTTTGCTTGTATTTATTCTGTATGTGATTTGGTGCTATCATTTTATGTGTAGATTTTGGTGCAAATAGTGATTGTGATTGTGAGGATTGTAGCTACTCTCCAAACTACCAAGGCAAGTGGTGCTTCATGATTTTATTCCTATGTTTTCAAATACGCATTAAAAATATTTTGCTGGTCTTGCATGGATATTTTTGATCTATATGCTATGCTTGGGAAATCCTAGTAGTTGTAGAATTGCTAGAAATATTTCTAAGTCTTATCAATGCCATGCTTAGCCTAGCTAGTAGAAACCAAGGGTGGTTATATTCATGCTATGAATAAATATTTCTAAGTCTTTGGACTATGTTTTTTTTTGCTTAATAAAACAACTAAGTGAATGAAACACCTGTGTGGAATGGAAGGAATGGTTTATGTTGAGTGGTTACACAAGGCCCATTTTTATGGTTTACCTTGTGTATCTCACTTGTGGAAAGACACCCAGGAACAAAGGGATTTGAGATGCCAAATGTTAAGAAGCTTCTAGTGCAGCCACTTGGCAATATGGGCTCTGCCTGGATCATATAGGTTGCAATAACTTAGCCATTTGGATAGTTGGTGGTAGTGGGAATGATAGGTTGGAGCGCGTCCATTTGGTCTAAGGGAAGGCTTCTGAAAGGTCCTGTCTTGGTGAAAATCAAGTCTTGTGGGGAAAGTGCACAACCTCTGCAGATGGAAGAATCTAAGTACTTAGCCATGTCCCTGGTATTGGACAACTTGAGCATCAAGACATGGAAGCTATCAAGAATCTCCTCATCCCAAATTTCTAAGTAAAAACTTGTGGTTGAACAAGGGAGAAGGACCCCAATGTCTATTGGTGGTTCCTTGGGAAAGATTTTGACAAAGAAAAACTTAGTGTTTTCAACTAATAGGCAAAACCTATTTTGAGCAAAGCAAGCCTAAGCTACACTTAGCCAAAATGCATATAGTATCTAGTCCACCAATATTCTACTAAGGTATCACTTGCCAATACTATTCCAATGTATTAACCCACTGTGGCTGTAACTTGTGATGTTGCAGGATATTCTGATGATGATTAGGAGTCATGAGTCTACACTCAACATGTTTGCCTGTGGCACATGAAGATGAAGACTTATTTATCTTATTATATATTTAAAACTCTTGTACTAGGCCTGTGGCCATGGAGTTGTAAAAGACTATGTTGTCTCTGGAATGACTTGTAATAATGACCTTTGTTTCTGTGTACTTCATTAAACTATGGATGCTAGTAATGATCCAGGGACTAGCATTACAATCACAGGGATCCTTTCCTTTACAAAGGAGGGATCTTACATTGGGATACCCAAACGTGTGTGCGATCATGTATGCACCACTGCTTAGCGGTGCTGGACTTGATTGTGCTAGATCGGATGGACTTCTTCTCGATCTTATGATCGGCAAGCGTTCGACTACATCATCCACGAGTACAACCTCATTAACGCTTTTCGATCTTTGAGAGTATGTATTCTATGGATGTATATCCACCCGTTGCTTGTACTAGTAGATAGATCTTTGTACTTAGTTTTTCCCATTGTAGGAATTTTTTGTTTTCTATGCTGCGAACCCAACACCACCATGATTAGGCATGGCTTAGGCTAGCCGCACAGGCGTTTCTCTAACACATATACATACTCCATGGACTTACAAGTTCCCATCTTATTTCACACCCCCGGCATCCATAAACAAAAGAACATGATATCAACTGAATAAATAAGTGCAATTTGAAAGAGGACCCCATGAAAACATGGTTTTGCTAACTCCCAACTTATAATTTGAAAGCACACAAGCATCATAAGATTGTCACAGTGGTTCAAGTTTATTAAGTGCAAGAAATAAAATGTGCCATCAATTTTGTGAGAGCTTTAATCACTAATTTTCACATAACAAAAGTTTAATTTGGAAGATAGATAAAAACATGAATATACTTGGAATGGTGTAACACACCATGCATAGGATTTTATAGTGGACTCTTTGGAATAACTTGGTTTCTTGGGAGTTTGATGCACGAGTAGAGCTCATACTCAGTACTTGTGGAGGCTAGCAAAAGACTGGGAGCGACCAACTAAGAGAGCAATAATGGCCATAATCATGCAGAGCGAAAAAAAATTATTAATTAAAGCATAAAGTGATATCACAAGTCAAAAACTAAATGATCATAGAGGCTAAGGTGACTGGTTCATAGTCTTAACATGGTCTAAGCATGTGCCAAGTCAACCCAAATAAAGCATCAAAGGAGAATACCACAATATTATGATTTTGTATGGTAAAACAACGCATGATTCTTTCAAGGCACATTAAGCAATCTCAATTGTTTGGAACAAGTCATTCTATAACAATAATTACTAAGCATAAGGTCAAAGCAACATCCAACATGACATGATAAAGTTTAAGCCATATTCAAAACAAGCTCCTTTTGTACCATTATAAGCATGAAACTTTCTACTCTTTTCCAAGACCAATCGAATTATTTGAAACAACTCACAAAGATAATAATAAATAAAGACCAGTGAGGAAGAAGAACTAAAAATTTCTAAGCTTAAAGCACAAGAAAACTAGAGATAAACACAGTGCTAGCAAAAGAGAACACTCAAAAAAATAAGCGTGAAAGCTAAAGTGTTATAGATAATGAAGAACTAGGTATGACTTCTCCAAAATAGGTGTGTTGGGGTCCAACCAATTTATTCAGCAAACCAAACAAAAGAAAACGAAAAACAAAAACAAAGACGCTCCAAGAACAACACAAAAGTGCATGAAGCAATAAAAATAAAGTGTTTTGAAAGAAAACCTGAGAATTTTATTAATGAAGAAGGGGATTCCTTGGGCATCCCCAAGCTTTAACGCTTGTACTTCTTGAATATTTTTTGGGGTGACACGGGTGGCATACCCAAGGTTGAGATTTTTTCCACACTTCATCTCATCACATTATTCTTCCCCTACACTTGAAAATCTCCTTCATACAAAACTTCACACAATCTTCATTAGAAACATTAGTGTATTCAAGATAATAAGACTTTGGGTTCAGTTTCAACACAAGTAAAACATTCATTAAAACACCAATCTATTGTATCAATTTCTTTTAAAAGCTCAAGTGATTAATGAGAACTCAAAAAGAAATCTATCAAAATAGACCAGCAAGTAAAGACCGATTTTTTTGAAAGTCTTTCGTTGCTCAAATAGAAAAGTGCAAAACTAAATAAAGTTAGATAATAACCTGGGTCATAATCACAAAAAATGAAAGATCAATCCGAAATACTGGGATTTTTCACGATTTTTTACAGTGAAGCACAAAAATCTATTTTGGGACAACAACTTCCCCAAATCTTACTTCTCTCTCATTAGAGGTTATTCTTGGAACAAAAACGACACAAAAAGGATAAGAAGAGGTTATTACAGAGGCAATAACTTCCAAGACTCAATAAAAGAAAAACTTACTGAAATAAAAATAATTTTGGTTATCTCCCAATAGTACTTTTCTTTAATGCCTTTAAGCTAGGCATATGAAGCAAGAATCAAGTATTTTCGAATGAAGAAGCATTAAGATCAATACCAGCAATTTCTTCAATGAGGCAAGGTATCTCATCCACATAAGTTCTAGAGGATCCTCTATTAGTACTCTTGGGTTCACTATTTTCATCAAACGGGTTTTCAGGAACAATCCAATCAAAATTCTTTTCTAAGGCTTCATGCATTCCTACAAGTTTAAAAGGTATTGGTATTTTAATTTCCTCTCCATTTTTGGCTTTGGTTTTGTCCAACTTTTCTAGTGTACCAATAACATCTACACATGAGCCTAGCATATTAAATCGATCAAAGACCTTTCTAGATTATTTGGCAACATCATTGAATTCTTTAAGAAAAGTTTCCAGAATAAAATATCTTTTTTCAGTATATTCAATATCTTTAAGTTTAAGAAACATTACTTGCATCATGGGGTTAAGGTTAACAAACCTAGCCTCCAACATGTGAACTAAAGAAGCTACAGCAATTTCATAATTTGGAGCAAGTTCTGCTAAGGATTTATCCTCAATATCCTTATGCTTGCTAACATGATTAAATAATTCTTCAATATTATCTTTCCCAATTATAGAGCCACTACCTATTGAAATGTCTTTAAGGGTGAATTTAGGAATCAACATGGTGAGCTAAGAACAAGGTGACAACTTCAGAAAGAACTAATTTTTTGTGTTTTTGATAAGAAAAGGCAAACCAGTACGAGTAATTTATTTGTGTTTTTGATAAAAAGAAACAAGCAAAACAAAGCAAAATAACTAAGCAAAACAAAAACAAAGTAAAGAGATTGGTTGCGAGAGACTACCCTTGCGAGAATCTTCTTTCTCCCAGAAAAGTGATTGACGATTAGGAAGAGATTGAAGCTGTCCTTATCTCCCCGGCAATGGCGCCAGAAAAGTGCTTGCTGGCTCAGATATGTAGAGCTCATTGGGAACCCCAAGAGGAAGGTATGATGAGCACAACAGCAAGTTTCCCTCAGTTATGAAACCAAGATTATCGAACCAGTAGGAGTAAGGAAACAACTCCAAGGTGTTGCTAGCAACATGGAACCTGCACAACACAACCACAAAACTTTGCCCCAACTTACAGTGAGGTTGTAAATCTCACTGGTTTTGCTAAAAACAAAGGATTAAACATATAGTGTGGAAGATAGTAATTGCTTGCACCAAGTAAATAGTAAACGGTAAACAGTAGATGGTATATCAATGGTAAAGGAATGGACCGGGGTCCACAATTCACTAGAGGTGTTCTCCTTAAGATAAATAGCATGTCGGGTGAACAAATTACAGTGGGACAATTGATAGATTGAAAATGCATAACAATGCAAATACAAGACATCTTGATCTCCACGAGATTCATTTGGGCATTACAACATAATACATAGACTGTAATCCAACTTCATCTATGACTAATAATCCACCTTCTGGTTATCATCCGAACCCCTTCCAGTATTAAGTTGCAAGCAATAGATAATTTCATTAAGAAATGTGTGTAAAGTAAACAATACAATTGTCCTTAGACAAAGATTGTTGTTTTCTCCCTAGTAGCAACAACACATCTACAACCTTAGAGATTTTTGGCACTTCCCTAGATTACTAGAGGCATGAACCTAATATCGAGCATAAATACTCCCTCTTGGAGTTACTAGCATCTACTTGGCCAAGATAGCTACTAGCAACGGAGAGCATGCACGATCACAAATAACATAGACATGATAGAATCAATAATCAATCTGACATAGTACTCAATATCCATCGGATCCCCGCAAACACAACATGTAGGATTACAAATAGATGATCTTGATCATGAACGGAGCTCACAAGATCTAAACATGATAGCACAAAGGAGGAGAAACAACTATCTAGCTACTGTATTGACCCATAGTCCAAGGGTGAACTACTCATACATCACTCTGAAGGCTGGCATGGTGATGAAGAAGGCCTCTGGGATGATCTCTCCCCTCCGGCAGGGTGCCGGGAAGAGCTTCAGATCCCCTTGATCTAGGGATGGAGATGGCGGCTATAGACTTTTCTGTGGATATCTAATCGGGCTCTTAGGGTTTCTGCATCGGGGTTCTTATATAGGCGAAGAGGCAACATCGGTGGGCGCCCGAGGGGCCCACACCATGGGCTGGCGCTCCCCCCATTGGTCGCGCCACCACATGGTGTGGCCGCCTCATGACTCCACTTCGTCTCCCCTTCGGTTGTTGTGTCGTGTCAGGTAAAATATTAACTTTGGATTTTGTTCCATCCAATTCCGACAATATTTCTTTACTAGCTTTTCTGAAACCAAAAATAGCAGGAAACAAGCAACTGGGACTGCGGCATCTGGTCAATAGGTTAGTTCCAGAAAATCTATAAAAATGTCTCAAAGTGTAAGAAAGTTGATATAAAACAAGCATGGAGCATCAAAAATTATAGATATGTTTGCAACGTATCAATCATCTAGATCAACTGGCAGAGGCAGCTCTTGAGTATCTAGATCAACTTGTAGAAGGTGGAGGATAGAAAAAGCACAAGCTACATGAAACGGGTTTCATTCCAGGTACTTACGCTATGCCAGATGACAAGGTACTATATCTATAGAATGGAAAATTTTCAGGTTGTGTGGCTTTGATGTTTCACTCTAAATGTATATGTTAATCTACTAATTGCAGAAGTAGACAACCAAAGAGGACTTTGATGGGAATGACGATGACCTGTTTGTTGATGAGCCTGCACCCTGAGGCTGGGGATCAGGTACACTGATTTTGGATGGAATCAATGTAGTGTTGCTGATCATAAGGGGTGTACTTTTGGTGTCGTATGTGTAGTCTCATGACCACTATCCCAGCTGCTAAACTCTTGGGGTGCACCTAAGATTGCTCTAAATATATGTAGAGTTATCCCATAATTGGACCAATACTATCGTAGTACCGTAATATGGAGCTACCTTATGATTTTTAGGCCTATGATAGCAGATCTGTAACTTGAAACTATTCCGTATATTAGTAGTATAGATGTGTGTCTATGTGTTTCCTGCTTTTGAGGCTTCCCAAGCGTCTTTTGAGGCATCGAGTTGGTGCCCTATGCTGCAACAACCATCGTCTTTTCCTCTACCAGCCCTTCTCCTCCCTAAAATGCCGATCTTCAGAGTATATGTTGTATGAGCTACAATGTGCTTTGTTTCTGATATTAATATATTAGCTCTTCTATTAAAAAAATCTCCATGAGCCGAATCAGTTTGATTCGATACTAGGAAATTTTCTTGGATCTGGGAGAGGAACACGGGACGATTTTATCGGTCCTGGGAGAGAAACACAAGACGATTTTCTCGGTCATGTGAGAGGAACATGGGGCACCAAGGGAAAAAGGAGGAGGTTGAATATGGGTCCCACATTATTTATTATCCCACGCCACGACATGTTGAAAATTTTGCAAAAAACCAGGGAATCTCTTCCCACCGTTCCAAATTGATGAGACTGTAGAAAATGTGTAGTACTACATCCCCTACTCCCACTGCCCATCCTTTTCTCTTCCGACCAGCAACCTCCAATTGGTAGCTCTCATCATCAAGCAAGCAAGCTAGTGTCACCTAATCGGGATCTGTTCAGCTAATCAGGGCATTTTCCATCCTCTGCTCTAATCGATTGGGCCATTGGGGTGGGGAGAGGGGGCGAGGGTACTTATTTTTTTAGATTCAGGATCTTGGCATGGTTACCGCTGTTCTGATTGGGGCATTTGGTCGGGTTCCAAGTCGGTGTTCTTCAGTTTGTAACCTTTAATTTCTACTAATGTGCAATGCATTTTGCGTCAGATTCTATATGGAGAACTATTGGTCTGTGGCACACATGGCCACTATGGACAGTGATGGTCCCGTTAGTTCCATTAATAGTTGCCTAAAAAGGTAATGGAGCAGCATATTCGTTATGTTCTTTCATTCTTTCACATGCCGAAAGTGGTTGTCTACAACCTGGATGTATCCATGTGCTAAAAGTTATCTCTGTCTGCATCCTGTTTTTGTGGAAGCCTCTGTGACATAATCTTGTTCTTTATTTATTGTAGCATGGTGGTACATACATGCGAACTTGTGGTGCTCTAGGTGCGACAAACAGCATGGTACCCCCATATGCCGGAGGATCCAGCCAGTACCACTACTCACCAAACAAGCGCAAGGCCACTGCCCGGGTGGGAGGGCCCAGCTTAAAGAGAAGGTTTTTTTTCTTAATACGCTTACCATGGTGCAGTCTGATTTAATTATTATCCTCTTCGTGACATGTATGCTTATCAGATGTTCTGAAACATGTGTGATTTTATTAAGTCTCACACAATGTTTATGTGAATCCAAATCTGGATATGTCTAACTGTCTCATACACAGTCATATATGACTACTATGTACTATATTGAACTGCTGAGCTCTGTTGCTATTTACACAGATTTAAGGTGCTGTTGCGGAGGCTGAGGCTGTTGTAGAAGCTAGTAGATTGCTCATGCCCCCACCAAAAGCGTCTACACGACGAGAAAGTGCAAACACAGTACCCACATGGGTAGTGACCTCTCTAAGAAGTGGGTATAATTTGGAAATCCACAATTTCACATGTTATGATTTTCCTTGTTATGTTATCAGTCATATATCTTTATGCTCATTAGATGTTCACAAACATCAAATTTGTTTGCTTTATAGGCAACGATTTTGTCTGATATTATTAGATTTAAATGATCTTTACATAATTTAACCTTTCCACATAATTTCATTCAGTACCATGCACCAACTGCTCAACCCTTTATTCTACCATCCTCTTGTCAAGCTTATGGATTGGAAGGGGGCCTTGTATGCCCTTCCGAAGTTAGATGGATGAAAAATGGTGCATGGCCACCCTTCACGAAGGGTACCCATGGTATCAGGTATGGATTCCAAGCGGTTTAGAACGACTTGATGTAATATCTTGTATCTCACTTTTCTTGTTGTCGTCTTACTTGTTTATCAATTTTCTTGTGAAGGTTGTCCCTTGTGTCGCTCGCCCCATTATAAACAAGCTGCTCGAAAACGACAAGTTTCTAACTCTGTATACCGAGGACCCAAAAGGCTTGAGGCAACTATATGATGTGGATGTCTCCTAGACGATGGACACCACATATTTGGGTGGCCGAGGTTGGTCCAAGTATGTCTGTGAGAATGGTCTAAAGCAGGGCGACAAGGTAGAAATCGATTTTTGCAAGCCTAGGCAGATACTTGCGAGCAATCATACACATGTTGACCAAAGGGCCAAGAACATAGGTACTAATAATTAATTTGCTTCGGTACTCATTACACCCTTTAATGACTTTCTTGCGACTAATTGTTCGGCACCATTGTGTTCACTAATTGTATGACTCCTACCACTTGTGCAGTCTGCTTCCAGAAGGGTGCCAGCATCAAGCTGCTGGCACCGACACCGGCCCCAATTCCTGCAACAACACCTATTGACCTAAACAGGAGAAAGAATATAGGTAGTAACTTAATTTGCTTGTATACTCTAACCACTATCTAGGAGTTTAAGAAACCATTTTGCTTGTACACATCTCATATGCCTCTCTGACTACTCCTGCAGTCCCCTTACCTCCCCTATAAGGTAATAACCATCATCAAGCTGCTGGCACCGGCACCAACACCTGCATCAGGACTGGACCTAGTTCCTTCTCCAATACCTCTTGACCAAAGGAGAAAGATTGGAGGTAGTAGTAACTTAATTTGTTTGTATACTCATCATATCCTCTGATCATTGTCTTATGAGTAACTATTGGAGTATAAGATCCATTTTTCTTGCACACATCTCATATGCCTCTACCATCCCTGCAGTCAGCTTACCTACGAGAAGCAGAAGAGAAAGTTCACAAGATTCGTGAGCACCTCAAGACCGCCAGTCAAGACAGAAGAGTTACTCCGACAAGAGACGTCGAGATCTCGCTTTCAATATCGGAGATTTTGTGTATCTTAAAGTGTCGCCGTTGAAAGGAATGCAATGTTTCCAGCTGAAAGGAAAGTTAGCCCCCAGATATATTGCACCCTTCAAGATTCTGAATCGTCGAGGAGAAGTATCATATCAATTGGAACTGCCCGAGGAGATGTCAGCCGTGCACAATGTGTTCCATATATCGTTACTTCACAAATTCCTTGAAGTTCCGGAGAAGACTGAAGTTTTCAAGAACATTGATCATCGGACCATAGAGATCAACGATGACCTGACCTACCCCGAAGTACCCATCCGTATTTTGGAAGAAGCTTTCAGAACCACAAGGACCCGAAGCATCAAGTTTCTCAAGATTCAGTGGAGCAACCACACTAAAGAAGAAGCTACCTGGGAGCGCGAAGATCACATCAGGACGGAGTTTCCCGATCTCTTTAAATCCTAGGTAATCTTTTTCTTCCTTTTTCAAATCTCAGGACGAGATTTTGTTTAAGGGGGGGAGATTTTAACATCCCAAAAATATAAAACAAGGATCATCAAAACTCTAATCACTAAATTTAGGGTTAACAAAAACTTTGATTAATTTAAAATCATATGAATGCATGTGTGAATGAAATGATTTGACAAATGCATGAATGGAGTTGTGTGATTAAGCTAAATAGCAAGAAATAGTTTAAAGATGAAAGTAACATCATATAAAACATTTCCATGCAGAAACAAAACCAGAGAAAATCAAAAACAAATAAAATAATGCAAATGGTCATTTTTGCCAATCTTGCTCACTAGGTCACTTTGAGTGTTTCTAGTCCAAGATTTCAAATAGAACCTTTCCCAATTCTTTTCACCCCTTGATAGAACTAGTAAAAGTGCATCAAGGCCCACCTTTCAAACTTGCAGAAACATTTGGCAACCCCATTCAAATCACAATTCAAAATTGAATGTTATGCATATGTGAAGATCATCCATTTTCAAAACCCAACCAAACCAATGCCCCTTGACTAATCCAACTAACCATATACTCCCTAGCATGTGCCTAGCAAACCCACAAAGTTTGAATTCAAAATTCAAATTCAAAGTTCTTGCGGCCATTTCATCAAACACCTTGCAGATTCAAATCAAACAAACAACAAACACTATAGTGTGCAGTAAAATTGGCCTAACTTGTTCCCTCTCTGGTTGCAACCAGCCCTTAGTAGATCATCTAGCCCCTTTAACTATATTTAGCACCACTCTGAGCAAGCCTAGCCATCAATGGTGAGTATGCCGAGAGCAAACTTGCCACCCCCATGTCGCCAGCGAGCTAGAGGCCGCACTAGCCTCGCCAACCTTGTCTGGGACATGTAGCACCATCCATCGCCCCTCCCTGTCCCAGCCCCGAGCAATGCCAGCCCCTGGACCACACGCCCAGGCCATGCCAAACCTCTTTGTGACCATGCCGAGAGCGTGCCCGTGCGCCACGGTCGACCAGCACCCACAGACCGCGTGCCGCCCTCGCCGCTTGCAGGGATGATCACCAGCACCCCGCCAGACATGCCCGTTCGCCGCCGCGCGGACCATGCGCGTTGTGCGCCATCAAAACCTCCGTCGGACCCGCCCAAAGCATCGAAGCGTTTCGACCGATCAGCACCGCCCCGCACCTCACCACCACTCCATTGAGCTTCGCCAGGGAGCACAGCACTGCCCCTACCGTCGCCCATGCCAGTAGCCCTCTGTGTCGTCGACCACGACAAGCTCAGCCCGCGCTCGTCGGTCCCCTCTTGCCACTATAAATAGAGGGCTCCACTGCTCGAATTCGCCACACCATCTCACTCCGCACCTCTCACTGATACTTCCCACTTCTTCCCGGAGCAAGGCGAGTAGCGCATCACTGGAATTTGGCCGGAGCCCGCCGCTGCTGGAGAAGAAGGGAGCCGTCGATTGGAGCCGACCTAGGAGGAGCTTCCGGTACCAGGAGAACCGCCGTTGTCGACTTCGTCGTTCGCCCCTGTCGCGGACCCTCGCCTGAGCCTCGGTGAGCCTCCCACGACCCCCACCGGTTGCGTTAGGGTTCTGTCTCGCCGGCGCTGCCCGACATGGACGATGAACCATAGCCATTCGATTAGAGTTAGATCGTGCGGTTCACGTTGCCCCGTACTGCTTCGCCCCTCCCCGTCTCACTGACGCGTGGGGACAACCACTTAACCAGCCCGTGCGCGCTGTGTGTAGTGGGTCGGCCCAGTTAACGTCCCGCGTGACCCAACAATTCAAATTAAGCTTTATTCATTTAATTTCAAACATAGTTTTGTACATATATTCAAAAATCAACCCAGCTCGATTCACTAAACCAAAATGCATGAAACCAATTTTGTTAGAAAGGTACTGAAATACTTAATCCAAGACCGTTGGATTCAAATCAATTGGATTTGTGGATCAACCATGGTAAAAATAACAAGGCAGAAGCTTTTCTGCATTCAAACATTTTTCAAAATTCAACCATAAAAGCTTTTGAGTTGATTCCAACTCTCAAAAATCACATTTAATCATACCTTTCAGAATATATAAAAACATATAGGTTTACCTGCAGAAATAATGTTCAAGTAATATAAGAATGCCACATAGGCATTTCTAGTCACTTTATTTAATTAAAATAAAAAGGTTAAACCTTATTAAACTGTGACACCACTTTAAATCACATTCCCATGTACTGAAATATGTGGTGATGACATGTGTCAACATGATCCCATGTTTGAGTTGGAGAATATTAAATCTTATGTAGTTTTTCAATGAGTAGAAATTACTTTTCTAAAAATAAAACAAATAAGCCAAGTGCCTTAATCTTGCCACATTACTGATGATGCTAGATCATCTAGTGCGAACCATTGTGTGATGATTAGAAATAGTTAAGTATTGTGTGGTGATTGTGTACCTCGTATTTATTTATAGACGCTAGTACCGACCAAGGATACGAGGAGGAAGGAGGATACTACGAGGAAGAAGCCGAGGAGAACTTCAACCACTGCACTGCACAAGGCAAGCCTTACTACACAAGTTGACCTATGCAAGCTTATACTTGCAATTATGCAAGCTACTACTTGCTTGTTACTATGCCAACTATATGCCTTAAGCATATGTGATTACACCCACTTGATACCCAATCCTAGTTTTACTTGCAAACTTTATACATTATTTTCTTTATCAAAGCCTTCTCTTAGAATTTACAGAGTGACTTGTAGATTTTAGAAGGATAATTGAAGGTAGCATAAAGAGCATAAAATTTGGCCTAAGTTAGATAATCTTGATGTCATCCTAAGGCATGAGATTGAACTTCACTAAGTCCCACTTGTTTACCACCCCTCAATTAGTAGTTACCCACACTTGTAGATGCTAGTTCTAAGCATAAAAACTTGATCAACTTTAGATGGGAATACTTGGTGAAAATGGTTATGAAAACCTTAGAATGATGAGTCATTCTACTGGAATGTTTTGACATGTGTTCTCGAACACCAGATGATTTTGATGATGAAAATGTTGAGGCATGAGCCTTAGCCCTTGATAAAACTGATGGTTGTCTCGATGCGATACCATTCCAATTTTACCGTACAACCACAATACCCGAAAATTGGGTAGGGCTTGACTGGAAATTTATATACCTTAGTATGGGTTCCCTCACAGCCAAGGTCTGAGCTAAGGCTACCTTGTGAAGATTGTCCACCTGTGTAGTACCCAAGATGACAGTTGGTTATGGTTGGGAGGCCAAACTCACAGGAGAGGTGCCTATACTAGGGCGTGTAATTGAAAGGTTAGGATTGATTATCCGCATACTGATTATGGTGAATTCAGGATTGTTCCTGACGGATGTATCGAATGTCGTGGTGAAAGTGTACAATCTCTATAGAGTGTCAAACTATTCGAATAGCCGCGTCCGCGGTTATGGACAGTTGGAGTGGCCATACTGTTCCCCCGTCCGATGTTTTCAAAATGACTTATGAAATGAGTTATGATTTTGACTTGACCACAATAGAGTTGTGACATGACATTCAATTTCCCACTTATGTGTTATAAAACTTTCAACTAGTTTTCTTTGCTTCTGAACTTAGTAGAGGTAAATCTGGCTTTTTGCAAAACAACCCTAGAGCTTAGTGTCCCACTACAAAAACCCCCTTAACTTGTTAGTATTAGTTTGTGAGTACTTAAAGAGTACTCATGGCTTTGTCCCTGGCTATTCCCGTGGCCAGACTATGAAGAGGAGTATCAGGATGACGGACCGCAAGAAGGTTACAACAACTAGGATCATCTCCCATCGTCAGCATTGCCTGTGACCCCAAAGATGGAGATTCGCCTACGCTATCGTTACTATTACGTTATTCCGCTGCTTGAATTGTATTAAGAACTGGATCATGAGATCCTTATTTGTGTAAGACCTTATGTATGGTTTGTAATGGATGATATACTGTGATATCCAAATCTGTTATGTCTCGCAAAAATGGTAATCCTGGGATTGCGATGTATGTTGTAACTGACATATGGGATTAAAAATCCGGGTGTTGACCATGCTCATGATGTTACTTCTACTGTGCTTGATGCGAGTGGTTCATTAGGTCCTTTCCTAGATGCTACTATGGCTGGTCTAGGAAATACCGAAACTCCTAGTGAAGACACTGTTACACCTGTTAGCCCACCTGAGTCTAGTGAGAGTTATGATATTAATGATGGTTGCATTGAGTTCACTGATGAATTTGTTGAAGAGTGCCGAAACACACATGGTACTAGTGCTATTAAGAGTCTCCTTGCTAGACGTACTATTATGCCTAAACTGACCTCTAATCCTAAGTTGCCACCTCTCCCATAGATATTAAAGATAAAGCTTATGATTTCTCTCTTGATTTACCCTATTTAGATATTGTTGAGAAAGGACCTTTTTGTGGGACTGAAAATGAGAGTGTTGTGGCTCATATGAATGAGCTTTCTACTATGAGTGCTTTGTTCTCTGATGATTTTAAGATGCACAAGTACTTTGTTACTAAGATCTTCCCTTTTTCACTAAAAGGAGAAGCTAGGGCTTGGTTTAATAGATTAACTCCTGGTTCCATTGATATCCCTGATTGCTTGATTGCTTCTTTCTTCCAGAAATATTTTCCTCCCAGTGCTAGACATGATGCTTTGCAGAGACTTTTTGATTTTAAACAGGGAGAAGAAGAGAAATTGCCTGAGTCATGGACAAGGTTCCGTGCCTTGATTCATGCACATCCTGGATGTCCATTGCCTAAGAATGAGCTTCTTGATATTTATTATAATGGACTAACTAATGATTCTAGGACCTACCTAGATAGCTTTGCTAATTGTGTTTTAGGAAAAGGACTCCTACAGATGCTAAAGAATTAATGGCTAAGATAAGCAAGAATTATGATGATTGGAGTTCAACTGAGCTAAATACACCTGAGCCTATTACTCCTGAACCAGATGTGCATGAACCAGTTCCAACACCAACACCAAAGAAGAGGGGAGTTATTGCATTAAATGATGAAGTGATGAAGGAAGCTAAGAAGTGTCTAAAGGAGAAAGGTATTAGAGCCGAAGATGTGAAGAATCTACCTCCTATAGAAGAATTATGTAAGCCAATTCCCCACTCATCTACTATTGAGGTACACTCTCTCCACTTTAATGAAGGTGATATTCCCTATGGTAAGCCTCTTGATCAATGTTTAGAGGAACTTGACACATTTATTGTTAAACAAGGTAATTTTAATAAACAAGTTCAGAATCACATATTGGAAAACTCTAGAGCTATCCATGAGTTGAAAGATATTGTGGAAAGAACTTGTAATGATATTAAAATGCTTTGTAAACACTTTCAAATGGTACAAACCCAACTTGATCAACTTGATAAGGTACAAAAGGATATGCTAGTTAATGCCTTAGGAAATAAACATGCTTATGGAATTATAACTAGGAGTGGTATTGCTACTCAAGATCCTTTATATCCTGAAGGACACCCTAAGAGAATTGAGCAGGATTCCCAACAAGGTGAGAATAGTGGTAGTCCTTGTAAGATAAATAAAAAGAAACATAAGGTAGTTGAGGAACCACTTGAACCTGCTGTAGATCCTAACTGTATATCTGTATCTGATGCTGAAACTGAGAGTGGTAATGATAAAAATGATGCTCCTGATAAAGAGGAAGGTGAGGAAGAACCTGAGAAGCACAGTAAGAACACTAGGTACACTAAGGAAAATTTTATTGCTAATAAACATGGTAAAGAGAGAGAACCTTGGGTGCAGAAACCTATGCCTTTTACCAATAAGAAACACAAGTCAAAGGAGGAAGAACACTACAACAAGTTTTGTGAGTGGATGAAACCTTTATTTTTGCAAATTCCATTGACTGATGCTATTAAGTTGTCTCCTTATTTAAAGTATATGAAGGATATTATCTCTAATAAAAGGAAGATTCCTAATGAGGAGATTTCTACTTTGCTTGATAATTACTCCTTCAATGGTAAGGTTCCAAAGAAACTTGGTGATCCAGGTATACCAACTATTCCTTGCTCTATTAAGAACAATTATGTTAGAACTGCTTTATGTGATTTGGGTTCTGGAGTTAGTGTAATGCCTTTTTCTCTCTACAAGAGACTCCAGCTAAAAAAGTTGATACCAACTGATATATCTTTGCAAATGGTTGATAAGTCAACTACTATTCCTATTGGTATATGTGAGGATGTTCCTGTTCAAGTGGCTCATAATTTCTTGGTTTTTGACTGATTTTGTTGTGCTTGAAATGCCTGAAGATGATAATATGTCTATTATTATTGGGAGACCTTTTCTTAATACTGCAGGTGCTGTCATCAATTGTAATCAAGGGAAAGTTACATTGAATATTAATGACAAAGAGCATACTGTTTATTTCCTCAAGAAGGTTGCTAGAAGCTATTTCCTGAATTCCATTGAAAATATTGAGAGCATCAAGGTTGGAGAAATATATTGTCCCATTCCACAAGAAAATTTTGAAACTATCATGATTGGGACCATTGCTATCAAGTATGAGGTAACATAATCACCTTGTGGAATGCAAAGTTTTGTTTCATATAAGATTGTTTTGGTAACAAGACTTGATCAACCTTGTGAACAAAAGGATTTTAATGAACAAAATAATGTTTTCACTATGGTTATACTTGCTTTCTTTTACTTTTCTCCTTCCTAGTCTTTGCCTTTCTTTTGCTAGCTTTGGTTTTGTTAGTTGTTTTCTTGTTAGTTTGTCTTAGAGCTCCTATAGTTTGGCTTTTGGTTTGCTTTTGCTTCTTCTAAAAAAACTATTTATGCGAGAAAATCAATTTTCATACCCTGAAAATTGGCCAAAAATAAAGTTTCCCGAAAAATCCCAGAAAATTCAAAATAATTTTTTCCTCGAAAAAAGGGGCAGAGGGACACCTAAAGTGACCTAGGGGCCACCCCAGACCACCACACCCATGGTAGGCGCGACCTACCTGTGGACGGCACTTGGGGGTCTGGCCCACCTAGGCCCCTCCAGGATGCCTCCTCAAAGCCATCTTCTTTCTCTCTCTCAAAAAACACCGGAAAACTTGCTCAAGCTCGACTTCTTGCTGTTCTTGCTCACGGTTTTCGATCTCCTTGTTCAGCCCATCTTAAGTGCTGATTTTTGGAGAGATTGCTCCTTGGTATATGCCTCCTCCACTTTTCCAATTAGATTTGTGATTGGTAGATTGTATCTTGAGTATTTTGCTGCAATAGGTGACAGGCTGTTTGAGCTTGCATGCTTGTTCTATGCTTAGAAAGCTTATTTTGATGCATGTGTAGCCCTCTACCAAGTTCCTATAGTAGTTGCTCATCATTTATTAACTTGGAAATCACTTGGTTTGATGTTTGTCTAAAAATTTCAGTAAGGAAGATGAGTACCTATCCACTGAATCAATATGACTTGATGGTGTCTGAGCCAATGAAGGTTCATCATGAGGAGGTGGTTTTTTCCTTCCATATATCGATGCCATGAATTTATGAGAACCGCAGGAATCTCTCAGGATTTCCAAACTTTGATTGCCAATGCAGGATTGGAACACTTTGTTGAAGGTGAACCAATTCAGTTTGTTAAGCTAACAATGTCTTTTGTGCAGGACTTCCGGTTCACTTGGTCTACATCTAATCCCATGGTGCATTAGAAAATATGTAATATACCTGTCGACCTGCCTTTTGCTGATTTCTGTGCAGCAATTAGAGTACCTCAGTGGGGATCTTGTGAGAAGATCAAGGAAAGGCCCAAGTCACTTATGGATTTATATGCTGAGATTTGCCAAGGTTTCGACTTCTCAAAGGAAAGTGGTAAAATTCGGAACATTCACTTCCTAGCTATTAGATACTTTGCCTATTTCATTACCAAGTGTGTTCTTGCTAGAAAGTTGTCTTCTTTTGATCTATCTTTTATTGCAGCTGCTCTGAATAGGAATAGATCTTATAGCCTGGGTGTTTTGATAGCTCAACGTCTCACCACCAACCACGACAAGGGTGGAATTGGTGGAGGTCTCATTGCTTCTAGGTTGCTAGGTTTCCATGGTTTAGAGCCTTACTTTTCAGATTATCAGTTCCCCATAGAGAGGCTGGATCTTGAATCCATGGTTCAACATGGTTTTGTGTCCTTGGGGGCTAATGTGAGAAGTTTACCATATGAATTATCTTTTTCCCAGCAAGGTTGGAGAAATGGTAGGACTGAGAAAATAGTTTATTTGCCTGCACCTGCTTTGTTTAACTTTGATAACAGGCAAGGATGGTCGCTTACGGAGGAGGAGGTTGACACATATGTGGTAGAGCTCTCCCAGCAAGAGGAGAATGTTGAAGATGATGCCGAAGACAATTCAGTTCAACCCTCCAACTTGGGAGAGTCTTCATACCAGCAGCCCTCATTTGATTGGGGCGTGTCTTCTTCTTCATCGCAAGCGTCTAACTATGATCATTCCTATGATGACCCACCAGCATTAGGTTACTACCCACACTATTAAGCCCCACTTAGGCCAAAATCCTAAGCTTGGGAGGAGGTATACCGACATCACACTCATCAATATATCATGTTCGGTCGGTTCTTTATATATCAATCGTTTGGTTTTGTTTTTGGTTCTTGTTGCTGCTTTCTCAAAAACACAAAAATACCAAAAATATTTTTGTTTTTTCTCTTTCTTTGTTTCTTTTCTTTGGTTTGCTTTTTCTTTGTTTGTTTTTGCTTTGTTTGCTTTCTTTAGAAAAAATTGAAAACACCAAAAGTATTTGTTGTTCTTCTTTGCAGGGTTTAGCCGTCCTTAGTGGATTTTGGTTTTATGTTATTATTCAAGTCACACAAGTGAAGGGCGATAAGGAAGATTAAGACAACTTGAGGTGAGGTAAGAGGCTGGTAACGAACTCTATTTGTTTCATTTTTATACATATATTCATCATTGTGAGCATGCTTAGTCTGTTCATTGTAAGGCATATGTTACTGATGGATGCTTAGTAGTTCTTGCTAATAGTTTGTAGCATGTCATATAAATGTTTGCTTTTATTGTTTTATTCATATTTTGGGTATGATATTGTGGTATCCTCATCTGACTGTTCATGTGAATCGACTTGGCACATGCTTTGTAACTACCTCGGTGAATTACAATCTTAGTTACAAGCCTGGATGAGCGGAAATGGTTAAAATAGTACGGTGGGGCCAAATGCCACTCACAGGTAGACCTTTCGGCCGTCCTAACCATTTCCAAACATCAGGACAAGAACGAGCGGCGTAATCGGCAGGCGAAGGGATCAACTACATACACAAATGAGTATGTATGCAAGCCACCATACAACAGTCCTCAGAGCCATCCCATCTAAAAGAAATAGAAATATTGCAACGCCATACGGCAAGATCCAAATATCCTAGATAGATATAATAGTTTAGGATATCTCCTCATACATCAAACATCAGAGTATCAGGCGGAATCGGAAAACAAGATCCGAGTACGGATAAGAAGCAAATTGGCATAAGATGCCCCATAAATAAACACATCCCGCCCACAGATCTCACGGATCCCCGTTCCCGGAATCTCTACACCGAGTGATCGTTGCCCACATCGTCCGTCTCCTCCACCCAGTATCCATCTTGCGAGTTTACCTGTTCATCTGAATCAAACAATTTATCGTGTGAGACCCTAGGGGTACTCAGCAAGTCTTTATGCCTCTAAAGGGGACACAACCTGGGGTGACGCAATTGCAGCAAAAGATAATACCTAACAATTCTATAGATACTCGCTAACCATCCGCCTAACCATAGATAGACGGATGTCCGTGAATTAATAACAACAGTTGTAACAGTAATATTAACAGATCCATCCTCCTCCTCGCTTACCAACAAGGAAGCGGACGAACAGCCCCCCATCCGTTGGCACTTTTATTATCCATTCCATGAGTGTTGCACCATTTTCTAGTCAGGTACTTAGTCAAATTAAAAGCGGTACTTTAGTTATACTTGTCTATGGTCGAGAAACTGTGCTCCAAGTCGTCCATAACCGCGGACACGGCTTTCAGAAAGATTTACCCTGCAAGGGTGCACAAATAGCAACACACACTCGATCAACCTCGGAAAAACCAAATCAAAACCCAACGAGGCATTCACGACAAAGCGATCACAGGATTCAGAAATATTTTAGGTGGCCACCCCATTAAGCTACCCGCAACGAAGTTGGCCGGCTCCGAGACGGACTCAAGGTTTGCGTCAATGGCTGTAAACGACTGGGAACCCGAAAGTGTGACTGGGCTTGTCGATACCGCGAAAACACTCCGCTTTCCTAAACAGTACAGGTGCTCCTCGCACAATCTGTGCTCCTCGCACAATCTTAAATAAAGCAGTAAAGCATGGCATAAGTACAGGATAGTAATAAAGCCCCAAACTACTTTATGGCCCCAAGAAATAAGAATGAATCAAGCTCTGGCTCAGGGGGGTTCATAAGCCTCCCGGATGTGGATAGCGCGAATATTCAAGGAACAGGAATCAAGTACTCGGGGTCCTACGGGACACAAGTGAGCATGAAAAACCAAATAGCAGATATTGCCCACCGGTGCCACTTTCATTAGTTATCCCATTACTACTCAGGTTAAGTTGTTTAGGTACCTCGTTATCCATCAGACACTCACATACCCTACACATGCTGTTCTACGACCCGCATGGCTCAAACAACTCCTGTAGTAATGGCTCATGGGATGGAGGAACAAGCTTCGGTGGGGTTTAAAAGTAAAGGCTATGCAGTACTTGGGATTCAATTTAATGCAATTGCGACTCAATGATGCAAGAATAAGATAGAGGCAATAGGTACTGTATGTATGCAAGCATGTGGTAGTGCTTGCCTGGCAGCTCAGTTGAAGCGAGAGAAGGATCTGGGTAGTGCTCCTGGGTTTCTTGATATATCCCCTGCTCAGCGTCTATTCGAAGAAGAACCAAACAAACAAGGGCCAACATAAATAAAGTGCAAAAACATATGAATAAAATGCAACAAGCAAACAATCATGCCATGATGAATGATGCACAATTTGCATGGCAATAAAGTAGCATGGCATGGGTGAGGTGTGGAATACAAGAATAAGGCATTTTATGGAGTTTTAGTCACATTTTATACTCAAATAAGTTGCTGTATACTTTATATTTATATGATTCATGCTGCAATTCATAACATGGAATGCATAGATAGAACGGTCTCGTCGCGCTGATCGATTTAGACATATTATTTGTCAAATTTGGAGTTATAAAACAAAAGTTATTAATTAATCAAGGAAAAGGGCATTTTATTGTAATTTTAATCAACTCGAAATTTAAAGTGTTCAAATAATATTTTGAAGGGCATATTTGAATTCCTCACATTTTTCTGATTTCAAAACATATATCATTTGTATTATTTGGATTTGTTAATAAAAAGTTATTAATTTTTGGATATAAAACATATTTAACAATTTCTGAAAACATTTTTATTAAACAGAAAAAGATCAGAGGCTTTTTGTACACAGAGGGAGATAGCCACAACCACTGACGGGTGGGCTCGAGATGCTGAGTCAGCGCGGCGGGCAGTGGGGTACTTCTCTAGGCTTTTTGCACCACGACGTTGTCCAGCCCCAGAGACTGACTTGCGGGCCCTGAGGTTGGCGGGGCCACAGCGCGCGCGACCCAGCCAGGGCGTGCCACGCGGCATGGACAGGGGCACGCTCGTGATGGCGCAACAAAACCCGGGTGCTTTTCTGTAAAAGCCACACAGAGGCAGACAGGTGGGACCAGGCTGGACCGCGGGTTGAAAAAGCTAACATGAAGGGGGGGTATGTGCAAAAGGACAAGTGCTACTGTTTTTTTCCTCCGTTTCTGAAGAAACTGACGGTGCCGCTCAACAGAGGAGAACAGGGGCGCCCAGGGCTCGATCCCATGACCTCACGCTGGAACTGGCGGGTCGGAGCCACCGCGGTACTAGCGGGCTGATGCTAGGTAGTGGTTGCGCGGCCAGGTGAGGTGTGGCGAGGCGTCCGTCGTCTACCTCGCGCGTGTCAACTACCGGCATGCACGGAGGCGACGGCGACGAGGTTCGCGGGAAGCACGGATAGGGTTGGTCGATGCGGCTAGGCGGGGCGGAAGCGGGCGTGTGCGCAACGGCCGACGCAGAGCACGGCAGCGACGGCAAGCGGCTGGGGTTGTAGCGAGCAGCGATGACCACAAGGCGTTCGACTAAACGATCGACGCAACCGGGAAGCAAAGAGGGACAGGGGCATGTCTAGGGGGGTCTGTGGCTCACCGCGGGGCTGTTGACGGTGGTGGTTCGGGCAGCGGAGCGATCGATCGTCGACGTAGCAGACGAACGGCGGAACTAGGGTTTCGGCGGCGCGGTGATGGTTCTGGTGGATCTGGTCCTCCTCCTCGCTGGTACGTACAGGGCGAAGCAGGGGAGGGTACTCGTTCTTCCTCGACACCCACAGCTCCTCGCCACCGGCTGCAAGAGGGGGGACGGTGGAGACCGACGGTAGCCGGCCGGTGGAGAGAAAGGTCGAGGGGGAGGGGAGGTGGTTGCGGCGCGAGGCCAGGGGTGGTTTGGTGAGGCAGAGGGAGGAGGGGAAGGGATAAGGGCGAGCCCAGAGGGAGGTGGTACCGTGGGGGATGCGGTGGTGGCAAAAAGGTGGCTCGGCCACCTTTCCACCTCGCCCTCACGTGCCCGAGCTGGATCGGATGGAGCAGGGCAGGGCAGGTAGGGTGGAGCCAAGGAGAGGCCGAGGTGGCTGGCTCGGTTGTGGGGTCGGCCTGGCAGGGACAGAGAGAGAGAGGGGGTGGCATGGAGCTAGGGTCGGGTTAGGGTTTTAGGGTTGGGGTAGGGCTTCGGCCTAGGGTGGTTAGGTAGCTAGATGGGGCCTGCAAGGTAGAGAGAGGAGAGGGGCCGAGAGAGAGGGAGGGTAGCTAGGGTTAGCTAGAGAGGGGTGGCTCGGTTTTTGGCTAGAGGGGGGTGGTATGGTAGATGGTGATAGAGGGGTAGGTGATTAGGGTTAGGGTTTTTGGATAGAGAGGAGGGGTTAGAGAGAGAGGGTGAGGTTTTTAAAGTCAAAAGCAAAAGAATAGGGCCAACATGAGATGGACTCTCAAAGATCCATGCTTCACTTGCAAAAATACATGAAAAACCCAAAGGAGGGAAAGATGGTGAGATTTGCATGGCCCATGCATGGGTATTAAATGCCATGAGTTAATCTTGTGAAAACAATAATAATATGGCATTATACTTATGCATTCCCAAAAGTGGGATAAAAGCCAAGCAAAAGAATTTGTAGAAGTAGATCCATCCTATCTCCCATGAGCTAGATTAAATACCAAGAGAAAATAAAATACAAGCTCATGGATAATGGGATGGTGGAATTATAAGGTGGTGAAAGAAAGGGTGGTGGAGTGGAATAAAAGATATGCCCCCAACTCAACTTGGGCATTTAAACAATATATCAATAACCAAATACAATATCAAGAGGCAAATACAATTAATGATGCATATGAGAGAAGAACCAAAACAAAAAGGGTTTTATGTGATGCTCAAATGCAAGGTGGCATGATGACATGAGCATGGTATAATTATGATGCAACAATTATATATATGAAGTAGCCATTATATTACTAGACCAAGTAGCATTACAATTGTTAGACAATTGGGATGCTACATGCTCACGCATGCATATGACTAATCAATAGTCAGTAAGCCTCGATGATTTATTTTGCCTCAGAGTTCTTGTATCACTTTCATGCCATAATTAGTCCTGTTTTGTTGCAAGCATGATTATGACAATTACTGCTCTCTCGTTTGTCGCTCCCTCTCTATTGCTCGCCTTCACTTGCACTGAGTATGAGATCTACATGTGTTTCCAAATCCCCAAAACCAATATTGCCAGCTGTGTCCACTATACCTACCTATTAGCATCGTTTGCTATTTCAGTGCATATTCCATATGCCGTGTTTTCTTCCAAATAAAATGTTTGTCTATTTTGAGAAAGCTAGTTAGTAAAGCTCTCACGAACTTGATGGCACACTTTATTCCTTGCACTTAATAATCCTGAACCATTGTGACTTGTCCATGAAAGTTATATGCTTGCAAATTATATGCTGGGAGTCAGCAGAACTGTACTGTCACGGGGAACGCTTTCAACACTTTTTGGATATCCTATCCAGTTGATATTTTGCTCTTTTGTTTATGGATGTCGACGATGTTAAATAAAAGGGGAGGTTGTGAGTTCATGGAGTTTATACATTGTGTTAGAGAAATGCCTGGGCCTCTAGCCTAAGCAATGCCTAATTATGGTGGAAACTTGAAGCATAACCATAATGAGCATTCTATGAAGCATCCTCAATAAAAATCTATGCATATAGTAAATAAAAAGATCACTGAGATGCTCATTGTCCGCTTGCCTTGTCATTTTGATCACGGGATAGCTCCTGTACCATGTGCAAGGGGTACCCCGTTGGCGGTTCTCTATGATATGCGTGTATGTACAATGACAAGTTACAGGTAACCAAAGTTGAGTATCATGCGGAGTGGCCCTCGTACTCAAGGAACTTGGGATTTCCAGTTTATGGTCTGTCAAGCATATGATTCAGAGTGGACCTCACTTTCACCTTAACCACATAAAGATGCCTATGATAGGGGCAATGAGAGATCAAAGCTAATGACTACATTCCTTTTAGCATTTGGAAGCCTTTCAAACCTTTTCACAACCTTGTTGAGTCACCACTTATTCTATGAGCACCTTCTTGAGAGCATAGTTGTCATTCTTGTGTTTGTTCCAAAACTTGGTTAATTATGTCATGACTTTGATGCTTGTATCTCTGATATCTTTACTTCTAGTCTTCACTTGAACTTCAGAGGTGCCTTGGCATTTATATTGTGCTCTACAAACAAAGGCAAGCGAGATACCACTCTATCATACCTTACTATGAGCATTGCAATGTTGCTAATGTTTATTTTTCATGCTACTTATTATTATTGAGTTGGTTTCTCTTCATAGCTTGTAATGACTATTGAGTAGACTTAGTTGCATACTTCTTATTATGAATGGTTTAAGTATCTACTCCTGTGCTGAGAATATATACATCATATGAAGCAAATGTGTTCATGAAAGTTCTTTTATCGCACTCAGTTTTCAACTGAATTGCTTGAGGACAAGCAATAAGCTAAGCTTGGCGTCGAGTGATATGTCCAAAACGTATCTACTTTCCCGAACACTTTTGCTATTGTTTCTCCTCTAAACTTGTGTGATTTGGATACAACTAACACGGACTGACGCTTTTTTCAGCAGAATTACCTTGGTGTCTTGTTTTTGTGCAGAAAATCAACTATCATGAAAAATCCCGGAAAATATGCCAAAAATAATATTTCACCAGAAGACCCACGGAGACAGAAGATGAGACGGAGAAGGGGCCTGGGGGGCTCACACCCCTTCCAGGCGTGGGCCCACCTCTGGCCGCGCCTAGGGGGTGCAGCCACCCCAGGAACCCCCTCGGCCTCCCTCTAAGCATATAAGTTGCCTCTCGACCTAAAAACTGAGGGGGGTTCGATAGTTTTCCAGAAAGAGTTCCGCTCCGCCGCCGCCACCAGAAACCATGATTCGGATCCAAAAACTCCATTCTGGCACCCTGCCGGGACAGAGAATTTGGAGAGGATCATCGCCATCGTCATCACCAATGCATCTCCATCAACCACTGATGTTTCCCTCATCCATGAGTGAGTATTCCCCTGCTGTAGGCTTGGGGATGGTAGGGATTGGATGAGTTCTATCATGTAATCGAATAAGATCTGTTAGGGCATAGTGCCTAGTATCTCTATTAGTGCTATTTGACTTTGTTGCAACTTGTTGTGCTTAATGCTTGTCACTAGGGCCCGTGTGCCATGATCTCATATCTGAACTTATTATTGAATCATTATGATAGTATTGTTTGTGATCTTATCTGCAAGTTGTGTACACATATCATTGTCCGGATCCAAAGGCTCCAAAGTGACAATAGTTGGGACAACCGGAGGGGATGGCTGTGGTGTGAGGATCAGATGTGTCCACGGAGTGTTAATGCTTTGCTCCGGTGCCCTATTAAAAGGAGCACCTTAATTGCCAGTAGTTCCCTAGAGGCCCCGCTGCCACGGGCTGGCTGGACAGAAGATGTTGTGCAAGTTCTCATTGCGAGCATGTATGACTATATATGGAGCACATGCCTAGGATTGTTTAGTACTTGGATGCTTGTTATTATTTATCTGCAATGCCCTAGATCTTGAAGTTACATGTTTAGACTTGTCCAAGCAACGCCCGTCCATCCATCCCTATGCCTACCGCACTCGAATCCTACTGTTACCGTTACTGTTACTATTGCTCAGTTGTTAAGGCTTGCAAGTATTCTGTGAGCAAGAACTATTTCTAGGTGCAGCTGAATTGACAACTCAGTTGTTAAGGCTTGCAAGTATTCTTTGGCTCCCCTTGTGTCGAATCAATAAATTGGGTAATACTACCCGCAAAGGCTGTTGCGATGTAACATCCCAGCATTTAGGAACTAATGAAGGGTAGATTTAGGAATTTTAAATGTTGCATGCATTCACCAGTGAAAATGTGGGTAAATTTTTCGCCAAATAAAAACCCAAAGTGATCAAGGTTTCTTTCATACTTTGAGATTAGGTTTAGTCTTGAATGATGATTGTTATAGATTTTGATATGATCTTTGTAGACTTATGTGTTTTGGGAAAAGAAATTTGAATTTAAAAGTTGAGTGTTTGAATTATAATTCAAAAGAATTTTGGATAATGTTTGAATCTTTGATTTAATTAAGAGTTAACAATAATCACTCCAACTTTATAAAAAAAGAGCAATTAAGAATATGAATATCCATTTCATAATTTTATTCAATAAATAAGTTACAAAAATGTAACTTATGGAAATCATCCACAATTTTTACAATAGTAAATAAATAAATAATAATATTTCTTTATTGATAATAGTATAATCTTTATTACAAAATAATAAAATAAATATTACAAAAGGGTAGAACTAAGATTACAAAAGAATAAAGAATATTACATTTGACTATTCTACAAATAAAGAATAAAACCTAAACTAAAATCTTGAATTCCCAAGTTTGGTACCTGCAAAACAAAAACAAACAAAAATAAAGAAAGTTAAGGTTAAAAGTGTATTACTCTCAGACTTGTCAGTGAAGTGCACTGATCAAGGTTCATCATTGAGTACTCTTATAAAAAAAGGGGCAAGTTTCACCAATCTAGAAGAATGTATCTCTCATAATTTTAAGCCATAAGTCAAATAACAGCAAGGAGGGGCAAGTTTCACCAGCCAGGTAAAAGTAACCAGATAACAATCACTCTCAAATTCAGAGCATATCCACAAGTGCACAGCAAGCACACAGGCAGGACACACACGGAATTGCATGGTGTGTGCAGTCATCACCTTAGCAACAACCCAACAACACAAAACTGCTCAGCACAGCCGTGGAGAGGCACCAGTGCATCTCTTCACTGCTCACATACACAAGAACATCTAGCTTAGCCAGAGCCAAATAAACAAACCACACCATCTCACACCAGATCAAGCCACATATCACCTGATGGTGACATAAGGAGGGGAAGGATCAGGTGAATAGCAAGGCCAAGCTCACAGAAGCTAGGAGGAGAAGAGTTCCTCAAGGCCAAGCACAAGCATCAAGGGAACACAAGAACAACATCAAGAGGAGAAGGACTGGATCAGACCAGCAACACCACCAGCACATCAAGCCATCACCAACATAGTTTTTGTGGTGAGCATCATAAACAACCATGTGATCTGTTTATCTTATCGAAGCAAAATATATATGCTGATGCATAAGGCAACCTATCAATAGTCACCCAAGTGGGGTGAAGCTATCCTAGAGGTTTTAAACATAAAGATCCAGATCAAACTCTTTTCAAAACACCAAATTCTCAAACCAGCCTCACAGAATTGGTGATACCAAAGGAAATCTCTATACTCTATCAATTGTTCTTACAAAATCTGGGCACATCTCCAAGAATGATTAGCACCTCAGATTTATAAATCACAAACAAAAGCATATATATTAACTAATTAGGATCTAAGATCTAGTAAGAAGTTGATGTCTTAACCAATTTGGAAAATGACAGCAACATAGGAGCTTAGTTCCTAGAGCCTCAGACCAGCATCATTGGCTAGATCAAACAATAAGTTACCCAACTTATATATCCACATCCATCAAGTTCCAGAAATGACTATAAGTATAGTCTATAACAAGATCTACTTATGTATCATCTTAAGAAGGTTTCATAAACCCTGACCTTATCACAAAGACAATCAAATAGTCCAACACAACCAGATCCCCATTAAACAACACAACCAGATCATAGGAGCATGTTACAAGTACCAGAGATGAACCCTAATAGCAATACCAGCACAAACTATAACTGGCCACTAGATACACACAAAGGAATCCAAGGTGAGAAGATGAACTATTATCCATGAAGACATAACTCACCAGGTTCCTCACTGACGAGTTGAAGAGGAAGCAGAATGGCCGACGAGCCCGCGGCGGCACAGGGAGCACCCCAGAGGGCGCTGCAACTTGCACCAGCCACGAAGGCGGCCACAGCAGTACACGGGCACCACACATCACCAAGGGAGAGTCTGCGGCAGCGGCAACAACACATTCCCCAAACCCTAGGGTTCGGGAAGGGGCTAGCCTGACCAGGGTAGGACCCCAGGATCAAATCGAACTGGACCAGATGGACGAGCATGGTTGCGGTGACCCAGCATACCACTGCATGATGTAGTATACTATAGTCGTTGACATAACACCAATGAAACACCGTTCACGAGTATTACATCCCTCAGAATGGCACAACAGAAACACAGCGAGTCCAATACATGGCTTAAAGGTTACAACTCACTATTTACATAAGAACCAGAGAACAATCTAGGTATAAGAGAGAGAAAGCACTCCTTACGGAGAAGAACCAAAGGTAAATAATGCAAAGTTATTATACTATTTAAACTAGTACTCAACTAAGGAATTTGGCATTTGCTGTCATTGCAACGCACTATAGAGATAGGTTCTTTGGTTAGAGATTGTATCTCTATCTAATCAGTAACCTTTTCTTCACTTGATTTGAGGTATATGTTGGCTTTCTTGTCTTCATTGAGGAGCTTTGGCTACTTTTGATAAGTCCTGGAGCATATCTTGATGTAGTCTTTGTTTTAAGGCTTTAGAATCTAGCAAGGGTTAAGAAGATACTTTAAGTACGAGCGTACTCAGCAATTTCTCTAGAAAAGGAGTGTTTGATGCACTATATCTACAGCCATAGACCATAGGTCGTAGGCAAATGCAAGTTTTCTCAAACATTTCTTGAAACGTTGCTTTTATTCTGAAAAGCTATGTCCGTCAGCCTTCACGGGTTTACCAGAACCTTCATGGGCTTCCTTTCCCGCCGCGTTCGCAGCTCCTTCCCGGAACAGGGAGTAACAAGTTACAGTTCTTACACTCTGCAGAGGTGCGTTACTTTACCCATGAGAGATCAACTCTTTGTTGCACAACCAGGCAGCTTATTCTCGTCCACAATTCCATGATGTGGGGCCCAGAAGATGATCCAAGCCAATCACTGCCCCCTTCGCGACCCCGCATGCCTCCTTGGTGTACACCATGCCCACTTAAAGAATTATGGCACTGGTTTGTACAAACCGTTAGATGTCAGAACTATCATGGGACGATGAGGGTTCCCACCCATATGCTGCATATCCTCTACGAATTACCAATTAATATGCATGCTACGAGGATAATAGCCACAACCTGCACATCCGGCTTCATGCGAGAGGAAGAAGATACAGCTGACTTCTCCATCCCATTCCAATTCTCATGGTCAACGCGTAATATACGGCGCAAGTATCACTGGCGACATTGGTTGTTAAGTCTAGGTGATCACCCTGGATCAGTAATCAATAGTGCTTATTATTATTGAAAATAGTGTTTTCTGACCTTTTTCAAATGCAGATGAAGACAATATTGGATTTGTAAAATGCTTTACAGAAAATAAACAAAGGACATGAGCAAGTGTGAACTTGCCTTTTGTGATTGCAAGATTATGCACTCACTGTCTTCGAGTCAGTGTATAAGATCCAAAATCTGAAATCAGCATCATTGGTCCAGTAAGGACTAATGTTTAAAGAAGCAATATGCTTTTATGCATAAGTAGTGTGATGCATGTTTTAGGTGTAAATTCCAGGAATAAGGTTGTTCTAGGGTTTGGATTTTGAAAGTGGTTACTTTGGAATGTGTGGTTCTTTTGGATTTTTTTGTAGTTGTATTCTTATTAGAGTTTATGAGTGGTTGGATTCAACACATATGTAGGAATAAAATATACATCCTTATGATATACTAGTTAGGACTACTTATACAAGATTTCTTATTTAAAGTGGCAAAAAGGATAACCTTCGAAGAAATGGATTCTCTTCTAAGGTCTAAATAAACTTGTGGTTAGTTAGTGATGGTTGATGTTATTTGTTTTAATCAAATGATTTGAGCTTAAGCGGCTTTATAGATTAATTACTTCAGACCAAAGTTAACTATAAAATATGTAGTAATGTGTATGGTATTATATTTAATCTTTTGAAGACTAAAGTTAACTTTAAAATGTAGATAGTTTTGGAAAGTATGATACTTACACCCTGGTATCTTGTATATATGAAAGGTGTTCTTTAAGTTACTTTAAGAATGTTTGTTATATTACTTGAGATAATGGTTTCTTAATTCTATGATAGAGTAGCATCATTTACCTTTTATAGATAAGTGAGTAGAGTTTATGATTCCAGATATAATTTCATTTAATTATCCTCAAAAAAATTTATAGTGTTGTGGTAATTGTTTATATTTGATAATTTAAAGTAAATGGAAAGGATCTAATTCATTCACAAGATGTTCTTTAAGGTTTTTATCCTAAGTTGGATTCCTTTGAGTATGTGATATTCACTTGGGGTTTAAGATAGTTTAAGATGTTTACAATGTTTTTAAACCATAGGAGTTTCATTTCATTAATATTTAAGATTTGTACTTTATGTTTATTTTATTTATTTAAAGGATATTAATAAATGTTATTTATCCTTTTATGAATCATTAATGAAGTGACTAAGTTTAATTTTGAGTTATTAAGATGTTTGAGTTTTTGTTTAAAGTATAGTATGAGATTTTATTGATTTAATAATCTTTTTAGGAATTTTCAATTATACATTAAATTTATTACTAAATATTTATTTAGTATTTTTCAAAAATGCTATATTATTAATGTATAATGAAAGTGATTTTATTTATTTTTATCACCTTTTAATAATTTTGTAAAATTCTTTAATGAATATATAAATTACAAAATTCTTATAAAAATCTAAATGTCTAAGATTTTATATCTTATTTTATTTGGACAAAGTGGATTATTGTGAATTCAAAAATATTTTATTTATAATTTTTGGACTTTTATTTCATTTTCTAGAATTTTATTGAGGTCAGGGGTGTTTTGGGCTTTTCCAATTGATCAAAATCGTTTTATTAACAACTTGGGCTGGTTATTCTTATTGGGCCATGTTGGCCCACTAGTACTAGACTAAAGAGCCACCCCGAGGGGTCTGGCCCAGCTCGGCCCACTCCTTGCTGCCTCCCTCTCTCTCTCTCTCTCTCTCTCTCTCTCGAGTTCATCCTCTCCTCCTCTGACCCCGACCCTATGGTCGGCGATGCCACCACCGGCGATTCTCGCCGCCGTCGGCCGTTCTGGTCGCTGCCGTGGTGTATTAGGGGGTTGTCGACGACGCCCGTCCGTTCTATCGAATTGGATTCGAGCCTAGGGCTCTTCTGCGATGGATCGATGCCGTCCCGAACCCTAGGGTTTGGGGATTGGCATGGATTCGAGTGCTGCCGTGGTCGTCGTGCGTCGAGGTGATGCTCTGAACTGCAGGCGTGATCAGGGTCGTTGCCGTGGCACCGTGTGGGTTGCAGCGCCCCCTCTGGGGTGCTCCCCGTGTTGCCATGGCCGTCGGTCCCTCTACTTCCTCTTCTATCCTTCAGCGAGGACCTATGGTGAGTTCAATTCTTCTCTCCTAGTGCTCTTTGTGCTTGAAGATTCGAGGCTAGATGTTAGCAGTGTCCTCTCTGGCTACTGTCTGATTCAGATTAGGATAATTATCCCTTTAGGGTTCCTGTGATGCGCTTGTTCATGTACTGGATTGATTCATGTTTGGATGGTCTGTACACATGTTAAATGCTTATTGGCCTGAGACTTGTTGCTTAAAGTGATATATGATGTTTCTGGTGGCTTACTAGATGATTTGATGCTTAGGTTGCATCTGATTCAGATGATGTGGTTGTATGGAAAACATGCTTGGTAAAGACAATGATTTGATAACTTTCCACTGTTTATTTGATTCATGGTTATGATTATGATAGGATACATCCACTGTCTTAGTGGTGTTAGCTTGGGAATTAACATGTGGTTTGAGATCATAAGTGTAACATAAAAATATCCTAGTTATGATTCCTGTGTTAACAGGAAAATGATTAGTTAGTTGATTGCCTAAACCTATGGATTGTTCTTGTGATACCATCATGTATGGCACACAAGTTAACTCTAAACCATGGATTTGGTTAGTTTATGCTTAAGACAATCTTGGCTTTGAAAGATTAATAGAGATGCTCTTATCTAAATTCCCTATGACCAATGATGTTGGTCTGAGGCTTAGGGATTCAAATCTTATCTAATTATTTCATCTAGATAATCCTGGTAGTGGTACCAGCTATTTTTATTGAATCAAAACTTGGAAAAATTATAGTGAGCTCGATCAATCTATGGATCCAAAGATTTGTTTCTAAGGTGCTACCCTTCTTTTAGGGATGTGCCTAGAAATAGATCATAGGTATATGTATGATTTAATTGTAGAATAAAGTTTGAAAACCAGAGCAAGGATGTTGCTCTGAGCTCTGGTTGGATCTTGGTAATGTTGGTGGTTTGCTTTTAGATCTTAAAAGGAATCCCTATGATGGATTCACCCCACTTGGGTGCTTTCTGAGGTTTTGTTTTATAAAACAACACATGCTTTCTCTGAATAAGATGATTAGATCATGTGTAGGTTTGATGAAACTCACCACAAAAACTGATATTTGTGGAGTAAGTTGGTGATGATCTTGATCTGGTTTTTGCTGGACTCCTGTGCTTGATCTGGAGCTAGCATGCTCCTCCTAGCTCCTAGGCTTGACCTTGCTGTCCACCTGATTCATCACCCTCCTTATGTCACCATCCTGGTGATGTTTGGGTTAATCTGGGTGGTTGGTTTGGTTGTTGTTCTTAGTTAAACTGTTGCTCACCCTGGCTGTGCTGGGGTGTTGTGTAATGGAGTGGTGCACTGAGGTGCTTCTCCTCGGCTGTGCTATGGTTTTGTGATCCTGACTGTGCTTGGGTGATCGACAGCACACCACTTTGCATGCTGTATGTGTGCAGCCTGTCTACCTGCTATGCACATGTGGATAAGTTCAGAAAATTTGAACTTACTATTACTAATCTACTTTTACCTTGGCTGGTGAATTGGTCCCCTTTTGGCTGTCATTTGCATTCTGGCTCTGAACTTATGAAAGAGGAAATCTTTCATATTTGGTGAAACTTGCCCCTCTTTAACATCTCTCAATGATGAGATTGTCAAGTGCACCTCACTGACATATCTGAGAGAAATATATACTAACCCTAATCTGGTTTTATTTCTGTTTAATCTTTGGTTTGCAGGTTCAAAGATAAAGATCAATATTTAGTATAGGTTTTAGATATAGGATAGTTAGTAGATGTAATTTTCTTAGTCCTTTGTAATTTTATTTTATAATTCTTGTAATCTTTACTTTATTCAATTGTAATAAAGATTATATTGTTATTAATTAAGAATATTCTTTGTTCTTTATTCTGTTGTAACTTGTTTATGTCTTTATAATATGAAAATGAATTTCATAATTTCTATTGTTTTGAGATTTAAGTTATACTACCTATATCTTAATTAAGTTAAGATTCAAATCTTATATTTAAATTATAATTCAAACACTTAAGTTTTTTTAATTCCAACCCATTTCAAAACACACATAATTCTTTTAAGATCACATCAAAGTTTATAACAATCTTCCTTTAAGACTAAACCTAATCTTAAAGTAAGAAAGAAACATTGATCACTTAAGATTTTATTTGGCGAAAAAATTTCCCACCTTTTCACAATTAGATGCATGCAACAATACATAATCCTAAATCTACCCTTCATTAGATTCCTAAATACTAGGATGTTACAAACTTCTCCCCTTAAATTAAACTTCATCTCGAAGTTTGTGGAGATGTACCAGAATAATTTTGCATAAATCTTTCTTAAATTCTCTTCCTTCTACCATGTGGCTTCTCTCTAAGGCTGATGTTCCCACTGTACCTTGGAATATTTGATTGCTCTGTTCCTCAATCTTTTCCAATTTTCTCCCTGAATCTTACAGGGCTATCAAAAATAAATTAGGTATGCTTATAGTTCTAACTTTTGATGTGCTATTGCCTCCTCTGGAATTTTCAACATTTGCGAAGTTGTGACATATGAAAAGCATTATGTACCCTAGCCAATTCTTTAATGGTAACTTTAAAGCATAAGCGATAGTTCTGTTTTGTCGTAGTATCTTAAATTGTCTGATATATCTTGGACTCAATTTCCCTTTAACTCCCTCCTCCCATTGGACTTTACTTTAAAATAGACCGCATCTCCTACTTCTGAACGCCATGATCTTTGGCTTTGATCCGCATAACTTTGCTACCTGCTTTGGCTATTTTCAGTCTTTCCCTGATCTTATTAGCGATGTCTTGTCTATACTTCAACTAACTTCTCAGCATTATCCTATTGGATTTACTGGAATAGAATGTGCATTCTGAGTGAGTTTGTCCACAATTACCCATTTCATATCTCTTCTTTTTAGTGTCATAGGTGATCCTGTGATGGAGTCCATACCTATTTCCTCTCATTTTGGTTCAGGAATTTCTAAGGTTTGTAATGATTGCTGTACTCCCCACTCCATGATGATCTTTATTGGAATTAATCAGAATATACCATAATCTGATTGGATATCCTTATTCAATTCTTTTTCTTGAAGTAACAGTTTCATTACTATTTATTACAATTCGGTAGTTCTCATAAATTTTTATGTTTCTATTTATGCATTTTAATGGTCCACAGACTAGCTTACGAATCCTGTCATTATACCGTTGATACTGGCATTCCTTCCAAGATTGGATTTGAACTCCATTTGTCCATACCCATTGGAATTTCTCGACACTTGTTTAATTTGAGTTCTATATTTCTTCTTAAGGGTTCCTTAAAAGTTGTGTCCTTTCAAATTTGATTGTCATCACCCTCAAATTTGTACCTTCTTTAATTAACTTTTCTCTTGTTCCAAAGTATTTCTTCAACTATTCTTCCTAATGTTTACTCTTCCCCATTAAATTTTACCCATAGTTTTGAAACTCCCTATATAGAAGCTATTGATTCTTGAACTAAAATATTGGTTCTTGTTCGGTTTATATTTTACTGGTTTAAAGTCCAATGAAAGATTATACAGTGCATCCACATAGTTGTGGATCTCCAAAGCAAATCTTTCAGCACGGAATATTGTATTTACTATTGGGGTATTCTTGCTGAATAAACTAGACCTTGCAAAGCATCTTGCCAAGCAATCATCTTCAAATCCGTTAAACTTTCTTAGGTATTGCTCAACTTAGGCCAAATTTAATGCTATTTATGCAACTTTTAATAAGATTTGGTTCACTATTTCAACCAAACACCAGCTGCGGATAAAATACCAACTGGGGATTAGTTACTAGCTATGGATCAAATACCAGTTGTGGATTATTATTACCAGCTGCGAACCATCCTAGGGTGTGTGTATTACCCTATGGTTTCCCACAAACTTCTCGCATTCACTTGGTATTGTCAGACCTTGAATACCATTTTGGTTCCAAAGCTAACTATTTGTACTTATTCAGGATACTTCTATGAACTTGGTACAACTATTCCCTTGCTTCTTAATAATATTACCCACTTTGATTGAGCTTTAAGTTTATTATATCTTGTGGTTCCATACCTCTTCTATACCAAACTTCTTTCTTGGTTCTGGCTAGGAATAATTTATGCTTTATCTATCCTCTAAGTGGTATTAACACTCCTTATATCTTGCTTCTTCATTCCCGTAAGTCTTCCTTTTTGATCTTTCAAATTCGTCGCTCCCTTACGCAGATTCCCATTCCTATCTAGGTTTATAACATTAAGTAATAACTGGGTGTTACATCATGCATTTGCACACCTAATTAAACTTCATGTACAGATCTAGTCAATCAAGAAAATTCAATAAGATCCAAATGTCAATAAACAACAAAACATATACTTAATGTACTAAATGTTCCAACTATTTGCCCCATACCTATTTACACAACTATTTTACAAGAACTTCTTGTTCTTTTGGATATATCCTCACTTATTTCCGCAAACTCTCCAAACTACAATACGCATTACCCTCAATGTACATCATTCAAGCCCGCTTCCCTTGGGATGTTATTTCTCTCTTACTTTCATCTTCCTCTAGTGCTTCCTGGAGTTCTGTCCATGATGACGTGAAGTCCTACGACTGCCTTCTGGAGCATAAGAGTATCCAGGAGGTGCGTAATCTTGATTAGAAGTACTGAGGCTGATATTAGTCATTGAAAAATGAATAGAGTTGGCGTAATCTTCCACCGAATAGTTCAGGTTTTCTGGCAACGCTTCCTCATGGTAAGTTGGTTCCTGAATTTTTTCTTAGATCCAGTCATACAGATTGGTGTAGTAGCTATTGGGATACTCGTCTAAGTTGATGGGATTAGTATCACCCCCATATGGTCCATAAGGCTCTCTATGGTTATAGTTGATCTCCTCCTCAATACCCGCATCACAAGGTATAGGATTCCCTATGGTTTTACCTTGAGGTTCTACTTCCCATCCATACTTATTAGGCTCGGGTTTATTTGGAATAACTTTATTCCATTCCTGTTGTTCGGAATTGTACTTGGTCCATAAGTCTTCAGGTGGCTTGAAATCATTCTGTTAATAGGCATAATTTTCTGAGTTTGGGTCATCGAACTCAGTTTCCTCAAACACTTCTCCCGAAGGTATGTATTTGGGATGCCTAGCTTCTTTATCTAACTTTTTCCTACGAGCCATTCCTTTATCAGGATTAGTAAAATCCTCAATAACCGTATCTAGCTCCTGAACTAAGACTTGGTGAGTATTATAATAAGTGTTTAACAAAGACCGATAACGATCCATATACTCTACAGCTAGAGTCGGTTCAGCTTGGACTAAGGTAGAGTGATCTAACTCATGCTCTGAGTTTGAGGGTTCATGTGGTATAATAGTGTGAGTACTACATTATAGAGCTTGGGATTTATGCTCTCGGATCATGGTTATGGCTGCTGCTACGGCAATCTGATATGCAGATGCCATGCACCTTGCCTCTCCTGCTGGCATTTCTCCCTTTAGTCCTAACTTCTTGGGTAACATGATCATGACACGATATTTAGCTAATACCTACACATCATAGTAACTGTAAATCTTGACCAGAAGTCTTGATTCACACTCCAAACTCCACAGAAGTTGTCGGAGATTGTCTGTCCAATCCCCTCCAAAGTCATCCAACGTCCTGTTCATCACTTGAACATTCCGGGGTGGATATCGAGGTGCCATGTGGAACTGTGGATAAGAAATTATCATCAGTCACATAGAGTTAAAACTCTTGGGTAATGATTGGAAATTGCAATCATATAAAAGAGTTATCGCACTAATAACATAACAGGATTATTCTCAAGTGAATATCCCTCATATCATTAGAGAACTCTTCATTACTGCTAGGATATGTCCTACAGGTTCTACCCATTTACTAGGTTTCCAACCTAAGGTCAAAGCATATGCTCTGATACCAACTGCGGTGACCCAGCATACCACTGCATGATGTAGTATACTATAGTCGTTGACATAACACCAATGAAACACCGTTCACGAGTATTACATCCCTCAGAATGGCACAACAGAAACACAGCGAGTCCAATACATGGCTTAAAGGTTACAACTCACTATTTACATAAGAACCAGAGAACAGTCTAGGTATAAGAGAGAGAAAGAACTCCTTACGGAGAAGAACCAAAGGTAAATAACGCAAAGTTATTATACTATTTAAAATAGTACTCAACTAAGGAATTTGGCATTTGCTGTCATTGCAACGCACTATAGAGATAGGTTCTTTGGTTAGATATTGTATCTCTATCTAACCAGTAACCTTTTCTTCACTTGAGTTGAGGTATATGTTGGCTTTGTTGTATTCATTGAGGAGCTTTGGATTCTTTTGATAAGTCCTGGAGCATATCTTGATGTAGTCTTCGTTTTAAGGCTTCAGAATCTAGCAAGGGTTAAGAAGATACTTTGAGTACGAGCGTACTCAGCAATTTCACTAGAAAAGGAGTGTTTGATGCACCAGATCGACAACCACAGACCATAGGTCGTAGGCAAATGCAAGTTTTCGTAAACATTTCTTGAAAGGTTGCTTTTATTCTGAAAAGCTATGTCCGTCAGCCTTCACAGGTTTGCCAAAACCTTCATGGGGTTCCTTTCCCGCCACGTTCGCAGCTCCTTCTCGGAACAGGGAGTAACAAGTTACAGTTCTTACACTCTGCATAGGTGCGTTACTTTACCCATGAGAGATCAACTCTTTGTTGCACAACCGGGCAACTTATTCCCATCCACAATTCCATGATGTGGGGCCCAAAAGATGATCCAAGCCAATCACAGCCCCCTTCGCGACCCCGCATGCCTCCTTGGTGTACACCATGCCCACTTAAATAATTACGGCAATGGTTTGTATAAACCGTTAGATGTCAGAACTATCGTGGGACGATGAGGGTTCCCACCCACATGCTGCATATCCTCTACGAATTACCAATTAATATGCACACTACGAGGATAACAGCCACAACCTGCACATCCGGCTTCATGCGAGAGGAAGAAGATACAGCTGACTTCTCCGTCCCATTCCAAATCTCATGGTCAACACGTAATATACGGTGCAAGAATCACTGGCGACATTGGTTGTTAAGTCCTAGGTGATATAGTTCTGAACAGTGGTATCCCAACTGTCAGATTTAATAGATTAGCTGATCACCCTGGATCAGTAATCAATAGTGCTTATTATTATTGAAAATAGTGTTTTCTGACCTTTTTCAAATGCAGGTGAAGACAATATTGGATTTGTAAAATGCTTTACAGAAAATAAACAAAGGACATGAGCAAGTGTGAACTTGCTTTTTGTGATTGCAAGATTATGCACTCACTGTCTTCGAGTCAGTGTATAAGATCCAAAATCTGAAATCAGCATCATTGGTCCGGTAAGGACTAATGTTTAAAGAAGAAATATGCTTTTATGCATAAGTAGTGTGTTGCACGTTTTAAGTGTAAATTCCAGGAATAAGGTTGTTCTAGGGTTTGGATTTCGAAAGTGGTTACTTTGGAATGTGTGGTTCTTTTGGATTTTTTTTGTAGTTGTATTCTTATTAGAGTTTATGAGTGGTTGGAGTCAACACATATGTAGGAATAAAATATACATCCTTATGATATACTATTTAGGACTGCTTATACAAGATTTCTTATTTAAAGTGGCAAAAAGGATAACCTTCAAAGAAATTGCTTCTCTTCTAAGGTCTAAATAACCTTGTGGTTAGTTAGTGATGGTTGATGTTATTTGTTTTAATCAAATGATTTGAGCTTAAGCGGCTTTATAGATTAATTACTTCAGACCAAAGTTAACTATAAAATATGTAGTAATGTGTATGGTATTATATTTAGTCTTTTGGAGACTAAAGTTAACTTTAAAATGTAGATAGTTTTGGAAAGTATGATACTTACACCCATGTATCTTGTATATATGAAAGGTGTTCTTTAAGTTACTTTAAGAATGTTTGTTCTATTACTTGAGATAATGGTTTCTTAATTCTATGATAGAGTAGCATCATTTACCTTTTATAGATAAGTGAGTAGAGTTTGTGATTCCAGACATAATTTCATTTAATTATCCTTAAATTTTTTTATAGTGTTGTGGTAATTGTTGATATTTGATAATTTAAAGTAAATGGAAAGGATCTAATTCATTCAAAAGATGTTCATTAAGGTTTTTATCTTGAGTTGGAATCCTTTGAGTATGTGATATTCACTTAGGGTTTAAGATAGTTTAAGATGTTTACAATGTTTTTAAACCATAGGAGTTTCATTTCATTAATATTTAAGATTTGTACTTTATGTTTATTTTATTTATTTAAAGGATATTAATAAATGTTATTTATCCTTTTATGAATTATTAATGAAGTGACTAAGTTTAATTTTGAGTTATTAAGACATTTGAGTTTTTGTTTAAAGTATAGTATGAGATTTTTATTGATTTAATAATCTTTTTAGGAATTATCAATTATACATTAAATTTATTACTAAATATTTATTTAGTATTTTTCAAAAATGCTATATTATTAATGTATGATGAAAGTGATTCTTATTTATTTTTATCACCTTTTAATAATTTTGTAAAATTCTTTAATGAATATATAAATTACAAAATTCTTATAAAAATTTAAATGTCTAAGATTTTATATCTTCTTTTATTTGGACAAAGTGGATTTTTGTGAATCCAAAAATATTTTATTTATAATTTTTTGACTTTTATTTTATTTTCTAGAATTTTATTGAGGTTAGGGGTATTTTGGTCTTTTCCCAATTGATCAAAATCGTTTTATTAACAACTTGGGCTGGTTATTCTTATTGGGCCCTGTTGGCCCACTAGTACTAGACTAAAGAGCCACCACGAGGGGTCTGGCCCAGCTCGGCCCACTCCTCACTGCCTCCCTCTCTCTCTTGAGTTCATCCTCTCCTCCTCCGACCCCGACCCTGTGGCCGGCGATGCCGCCTCGGCGATTCTTGCCGCCGTCGGCCATTCTGGTCACCGCCGTGGTGTATTAGGGGGTTGTCGATGACGCCCGTCCATTCTATCCAATTGAATTCGAGCCTAGGGCTCTTCTGCGATGGATCGATGCCGTCCCGAACCCTAGGGTTTGGGGATTGGCATGGATTCGAGTGCTGTCGTGGTCGTCGTGCGCGAGGTGATGCTCTACACTCCAGGCGTGATCAGGGTCGTTGCCGTGGCGCCGTGTGGGTTGCAGCGCCCCCTCTGGGGTGCTCCTCGTGCCTCCATGGCCATCGGCCCCTCTGCTTCCTCTTCTATCCTTCAGCGAGGACCTAAGGTGAGTTCATTTCTTCTCTCCTGGTGCTCTCTGTGCTTGTAGATTCGAGGCTAGATGTTAGCAGTGTCCTCTCTGGCTACTGTCTGATTTAGATTAGGATAATTATCCCTTTAGGGTTCCTGTGATGTGCTTGTTCATGTACTAGATTGATTCATGTTTGGATGGTCTGTACACATGCTAAATGCTTATTGGCCTGAGACTTGTTGCTTAAAATGATATATGATGTTTTTGGTGGCTTACTAGATGATTTGATGCTTGGGTTGCATCTAATTCGGATGATGTGGTTGTATGGAAAACATGCTTGGTAAAGCCAATGATTTGATATCTTTCCACTGTTTATTTGATTCATCGTCATGATTATGATAGGATACAGCCACTGTCTTAGTGCTGTTAGCTTGGGAATTAACATGTGGTTTGAGATCATCATGATCTCAAACAGTGAAGCGTAACATAGAAATATCCTAGTTATGATTCCTGTGTTAACAGGAAAATGATTAGTTAGTTGATTTCCTGAACCTATGATGATTTACTGTCTTTCCTGATTCATAATGTATTGTTCTTGTGATACCATCATGTATGGCACACAAGTTAACTCTAAACCATGGATTTGGTTAGTTTATGCTTAAGACAATCCTGACTTTGAAATATTAATAGAGATGCTCTTATCTGACTTCCCTATGATCAATGATGTTGGTCTGAGGATTAGGGATTCAAATCTTATCTAATTGTTTCATCTAGATAATCCTGGTAGTGGTACCAGCTATTTTTATTGAATCAAAACATGGAAAAATTATAGTGAGCTTGATCATCTATGGATCCAAAGATTTGTTTCTAAGGTGCTACCCTTCTTTTAGGGATGTGCCTAGAAATAGATCACATGTATATGTATGATTTAATTGTAGAATAAAGTTTGACAACCAGAGCAAGGATGTTACTCTGAGCTCTGGTTGGATCTTGGTAATTTTGGTGGTTTGCTTTTAGATCTTAAAAGGAATCCCTATGATGGATTCACCCCACTTGGGTGATTTCTGAGGTTTTGTTTTATAAAACAACACATGCTTTCTCTGAATAAGATGATTAGATCATGTGTAGGTTTTATGAAACTCACCACAAAAACTGATATTTGTGGAGTAAGTTGGTGATGATCTTGATCTAGTTTTTGTTGGACTCCTGTGCTTGATCTGGAGCTAGCCTGCTCCTCCTAGCTCCTGGGCTTGACCTTGTTGTCCACCTGATTCATTACCCTCCTTATGTCACCATCTTGGTGATGTTTGGGTTAATCTGGGTGGTTGGTTTGGTTGCTGTTCTTGGTTAAACTGTTGCTCACCCTGGCTGTGCTGGGGTGTTGTGTAATGGAGTGGTGCACTGAGGTTCTTCTCCTCGGTTGTGTTGTGGTTTTGTGATCCTGACTATGCTTGTGTGATCGACAACACACCACTTTGCATGTTGTGTGTGTGCAGCCTATGTGCCTGCTATGCACATGTGGATAAGTTCAGAAAATTTGAACTTACTATTACCAATCTACTTTTACCTTGGCTGGTGAATTGGTCCCCTTTTTGGCTATCATTTGCATTCTTGCTCTGAACTTATGAAAGAGGAAATACTTCATATTTGGTGAAACTTGCCCCTCTTTAACATCTCTCAATGATGAGATTGTCAAGTGCACCTCACTGACATATCTGAGAGAAATATATACTAACTCTAATCTGGTTTTATTTCTGTTTAATCGTTGGTTTGCAGGTTCAAAGATAAAGATGAATATTTAGTATAGGTTTTAGATATAGGATAGTTAGTAGATGTAATTTTCTTAGGCCTTTGTAATTTACTTTTATAATTCTTGTAATCTTTACTTTATTCAATTGTAATAAAGATTATATTGTTATTAATTAAGAATATTCTTTGTTATTTATTCTGTTGTAACTTGTTTATGTCTTTATAATATGAAAATGAATTTCATAATTTCTATTGTTTTGAGATTTAAGTTATACTACCTATATCTTAATGAATTTAAGATTCAAATCTTATGTTTAAGTTATAATTCAAACACTTAAGTTTTTTTAATTCCAACCCATTTCAAAACACACATAATTCTTTTAAGATCACATCAAAGTTTATAACAATCTTCCTTTAAGACTAAACCTAATCTTAAAGTAAGAAAGAAACATTGATCACTTAAGATTTTATTTGGCGAAAAATTTTCCCACCTTTTCACAATTAGATGCATGCAACAATACATAATTATAAATCCGTTAGGTTCCTAAATACTGGGATGTTAAAGTGGTCGATAACCTCACTTCGCACCACGACGGCGGCCAGGACGATCCACGGCGGCGCAAATCGCTGGCGACATCATCGTTGTCCACGGGGTCAGGAGAGAAGAAGAAGAAAGGTGAGATCGAGAGAGGAGACAGTGAATGAGTGGGCTGGGTGGGCCGAAAACCCTTCGGGGTGATGATTTTGACCCTGCCCTATTGGGCCACAGGGACCCAATAAGCCCAAATGGCCAGCCCAAGTCGTTTAGAATCTGTTTAATAAATAGGAAAAGACCAAAATGCCCCTGAACTCAATAAAATTCTAGAAAATAAAATAAAAGTACAAAAATTATAAATAAAATATTTTTGGATTCACAAAAATCCAAACTATCCAAATAAATTGAGATATAAATTTTAGACATATATAAATTTTATTAAGAATTTTGTAATTTATATATTCCTTATGGAATTTTACAAAATTATTGAAAGATCATAAAAATAAATAAAAATCACATTCATTATATATTAATATTGTAGTGTCTTGGAAAAATACTTAATAACAATTTTTAATATTTATATGATAATTTTTAAAAGAATTATTAAAACAATAAAAGTCAAATAAAAGGGAAATAAAGTAAATACAATATATATTATAAATATTAATAAGGTAATATTTATAAATCCTTTATTATTAAAACGAATTTTTTATAATAATGGGGAGAATGCATATCAAATTAAATGATGCATTACATTACTTTGCATAATCATTTTGCTTCTTTAAATATTGTCCTTACCGGGCAATAATGATGTTTTTGTAGACATAGAAGCTCAAGGTCCAGTGCAAGCATCAGACTTGACTCCCTTGCCATCACAACGCAAGTTCATCACTTGCTCACGTCGTTTGAAGAGTCGTTATCAAAGTATTTGCGAATTGTGTGTTATCATATATATTCTAGAAAAAAGGAAAACATTATTTTCTCAAGATACTAAATCTAAGATATCATCCTAGGTGATGATATAATGAAGCAATAGAACTCAGAGTTCTACTTGCACTAATATTAACAATTAGGAATTAATAACCCATGACATCAGTGATTCTAGCGCCGTATATTACGCGTTAACCATGAGATTTGGAATGGGACGGAGAAGTCAGATGTATCCTTTTCCTCTTGTATGGAGGCAAGATGACCTTAACGTGACATTGAGATTCCTTGTGTGGATCCAACATATGGGTGGGCACCCTTATGCCCCACACTTTTGGTGTCTAGATTATCTATGAATGGTGTTTAGGGAGATAGTCCATGTAAATGGTACTAATCCGGGCATCACTAGGTCATAGAGTCTTCGGAAACTCATCAGGGTTTTAGCCTGCCCGAAAGGGGGCTTAACGAAGGTGAGCTAGCCGAAGGATCATGCAGACATATGAGGTCGCGGAGAGGGCAGTGATTGGCTTGGACCAACTACTAGGCCCCACATCATGGAATTGTGGACGGGAAAGTACGCCCGGTTGTGCAACAAGGATTTGATCTCTCATGGGAAAAGTAACGCACCTCTACAGAGTGTAAGAATTGTAACTTGTTACCCCCTGTTCCGGGAAGGAGCTACGAAACGGCAGGAGAGGAACTCCATGAAAGTTCTGGTCAACCTATGAAGGCTGATGGTCATAGATCTTTATAATAAAAACAATCTTTGAAGAAAGATTTACAAAAATTGCATAATGCCAAAGACTGATAGTCCGAGGTGGTAGATAGAGCATCAAACTTCCTACCTTTCATATAATGAACTTATTGGGTAACGCTGTTACTCATCCTTTCCTTTGAATCCTTGCTTAGACTCTGAGAATTCCGAAGGTACTCCAATGTACGCATCTGAGAATCAAGAGGAGGTCTTCTATGAAGAGCCCAACTTGTGTGGAGCAGTAGAAGGGGAGGATTACGACATCGTCTATGCAGGAGAGTTCCAGGAGTCTGAATAATTAATATAGTTCTAGTAACCACTTGAGCCGAGCATCATGAACACTATATAGAAATAAGTTGTTGAGCTCAATTTGGAGTTTAAGTTTTAAATTTGAAACTTCCGCTGAAACACTTATATTTTGGTTTGTAAGTTGAATCATTTGGAATCCTTGAACTTCCGGTATTGTTATAATAATAACGTGTGTATTGTAATATGGACCCGCAATGTTTCTGTTGTACCACTCTAAGGGATGTGATATTTACGGAACGGTGTTCTGTGGATGTCATGTCAACGACTATAGTGTACTACACATGTAGTGGTATGCTGGGTCACCTCATGCGATCCCCAACACTTGTGGGTCATCATCGAGGTGTATGAGGCACGACATGTCACGATACTCTTCATACATCTAGGGAATGCAGAGTGGTGTCGCGTTAGCTTCACTTCCACGTTGCTGTCCACGGCTAGCCCCCCGGCTTCGGCCACATTCCCCGCCATCACATCTGCCTACAAATGTCATTGCGACCATGTCAGAGGCTGGCTTTTCTTCTGGCGGACTCTTCCGCTTAGTGTTGTTGTTCCTCTTAGCTTGGGTTGAGATGGAAATTGCCGACAAGGAGCCGTGAGTATCGTCGTCATCAGTCGCAAAATCACTGGCCAAAGAGATCATCTGATTGTCGTCCAACATGTGATTATTCTGCAGCGTTTCAACTTATGCTGGAGCAAGGTGCCCTTCTCCAAACCATCAATGTAGGTGTCCATGGCGGTTTGATCGTACGCAGGGATTTTTCATAACCAGCCAGCAGGAGAGGTAGGCTCGAGATGTCTCGTTCTTCTCCTGGACGCACCGTTGTAGATCACCAATAGTGCAGGGACATTTATACGTACCCTTGAAATTCTTGGTGAACGCCTCTTGCAAGTACAACCAATTGCATATGGACTTCTTTGGAAAGTCCTCGATCCATTGGCGGGCCGTTCCCGTCAACATTAGTGGGAGGTACTTGACGGCAACTTTGGGGTTTTCCCTGGCGATCTCGACTGTGTTGCCATAATCCTACAACCACGTAGATGGCTTGGTTGTTCCGTCATAGGGCTTGATCATCTTGTCAATCCGGAAACCCTTGGGGTAAGTTGAGGTCCTTATCACAGGTCCAAAGCAACGTGGTCCCAAGTATTTTCCTTCCCAGGCCTCCTGAATCTTTTCTAGATGTGAACGTGGATCGTATGGCTCTGGGTTTTCTTTCTTCTTGTTGCCATCAGGGGAATGAATACGTGAGATACACGGTCCTCCTTTGTCATGGTGGCTGCTAGGGATCGACGTAGGCGGAGGTGGCGGTGGGTTAGCTTTCTTGTTGTTACCCTCCTGCGGCCCCTCACGCCTATCGCGGTTTCTTGTCAGACGCGGAGGGTCATGGCGTGACCTGCTCCTGTGTATGTGGTTGCCACTACGCTCTCCGTCATGACAAGGCTGCTCCGCATTGTCGCGAATGATGATGCCGCCCTAGGGGCGTCTAGGCGGAGGCATGCTCATTCGGTGGTGAGCCTTTGGGTCTTCGTGACATCGCGGGGATCAGGGCGATGGAGACGGGCGACGAGGGTGAGCCTTTCCTCCATAGTCGAAGTATATGGGGATAGCTTCAACCATGTTGCATGTGTCCCTCCGTCTTTGTTCGGCTGCACCCATCTGGGACCCGACATCGTGAGGAGATCTTGCCCTCTACTATTTTGGATTCATAGACTGGCAATATACCGGGGCAGACCTGAGCCTTTGAGAGGTGGCCTTTTCCTACTGTTTGACAGCCTTGGCGACAAAGTCGTAGACCTAATCCACAGCTACGGGTGATCTATCCTACTCCAGTAGAGTCTTGGCAACGTCCAAGTTGAGTATTGGTGTGGGCATTACTTTCTTTCCATCTTTATTGATGTCTGGGCTAGCCTATGCTGGGTTCGAAGGAGCCCACCCCAAGTTGCGTCGTACGTCGGGGTCATTGACGACATGAGCCGGAGATTTCCTAGCCTTCTGATGTTTGAGCATAGTCTTGTACTCGGCCTCCATGGCTCTAGCTGCTTCAATCTCGATCTAAATTTGCACCTTGCTCCGCAATGGCCTTCGCTTCCTCCAGTAGCTGTTGGCGCTTCTCATCAAGATGGAACACGTTTCGTATATGTGTAGGGGTTCTTAGCATGGAAAACAAAAAATTTCTACCGCATGAACACACACAAGCCAAGATCTATCTACTAGATTGTAGCAACGAGTTGATTAGAGTACTCACACTCAAAGATTCCAAAGCGGTTAACGAGAGCAGATTCTTGTGGGTGATGTAGTCGTTCACATGCCGATCTCAAGATCGTGAAGACGATCCTTTCGGTGTCGCGTTCCGGCAGCGCTCCCATAGTCGTTCACACATTCGGTACTCGATGAAGACCTTCCTCTCCCTTGTTCCAGCATGCAGTGGAGGTTGTAGTTCTCTCCTCGTGATTCTGGCAACACGACGGCATGGTGTCGGAGTTAGAGGGGAATCCCGCAGGGCTTCGCCTTAAGCCAGAGCGGGTTATGGTGGAGTAGTAGGATTTCCCTGGTGTCTAGGGTTTAGAGTCCGGAGAGGAGGTGGATATGGCAGCGACTAGGGCGACGGCGGCGATCCGGCAGCAGCGGCGACGGCGGCGATCCGGCAGCAGCGGCGACGGCAGGCGGTGGCGGCTAGGTAGGCTGGGGCTTGTTGTGGTCTTTGGGGGCACCCTCCCCTCTATTTATGAGAGGGAGGGGCAGCTATTGAGAGGGTAGTTTGAATCCTTCCCCAACGCCCTCTCCTACTAGGCGCGTAGTGGAGGGAGAGGAGGATTCTCTCCTTCCTCCACCAGCAAACATTGTCCTAGTTTGACTTTTAAAACTTGCCTTTTGACTTTCAATTTTGGAGTTTAATTTATTTCATTTAAACGCCCATACAAGTGACCTAGGACATGATGCAATAATTCCACTTAGTCATGAAACATTCATGTACCCTTCCCCTTCCGGTTCGGTGAACCTTCTAGACCCTTCTAGATCATTCTGGTGAAAACTCCGGAATTGGACTTTGCTTATATGAATCTTATTCTCCGGACCAATCTGGATCTCCTCGTGATATCCCGGATCCCATCCAAGGCTCCAAACAACATTCGGTCTTCCTACTTGCATTCCATATCTACTAAACAACATCGAATCCTTAAGTGTGTCTCCCTACGGTTCGTGAATTATGCAGACATGACCGAGACTTCTCCGATCAATAACCAACAGAGGAATCTGGAAATTCATATGGCTCCCACATAAATCTACGATTACTTTGTGATCGAATGAACTATTTATGATACCAATTTTCCTTTGTCTCGCGATACTTTACTTATCCGAGGTTTGAACATCGATATCTTTGCATACCTAGTTCAACTTCATTACCGATAAGTACTCTTTACTCGTTCTTGTGATATGTGATCCCTTGTGAGCCAGTCACATGCTGGCAAGCTAATTTGAAGACATTCCATCGAGAGGGCCCAGAGAATATCTATCCGTCATATGGATGGACAAATCCCACTCTTGATCCATGTGCCTCAACACATACTTTCCGAATACTCAATGCCACCTTTATAACCACCCAGTTACGAAGTGGTGTTTGATGTCATCAGAGCATCCTTCCGGTGATGGTGATTAGCATGATCTCATGATCGAAAGAATTAGGTTACTATGTATCAGAAATCTTATAGCAAACAAACTAATGAAATGCATTGATCTTTATGCTACGCTTATCTATAGGAGTATGTCCATCACACCATTCTCCTAATGATATGATCTAGTTGTTAATAACATCTCATTGTTCATGATCTGGAAACCACGATCATGTATTAACCAACAAGCTAGTATTATAAAGAGGCTTTACTAGGGAATCTAATAAGTTTACAAATCACACAAGTATTAATGTTTCCGGTTAATACAATTATAGCATGAATGTAAACATTTATCATAAACACAAAGATATAATAATAACTAGGTTTATTATTGCCTCTAGGGCATATATCCAACAATATGGGCGACGCTCATAGGCTCGACAAGTAAATTGTCGTACATCACTCGATCAGCTGGAGTGATTTGGGCAGCTGCAGACGTAGATGCAGGTGGAGGCAGATTTGCTGTGTTGGCGTTTCTTGGACCTATGGGTGGATCCTGCGACTGTTGCACTATGATAGCCGGAGGGGGCATGGCCTTTGCTCGACCATTGTCGGCATCGTCGGCTGGTCCCTTCCCGGTGTCCCGCGGCTTAGGCGGATTTGCCCCGGTCTGATCTTCTTCTATCACACTCCCTATGGCGACGAACACCTGACGGGAATTGAATATCTTGTCGGCCTGCTCCTCATGGTTGATATCCTCCTCCAGCTCCTTCATGGTAGAGTCTAGTTCATCCAGGTTGATGTCCATATCCTCTGACTGAATGATGATGTCGGCATAGAGCGCATCTAAAATAGAGTCAGAGGATGCTAGCTCTTCATCGATGGTGGAGGATGCCGGAGATGCAGGGTCGTCAGCTGGTGGCGGCGGTGACGCTGGTGGCCCGGCTATGTTGATAGGCAGCGCATTTGGGACCACCTCAGTAGCGGCGTAGTTGATGACGGTGTGGACCATCTGCTCGAAAGTGAGGATGCATGCGGCCTGTTGTCGCCTGAGCGTATGTTGCAGAAGTGTGCCGCGATGCAGCCCTTCGACGAAGTGGTAAACAACATCATTATCTGGGTAGCTCTCTAGATCTGCTCGTATCCAGAGCCATCTAGCTAGGAAATCCCGGTGGCTTTCACCCTCTCTCTGATCGCAACATGCTAGATCAAAGATGGTTACCACGTCGACGAAGTGTGATCGCTGCTTTCCAACGCACAGGTTAACCCGACGAACTTGTAGTGATCTTCCACCATTATATCCTGCACTGGGGGCGTTTGGGTGGGCCTTGAATTTTTCTGATCTAAGCCGGCAAACTCCAAAGAGAGATCTAACTTTGATCCTTCCATGAACGTATCCTGCCCATAGGCGGTCCGTGCGGTCCTTGACGATCCTCTGACTTCCAGGGGACCAGCGCCCGAGTCGGTTTCGCCGATGAAGAGGTGGATGTCGCCGATTGGAATGATCGAGCAGCGGGTGGGGGTCATCTTCGCCGGGATCCAGAACTCGTCGGGAGGGACGATCGGAATGTTGCCACAGAATAGAACACGGATGATGTCTACAGTTTCGTCAATTCCCACGAAGAGCTTGGACCTTTCCCGTTGTAGGTCTCGAAGCGCCTCTTGCCCCATGGTGCGCGCCAACTTTCCTGGCATTGCCAATGAGTACGCCATGGAGGGGTCTTCACAGAGCGTTTTTTGAGATGTGTGGTAAGGCGGTGAGTTAGCGGGTACTAGGTAACACAGCTTACCCAGGTTCAGATCCCACGACGGTGGCGGAATCCTACTCCTACTATAAATTACTATAATGGAAATACATCGAGTTACAGAGATCGGTTCGCTGTGTGCGATATCAGTTGTGTCGTTGCCCTAAGGCTGCCATAGGTCTGGCTTATATAGTCGCTAGAACCTAGGGTTACAGGGAAAGTCCTAGCCGGACAGGTCATAGATTCCTACACGAGTACTAACTGGTCTAACGTGTCTTGCACTCCAAGGATCCGGGTATGTCATTGACTTCATCGTAGCCTTCCTTTATCTGTAATGGGCCTCCCTTCTGGATATGTCTAACTGTGTTGCACATCAGTCCATAGGCCTTGCTACCAACTCTGGGCCACCCGGGTTATCCGGATTAGAGATATGCTATGGTGATACCCATTTAGCATATCCCCAACATCCAGCATGCACATGTTTCATCTATTGAGAGGCTGACATGGGAGACCCACCAGCCTATATAAATGGTTGATGAATTGAGTAACGTTGCCAATTTCGTAACAGGGAGGATCGAGCGTGAAAAATTTCCAGCTTGCTCAGGTTTCTTCTAATGAGAGGCTGACATGGGGGACCCACTAGCATGTATAAAAAGTTGATGCATCGAGCCATGTTGCCAAGTTCAAAACACGGATGCGTGAGCAAGAAAAAAGTCCAACATGCACACATTTCTTCTAATGAGATGATGACATGTGGGACCCAGTAGCCTATATAAATGGCTGATGCATCGAGAAACATTGCCAAGTTCGAAACACGGAGGTGCAAGCAAGAAAAAAGTCCAACATGCACACATTCTTATAATGATATGCTGACATGTGGGACCCAGCTGCGTGACCAAACAAAAGATTCGTCGAGCAACGCTATCTACTTCGGAACAGGGTAACACTAGAGAAGAAAAAATTCAATCATATACACAAGATTCTTCTAATGTGAGGATGACACATGGGTCCAGCTGCGTGATTAAACGGTAGATGATCAGGCAGCACTATCAAGTTCAGAACAGGGTAGCGCGAGCAAAGGAATCATACACACGTTTCTTCTAATGATAGGATGACATGCGGGGCCCAGCTGCGTGATTAAACGGTAGATTCATCTAGTGGCGCAATCAAGTTCGGAATAGGGCAGCGGGAGCAAAGGGTGACATGCACACAATTCTTCTAATGAGAGGCTGACATGCGGGACCCAGCATATTGATTAACGGAAGATAGATCAAGCAACGTTATCGAGTTCAAATCAGGGAGGCACGAGCCAAGGAAAAAATCCATCATGCACACGTTTATACTAGTGTGAGAATGACACATGGGACCCATCAGCCAGATTAAACGGCAGATGCATCGAGCAACGCTATGAAGTTCGGAACAGGCAAGAAAAAATTCCATCATACACACGATTCCTCTAATAAGAGGCAGACATATGGGACCCACATGATTCCTCTAATGAGAGCCTGACTAAACGGAAGAGGCATCGAACAACGTTATCGAGCTCAAATCATGGATGCGCGACCGAAAATCTTGGTCCGCTAGAGTCACTGACATTCGGGACCCACACGCCAAAAAATACTTCGGCGAGTCAACATCTTGCGAGGAAGCGCAAATCATAATTCTGTCACGCGCCCGTCGAACATCGCCATGTTTTTAGCGGTTTCGTCATAGAAGAGGGGCGCAAGATCGAAAAAAAATTGCATCGTCCACGGTCGATCCGAGAATTTCATCGCGGAAGACGCGCCTTCTACGATGACCGACGGGCCTAGTCATTGCGGAAGGAAACATTTCTCTTAGTGATATGAACCCACGAAGAGGTAACCCTAAAATCCCCAAAACACAATTTTCAATGGATCTTCAATTCTACTTGTTCTTCCTCGCACCCAATCGATCTAAGGTATGTTTCTCCTCTGATCCCCAACTTATTTGCATCAAAACCTTGCTCAATCTTTCACCATTATCAATCTAGACTGAGGTCTTGTTATTGATCTAATCTTGTTATTGAGCATGTTTATTTAGTTTTTAGAATATTTGCTTTTCTAACAAGTGTAGAGGATCATTTATACTATGTTACTATTGGAACAAAATTTTGATTAGCACTATTATTAATTTTTGTTATAGATGAACATGAGGAGCCGTACACGTGTGATGGTTGTAGAACAAGCCGCACCACCCGTTGATACGCTAACCCCCGAGTCACTTGGTATCGAGTTCTTCGAGGAGCTTCATCTGAACCGTTTCAAATGTCTCAAGCTCCTAGAAATCAATTCTACCAAGTGGGAGTGTCCCTTTATCCTGAACCAACGTGGCATTTGCGCTGATTTCGATTTACTTTGCAACAATGTTGGTTTGTATGACTTTGTTTTTCAGGATGTCGCCATGTACCACCACTTGACGCTTGAGTTTATAAGCACCTTGACACATTCGGTGTGATCACACGATTTCCCCGAGGAAAAATATGTGGAGTTATTCATATCAACTTCCATCTTATAAACTATGAGTACTCCTTAACTCTCGACCAATGGGCTAACTACTTTGGGTTTGCTAACAATGCCATCGACATATGCTCCACCACCTTTGTTCTGAATCCTACACCATTGGATTACTTTAATAGAATTAGAATTCATGGGAACACAACCAAGGGAAACCAAATTGATCATCTTGATGTTCATTACTTGTTTTATGTTATTGCTAACACCTTGCATACACGTGGTGAGTTTACTAGAGTCAATGATAAGGACATGATGATCCTCGCTAAAGCTGTTATTCCTAACTATAACTTAATGCCAAATTTGGGCGCCTTTTCTTTTGTTTTATCTTAAACATCAAGCTCTTGAGTATCGTGCTCCCATATGCGGAGGATGATTCATAAACATGCTTGCACGTGCGCTACACATCAATCTTGGTAACATCCAACCATTAGCAGGAAACCAATGTCTTGGTGTTTCTACTCTGAGATCTGGTGGTATGATTTCTAGAACAAATGGTATATACTTCTTTGATATACCTGGAGCAGATCACTTGATCCCTGCTCCTTTTCCTAATGGTCTTTTCTCTATCAAGGAGGGACGTTTGTGTTATGACGCGTAGGTAGAGGCAAGTATAACCCAACAAGGAGTACATATGGATGAAGAAGTAGAACAAGAACGACCCGAACAAGATGTGAAGCCACCAAACTTCTACACCACCTATGAATATATATATTCTCTCAAAGGAAATGTCCAAAACATGAACAACCTCTCCATCAACCTTCAAGATGCTACTGTCAACGTAGCCACCCAGTTCAACAATTGGAGTAGCTAATGGAGCATGGGAGATTTTCCACCACAACAATGAGCAACAAAAGGGCTTGCAAAAGCACAAGCATAGGGATGTGTCCCTCGACAATTTTATTTGTGTAATAAGGAGGTTGTACTCTAGCTCCTTGTGAACTTTGAAATACTCATGTTGGTTTATTCCAAAACTTTGTGAATATATATATTCCATTTTTTGTTTTTTGTTTGCTTTTGTTTTTCGATTTTTTTTCTTTTCTTAGTTCCTTGCTTGGTCGTAAGTTCTTTTATATTATATAATCCCCCATCCTAAAAAATACAAAAATATGTTTCTCTTTTTCCTTTTTCATGAAAGTGGATTTGCCATTTGCTTCTTTTCTTTAATTTTATTATGTGAGTGATCTTACTTCAGTTTTGAAGGAACACATCCCTATAAGGAAGGGGGTTATGAAGTCACTCATGAGAGGTATGTCCTATGTATCTCACTTCTGAAGTTTGAATTTTTTATCTTAGCTGGCTGATTTGCTAAGATCCTATGCTAGTGGGAGTAATTTAAAATAGTTAGAGTAAAGCTTTTTATTTGTATGAATGATTAGTTGTGGAAGCTTCTGATGTAGTTCTTGTATCTAACCGAGTATTGCCTTGGAAATAATATTTCCAAACAAGTACAACAAGAAAAGATCTGAAATTTATGACTTGTTTGATGAGTGATTGTCTTGAGAGTTTACCTTTGAATATATTTAACCCCATAGATGTTTTGATAGACTTGACGACACTCTTGAAAGGAGTTGTTTGATATAAATGAAGTCTAGCGGTAATTGTGATGCATTCCAAAGCTAACCTTGTGGATCAAGCAGTGGTACTACTTAAAGAGTTCTATGTTTTCCATGCACACCTTTTGATGCCAAAAACTCCGCAAGCCTATGAACAATCGATGGTATAACCCCTGATTTCGGCTATGAGTTGATGACATGGGTGGCATACGTGCCGCCATATGGGCAAAAGTATTGGTACTCTCGAAGGTTGTGCAAACCATTGTTTAAAAGAATCACACAATGATCCTTGTTGAGAATTATACTTGAAAGAAGGAAGAAAGAAAATATATATGAAGATCCACATAACAAGTCCTTGGCATGGTCTCATTATTATATGAATATTCTTGAAATACAATGATTAGAATAGAAGTGTTTTGATAGTCTTGATTTACTGACGTGGGTGTCAATAAGACACTTCACTGTTATGCTACTTAGGACATGAACTCTTTTACTTAATTTCTCTATATAAAACATCCTAGTGTTCCTTGGCAAGATGACAGTTAACTAGAGGAATTGGATTGATTGTTACACCTCTAGTTATTTATAATTAATATTAAACTCTACTTTGATTGTCTTGAGTTATCAAAGCTAGTATATATTTCTTGGCATTTCTATAATTTTTATAAGCGTTTCAAATGGATGAAGTGATGGACGCATATGACTACCAACCGTAAGTGAATTCATATTCTCATTATTTCAAGTTTAAATGTTGAATTCCTTATAGTTTTTTGTTTCTTCTTGCTCGAGGGCGATCGCGGTTTGAGCTTTGGGGAAGTTGATGGCTCTAAAATAGCCATCTTTTTCCGTGTTAAACATATTTTTGTCAAGCAATTGACAAGAATCTCTCTAGACTTGCCACTAATGACTAATTTCCCACGGGCGCCTAGGGGCTACCGATACCTCTTCGTTGCAATCAACAAGTTCACCAAATGGGAAGAGGTGGAACCAGTCAGATCCATCCTAGCGCGATCGGCGGTAAAGTTCATCCAAGGATTGGTGTGCTACTTCGGTGTGCACATCCGCATCATCATCGGCAATGGCAGCCAGTTCACAAGTAGCGCGTTCAAGACCTACTGCGAGGGCATCGGCACCAAGATTTGATACACGTTAGTTTCCCACCCTCGCAGCAATGGACAGGCTAAGCACGCGAAAACGGAGGTCTTAAGGGGACTCAAGACCAAGAGTTTTCGACACAAGCTCAAGGAATGCCGGCGCGGTTGGATTGAGGCTATCCCCGGCGTGCTATGGTCGATCTACACCACTGCAACCAAGCCAACCGGGAGACTCCATTCTTCCTTGTTTACGGCACTGAGGCGGTCATCCCCGCATATCTCAAACACGGCTCCCCACGGGTGCTCACCTTCAAGGAAGCAGCGCAGGAAGAGCTACGCTACGAGGACATACTCTTCATCGAAGAATCCAGGCACAAAGTCAACATGCGGGCAGCCAGGTACCAACAATAGTTGCGCTAGTACCACGCAACATTTGGGCACGCACCCTGGAGGTTGGGGACCTCATCCTTCGTCGTGTTCTCTCTCGCGAGGTCTCCACAAGCTATACCCAATGTGGGATGGCCCCTTCTGAGTGGTGCATGTCGCAATGTGAGGGGCAGTCCGGCTGGAGATGGAAGAGGGGGTTCCGATCCCCAATGCCTGGAACATCCAACATATTTGCAAGTTCTACCCGTGAGCTCCGCTCACGGCGGCAGCGGTAACAAACAACTCCTCCCTTTAGACATTGTGGAGACTCAAGAATGATTTCCTTATTTTTCCCTTGCTTGATGATGATTTCCTCGTTTGCATCTTTGGTTTTTTCTTTGATGCGCTTTCCCCTCGTGCACCGCGTGAGCGGGGACTAGGCACGGTGTTTATCACTGGTGTTACGCTAGGATAACATCGGGGCCTAAAGGTGTCGAGCTCTGAAGTTGCGGACTAGCTCCAGCAATAAGTCACCTCACCCATGGTTCCCGGTGCTTGATGATCCTCACACGGAACACGAGGGACGAGCATCCACTGTGCGGAACCTACGGTTACCTCTCTGAGGGACTATATAGGGAAAGTACGTGTCCTGCAGTCACCTCTACGAGGGGCTTCCAGGACAAAATTGAATGTAAAGAGCCCACAGTCACCTCCTCGAGGGGCTTACAGGACAAGTACAAGCCTAAGCGACCTTATCCTCGATAAGCTAGTACGGTGACCCCTGAGACTACCCCTCAAGTAGTGTGCAGAATCTACGGTTACCTCTCCGAGGAATTATACAGGGAAAGTACGCGTCCCGCGGTCACCTCTACGAGGGGCTTCCGCGATGGAATCGAATGTATAGAGCCTACAGTCACCTCCTCGAGGGGCTTATAGGACAAGTACAAGCCTAAGCAACCTTCTCCTCAAGAAGCTAGTGCGGCGACCCTTGATACTACCCCTCAAGCGGCGTGTGGAACCTATGGTTATCTCTTTGAGGAACTATATAGGGAAAGTACGCATCCTGCGGTCACCTCTACGAGGGGCTTCCGGGATGGAATAGAACGTATAGAGCCTACGTTCACCTCCTCGAGGGGCTTACGAGAAAAGTACAAGCCTAAGTGACCTTCTCCTTGACAATCTAGCTTGGTGACACTTCAGACTACCCCTCAAGCGGCATGTGGAACCTGTGGCTATCCCATTTCAAGGGGGCGCATAGGGGAAGTACGTGCCCTGCAGTCACCTCTTCAGGGGACTTACAGGGAAGATTCATATGCAGGCACGATGGACCAATTCTCGAGAGGATCCCGAAACAACGCAGAAAACAGATAGTTGAGGCCCCGGTACAGGGAAGATACCCATACAAGTCTCAGCAGGAATAAAAGCAGCAAGTCCTACAGTGCGTCATGGGCGTTACAAGGACAGGGGCTCAAGTCGCCCCAATGGCGTCTCCTGAGTTCACGTCCTCGATATCTTCCTCCTAGGCGGTGCCACTGCCGGAGGAGGCAGGCGGCAACTCCACCTCGTCAGACACCACACGTGGAAATGTCTTGACTAGAAAGTCGACAAGCTGGGTGATGTGCGCTTTGAGGGTTGGCACGGCCTCCGACCGCCGTATCGCTAGGGATTAGTCGAGCTCCGGGGAAAGTTGCAAGAGGTTGGTGAAGAGAGACCTCCAGACAGCAGTCAGCATGTCCTCGCACTCCGAGGAGATAAACTTGTCCAGGCCCTGAGCAGCCGCGCTCACCAGGGCCAGAACCCTGCGTGCAAGCTCCAACAATGACTCGACTTTCAGTCAGCGCGGAGCCCCGGCATGCAAAGTCCTTCACCCCCAGCAGCGGGAGCTCAGAGGCAGCCTATTCGGCAATCATAGAGAAATACTTACAGTGAGCCTCCAGCATTTCGCGAGCCAGGCGCCCCTCCACCTCGCGAGCTTGAATGGCTAGCTGGGCATCCATCTTGAGAGCTTTGACCTCGTCTCGGAGGTCCTTGGCCTCCTGGATAGATTCCTTGATGGCTCAGATATGTAGAGCTCGTTGGGAACCCCAAGAGGAAGGTATGATGAGCACAGCAGCAGGTTTCCCTCAGTTATGAAACCAAGGTTATCGAACCAGTAGGAGAAAGGAAACATCTCCCAAGGTGTTTCTAGCAACCTGGAACCTGCACAACACAACCACAATACTTTGTGCCAACTTATAGTGAGGTTGTCAATCTCACTGGTTTTGCTGAAAAGAAAGGATTAAATGTATAGTGTGGAAGATAGTAATTGCTTGTGGTAATTGTAGAAAGTAAACAGTAAATGGTAGATCAAATATCAATAGAAAAGGAATGGACTAGGGTCCACAGTTCACTAGAGGTGTTTCTCCATAAGATAAATAGCATGTTGTGTGAATAAATTATAGTTGGGCAATTGACAGATTGAGAATGCATAATTATGCATGTACATGTCATGATGATTTCTATGAGATTCATTTGGGCATTACAACATAATACATAAACTGTAATCCAACTACATATATGACTAATAATCCACCTTCAGGTTATCATCCGAACCCCTTCCAGTATTAAGTTGCAAGCAACAGATAATTGCATTAAACAAAGTGTGTAAAGTAAACAATACAAATGCCCTTGGACAAAGGATTGTTCTTTTCTCCCTAGTAGCAACAGGACGTCTAAAACCTTAGAGATTTCTGTCACTTCCCCGGATTACTAAAGGCATGAACCTACTATCGAGCATAAATACCCCCTCTTGGAGTTACAAGCATCTACTTGGACAAAGCATCTACTAGCAATGAAGATCATGCAAGATCACAAATAACATAGACATGATAGAATCAATAGTCAATCTTGACGTAGTACTCAATATCCATCGGATCCCAATAAACACAACATGTAGGATTACAAATAGATGATCTTGATCATGAATGGAGCTCACAAGATCTAAACATGGTAGCACAAAGGAGGAGAAACAACCATCTAGCTACGGTATGGACCCATAGTCCAAGGATGAACTACTCACGCATCACTCTAGAGGCTGGCATGGTGATGAAGAAGGCCTCTGGGTTGATCTCTCCCCTTCGGCAGGGTGCCGGGAAGAGCTTCAGATCCCCCCGATCTAGGGATGGAGATGGCGGCGGCTATGGACTTTTTTGTGTATTTCTGATCGGGTGCCTAGGGTTTCTACCTCGAGGGGTTTATATAGGCGAAGAGGCAAGGTCGGTGGACGCCCAAGGGGCCCACACCATAGGATGGCGCGCCCTAGGGTGGGCCCCCTCCACCCTATGGTGTGGCCGCCTCGTGGATCCTCTTCGTCTCCCCTTTGGTCTCTGTGTCGTGTCGGGTAAAATATTGACTTTGGCTTTTGTTCCGTGCAATTCCGAGAATATTTCTTTACTAGCTTTTCTGAAACCAAAAACAGCAGAAAATAGGCAACTGGCACTGCGGCATCTTGTCAATAGGTTAGTTCTAGAAAATGTATACAAATACCTCAAAGTGTAGACAAAACATAAGATAGTTGGTACAAAACAAGAATGGAGCATCAAAAATTATAGATACGTTTTCGACATATCAGTCCTCTTGAGTCCGCTCTGCGGACTGTAGAGCCTCTTGAATCCTCCGACTCTCCTCATGTTCCTTGGAAAGGGACTCCTTGGCCTCTGATAGCTTGGCACAGTCTCTCGGGCCTGGGCCTCGAGGTCCTCTTGGCGTCAGGCTGAGGCTGCCTGTTGAATGGATACTTTACCCTCCCTATCGGTCAGTACTTCCTGAAGTTTTGAGGCATGGGCCTCCGCCTCGGCAATAATATGTGCCGCGCACACGGAGGCATCACGGAGCTTGCTCTCCACGCGAAGTCGAGCTTTCTTGGCCATCCGGTGATCTTCCTCGACGCCAGCCGCCAGGAAGCGGTCTAGCCCGGTATGGACATCTGAGGCGAGATGGCCTATGATACGGATTCAGGAGGTGTATCCCGGCTCCACCGCTACCATCTCTCTAGCCTTGATATCCCCCACCCCTAGGCATGTCGTCTTGCTCGGGAAGGGCGAGGGGGTGGCTTGGAAGGCCCATGGCCTACAGGGTCGGAGGCCTCTGTCGTCCCCGGGCCGCCTAGGAAAAGACTGGCGCCACCCCCCAGGGCGGCGGCCACGGCGCTCTCCAAAGGCCGGGGCTGTAGGTGGACTCACCATCATGGCCACCTCAATCACACCCCTGGTAGAAAGAGTAACCTCTTGAGGATCTCCCCGGGGTGTGGCATCACTCGCCGTAGTCTCTCTGTCTTCCGGTATTACCGGAGGAGGGGTGGCGGCGACTGCAGGCATCTGAGAGCCTCCGGCCCCCGCCTCGAGTGCGACGGCGGAAGTCGAGGTCCCTTCAGGCGGGCCTAAGGGGCGTATCATAGGCTGGGCCCATTCGAACCGACGTCCGCTTCACCCGTCGTTGCTTCTTCAGGCGCTCCTCGCTGCCAGGAAGAAACCAGTGAGTCATGGCCAATGGCATGGAGGGGCAAGGCTTGTGGGGTAACAGCTTACTCATACGTCCAAAACGTATCTACTTTCCCGGACGCTTTTGCTATTGTTTATCCTCTAAACTTGTGTGATTTGGATATAACTAACACGGACGGACGCTGTTTTTAGCAGAATTACCTTGTTGTCTAGTTTTTGAGCAGAAAATCAACTATCAGTAAAAATCCCGGAAAATATGCCAAAAATCCTATTTCACCAGAAGATGCACGTAGCGAGAGTACGAGATGGAGTGGAGGCCTGAGGGGCCCACACCCCTGTCAGGCGCGGGCCATGCCTAGCCACGCCTAAGGGGTGCGGCCACCTCAGGCACCCCCTCGGCCTCCCTCTTCGCCTATAAGAAGCCTCTTGACCTAAAAACCGAGAGGGTTTCGACGTTTTTCTAGAAAGAGTTCTGTTGCGCCTCCACCACCAGAAACCGCGATTCGGAACCAGAAACTCCGTTCTGGCACCCTGCCAGGACGGTAAATTTGGAGAGGATCATCGTCATCACCAACACCTCTCCATCAACCATCCATGTTTCCCTCATCCATGCATGAGTAATCCCCCGCTGTAGGCTATAGGGATGGTAGGGATTGGATGAGTTCTATCATGTAATCGAATAAGATTGTTAGGGCATAGTGCCTAGTATCTCTATTAGTTCTATTTGACTTTTTTGCAACTTGTTGTGCTTAATGCCTGTCACTAGGGCCCGAGTGTCATGATCTTAGATCTGAACTTATTATTGAATCATTATGATAGTATTGTTTGGGATCTTATGTGCATGTTGTGTACACTTATCATTGTCCGGATCCAAAGGCCCAAAGTGATAGAAATTGGGACAACCGGAGGGGATGGCTGTGATGTGAGGATCACATGTGTTCACGAAGTGTTAATGATTTGCTCCGGTGCTCTATTAAAAGGAGCACCTTAATTGCCAGTAGTTCCCTTGAGGCCCCGCTGCAACGGGATGGCAGGACAAAAGATGTTGTGCAAGTTCTCATTGCGAGCACGTATGACTATATATGAAGCACATGCCTATGATTGTTTAGTACTTGGATGCTTATTCTTATTTATCTACAATTTCCCTAGATATTGAAGTTACATGTTTATACTTGTCCATGCAACGCCCGTCCATCCATCCCTATGCCTACCGCACTCGCATCCTACTGTTTGCTACTACTGTTACTATTGCTCTTGTTTTACTACTGCTGTTACTTTGCCTTTGCTACTACCAAACTGTTGCTACTGATAAACTTCTGTGAGCAAGAACTATTTCCAGGTGCAGCTGAATTGAAAACTGTTGAATCAATAAATCTTTGGCTCCCCTTGTGTCGAATCAATAAATTGGGTAATACTACCCACGAAGACTGTTGCGATCCCCTATACTTGTGGGTCATCAAGACTATTTTCTGGTGCCATTGTCGAGGAGCATAGCTTTATTTGTAAGTTCACTTGGATCTATTATTGTTCACTGCTACTCCTTTCATCATGGGGAAGTCTCGTGATGGAAAGTTTCCTATTTTACCATCCACTACAAGAAGAGGTATAGTCCTAAACACCTATGCTTCTCTTGATTCACCGTCTGTTATAAGTAAGCTTGTTACTCCACCACCACATACACAAGCTACACACACTGCTACTACTGCTGAGTCTGAAACTGCTTTTGATACTCATGATGTTACTTCTATTGTGCTTGATGCGAGTGGTTCATTAGGTCCTTTCCTAGATGCTACTATGGCTAGACTAGGAAATAATGAAACTCCTAGTGAAGACACTGTTACACCAGTTAGCTCACTTGAGTCTAGAGAGAGAGATGATATTAATGATGGTTACATTGTGTTTACTGATGAATTTATTGAAGAGTGCCAAAACACACATGGTACTAGTGTTATTAAGAGCCTCCTAGCGAGACGCACCATTATTCCTAAACTGTCCTCTAATCCTAAGTTTGCCACTTCTCCCATAGATATTAAAGATAAAGATTATGATTTCTCTCTTGATTTATCCTATATAGACATTGTTGAGAAAGAACCTTTTTGTGGGACTGAAAATGAGAGTGCTATAGCTCATATGAATGAGATTTCTACTATGATTTCTTTATTCTCTGATGATTTTAAGATGGGCAAGTACTTCGTTACTAAGATCTTCCCTTTTTCACTAAAAGGAGAAGCTAGGGCTTGGTTTAATAGATTACCTCCTAGTTCCATTGATAGTCCTGATTGTTTGATTGCTTCTTTCTTCCAAAAATACTTTCCTCCTAGTGCTAGACATGCTGCTTTGCGGAGACTTTCTGATTTTAAACCGGGAGAAGAAGATAAATTGCCTAAGTCATGGACAAGGTTCTGTGCCTTGATTCATGCACATCAGGGATGTCCATTGCCTAAAAATGAGCTTCTTGATATTTATTATAATGGACTAACTAATGATTATAGGACATACCTAGATAGTTTTGCTGATTTTGTTTTCAGGAAAAGAACTCCTACAAACGCTGAAGAATTAATGGCTAAAATAAGCAAGAATTATGATGATTGGACTTCAACTGAGCTAACTACACCTAAGCCTATTACTCCTGAACCAGTTGTGCATGAACCAGATCCAATACCAACACCAAAGAAAATAGGAGTTATCGCATTAAATGATGAAGTGATGAAGGACGCTAAGAAATGTCTAAAGGAGAAAGGTATTAGAGCTAAAGATGTGAAGAATCTACATCCCATAGAAGAATTATGTAAGCCAATTCCCCACTCATCTACTATTGAGGTACACTCTCTCCAACACTTTGATGAAGGTGATATTCCTTATTGTAAGCCTCCTGATCAATGTTTAGAGGAACTTGACATTTTTATTATTAAACAAGGTAATTTAATAAACAAGTTCAGAATCATTTATTGGAAAAGTCTAGAGCTATTAATGAGTTGAAAGATATTGTGGAAAGAACTGCTAATGATATTAAAATGCTTTGTAAACACTTTCAAATGGTTCAAACTCAAATTGATCAACTTGCTAAGGTAGAAAAGGATATGCTAGTTAATGCCTCAGGAGATAAACAAGGTGAAAGTAGTGGTAGTCCTCGTAAGAGAAAGAAAAAGAAACATAAAATACTGGAGGAACCACTTGAACCTGCTGTGGATCCTAATAGTATATCTGTCTCTGATGCTGAAACTGAGAGTGGTAATGATAAAAATGATGCTCCTGATAAGGAGGAAGTTGAGTAAGAACCTAAGAAGCACACTAAGAACACTAGGTACACTAAGTAAGATTTTATAGCTAATAAACATGGTAAAGAGAGAGAACCTTGGGTGCCGAAACCTATGCGTTTTACCAATAAGTCAAATGAGGAAGAAAACTACAACAAGTTTTGTGAGTGGATGTGATACATTGGAAACGTATCTATAATTTTTGATGCTCCATGCTTGTTTAGTATCTACTTTGCTTTACTTGTCCACACTTTGAGGTTCTTTTTACATGGTTTATGGTACTAACCTATTAATAAGTTGCAACAGTGCCAGATGCCTGTTTTCTGTTGTTTTTGGTTTCAGAAAAGTTAGTAAAGAAATATTCATGGAATTGGACGGGACAAACGTCAAAATCAATTACTTTGCGTGGGGAACAAGAAGTCCAAAGGAGAGCCGGAGGGGCCGCCAGGCGGGCCAGACCCACCCCAGGCACTGGGGCCCTGGCCGCCTCCCGGTCTCGCCCCTTCGCCTATAAGAAGCCCCCGATGCAGAAACCCTGAGTACTCGATCAGAAATCCAAGAAATCGTCTGTAGCCGCCGCCACCATCGTACTTAGATCGGGGGGATCTGAAGTTTTTGCCGGCACCCTGCCGAAGGGGAGATCATCCCGGAGGCCTTCTCTCTGGTATGATGTGTGAGTAGTTCCACCTTGGACTATGGGTCCATGTAGTAGCTAGATGGTTGTATCTCCTCCTTTGTGCTTTCATGTATAGATTTTGTGAGCTCCGTTCATGATCAAGATCTAATCTATTTGTAATCATGCATGTTGTGTTTGCGGGGATCCTATGGATATTGAGATTATTATGTTGGTTTGATTAATGGTTTTATCTTTATGATTCTATCATGTTTATGTTGTTTGTGATCTTGCATGCTCTCCGTTGCTAGTGGTTATCTTGGCCAAGTAGTTGCTAGTGACTCGAAGAGTGGGTATTTATGCTCGATAGTGGGTTCATGCCTCTAGTTTCCAAGGGAAGTGACAGAAACCTCTTCGGTTGTAGATGTGCTGTTGCTACTAGGGAGAAAACAACGGTCTCTTGTTCATGGAACATGTGGACTATTTACCTTACACACTTTGCTTAAAGAAGTTGTCTGTTGCTCGCAACTTAATACTGGAGGGGTTCGGATGATAACCTGAAGGTGGACTTCTAGTCATAGATGCAGTTGGATGGCGGTATAACATCCCAAAATTCATGATTTATAAAGTTTGCATATCACTCATGCATTCATAAGCATTTGGATCATTTTTCAAATAAGATTTCAAAACAGAAGTAAATTGTTGCCTAATATTTTATGTAGGAAAGGCAATGTATTTATTTCTCCAAAATGTGAATACTTTGTTTCAACCAGAAAAGGTTTGATTATAGGTTTGAATGTTGATTTCAAAGCTTGTTCAAAATTACAAAACAAAAATCTAAATTCAAAACCATTCATATGCCTATTTATAAATAAATAATTAAGGCATGATTTTAATTTAATTTCAATGGGCCAATGTATTTTTGAGTGAACGACAAAGTTTTATACTCAAATATGTGCATGGTTCACTTTACAAAAATCCAGAGAAAGTTTGAATTCAAACTCATTTGAAAAACATTTGAAAATGAATCCAGAAAATCAAAACATAAATAGAAAAGGAATAAAGAAAAGAAAAAGGGCCAGTGTTGTCAGTATGGCCCAACACTGGATCCATCCCAACAACCATCCCATCCGGGGTTTCCCTCTGCCTCTGTTTCTCACCCACGCGAGCACCCCCCCTCTCGCTGACGCCCCAGACCCACCTCCACGTCACCTCTTCGTCCCCAAATCACGCCCGCGACCAGCTCCACCATGGCCGTTTCTTCCCGACGATCTCGTGCTTGATTACGCGTTACTACAGGCATAACTCTCTCTCTCTCTCGCCCGGCTACTTAAACCCCTCCTCACTCCGCTCCATTCCCCTCACTCACCAACCACAGAGCGCCACCAGGCTCCATGAATTTCTCCTTACACCACCGCAGCACCGAAGAGCTCCGGCGAGCCATCACGGTGAGCCTCGAGCACGCCTTGCCTTCTGTTTCACACGACCTGCTTCGCCATCGCCTTGCGCATCTTCTCATGCTTTCAGTTTGTCCTAAATCACCCTAGGTCGTCGCCCCCGTCAACGCCTGCAAGTGTCCGAAGCTCAGCTCAACTCCGACGAGCCATTCCGGTGAGCCCCGTGTTCCTCTTGATCTCTGGTTCACGCGAGTGAGTTCGCTTTTGTCATTCGCGCCTGTTAATGCATTCCGCTTGTTACCTTGTGCACTAGGTTGTCGACTTCGTCTCTGGCAGTGAGCACCCGACGCCGCCCGCAACTCCGACGACCCCTAGCCACCGCTGCAGCACGCCCCCGTCCCAACCGCGACCACGTTGAGCACCCCCATCCCTCGCTAGAATCGTCGGACCATCGCCGATAGAGCTGTCGCTGCCGCTGTGACCATGAGCGCCGCCAGATTAGGGTCAAGTCGATTATATCCACTAGATCTAGATCTAGTGGTCTAGATTAGACGCCAGCCCGAAGGGTGTAACACCCTCGCCTGATAACGCTGAGTTCATGTGTATAGTGCCAATCCCTGGATCGGTTCACTAGCACACACAGTACAAAATGATACCAAATATAACTGTGCATCATAAATACAACGAATATGATCCAGAATTTACATTATTTATACAAGTACACAGCGGAAAACGAATACAAGGTAGATCTCCATCCTTCAAATGTGCCACATGCGAACAATTGTTGAGTGGAGTCTCGCGACCTATGAACGATCACTCAGATACGATATAACCTGCAACATGAAACGTTGCAGCCACGAATGGTCAATACATTGAATGTATGGCAAGTAGGCTAAAGTGGTTAACAACAGATCTATCAACTACATGCTTATTTGGCCAAGTGGAGTTCAGGCTCATTTGCATAAAGCAACAGTTTTATCCTAACATTTGTAACAAAGTAGTTTTCCAATACGATAAATAGGACACTTTGGTTCACTCCCAGGTGCTCCTACCCAATTATGTTCACCCAACAAGTTTTAAGTAATTAAGAAATAAGGATGAGTGAGAAATATCATAGCATCAGTATCAGGTCGCTCAAATTGTCCATAACCGGGGACACGGCTAAACACTTAGTTTATACACCCTGCAGGGGTTAGTACACTTTACCCATGTGACTTGGCCAGCCCAGCTCGTACCACCACTCTCATATTGGGTGATGATAGGGAGAAGTCCAAGAAGGAACCGTTCGGGAAGTAGCTCCCCAATCCCGACGCGCACCGGTCCAACCTACACTAACTACATCTCTGGATACGCGGGTTCGAGTTACCACAACCTACTGAGTTCAACCAACCGCCCATTTCATTATTGGCACATGGTTGCACACGAAAGCTTCCAAACAAAGAAACCAATCATTTCTTAGTGTCCTGGGTGCCTTTCCACAATGATACCACCAAAAATTATCAATCCCATCACACCCAGGAGATTCATTGATTAAGTTGTTTTAGTTTTCGCAAACCAACACATTTAGAATCAACATCAGTGATGTAACCCAGCCCTCGTTCATCATAGCATGGCTAAGCACATCTACCAACGGTGGTTCATCTACAGGAAAACCCTACCACATAATAGGACATAGCATAGCATATTGTAACTACCTCGGTGAATTACGCTCCTAGTACAAGCCTAGATGTTCAGAAATGGTTGAAATAGTACGGTGGGGCCCAAATGCCACTCACAGGTAGACCTTTCGGCCGTCCCAACCATTTCCAAACATCGGGACAAGAACGGGCGGCGTAATCGGCAGGCGAAGGGATCAACTACATACACAAATGAGTATGTATGCAAGCCACCATACAACAGTACATCAGAGCCATTCCATCTAAAAAGAAAGGAAATATAGCAACGCCATACGGCAAGATCCAAATATCCTAGATAGATATAATAGTTTAGGATATCTCCTCATACATCAATCAACAGAGTATCAAACGGAAGCGGAAGACAAAATCCGAGTACGGATAAGAAGCAAATCGGCATAAGATGCCCCATAAATAAGCACATCCCGCCCACAGATCTCACGGATCCCCGTTCCCGGAATCTCTACACCGAATGATCGTTGCCCACATCGTCCGTCTCTTCCACCCAGTATCCATCTTGCGAGTGTACCTGTTCATCTGAACCAATAATTTATCGTGTGAGACCCTAGGGGTACTCAGCAAGTCTTTATGCCACTAAAGGGGACACAACCTGGGATGACGCAATTGCAGCAAAAGATAAACCCTAGCAATTCTATAGATACTCGCTAACCATCCGCCTAACCAGAGATAGACGGATGTCCGTGAATTAATGACAACAATTATAACAGTTATATCGGTAATGTCCACAGATCCATCCTCCTCCTCGCTTACCGACGAGGAAGCGGACGAACAACCCCCCATCCGTTGGCAGTTTTATTATCCATTCCGTGAGTATTGCACTATTTACTAGTCAGGTACCTAGTCTAGTCAAATTAAAAGCGGTACTTTAGTTATGCTTGTCTATGATCGAGAAACTGTGCTCCAAGTCGTCCATAACCGCGGACACGGCTTTCAGAAAGTTTTACCCTGCAGGGGTGCACAAATAGCAACACACACTCGATATGCCTCGGAAAAACCAAATCAAAACCCAACGAGGCAGTCACGACAAAGCAATCACAGGATTCAGAAATATTTCAGGGGGCCACCCCATTAAGCTACCCGCGACGAAGCTGGCCGGCTACGAGACGGACTTAAGGTTTGGGTGGATGGCTGTAAACGACTGGGAACCCGAAAGTGTGACTGGGCTTGTCGATACCGCGAAATCGTGTCCCGGCCCTAAACAGTACAGTGTGCTCCTCGCACAATCTTAAATAAAGCAGTAAAGCATGGCATAAGTACAGGATAGTAAATAAAACCTCAAACTAGTTTGTGGCCCCAAGAAATAAGAATGAATCAAGCTCTGGCTCAGGGGGGTCCATAAGGCCTCCCAGATGTGGATAGCGCGAATATTCTTGGAACAGGAATCAAGTACTCGGGGTCTTACGGGACACAAGTGAGCATAAAAACCAAATAACAGATATTGCTCACCGGTGCCACTTTCATTAGTTATCCCATTACTACTCAGGTTAAGTTGTTTAGGTACCTCGTTATCCATCAGACACTCACATACCCTACACATGCTGTTCTACGACTCGCATGGCTCAAACAACTCCTATAGTAATGGCTCATGGGATGGAGGAACAAGCTTCGGTGGGGTTTAAAAGTAAAGGCTATGCAATACTTGGGATTCAATTTAATGCAATCGCGACTCAATGATGCAAGAATAAGATAGAGGCAATAGGTACTATATGTATGCAAGCATGTGGTAGTGCTTGCCTGGCAGCTCAGTTGAAGCAAGTGATGGATCTGGGTAGTGCTCCTGATTCCCTTGATATATCCCCTGCTCAGCGTCTATTCGAAGAAGAACCAAACAAACAAGGCCAACATAAATAAAGTGCACAAGCATATGAGTCAAATACGACAAGCAAACAATCATGCCATGATGAATGATGCACAATTTGCATGGCATTAAAGTAGCATGGCATGGGTGAGGTGGGAGATACAAGATTAAATCATTTTATTGAGTTTTGGGCCCATTTTATTCTCATATTAGTTGCTGTATACAATATATTTATATGATGCATGCTTCAAAACAAACCATGGAATGCATAAACAGAAAGGTCTCGTCGAGCTAATCATTTTAGACATATTATTTGTTAAATTTGGAGTTATAAAACAAAAGTTATTAATTAAATAAGGAAAAGGGCATTTATTGTAATTTTAATAAACTTGGAAATTTAAGTGTTCAAAATATATTTTGGATTGCATATTTGAAATCCTCACATTTTTCTGATTTGAAAACATATATTATTTGTATTATTTGGATTAATATTTGAAAAGTTATTTGAAAACAGAATTTAAATTTGAATTTGAATTAATTTGAAATAAGATTTGAATTTAAACAGAGAGCAGGAATACTTTTCTCACACAGGCAGTTCTAGCCGCAGACGCTTACAGGTGGGGCCAGGCTGACTGGGTGTCACTGCGCACAGAAAGACGTTTAACACCGCGGCAGTGCCCAGCCTGTGTCGCTGACAGATGGGACCCGCTGGCTCGCAGGCCCACTTGACAGAGAAAGGAGGGGAACTGACCACGTGGCTCGGCAGGGGGAGTGCGGGTTACGGCGCGCGGAAACGGAGGGGCTTTTCTGCATAACTGCACCGAGACAGACAGCTGGGCCAGGCTGGACCGCGGGTTGCGCACGCAAAACAGCAGGGGGGTATTCGCAAAAAGGCCACGCCGTACTGTTCCTCTTCTCTGCCTCTCTGTCGACAGGTCGATGCTCGCCTGGCGCGGCGCGGCGCGCGGGACTCGGACCCGGGACGCTGCAGGCGCGCGCGGGGGCGGCAGCCGTTGCGGTGGCTTGGGCTAGGTGATAGGAGGGCGGATGTGGCCTAGATAGTGCTTCTGCGCGGCGCGGGAGCGAGCAGACGATAGCGCCGCCGGCGCACGCAGTGTGCTCGATGAAACGAAAGGCGGCCCTAGGCGACGACAGCATGGCGGAGCATGTCCAGGAGGGTCAGGTGCTCACCGAGAGTGTGTCGGAGTAGGTGGTTCGGGCTGGGGAGCAACCGATCGTCGACGAGGCAGGAGCTCTGGCGATCTAGGGTTTGCGTCGGTGCGGCGCTGGTTCTGGTGGCTCCGGTCTGTCTCCTCCTCGTCGCTGGGCTCAGGGTGAAGCAGAGGACCCTTCTCGTTCTTCCCGATCACTCCACGGACGCGCGGCTCGCCAGGATCAACGGGTCGTGGAGGAGGCCGACGGTGGGCGTCTAAGGGGTAGCCGGAGACGATGGGAAAGAGGGGAGAGGGCAGGGCGCTGGGCTGGATCTGGCGAGGCAGAGGGGTGCCGTGGAGAGGAGGCAAGGCAGAGAGGGAGAGAGAGATGCCGTGGGGGAGTGGGTAGATGTAAAAGGTGGCTCGGACACCTTTTCTTCTCCCTCCCTCACGTGCTCGGCTGGCTCGGGCAGGGCAGGGCAGGTAGATGGGGGTCGTCCAGGTGGGGCAGGGCAGGAGGAGAGAGGCCAGGTTCGGGTGGGGTCGAGCTGCAGCGAGAGAGAGCTAGAGAGGAGAGGGGTGAGGCTCGGGTTGGGGGTGGTAGCCTCGGGCTAGGGTTGGTGTTAGGGTTGGGGGGTAGCTAGGTGGGGTGGGTGGCCAGGAAGAGAGGGTGGCTGGTGGGGCCAGCTAGGGTTTGGTTTAGAGAGGTGAATCGGCTAGAGAGGAGAGAAAGAGGGAAATGTGGTAGCTTAGGGTAGGTTATGGGTTAGATGGAGGGTTAGGTAGATTAGGTGTAGGGTTTTCTTATGGACAAGACCAAGCAAACACAAGCCAAGCCCACACAAGATCTAGCCAAAGAAAAGGATGTGGTGAAGGTGGTTTAGGCATGATCAAATAAGATCAAGCTAAAGAGAGAGAGAGATAGATGAGAGAAGGCATGATCCAACCAAAAACAAGTAAAACCCAAATGACAAGCAAAAGATGGTACTTGCATGGCCCATGCAAATATTTAATGCCATGTTGATTCTTGTGAAAACAATATTAATACATGGCATTATTATTATGCATTCCCAAAATGTGGAGTAAGGCCCAAGCAAAAGAATTTAGAAAGAATTCCAAGTGTAGTAGATGGAGATGATCACATTGGATTATATTTGGGACTTGCTAGTGTGTATATGCCACTAGGTATTTAATAGCCCACAAAAATATCCCAACATGATGATAACCCCAAAGACACACATATGGAAGCTAGGAAAAAGGTTCCACTCACAAGGCATGCAAAGGTGGCCATGTGGCTCTCATGTATCAATGATGTGAAAACAACATGATGCCAAGATGAGAGCATGTGGAAAAAGAATTGGATCCATCCCAACCCACATGAGCTAGAGGTAAACTCAATTAAAGTGCAAAGCTCATATTTAGTTGGATGGTGGAATTATAAGGTGGTGAAAGAAAGGTGGTGGAGTTAATAAGAGATATGCCCCCAACTCAACTTGGGCATTAAACAATATATCAAGAGTCAAATACAATATCAAGAGGCAAATACAATTAACAATGCATATGAGAGAAGAACCAAATGAAAAGGGTTTTATATGATGCTCAAATGCAAGGTGGCATGATGACATGAGCATGATATAATGGTGATGCAACAATTATATGTAGGAAGTAGCATATATATAGACTAGGCTAGTAGCATTGCAATTGTTAGACAATTGGGATGCTACACATATACACATCAATTCCTACAGATGCAATTCTACAAAAGCATCTACAATGCATAGGAAAACAATAGGACATTTATGACCAAGATAGAACCACTTGCCTTTGTTGTAGATGTAGTCGATTAGATAATCCTTACAATTATATTGGCCTCTTTCATAATAACCACAATACTTGCAATCATAGTAGTTGCAATCACAGTAGTTGCACTCCTCGCAATCTAACGTTTGAAGCAAACACAACAAACACCATTCAAAACATTGCAAACATACAACAGTGCAACATTACAAGAAAACAATGATGAACAGATGCATGCATGACGATTTAATGAGTCACAATGGTTGCATTTAGTGTTCTGAACATAGTTAGATTACATGATGCATGTGGAAAGTCATTTATTGCACTAAAGCTTTTATTACTAAAGTTGCATCGATTTAATATGGTGTATACCACTTTAATTGACCTAAATATGTTTATGCCGTATTAAATTGTGAACTAGATGCTACTGGATAGAGGTAATGCAATTTAGAGACAGTGGCAATTTGAATAATCTAAAAAGGAGTTATAGATATTTTCTTATGATTAAAACACTATTTCAATGGGTTTAAATATTTATGTATGAATTTCTGTTTTAACAGTACCAAATAATTTGTCATGCAATTTCTCTGTATAGATATTGTCAATACAAAACCTTAGCACTTGGATTCACCCTAATCGGAGTTATAGATCTTTTTGTATGATTTAAATAGTGTTTAATGGGTTTTAAATGATTCATATAGTTTCTGTTGTCTAAAAATCAAACTAAAATTATATCTGTAATCTCCACGGAATTGTGATTTCAGGGACATATTATTTGTAATTTTCTGAATAGTATTTATTTTCTTATGAATTTATTACTCTAAATAAGCCATTAAACCATTTAAATCTTCACGGCAAAACCTTACAGTCAAAGGCTGAACTAATTGCATATTGATGATCTACATGGAACCCATCGGTATATCATTTATATTTTTGTGACAAGCAATTAATTTACTATGAATTTAATGATTTATAAAGCCATTAAAACTAATTAAATTGCTACGGGTTAAATAATCGGCAAAGTCTAGATCCAACCAGATATTATTAATCTACATTACAGTAGCTTCAATTTGATATATTGTTTATATTTTTCGGAGTTACAGATAATTTTCTATGAATTTATTAACCTAAAAGACCATTAAAACTAATTAAATTACTGCATTAACCACGTATAGAAAAATTTGAATCTATTCTGATAAGATGATTCTACGTTAAATTATCTTCAATTTGATATATTATACGCAATTTTTGGATGTGGTATGAATTTATAATGAATTTTACAAGTTAGATCTATAATGTGCAATTTTAAATTCGAACGGAATATTCCAGGGAATATTCCGCTGACTAGACAGGTTGACTTTGCATGCTGACTGGGACTAGATGGTGACCTGACGTTGACGTGGCGTTGATGAGGAAGCTGACCGGGATGACGACATGGCACGCACCGGTTTGATTGGACCTCGACCGTCTAGATAGGATTCGGTGGCTAGAAGAAGAGATTGACCCAATTTTGGCTTAGAATAGACAAGAAACAGATCTGTGTTAGAGATACATATCCGTAGATCAAATTGAAAAACTTACAACATGAAAGTTGTGGGGAATCATTATTCCTACCTTCTCACCAAAGAAATTTGGATTTGAAGAAACGAGCGCGAGTACATCTTGGATTTACACCGTCAGATCTGAAATATTACGATGCGATATTCTCTGGCTGTGGTGGATGAAAAGAGGTGAGGTTTTTCGGGATTGAAAGATTTCGACGAGTTCTACAACTTTCATTTTTTGACCGAAGGCAAACGACAAAGTGTAGATAGGTTAAAAAGCGAAATAAGATTTGGGCATGTGTAGATTCGGGATTTTGAGAAGAGAAACTCGTACAGCTGTGGCTCCACGAGTTTATATGGAGGTTTATGATGGCGGGGAGATAGGCCTTGGAGTAGGGAACAAGTATAAACAAACGGAAGTCGATTCGGAGTTGCAGATAAAAATTTATAGCAGTTTGAATAGAGATAGGTTTGACAAAACTCGTTTTGCACGCTTTTTAAAGCAAATCTGGTCACGCACGTGCACGCGTGTAGCTGCTCCGGTCGGTCCGAGTGGGCCAGCCCGTTTAGGTTTTTTTTTTCTTTTTCTATTTACTTGTTTCCCTCATATCTTTTGCATACGAACTCCAAATGACATGGTTCTTGTTTCTAAATTTTTCTAAAATCGAATAGATCATTATAGGATCAAATTTGTAATCTTTTTACTAGTTTGGAAGTAGTGGATTTATAAATCCTTGTATATTTCATTTTATTTATATCTTTATTTGTTTGTATTTATTCCATAACTTTTTCATACTAGCTCCAAATGAGCTCAATTTTATTTCTAAAATTTTGTAGTATTAATTGGATCTCTTTAGGCTATAATTATCAATAATTTATGCCTTAGCAACAGTGGGTTTTAATAAGTCAATTTAATTACCCTTAGGAACATTTGGGCGAATCAACTATAGGATTTAGATACCTGGATTTGGATTTAGTTTGTGAGAACTTTGCATGGATGTAATGAAATGCTTATGAATGCTACATTATTTTCATTTTGAAATCTTACACACCAATTCTACAATCCATAATCAATCCATGCCCTTTTGCCTATATGGCTACTTAGGTCATAACAAAAGAATATAAGATTTTGAATTCAAGGTTGAGAGGATTTTCTATTCAAAAAGTTTCTTCTCATTGAGAATTTTCAACATAGTCAAACAATCAATCAAACTTATTTATTTATTTCACATTCCAAAATTAGGAGAATTTTGGGATGTGACAGACTACCACCCTTAAAATAAATCTCGTCCCGAGATTTGGGAAGGCTAGAAAGAAAGAAAGGTTCGGGATCCATTAGGATGCTACCGCCCTTAAAATAAAATTTACTAGGTCATTTCTCGAGGATTCACTTAGCTCAGATTGGTTCTCCTTTAGACTTTTATTGGCACAATGTCTCTAACACATTCTAAACATTATGATTGATAGTTTCCGAGAAAGCACTTCTTAAACTAGCAAAACTCTCATGGTGGGCAAATAGGAAACATTTACTTCACGGTGCCCATAATTCACGGTTGGGATTCATCCTTACCATACATTCCTATGCTTAGCAATGGATGCTTTTAGAAGCGTGTAACAATATACCATTCTAGGGTTTAGGATCAACGTCGACTCTCTGCTAAGGTTGAAAAGGGTACTCAAGATTCACAAAGCCAACAGTACAAGAGCGAATAATAAGAGTAGTAGGAATGGTGATCAATCCATCCTGCACCCAAATCATTACCCTGTATGAGGATAGGTGAATCATATTTTTCTATCACTCGGGCATTCTCACTTTCCTTGAAGAATGTTTCCATGGGCACGAACTAATGCTATATGTATACTCCCATGTATTCAATCAACAAAGATACTAGTAAAACTAAACTATCGATACTTCAACTTTCAGGTTGCGTAATCTACTACATAACATCATTTCAACACTTCATACTCCCACATCTTTTTTTTCATTAGATAAAGCATTCTCCTTCCTAAATGCATTGTGTTGTCAAACCTTACACTTAACACATCATTATATCTCCAAGGGTTCAAGATAGGGAAGAATAGATTCTATAGGAAAGAAACGACTAAGAAAATAATCCTACCCATAAATATATGAAGCAATCAATGTCACAAACAAGGAAACAATCATAAGAAATCAACACACAAGCAAGCACTTGCATAACAATAATACAGAGTTCTAAACTTAGTAGTATATAACCACAAAATAGTTTGAAAGCATTGGGAACAATACTAGAGTAAAATAGAGCAACATATAAGCAATAAATAAAATCTGTCAAAATGGTACAACAGACTTCACAAATTTTTCTGACCAACCTAAACTTGTCAGGAATTTTAGCCAATTTTTTTGCATATACTACAGGTAATTACTCTCTAGATCCTATTGTTTTAGATTTTTCTGAGTTACCAATAAAATATGAAAAATCGCGCGGTACAACAGGTCAGGCAGAAAACTGCAGCAGTAATCTCACGAATTTCAATCAATTCACACCATTAAAATAATTTTAAAACCAAACGAAAAATCTAGCAACTTTACAGTTTCAAAACAACGGATCCTAAACAAGGCATCACACGATATGGTTCAGTACAAACAAGCAAGCAACCTATATTGTCATACCACATAAGTTGGTAAGAACAATATGCTAACACGATAGCGATGATCTCCTAAAGAGATAAAATATGGTGGTTAAGACCTACCCAAACTTGGTGAGATGTTCATTTATGTCATGTTATTTGTTCTTTACTTGTAGGCCAACTCTCATATAGTGATTTGCTTTATAGAAAACTACTAATAACATTTTCCAATTCTTGTAGTTTTTATGGTAGATCACTTCTTCTACTAATCAAATGAATGGACATCTACAAGTTTGAACAAGGAGAGGTGTTGGAAAATGATAGACAAGGAATATAAGAACTCTAATAAGTATAAAATATGATAGTTCTCCTAATAGAGGTCTCCTATTGCTAATCCATTTCAAAGGTCACGATCCTACAGTCAACGCACAGCTCTGATACCATCTTGTAACACCCTCGCCTGATAAGGCTGAGTTCATGTGTATAGTGCCAATCCCTGGATCGGTTCACTGGCACACACAGTACAAAATGATACCAAATATAACTGTGCATCATAAATACAACGAATATGATCCAGGATTTACATTATTTATACAAGTACATAGCAGAAAACGAATACAAGGTAGATCTCCATCCTTCAAATGTGCCACAGGCGAACAATTGTTGAGTGGAGTCTCGCGACCTATAAACGATCACTCAGATACGATATAACCTGCAACATGAAACGTTGCAGCCACGAATGGTCAATACATTGAATGTATGGCAAGTAGGCTAAAGTGGTTAACAACAGATCTATCAACTACATGCTTATTTGGCCAAGTGGAGTTCAGGCTCATTTGCATAAAGCAACAGTTTTATCCTAACATTTGTAACAAAGTAGTTTTCCAATACGATAAATAGGACACTCTGGTTCACTCCTAGGTGCTTCTACCCAATTATGTTCACCCAACAAGTTTTAAGTAATTAAGAAATAAGGATGAGTGAGAAATATCATAGCATCAGTATCAGGTCGCTCAAATTGTCCATAACCGGGGACACGGCTAAGCACTTAGTTTATACACCCTGCAGGGGTTAGTACACTTTACCCATGTGACTTGGCCAGCCCATCTCGTACCACCACTCTCATATTGGGTGATGATAGGGAGAAGTCCAAGAAGGAACCGTTCGGGAAGTAGCTCCCCAATCCCGACGCGCACCGGTCCAACCTACACTATCTACATCTCTGAATACGCGGGTTCGAGTTACCACAACCTACTGAGTTCAACCAACCGCCCATTTCATTATTGGCACATGGTTGCACACGAAAGCTTCCAAACAAAGAAACCAATCATTTCTTAGTGTCATGGGTGCCTTTCCGCAATGATACCACCAAAAATTATCAATCCCATCACACCCAGGAGATTCATTGATTAAGTTGTTTTATTTTTCGCAAACCAACACATTTAGAATCAACATCAGTGATGTAACCTAGCCCTCGTTCATTATAGCATGGCTAAGCACATCTACCAACGGTGGTTCATCTACAGGAAAACCCTACCACATAATAGGACATAGCATAGCATATACACATCAATTCCTAAAGATGCAATTCTACAAAAGCATCTACAATGCATAGGAAAACAATAGGACATTTATGAGCAAGATAGCACCACTTGCCTTTGTTGTAGATGTAGTCGATTAGATAATCCTTACAATTATATTGGCCTCTTTCATAATAACCACAATACTTGCAATCATAGTAGTTGCAATCACAGTAGTTGCACTCCTCGCAATCTAACGTTTGAAGCAAACACAACAAACACCATTCAAAACATTGCAAACATACAACAGTGCAACATTACAAGAAAACAATGATGAACAGATGCATGCATGACGATTTAATGAGTCACAATGGTTGCATTTAGTGTTCTGAACATAGTTAGATTACATGATGCATGTGGAAAGTCATTTATTGCACTAAAGTTGCATCGATTTAATATGGTGTATACCACTTTAATTGAACTAAATATGTTTATGTCGTATCAAATTGTGAACTAGATGCTACTGGATAGAGGTAATGCAATTTAGAGACAGTGGCAATTTGAATCATCTAAAAAGGAGTTATAGATATTTTCCTATGATTAAAACACTATTTCAATGGGTTTAAATATTTTTGTATGAATTTCTGTTTTAACAGTACCAAATAATTTGTCATGCAATTTCTCTGTATAGATATTGTCAATACAAAACCTTAGCACTTGGATTCACCCTAATCGGAGTTATAGATCCTTTTGTATGATTTAAATAGTGTTTAATGGGTTTTAAATGATTCATATAGTTTCTGTTGTCTAAAAATCAAACTAAAATTATATCTATAATTTCCACGGAATTGTGATTTCAGGGACATATTATTTGTAATTTTCTGAATAGTATTTATTTTCTTATGAATTTATAAATAAACCATTAAACCATTTAAATCTTCACGGCAAAACCTTGCAGTCAAAGGCTGAACTAATTGCATATTGATGATCTACATGGAGTCAGCTTTCCATCGGTATATCATTTATATTTTTGTGACAAGCAATTAATTTACTATGAATTTAATGATTTATAAAGCCATTAAAACGAATTAAATTGCTACGGGTTAAATAATCGGCAAAGGCTAGATCCAACCAGATATTATTAATCTACATTACAGTAGCTTCAATTTGATATATTGTTCATATTTTTTGGAGTTACAGATAATTTTCTATGAATTTATTAACCTAAAAGACCATTAAAACTAATTAGATTACTGCAGTAACCACGTACAGTAAAATTTGGATCTATTCTGATAAGATGATTCTACGTAAAATTACCTTTAATTTGATATATTATATGCAATTTTTGGATGTGGTATGAATTCATAATGAATTTTACAAGTTAGATCTATAATGTGTAATTTTAAATTCGAACGGAATATTCCAGGGAATATTCCGCTGACTGGACAGCTTGACTTTGCATGCTGACTGGGACTAGATGTTGACCTGATGTTGACGTGGCGTTGATGAGGAAGCTGACCGGGATGATGACATGGCACGCACCGGTTTGATTGGATCTCGACCGTCTGGATAGGATCCGGTGGCTAGAAGAAGAGATTGACCCGATTTTGGCTTAGAATAGACAAGAAACAGATCTGTATTAAAGAGATAAATCCGTAGGTCAAATTGAAAAACTTACAACATGAAATTTGTGGGGAATCATTATTCCTACCGTCTCACCAAAGGAATTTGGATTTGAAGAAACGAGCGCGAGTACATCTTGGATTTACACCGTCAGATCTGAAATATTGTGATGCGAAATTCTCTGGCTGTGGTGGATGAAAAGAGGTGAGGTTTGTCGGGATTGAAAGATTTCAACGAGTTCTACAACTTTAATTTTTTGACCGAAGGCAAACGACAAAGTCTAGATGGGTTAAAAGCGAAATAAGATTTGGGCATGTGTAGATTCAGGATTTTGAGAAGAGAAACTCGTACAGCTGTGGCTCCACGAGTTTATATGGAGGTTTATGGTGGCTAGGAGATAGGCCTTGGAGTAGGAAACAAGTATAAACAAACGGAAATCGATTCGGAGTTGCAGATAAAAATTTATAGCAGTTTGAATAGAGATAGGTTTGACAAAACTCGTTTTGCACCCTTTTTAAAGCAAATCTGATCACGTACGTGCGCGTGTGTAGCTGCTCCGGTCGGTCCGAGTGGGCCGGCCCGTTTAGGTTTTTTTTCTTTTTCTTTTTCTATTTACTTGTTTCCCTCATATCTTTTGCATACGAACTCCAAATGACATGATTCTTGTTTCTAAATTTTTCTAAAATTGAATAGATCATTATAGGATCAAATTTGTAATCTTTTTACTAGTTTGGAAGTAGTGGATTTATAAATCCTTGTATATTCCATTTTATTTATATCTTTATTTGTTTGTATTTATTCCATAACTTTTTCATACTAGCTCCAAAGGAGCTCAATTTTATTTCTAAAATTTTGTAGTATTAATTGGTTCTCTTTAAGCTATAATTATCAATAATTTATGCCTTAGCAACAGCGGGTTTTAATAAGTCAATTTAATTACCCTTAGGAACATTTGGGCGAATCAAATATAGGATTTAGATACCAGGATTTGGATTTAGTTTGTGAGAACTTTGCATGGATGTAATGAAATGCTTATGAATGCTTCATGATTTTCATTTTGAAATCTTGCACACCAATTCTACAATCCATAATCAATCCATGCCCTTTTGCCTATATGGCTACTTAGGTCATAACAAAAGAATATAAGATTTTGAATTCAAGGTTGAGAGGATTTTATATTCAAAAAGTTTCTTCTCATTGAGAATTTTCAACATAGTCAAACAATCAATCAAACTTATTTATTTATTTCAGATTCCAAAATTAGGAGAATTTTGGGATGTGACAAAGGGGTACGGGCAGATCTGAGCCGCTGGATCTCATTTAGATCTGACGGTGCGCGGGCGTGATCCGCGCGAAATGGTACCGTCCAATAAGGAAGCGCCGCGTGGCGAAGTTTTAGATTTAAAATCTGAATTTTCATCTATTAGATATTCAAACTTGTAAATTCAATAACTTTTGTTCTGTTTATCCAAAAAATACAAATAATATACCATTGGAATCACAAAAATAAATACTACACATCTATGGGCTTAGTTTTGTATTTTGTTTCAATTAAAATAGAATTGTATGCAGAGACATTTGTAGGCTTATTTTGTGTATAAAAATTAATTGGAAAATGTTTTAAAGGCCAAATAAAGTTTATTTGATGAGTAAATGTTTAGTTTATTGATCAGTACTGTTTTTTTGTCTTGGTTAGTTTAGAAAAATCATCACATGGCATTTGCATGCCTTCATATATTTTTGTTTGATTATTTGAAATGTGAATTTGGTGCTATCATTTTATGTGTAGATTTTGGTGCTAGTGGTGATTGTGACTGTGAGGATTGTTGTTACTCCCCCAACTACCAAGGCAAGTGGTGCTTCATATTTTTTCCCATTATTTTGACTATGCATTAGTGATATTTTGTATAGGGCTTGCATGATAATTTTTGCTAAGTATCTATATGCTATGCTTTGGAAATCCTAGTAGTTGTAGAATTGTTAGAATTTTCTCTAAGTTAATATACTTGCTATTGCCATGCTTAGCCTAGCTAGTAGCAACCAAGGGTGGTTTATATACATATGCTATCGAAAATATTGCTAAGTCTTTGACTTATGTTTTTGCTTAATAAAACAACTAATTGAATGAAACACCTGGGTGGAATGGTAATTGCATGGTTGGATTTTTGTTGAGTGGTTACCAGGGCCCATTGTTCAATGGCCTACCCTGTGTATCTCACTTGTGGAATGCCACCCATGAACAAAGGAATTTGAGATGCCATATGTTAAGAAGCTTCTAGTGCAGCCACATGGCATTATGGGCTCTACCTGGATCATATAGGTTGCAATAACTTAGCCAAATGGACAGTTGGTGGTAGAGGGTGATAGGTTTGGAGCGTGTCCATTTTGGTCTAAGGGAAGGCTTCTGAAAGGTCCTGTCTTGATGAAAGTCAAGTCTTGTGGGGAAAGTGCACCACCTCTGCAGAAGTACTTAGCCGTGTCCCCGACAATGGACAATTTGAGCATCAAGACATGGAAGCTATCAAGAATCTTATCATCCCAATTTCTAAGTTAAAACTTGTGGTTAAACAAGGGTAAAGGTTCACCAATGTCTATTGGTGGTTCCTTGGGAGTTTTTGCCAAACAAAAACTTAGTGTTTTCAACTGATAGGTAAAACCTATTTTGAGCAAAGCAAGCCTAAGCTACACTTAGCCAAATTCATGTAGAAGTTAGATACTATTATTCTACTAAGGTATCACTTGCCAATACTATTCCAATGTATTGACCCACTGTGGCTGTAACTTGTGATGTTGCAGGTTACTCTGATGAGGATCAGGGTTATGAGTCTACACTCAACATGCTTGCCTGTGGCACATGAAGATGAAGACTTTTATTTATATTGTTAAGTTAAACTCTTGTACTAGCCTATGGCTATGGAGTTGTAAAAGACTATGTTATCTCTGGAATGACGATGTAATAATGACCTTTGTTTCTATGTACTTCATCTTAAACTATGGATGCTAGCATTTGATCCAGGGACTAGCATTGCAATAACAGGGACCTTTACCTTTATAAAGGTGGGGTCTTACATATGGTATCAGAGCACTGTGTTGCCTGTAGGATTATGACCCTAGGATTGGATTAGACTAAGAAACCACTAAGGAAAAATTTCAACACTTTGAAAAATTTCCACACTTGTCTTTTTCTTCTCGTAAACTTTTCTAATCTTCTTTCTCATCTCTATTTGTAGATGAACTCCATCAACAAAGCCATGAGGAAGGGACCACTCATGACCATGACCTTGGAGTGTGAGACTGAATTTCCAAAGGCACTCAAGAACCTTATGGTTACCATGGGGATACATGGTGCAGCTGTGTACAAGGGATTCCCTGTGATGGATGAAGGAGAAGAGTATTGGTGGGTGCAACTTCACTTGTACAAAACCAAGGAAGACAACCACAAGGAGTCAGGATTTTGCATGGTCACCAACTCTGAAATGCACACAACATTCTTTGACTCCGCAAGAAATGCAGCTTGGAATGCTATCAAGGAGCTTGGTGATAGACTCAAGTGCAGAATGCTCAACACTCAAAATGACCTTAGAGAAGAAAAGAAGCATACCCAAGAATTAGAGACTACCAACCAACAACTAAGGGGAGACATCATAGACTTAATATGGGAGTCTTGTGAACAAGATAGACAGATGGCTACTAAGGATGCCCTGAGAGCTATTTTGTCTAGTGAGTGAGAGTTGTAATGTACTTCGTTAGTTGGACCACCACACTTATCGTTTTACTTTCAAAAAAAATTCTAAGTTATGTTGAACCTTTGATGTTTGTAATGGATTTGTGTATGCCATGACTTGTGTGTTTGTTGCTAAAAGATGTGCTTGTGATATTTTTGTCTTGTGAATTTCTCTACTTGTGTTGATTCTAACTTTCTTTATCTTATATAAATAGATACCTAACGTTGTTATCAGCACGGCCGAGGAGTTCAAGGGAACTCGTTTTGGTACTCGACTCATTGAGCTCACTAGTGTGCTCAACCTCCCACTTCCTAGCATCATGACACTTCAACTCACCAAGTTTGAGAAGAAGGACCTATGGGGCTTCAGAGTCACACAGCCGGGGCGTTAGGCAGAGCCACCCACGGAGGCTATCACTTTCAAGCTGATGCATGACGACAAGGAGAGAGGCTTAGATGTAGTCATGCAGGAATTACTTGGGCGCCTGGTAGGGAGACACTCCACCGAGCTTAGAGGTATTTACTTTCACCCCTTCGAGAGATGCAACGAGGAGGGTGAGGCTATAGAGTATGATGATGCTACTAGAGAGACAATGGATCCGATTCATCTGTACCTTCAGGACCTAGAGGGTCTTATTAGACACCTAGATACTGATAGGACCAACATCATGCTTAGCAATGACAAGCTCCAGGTTCAGCTTCGAGAGAAGGACAAGCTCTTCGCGGAGCAAGACGAGATTGTCAAGGAAATGGAGGCCAAGTTTGAAATCCAGGACAAGAAGTTCAAGAGCCAGGAGAAAAGAGTCCAAGACAGGAACAAGAAGATCCGGGAGATGAAGAGTTAGAGGCCAAGGACTTCGAGCTTGAGCATCAGCAGGGAGTGATCGAGAGGCTTCGCTCATAGAAGAGGGCTCTTAGGGCTAATATTGAGGCTTTGACTGCTAGTGTTGATGAGTACAAGACCGCCATGGAGAATGCAGGTCTTACCCTCGTTGATGTGGAGATTGATGCGTAGGAGTAGTGTAGACTACTCAATTATCTTTCATCTAGCGTACTTTTATTATTGTGTCGCAATGACCATCCAACATGTGGATGGCTTGCTATGGTGTGTTTGCATTTTCCAAAACTTGTTGTTTTTGTCGTTCAAACTCTATGTTATTTTGATGCTTGGTTATTGTGATTATTCTATGTGATGTATTGTGCATGATAAGCATCTATGGGTATCTCATTCTTATACTTATTAAAACCACAGATGCCTCCTCGACGTGCCAACCCCAACCAAAACAACAACAACAACAATGTCACTCCCGAGATGCAAAAGTCGATGAAAGCATAAGCTCAACTGATGCAGATGATGAAAACATTCATGCAGAACCAGAACCAAGACCAGAATAACAACAACAACAACAACAACAATAACAACCAGAATAATCCGCCAGGATTTGACATGCTCACCAGATTTCTAAGACTGAGGCCTGCAAAGTTCTCGGGAACCACTGATCCAATGGTGGCCAATGATTGTCTACATTCACTGAACAAAGACTTGTTGACTGTTGGCTGCACTGACGAAGAGAAGGTCAGGTTTGCAGCACATCTGCTAGAAGGGCCAGCAGCAACCTGGTGGGACAACTTTCAGATCACCACTCCCATTGAGGATGTGACTTGGGCTATCTTTGAGGATGGATTCCGTACAGCTCACATCTCATCCAGAGTGATGAATTTGAAGAAGGAGTTCCATAACCTGAAACAGCGTCACCGCAGTGTGGCTGAGTATATTGAGGAATTCAATAATCTGGCGTGTTACGCACCAGATGAAGTTGATACAGATGCCAAGAGGAAGGATAAATTCCTCAAGGGACTAAATGAAGAGTTGAACCTGCAGCTGTCTGTTGCCTATGTCCCAACCTACCAATCACTTTGTGACAAGGCTACCATCTTGGAGAACAAGATGAGACAAGTTGAGAGTAGGAAGAGGAAGCATAGCTTTGATAAGCACAGTTCGGGATCTTCTCACAAGCGTTCCCATCATGATGAAAGTGGGAGTTCTGGATCCCACAAACATGGAAAGTACAACAATCACCACAACCACAACCGTCTTCATGACAACAAGCATCACCGAAGTCATGATAATGACAAGTATAAGAACCACAAGGCTAGACACAAGAGTCACCACAGTGGAGGTGGAAGTGGAAGTCAGCCTGCAAAGAGTGATATTAGTCAGGTTGAGTGTTCCAAGTGTAAGAAGATGGGACACTATGCAAATGAGTTCCCGGAGAAGAAGGTTGAAGGAACCACCAAGCCCAACCCTTTCCAGAACGGACAAGTGAACCACATCAATGTGGAAGAAATGTATGAGGAATCTGATGCTGTGGCTGGTAAGTTCAAACTTAATTCTATTCTAGCACTTGTTCTTTTTTATACTGGTGCATCGCATTCATTCATATCAAGAGCATTTGTTGATAGAAATGGATTTCCAACTGAAAATATTGGGTGTCCTATAAATGTAAGTTCTCCCAGTGGAGATATGATAGTAAGTCTTGGATGTCGTGATCTAGTAATAGAATTTGGAAAGCTTAAGTTTCCAGTTAGTTTGATAATCCTAGATTCCCAAGGATTGGATGTGATTTTGGGAATGGATTGGATGAACAAGTATGAAGGAGTACTAGATTGTGCCAATCATACTGTCACACTCACAACCCCGGATAAGAAACGGATTAGATTCAAGTCTAACTTTGAATCAAAAGGGAGTAAGCTAAATTCTCTTAAGGGGGTTAGCATAGACAGTGTGCTAATTGTGAGGGAATATCCGGATGTGTTTCCAGAAGAGTTGCCAGGAATGCCACTAGATAGAGATGTTGAGTTTCTGATTGACTTACTGACAGGATCAGGACCAATAGCAAAGAGACCTTACAAGATGTCAGTAGATTACTTGAAAGAACTCAAGAAACAACTTGGAGAGCAGTTGCAAAAACGATTTATTAAACCAAGTTCTTCATCTTGGGGAGCACCCGTTTTGTTTGTTGAAAAGAAAGATAGAAGTCAAAGGTTATGCATAGATTATCATTCACTCAATGAGGTGACTATCAATAACAAGTATCCTTTGCCCAGAATAAATGACTTGTTTGATCTGTTAGAAGGAGCCCGTGTGTTCTCAAAGATTGATCTCCGGTCAGGTTATTTTCAGCTTAAGATAAGGGAACAAGACATACCTAAGACTGCTTTCACCACTAGGTATGGATTGTATGAGTACACCGTGATGCCATTTGGTTTAACAAATGCACCAGCCTACTTCATGAATATGATGAACAAGGTGTTCATGGAATTTCTTGACAAGTTCGTTGTCGTTTTCATCGATGACATTTTGATCTATTCCAAGAGCAATGAAGAGCATTTGCGATTGATACTTGAGAAGCTTAGAGAGCATAAACTGTATGCCAAATTCAGCAAGTGTGAATTCTGGTTCAATGAGGTTGGATTTCTTGGACACATTGTGTCATGAGATGGTGTAGTAGTTGGTCCCGCAAAAGTGTCAGCTGTAACTGAATGGGAATCTCCTAAGTCAGTGAAAGAAGTTCGTAGTTTCCTTGGCTTGGCAGGATACTATAGAAGATTCATTGAGAATTTCTCAAAGGTAGCTAAGCCAATGACAGAGTTACTTAAGAAAGACAAGAAATTTGATTGGACTGAAGGATGTGAACTCAGTTTCCAAGAGTTGAAGAAGAGACTAGTGACAACACCAGTCTTATGTCTGCCAGATTTGGAGAAGGATTTCCAAGTTTATTGTGATGCATCTCACCAAGGTTTAGGTGCAGTACTGATGCAAGAAGGGAAAGTTGTGGCTTATGCCTCAAGACAACTCAAAACTCATGAAGTGAATTATCCTACTCATGATTGGGAGTTAGCCTCTGTTGTCCATGCACTCAAAACATGGAGACATTACCTTCTGGGAAAACGATGTGAAGTGTTCACAGATCACAAAAGTTTGAAGTATATCTTCACTCAGAAAGAAATCAACATGAGACAAAGAAGATGGATAGAACTCATCAAGGACTACGACTTGAGTTTGCAATACCACCCCGGTAAAGCAAATGTTGTAGTGGATGCATTAAGCCGTAAAGTTTATGTGAATGGCCTTACTAAAGGAGAGTTTCTAGATGATCTGTGTGTCGAATTCAAGGATCCCAGATTGGAGATAGTGCCTGAAGGACATCTCATGTCATTGGATGTTCAAGCCACCTTGTTGGACAAAATCAGAGAAGCACAAAAGACGGACAAGGAAATTGAAGAGATTAAGGAAAAGATTGGTAAGGTAAAAGCCAAAGGAATCCATGAAGACGAATAGGATACTTTATGGTATGGAAAACATATATGCATTCCGCAAGATCCGGAGCTTCAGAAACTAATTTTACAAGAAGCACACAACTCACCATATTCCATTCATCCGGGTAACACCAAAATGTACATGGATGTGAAGGAAAGATTTTGGTGGAATAATCTCAAGAAGGACATCGCCGAACATATTGCTTTGTGTGATGTATGTAGTAGAGTGAAAGCAGAACATCAGAAACCAGCAGGATTGTTGCAACCACTACCTATTCCTAATTGATAGTGGGACAAGATTGGCATGGATTTCATCACTAGACTACCAAGGACTAGATCAGGATATGATTCCATTTGGGTCGTAGTGGATCGTCTAACTAAAGTGGCCCATTTCATACCCGTGAAGACAACCTATACAAGTGCTAAGTTAGCCAAGATCTATATGAATAGGATTGTGTATCTACATGGAGTACCTAAGAGTATTGTGTCTGATAGGGGAACTCAATTCACTTCCCATTTTGGAGGCAACTGCATGAGTCATTGGGAACGAGATTGGAATTCAGCACTGCTTTTCATCCCCAGACTGATGGACAGACAGAAAGAACCAACCATATTTTAGAGGATATGTTGAGGGCATGTGACCTAGAATATGGAGCTAGTTGGGATGAAAGTCTGCCTTACGCGGAATTCTCTTACAACAACAGCTATCAAGCCAGTATTGAGATGGCACCGTTTGAATTTCTCTATGGGAGAAAGTGTACTACACCATTACTATGGAATGGTGTTGGAGAAATAAACTTGTTAGGCCAGAATTAATCAAGGAAGTTGAAGGGAAAGTCAAGTTAGTAAAGGACAGATTGAAGATAGCACAGTCCCGACAAAAGAGCTATGTAGATCCCAAGCGTAGGGAAGTCACCTATGAAGTGGGTGATAGAGATTATCTTAGAGTATCACCACTTTGTGGAGTGAAGAGGTTTGGAGTCAAAGGAAAATTGGCCCCAAGATATGTTGGACCATTCAAGATTTTGAGCCGTAAAGGAGAAGTGGCATATGAGATTGAATTGCCTGAATCATTGTCAGCCGTTCACAATGTGTTTCATGGAAGTCAGTTAAAGCAATGACATCCGGAGATGGAAGAGACTTCTTTGAAGGATACTATACCTTTGGAAGAGGTCCAATTGGAAAGTGATCTCACTTATGAGGAAAAACCTATCAATATTCTCGAGACTACAGAAAGAGTTACATGGACAAAGACTATCAAATTCTGCAAAGTTTAGTGGACCCATCATTCCGAGGAAGAAGCAACATGGGAAAGAGAAGACAATCTTCGGAAAGACCACCCTCACCTATTTGCTAGCCAATCCGAATCTCGAGGGCGAGATTCACCTTAAGGGGGGGTAGATTTGTAACATCCCAAAAATCATGATTTATAAAGTTTGCATATAACTCATGCATTCATAAGCATTTGTATCATTTTTCAAATAAGATTTCAAAACAGAAGTAAATTGTTGCCTAATATTTTATGTAGGAAAGGCAATGGATTTATTTCTACTCTCCAAAATGTGAATACTTTGTTTCTACCAGAAAAGGTTTGATTATAGGTTTGAATGTTGATTTCAAAGCTTGTTCAAAATTTCAAAAAAAAATCTAAATTCAAAACCATTCATATGCCTATTTATAAATAAATAATTAAGGCATGATTTTAATTTAATTTCAATGGGCCAATGTATTTTTGAGTGAACAGCAAAGTTTTATACTCAAATATGTGCATGGTTCACTTTACAAAAATCTAGAGAAAGTTTGAATTCAAACTCATTTGAAAAACATTCGAAAATGAATCCAGAAAATCAAAACAGAAATAGAAAAGGAATAAAGAAAAGAAAAAGGGCCAGCGTTGTCAATATGGCCCAACACTAGATCCAGCCCAACAACCAGCCCACCCGGGGTTTCTCTCTCCCTCTGTTTCTCACCACGCGAGCACCCCCCCCTCTCGCTGACACCCCGGACCCACCTCCACGTCACCTCTTCGTCCCCAAATCACGACCGCGACCAGCTCCGCCGTGACCGTTTCTTCCCGACGATCTCGCGCTTGATTATGCGTTACTGCAGGAATAACTCTCTCTCTCGCCCCGGCTACTTAAACCCCTCCTCACTCCGCTCCATTCCCCTCACTCACCAACCATAGAGCGCCGCCAGGCTCCACGAATTTCGCCTTACACCGCCGCAGCACCGAAGAGCTCCGGCGAGCCATCACGGTGAGTCTCGAGCACGCCTTGCCTTCTGGTTCACACGACCTACTTCGCCATCGCCTTGTGCATCTTCTCATGCTTTCAGTTTGTCCTAAATCGCCCCAGGTCGTCGCCCCCATCAACGCCTACAAGTGTCCGAAGCTCAGCTCAACTCCGACGAGCCATTCCGGTGAGCCCCGTGTTCCCCTTGATCTTTGGTTCATGCAAGTGAGTTCCCTTTTGTCATGCACGTCTGCTAATACATGCCGCTTGTTCCCTTGCGCACTAGGTTGTTGCCTTCTTGTCTGGAAGTGAGCACCCGACGCCGCCCGCAACTCCGATGACCCCTAACCACCGCTGCAGCACGCCCCCGTCCCAACCGCGACCATGTTGAGATCCCTCGTGCACGTGCGAGTCTGGTAAGAAACATCACCACCCCTAGCCCTCACTAGAATCGCTGGACCATCGCTGACATAGCCGTCGCCGCCGCTGTGTCCATGAGCGCCGCCAGATTAGGGTTAAGTCGATTAGATCCACTGGATCTAGATCCAGTGGTCTAGATTAGACGCCAGTCCAAAGGGGTACGGGCAGATCTGAGCCGCTGGATCTCATTGAGATCTGACGGTGCATGGGCGTGATCCGCGCGAAACGGTACCTTCCAATCAGGAAGCGCCGCGTGGCTAAGTTTTAGATTTAAAATCTGAATTTTCATCTATTAGATATTCAAACTTGTAAATTCAATAACTTTTGTTCTGTTTATCCAAAAAATACAAATAATATACCATTGGAATCAAAAAAATAAATCCTACACATCTATGGGCTTAGTTTTGTATTTTGTTTCTGTTAAATATAATTTTATGCAGAGACATTTGTAGGCTTATTTTATTTATAAAAATTAATTGGAAAATGTTTTAAAGGCCAAATAAAGTTTATTTGATGAGTAAATGTTTATTTTATTGATAGGTACTGTTTTTTTTGTCTTGGTTAGTTTAGAAAAATCATCACATGGCATTTGCATGCATTCATATATTTTTGTTTGATTATTTGAAATGTGAACTTGGTGCTATCATTTGATGTGTAGATTTTGGTGCTAGTGAGGATTGTTGATACTCCCCCAACTACCAAGGAAAGTGGTGCTTCATATTTTTTTCCCATTATTTTGATTATACATTAGTGATATTTTGTATAGGGCTTGCATGATAATTTTTTCTAAGTATCTATATGCTATGCTTGGGAAATCCTAGTAGTTGTAGAATTGTTAGAATTTTCTCTAAGTTAAGATACTTGCTATTGCCATGCTTAGCCTAGATAGTAGCAACCAAGGGTGGTTTATATACATATGCTATGGAAAATATTGCTAAGTCTTTGACTTATGTTTTTGCTTAATAAAACAACTAAGTGAATGAAACACCTGGGTGGAATGGTAATTGCATGGTTGGATTTTTGTTGAGTGGTTACCAGGGCCCATTGTGCAATGGCCTACCCTGTGTATCTCACTTGTGGAATGCCACCCAGGAACAAAGGGATTTGATATGCCATATGTTAAGAAGCTTGTAGTGCAGCCACATGGCATTATGGGCTCTGCTTGGATCATATAGGTTGCAATAACTTAACCAAATGGACAGTTGGTTATAGACGGTGATAGGTTTGGAATCCAAGGTGAGAAGATGAACTAGGATCCACGAAGACATAACTCACCAGGGTCCTCGCTGACTAGTTGAAGAGGAAGCAGAATGGACGACGAGCCCGCGACGACACAGGGAGCGCCCTAGAGGGCGCTACAACCTGCACCAGCCACGGTAGCAGCCACAGCAGTACACGGGCACCACACATCACCAAGGGAGAGTCCGCGGCAGAGGCAGCAGCACTTTCCCCAAACCCTAGGGTTCAGGAAGGGTCTAGCCTGACTAGGGTAGGACCCCAGGATCAAATCGAACTGGACCAGATGGACGAGCGTGGTCGACAACCTCACCCCGCACCACGACGGCGGCCAGGATGATCCACGGCGGTGCAAATCGCCGGCGACATCATCGCTGTCCACGGGGTCGGCAGAGAAGAAGAAAGGTGAGATCAAGAGAGGAGACAGTGAATGAGTGGGCTGGGTGGGCCGAAAACCCTTCGGGTGATGATTTTGACCCTGCCCTATTGGGCCACAGGTGCCCAATAAGCCAAAATGGCCAGCCCAAGTCGTTTAGAATCTGTTTTAATAAATAGGAAAAGACCAAAATGCCCCTCAACTCAATAAATTTCCTAAAAATAAAATAAAAGTCCAAAAATTATAAATAAAATATTTTTTGATTCACAAAAATCCAAACTGTCCAAATAAATTGAGATATAAAATTTTAGACATATAAATTTTATTAAGAATTTTGTAATTTATATATTCCTTATGGAATTTTACAAAATTATTGAAAGATGATAAAAATAAATAAAAATCACTTTCATTATATATTAATATTGTCGTATCTTGGAAAAATACTTAATAACAATTTTTAATATTTAAATGATAATTCTTAAAAGAATTATTAAAACAATAGAAGTCAAATAAAAGGGAAATTAAGTAAATACAATATATATTATAAATATTAATAAGGTAATATTTATAAATCCTTTATTATTAAAAATAATTTTTTATAATAATGGGGAGAATGCATATCAAATTAAATGATGCATTACATTACTTTGCATAATCATTTTTCTTCTTTAAATATTGTCCTTACCGGGCAATAAAGATGTTTTTGTAGACATAGAAGCTCAAGGTCCAGTGCAAGCATCAGACTTCACTACCTTGCCATCACAAGGCAAGTTCATCACTTGCTCATGTCCTTTGAAGAGTCTTTATCAAAGTATTTGCGAATTGTGTGTTATCATCTATATTCTAGAAAAAAGGAAAACATTATTTTCTCAAGATACTAAATCTAAGATATCATCCTAAGTGATGATATAATGAAGCAATAGAACCCAAAGTTCTACTTGCACTAATGATAAACAATTAGGAATTAATAACCCATGACATCAATGATTCTAGTGCCGTATATTACGTGTTAACCATGAGATTTGGAATGGGACGGAGAAGTCAGCTGTATCCTTTTCCTCTTGTATGGAGGCAAGACGACCTTAACGTGACGTTGAGATTCCTTGTGTGGATCCAACATATGGGTGGGAACCCTTACGCCCCACACTTTTGGTGTCTAGATTATCTATGAATGGTGTTTAGGGAGATAGTCATGTAAATGGTACTAATCCGGGCATCACTAGGTCATAGAGTCTTTGGAAACTCATCAGGGTTTTAGCCTGCCCGAAAGGGGGCTTATCGAAGGTGAGCTAGCCGAAGGATCGTGCAGACATATGAGGTCGCGGAGAGGGCACTGATTGGCTTGGACCAACTACTGGGCCCCACATCATGGAATTGTGGACGGGAAAGTACGCCCGGTTGTGCAACAAGGCGTTGATCTCTCATGGGAAAAGTAACGCACCTCTGTAGAGTGTAAGAATTGTAACTTGTTACTCCCTGTTCCGGGAAGGAGCTACGAACGCGGCAGGAAAGGAACTCCATGAAAGTTCTAGTCAACCTCTGAAGGCTGATGGTCATAGATTTTTATAATAAAAACAATATTTGAAGAAAGATTTATGAAAATTGCATAATGACAAAGACTGATAGTTCGAGGTGGTAGATAGAGCATCAAACTTCCTACCTTGCATATAATGAACTTGTTGGGTAACGCTCTTACTCATCCTTTCCTTTGAATCCTTGCTTAGACTCTGAGAATTCCGAAGGTACTCCAATGTACGCATCTGAGAATCAAGAGGAGGTCTTCTATGAAGATCCCAACTTGTATGGAGCCATAGAATGGGAGGATTATGACATCGTCTATGGAGGAGAGTTCCAGGAGTCTGAATAATTAATATAGTTCTAGTAACCACTTGAGCCGAGCATCATGAACACTATATAGAAATAAGTTGTTGAGCTCAATTTGGAGTTTAAGTTTTAAATTTGAAACTTCCGCTGAAACACTTATATTTTGGTTTGTAAGTTGAATCTTTTGGAAGCCTTGAACTTCCGTATTGTAATAATAATAACGTGTGTATGTTTGTAATATGGACCCGCAATGTTTCTGTTGTACCACTCTGAGGGATGTGATATTTATGGAACGGTGTCATGTCAACGACTATAGTGTACTACACATGCAGTGGTATGCTGGGTCACCGCATGCGATCCCCTAGACTTGTGGGTCATCATCGAGGTGTATGAGGCACGAGATGTCACGATACTCTTCATACATCTAGGGAATGTAGAGTGGTGCCGCGTTAGCTTCCCTTTCGTGTTGCTGTCCACGGCTAGCCCCCAGGCATCGGCCACGTTGCCCGCCATCACATCTTCCTGCAAATGTCATTGCGACCATGTCGGAGGCTGGCTTTTCTTCTGGCGGACTCTTCCGCTTAGTGTTGTTGTTCCTCTTAGCTTGGTTGAGATGGAAATTGCCGACAAGGAGCCGCGAGCATCGTCGTCATCAGCCGCGAAATCACTAGCCAAAGAGATCATCTGATTGAGGTCCAACATGTGATTATTCTGCAGGCGTTTCAACTTATGCTGGAGCAAGGTGCCCTTCTCCAAACCATCAATGTAGGCGTCCATGGCGGTTTGATCATGCACTCCTACGTAGGAATTTTTCATATCCAGCCAGCGGGAGAGGTAGGCTCGAGTTGTCTCGTTCTTCTCCTAGACGCACCGCTGTAGATCACCAACAGTGCAGGGACATTTATACATACCCTTGAAATTCTTGGTGAACGCCTCTTGCATGTACAACCAAATGCATATGGACTTCTCTAGCAAGTCCTCGATCCATTGTCGGGCCGTGCCCGTCAACATTAGTGGGAGGTACTTGACGGCAACTTTGGGGTTTCCCCTGGTGATCTCGACTATGTTGCTGTAATCCTACATCCACGTAGCTGGCTTGGTGGTGCCGTCATAGGGCTTGATCGTCTTGTCAATCTGGAAACCCTTGGGGTAAGTTGAGGTCTGTATCACAGGTCCAAAGAAACATGGTCCCAAGTATTTTCCTTCCCGGGCCTCCTGAATCTTTTCCATATGTGAACGTGGATCGTATGGCTCCGGGTTTTCTTTCTTCTTATTGCCATCAGGGGAATGAATACGAGAGATACGCGGTCCTCCTTCGCCATGGTGGCTGCTAGGGAGCGACATAGGCGGAGGTGGCGGTGGGTTAGCTTTCTTGTTGTTACCCTCCTATGGCCCCTCACTCCTATCGCGGTTTCTTGTCAGACGTGGAGGGTCATGGCGTGACCTGCTCCTGGGTATGTGGTTGCCACTACGCTCTCCGTCATGACGAGGCTGCTCCGTGTTGTCACGAATGATGATGCCGCCCTAGGGCGTCTAGGCGGAGGCATGCTCGTTCGCTGGTGAGCCTTTGGGTCTTCATGACGTCGCAGGGATCGGGGTGGTGGAGACGGGCGACGAGGGTGAGCATTGCCTCCATAGTTGGAGGATATGGGGATAGCATCGACCATGTTGCATGTGACCCTCCGTCTTTGTTCGGATGCACCCATCTGGGACCCGACATCACGAGGAGATCTTGCCCTCTACTATTTTGGATTCATAGACTGGCAATATACCGGGGCAGACTCGAGCCTTTGAGAGGTGGCCTTTTCCTACTGTTTGACAACCTTGGCGACAAAGTCATAGACCTAATCCACAGCTACGGGTGATCTATCCTACTCCAGTAGAGTCTTGGCAATGGCCAAGTTGAGTATTGGCGTGGGCATTACTTTCTTTCCATCTTTGTTGATGTATGGCTTAGCCTATGCTGGGTTCAAAGGAGCCCACCCCAAGTTGCGTCGTACGCCGGGGTCATTGACGACATGAGCCGGAGATTTCCTAGCCTTCTGATGTTTGAGCAGAGTCTTGTACTCGGCTTCCATGCCTCTAGCTGCTTCAATCAATTTCTGCGCCTTGGCCAGATCTCGATCTAAATTTGCACCTTGCTCCGCGATGGCCTTCGCTTCCTCCAGTAGCTGCTGGCGCTTCTCATCAAGCTGGAACACGTTTCGTATATGTGTAGGGGTTCGTAGCATGGAAAACAAAAAATTTCTACCGCATGAACACACACAAGCCAAGATCTATCTACTAGATTGTAGCAACGAGTTGATTAGAGTACTCACCCTCGAAGATTCCAAAGCGGTTAACGAGAGCAGATTCTCGTGGGTGATGTAGTCGTTCACTTGCCGATCTCAAGATCGTGAAGACGATCCTTTTGGTGTCGCGTTCCGGCAGCGCTCCCGTAGTTGTTCACACATTCGGTACTTGATGAAGACCTTCCTCTCCCTTGTTCCAGCATGCAGTGGAGGTTGTAGTTCTCTCCTCGCGATTCTGGCAACATGACGGCATGGTGTCGGAGTTAGAGGGGAAATCCCGCAGGGCTTCGCCTTAAGCCGGAGCGGCTTATGGTGGAGTAGTAGGATTTCCCTGGCGTCTAGGGTTTAGAGTCCGGAGAGGAGGAGGTGGAGATGGCGGCGACTAGGGCGACGACGGTGATCCAGCAGCAGCGGCGACGGCAGGCGGTGGTGGCTAGGTAGGGTGGGGCTTGTTGTGGTCTTTGGGGGGCACCCCTCCCCTCTATTTATGAGAGGGAGGGGCATCTAGGGAGAGGGGAGTTTGAATCCTTCCCCAACGCCCTCTCCTACTAGGCGCGTGGTGGAGGGAGAGGAGGATTCTCTCCTTCCTCCACCAGCAAACATTGTCCTAGTTTGACTTTTCAAACTTTCCTTTTGACTTTCAATTTTGGAGTTTAATTTATTTCATTTAAACGCCCAGCCAAGTGACCTAGGACATGATGCAATAATTCCACTTAGTCATTTACGATACCAATTTTCCTTTGTCTCATGATACTTTACCTATCCGAGGTTTGAACATTGATTTCTTTGCATACCTAGTTCAAGTTCATACCGATAAGTACTCTTTCCTCGTTCCTGTGATATGTGATCCCTTGTGAGCCAGTCACATGCTGGCAAGCTAATTTGATGACATTCCATCGAGAGGGCCCAGAGTATATCTATCCGTCATATGGATGGACAAATCCCACTCTTGATCCATGTGCCTCAACACATACTTTCCGAATACTCAATGCCACCTTTATAACCACCCAGTTACGAAGTGATGTTTGATGTCATCAGAGCATCCTTCCGGTGATGGTGATTAGCATGATCTCATGATCGAAAGAATTAGGTTACTATGTATCAGAAAGCTTATAGCAAACGAACTAATGAAATGCATTGATCTTTATGCTATGCTTATCTATAGGAGTATGTCCATCAAACCATTCTCCTAATGATATGATCTAGTTGTTAATAACATCTCATTGTTCATGATCCGGAAACCACGATCATCTATTAACCAACAAGCTAGTATTATAAAGAGGCTTTACTAGGGACTCTAATAAGTTTACAAATCACACAAGTATTAATGTTTCTGGTTAAAACAATTATAGCATGAATGTAAACATTTATCATAAACACAAAGATATAATAATAACTAATTTTATTATTGCCTCTAGGGCATATATCCAACAATATGGGCCACGCTCATAGGCTCAACGAGTAAATTGTCGTACCTCACTCGATCAGCTGGAGTGATTTGGGCAGCCGCAGACGTAGATGCAGGTGGAGGCAGATTTGATGTGTTGGCATTTGTTGGACCTATGGGTGGATCCTGCGACTGTTGCGCTACGATAGCCGGAGGGGGCATGGCCTTTGCTCGAACATTGTCGGTGTGTTCGGCTGGTCCCTTCCCGGTGTCCCGCGGCTTAGGCGGAGTTGCCCCGGTCTGATCTTCTTCTATCACACTCCCGATGGCAACGAACACCTAACGAGAATTGAAGATCTTGTCGGCCTACTCCTCACGGTTGATCACCTCCTCCAGCTCTTTCATGGTAGAGTCTAGTTCATCCAGGTTGACGTCCATATCCTCTGACTAAATGATGATGTCAGCATAGAACGCATCTAAAACAGAGTCGGAGGGTGCTAGGTATTCCTCGATGGTGGAGGATGCCGGAGATGCAGGGTCGTCAGCTGGTGGCGGCAGTGACGGCGGTGGCCCGGCTATGTTGATAGGCGGCGCATTTGGGACCACCTCAGTAGCGGCTTAGTTGATGACGGTGTGGACCATCTGCTCGAAAGTGAGGATGCCTGCGGCCTGTTGTCGCCTGAGCGTATGTTGGAGAAGTGTGCCGCGATGCAGCCCTTCGACGAAGTGGTAAACAACATCATTATCCGGGTAGCTCTCTAGATCTTCTCGTATCCGGAGCCATCTGGCTAGGAAATCCCGATGGCTTTCACCCTCTCTCTGATCGTAACATGCTAGATCAAAGATGGTTACCACGTCGACGAAGTGTGATCGCTGCTTCCCAGACGCGCGGGTTAACCCGGCGAATTTGCAGTGATCTTCCACCATTATATCCCGCACTAGGGGGTTTGGGTGGGCCTTGAATTTTTCTGATCTTAGCCAGCAAACTCCAAAGAGATATCTAACTTTGATCCTTCCGTGAACGTATCCTGCCCATAGGCGGTCCGTGCGGGCCTTGACGATCCTCTGACTTCCAGGGGACCAGCGCCCGAGTCGGTTTCGTCGATGAAGAGGTGGATGTCGCCGATTGGAACGATCGAGCAATGGGGGGGTCATCTTCGCTAGAACTCGTCGGGAGGGACGATCGGAACGTTGCCACAGAATAGAACACGGATGATGTTTACAGTTTCGTCGATTCCCACAAAGAGCTTGGACCTCTCCCGTTGTAGAGCTCGAAGCGCCTCTTGCCCCACGGTGCGCGCCAACTTTCCTGGCATTGCCAATGAGTACGCCATGGAGGGGTCTTCACAGAGCGTTTTTAGAGACGCGGGGTAAGGCGGTGAGTTGGCGGGTAACAGAGCTTACCCAGGTTTAGATCCCACGATGGTGGCGGAATCCTACTCCTACTATAAATTACTATAATGGAAATACATCGAGTTACAGAGATCGGTTCGTTGTGTGTGATATCAGTTGTGTCGTTGCCCTAAGGCTCCCATAGGTCCGTCTTATATAGTTGCCAGAACCTAGGGTTACAGGGAAAGTCCTAGTCGGATAGGTCATAGATTCCTACACGAGTACTAACTGGTCTAACGTGCCTTTCACTCCAAGGCTCCGGGTATGTCGTTGACTTCATCGTAGCCTTCCTTTATCCGTAATGGGCCTCCCTTCTGGATCTATTGAACTGTGCTACCCAGCAGTCCATAGGCCTTGCTAGCAACTGTGGGCCACCCGGGTTAGCCGGATTAGAGATATGCTATGGGGATACCCATTTAGCATATCCCCAACATCCAGCATGCACATGTTTCATCTATTGAGAGGCTGACATGGGAGACCCACCAGCCTATATAAATGGTTGATGAATTGAGCAAGGTTGCCAAGTTCGTAACAGGGAGGATCGAGCATGAAAAAATTCCAGCATGCTCACGTTTCTTCTAATGAGAGGCTGACATGGGGGACCCACTAGCATGTATAAACAGTTGATGCATCGAGCAATGTTGCCAAGTTCAAAACACAGATGTGCAAGCAAGAAAAAAGTCCAACATGCACACGTTTCTTATAATGAGATGATGACATGTCGGACCCAGTAGCCTGTATAAACGTCTGATGCATCGAGAAACATTGCCAACTTCGAAACACGGAGGTGCAAGCGAGAAAAAAGTCCAACAGGCACACATTCTTCTAATGATATGCTGACATGTGGGACCCAGCTGCGTGACCAAACAAAAGATTCGTCGAGCAACGCTATGTACTTCGGAACAGGGTAGCGCTAGAGAAGAAAAAATTCAATCATATACACAAGATTCTTCTAATGTGAGGATGACATATGGGACCCACCAGCCTAAATAAATGGCTAATGCAGCGAGCAACGCTATCAAGTTAACACGGAGGTGCGGCCGAGGGAAAAAATTCCATCATACACACGTTTATTCTAATGAGAGGATGACACACGGGTCCAGCTGCGTGATTAAACGGTAGATGATCTGGCAGCGCTATCATGTTTAGAACATGGTAGCGCGAGCAAAGGAATCATACACATGTTTCTTCTAATGATAGGATGACATGAGGGGCCCAGCTGCGTGATTAAACGGTAGATTCATCTAGTAGCGCATTCAAGTTCGGAATAGGGCAGCGGGAGCAAAGGGTAAAATTCCATCGTACACACAATTCTTCTAATGAGAGGCTGACATGCGGGACCCAGCATCTTGATTAACGGAAGATAGATCGAGCAACATTATCGAGTTCAAATTAGGGAGGCACGAGCCAAGGAAAAAATCCATCATGCACATGTTTATACTAGTGTGAGCATGACACGTGGGACCCATCAGCCAGATTAAACGGCAGATGCATCGAGCAATGCTATGAAGTTCGGAACAGGGAAGAAAAAATTCCATCATACACACGATTCCTCAAATGAGAGGCAGACATATGGGACCCACACAATTCCTCTAATGAGAGCCTGACTAAACGGAAGTGGCATCGAACAATGTTATCGAGCTTAAATCATGGATGCGCGACCGAAAATCTTGGTCCGCTAGAGTCACTGACATCCGGGACCCACACGCCAAAAACTACTTCGGCGAGTCAACATCTTGCGAGGAAGCGGAAATCGTACTTCTGTCATGCGCCCATCGAACATCGCCATGTTTTTAGCGGTTTCGTCGTAGAAGAGGGGCGCAAAACCGAAAAAAATGTTTTGCATCGTCCACGGTCGATCCAAGAATTTCATCGCGGAATACGCGCCTTCTACGACGACCGACGGGCCTAGTCATTGCGGAAGGAAACATTTCTTGTAGTGATATGAACCCACGAAGAGGTAACCCTAAAATCCCCAAAACACAATTTTCAATGGATCTTCAATTCTACTCGTTCTTCCTCGCACCCAATCGATCTAAGGTATGTTTCTCCTCTGATCCCCAACTTATTTGCATCAAAACCTTGCTCAATCTTTCACCATTATCAATCTAGACATAGGTCTTGTTCTTGAGCTAATCTTGTTATTGAGCATGTTTAGTTAGTTTTCAGAAGATTCTCTTCTCTAACAAGTGTAGAGGATCATTTATGCTATGTTTCTATTGGAACAAAATTTTGATTAGCATTATTATTAATTTTTGTTATAGATGAACATGAGGAGCTGTACATGTGTGATGGTTGTATAACAAGCCGCACCACCCGTTGATATGCTAACCCCCGAGTCACTTGGTATCGAGTTCTTCGAGGAGCTTCATCTGAACCATTTCAAATGTCTCAAGCTCCTAGAAATCAATTCTACCAAGTGGGAGTGTCCCTTTATCCTTAACCAACATGGCATTCACGCTGATTTTGATTTACTTTGCAACAATGTTGGTTTGTATGACTTTGTTTTTCAGGATGTCACCATGTACCACCACTTGACGCTTGAGTTTCTAAGCACCTTGACACATTCGGTGTGATCACACGATTTCCCCGAGGAAAAATATGTGGAGTTAATCATATCAACTTCCATCTTATGAACTATGAGTACTCCTTAACTCTCGACCATTGGGATAACTACTTTGGTTTTTCCAACAATGCCATCGACATATGCTCCACCACCTTTGTTCTAAATCCTACACCATTGGATTACTTTAATAGAATTAGAATTCATGGGAACACAACCAAGGGAAACCAAATTGATCATCCTGATGTTCATTACTTGTTTTATGTTATTGCTAACACCTTGCAGTCACATGGTGAGTTTACTAGAGTCAATGAGAAGGACATGATGATCCTCGCTAAAGCTGTTATTCCTTAATGTAACTTAATGCCAAATTTGGGCGCCTTTTCTTTTGTTTTATCTTAAACATCAAGCTCTTGAGTATCGTGCTCCCATATGCGGAGGATGATTCATAACCATGCTTGCACGTGCGCTCCACATCAATCTTGGTAACATCCAACCATTAGCAGGAAACTGATGTCTTGGTTTTTCTACTCTGAGATCTTGTGGTATGATTTCTAGAATAAATGGTATATACTTCTTTGATATACCTAGAGAGATCACTTGATCCCTGCTCCTTTTCCTAATGGTCTTTTGAAAGTACAAAGGAAGTCGCCTAGAGGAGGGGTGAATAGGCTTTTAAAATAATTACGGTTTAGGCTCAAGTAAATGCGGAATAAAACTAACGTTTAATTTATTAAGCACAAAACCTAGCCACTAAGTTCACCTAGGTGCACCAACAACCTATGCTAAGAAATACAAGCAACAAGGTGATAGCAAGGTATAAATACTTCAAGCACGATGGCTATCACAATGTAAAGTGCATAAGTAAAGGGCTCGGTTGAGATATAACTGATGGATGCGGAGACGAAGATTTGTTTCCCGAAGTTCACTTCCAAAGAAGCTACGTCTCTGTTGGAGAGGTGCGATGGCGCAATGCTCTCCGAACGCCACAAATGGCTCACCTCGAGGTGTGGTGTCTCGATGCTTACCCAACGCCACACAAGGCCTCACCCCGGATGCGGAAGCATGCAACTAACCGACGCCACAAAAGGCTCAACCTATTCTCCCGAGTGCGCACCACAAAAGGCGGGCACTCGCTCCACTATGGGACGCTTGAGGGCGGTCACCGAACCCGTACAAGATTGGGGCTAACTCCACAACTCAATTGGAGGCTCCCAACAACAAAGCCACAACATGCTACAATGCCACAAAAGGCCAACAACGCCACAAAAGGCTACAAGACCACAAAAGGTCAACAATCCAACCACACAACCGTCTAGGGTTCCAAGGAACCCAAGAGAAACAAGCTCACAAGCTTGAACTCGCCGAATCTCCGAGGAGAACTAAAACCTATGCACCAAATGCAAGGGCAAGTCCTTCACTCCCAAATTCCAACAAAGCTACAAAAGCTATTGGGGGAATAAGGGAGGAAGAACACAAGAGGAGAACACAAAACTCTCCAAGATCTAGATCCCAATGATTCCTTCACAAAGAAGGGATTTAGCTTGGGGGGATTGTAGATCTAGATCTCCTCTCTCAAATCCCTCAAAAAGATGCAAGAATCATAGGAAGGGAAAGGGGAGAGGGAAAGATTCTTCAAGTTTACCAATGGAGGAGAGAGAGAAAGCCAAGAACCAAGAAAAGAGCAAGTACCCATGAAGGGGAAGAGGAGCCCCTTTTAAAGGGCTCCCAGATCTGCCCGTTATGGGCAATCGCGACCCCTGGCCGGAACTTCCGGTGGGAGGATGGAAGTTCCGGTGGCACACAGCCAATGGTCGAAAACTGCGGAGCGAGAAACTGAAAAAGCGAATCCTGGTCGGAACTTCCGCCGGTTCATCGAAACTTCCGGTGGGAGCAAAACTTCCGGTGAAAGTTTCGACAGAAGTTCCGTCAAATAGACACAACGAAAATAGAAGGTTACTGAACGTGAGCGGAACAAGAGCCGAAAATTCAACCAGAAATATTGGGTATCACCTTGGGAGAAAATACCATGAATATATATGTGAAGTATCCCCCAAGGTGTGGAGCCAGAAAACTCGCAAGATCAAAAACCGCAATAAGATATGCAAGTGAAAACCTTAGATGATAAACTAGAGTTTGTTATGATGATGACCACAAGCTCTATATCATCTCATGGACAAGAACCAAAAAACAACCAAGAAAGATGAGGCTATGAATGCAAAGGTTTGACCTCTCTCCGAACGATGCAAACGAGACACCCGCTTGAGAGCCCCTCTTGATAGAACGCTATCTATCCTAAACCCGGTCTCCCAACTAACAACACGAGACCGGAAAAAGAGAAGCCCTATCAAGAACATACCTTTGCCTTGAGCATCCCACTTGAACTTGATGTAGACCATCTTGTGGGAACACCTTTCTTGGATGTTCTTGCTTGATGAAGATGAAGACTTGCAAATTGCTCCCCCATACTCCATGGGGAAACCTCTTCTTTGAACTTGTATTCATCATTCCATGAGCACGAGGATGACAAGCTTCAAGCATGAGATCTTCTAGAGATGGCGCATCTTAAGCTCGCCCTTCTTCATCCCTACTTGAGGTTGATCCATCTTGATGCAACTCTTTTCACATGTCTTGATAAACCTTCAAGCTCCTTCTTTCTTCATGATTCCAATGGGCACAAAGCCCTTGGACATTTCTTCATCTTCCAACCTTGAGACCAACACATGGCCCAAGCGATGCCAATGGACAAACCCAAAGCAAAGGCCGACTTGAGCACGAGGATGACAAGCTTCAAGCATGAGATATTCTAGAGATAGAGCATCTTGATCTCGCCCTTCTTCGTCCCTACTTGAGGTTGATCCATCTTGATGCAACTCTTTGCACATGTCTTGATCAACCTTCAAGCTCCTTCTTTCTTCATGATTCCAATGGGCACAAAGCCCTTGGACATTTCTTCATCTTCCAACCTTGAGACCAACACATGGCCCAAGCGGTGCCAATGAACAAACCTACAAGTGAAACTCAATTTACATATTAGTCCATAGAGATTGTCATTAATTACCAAAACCACACATGGGGGCATACATGCCCTTTCATCTTTTCTCTATCAAGGAGGGACGTTTGTGTTATGGAGCGTAGGTAGAGGCAAGTCTAACCCAACAAGGAGTACATATGGAAGAAGAAGTAGAACAAGAACGACCTGAACAAGATGTGCAGCCACCAAAATTCTACACCACCTATGAATATATATATTCTCTTGAAGGAAATGTCCAAAACATGAACAACCTCTCCATCAACCTTCAAGATGCTACTGTCAACATAGCCACACAGTTCAACAATTGGAGTAGATAATGGAGCATGGGAGATTTTCCACCACAACAATGAGCAACAAAAGGGCATGCAAAAGCACAAGCATAGGGATGTGTCCCTCGGCAATTTTATTTGTGTAATAAGGAGGTTGTGCTCCAGCTCCTTGTGAGCTTTGAAACACTCATGTTGGTTTATTCCAACACTTTGCTTTTCTTTGGTTTTTTGTTTTTCGTTTTCTTTTGTTTTTCGATTTTTTTGTTTTTCTTTTCTTAGTTCCTTGCTTGGTCGTAAGTTCTTTTCTATGATATAATCCCCCATCCTAAAAAATACAAAAATATGTTTCTCTTTTTCCTTTTTCATAAAAGTGGATTTGCCATTTGCTTCTTTTCTTTAATTTTATTATGTGAGTGATCTTACTTGAGTTTTGAAGGAACACGTCCCTATAAGGAAGGGGTTATGAAGTCACTCATGAGAGATATGTCCTATGTATCTCACTTCTGAAGTTTGAATTGTTTAACTTAGCTGGCTGATTTGCTAAGATGCTATGCTAGTGGGAGTAATTCAAAATAGTAAGAGTAAAGCTTTTTATTTGTATGAATGATTAGTTGTGGAAGCTTTTTATGTAGTTCTTGTAGCTAAGAAAGTCTTTCCTTGGAAATAATATTTCCAAACAAGTACAACAAGAAAATATCTGAAATTTATGACTTGTTTGATGAGTGATTGTCTTGAGAGTTTACCTTTGAAGATTCTTAACCCCATAGATGTTTTGATAGACTTGACGGCACTCTTGAAAGGAGTTATTTGATTTAAATGAAGTCTAGCGGTAATTGTGATGCATTCCAAAGCTAACCATGTGGATCAAGCAGTGGTACTACTTAAAGAGTTCTATGTTTTCCATCCACACCATTGGATGCCAAAAACTCTGCTAGCCTATGAACAATCGATGGTATAACCCCTGATTTCGACTATGAGTTGATGACATGGGTGGCATACGTGTCGCCATATGGGCAAAAGTATTGGTACTCTCGAAGGTTGTGCAAACCATTATTTAAAAGAATCACACAATGATCCTTGTTGAGAATTATACTTGAAATAAGGAAGAAAGAAAATATATATGAAGATCCACATAACAAGTCCTTGGCATGGTCTCATTACTACTTTATGAATATTCTTGAAATACAATGATTAGAATAGAAGTGTTTTGATAGTCTTGATTTACTGACGTGGGTGTCAATAAGATACTTCACTGTTATGCTACTTAGGACATGAACTCTCTTACTTAATTTCTCTATATAAAACATCCTAGTGTTCCTTGGAAAGATGAGAGTTAACTAGAGGAATTGGATTGATTGTTACACCTCTAGTTATTTATAATTAATATTAAACTCTACTTTGATTGTCTTGAGTTATCAAAGCTAGTATATATTTCTTGGCATTTCTCTAATTTTTATAAGCGTTTCAAATGGATGAAGTGATGGACGCATATGACTACCAACCATAAGTGAATTCATATTCTCGTTATTTCAAGTTTAAATGTTGAATTCCTTATAGTTTTTTGTTTCTTCTTGCTCGAGGGCGATCGGGGTTTGATCTTTGGGGAAGTTGACGGCTCTAAAAATAGCCATCTTTTTCCGTGTTAAACATATTTTTGTCAAGCAATTGACAAGAATCTCTCTAGACTTGCCACTAATGACTAATTTCCCACGGGTGCACAGGGGCTACCGATACCTCTTCGTTGCAATCAACAAGTTCACCAAATGGGAAGAGGTGGAACCGGTCAGATCCATCCTAGCGCGATCGGCGGTAAAGTTCATCCAAGGATTGGTGTGCTGCTTCGGTGTGCACAACCGCATCATCACCGACAATGGCATCCAGTTCATAAGTGGCGCGTTCAAGACCTACTGCGAGGGCATCGGAACCAAGATTTGATACACGTCAGTTTCCCACCCTCGCAGCAATGGACAGGCTAAGCGCGTGAACATGGAGGTCTTAAGGGGACTCAATACCAAGAGTTTCTGACGCAAGCTCAAGGAATGTCGGTGCGGTTGGATTAAGGCTATCCCCGGCGTGCTATGGTCGATCCGCACCACTGCAACCAAGCCAACCGGGAGACTCCATTCTTCCTTGTCTACGGCGCTGAGGCGGTCATCCTCGCATATCTCAAACACGGCTCCCCACGGGTTCTCGCCTTCAAGGAAGCAGCGCAGGAAGAGCTACGCTACAAGGACGTACTCTTCATCGAAGAATCCAGGAACAAGGTGAACATGCGGGCAGCCAGGTACCAACAGCCATTGCGCTAGTACCATGCAACGTTTGGGAACGCACCCTGGAGGTTGGGGACCTCATCCTTCGCCGTGTTCTCTCTCGCGAGGGTCTCCACAAGATATACCCAATGTGGGATGGCCCCTTCCGAGTGGTGCATGTCGCAATGCGAGGGGCAGTCCAGATGGAGATGGAAGAGGGGGTTCCGATCCCCAATGCCTGGAACATCCAACATATTTGCAAGTTCTACCCATGAGCTCCGCTCACGGCGGCAACGGTAACAAACAACTCCTCCCTTTAGACATTGTGGAGACTCAAGAATGATTTCCTTGTTTTTCCCTTGCTTGATGATGATTTCCTCGTTTGCATCTTTGGTTTTTTCTGTGATGCGCTTTCCCCTCGTGCACCGCGTGAGCGGGGACTAGGCACGGTGTTTATCACTGGTGTTACGCCAGGATAACATCGGGGCCTAAAGGTCTCGAGCTCTGAACTTGCGGACTAGCTCCAGCAATAAGTCACCTCACCCACGGTTCCCGGTGCTTGATGATCCTCACACGGAACACGAGGGACGAGCATCCACTGTGCGGAACCTACGATTACCTCTCTGAGGGACTATATAGGGAAAGTACGCGTCCTGTAGTCACCTCTACGAGGGGCTTCCAGGACAAAATTGAATGTAAAGAGCCCATGGTCACCTCCTCGAGGGCCTTATGGGACAAGTACAATACTAAGAGACCTTCTCCTCGATAATCTAGTGCGGTGACCCCTGAGACTACCCCTCAAGCAGTGTGCAGAACCTACGGTTACCTCTCCGAGGAACTATACAGGGAAAGTACGCGTCCCGCAGTCACCTCTACGAGGGGCTTCCGCAATGGAATCGAATGTACAGAGCCTACAGTCACCTCCTCGAGGGGCTTATGGGACAAGTACAAGCCTAAGCGACCTTCTCCTCGAGAAGCTAGTGCGGCGACCCTTGATACTACCCCTCAAGCGGCGTGTGGAACCTATGGTTATCTCTTCGACGAACTATATAGGGAAAGTACGCATCCTGCGGTCACCTCTACGAGGGGCTTCCGGGATGGAATAGAACGTATAGAGCCTACGTTCACCTCCTCGAGGGGCTTACGGGAAAAGTACAAGCCTAAGCGACCTTCTCCTTGACAATCTATCTTGGTGACACTTCAGACTACCCCTCAAGCGGCGTGTGGAACCTGTGGCTATCCCATTTCAAGGGGGCGCACAGGGGAAGTACGTGCCCTGCAGTCACCTCTTCAGGGGACTTACAGGGCGGATTCATATGCAGGAGCGACGGACCAATTCTCGAGAGGATCACGAAACAACGCAGAAAACAGATAGTTGAGGCCCCGGTACAGGGAAGATACCCATACAAGTCTCAGCAGGAATAAAAGCAGCAAGTTCTATAGTGCCTCATGGGCGTTACAAGGACAGGGGCTCAAGTCGCCCCAATGGCGTCTCCTGAGTTCACCTCCTCGAGACATTCCTCCTAGGCGGTGCCACTGCCGGAGCAGGCAGGCGGCAACTCCTCCTCGTCAGACACCACACATGGAAATGTCTTGACTAGAAAGTCGACAAGCTGGGTGATGTGCACTTCGAGGGTTGGCACGGCCTCCGACCGCCATATCGCTAGGGATTAGTCGAGCTCCGGGGAAAGTTGCAAGAGGTTGGTGAAGAGAGACCTCCCGACAGCAGTCAGCATGTCCTCGCACTCCGAGGAGATAAACTTGTCCAGGCCCTGAGCAGCCACGCTCACCAGGGCCAGAACCCTACGTGCAAGGTCCAACAACGACTCGACTTTGTAGTTAGCGCTGAGACCTAGCGTGAAAATTCCTTCACCCCCAGCAGCGGGAGCTCAGAGGCAGCCTATTCCGCAAGCATAGAGAAATACTTGTAGTGAGCCTCCAACATTTCGCGAGCCAGGCGCCCCTCCACCTCGCGAGCTTGAATGGCTAGCTGGGCATCCATCTTGAGAGCTTTGACCTCGTCTCGGAGGTCCTTGGCCTCCTGGATAGAGTCCTTGATGGCTCAGATATGTAGAGCTCGTTGGGAACCCCGAGAGGAAGGTATGATGAGCACAGCAGCAGGTTCCCCTCAGTTATGAAACCAAGGTTATCGAACCAGTAGGAGAAAGGAAACATCTTCCAAGGTGTTTCTATCAATCTGGAACCTGCACAACACAACCACAATACTTTGTGCCAACTTATAGTGAGGTTGTCAATCTCACTGGTTTTGCTAAAAACAAAGGAATAAATGTATAGTGTGGAAGATACTAATTGCTTGTGGTAATTGTAGAAAGTAACAGTAAATGGTAGATGGAATATCAATGGAAAGGAATGGACCAGGGTCCACAGTTCACTAGAGGTGTTTCACCATAAGATAAATAGCATGTTGTGTGAACAAATTACAGTTGGGCAATTGACAGATTGAGAATGCATAATTATGCATGTACATGTCATGATGATTTCTGTGAGATTCGTTTGGGCATTACAACATAATACATAGACTGTAATCCAACTACATCTATGACTAATAATCCACCTTCAGGTTATCATCCGAACCCCTTCCAGTATTAAGTTGCAACCAACAGATAATTTCATTAAACAAAGTGTGTAAAGTAAACAATACAATTTCCCTTGGACAAAGGATTGTTCTTTTCTCCCTAGTAGCAACAGGACATCTAAAACCTTAGAGATTTCTGTCACTTCCCCAGATTACTAGAGGCATGAACCTACTATCAAGCATAAATACTCCCTCTTGGAGTTACAAGCATCTACTTGGACAAAGCATCTACTAGCAATGAAGAGCATGCAAGATCACAAATAACATAGACATGATCGAATCAATATCAATCTTGACGTAGTACTCAATATCCATCGGATCCCAATAAACACAACATGTAGGATAACAAATAGATGATATTGATCATGAACGGAGCTCACAAGATCTAAACATGGTAGCACAAAGGAGGAGAAACAACCATCTAGCTACGGTATGGACCCATAGTCCAAGGATGAACTACTCACGCATCACTCTGGAGGCTGGCATGGTGATGAAGAAGGCCTCCGGGATGATCTCTCCCCTTCGGCAGGGTGCTGGGAAGAGCTTCGGATTCCCCCCGCGATCTAGGGATGGAGATGGCGGAGGCTACAGACTTTTTTGTGTATTTCTGATCGGGTGCCTAGGGTTTCTGCCTCGGGGGGGTTTATATAGGTGAAGGGGCAAGGTCAGTGGACGCCCGAGGGGCCCACACCATAGGATGGCATGCCCTAGGGTGGGCCCGCGCCACCCTATGGTGTGGCCTCCTCGTGGCTCCTCTTCGACTCCCCTTTGGTCTCTGTGTGGTGTCGGGTAAAATATTGGCTTTGGCTTTTGTTCCGTCCAATTCCGAGAATATTTATTTACTAGCTTTTCTGAAACCAAAAACAACAGAAAACATGCAACTGGCACTGTGGAATCTTGTCAATAGGTTAGTTCCCGAAAATGTATAAAAATACCTCAAAGTGTAGACGAAACATAAGATAGTTGATACAAAACAAGCATGGAGCATCAAAAATTATAGATACGTTTACGACATATCAGTACTCTTAAGTCCGCTCTGCGGACTGTAGAGCCTCGTGAAGCCTCCGACTCTCCTCATGTTCCTTGGAAAGGGACTCCTTGGCCTCTGACAGCTTGGCACAGTCTCTCGGGCCTAGGCCTCGAGCTCCTCTTGGCGTCTGGCTGAGGCCACCTGTTGAATGGATACTTTACCCTCCCGATCGGTCAGTGCCTCCTGAAATTTTGAGGCATGGGCCTCCGCCTCGGCAATAATATTTTCCACGCACGCGTAGGCATCACGGAGCTTGCTCTCCATGCGAAGTCGAGCTCTCTTGGCCATCCGGTGATCTTCCTCGACGGAAGCCGCCAGGAAGCGGTCCAGCCCGGTATGGACATCTGAGGCGAGATGGCCTATGATAGGGATCCGGGAGCTGTATCCCGGCTCCACTGCTACCATCTCTCTAGCCTTGATATCCTCCACGCCCCTAGGCATGTCGTATTGCTCGGGAAGGGCGAGGGGGTGGCCCTGAAGGCCCATGGCCTGCAGGTTCGGAGGCCTCTGTCGTCCCCGGGCCGCCTAGGAAAAGACTGGCGTCACCCCCTAGGGCGGTGGCCACGACACACTCCAAAGGTCGGGGCTGCAGGTGGACTCACCATCACGGCCACCTCGATCACACCCCTGGCAGAAAGAGTAACCTCTTGAGGATCTCCCCGGGGTGTGGCATCACTCGTCATAGTCTCTCTGTCTTCCGTTATCACCAGAGGAGGGGTGGCGGCGACTGCAGGCATCCGAGAGCCTCCGGCCCCCGCCTCGGGTGCGACGGCAGAAGTCGAGGTCCCTTTAGGTGGGCCTAAGGGGCGTATCATAGGCTGGGCCTTTCGAACCGACGTCCGCTTCACCCGTCGCTGCTTCTTCAGGCGCTCCTCGCTGCCAGGAAGCAACCAGTGAGTCATGGCCAATGGCATGGAGGGGCAAGGCGTGTGGGGTAACAACTTATCATACGTCCAAAACGTATCTACTTTCCCGAACGCTTTTGCTATTGTTTATCCTCTAAACTTGTGTGATTTGGATACAACTAACACGGACTGACGCTGTTTTCAGCAGAATTACCTTGGTGTATAGTTTTTGTGCAGAAAATCAACTTTCAGGCAAAATCCTGGAAAATATGCCAAAAATCCTATTTCACCAGAAGATGCACAGAGCGAGAGTACGAGATGGAGTGGAGGCCTGAGGGGCCCACATCCCTACCAGGCGCAGGCCACGCCTAGCCGCGCCTGGGGGGGTGCGGCCACCTCAGGCACCCCCTCGGCCTCCCTCTTTGCCTATAAGAAGCCTCTTGACCTAAAAATCGAGCGGGGTTCGACGTTTTTCTAGAAAGAGTTCCGCTCCGCCGACACCACCAGAAACCACGATTCGGAACCAGAAACTCCATTCTGGCACCCTGTCGGGACGGGAAATTTGGAGAGGATCATCGTCATCATCATCACCGACACCTCTCCATCAACCATCCATGTTTCCCTCATCCATGAGTGAGTAATCCCCATTGTAGGCTATGGGGATGGTAGGGATTGGATGAGTTCTATCATGTAATCGAATAAGATTGTTAGGCATAGTTCCTAGTATCTCTATTAGTGCTATTTGACTTTGTTGCAACTTGTTGTGCTTAATGCCTGTCACTAGGGCCCGAGTGTCATGACCTCAGATCTGAAATTATTATTGAATCATTATGATAGTATTGTTTGTGATCTTATGTGCATGTTGTGTACACATATCATTATCCGGATCCAAAGGCCCAAAGTGACAGAAATTGGGACAACCGGAGGGGATGGCTGTGATGTGAGGATCACATGTGTTCACGGAGTGTTAATGCTTTGCTCCGGTGCTCTATTAAAAGGAGCACCTTAATTGTCAGTAGTTCCCTTGAGGCCCCGCTGCAACGGGCTGACAGGACAAAAGATGTTGTGCAAGTTCTCATTGCGAGCACGTATGACGATATATGAAGCACATGCCTATGATTGTTTAGTACTTGGATGCTTATTTTTATTTATCTGCAATTTCCCTAGATATTGAAGTTACATGTTTATACTTTTCCATGCAACGCCTGTCCATCCATCCCTATGCCTACCGCACTCGCATCCTACTATTTGCTACTACTATTACTTTTGATATTGTTTTACTGATGCTGTTACTTTGCCTTTGCTACTACCAAATTGTTGCTACTGATAAACGTCTATGAGCAAGAACTATTTCCAGGTGCAGCTGAATTGAAAACTCAGTTGTTAAGGCTTGCAAGTATTATTTGGCTCCCTTTGTGTCGAATCAATAAATTGGGTAATACTACCCACGAAGACTGTGCGATCCTATACTTGTGGGTCATCAAGACTATTTTGTGGCACCATTTTCGGGGAGCATAGCTTTATTTTTAAGTTCACTTGGATCTATTATTGTTCACTGCTATTCCTTTCATCATGGGGAAGTCTCGTGATGGAAAGTTTCCTATTTTACCATCCACTACAAGAAGAGGTATAGTCCTAAACACCTCTGCTGATCTTGATTCACCGTCTGTTATAAGTAAGCTTGTTACTCCACTTCCACATACACATGCTACACACACTACTACTACTGCTGAGTCTGAAACTGGTTTTGATACTCATGATGTTACTTCTACTGTTCTTGATGCGGTTCATTAGGTAGTTTCCAAGATGCTACTATGGCTAGACTAGGAAATAATGAAACTCCTAGTGAAGACACTGTTACACCTATTAGCTCACTTGAGTCTAGAGAGAGATATGATATTAATGATGGTTACATTGTGTTTACTGATGAATTTATTGAAGAGTGCCAAAACACACATGGTACTAGTGCTATTAAGAGCCTCCTAGCGAGACGCACCATTATTCCTAAACTGTCCTCTAATCCTAAGTTTGCCACTTCTCCCATATATATTAAAGATAAAGATTATGATTTCTGTCTTGTTTTATCCTAGATAGACATTGTTGAGAAAGAACCTTTTTGTGGGACTGAAAATGAGAGTGTTGTAGATCATATGAATGAGCTTTCTACTATGAGTGCTTTATTCTCTGATGATTTTAAGATGTGCAAGTACTTTGTTACTAAGATCTTCACTTTTTCACTAAAAGGAGAAGCTAGGGCTTGGTTTAATAGATTACCTCCTGGTTCCATTGATAGTCCTGATTGTTTGATTTCTTCTTTCTTCCAAAAATACTTTCCTCCTAGTGCTAGACATGCTGCTTTGCAGAGACTTTCTGATTGTAAACCAGGAGAAGAAGAGAAATTGCCTGAGTCATGGAAAAGGTTCTATGCCTTGATTCATGCACATCCTGGATGTCCATTGCCTAAAAATGAGCTTCTTGATATTTATTATAATCGACTAACTGATGATTCTAGGACATACCTAGATAGTTTTGCTGATTCTGTTTTCAGGAAAATAACTCCTACAGATGCTGAAGAATTAATGGCTAAAATAAGCAAGAATTATGATGATTGGACTTCAACTGAGCTAACTACACCTAAGCCTATTACTCCTGATCCAGTTGTGCCTGAACCAGATCCAATACCAACACCAAAGAAAATAGGAGCTATCACATTAAATGATGAAGTGATGAAGGACGCTAAGAAATGTCTAAAGGAGAAAGGTATTAGAGATGAAGATGTGAAGAATCTACATCATATAGAAGAATTATGTAAGACAATTCCCCACTCATCTACTATTGAGGTACACTGTCTCCAACACTTTGATGAAGGTGATATTCCTTATGGTAAGCCTCCTGATCAATGTTTAGAGGAACTTGACATTTTTATTGTTAAACAAGGTAATTTAATAAACAAGTTCAGAATCATATATTGGAAAAGTCTAGAGCTATTAATGAGTTGAAAGATATTGTGGAAAGAACTGCTAATGATATTAAAATGCTTTGTAAACACTTTCAAATGGTTCAAACTCAAATTGATCAACTTGCTAAGGTATAAAAGGATATGCTAGTTAATGCCTCAGGAGATAAACATGCCTATGGAATTAGAATTAGGAGTGGTATTGCTACTCAAGATCCTTTATATCCTGAAGGACACCCTAAAAGAATTGAGCAGGATTCTCAACAAGATGAAAGTAGTGGTAGTCCTCGTAAGAGAAAGAAAAAGAAACATAAAATACTGGAGGAACCACTTGAACCTGCTGTGGATCCTAATAGTATATATGTCTCTGATGCTAAAACTGAGAGTGGTAATGATAAAAATGATGCTCCTGATAAGGAGGAAGTTGAGGAAGAACCTGAGAAGCACACTAAGAACACTAGGTACACTAAGGAAGATTTTATAACTAATAAACATGGTAAAGAGAGAGAACCTTGGGTGCAGAAACATATGCCTTTTACCAATAAGAAACACAAGTCAAAGGAGGAAGAACACTACAACATGTTTTGTGAGTGGATGTGATACGTTGGAAACGTATCTATAATTTTTGATGCTCCATGCTTGTTTAGTATCTACTTTGCTTTACTTGTCCACACTTTGAGGTGCTTTTTACATGTTTTCTAGTACTAACCTATTAATAAGTTGCAACAGTGCCAGATGCCTGTTTTCTGTTGTTTTTGGTTTCAGAAAAGTTAGTAAAGAAAAATTCTCGGAATTGGATGGGACAAACGTCAAAGTCAATTACTTTCTGTGCGGAACAAGAAGTCCAGAGGAGAGCCGGAGAGGCCGCCAGGGGGGCCAGACCCACCCCAGGTGCGTGGGCAGGTGGGCCCATGCCTGGCTATGGTTTGGCGGCCCTGGCCGCCTCCCGGTCTCGCCCCTTTGCCTATAATGCAGAAACCCTGAGTACCCGATCAGAAATCCACGAAATCGTCCATAGCCGCCGCCACCATCGTCCCTAGATCAGGGGGATCTGAAGTTCTTCCTGGCACCCTGCCGGAGGGGAGATCATCCCGGAGGCCTTCTCTCCGGTATGATGCGTGAGTAGTTCCACCTTGTACTATGGGTCCATGTAGTAGCTAGATGGTTGTATCTCCTCCTTTGTGCTTTCATGTATAGATCTTGTGAGCTCCGTTCATGATCAAGATCTAATCTATTTGTAATCATGCATGTTGTGTTTGCGGGGATCCTATGGATATTGAGATTATTATGTTGGTTTTATTAATGGTTTTATCTTTATGATTCTATCATGTCTGTGTTGTTTGTGATCTTGCATGCTCTCCGTTGCTAGTGCTTATCTTGGCCAAGTAGTTGCTAGTGACTCCAAGAGGGGGTATTTATGCTCGATAGTGGATTCATGTCTCTAGTTTCCAAGGGAAGTGACATAAATCTCTTCGGTTGTAGATGTGTTGTTGCTACTAGGGAGAAAACAACGGTCTCTTGTTCATGGAACATGTGGACTGTTTACCTTACACACTTTGCTTAAAGAAGTTTTCTATTGCTTGCAACTTAATACTGGAGGGGGTTCGGATGATAACCTGAAGGTGGACTTCTAGTCATAGATGCAGTTGGATGGCGGTGTAACATCCCAAAAATCATGATTTATAAAGTTTGCATATCACTCATGCATTCATAAGCATTTGGATCATTTTTCAAATAAGATTTCAAAACAGAAGTAAATTTTTGCCTAATATTTTATGTAGGAAAGGCAATGGATTTATTTCTACTCTCCAAAATGTGAATACTTTGTTTCAACCAGAAAAGTTTTGATTATAGGTTTGAATGTTGATTTCAAAGCTTGTTCAAAATTTCAAAACAAAAATCTAAATTCAAAACCATTCAGATGCCTATTTATAAATAAATAATTAAGGCATGATTTTAATTTAATTTCAATGGGCCAATGTATTTTGGAGTGAACGGCAAAGTTTTATACTCAAATATGTGCATGGTTCACTTTACAAAAATCCAGAGAAAGTTTGAATTCAAACTCATTTGAAAAACATTTGAAAATGAATCCAGAAAATCAAAACAGAAATAGAAAAGGAATAAAGAAAAGAAAAAGGGCCAGCGATGTCAATATGGCCCAACACTAGATCCATCCCAACAACCAGCCCACCGGGGGTTTCCCTCTCCCTCTGTTTCTCACCCACGCGAGCACCCCCCCTCTCGCTAACTCCCCGGACCCACCTCCACGTCACCTCTTTGTCCCCAAATCACGCCCGCGACCATCTCCGCCGCAGCCGTTTCTTCCCGACGATCTCGTGCTTGATTACGCGTTACTGCAGGCGTAACTCTCTCTCTCACCCTGGCTACTTAAACCCCTCCTCACTCCAATCCATTCCCCTCACTCACCAACCACAGAGCGCCTCCAGGCTCCACGAATTTCGCTTGACACCGCCGTAGCACTGAAGAGCTCCGGCGAGCCATCACGGTGAGTCTCGAGCACGCCTTGCCTTCTGGTTCACATGACCTGCTTCGCCATCGCCTTGTGCATCTTCTCGTGCTTTCAGTTTGTCCTAAATCGCCCTAGGTCATCCCCCCCATCAATTCCTGCAAGTGTCCGAAGCTCATCTCAACTCCGACGAGCCATTCCGGTGAGCCTCGTGTTCCCCTTGATCTCTGGTTCACGCGAGTGAGTTTGCTTTTGTCATGCGCGTCTGCTAATACATGCCGCTTGTTCCCTTGCGCACTAGGTTGTCGCCTTCGTCTCTGGCAGTGAGCACCCGACGCCGCCCGCAACTCCGACGACCCCTAGCCACCGCTGCAGCACGCCCCCGTCCCAACCGCGACCACGTTGAGCTCCCTCGTGCACGTGCGAGTCTGGTAAGCAACGTCACCACCCCCAGCCCTCGCTAGAATCGACGGACCATCACCGACAGAGCCGTCGCTGCTGTGTCCATGAGCGCCGCCAGATTAGGGTCAAGTCGACTAGATCCACTGGAATCTGTTAGAGATTCAAACTTGTAAATTTAATAACTTTTGTTCTGTTTATCCAAAAAATACAATTAATATACCATTGGAATCACAAAAATAAATCCTACACATCTATGGGCTTAGTTTTGTATTTTTTCTGTTAAAATAGAATTTTACGCAGAGACATTTGTAGGCTTATTTTGTGTATAAAAATTAATTGGAAAATGTTTTAAAGTCCAAATAAAGTTTATTTGATGAGTAAATGTTTAGTTTATTGATCAGTACTGTTTTTTTGTCTTGGTTAGTTTAGAAAAATCATCACATGGAATTTGCATGCCTTCATATATTTTTGTTTGATTATTTGAAATGTGAATTTGGTGCTATCATTTTATGTGTAGATTTTGGTGCTAGTGGTGATTGTGACTGTGAGGATTGTTGTTACTCCCCCAACTACCAAGGCAAGTGGTGCTTCAAATTTTTTTCCCATTATTTTGACTATGCATTAGTGATATTTTGTATAGGGCTTCCATGATAATTTTTGCTAAGTATCTATATGCTATGCTTGAGAAATCCTAGTAGTTGTAGAATTGTTAGAATTTTCTATAAGTTAAGATACTTGCTATTGCCATTCTTAGCCTAGCTAGTAGCAACCAAGGGTGGTTTATATACATATGCTATGGAAAATATTTCTAAGTCTTTGACTTATGTTTTTGCTTAATAAAACAACTAAGTGAATGAAACACTTGGGTGGAATGGTAATTGCATGGTTGGATTTTTGTTGAGTGGTTACCAGGGCCCATTGTTCAATGGCCTACCCTATGTATCTCACTTGTGGAATGCCACCTAGGAACAAAGGGATTTGAGATGCCATATGTTAAGAAGCTTCTAGTGCAGCCACATGGCATTATGGGCTCTGCCTGGATCATATAGGTTGCAATAACTTAGCAAAATGGAAAGTTGGTGGTAGAGGGTGATAGGTTTGGAGCGTGTCCATTTTGGTCTAAGGGAAGGCTTCTGAAAGGTCCTGTCTTGATGAAAGTCAAGTCTTGTGGGGAAAGTGCACCACCTCTGCAGAAGTACTTAGCCGTGTCCCCGACAATGGACAATTTGAGCATCAAGACATGGAAGCTATCAAGAATCTTATCATCCCAATTTCTAAGTTAAAACTTGTGGTTGAACAAGGGTAAAGGTTCACCAATGTCTATTGGTGGTTCCTTGGGAGTTTTTGCCAAACAAAAACTTAGTGTTTTCAACTGATAGGTAAAACCTATTTTGAGCAAAGCAAGCCTAAGCTACACTTAGCCAAATTCATGTAGAAGTTAGATACTATTATTCTACTAAGGTATCACTTGCCAATACTATTCCAATGTATTGACCCACCGTGGCTGTAACTTGTGATGTTGCAGGTTACTCTGATGAGGATTAGGGTTATGAGTCTACACTCCACATGCTTGCCTGTGGCACATGAAGATGAAGACTTTTATTTATATTGTTAAGTTAAACTCTTGTACTAGCCTATGGCTATGGAGTTGTAAAAGACTATGTTATCTCTGGAATGATGATGTAATAATGACCTTTGTTTCTATGTACTTCATCTTAAACTGTGGATGCTAGCATTTGATCCAGGGACTAGCATTGCAATAACAGGGACCTTTACCTTTATAAAGGTGGGGTCTTACATATGGTATCAGAGCACTGTGTTGCCTGTAGGATTATGACCCTAGGATTGGATTAGACTAAGAAATCACTAAGGAAAAAATTTCAACACTTTGAAAAATTTCCACACTTGTCTTTTTCTTCTCGTAAACTTTTCTAATCTTCTTTCTCATCTCTATTTGTAGATGAACTCCATCAACAAAGCCATGAGGAAGGGACCACTCATGACCATGACCTTGGAGTGTGAGACTGAATTTCCAAAGGCACTCAAGAACCTTATGGTTACCATGGGGATACATGGTGCAGCTGTGTACAAGGGATTCCCTGTGATGGATGAAGGAGAAGAGTATTGGTGGGTGCAACTTCACTTGTACAAAACCAAGGAAGACAACCACAAGGAGTCAGGATTTTGCATGGTCACCAACTCTGAAATGCACACAACATTCTTTGACTCCGCAAGAAATGCAGCTTGGAATGCTATCAAGGAGCTTGGTGATAGACTCAAGTGCAGAATGCTCAACACTCAAAATGACCTTAGAGAAGAAAAGAAGCATACCCAAGAATTAGAGACTACCAACCAACAACTAAGGGGAGACATCATAGACTTAATATGGGAGTCTTGTGAACAAGATAGACAGATGGCTACTAAGGATGCCCTGATAGCTATTTTGTCTAGTGAGTGAGAGTTGTAATGTACTTCGTTAGTTGGACCACCACACTTATCGTTTTACTTTCAAAAAAAAATTCTAAGTTATGTTGAACCTTTGATGTTTGTAATGGATTTGTGTATGCCATGACTTGTGTGTTTGTTGCTAAAAGATGTGCTTGTGATATTTTTGTCTTGTGAATTTCTCTACTTGTGTTGATTCTAACTTTCTTTATCTTATATAAATAGATGCCTAACGTTGTTATCAGCACGGCCGAGGAGTTCAAGGGAACTCGTTTTGGTACTCGACTCATTGAGCTCACTAGTGTCCTCAACCTCCCACTTCCTAGCAGCACGACACTTCAACTCACCAAGTTTGAGAGGAAGGACCTATGGGGCTTCAGAGTCACACAGCCGGGACGTCAGGCAGAGCCACCCACGGAGACTATCACTTTCAAGCTGATGCATGACGACAAGGAGAAAGGCTTAGATGTAGTCATGCAGGAGATACTTGGGCGCCTGGTAGGTAGACACTCCACCGAGCTTAGAGGTCTTTACTTTCACCCCTTCGGGAGACGCAACAAGGAGCGTGAGGCTATAGAGTATGATGATGCTACTAGAGAGATGATGGAGCCGATTTGTTTGTACCTTCAGGACCTAGAGGGTCTTATTAGACACCTAGATACTAATAGGACCAACGTCATGCTTAGCAATGACAAGCTCCAGGTTCAGCTTCGAGAGAAGGACAAGCTCTTCTCGGAGCAAGACGAGATTGTCAAGGAAATGGAGGCCAAGTTTGAAAGCCAGGACAAGAAGTTCAAGAGCCAGGAGAAAAGAGTCCAAGACAGGAACAAGAAGATCCGGGAGATGAAGAGTTAGAGGCCAAGGACTTCGAGCTTGAGCATCAGCAGGGAGTGATCGAGAGGCTTCGCTCCCAGAAGAGGGCTCTTAGGGCTAAGATTGAGGCTTTGACTTCTAGTGTTGATGAGTACAAGACCGCCATGGAGAATGCAGGTCTTACCCTCGTTGATGTGGAGATTGATGCGGTGGAGTAGTGTAGACTACTCGATTATCTTTCATCTACCGTACTTTTGTTATTGTGTCACAATGACCATCCAACATGTGGATGGCTTGCTATGGTGTGTTTGCATTTTCCAAAAATTGTTGTTTTTGTCATTCAAACTCTATGTTATTTTGATTCTTGGTTATTGTGATTATTTTATGTGATGTATTATGCATGATAAGCATCTATGGGTATCTCATTATTATCCTTATTAAAACCACAGATGCCTCCTCGACGTGCCAACCCCAACCAAAACAACAACAACAACAATGTCACTCCCGAGATGCAAAAGTCGATGCATAAGCTCAACTGATGCAGATGATGACAACATTCATGCAGAACCAGAACCAGAACCAGAATAACAACAACAACAACCAGAATAATCCGCCAGGATTTGACATGCTCACCAGATTTCGAAGACTGAGGCCTGCAAAGTTCTCGGGAACCACTGATCCAATGGTGGCTAATGATTGGCTACGTTCAGTGAACAAAGACTTGGTGACTGTTGGCTGCACTGACAAAGAGAAGGTCAGGTTTGCAGCACATCTGCTAGCAGGGCCAACAGCAACCTAGTGGGACAACTTTTAGATCACCACTCCCATTGAGGACGTGACTTGGGCTATCTTTGAGGATGGATTCCGTACAGCTCACATCTCATCCGGAGTGATGAATTTGAAGAAGAAGGAGTTCCACAACCTGAAACAGCGTCACCGCAGTGTGGCTGAGTATATTGAGGAATTTAACAATCTCGCACGTTACGCACCGGATGAAGTTGATACAGATGCCAAGAGGAAGGAGAAATTCCTCGAGGGACTGAATGATGAGTTGAACCTGCAGTTGTCTGTTGAGTATGTCCCAACCTACCAATCACTTTGTGACAAGGCTACCAACTTGGAGAACAAGATGAAACAGGTTGAGAGTAGGAAGATGAAGCATATCTTTGATAAGCCCAGTTCGGGATCTTCTCACAAGCGTTCCCATCATGATGAAAGTGGGAGTTCTGGATCCCACAAACATGGAAAGTACAACAATAACCACAACCACAACCGTCATCATGACAACAAGCATCACTGAAGTCATGATAATGACAAGTATAAGAACCACAATACTGGACACAAGAGTCACCACAGTGGAGGTGGAAGTGGAAGTCAGCCTGCAAAGAGAGATACTATTCAGGTTGAGTGTTTCAAGTGTAAGAAGATGGGACACTATGCAAATGAGTGCCCAGAGAAGAAGGTTGAAGGAACCACAAAGCCCAACCCTTTCTAGAAGGGACAAGTGAACCACATCAATGTGGAAGAAATATATGAGGAATCTGATGATGTGGCTGGTAAGTTCAAACTTAATTCTATTCTAGCACTTGTTCTTTTTGATACTGGCGCATCGCATTCTTTCATATCAAGAGCATTTGTTGATAGAAATGGATTTCCAACTGAAAATATTGGGAGTCCTATAAAAGTAAGTTCTCCCGGTGGAGATATGATAGTAAGTCTTGGATGTCGTGATCTAGTAATAGAATTTGGAAAGCATAAGTTTCCAGTTAGTTTGATAATCCTAGATTCCCAAGGATTGGATGTGATTTTGGGAATGGATTGGATGACCAAGTATGAAGGAGTGCTAGATTGTGCCAATGGTACTGTCACACTCACAACCCCGGATAAGAAACGGATTAGATTCAAGTCTAACTTTGAATCAAAAGGGAGTAAGCTAAATTCTCTTAAGGGGTTAGCATAGACAGTGTGCTAATTGTGAGGGAATACCCGGATGTGTTTCTGGAAGAGTTGTCAGGAATGCCACCAGATAGAGATGTTGAGTTTCTGATTGACTTACTGCTAGGATCAGGACCAATAGCAAAGAGACCTTACAAGATGTCAGTTGATGAGTTGAAAGAACTCAAGAAACAACTTGGAGAACAGTTGCAAAAATGATTTATTCAACCAAGTTCTTCATATTGCGGAGCACCAGTTTGTTTGTTGAAAATAAAGATAGAAGTCAAAGGTTATGCATAGATTATCATTCACTCAATGAGGTGACTATCAAGAACAAGTATAATTTGCCCAGAATCAATGACTTGTTTGATCAGTTAGAAGGAGCCCGTGTGTTCTCAAAGATTGATCTCCGGCCAGTTTATTTTCAGCTAAATATAAGGGAACAAGGCATACCTAAGACTGCTTTCACCACTAGGTATGGATTATATGAGTACACCGTGATGCCATTTGCTTTAACAAATGCACCAGCCTACTTCATGAATATGATGAACAAGGTGTTCATGGAATTTCTTGACAAGTTCGTTGTCATTTTCATCGATGACATTTTGATCTATTCCAAGAGCAATGAAGAGCATGAAGAACATTTGCGATTGATACTTGAGAAGCTTAGAGAGCATAAACTGTATGCCAAATCAGCAAGTGTGAATTCTGGTTGAATGAAGTTGGATTTCTTGGACGCATTGTGTCAGGAGATGGTGTAGTAGTTGATCCTGCAAAAGTATCAGTTGTAACTGAATGGGAATCTCCTAAGTCAGTGAAATAAGTTCGTAGTTTCCTTGGCTTGGCAGGATACTATAGAAGATTCATTGAGAATTTCTCAAAGCTAGCTAAGCCAATGACAAAGTTACTTAAGAAAGACAAGAAATTTGATTGGACTGAAGGATGTGAACTCAGTTTCCAAGAGTTGAAGAAGAGACTAGTGACAGCACCAGTCTTATGTCTTCCAGATTTAGAGAAGGATTTCCAAGTTTGTTGTGATGCATCTCACCAAGGTTTAGGTGTAGTACTGATGCAAGAAGGATAAGTTGTGGCTTATGCCTCAAGACAACTCAAAACTCATGAAGTGAATTATCCTACTCATGATTGGGAGTTAGCCTCTGTTGTCCATGCACTCAAAACATGGATACATTATCTTTTGGGAAAACGATGTGAAGTGTTCATAGATCACAAAAGGTTGAAGTATATATTCACTCAGAAAGAAATCAACATGAGACAAAGAAGATGGCTAGAACTCATCAAGGACTATGACTTGAGTTTGCAATACCACCCCGGTAAAGCAAATGTTGTAGCGGATGCATTAAGCTGTAAAGTTTATGTGAATGGCCTTACTAAAGGAGAGTTGCCAGATGATCTGTGTGCCCAATTCAAGGATCTCAGACTGGAGATAGTGCCTGAAGGACATCTCATGTCATTGGATGTTCAACCCACCTTGTTGGACAAAATCAGAGAAGCACAAAAGACGGACAAGGAAATTGAAGAGATTAAGGAAAAGATTGGGAAGGGAAAATCCAAAGGATTCCATGAAGACGAATAGGGTACTTTATGGTATGGAAAACGTATCTGCATTCCGGAAGATCCGGAGCTTCGGAAACTGATTTTACAAGAAGCACACAACTCACCATATTCCATTCATCCGGGTAACACCAAAATGTACATGGATGTGAAGGAAAGATTTTGGTGGAGTAATCTCAAGAAGGACATCGCCGAACATATTTCTTTGTGTGATGTGTTGGGCCACGTAGAGATAAAACAAAAATTTCCCCTCTAACGTGGTGATCCCAAGATCTAGCCGAGGTACAAGGCCACGAGGTTTACCACTAGACGCGCAGTTGCGGATTATTGATGAAGCGCGTCAGTTGATGCAGTGCAGTCCTTTGCGATCCGATCATCCTGGTGCTGATCGTATAGCACCTCTGCTGGTATCCACACGTGCAAGGAGGAGCACCGGCGGTGAACTGCTAGGTTCTGTATGACGACAGGACTGTTGTGGAGCTATGGTTTCCAACACATGGAATGACCTAACCGATCAACGATTAACCTTTCTGGGTTACGGTGCTCCACTATATATAGGGAGTGAACGTGGGCTCTGCTCACGCGGCCCATTCACTAAAGCCCATATAATATTAGTCCCTATGAGTCCGACTCACTGACTCAGTCCAAATCAGGCTCGGGTCCAACCCAACCAGATTTCCAGTTCAGATCCAATCCGAACTTGCTCCCACTCTTAGGTGTGTGACCCGGCAGGCTCATGGCTACTCGGACACGATTGGAGTCCGACTCACAATCGATCAGTCGGCAGCGGCTCCTGGCAGAATGTGCCGACTCCCAAGTACCAAAGAGTCATGACGACTTGCCTTTCCAATGTGACTTGTGTCCGAGTCCCTTTTGCCTCACGATATACCTTGTTAGACTATAGGCGAATATATGTCATCCCTTAAATAGTCTGACTCTCTTCTCGATCCGAGATAAGTGATTCACCCGACTAACTCTTAGTCGATCGCCTCGGTTAACACTTAAACGAGTCATGCATGGCCATGCTTTCCGAATCATATCTCACAAGAAGGCCCAGAGAATATCTCTCCGAGTGGAGGGGCAAAATCCCGTCTTGGTTATTCACATCACACAGCTTGATTCTCAGTCGACCCGAACTCTGCCTTTATAATTGCCCAGTTACGGATCAGCGTTTGACAGAACCTAAGTCGGTGATCCTCAACTCAGATTATGCAATAACCTCAGGTCTAAGGATTACATTGATTGAGATATACAAATGACAAATTGTTCGTTGTACCTCAATAAGGGTCAATCCGACTCGCTAAACTCTTTAGCCGAATCTGTGTAAGTCGGAATAGCATCTCCATGCCCATGACAAGTGGAACCAAGTCAGCAAGCTGACTTTCACATTGGTGTAAGTTGTGTATCCAACACAACCTCAGTGACCAAGGATATTTAGTACAAACAACATGAATGTATAGTTCCACTACCGAATCACATATTCAATGATACACATCAGATGTTTACACAAGGACAACTTAATATCTTTATGAATACAATGGGAAATATCATCATACATGATTGCCTCTAGGGCATATTCCCAACAGTCTCCCACTTGCACTAGAGTCAATCTTCCGACATCACATGTCTAGTCATCTAATGCCCATGGATCTCAGGTGCGCCTCATGCTTCGGCTATGGTAACGGCTTTGTCAACGGATCCACAATATTTGCATCCGTGTGTACCTTGCATAACTTGATATCACCCTGATCCGCGAACTGGCGAATCAGGTGGTACCGCATGAGTATGTGCTTGTTCTTCTGGTGTTGTCTAGGTTCCTTGGCTTGTGAAATAGCACCATTGTTGTCACAATATACGTCTAACGGATTGTACGAGCCCTGAACCACACCAAGATCCATGAGGAAATTCCTCATCCAAATAGCTTCCTTTGCTGCCTCCGAGGCGGCAATATGCTCAGCCTCTGTTGTAGATGCAGACACAGTCTCTTGCTTGGAACTCTTCCAGCTCACAGCACCTCCGTTTATAATAAACACGTATCCGGATTGCGAACGAGAATCATGAGAGTTGGAAAGATAACTCGAATCCGTGTAACCCTTCACACTGAGTTCATCTTCACCACCATAAACCAAGAACATATCCTTAGTCCTTCTCAAGTACTTTAGGATATTTTTAGCCGTTGTCCAGTGGATCTCTCCAGGATCAGCCTGGTATCTGCTCACAACACTTAGAGCATAGGAAACATCCGGCCTAGTACAAATCATGGCATACATGATGGATCCGACTGCAGAAGCATAGGGAATCGCACTCATCCGACTTCGCTCATCAGTTGTCGAAGGACACTGAGTCTAGCTAAGTTTTACACCATGGGACATCGGTAAGAACCCCTTCTTAGATGATTCCATGTTCAACTTCTTCAACACTTTGTCCAAATAAGTACTCTGACTCAATCCAATGAGCCTTCTTGATCTATCTCTATAGATCCGGATTCCGAGGATGTATGTCACCTCACCCAAGTCTTTCATTGAGAAACTCCTTTCCAATGATTCCTTGGTTTCTTGCAACATCTGGACATCATTTCCAATCAATAATATGTCATCCACATATTAGAAAGTTTACTTTGCTCCCACTAAACTTCTTGTATAAACAAGAATCATGATCACTCTTGATGAAGCCAAACGATTTGACTACCTCATCAAAGCAAATATTCCAACTCCGAGATGCTTGCTTCAACCCATAAATGGATTTCTGAAGTTTGCACACTTTGTCAACATTAGCCGGATCGACAAAACCTCGGGTTGTATCATATACATGTCCTCGGTTAAGTTTCTGTTAAGGAAAGCCGTTTGGACATCCATCTGCCATATCTCATAGTCGAAATAGGCTACTATAGCTAACATGATCCAAACTGATTTAAGCATCGCTACGGGCGAGAAAGTCTCGTCGTAATCAACTCCTTGAACTTGTCGGAACCCCTTCGTTACAAGACGTGCTTTATAGACGGAAACATTTCCATCCATATCAGTTTTCTTCTTAAAGACCCATTTGCACTCGACGGGTCTTGCACCGTCTGGAAGATCAACCAAGTTCCAAACTTGATTTTCATCCATGGACTTTAACTCGGATATCATGGCTCCAAGCCATGACTCGGAATCAGATCCCTCCATAGCTTACGAATAATTTGCCGGCTCATCACTGTCTAACAGTAATACATCACGAACACTTCGTAATCTTGCTGATCAACATAGTACAGGTGCTGCTGTCGGCTCAGCTACCACGACTGGCTCAACCTCCAAGGTTTTTGCCGACTCGCTACTAGCTGGTTCCTCTCGAATTTCTTCGAGTTGCACCGTGCTCCCACTTACTCCTCGACTGAGAAACTCTTTCTCAAGGAAGACACCGTTCCGAGCAACAAACACTTTGCCCTCTTCTCGGTTGTAGAAGTAGTAACCCAAGGTTTCCCTCGGATATCCCATGAAAATACACTTATCCGACTTGGCCGTAATCTTGTCCGACTGGAGTTGCTTGACAAATGCTTCACAACCCCAAATCTTAAGAAAAGACAAACTCGGCTTTTTGCCTGTCCACATCTCATGCAGTGTCTTCTCTACCGATTTTGATGGTACTCTGTTTAGTGTGAACGCCGCTGTTTCTAGACAATAACCCCAAAATTATAAATGCAGATCTATCCGACTCATCATTGACCGTACCATGTCCAACAAGGTCCGATTCCGCCTTTCCGAAACACCATTCCTTTGTGGCGTTCCTGGCGGAGTAAGTTGAGGAACTATTCCACAACTTTTCAGATGGTCATCAAACTCATGGCTCATGTACTTGCCTCCTCGGTCCGGCCAAAGAAACTTTATTTTCTTGCCGAGTTGATTATGTGCTTCATTCTGGAATTCTTTGAACTTTTCAAAGGCTTCCGACTTATGTTTCATCAAGTAGATATATCCATACCTACTCAAATCATCACCGAAGGTAATGAAGTACTCACAACCACCTCTGGCTATCGTGCTCATTGGTCCACATACATCACTATGTACTAGTCCCAACAAGTCGGACGCCCTTTCGCAACTCTTTGCAAAAGGTGTCTTGGTCATTTTGCCGAGTAGGCAAGATTCGCAAGTCTTGAACGACTCCAAGTCGAATGAAGTTAGGAGTCCATCATCATGGAGCTTCTTCATGCGTTTCCAACTTATATGACCAAGCCGACAGTGCCAAAAGTAAGTCATATTCAGATCATTTGGTTTCAACCTTTTAACATTTATGTTATAAACCGACTCACCATCAAGATTCAAAATAAATAACCCGTCCTGGACGGGTGCAAATCCGTGAAACATATCATTCAAATACAAAGAACAACCATTATTCTTGATATTCGACTCATAGCCTTGCCTCATCAAACATGAAGCAGAAATAATGTTTTGACTGAGCACTGGAACATAATAACAATTATTCAGTTCCATAATGAATCCAGAAGGTAAATGAAGTTGCATCGTGCCGACTTCCAGCGCAGCAACTCTTGCTTTGTTGCCGACTCAAATATCATCCTCGCCTCTTGCTACGCTCCTAGTTCTTACCAGTCCCTGCAACGAGTTGCAGATGTGAATAACTGATCTGGTATCATATACCCAAGAACTATTAGGTGCATCAGCAAGATATATGTCTATAACATTGAAAACAAGTGTACCTGAGTCGGAAGTCATACCTCCACTCTTGGCTTTGTCGGCCAAGTACTTGTTGCAGTTCCTCTTCCAGTGGCCATCCGCCATGTAGTAGAAGCAAGTGGATCCGGCTGAAGGAGATGGCTTAGTCCCTGAGGAAGCGCTTGGGACCGGGTCCTAAGCTTGCTTTCCTCCCGACTTAGCCTTCTTCTTAGTCCAAGAACTCTTTTTGAACTTAGCCTTATTCTGCACCATCAACACTTGACTGGCGCCCTTCTTGAGATCCGCCTTTGCCTGCTTTAGCATCCCATGCAATTCAGTGAGCTTCTTATCCATACCATGCATGTGGTAGTTTGAAATGAACTGCCCATATGCACTAGGAAGAGAGTTCAGAATTATATCCATAGCGAACTCTTCGCTAATGGGGTAGCCAAGCCTCTCCAGAGACTGCACATAACCAACCATTTTGATCACATGCGGACTTAGTGGATCACCATCCTTAAGCTTGCAACTCAGCAAAGCCTGAGAGACTTGATACATCTCAGTCTTTGCCTAAGCCTGGAACATACTTTTGAGGCTTTCGATCATATCGTAGGCCTCAACATTCTCGAACTGCTTTTGCAAGTCCGGTTCCCTATGAGCAAGCATAAGACAGCTAATATCCGTGGACTCATCCTTAGCCCGACGGTAGGCATTGGTGGCAGCGATAGTCGCATTCTCATTCGGCTCATCTGGAAGTGGGTTGTCTAGGACATGGTCCTTCTTTTCTTGTTTGAGAACAATTCTCAGATTTCGATACCAGTTGGTAAAATTAGTGTCGTTCAGTTTATCTTTCTCAAGAATGGTTCTCAATGCAAAACCGGATATCTAAGAGTGACTTCTACTTGGTGCCATGATCTACAATAGAAAAATGCAAAACACTTAAGACATGTATTCATAAAAGAGCAAGCATATTAAACACTTTAATACTTTATGCTCCCACTAGAACCAACACCCCTCCGATGGTTACTTAGTGATTCAGGATCCTAAATAAGCAAGTCGGCTAGTGAGCTTTAGCATCACCGCTAGCCGCCAAGTGATCTAGGTAGACAACTCCTTGTCAATCGCATCTCATACGACTCCTGTTGGACGGGTGGCATCACATGCCTCGACTCCCATCCGACTTTTCCCCGAGCCCCACAACCGTTGTGATAGACCCGTCTAGCTTACCGAGTGTTTCCGCAGTAAGAGACCAACTCGAACCCACCTAGTCGGAAAGAATTGGCAGCACCTCAATTTTATGAGCCCACTACCAAAAATGTCCGACTTGTGATGGTGCAAACACTGGCGGGAAAACCGACTAGACCTTCTTTGAGGGATTGGATTTTACCGACTATCTAATAGAGGTAAAACAGAGACATAACAATAACACAAAATAAAGCAATTATAATGTGAAATGGTGTGGCTCCCTTCATGGTGATCTCCATCTCCACAAAGCCTGTAATCCGACCCGTGCCAACTCTTGTCACTTGTCGTCTTACACCATGTCGCCGACTTGTACATCGCCTTGCATGCCATCCGGGTTCTCCAAACAGCTACACTAGCTTAGTAAAGTAAATTACATGGAGAATCCGACAAGCAGGTCGTTATAAATAAAAATGACAGCACCTAGGCTCCAGCCGGCTGACAAAAACCATGATTCGCAGATCACGTATGGATTACACACATACATCACATGCACATGAACCATACCATTCACAACTTCCTGCAAAAACAAGTTATGCAAAGATACGCTATCTATCGGAGTTGTGAAACTCGCAACGACATCTAAGGCGCTACGACAGGCCGAAGCCGGCGGTCCCTCTAGCCGGATAGCGGACGGGGATCGAAGGGGCAGTGCCCCTCGCTGGTGCGGGGAGCGCCCGAAGACTTTTCTGAAAACGTAGATCTCATCTATGATCTGGAGATGGATTCCGACCATTGTTCCGATTCGATCAAACTTTTTGATCTTCGATCACCGCCTCTGGATTTCGTGTCACAGTCTACCCCAATGGCGGAAGCCGACTGGTAGGGGTATGTCATTCCACGACCTCAGCAGTATGATCACGGAAATCAGATGTACCATTCCCCGAGTACAGTTGATCCAATCAACCTAGTACAAAACCGATCTATCTCATAGATCGACCACCAAACAGCATATAGATCTCATCTACAGCCAACCGCATATCACATATGCGAGACCTCGAGCCTAAAACCAGAAGCTATCGCTCTGATACCACTGTTGGGCCACATAGGATAAAACAAAAATTTCCCCTCTAACGTGGTGATCCCAAGATCTAGCCGAGGTAGAAGGCCACGAGGTTTACCACTAGACGCGCAGTTGCGGATTATTGATGAAGCGCATCAGTTGATGTAGTGCAGTCCTTTGCGATCCGATCGTCCTGGTGCTGATCATACAGCACCTCTGCTGGTATCCACACGTGCAAGGAGGAGCACCGGTGGCGAACTGCTAGGTTCGGTACGACGGCAGGATTGTTGTGGAGCTAGGGTTTCCAACACATGGAATGACCTAACCAATCAACAATTAACCTTTCTGGGTTACGGTGCTCCACTATATATAGGGAGTGAACATGGGCTCTGCTCGCGCGGACCATTCACTAAAGCCCATATAATATTAGTCCCTATGAGTCCGACTCACTGACTCAGTCCAAATCAGGCTCGGGTCCAACCAACCCAACCAGATTTCCAGTTCAGATCCAACCCGAACTTGCTCTCGCTCTTAAGTGTGTGACCCGGCAGGCTCATGGGTACTCGAACACGATTGGAGTCCGACTCACAATCGATCAGTCGGCAGCGGCTCCTAGCAGAACGTTCCGACTCCCAAGTACCAAAGAGTCATGACGACTTGCCTTTCCAATGTGACTTGCGTCCGAGTCCCTTTTGCCTCACGATATACCTTGTCAGACTTTAGGCGAATATATGCCATCCCTTAAATAGTCTGACTCTCTTCTCGATCCGAGATAACTGATTCACCCGACTAACTCTTAGTCTATCGCCTCGGTTAACACTTAACCGAGTCGTGCATGGCCATGCTTTCCGAATCATATCTCACAAGAGGGCCCAGAGAATATCACTTCGAGTGGAGGGGCAAAATCCCATCTTGGTTATTCACATCAGGCAGCTTGATTCTCAATCGACCCGAACTCTGCCTTTATAACTGCCCAGTTACGGATCAGCATTTGACAGAACCTAATTCGGTGATCCTCAACTCAGATTATGCAATAACCTCAGGTCTAAGGATTACATTGATTGAGATATACAAATGACGACTTGTTCGTTGTACCTCAATAAGGGTCAATCCGAATCGCTAAACTCTTTAGCCGAATCTATGTAAGTCGGAATAGCATCTCCATGCCCATGACAAGTGGAACCGAGTCATCAAGCCGACTTTCACATTGGTCTAAGTTGTGTATCCAGCATAACCTCAATGACCAAGGATATTTAGTACAAACAACATCAATTTATAGTTCCACAACCGAATCACATATTCAATGATACACATCAGATGTTTACACAAGGACAACTTAATATCTTTATGAATACAATGGGAAATCTCATCATACATGATTGCCTCTAGGGCATATTCCCAACATGATGTATGTAGTAGAGTGAAAGCGGAACATCAGAAACCAGCAGGATTGTTGCAACCACTACCTATTCCTGATTGGAAGTGGGACAAGATTGGCATGGATTTCATCACTGGACTGCCAAGGACTAGATCAGGATATGATTCCATTTGGGTCGTAGTGGATCATCTAACTAAAGTGGCCCATTTCATACCTGTGAAGACAACCTATACAAGTGCTAAGTTAGCCAAGATCTATATGAATAGGATTGTGTGTCTACATGGAGTACCTAAGAGTATTGTGTCTGATAGGGGAACTCAATTGACTTCCCATTTTTGGAGGCAACTGCATGAGTCATTGGGAATGATATTGGAATTCAGCACTGCTTTTCATCCCTAGACTGATGGACAGACAGATAGGACCAACCAGATTTTAGAGGATATGTTGAGGGCATGTGCCCTAGACTATGGAGCTAGTTGGGATGAAAGTCTGCCTTATTCGGAATTCTCTTACAACAATAGCTATCAAGCCAGTATTGAGATGGCACCGTTTGAATTTCTCTATGGGAGAAAGTGTACTACACCATTACTATGGAATGGTGTTGGAGAAAGAAACTTGTTCAGGCCAGAACTAATCAAGGAAGCTGAAGAGAAAGTCAAGTTAGTAAAGGAAAGATTGAAGATAACACAGTCCCGACAAAAGAGCTACGCTGATCCCAAGTGTAGGGAAGTCACCTATGAAGTGGGTGATAGAGCCTATCTTAGAGTATCACCACTTCGTGGAGTGAAGAGGTTTGGAGTCAAAGGAAAATTGGCCCCAAGATATGTTGGACCATTCAAGATTCGGAGCTGTAAAGGAGAAGTGGCATATGAGATTGAATTGCCTGTTGTCAGCCGTTCACAATGTGTTTCATGTAAGTCAGTTAAAGCAATGCCATCCGGAGATGGAAGAGACTTCTTTGAAGGATACTATACCTTTGGAAGAGGTCCAATTGGAAAGTGATCTCACTTATGAGGAAAAACCTATCAAGATTCTCGAGACTGCAGAAAGAGTTACTCGGACAAAGACTATCAAATTCTGCAAAGTTCAGTGGAACCATCATTCCGAGGAAGAAGCAACATGGGAAAGAGAAGATGATCTTCGGAAAGACCACCCTCACCTATTTGCCAGCCAATCCGAATCTCGAGGGCGAGATTCACCTTAAGGGGGTTAGATTTGTAACATCCCAAAAATCATGATTTATAAAGTTTGCATATCACTCATGCATTCATAAGCATTTGGATCATTTTTCAAATAAGATATGAAAACAAAAGTAAATTGTTGCCTAATATTTTATGTAGGAAAGGCAATGGATTTATTTCTACTCTCCAAAATGTGAATACTTTGTTTCAACCATAAAAGGTTTGATTATAGGTTTGAATGTTGATTTCAAAGCTTTTTCAAAATTTCAAAACAAAAATCTAAATTCAAAACCATTCATATGCCTATTTATAAATAAATAATTAAGGCATGATTTTAATTTAATTTCAATGGGCCAATGTATTTTTGAGTGAACAACAAAGTTTTATACTCAAATATGTGCATGGTTCACTATACAAAAATCCAGAGAAAGTTTGAATTCAAACTCATTTGAAAAACATTTGAAAATGAATCCAGAAAATCAAAACAGAAATAGAAAAGGAATAAAGAAAAGAAAAAGGGCCAGCGTTGTCAATATGGCCCAACACTAGATCCAGCCCAACAACTATCCCACCCGGGGTTTCCCTATCCCTCTGTTTCTCACCCATGTGAGCACCCCCCGTCTCACTGACGCCCCGGACCCACCTCCATGTCACCTCTTCGTCCCCAAATCACGCCCGCGACCAGCTCCGCCGCGGTTGTTTCTTCCCGACGATCTCACACTTGATTACGCGTTACTACAGGAATAACTCTCTCTCTCCAGCTACTTAAACCCCCCTCACTCCGCTCCATCCCACTTACTCACCAACCACAAGCACCGCCAGGCTCCACGAATTTCTCCTTACACCGCTGCAGCACCGTAGAGCTCCGGAGAGCCATCACGGTGAGTCTCGAGCACGCCTTGCCTTCTGGTTCACACGACCTGCCTCCCTATAGCCTTGCGCATCTTCTCATGCTTTCAGTTTGTCCTAAATCGCACCAGGTCATCGCCCCCCTCAACTCCTGCAAGTGTCTGAAGCTCAGCTCAACTCCGACGAGCCATTCCGGTGAGCCCCATGTTCCCCTTGATCTCTGGTTCACGCGAGTGAGTTTGCTTTTATCATGCGCGTTGCTAATACATGCCGCTTGTTACCTTGGGCACTAGGTTTTCACCTTCTTCTCTGGCAATGAGCACCCGATGCCACCCGCAACTCCGACGACCCCTAGCCACCGATGCAGCACGCTCCCGTCCCAACCGCGACCACGTTGAGATCCCTCGTGCACGTGCGAGTCTGGTAAGCAACATCACCACCCCTAGCCCTCGCTAGAATCATCGGACCATCACCGACAAAGTCGTCGCCGCCGCTGTGTCCATGAGCGCCGGCAGATTAGGGTCAAGTCGATTAGATCCACTGGATCTAGATCCAGTGGTCTAGATTAGACGTGAGCCCGAAGGGGTACGAGCAGATCTGAGCCGCTGGATCTCATTTAGATCTGACGGTGCGCGGGCGTGATCCGCGCGAAACGGTACCGTCCAATCAGGAAGCGCCGCGTGGCTAAGTTTTAGATTTAAAATCTGAATTTTCATCTATTAGATATTCAAACTTGTAAATTTAATAAATTTTGTTCCGTTTATCCAAAAAATACAAATAATATACCATTGGAATCACAAAAATTAATCCTACACATCTGTGGGCTTAGTTTTGTATTTTGTTTCTGTTAAAATAGAATTTTATGCAGAGAAATTTGTAGGCTTATTTTATGTATAAAAATTAATTGGAAAATGTGTTAAAGGCCAAATAAAGTTTATTTGATGAGTAAATGTTTAGTTTATTGATCAGTACTGTTTTTTTGTCTTGGTTAGTTTAGAAAATTCATCACATGGCATTTGCATGCCTTCATATATTTTTGTTTGATTATTTGAAATGTGAATTTGGTGCTATCATTTTATGTGTAGATTTTGGTGCTAGTGGTGATTGTGACTGTGAGGATTGTTGTTACTCCCCCAACTACCAAGGCAAGTGGTGCTTCATATTTTTTCCCATTATTTTGACTATGCATTAGTGATATTTTGTATAGGGCTTGCATGATAATTTTTGCTAAGTATCTATATGCTATGCTTGGGAAATCCTAGTAGTTGTAGAATTGTTAGAATTTTCTCTAAGTTAAGATACTTGATATTGCCATGCTTAGCCTAGCTAGTAGCAACCAAGGGTGGTTTATATACATATGCTATGGAAAATATTGCTAAGTCTTTGACTTATGTTTTTGCTTAATAAAACAACTAAGTGAATGAAACACCTAGGTGGAATGGTAATTGCATGGTTGGATTTTTGTTGAGTGGTTACCAGGGCCCATTGTTCAATGGCCTACCCTGTGTATCTCACTTGTGGAATGCCACCCAGGAACAAAGGGATTTGAGATGCCATATGTTAAGAAGCTTCTAGTGCAGCCACATGGCATTATGGGCTCTGCTTGGATCATATAGGTTGCAATAACTTAGCCAAATGGACAGTTGGTGGTAGAGGGTGATAGGTTTGGAGCGCGTCCATTTTGGTCTAAGGGAAGGCTTCTGAAAGGTCCTTTCTTGATGAAAGTCAAGTGTTGTGGGGAAAGTGCACCACCTCTGCAGAAGGAAGAATCTAAGTACTTAGCCGTGTCCCCGACAATGGACAATTGGAGCATCAATACATGGAAGCTATCAAGAATCTCCTCATCCCAATTTCTAAGTTAAAACTTGTGGTTATACAAGGGTAAAGGTTCACCAATGTCTATTGGTGGTTCCTTGGGAGTTTTTGCCAAACAAAAACTTAGTGTTTTCAACTGATAGGTAAAACCTATTTTGAGCAAAGCAAGCCTAAGCTACACTTAGCCAAATTCATGTAGAAGTTAGATACTATTATTCTACTAAGGTATCACTTGCCAATACTATTCCAATGTATTGACCCACTGTGGCTATAACTTGTGATGTTGCAGGTTACTTTGATGAGGAGTAGGGTTATGAGTCTAGACTCAACATGCTTGCCTGTGGCACATGAAGATGAAGACTTTTATTTATATTATTAAGTTAAACTCTTGTACTAGCCTATGGCTATGGAGTTGTAAAAGACTATGTTATCTCTGGAATGACAATGTAATAATGACCTTTGTTTTTGTGTACTTCATCTTAAACTGTGGATGCTAGCATTTGATCCAGGGACTAGCATTGCAATCATAGGGACCTTTACCTTTATAAAGGTGGGGTCTTACAGGAGGTCTATGTATATTGTTGTGTTGCCCAATCAACCTCATAGGATCTTTCTAGCTAGTAATTGCATTGTTATGTCTTGCTCAGTTCCTGCCAATTGCCCCGCTGTAATTTGTTTGCCCTTCATGCCATGTTTTTTATCTAAGGAGAGCACCTATAGTGAACTATGGACCCCGGTCCAATCTTTACCATTGATACATATTCCACTATTACTTGTTTACTTGCTACAAACCATTACCTTCCACACCATATGTTTAATCCTTTGTTACAGCAAACCGGTGAGCTTGACAACCTCACTGTTTCGTTGGGGAAAATTCTTTAGTTTGTGTTGTGCAGGTCTCCGCGTTGCTTGCAACACCTGCGTGACGTTTCCTTCCTCCTACTGGTTCGATAACCTCAGTCTCAGTTGAGGGAAGACTTGCTGTTGTACTCTTCACGCCTTGCTCTTGGGGTTCCCAACAAGACTCCACAGCAAGCACCAAGTTCTCTGGGGCCACCAAGGAGTCATCAGGATGAAACCTTTATTTTTGCAAATTCCTTTGACTGATGCTATTAAATTTCCTCCTTATTCAACGTATATGAAGGATATTGTCTCTAATAAAAGGAAGACTCCTAATGAGGAGATCTCTACTTTGCTTGCTAATTACTCCTTCAATGGTAAGGTTCCAAAGAAACTTGGTGATCCAGGTATACCAACTATTCCTTGCTCCATTAAGAATAATTATGTTAGAACTTCTTTATGTGATTTGGGAGCTAGAGTTAGTGTTATGCCTTTTTCTCTCTACAAGAGACTAGCTAGAGAAGTTGATACCAACTGATACATCTTTGCAAATGGCTGATAAGTCAACTACTATTCCTGTTGGTATATGTGAGGATGTTCCTGTTCAAGTGGCTCATAATTTCTTGGTTTTAACTGATTTTGTTGTGCTTGAAATGCCTGAAGATGATAATATGTCTATTATTCTTGGGAGACCATTTCTTAATACTGCAGGTGCTTTCATCAATTGTAATAAAGGGAAAGTAACTTTCAATATTAATGACAAAGAGCATACTGTTTATTTCCCCAAGAAGGCTGCTAAAAGCTATTGCCTGAACTCCATTGAAAATATTGAGAGCATCAAGGTTGGAGAAATATATTGTCCCATTCCACAAGAAAATTTTGAAACTATTATGATTGGGACCATTGCTACCAAGTTTGAGTTAACATAATCACTTTGTGGAATGCAAAGTTTTTGTTCATATAAGATTGTTCTGGTAACAAGACTTGATCAACCTTGTTAACAAAAGGATTTTAATGAACAAAACAATGTTTTCATAATGGTTATACTTGCTCACTTTTACTTTTCTCCTTCCTAGTCTTTGCTCTTTCTCTTGTTAGCTTTAGTTTTGCTAGTTCTTTGCTTGTTAGATTGTCTTAGAACCTCTGTAGTTTTGGTTTTGGTTTGCTTTTGCATCTTCTAAAAAATCTTTTCTGCGAGAAAATCAATTTTCATACCGTGAAAATTGGCCAAAAATAAAGTTTCCTAAAAAATCCCAGAAAATCCAAAATACTTTTTTCCTCAAAAAATGGGCAGCGGGACACCTGGAGTGACCCAGGGGGCCACCCCAGGCCAGCACACCCCTTGGTGGCGTGGCCAGCCCCAGGGGCGCGCCTGGAAGGGGTGTGGCCCTCCAAAGTGCCTCCTCCCATCCATCTTCTTTCTCTCTCCCGAAAACATCGGAACACTTTATCAAGCTCGAGTTCCTGGTGTTCTTGTTCCCGATTTTAGATCTCATTGCTCAGCCCATCTTTGCTACTGATTTTTGGAGGGATTTCTCCTTGGTATGTGCCTCCTCCGCTTTCCAATTAAATTTGTGATTGATAGATTGTATTATGAGTATTTTGTTGCTATAGGTGTCAGGTTTTGTGAGCTTGCATGCTTTTTCTATGTGTAGAGATTTCATTTTGATGCATGTGTAGCCCTCTAGCAAGTTCCTATAGTAGTTTCTCATCATTTATCAACTTGGAAATCACTTGGTTTGATGTTTGTCTAAATTTTTTAGAAAAAAGTGGTCATGGACAACCACACCTTTGGTGAAATATTTGAGAGTGATGCACCTAGAAGGACAAGGCCTTCAAGGTCATCCTCCTGAGACAAGCATTCATACAATGAGGATCTCATTACACCACGATTTGGCGACGAGGGAGATGAGGGGGATGCACACCCTTCTACATTTCCTTGTCCTACCTTTTTGCGGGCTGCTGGGATTCTCAATGATTTCCTAACTTTGGTTCAGAGGGTTGGACTAACGATTTATATGCAGGATGAGAGTGTGCAGTTTGCTATGCTCACTAAAACCTTTGTGGAGAGTTTTTCTTTTTCTAACAGTGTTTTCAAGCCAGATGTGTCTTTCAAATTTTTTGGCAGTCCTTACACCATGACATTGAAGAAATTTTGTGAGGTCCTGGGTATTGGTACAACCAGGATGGTGAAGAATATCCCAGCTCAACCCGCTGATTTGCTGGAGCTCTACCGCGGGATAACTAATGATGATGACAGTAGAGCCCAGCGGGGAAAGATAAGAAATATTCAACTCCTAGCTATCAGGTACTTTGCTTATTATCTTGCCACTAGTGTTCTTGGTAGGGAGAACACTAGCAATATTTCCAACTATCATTTGGCCTTCCTAGCTGCTGCACTCAACAATCAAACCAGGTATAATCTTGGTTCTCTCATTGCTCGTCGCTTAACTGCTAAGGGACCCATTTATGGGGGGATTATTGTTGCACATGTTGTTGTGGCCTTAGGCCTTGCTGTTGATCCAAATGATAAAGTTTTGGCTCCTTAGAGGCTTGATCTTGCTGCTATGAAAGCACATCAATTTGTCACTGCTAGTTCTACCCTTGAGAGCCTGGTTTATAGAATGTTGCTTACTGACGAGGAAGAGAGAGATCCTCTACCCCAGACCATGTTGTTTAGTATTTCCCAGGGACCTTTGCCACGCTCCAAGGAGGATATGGATGATAATCTACGCATTCTTGGCTTCCATGGACACTACCAGGGGGACGCGCCTCATACGACCCCTCTATGCACTACATAGGGGAGTCCTCGAGCTCGTACCAGGACGAAGGGCCTCCTCATCATACTACGGAGGTTCACCTTCTTAGTGACCATGGGGTTGAGCCCCACTTAGGCCAAAATCCTAAGCTTTGGGGGAGGTATACCGACATCACACTCATATATATATATCATGTTCCGTCGGTTCTTTGTATATCCATTGTTTCGCTTTCTTTTTGGTTTTTGTCTCTGTTTTCTTAAAACATAAAAATACTAAAAATATTTGTGTTGTTTCTCTTGGTTTGTTTCTTTGTTTTTTAGATTTGGTTTGCCTTAAAGAAAAAAATCCAAAAATATTTTGCTTTCTTTGCTTTTTTTGGTTTGCTTTTGCTTTGTTTGGTCTTGCTTTGTTTGCTTGCTTTAAAAATCGAAAAAACCAAAAAGATTTGTTGTTCTTCTTTGGTTTTGTGAAGTTCTTTGCAGGGTTCAACCATCCTTAGTGGATTTTGGTTTCATGTTATAATTCAAGTCACACAAGTCAAGGGCAATAATGAAGATTAAGAAAACTTGAGGTGTGTTAAGAGGCTGGTAACAAACTCTATTTGTTTTCATTTTTGTTCACATACTCATCATTGTGAGCATTCTTAGTCTGTTCATGTGAGGTGTATGTTGTTATGGATGCTTAGTAGTTCTTGCTTGCTTGTGATTAGCCTCATCTTGCTAATAGTTTGTAGCATGCCATATGAATGTTTGCTTGCATTGTTTTATTCATATCTTGGTATGATATTGTGGTATCCTAATCTGAATGTTTCATGTGAGTCGACTTAGCACATGCTCACGCAACTCAACAATAGTCAGTAAGCCTCGATGATTTATTTTGCCTCAGACTTCTTGTATCACTTTCATGCCATAATTAGTCCTATTTTGTTGCAAGCATGATTATTAAAATTATTGCTCTCTCTCTCTTGTAGCTCCCTCTCTATTGCTAACCTTCGCTTGCATTGAGTATGATCTCTACTTGTGCATCCAAATCCCCAAAAACAATATTGCCAACAGTGTCCACCATACCTACCTACTAGCATCACTTGTTATTCCGTGCATATTCATTATGCCTTGTTTTCTTCCAAATAAAATGTTTTGACTGTTTTGAGAAAGTTAGTTAGTAAAGCTCTCACGAACTTGATGGCACACTTTATTTCATGCACTTAATAAACTTGAACCATTGTGACTGTCCATGAAAGTTATATGCTTGCAAATTATAGGTTGGGAGTTAGCAGAACCATGTTGTCACGGGGAACGCTTTCAACACTTATGGATATATATACCCAGTTGATATCATGCTCTTTTGTTTGCGGATGCCTCCGGTGTGAAATAAAAGGGGAGCTTGTAAGTCCATGGAGTTATGTACATTGTGTTAGAGAAACGCCTGGGACGCTGGCCTAAGCCATGCCTGATCATGGTGGAAACTTGCAGCATAACCATAGTGAGCAATCTGTGAAGCATCCTTCTATGCAAATAGCAAATAAAAAGATCGCTGAGATGCTCACTGTATGTTTGCCCTGTCATTTTGATTATGGGATAGCTCCTGTATCATGTGCAAGGGGTACCTCGTTGGCGGTTCTCTATGATACGCATGTATTTACGATGACAAGAACTTATAGGTAACTAAAGTTGAGTAGCATGAGGAGCGGCCCTCGTACTCAAGGGACATGGGATTTCCAGTTTATGGTCTGTCAAGCATATGACTCAGATTGGACCTCACTTTCACCTTAACCATATAAAGATGCCTATGTTAGGGGCAATGAGATCTCAAAGCTAATGAGTACCTTACTTTCAGCATTTGTAAGCCTTTCAAACTTTTCAAAACCTTTTCACTTACTTGTTGAGTGATACACCCAATTTGCATAACCATTCTATATCATAATTTACCTCTATTCATTGATATTTGTCTTATTATGAGGTATTACTTATGGCTTTTCATCTGTTTATGCATGTTGGATGATTCTTGGAGGATGGACTGCTGGAGTCTGGATTCTGATGGAAAAGAAGGCGTTTCGGTGCAATTTCGCAAAGATTAGAAAAATACCAGAAAAATATGGAAACATATTATTTTACTAGAGGACGAAGGAAGCCGGAAGGAGGGACGAAGTGGGGCCTCAGGGGGCCCACACCCCCTAGGCGCGGGTCCACCTGACCCCGCGCCTAGGGAAGGTGTGGCCCAACTGCCCGGCCTCCGATTCCGCCCCTTCACCTATATCTTCCCTTTGAAACCCTAAGGCTCGGGGGGCGACCACAGATAGATTTCCGCCTCCTCTGGGGGACGGAAAACACCAAGAGAGAAAGATCTCTCCGGCAGACAGATTTCTGCCAGGGGAATTCCTTCCTGGAGAGGGGAGACCATCGCCATCAACAATGTCATCAAGCTAGGCTTCATCGAGATCATCATCATCCACACCATCATCTCCACCAGAACCATCATCACCACTTCGTCCCGCTATATCAATTGTGTTGGATATTGCTTTAGTTCTTAGGCGAAACTTTCCCGGTGTTGATTACTATTGTAGTTGATTCTTGTGAGTGGAACCATTGGATTATTGTTTATGTTCAGATTGTTATCCATTACCATATCATCTTTGATCTTGATCCATATGATGTCTTGTGAGTAGTTCGTTTAGTTCTTGAGGACATGGGAGAAGTCATGTTGTTAGTAGTGAATCTGTGATGATTTATTATTCAATGGTTTAGTATTTAAGTTGTGGTGCTATTCTTATAGTGGTGTCATGTGAACGTCGACTATATGAAACTTCACCATTTATTGGCCTAGGGGAATGCATTGTGTATTTGGCTACTAATTGTGGGGTTGCCGGAGTGACAGAAACCTGAACCCCTGTTAGGACACCTTTGCACAAGGGAGCGTAGGATCTCAGAGTTTAAGGCTGTGGTTAGATTTATATCTTAATTACTTTCATGTAGTTACGGATGTTTGCAGGGGGTTTAATCACAAGTATGTATTAGTCCTAGGAAGGGCGATATGTTAGCACAGGTTCACACACGCAACACTTACAAACACCAGAGAAGAGTACTCAGTTATTTGAAGCGAAAGCACTTGACAGAATTCCCATGCGTCCTCGAGAATGTTTGGTCCTTATAATTTTTTCCACCGGCTTGTCCTTTGCTAAGAAAGGATTGGGCCACTTTCTCCGTTTGTTCGTTACTTTTTCCACCGGCTTGTCCTTTGCTAAGAAAGGATTGTCCTTTGCTAAGAAAGGATTATCCTTATAATTCATTGTTTTGTTGCCTTGTCAGAAAACCACTAAAAATCCGTTTTCTAAGTATTCACAGGTATTTCCTGCTCCATACCACTGTTCAGCACCTTTTTCTCCTCGTTGGGATCGACACTCCTATTTATCTAAAGTACTATGATACACCCCCCTATACTTGTGGTTCGTCAAGACTTTTTTCTGGTGCCATTGCGGGGGAGTGAAGCGCTATTGAAGCGCGGAACTGGTAAGGGAAACTTCCACTATGAGTATTGCTCTTGTTACTGCTTGTTACTTTGTTTCCAATATAGATAACCCACTTGGTTTTCTATTTGATAAAACTACTACCACTTCTAGGGTAGTAGATGAACCACCTCCTGTTGAGATAGATCCTTTTAATATACCTACAAGTATTGTTAATCGTGTTATGGATAATTATTATTTTGGGGATGGAACTGTCCATCTCGGTGATCAGTTGCTTTTTATCCATGAATCATGCGGGTTGTTTAAGTGTGCAGGTATCACAACTGAACAGGTGAAGAAGAAGTTACTCTCCATATCCTTGAAAGGGAGAGCTGAAGAATGGTATAAGCTGCTGAAGAATGGACAATACATGGGATGGGAGGAGATGGCATCTCTCTTTTACTCTAAATTTTATCCTCCCAGTGAGATTCATAAGGATAGAAATCTTATATATTACTTTTGGCCTCTTGATGGAGATACTAGAGCTCAAGCTTGGGGGAGACTGAAGTTACTAATGCTTAAATGTCCTATTCATGAACTCCCTAACAATATTATTCTCAATAACTTTTATGCTAGGCTTTCTCTTCATGATAATTATTTACTAGATGCTTCTTGTGCTGGATCATTCACACGTACGAAGGAAGAAGCAAAATGGGATCTTCTAGACTATATTCAAGAGAACACTAAAGCTTGGGAGAATGACAAAGGGAGAAAGTCAGGTATAAACTATGATTATGAATGCATTAAATCCTTTATGGGAACGGATGACTTCCGTGATATTAGCAATGAGTTTGGTCTTGATCCTCAAGTTCTTGCGAAATGTTTTAATGCTTTTGCCTATTATATTGAGATTCCCAAGAAGGAGTGGGACAATTACCATGCTCCTTATAAAGACAATGTTACCCATGTTCCTGCCAGTGTAGAGGTTTGTACTGTTGATCCTATTTTGCCTGAACCTTATGTTGAGAAGATCCCTTTTCCCTCCAAGGTAAGGGAACATTCTATTATGGATAATTTGGTTAGCAAAAGCGCAAAGAAAACTGTAGGGTCCGATGAGCTTATTGATATTGAGCCTGTGGTAGCTATTGTGAAAGATCTTGTCACTAGAAATATAGAGGATGAGCATATTGTATTCTGTGAAGACTCTACTAATATTGTTTCTCATCCTAAGAAAGTTAGAAAAGCTAGTGTCCCCGTGCTTTCTGTTAAAATCGGTAGTCATAGCTACTATGGTTTATGTGATATTGGTGCTAGTTCTAGTGCTATTCCTTATGAGCTTTACAGGGAAATTATGCATGAGATTAGTCCTTGTGAGCTTGAGGACATTGATGTGGTTATTCACCTTGCTAATAGAGAGCAAGTTTGCCCCATTGGTATTGTAAGAGATGTGGAGGTCCTTTGTGGTAAGATTAAATATCCTGCTGATTTTATAGTACTTGGTAAAGAAGCTAGTAAAACCTATCCTATTATCTTTGGTAGACCCTTTCTGAATACTTGTGGGGCTATCATATATTGTAGGAAGGAAAAAGTTTTGACTAAGTTTGCTGGAGAGTCTTATGAGTTTAATTTTTCCAAATTTGCCAAAACTCCTTATGAAAATGAACTGCCTGATGAGGATTTCAGGGTTGAACAACTTTCTGCTATTTATCTTGCTCCTAACAATGCCTTACAGCAGTTCATGGAAGATCATTAAAGTGATGCCTTCATGAAGGAAAGAAATGAGATTGACGAGGCTTTCCTTCGTCAGCCTGAGTTACTTAAGCATATTCTACCAGTGGAAGATTTGGGTACCACACGACCACCTAAAGGGGACCCTGTTTTTGAATTAAAACCTTTACCTGATGATCTTAAATATGCTTATCTTGATGATAGGAAAATATATCCTGTTATTATTAGTTCTAAACTTTCAAGAAAGGAAGAAGAAAGTTTATTGGAGATATTGAAGAAACACCGAGGAGCTATGGGCTATACTCTTGATGATTTAAAGGGGATTTATCCTACTATATGTCAGCATGCTATTAATATAGAGCCTGATGCAAAACCAGTTGTTGAGCACCAACGTCGTCTAAATCCTAAGATGAAGGATGTGGTAAGAAATGAGGTATTAAAACTCCTTGATGCTGGTATTATTTATCCTATTGCTGATAGTAAATGGGTTAGCCATGTTCATTGTGTTCCCAAGAAAGGGGGAATAACTGTTGTGCCTAATGAGGATAATGAGCTTATACCCCAAAGAGTAGTAGTTGGGTATAGAATGTGCATTGATTTTAGAAAGATTCATAAAGTTACTAAGAAAGATCATTATCCTTTGCCCTTTATTGATCAAATGCTTGAGAGGTTTTCCAAAAAGACTCACTTTTGCTTTCTTGATGGTTATTCTGGGTATTCTCAAATTGCTGTGAAAGCACAAGACCAAGAGAAAACTACTTTCACTTGTCCCTATGGTACTTATGCTTATAGGTGTATGCCTTTTGGTTTATGTAATGCTCCTACTACCTTTCAGAGATGTATGTCTGCTATCTTTCATGGTTTTTGTCAAGAAATTGTGGAGGTTTTTATGGACGATTTTTCCATCTATGGAACTTCTTTTGATAACTATTTGCACAACCTTCATAAAGTTTTGCAAAGGTGTGAGGAAACCAAACTTATTCTTAACTGGGAGAAATGGCATTTCATGGTTAATTAAGGTATTGTTCTTGAACACAAGATCTCTGAAAGAGGCATTGAAGTTGACAGAGCCAAATTGAAGCAATTGAGAAGATGCCTTGTCCTAGAGATATCAAAGGTATTCGTAGTATCCTTGGTCATGCTGGTTTCTATAGGAGGTTTATTAAAGATTTCTCCAAAATTTCAAAGCCCCTTACTAATCTTCTTCAAAAAGAGGTACCTTTTGTTTTTGATGATGATTGTAAGGAAGCTTTTGAAACTTTGAAGAAAGCTTTGACAACTGCTCATATAGTCCAATCACCTGATTGGAGTTTACCTTTTGAAATTATGTGTGATGCTAGTGATTTTTCTGTGGGTGCTGTCCTGGGACAATGTGTTGACAAGAAGTTAAATGTCATTCATTATGCTAGCAAGACTCTAGATGCTGCTCAAAAGAATTATTCTACTACTGAAAAGGAGTTCTTAGCTGTAATCTTTGCTTGTGATAAGTTTAGACCTTATATTATTGATTCCATGGTTACTATTCATACTTATCATGCAGCTATTAAATACCTTATGACGAAGAAGGACGCTAAGCCTAGGATTATAAGGTGGGTGTTGCTTTTGCAAGAGTTTGATCTGCATATTGTGGATAGGAAAGGTGTTGATAATCCTGTTGCTGATAATTTATCTTGTTTGGAAAACATTTCTTTTGACCCTTTGTCTGTTAATGATAGTTTTCCAAATGATCAGTTAGCTGCAATAAGGGTAAGTCCACATGAGAGTCCTTGGTATGCTGATTATGCTAACTTTATTGTTTCCAAGTATTTTCCTCCAACCTTTACAAGCCAGCAAAGAAGGAAATTCTTTTATGATATTGTAAGGTTCCCAACCTTTAATAAGGTAGAGATCCCTGTGTTTACAATGCTAGTCCCTGGATCAATAGCTAGCATCCACAGTTAAGATGTAATATCAAGAAACAAAGGTCATTATACAACTTTATAACTAGGAATAAAATAATTTATTACATCTTACATAGCTCATTTGGCTATCTCATTATAATGCAGCAGAATATAACAATAGCATGGGGTCCTTCATCTTCAAAGTGCCACAGGCAGTCATGTTGGTTGTAGACTTGTAATCCTAATCAATAACTTCACTAACATCAAACAGACCTGCAACATAATAAGTTACATCCACAAGGGTCAATACATTTGAATTGTATTGGCAAGTGATACTACGGTAGTATAGTGGAGTCTATCATCTATATGCATTTGGCTAAGTGGAGCTTAGGCTTTCTTTGCTCAAATAAGATTTTCCTTATCATTTGAAAACACTAAGTTTTTGCTTGACAAAATCACCCAAGGCATCTTCCAATAGAAATTGGTGATCCTTCAACCCTTGTTCAACCACAAGTTTTAACTTAGAAATTAGGATGAGGAGATTCTTGATAGCTTCCATGTCTTGATGCTCAAATTGTCCTTTACCAGGGACATGGCTAAGTACTTAGATTTTACACTCTACAGAGGTGGTGCACTTTACCCACAAGACTTGGTTTCACCAAGACAAGATCTTTCAGAAGCCTTCCCTTAGACTAGAATGGACGCGTTCCAACCTATCATCCCCTACCACCAACTGTCCATTTGGCTAAGTTATTGCAACCTATATGATTCAGGCAGAGCCCATAATGCCAAGTGGCTGCACTTGAAGCTTCTCAACATTTGACATCTCAAATCTCTTTGTTCCTGGGTGGCCATCCACAAGTGAGATACACAAGGTAAACCATAGAAATGGGCCTTGTGTAACCACTCAACATAAACCATTCCTTCCATTCCACCCAGGTGATTCATTCACTTAGTTGTTTTATTAAACAAAACACAAGTCCTTGACTTAGAAATATTACATAGTATGAATATATTCCACCCTTGTTTTCTACTAGCTAAGCTAAGCATGATAGTAGTAGGAATCTTAACTGAGGAAGTTTCTACTAAGGTTTCATCTACTAGGATTTCCCATGGCATAGTTTATACTTAGCAAAATTCCATGCAAGTCCTACTTAGAAATATCACTAATGCATAGTGAAAATAATGGGACAAAAGTATGAAGCATCACTTGCCTTGTTGGTAGACAAAAGTATGAAGCATCCTTGATCTTGCAATATTCACACTCTTCAAATGTCACTACAATTCAATCAAGCAAGCAAGAATTCAATCTACCATTCAAGCAAACATCACATAAAATAATAGAAACAAAGCAATGTATGCAAGCATGCCAAAGATTGTTTTATTTATAAAAGTGGTTTCTAATGGGTTATTCACATTCTAAAACACCTATTGGTTTTATAAAGTGGCAAAACTATTTGCAAAAGATTTTACCTATAAACCATTTTTAAATCAAATCAATATTTTATGTGGTTAGAATTGCCTTTAGCAAAGCAATAAATTTTATAGGGTTCACAAAATATGTTTTCAAAACATAAATCTTTGTGTTTAGGGTCAGAGGGTTTGAATCAAAACATTTCCCAAAGGGTTTTCCTCCAAAAGCATTTTAATATATAAACATTATTTTTATTTGACTAGAAATGCTTTAATTCAAAGATTTATTCTTTTGCCTCACAAAATATGTTTTTGATACCACAAATTGATTTCTAGGGTAAGTAGGTTCAAAACAAACCATCTGCCAAAGGTTTTATCATTAAAATAATTTTAGAACAAATTTTATATCCAAAATATGCCTACACAAGTTTCTGCAAAAACAATCAATTTAACAGAAGAAATTTACTAAACAAAGTGCATGGTTGGGTAGGATTTGTCTTGCTGATTCCATTGATATAAAGTTTGCAAAATTTGGACGTGTAGATTAAAAGTTATGCAATTTACAAGATTGAACATCTAATAGAACATAATTTCTGTTTTAAATCAACTCTGGCCACGTGGCGTGATTTCAGTGGCCGATACCGTCTCGCTCGGATCGGTCGCTGTGAAGTGTTGGATTTAAGTGAAATCGTGTGGCTCTGGTGGATACATACCCCTTCGGTTAAGTCTAATCACATTCGTCAGATCAAGATCCAACGGTGAATAGGGCCTGACCAAGATCCAGCGGCGCTGGCGGCAGCGTCTGGCGGCGGTGGGTCTGGTGGCGGTGGTTCGGTGAATCTAGGAAGCAAGGAGAGGAACAGAGGGGCTCACCGGGTTCGCGGGATCGTGGTGATGCTCAAAGTGGTGGTAGCTCGTCGAGGGGCGCACGGTGGTGACGGCAATCGCTCGCCGGAGTTGCTCCTGGCGATGGGTGCGCTCAGGCATCGTCGGGGATGGGGCTACAGAGCACGGGAGAGGGAACAGAGGTTGCGGTTAGCTTCGTACGCGAGTCACTGACAAGCGAGCATCAAAAGGAGGGCAAGGAAAGGTCTATGCTCACCAGGGAGACTCACCGGAGTTGGAGCAGACGATGGCGATGCTCTGTCGAGGTCGTTGCCGAGGATAGGGGGTAAGCGCGAGCGAGCTGAGGCCACTGGGAGGTTCATGGAGTGATGGGGATCATGCTTGCGTGGTCGAGAGAGCGAGGCGCGACGAGGAGTGGCCGGAATCTTCGTCGGAGCTCGTCGGAGACAGTGGCGGTGCTGGTGGAATTGGAGACAGCCTGGGGGCAGAGAGGGCTGGGCGAGAGAGGGGAAAGAGAGAGGGGGTGTCGTGGTGGTGGCACGGCAGATGCCATGGGTAGGCTAAAGTATGGGGCCAATGGATGCTAGAGGGATCTGGGGAGGGAAGATGTAGTTGATTCTACACACAGAAGACTAACGTAAAGATCTTTATTTCTCCTTTCTTGGGTTACAAGTGCTCCTTGAGCTGTATACTAGTGGAGAAGAAGAACTTTACCAGCCTAATGGTACCAAATGAGCCGATGGCCTTCTCAGAATCCAAGACCCTCCTTATAAAGGGGAGCCTTGGCTCCTCTAGGGCTGACGTGGCAAGCATATTCGAAGAATATGCTTGTCCCAATATAGTAATTCGGCGACCTCCTTTCCGTGTCGCCCTTCTAAAGTCTCAGAGAACCCCACATGCATGCCTCGGGCTCCAGGACTGTCACCTCCGTGACCTCCTTCTGCCCTTCTGCCACTCTGCGCCTTGTCCTTTGTGTTTGGCTCTCCCCAGATCCTTCATAGCTCGTGGATAGGGTTTGACTATGAGCACTTCCTTCTCCTACAAGCTTCTCGTTACTCGGCCCTGCCTTGCTTAACTCGGCTTGGCCTTCACCTGCATTCAGTTTATTTGGGCTGACCCAGCCGACTTACATAGTATGTCGGCCGGGTAACGCCTTGCTCCTCTCATAAGGGTCCTGCTCTTGCTTACCTCGGCCGACCTCTACAGGATTCGGCCGATTTAGACAGTAACTCGGAAACTGGACGGGGAACTTCTCTCTGTCTTTCCCCGTCTTTACCCTATCCGGGGTCACCTCCCCAACATTAGTCCCCGAAGCTGGTATGGTCCTGCCTATAACCTCGACCGGGCCATATCAGTTTCCCAATATTCGCTTCTCCTTGTTTTCGAGTTATTTTTCCCTCGTCCGAGGTATCTGCGCATCTTCTCGCGTACGCCTCGTCCTACGTGTCACACTCATCATTGTTTCTCTAGTTTTTTGTTCCTCTACAGTGCTTGCTGACAGGCTACAGTAATAACTGCGTCTGTCGCGTCGGCGCTGCAACGCCTCGCGCACCGTTTCCGTCAGGGATCCTGATCCTTTCTTGCATCGTGTGGTCGTTGGTGTGGTTCCACTCAGCGGCGTGCGGTTGTTCCGCACACACGATCTACACAGTTAACACCCACACGCACGATCCCACTACCACTTAGGCCGCGTGGTTATAAAGAGGGGCATGGGGCTAGGGGATTTACTTTTCTCCTTCGCTTACCGTTGCCCTTCTTCCTCCTCTCGCTTCTGCGCCTGTTCGTGCTCCCGCCGCCGTGTGCCCATCGGAATCTTCGACGGCGAGGCTCTCATCGCTCTGCTCCATCAACCTCGTCCCCGTATACTTCCTCCGGCACCGTTGCCGGTGAGTTTATCTGGTCTCATTGCCTAGTTTATCCTCTAGACGCATCTGCTTCTCTCTAGATTTCCCGCGGTGGTTCTTTCTCTGCTCCGCCGCCGTTTTTGCGTAGGATCACGACGGGGCCTTGCAGTTCTAGGCTTCGCTCCGCCGCTAGTTCATCTTCCGTAGATTTTTCCGGCGACCCTATGTCGAGCTCCGTTAGCGGCGCGCTTATTGAGGATGACGATGCAGCGTCTGGGCCCGAGCGGGGCTCCTGGCAGGGCTCTTCCGTCACCCGCCGAGAGGTTGAGTGGTTAATCCGAACTCGCCAGATTCCTGCCGAGGTAGCCTGTCGCTTACCCGGCAGTGAATCTTCTCCCGTTCTCAACGAGGGCGAGTACGTCGTATTTATGTCACACTTCACTCGCGGGTTTGGTCTCCCCCTTAGCGATTTTGCTAGGGAGTTTTTTGATTACTTCGGCCTGCAGCCGCATCATCTTCCGGCTAATGCCATCGCTTCTCTTTCCGCCTTTATCTCTTCTTCGGAAGGATACTTTGGCCTATGGACGTCTGTGCACGTTTGGTCGAAGTTCTTTCAGATCCGTTCCAATGTTGTCCCAGACAAATCCCTTCAACCTTCCGAGAAACTGCTCACCCAGTGCGGAGCTGCGTCAATCACACCTCGGAGGAAATCCGAGTTTCCTCGCGTTGCTGGTCTAGAGTCGTGCAAGAAATGGCATAAATCGTTCTTTTATGTCAAGAATTCTGGGAAGGAGGACAGGATTCGGCTCCCTGCTTTTTCCATTGGCCCCCCTTCCAAGAAGAACTGGACTTATAACCCGAGGAAGAGTCATGCTCTGGCCGAGGCCTTTGAGATTCGGCTGAAGGAACTGGTCCACTCTGGGCTACGCGGCGAGGATCTGATGACCACCTTTGTCAGCAGCCGGACCTGCCCATTCCAGAAACGCACGCATAAGCTCTGCTATATGAGCGGTCCTCTTGATCCCAACCGAGTCTCAACGGTGGAGTTGGATAATTACCTTATCTTCAAGCGCGTCCGGGCTATCTTTAAGACAGAGATGCCAGAGGACTGGGCCTGGGGACTGAAGCCGTTCACCCACGAGCATCCCCCTCCCAGAGTAAGTTCTTGCAGTTGTGTTTTGCCTTTTAATCGCATCTGTGATTTCTCTTGTTAATTTCTCTCTTTCTTTTCCTGCAGAGGTTTGAGGAGCAGAAGATTGGGGATGCCGAGGTTTTGTCTCTCCCGTGGCCCGCGGATCGGAACACTCCGGACAGCGGGGAGCCGGACCCAGAGGAGTTCGTTCCCAAGTCGGACCTTGCTCCGGCTCATGCCCGTGGCAAGACCCCGGCCCACGAGGAGGAAGGTGATTCGGACGAGGTCCAAGTTCTTGAGGTAGTTGCCGCAATGCCAATTTCTTATGCATTTCTGGCCTCTACTTTCTCAGCTAATCCGGCCGGTCAGGTTCACAACACCGAGCCTCTTGCCTCCCGACCTCCTGTTACCTCGGGGAAACGTAGCGCTCCAGCTGGTGCCTTGGAATCCGCTCCGAAGAAACGAATGAAGAAGTCAGCCCAGCACCCTCCGAAGCGTAAAACTATGCCCAGGGTTACTGGGTGAGTTACTTTTTATTTGTATTTCTTGTTTCTCTCTTTCTGCCTTTTGACCTGATCTTTTTTGCCTTTGCAGGGCTCCTCTTTCTATTTAGCCTAGTGGTCCTAGCATGACGAGTCACTCGACTCGGCCGCCTTCTCCTCCGCCTCCTGAAGATTCTAGAGTTCCTAGTCCTGTTCGCGTCAACTCTCCTCCTGCTCCGAATCAAACGTCATCTCGCCAGGATGCGCCTGAGGTCTTTCCTGCTAATGCTGATATAACTCGGCCAGTAGATATTTCTACCGACCCTGCTGCCTCCTCCGTGAATCTCGAAGTTTCCCCCGAGATCCCTTCGACCCCCACAGCCTTTACTTCGACTCCGACTCCAGCCGAGGATACCAATATCTCGGCGCCCTCAGAAACCGTAATCCCTTCGGACCCCAAAGATGCCGCTCCGAGTGCCGAGGTAATAGCTCCTGCCGACGCCTCTTCTAAGGCAAGGAAGGTCGTCGTCACCAAGCCTCCCTCATCCCAGAAAGGGCTTGCTAGCTCTTCTCAGCCTACAATTGCTGATGCGCTGCGCAAGGGGGTTTCTTCTGCCAAGACTATTGTTACCCCGGCTGCTGATACACAGCTCGCTCTTCACAAGAGTCCCGCGACGGCGGTGGCTACTCAACATGTCCGAGGTAAAGTCCTGACTCGTACTGAGAGTGGGAACAACCTCGGCTCGTTGGTTGAGTATGCCAACAATTGGAATGCTGCTGATCAGCTCGAGGGCAATCCAAGCAGCCAGCCCTTTCAACTCTCCGACATTAGCAGTCGCTTACATCTGGCTGCCAAGATCGTTCTTGACAGCGACAAGATGAATGAGGTAATTGTTTTTATCGATGTTTGATTAATCATTCGAATGATATTATATATAATCTAGTCCCCGAAGCTTGCAACCGAATAATTTGTTATTCGTTTGGAAGTTTTATTAGACTTTGCCTGGTTCAATTTTGTCTTAGTGTTCGAATATCCATCCACCTAGGTCCGAATTAAGTTTTGCTTGATTTGGATCTGTCTGAGTTTCGAATATCCAGCCACCTAGATCCGAGTTAAGTTTTGCTTGATTTGGATCTGTCTGAGTTTCGAATATCCAGCCACCTAGATCCGAGTTAAATTTTGCTTGACTCGGATCTGTCTGAGTTTCGAATATCCAGCCACCTAGATCTGAGTTAAGTTTTGCTTGACTCGGATCTGTTTTAGTTTCGAATATCCAACCACCTAGATCCGAGTTAAGTTTTGCTTGACTCGGATCTGTCTGAGTTTCGAATATCCAGCCACCTAGATCCGAGTTAAGTTTTGCTTGACTCGGATCTGTTTTAGTTTCGAATATCCAGCCACCTAGATCTGAGTTAAGTTTTTCTTGACTCGGATCTGTTTTAGTTTCGAATATCTAGCCACCTAGATCCGAGTTAAGTTTTGCTTGACTCGGATCTGTATTAAGTTCGAATATCTTATTGCTATTTATTTTGTTGCTTAGGTTGCGCATGACCGGCGGACCGCAGAATTCCAAAGGCTGCTTTTCGCACATAAAAAATTGCAAGATAAGTATGAGAAGGTCATTCCTGTGGTGAAGAAAGCTGGTAAGTTAACAAACTTTTGCATTATCCCTAAAGCTCTTATTGTTTTGGACGTGAGGTGTTAGCTCACTTTGCTGGTAAATAGGTAACATCAACAATCTTAACATCCGTCTTGAGAAGAAAGTCAAGGCCCTGGAAGGTTAGTTACTCTTTTTCTTTACATACTTCCATTTGAAATGTGCATTGGGTTTCTTTTAACCCTTTTGGCTTTGGTAAAGCCGAGTTACAAACTTTTGCAGCGTCACATCAAGACTGCACAACTATGCCTGATATGATGCTGCATTTTTTAGAACAAGCCGCTACTCACTCGGCGCAGCTGAAAGAGAAAGACGATGAGATAATTCGCTTGCGCGCCGAGGTGGAGTCCCTCAAGCTCTCTCAGAAGTCTGAGTTAGAGAAAGTTGACCAGGAGTTCTCCGAGGAGAAGAATCGACTAGCTCTGCAATTGCAGAAAAATAAAGAACTCCTCGAGGCTGCCGAACTCAAGACACGGGCGATGAGCGAGGAGACCACTCTCTTTGAGAAAACCAAGGGTGACTGGGCTCAAGATCTTCAAAGAATGCTGACCTATATTCACCGTAAGCCTCTGACCATGGCCGAGTTATCTTTTTCCCTTTCTTACTGTTGACCGACGTACTTTTGTTTTGCGCAGACCATTTTCCAGAAGCTAAGCCCGTGAGCTCTAGAGCGGTGGTTAATGCTCGTGTGCGCCGAGGTGTTCCTGCTGATGCGAGCCTAGAATACTCGATGGAAGATTACTTGGTTGCCGTTGGCGCTGCCATTGGTTTGATGAAGATTATGGGCAGGGACTTGGTGCAAGCAGCCATTCGGGCCTACCATGTTCTCTGGCCGAATACTTCTGGGACTCCTGATATTGATGAGATCAAAATACTGGTGGAAAGATTGATGGCATCCCAAAACCAGTTAAATCTCTGGAGGGAATCCGCTGGACGAGCTGGTGCTGATATGGCGCTCACAGTTGTTATGTCATGGTATGAGGATATTTCCCTTGATACCTTGATAAATTTGCGCACTGGCTCCCGTTGGGTTGAAGATCCAGAATTCGTCGCTCGCCGACAAGCTCGCGCCTTCCAGCTTGTTGAGTATGCGGACGTGCATAACTGGATTGAAGGGCCGAGTTTCCTTTCTAACCCGGCGGATGAGGTCGAAGTTGAAGATGCCTCTGATGATAATTCAGTGGACCAGGGCGAGGATGAGGGCGACTCGGATACTTCTGGTGATTCCAGCGCAAGCTCGGATGGCAATGGCGACGCGCGATCCTCCTCCAAAGGGACTGGACATTCTCAAGCTCAAACTGATGTTTCTCAATAGCCCCGGGCTTCCTCCGAAGTCGCTCCTGGTTCTATGGAGGGCGAAGCAACTTCGGCCGAGGTGCCGTCTACCTCGGAGCACCCAGTACCTGACGAAGTCGCTGCCCCTTAGGTTTAAAAAACTCTAAGTCGTTTCTTATCCCCGGTATGCCGGGCGTATGATGTGTGTGACACAATTGTCCGACTCTCTGTGTGGTATGAACCTTTTTTGCCTTTTGCCGCTGAGGCACACATGGTTGTGATCGTTATTATTCTGTTTAAACTGATCCTGTTTGTTTAAATCTTTGCTTTGGTGGCCTTTAATTTCTTAAGTTCGAATTGTGTGTTTGCCTTTGTCGTACGGTAGTTTGGCGTCTAATATTGCCTGACCTTGATAAATTTGACAATTCAACCGTTCTGTTCTTGAATTTTATCCAAGTTGTAAATCTCGAAGCCCATATCTGGGGAGAACGAAATAATATCGCACTGGGTGCCAAAGTTTGATACCCATTTCTATAACAAGGGACAATTGTGGGGCAATTCCCTAATCCCTGCTCTAAAAATCGAGACTTAACATATCAATAAAAATGCGAAATAATATTGGGCAGTCCTCTAGTCATTGCTGGAGGTGCCGAGGTTTAATACATAACTCAGAAACAATATAGGATAGTCCCCGAGCCACTGCTCAAGGTGCCGAGGTTTAATACATAACCCAAACTCAGAAACAATATACGACAGTCCCCGAGCCACTGCTCAAGGTGCCGAGGTTTAATACATAACCCAAACTCAGAAACAATAAAGGACAGTCCCCGAGCCACTGCTCAAGGTGCCGAGGTTTAATACATAACCCAAACTCAGAAACAATATACGACAGTCCCCGAGACACTGCTCAAGGTGCCGAGGTTTAATACATAACCCAAACTCAGAAACAATATGCGACAGTCCCTGAGCCACTGCTCAAGGTGCTGAGGTTTAATACATAACCCAAACTCAGAAACAATATACGACAGTCCCCGAGCCACTGCTCAAGGTGCCGAGGTTTAATACATAACCCAAACTCAGAAACAATATGCGACAGACCCCGAGCCACTGCTCAAGGTGCCAAGGTTTAATACATAACCCAAACTCAGAAACAATATAGGACAGTCCCTGAGTCACTGCTCAAGGTGCCGAGGTTTAATACATAGTTGATACTTCGTCCTGAAGCGTTACTTTACAAAGTGTCATAGATGACTCCTACGAGTAAAATGGATGAAGTAAAGCTACGTTCCATGGTATTTTCGATTCTTCGCCGGCTTTGTCTGCCTTGTTCTTTTCTGGCGACTGAGCATCAATTAAGTAATACACATCATTGTGCAATGCTTTGCTCACGATGAATGGTCCTTCCCATGGGGGTGATAGTTTGTGCATGACGGCCGTGCGTTGCACTAACCAAAGAACCAAATCTCCTTCTTTAAACACTCTTGGATTTACTTTCTTGCTGTGATATCGTTCCAAGTCCTGTTGATAAATAGCTGATCTTGATAGTGCCAACTCCCTGGCCTCTTCTAGCAGATCGACATCATCTTGCCGAGCTATTTCATTTACCTCAGCGGTTGTATACTGGGTAACCCTTGGCGAGTCATGTATTATGTCGGCTGGAAGCACGGCTTCTGCCCCATATACTAGAAAAAATGGTGTATACCCTGTTGACCTGTTTGGGGTAGTTCTGAGGCTCCATAGTACTGCTGGTAGTTCCTCAATCCAACACCCTACCGACCTTTGCAGTGGTTCGACGAGTCGTGGTTTCATTCCGGACAATACTAGTCCATTAGATCTTTCTACTTGCCCATTAGATGCTGGGTGAGACACCGAGGCGACATCTAGTCTTATGTGTTTTTCTTGACAGAATCTAGCGAAGGCTCCTTCAGCAAAGTTTGTACCATTGTCTATAATAACACTGTGTGGGTAGCCATATCTCAGGATAATATCTTTGAGGAATTTTACTGCTGTGGGCCATCACAATTCTTTATTGGTTTCACTTCAATCCATTTTGTGAATTTGTCGACCATGACTAAGATGTGGGTCATCCCGCCCCGGGCCGGCTTGAATGGTCCCACCATATCTAAGCACCATACAGAAAATGGCCAAGTAATTGGTATCGTTTTTAACTCGGACGATGGCATATGTATCTTGCTGGCATATCTCTGGCAACCATTACATTTTTCCACCAGTTCTTTGGCCTCTTTCAACGCTGTTGGCCAATAAAACCCATGCCTGGATGCTTTGGCCACTAAAGCTCTGGACGAGGCGTGATGCCCGCATTCTCCTTGATGTATATCTAGGAGGATCTCCTGGCCTTCCGCCGAGTTCACACATTTTTGCAACACGCTTGTAACGCTCCTTTTATACAGCTCATTGTTTATTATTGTATAAGCTTTAGCTCTTCTCACTGTCTGTCTCGCCAATACCTCGTCATTCGGCAAAATTGCATCTTTAAGGAAAGAAAATATGGGTTGCGCCCATGTTGGTATGATTTTTTCTGCGGTAATTTCACTATCTATTTCCATATTTTCCGCCGACATAACTACCTTGGATTTTTCCATATCCATTCTTGCATCGGCCGGGTTCATTTTTGGAAATTCCGGGTTAGATCCCTTGTCAATTTCCATCGTCATACTATCTTATCTTGATTTTGCCGGAATAAAGATGGATTCGGACTCTGGTGATGGTGTTATTGATGGTTTCCTCAGGTGCTCTAGGGCGATACCTAGGGGAATTGATTGTCTGGTTGATCCGAGTTTTGACAATGTGTCTGCGGCGTCGTTTTCAGCCCGAGGTATATGATGAAATTCACATCCATCGAAGTATCCACTGAGTTTTTGCACATGAAACCTATATAAGGCCATATTGGCATCTAACGCATCCCAATTGCCTGAGACTTGTTGTACTACTAGATCTGAATCTACGTAGCATAAGATTCGGCGTATGCCAATCTCTTTTGCTACCTTCAATCCATTGACGAGTGCTTCATATTTCGCTACATTGTTTGATGCGGCAAAATGTATTTGCAACACATATTTCAGCTGATCTCTTTTTGGCGAGGTTAACACTATCCCCGCCCCCAAACCATTTCTCAGTTTGGAACCGTCGAAGTGCATCATCCAATAACTCGGATTTGGTAATGGTGGCTCATATTGTACCTCGGCCCAGTCCACGAAGAAGTCGGCCACAGCCTGAGATTTGATTGCATCTCGTCTATCGAATTGCGGAGCATAAGGTGACAATTCAATTGCCCATTTTGCTATTCGGCCACTTGCATCCTTGTTGCTCAATATGTCGGCTATGGGTGCTTCACAGATCACTTTGATGGGGTGCTCTCGAAGTAATGTTTAAGTTTCTTCGCTGACATGTATACCCCATATGCCATCTTCTGATAATGTGGGTAATTTTGCTTTGAGGTTGATAGTACCTCACTTAGGTAATATACCGGCCTTTGTACTGATTTGTCATCTTCAATTCGTTCCACCACGATCACAGCAGTTACTACTCTATTCGTGGCGGCTATGTAAAGTAACATAGGCTCTTTTGACAGTGGAGAGGCCAGGATTGGCGCTGTGACCAACATCTTCTTCAATTCATGGAACGCATTGTCTGCTTGTGGTGTCCAAATGAACTTATCAGATTTTTTCATCAGTTGATAAAGTGGTAATGCTTTCTCTCCCAGCCGACATACAAATCGGCTAAGCGAGGCGAGGCAACCTCTGAACTTCTGTACGTCATTCAGACATCTCGGCAATTCCATCCTTTCCACTGCTCTTATCTTGGTTGGATTGGCCTCTATACCTCGGCTAGATACGAGAAAACCGAGTAGTTTTCCAGCCGGTACACCGAAGGTGCATTTTTCCGGGTTAAGCTTCATTCGGAACCTTCTCAAGTTTGCGAAAGTTTGCCGAATATCATCCAATAGCGTTTTGCTTTCTTTGGTTTTGATAACCACATCATCTACATATACTTGTACATTTTTTCCTATCTGGTCATGCAGACATTTTTGCATACATCTCTGGTACGTTGCCCCTGCATTTCGCAGGCCGAATGGCATGGTGCGATAGCAATAAGCCCTGTACGGGGTAATAAACGCAGTCTTTATTTGATCGGCCGGATTTAACGGTATCTGGTGAAAACCAGAATACGCGTATACAAATGATAACAGTTCACAACCAGCGGTCGAATCAATGACCTGGTCTATTCTAGGTAACGGAAAAGGATCTTTTGGACACGCCTTGTTCAGGTTCGTGTAGTCAATACACATTCGCCATACAATGGCTACATTTGGATCATCCTTTTTCTTTTCTACTAGCACCGGGTTTAATAGCCAATCCGGATAAAGCACCTCCATGATGAACCCGACCGCAAGGAGCCGAGCTATCTCATCCCCTATTATTTTTCTCCTATCTTCGGCGAAGCGGCAGAGAGGTTGCTTCACCGGCCTTGCTCCTGGCCTTACATTCAGAGAGTGCTCAGCCAACTCCCTCGGCACACCTTGCAAATCCTGAGTTGACCATGCAAAGATATCCCGATTCTCACGGAGGAAGTTGGTGAGCTCACTTTCCTATTTAGCATCTAGGCCGGCACCAATGATGACGGTGCGCTCTGGGAACTTCTCATCTATCTGGAACTTTTTTGTTTCTTTAGTCGGCTGGAAAGAGACACTTCCACGCGGATTGGCCAATGCCGGCATATTCAGTTGTGCCGACTGAGCGAGGGCCGCTACCTCCTGAATTCTTCTTTTTTCTCTTGCTATTACCAATGACCCGGCCAGATTTGATCCGGCTGAAGCACATTCCATTGACTTCCTGTAATCTCCTGCTACTGTTATCACCCCTTGTGGTCCGGGTAACTTCATTTTCAAGTAAGTTATGTGGCAGCTGCTCATGAATTTGGCCAATGTCGGCCATCCGAGTAGAGCATGATAACAACTCTCTAGATCCACCACTTCAAACTCCAAATTTTCTGCTCTGCAGTTATCTCTTGTGCCGAATAACACATCCACTCGTACCTTTCCAATGGGTTCGCACGAAAGCCCTGGCACTATTCCATGGAATGTGGTTCTCGTGGATTGCAGCATATTCTGCGATATTCTGAGTTTATGGATTGTATCCTTGTACATGATATTGATACTGCTCCCATTGTCAATGAGTAGTTTTGAGAATTTCACATTAATGCTCGGTCCGACAAATGTCGGATCTAGTACGAGTGCGTATGACCCCGGATTCGGCATTATTTTGGGGTGATCCTTTATGCTCCAAGTTACTTCTTGATCTGACCAAGGCACATATCTTGGTACTGCCGGCATAACTGCATTTACTTCCATATGCCGGCGCTGTACACTCTGCCTGTCTTGTTGTTATGTTGTGAACACGCAATATGATTGATGATGTTCCCTGTAATCATTGCTTCCACTATTTCCTGGGTTCGTCCTTCCATCCGGACCCTGATTTATCACTTGATGCACTGCATCTCTCCGGTCCGAGTTATCATATCTCGGGGGAGGAGGTGGTAACATTAGTTGTTGTGCATTTGCTCCAGTCAACTGTGGCTGATGCTGCTGATGAGCCTGGTGGGATGTTGCTTGCATGCCCGCCGGGTTACCCATTGCATTTTTCATCCAGGCGCATTGCCGAGTTGTATGATTGGCCGGCTTGGCCGGGTTTGAATTATGAAATTTACACGGTTGATCTAACATAGACTCAAATGTGTACTTCGGCTTTCCTGCCATTGCTTCTTCTGTTCTGGTGTCCATTGTCTCTTCCCTTCATTCCTTGGTGTCCATTGTTGAGGACCGTTCTTTTGCCGCTGATTGTTTCCGTGACTCGGCTGATCTTGCACTACCGCTGCCACCTGATTTGAGCCATATCTATAATCCGGTCTTTCTTCTCTTCTTCTTCCTCTGAACTCATTGCTCCTTGATGACCCGGCCGCATCTCTTGCATATTGATCTTGATGTTCCCGATGATCTGCTGCCATTAGTTCTGGTTGTGTCGGATCTCCCAATGCATATGAATCCGCTATCCTGATGGTTTCTGCCAAAGTGGTTGGCATATCTCTTTGCAATCGCTGCCACAATACACTGCCATAGCGGCATCCTTGAGCGAACCAAGCTATCGCTTGTGATTCTATAACTCCCTCGCATGAATTCCTGAGATTACACCACCGAGTTAAGAATTCTCTATCTGTCTCATTCGGCCTTTGCTTGCACATGGCTAGCTGTTGCGGACAGTTTGGCCTTTTGTAAGTACTGGTGAAGTTTGCTAAGAAACATTTCTTCAAAATACAACCAACAGTTGATGCAGCCTAGAGGCAGATTATTCAGCCACACTCTGGCTGGTCCTTCCATCATTTGCGGGACATATCTTACTGCCCACCGCAAGTTTCCACTTGCTATTTTTACAGCTGTGGCATAGTCAATCAACCAATCCTGTGGTTTGGTGCTCCCTTTGTATGTTTTCATGCCTCTTGCCAGCTGAAAGTCCGGCACTGGCGGCTCTCCCATGATCCATGGTCCGAAACATGCCGGACCCGGTGGACCCTGCTCTTCTAACAACTCGGACCGGTACAGTCGGTCCAGTTTTACTCTTGCATCACTTGACGGCAAATCTCTGTACAGAATTCTCTCCTGCATTCCATATTGGTTATTTCCACCATGAGCCGCATATTCCATCTCGGAATAACCATCATTATACCTCTCATTCACCTGATTGTGGCGAGCTGGTCTCACTTCTCTTTCCTGCCGAGGTTCATATCTTGGTTGAGGATTGGGTGGCGGTTCTCTCATTCCTTCTGTCGGGGTATTATTCTCGTGATTTCCTCTTCCGAGATCTCCATTACCTCGGCTTCCGTTGCCTTTGTCGGCACGGCCGGGGTTTATTTCGCCACTGTTACCTCGGCTTCCATTGCCTCTGTTTTCATTTGCTTTTCCGGCTACTTCCGGATCATACGGAACAATTTGCTTATTTCTTTTTCCCGAAGTTACCGCTATGTCTTTCCGCGCATTGTTTCTGGGCGAGGATGTTGCTGCCACAGATAGGGCGGGTGCTGCACCAGCCGAATGAACCATTCGCGAGGCACCAGGCCTTGCCGGGTCTGCCCTGAGCATTTCTTCATTCTGCTGATTCGTGATGCGCACCAGCTCATTCACTCTTTCTTGTTGCTTCTGCCGGGCTTCGTCGGTCAGTCCTTCTAACTCTGGTGCAGCGGCATTTGCCGCTCTTAAGTTCTTCGTCGGGGTGCTATACCTCGGCAAGCCTAGATCAACTGAATCTCTCTTATGAGTCTCATGCTCTTTATTGATATCATCCATGAGGTTCTTTCCTCTCAATCTTAATTCATCAACCCGCTCGGGGGCGACATCAAGTTTATTTGCCCTAGCATACTCTCGCAGGGTCCTGTTTAAGAACTCCCGCAATGCCGACACCTTTTTTGCCTCTACCAGTACTTTTTGCCTGGTTTCTTCTAACTCTGCCTGAGCATTAGCCGGATCAAATATCGGTGCTACAGGTGTAGTCAGATTATCTATAGTTGCCTGGAGAACATTCTCTGGTCTTTCCAGAGGTGGACCTCTTACCCTTGGTGCCTTTGGGGTCGTCTCCTGCACCTCGGCTGGGTTGGCTGCTGAAGGATTTACCTTGGTGGTCGGTGGAGCTGCCTGCTTCGTGGCCATCTGCACACCCATCGTCGGATCCTTGCTTGATCCGGCGCCCACTGCTCCCGCCTGCACCCCGGCTGCGACCATCACCTCAACGCTGCTAACGGGGCGCTCTCCGCGCGGACCGTTTGCGGCGCTAAGGGGAGGCTCTCCTACAATAATAACCTGGTGAGGATAAACGCCGGAGGTGTCGATGCCGACGTAGATCTGGTGCATGCCCAAGTTGATGAAGACTCCGTTGCGCGGAGGGGTTTTTCCCCTGAAGCTGCTTGCGTTATCGCTGACATAGTCACAGAGATCGATTCTCTGGACCAAGCCAGAGACAACGCGCTCGCCAGTGTGGATGAAGTTTCCTGTCCGGATCATGACTCCAGCTAGCACCGCTGCTGGCCCCACGGTGGGCGCCAACTGCCCTTCTGCCACTCTGCGCCTTGTCCTTTGTGTTTGGCTCTGCCCAGATCCTTCATAGCTCGTGGCTAGGGTTTGACTATGAGCACTTCCTTCTCCTGCAAGCTTCTCGTTACTCGGCCCTGCCTTGCTTAACTCGGCTTGGCCTTCACCTGCATTCAGTTTATTCGGGCTGACCCAGCCGACTTACACAGTATGTCAGCCGGGTAACGCCTTGCTCTTCTCATAAGGGTCCTGCTCTTTCTTACCTCGGCCGACCACTACAGGATTCGGCCGATTTAGACAGTAACTCGGAAACTGGACGGGGAACTTCTCTCTGTCTTCCCCGTCTTTACCCTATCCGGGGTCACCTCCCCAACAGGGGGCGCAGGTGATTTAGTATGCATGAACGCGGGGCTGAATCACTGAGGCATTGATGCGAATTTACGCGAGCGATTATAGCCAGAAACGGTCGGCGAGGTGAGGGGCATGGTCATCGCGGTGAGGAAGATGATGAGGTGGCGATGGGGTCCGCTTGTCGGATAAAGAGAGAGGGGAAGGTGGGTCCAGTTAGTCAGCGACTGCGCGGTTAAGTTTTCTGGTGTGAAACGTTTTTCCGCGGGGAAAGAGGGAGTGGGCTGATGCTGGGCCAGATAGGTTAGCTGGGCTGGGCTGACCTCTTTCCATTTTTTTTGTGCTGTTTCATTTTTCTTTTTCTGTTTTCATTTTTTTCTGTTTTGATTTTGTTTAATCAATTCAAACATCTATTTGAATTCAAACTTCAATCAAACTTTGAGTAGATTTTAATACTGATAAATAATACATTCTAAAGTCAAATTTAGAATAATATATTTATTCTTTTTAGGGAATATTAATTAAAATAGGCTCTTGTATTAATTCAAATAAGATTTAATAATGTTTTTCAAATTCTATTTGAAATATAAATTCTTCCAAATCTTTTCAGTAGGTTTTATTTGTTTATTTGGGTGTCAAATAATTCACCTTGAATTATTAGGAAAATATTTAATATTATTATAAATCATTTGAATTGGGTATTTGTTTTAATTCCAATGAAATTAAATATAGTTTTAATTCCATAAATTTTATTTGGAAGATTTCTTTGATCTTATTTAAGTTAATTAAATAACTTTGATTTCACTTGGGTGAATTCCAATTTTATTTTCCCATGATTTAATTAATCATTTCTAATAGGGATTTTGTCTTTATTCAAATGGAAATGGAATTTGGTTAATGCCATTTTATTTAATTTGAAAATTCTTTATCCATTTATTTTATTTGGATTTGTATTATATTTATTCCATTTTCTTATGGATTAGGCCAAGATTTAATTTGGTCTTTAAATATTCCTTATTTAATCTTTCTTTCTTCATCTTATAAAATCCATATCTTTTTATTTATAGATCCAAACTTGGTGATTCCAATTTGTAAAATCTTATTTAATATTTATTTATCCTTTTATATATCTTTAGGATTATTTGCTCACCATTTAGTATGGATTTTAGATAAGTGCTTTATTAGCTTTGGAAATTTACTTTTCCTTATCTTCTTAAATTCATAAGATTTTATCTATGGCTCCAAATTGAGTGAAATCAATTTCTATGGTTTTATAATATTTCTATTTGTCATTCTTGATCATTGGTAAATGTTTGTTGACAAATTTTTATATGGCTCAAATTCATAGGCTTGGAGATAACTTGGAAATGATTTTATTCTATTAGGGTTAGGGTTTTGGTTTAACTTTTCCAAGTGTTTAAATTTCAAGATACATTCATTGAGGAATGCATTTCACTTGATTTGAATTTAGTTGGATTCAAACATTACTCAAGTTTTTCAAGATGATATTTTAAGTTTCCATTTGGAATCAAAAAGTTTATTTTCACCCTAAATTTCAACAATTATTTATTTTGTTTATTTATTTTTCACATTACAAGATTTGGAAAATCTTGGGATGTGACAGATATAAGGCATTACTTTTGGGATGACGCATATTTATATAAAGAAGGAGTAGATGGTATTATCCGAATATATGTTCCAGAATTTAAACAACAAGAGATATTGAGAAAATGTCATGGCAGAGCTTATGGAGGACATCATGCTGGGGATAGGACCGCACAAAAGGTTTTACAATCTGGATTTTATTGGCCTACCATTTTTAAAGATGCAAGGAAGTTTGTCTTATCATGTGATGAATGCCAATGAGTAGGTAACATCTCTAGACCTAATGAAATGCCTCTGAATTATTCTCTTGTTATTGAACCTTTAGATTGTTGGGGATTTGACTTTATGGGGCCTTTTCCTCCTTCAAAAGGGTATACACATATTCTTGTTGCTGTTGACTATGTTACAAAGTGGGTAGAAGCCATACCTACAAACAGTGCTGATGGTAAGACCTCTTTGAAAATGCTCAAAGATGTCATTTTTCCTAGGTTCGGTGTGCCTAGATATCTCATGACTGATGGAGGCTCTCATTTTATTCATGGGGGTTTTAGAAAAACTCTCGCTAAGTATGATGTAAACCACATAATAGGTTCATCTTATCACCCTCAAACTAGTGGGCAAGTAGAACTTTCCAATAGGGAAATCAAATCTATCTTGCAGAAGACTGTCAATAGGTCTAGGAAAAATTGGTCTAAAAAGTTGAATGACGCTTTGTGGGCTTATAGAACTGCTTATAAAAATCCTATGGGGATGTCTCCTTACAAAATGGTCTATGGGAAAGCTTGTCACTTGCCTTTAGAATTAGAACACAAAGCTTATTGTGCAGTGAAAGAGTTGAATAGAGACTTTAGACTTGCTGGTGAGAAAAGTCTGCTCGACTTAAGTAATCTAGATGAGTGGAGAGGTGAAGCTTACAAAAATGCTACGCTCTTTAAGGAAAAAAGTAAAAAGATGGCATTATAGGAGAATTATCAAAAGGGAGTTCCATGTTGGTGAGAAATTTCTTTTGTATAGGTCTCGTCTCAGATTATCAAGGAAGTGTACCGTTCAGGTGCCATCAAAATTTCTTCTCTAAAGGATGACACAACACAGGTGGTGAATGGTCAAAGACTAAAACATTATATTTCTAAAGATTCTTATAACGAAGATGTTGATGTTATTCAAATGATAACTCCAGAAGAATTTATCAGAAGCCACCAGAAACTACAGAGTTCATCCTTGAATAGGTAAAAGTGGTGAAAACAGAAGGTTCGTGAAACCCCTATCTTTTTATATTTTTGATGTTTTTAATACATAAGTGAAGTTACGAGACAAAACTAGAGAGGAAACGGAGCCCGGGGTGGACAAACCCACCCCAGGCGCGGGCCTATCCTGGCCGCGCCTGAGGGGGGTGTTCCACCCCCGAGCTCCGACTCCGCCTCGTTTCCATGTCAAAACCTTCCTTATGCATTGAATCTTCATAATATATAACCCCCCGGGTTCCTCGAGGTTCTTGCATCGTGTTCTCGTCGTGTTTTTGTTTCGATCTATTTCTGTCAGGAAAATTCTCAGATTTGGAGCCTCAATGTCTTCCTTTGGGTCACCCACGGAGGATTCCTCTGCGGACGTTCTCAACCCATACATGTGTGAGTTGAGGATTTATCCCAAAGAGTTGATCCTCAAAGAGGGGAATGTACAGATGAAAGAAGTTCAAGGCCCTAAAGGAGAAGGCAGTCTGGAAGACAGCATGGAAGCATTGGAACAAGAAGTTTTCAGGTACAAGAAGATGGCAGAACGCGAAGTGGATATTATTCACAAGATAAGTTCAGAACTCATCACCAAGCACGAGGGAGAATTTGCTGAGCTCCAAGAAGAGATCTTCTCACTTCGTCAGACCACCAATCAATTGCAAGCACAGCTCTATGACATACAGGATCAAAACTGTGAGTTTGAGGCTAGATTTGATCGCATAAGCTCTGCTGCTAGTTTCGGGATTGCAGAGACAAGGACATCCTTTTTGGATGGGGAACCATTGCCTTGGAAGTTTTATGATGACAAGAGAACACCACCACCACCGAAGGAGTAATTCGTCATCAGGTTTGGCATCCCCTTGGCTTGTTCCAAGCTTGGGGGAGTGCGGCGGTATCACCACCATTATCTTTTATATTTTACCTTTTTAGTGGATTCATATCTGTGGTATAGAAGTTATTTTATAGTTTGGTTTGCATGTGTAAGTATCTCTCCATTAGTTGATTATCTATGTATCCCTTAGTGTGAGTGCCTTTATTGAATATTAATGAGAAGTCTCATCTTTTACCTTTTTGCACTTCTTATTTTAGTTTGCAATCTCTATTATATGATGGATCTTGTTGATCAGTATTGGCACCACTTTGGGATCATCAAGTGGATCTAAATTGGTTTTGTTAAACCGAGTTCTAGTCAGTGGCTTTAGTTTGAAAGAAAAAGAAAGAAAGAAAAAGCTTACAGGTATTTGGTATCATTTGTTTTCTTTCTTGTTGGCTCATAAGCTTAGTATTCTTTATTTAAGCTCGTTTGTGTCTTCAAGGAATATTGCATGTTTGGCTTTATTACTTGTATGTTTTATTGTTTCTTTCAACTCTCTTGCTTGCTACCCAGCCTTGCTAGCCAAAAACCCGTTTTGAGAAGGCATACTTCTCATGTTTCCAAAATCCTTTGAACCCAAAACTTTTGCCACTTGTGTCCACCATATCTGCCTACTAGATTTTGCTATTCCAAGAAAATTCTCAAGATTCATCTACCTTTCGAATTAAAAAGTATTTTTTATGTGAAAACTAGTTAGTAAAGCTCTCACGAACTTGATGGCATACCTTGTTTCCTTGCCCCTAATAGACTTGAACAATTGTGAACATCGAAGTTGTATATGCTTGCATCTATACGTTGGAATTAGCAGAACCGTGCTGTCACGAGGAACGTTTTCAACATTGCACTTGTACTCTGTACACAGTTGATATCGTGCTCTTTTGTCTATGGATGTAAACGATGTGAAATAAAAAGGGAACTTGTAAGTCCATGGAGTTTGTATCCTGTGTTAGAGAAACGCCTGGGCCGCTAGCCTAAGCCATGCCTAATCATGGTGGAAACTTGCAGCATCACCATAGTGAGCCATCTATGAAGCATCCTCAATAAAAAGCTATGCATATAGTAAAAAAAGATCGTTGAGATGCTCATTGTCTGATTGCCTTGTCATTTTGGTTATCGGAAAGCTCCTGTACCATGTGCAAGGGGTACCCCGTTGGTGGTTCTCAATGATATGCAAATACTTACAATGACAAGAACTTACCTGGGACCAAAGTTGAGTATGCATGAGGAGTGGCCCTCATATTCAAGGAACATGAGATTGACAACTTATATTTCGTCAAGCATATACTCAATCTTTGTTCACTTTAACCTTAATCATCTCAAGATGCTTATGATAGGGGCAATGAGGGCTCAAATCTAGTAAGTACCATAATCTTTTGGAAGCTCTTTATGACTTGTAATCCCTGCTACCCTCTAAGAAGGGACCTTTCTCCCACTTCCAAGTTGAGTCAGTAAACCTACTTCCTCTCTTTCTCCAGCAAGATTTTGAGTTGTTGTGTTTCAAGAATTCATATGGTGATGTATTCAATCATGTTCTCTATCTTCCTTGTTTGCACAAAACTCTTATCTATTGAGTATTACATTGAAAGCCTTCACTTGTGAAAAACCTTTTTGAGCAAAGAGTGTTCCTGTTTTGAAACTTCTACAAAAAGCTTTTGTGAAACTATTTGCCAGGTGTTCTCTGACCAAGAACAAGTTTGCCAATTCCAATTATGATTTATCTTTATGCATCTCTATTGTGACTGCTGTACTTGGTTGCAAGCTAAGTTATATATTGGCGAGTTGCTTTCTTCTATGAGTTGTGCAATGGTAAGTGTGATGCTTCTTGTTCGTATTCTTTTATCGACACTTCACTCCATAAACCTGTGGACATGTTGACTGAGCTCAGTTTTTGCTTGGGGACAAGCAAAGTCTAAGCTTGGGGGAGTTGATACGCCCAGTTTGCATCACCATTCTATATCATAATTTACCTCTATTCATTGATATTTCTCTTATTATGAGGTATTACTTATGGCTTTTCATCTGTTTATACATGTTGGATGATTCTTGGAGGATGGACTGCCAGAGTCTGGATTCTGATGGAAAAGAAGGCGTTTCGGTGGAATTTCGCAAAGATCAGAAAAATACCAGAAAAATATGGAAACATATTATTTTACCAGAGGACGAAGGAAGCCAGAAGGAGGGACAAAGTGGGGCCTCAGGGGGCCCACACCCCCCTAGGCGCGGGCCCACCTGACCCCGCGCCTAGGGCAGGTGTGGCCCACCTGCCCGACCTCCGACTCCGCTCCTTCGCCTATATCTTCCCTTCAAAACCCTAAGGCTCGGGGCCGACCACAGATAGATTTCCACTGCCTCTGGGGGGCGGAAAACACCAAGAGAGAAAGATCTCTCCGGCAGACAGATTTCTGCCGGGGGAATTCCTTCCCGAAGAGGGGAGACCGTCGCCATCAACACCGTCATCAAGCTAGGCTTCATCGGGATCATCATCATCATCCACACCATCATCTCCACCAGCACCATCATCTCCACTCCATCCCGCTATATCAATTGTGTTGGATATTGCTTTAGTTCTTAGGGGAAACTTTCCCGGTATTGATTACTACTGTAGTTGATGCTTGTGAGTGCAACCATTGGATTATTGTTTATGTTCAGATTGTTATCCATTACCATATCATCTTTGATCTTGATCCATATGATGTCTTGTGAGTATTTCATTTAGTTCTTGAGGACATGGGAGAAGTCATGTTGTTAGTAGTGAATCTGTGATGAGTTATTATTCAATGGTTTAGTATTTAAGTTGTGGTGCTATATTTCTAGTGGTGTCATGTGAACGTCGACTACATGATACTTCACCATTTATGGGCCTAGGGGAATGCATTGTGTATTTGGCTACTAATTGTGGGGTTGCCGGAGTGACAGAAACCTGAACCCCTGTTAGGACACCTTTGCACAAGGGAGCGTAGGATCTCAGAGTATAAGGGTGTGGTTAGATTTATATCTTAATTACTTTCCTATAGTTACGGATGTTTGTAGGGGGTTTAATCACAAGTATGTATTAGTCCTAGGAAGGGTGGTATTTAGCATAGGTTCACCCACACAACACTTACAAACACCAGGGAAGAGTACTGAGTTATTTGAAGCGAAAGCACTTGACAGAATTCCTATGTGTCCTCGAGAACGTTTGGTCCTTATAAGTATTTCCACCGTCTTGTCCTTTGCTAAGAAAGGATTGGGCCACTTGCTCCGTTTGTTCGTTACTTCTGTTACTTGCTCCTTGTTTTGTTTCCTTGTCAGAAAACCACTAAAATCCGTTTGCTACGTAATCACAGGGATTTCCTGCTCCATACCACTGTTTAGCACCTTCTGCTCCTCGTTGGGATCGACACTCCTATTTATTGAAAGTACTACGATACACCCCCTATACTTGTGGGTCATCATTGAGTCACCACTTATTCTATGAGCACCTTCTTGAGAGCATAGTTGTCATTCTTCTGTTTGTTCCAAAACTTGGTTAATTATGTCATTACTTTGATGCTTGTATCTCTGATATCTTTACCTCTAGCCTTCACTTGAACTTCAGAGGTGCCTTGGCATTTATGTTGTGCTCTACAAACTAAGGCAAGCGAGATACCACTCTATCATACATTTTTATGAGCATTGTCATATTGTTTATGTTTATGTTTCATGCTGCTTATTATTATTGAGTTGGAATCTCTTCATAGCTTGCAATGACTATTGAGTAGAGGTAGTTGCACACTCTTTATTATGAGTTGTTTAAGTATCTGCTCCTGTGCTAAGAATATTTACATCATATGAAGCAAATGTGTTCGTGAAAGTTCATTTATCGCACTCAGTTTTCAACTGAATTGCTTGAGGACAAGCAATAAGCTAAGCTTGGGGGCAGTTGATACGTCCAAAACGTATCTACTTTCCCGAATAGTTTTGCTATTGTTTCTCCTCTAAACTTGTGTGATTTGGATACAACTAACATGGACTGACATTGTTTTCAGCAGAATTACCTTGGTGTCTAGTTTTCGAGCAGAAAATCAACTATCAGGAAAAATCCCGGAAAATATGCCAAAAATCCTATTTCACCAGAAGATGCACGGAGCCAGAGTACGAGACAGAGTGGAGGCCTAAGGGGCCCACACCCCTTCCAGGCGCGGGCCAGGCCTAGCCGCGCCTGGGGGGTGCGGCCACCTTAGGAACCCCCTCGGCCTCCCTCTTCACCTATAAGAAGCCTCTTGACCTAAAAACCGAGCGGGGTTCGACGTTTTTCGAGAAAGAGTTCCGCTGTGTCGCCACCACCAGAAACTGCGATTCAGAACCAGAAACTCCGTTCTGGCACCCTGCCGGGACGGGGAATTTGGAGAGGATCATCGCCATCGTCATCACCAACGCATCTCCATCAACCACTGATGTTTCCCTCATCCATGAGTGAGTAACCCCCCGCTGTAGGGTTGGGGATGGTAGGGATTGGATGATTTCTATCATGTAATCAAATAAGATCTGTTAGGGCATAGTGCCTAGTATCTCTATTAGTGCTATTTGACTTTGTTGCAACTAGTTGTGCTTAATGCTTGTCACTAGGGCCCGAGTGCCGTGATCTCAGATCTGAACTGATGATTGAATCATTATGATAGTATTGTTTGTGATCTTATCTGCAAGTTGTGATCTTATCTATTAAAAGGAGCACCTTAATTGCTAGTAGTTCCCTAGAGGCCCCGCTGCCACGGGCTGGCTAGACAGAAGATGTTGTGCAAGTTCTCATTGCGAGCACGTATGACTATATATGGAGCACATGCCTAGGATTGTTTAGTACTTGGATGCTTGTTATTATTTATCTGTAGTGCCCTAGATCTTGAAGTTACATGTTTAGACTTGTCCATGCAACGCCCGTCCATCCATCCCTATGTCTACCGCACTCGAATCCTACTGTTTGCTACTACTGTTACTATTTCTCCCGTTTTAACGCTGTTGTTACTTTGCTTTTGCTACTACCAAACTGTTGCCACTGATAAACTTCTATGAGCAAGAACTATTTCTAGGTGCAGCTGAATTGACAACTCAGTTGTTAAGGCTTGCAAGTATTCTTTGACTCCCCTTGTGTCGAATCAATAAATTGGGTAATACTACCTGCGAAGACTGTTGCGATCCCCTATACTTGTGGGTCATCACTTACCTGGTAGTGCCTTCCGACCTGAAATTCATGCCCTAGCCCCTCTGGTGTGCACCAGAAGGGACAAAGGTCTTAATGCAGCGACACCCTCCGCGCGTTGTGGCTGTGCCATCCGGAGGGGATCCCTCATCCCGAGTGCGCTTCGCTTGAGACGCTTCGGGAGGGTTCATCTCACCAGAAGAGCTGTGAGACCGCGCAGCACCCATCGCGGTAGACCCTGTGAGGCCAGAGGGTAGGGCCGAGACCTGAGGCTTCGTACCCATGGGATTCGAGTGCGGCCCCGAGTGCCCCGGGGGAAGGATTCCCCACTCATTGAACTGGGGGACCGAGGCAAGGATCTCCGCCTTGCGAGGATCGAGGTGGAGGGGCTGAACCCTCTTGAGGAGCTCGGCAATGGCAGAGGTGTGCAACAACTCATGGAGGAAGTCCGCGAGCATTGTGTGCAGCAGCTCGTGGAGGAAGTCCACGACCACTATTCATCCATCAGGAGCCAGCAGTTCCAGAAGTCCTTCACGCGCTTTGACCATCCTATCGGGAGGCCGAATGAACCCTCCTTCACGAAGGAGGCGCAACCGACCACCTGAGAGGTGGAGGTCAGACGAAGGGCATACATGTGCCACAACAGCGCCGCCGAAGGATTTACCCCCCACGAACATCTTGCACCAGCACTCAAAGATGGCGAGGGTAGGGGCAGAGTTGGGCTGCAGGTGAAGGGCGCAGATCTGGTAGTGCTCTAGCACCGCCATGAAGAATGGGGAGAATGGCGGGACTAACCCCGCTATGACGGTGTGGTAGAAGAACGGGCACACTGACCTAGAGAGGTCAGACGGATCTATTGATCCCGGATACACTCGGGTCACGCCCCACTCATTCCAGTTCGAGGCGAACTGCGAGCAGCACCGGTCAAGACCGACATCGGTTTTGATGGTGGAAGGCATAAGGGCCTCCCCCATCTCCTCTTCCTCATCCTCTACCTGGGAGGGGTCGACAGAAGACTGCTTCTCCTTCCTGAAGGTCAAGTCTCCCCGGTGAGACATCGTGCATGGTGGGCAGGAGCAGATGCACGAAATAAGAGTGGGCGACTGCGACAAGGCGAAAGGGGGGACGGATCTCGTCCTATGAGGGAAACGACTCTTATAGCCCGATATCCAACCCGCAAGGGAACGTGCCCCTTTCGAAGGGACGCCTAGGGACCTGAAGTGACACACATCATGTGTAGCACCAGTCATCAATAGTGACACACATCATGTGTAGCACCAGTCATCAATATGGCTGTTAAACCCTTCGTCATCGAGCACGAGACGCGCCAGTCCAACGGCCAGGGGCTACTATCGGATACCTAGTACAGGGGGTACCCTGATCCGTCCATGACTGGGCCGCAACCAGCGGTTGTACATGCCTCGTGAGGATGGCAAGAGGCTACCCTCACGAGGGACGCCACTCAAGAATGTCCCCTTGGAGGGCCCGGAGCAAAGGCACCTCTGGAGGACCACAAGCATCCCTACGGGAGAGTACGACAAGGCCAATGGTGGCATCGGATACCACCGCGAGACATTCCTGAAGGCGTAACCGGGTCAAAGGCGCAGTAGGTGGGGTCCCGCCAGGAGGACAGCCCCTCTCCCTGCTTTAGCGCACCAAGAAAAAAGGAGGTACGCCGAGACACCAGGGATGACGGGAGCGGAAGCTGTAAAGGTGTTCTGAAGATGGTGTAGACACGGTCCACGCAAAGTAGTCTCCTAGACCGGGATCTCTAGGAGCGGCACTTTGGACGCTCTTCCTGCCCAAAGGCAGGTGAAGAGGCCCGACGCTGCCCTATATAGAGGCTCCCCCTCCTACCTTAGAAGGGATCGATCCCCTGCGATCTAAACCCTAGACATCTCACCACCATTGTACCCTCGCGAAGCCAAGTGAGCAATAGAACAAACCAGAAGTAGGGGCTTTACCTCCTTATGAGGGTCCCGAACCTGGGTAAACAACACCGAGTCACCTCTTTGCAGTGATTCTTGCTTCGCCGTTGCCAACATCATTGAGGCTCCATGATAACGCATATTCAACCCTCTCACGAACCAAGGGATCGTTGGACCCTAGTTCCTTCAAGGGAAAAATCTCCGACAAGAGGAAATATAACATATTACAAAATTTAGGGAAAACAACACATATAAGTGGAAGAGATGTTATTTTGAGAGTTTATTAACTTACATTCCCAACATTGTTCAACAATTCCCTTATGGGGGATTTTCTCTATGAATTTGAATCATTGTACTCTTCCTCGTTCATTCAAAAAGTATCCGGCCAACAATAAGAGCTTTGCCATAATTCTATAAGCATGCAACATAATAGAACATTTAACATGTGTGAGATTGACATGTTACATTAAGTTGGGGAGAAAACATAATATAACATGTATAAAATGTAGAAAAACTTACGGGTGTTCTCGGATCACTGTTACTAGACTTTTTTAACTTCATGTGATCTTGGCTTGCTATTGTTATTTCTGGAGAAACCTAGAATAAACAAAAAACATATTTTACAAAAGTTAGAAACCTACTTTTTAACAAAATTTTCATAAATAAGAGCATCAAAAAATAGTTTCATAGGAAAAATTGCATACAGAAAACTTACAAGATCTACATAATTGTGTGGTTGTTTCATTACTCTTGTTTGGGAAAATGTGAGACCGGTATGGCTTGGCTCCCTTTGAGCGCATTGTACTGTTGTTTGACAATCATTGTTTGTGTTCTCCTTCACATTACAGAGATGAAACACACATATTAAAATTTAACGACTTTATAAGAGCATAAAATTCTTATAAATTTAAATATATAGAGTACTTACAATGTTCAAGTTGTGATCTGAACTATATTTGATGGGACTTCTGTGGGGACTTGAATTCCCATTTGAATGATCTTTACTTGCACAAATCATTTCCGATTCCTTGCACTTCAAAATTTCTACCTGAAAAAAACAATATACAAATTAACAATTAAAATAAAACATATTTATTATCACATACTAAAATTTAAAAATACAAGTTAGTACACATAAAAAAAATAGATGTTCATATCTTATACCTCGCACGTTTCATTATATGTATAGTCATCCATCTCTAGTGGATGATACAATTCAGGCTTTTCAAAAGGTTTGCCATTATCATCCACTAGCACAGTGGCCCTCGCATTGCGAGGGCATCCTCTTTTAAGCAGTTGATTTTTTAGTTATAAAGGGAATCCTCTTTAGGAGGTTGAAAGTATTTTGGCAAAAAATTCACTATATACTTTTTCTTAAAGGAAAAAAAATTCAATATATAATATGATTCCATATCGTATGCTAATGAAATAGCATGTCTAAAGCCTCTTTAAGAACATCATACCAGGGACCATGAGAATCAATCTCTGGTTGTACCAGCATAAAAGTGTGGGCACAACCTTTATATTTTCTGAATTGATGTTATTTGTGCAAGAGGAAGTATGGTGTATAAGTAGTAATCATAGCATCATGATATGGTATGTGATCATAAACAATATAAAGTAAGTACAAAGAGAGATTGATTATGGGATATTATTAACTCTTTATGGGAAGAAGCTTATATCTAAAAGGGGGATACATGGGGCTTCCCCCACGATAATGTAGTTCAAAAAAGGGGATACATAGCCGGAAACCTTATGAATAGATTTTCCAATTATTTAGATCAATAGTCAATTGAAAACAACAAAAAATTGTAAGGTTACAGTCGTAAGAAGCACCAAGAATTGCCAACAAAATAAAATTAGAAAAAGTACCTTTTACTTTTTTTCTACTAAAAGAATATGGGATATAAAATTCATATCAGGGCCATCACTTACACAATTAGATAAATAAGTATGAAGCAACAACACCATTACATATAAGAACGACCTTGTTCTTCAGGGCGCAAATACCTTATTGCTAGGATGTTCAAAGTGTAGAGAAAAAATATTCATTCTATATATAAGAAAGTTCATGAAAACTTGAAGAGCAAGACTGTGTAAAAATAACTTAAAATATCCATGGGGAAAAGATAATTATAGATTCTTATAGCTAAAATAAGTATTCCCTCAGTCCTAAAATATATGAAGTAACTTTATGTAGACAATCATATATATACAAACTAAAACACGTCTAGACATATGCATAACACTAGTGCACAACAATGCCTCTAACACCGGTTCATACCACCCTCTAACAGCGGTAATAGAACCCCGATATTGAGGGTTCGGTGTTAGAGCCCCCCCTTTAACAGTGGTTCTTATACGAAAAGCTGTTAAAGGGTGGCGCACATGAGGGATCCGTAGAGCTCAGGCCACCCCCCTTTAACACCGGTTCGTAACACGAACCGGTGTTAAAGGTTCTCTGCCACGGCAGGAAAATGGCCTAAATCTCTGCCGCGGCAGAGTTCTACCGCCGCCCTGTTTTGGGCAGATTTCTGCGGCGCGGTGGGGACTAGGGGGGAGGGGGATCGATCTGGAGAGGTATACACATACATCGTCAGTACATATGTACACCAATAATTAAGCAACTATGATTATGCACAAACATCGTCATTGTGGTATTCTCCGTACACGTTCAAGCATCAAGTACAAGACAAACACGTTCAAGCATATATAGAATATAACATCTCCGTACACGTTCATTTTAAATATCTAAAGAGTTCTCCGCCAGACGTGACGACCTCATCAAGTATGAACCCGCCAATTCCTCTTGAATGGCTCATACGCGGTCAAATGGTAGGAGTTTGTCCCGCATCCGTCGATCAAAATATATATGAAGAATGGGGTCAATATATATAAGAATGAAACTCAACACAACTGATGGTAATAAAATAATATTGTGTACTTCGTTTATTTACTCTAAGTTGTTCTAGTATGGCTTGTCCCGTCGCATATATCGTGTTGCGAATGAACTCGCAAACGTAGTATTCACATAAGTTATTGCCGGCTCCCTGCTATGCGTACTTTACGAGAATAGAGAGTTCAATCAAAATAATAATCAATAAAGCATGATATAATAGAATTGAAAGCAGAATCAAAGAGATACGCAGACCTAGCTGGCTAGTATTACTTACATTTTGATCTACAAATTTTAGTTCTTCTGACCATTCACCCACGGCCCTGCCCGTGAACCTTTTCCAAACCCTGTTCGGCAAAAAAATGGATAAAGGAGTAATTAATACTTGTTGTCACGAAAGTTGCCGATCTAGTGCAATAATATGATTGAAAATACCTCTGGAGCATCACTTTAAATTCTGCCCATAGCTCTTTGTCTTTTCGTGCCGAGTCCATGACAAGGACTTTTACTACGTCAACTTGAATGACTAGCAGAATAAAGTGGAACCTGCGCATGCATAACCCATCATCAGTTATACTTAACATCGAGTAATCTGAAACAGAATATGTACAAGAGAGGATAACACTCACGAGAAGTTGTAAGGCAATAGTATTTCCCTTTTGGTTTGTTGTCTCAGTAAAGACCTTAGCAAGAAATATTCTATTTGCCCGATTTTGTGTTTTACCACTTGTTCATGAACTCTATTTGGGTCAACGAACACAATGTCAAAAGGGCCTTCTTTCATGCATTCCATAACCTTTTTCCTGCATAATAGTATATACATATATGGTGAGCATATATATACATTCAATTAATGAATTGAATGAGCTGAGATAGAAATTATAGAAATAGTACTTACACACAATAAAGGCTGATGGTAGCTTTGTCGAGTTCCTTCTGATTGAATAAAAAATGCAAGTCTTGAATGTTGAAGGTGATCTCATCGTCTCCGCACAAGAAAACCTGATCTCTTATATGCGTCGTGATCCATTCTTCCTTTCTCGTCTTGCAGAAATCAAGGTACCACTTATGCAAGTTTCGCATCTTTGTTGGTAGATTCTTGAGCTCCTCTTTCTTGACGAGATTTTTCTCGTACTTCCATGGTTGTATGGGGTTGACATCGCCTTTGGGCAATTGGTCTCCCATGATGTTCAAGTATGCAATGTAAGTCATCCCCATCTCATTGTCCTTTCTTTGTAGCTCTTGCTCATAATCATTTACAGGAGGAGCTATCCGTGTATCGAACACTTGGAGCGAGGCGCACGATTGGTTTTCCTGCTCTCTGAGCTGGGGAACTGTTTTCCGGGGTTCATGAATACTACTTTCAGACTCCCTCTGCCTTGCATCCCCCTTTATAATCTGGCACTCGTAGTCCGGCACAAGTGGGGGTTCAAGTTTCAAAAGATTATTGTAAAACTTCTCCACCACCGCCGGATCTAGTTTCTCCTTTGGCTCGGCCCGTTTAGGTGCAAAGAATTTCTTAACCTATTCTTCCGCGATCCTCTTGTTCTCCTTGTTGCTGCGATTCCACGGTAATACCAGTAATGGCTTGGTGGAAGGCTGTGAGACATAGTTTTTTGAACTCTTCGGCGTACGGTTTCCTGCAGATTTCTTCGTGGTAGTAGTACTAGTGCTCTTCGTGGTAGTGCTCTTCCGCTTAAGCTGACACGCCGGAGATGGCTGACGTGCAGGAGATGGCTGAAGCAGCGGAGACAACCGACGCAGCGGAGACGACACGGGAGTATTCTGATGACCCGGAGACGGCTGAGGCGGCTCAGATTGCTGACGCTGCGGAGACGGCGGGGGAGCCAGTGGCCTCCAATTTGGAGCACGATGTGTTCCTTCTTCCAGGGAATAGTTTTCACTGCAAATTTCAATTGAGTATCCCCTTCACCTGTAGCATGGTCAAGTTGTTCTTCCTCATATTACTTCACAACCTCATCCATCCCGACAACAGCATAAACATCTGGAATCGGTCGGCAGTGGTAAGTTCCACCAGGTATAGGAGGTAAGGCATAGCCGACCGCCACCTTAATGGATAAGCCCATTAATCTCACATGTAGCTCAGCGTGTTTTCTCTTCGTGATCGCATCCACGGGGTATCAAGGACCCGCCATTTTAAGCGTGGGCTACACGTTCTCCGTGGAAGCCATGCTGCTTTTCCACGCAGAGTCTAGGCCGCCGGCAGCTTCCAATGCAGGCTCTTTGTGCCGCTAAGATGGTCGGTAGCTTGCTGGCTATTTTGTGCGTTCACTTGCGCCTGCAGCGCCATAAGTGCATGTTCTATCTGTGTCATTCAGTCTGTACGCTCTTTTTATTTTCTGCCGCGCCATCTGTAAGAATCGCCCCACGCGCCAAACCCATCCTTCCATGTCATACCCCCTGTGCCTCGTGCTAGTCCAGGGTGTTCTTTTTTACCGATGGCGTGTGTCAACTGGTCATTCTCTATGTCAGGATGGAAGGTCCTGGCGGCTGTTTCCTCGAATGCCGTGATGACTTCATTGATGGGTTTGGCAAGAATTTTTGGGAAGATACACAATCCCGTTTCTGGGTCCAACTTTGCCCTGATTCCGTAGAACCAAGTCTTTGCATGTAGCTCTCACCCCTCTATCTAGGGTGTGATCCTTCTATCACACAGGGCCTTCTCAGCTTCCTCCCACTTAGGCCTCTGAGATATGTAGCCACCTTACCCCGTCCTCTGGTGATATTCCTTCTTTTGGGAATTTAGCGTATTGGTTTCTGACCTCTTTGTAGCTATAGCACCTTCCTTGTACACCACAAATTCGGGCCAGTGAGATCATATCTTCGCATAATATGCGTCTTCGAAATCTGGAGTCTCGCCAGCTTTGACAAATTTGTTTAATTTTGTCTTCTAGTTGCGGAAAGCTTCAGCCATCTTCTTTAGAGTCCACTCTTTGACCTTTTCCTTTATAACCTGTTTATTTTCATCCTCCTCTGGCAGTAGGTTGAAATTTAGCAACAGCGAAGTCCAAAGCGTTTCTTTGGATCTTTTATCGACAAAGGTGGCATCGCCCTTCTTTGGCTTATTCCAATATTCAATTGTGATTTGGTCCCTAACAAGAACTCCATCCTGACATATAAATTTGTCTGCGGCCTTCTTGGGCTCCATCGGCCTTCCATCAACACGGACTGCTTCGATGGTGAACTTTGCACGATCTTTTAACCGATGGCCCGTGCCTTGCTTGCTCTTTTTCGTAGAAGAAGAATGTTGCTGGCAGGTTGATCCAGAGGGCTAAAATAAGAAAGAAGCATTAATTAATACATGTACATATATACAAATCAATCGGTGCAAGTTAGCAGAGGCTTATTCCATGCATATACCTCGCCGGACTTTGTAATCACTAAAGTGCATTCACCGGAGTCGTCATCTTCTCCATGACTACTTGAGCTGTCATGATGTCCCTCCAAGTTCAGATATTGTGAGGTGTCCTCATGGATCATGTTCTCCATTATTTCTTCCTCTTCAAGGTTTCTACTGAGTGGATCCATAGTTTCTAAAACAATAATATTATCACACAAATATCAGTAATACATCTATTGAAATGCTCAAGCAAGGATGATGATATGACAGGTTAAAAGTATTGAAATGTAACCCCTAATACATGCTTGGTCATTTTAAACGGGGTCCAAACCATAATTCAGAGAAACCCCGGATTCATATGAGAGGGTATATTTAGTTCTTCTAATTAACTTGTCATGAAAGTTGATTAACAATGCATGGTTATAATGCTATTAACAATGAGAGGTGTGCTAAGGCGGCGACTGGTGGCGCTAGGGCGAGAGCGGGGATGCGTGGGGTTGTGCGTTCGAACCAGCACGACATGGGCTACCTAAAATGGGCAATGGTGGCGGTGGTCGTCGGTGGCGGACGGCGCGGGCGTGCGCGGTGGCATATATTCAATCACAACAATATATATACAATACACTTTCATAATAATCCTTTCTTTTGTTCATACAAAAAATATACATACCCTTTATTTGTGTACATACACAACAATATATATATACATATACTTTCTTATATATACACATATACATACACTATACATTCAATCAAATATGCATATATTCATACAACAATATATATACATATATTCAATCAAATATATACAACAATATATATACAACAATCAATTATATACAACAATCAAATATATACAACAATCAAATATATACAACAATATATATACAACAATCAACAATATATATACAAAAAATCAACAATCAAATATTCAATCAAATTATAAGGAGCTCCGATCCTCACCGACGGCAAAACTCGATTGGCCGGCGAGTGGCGGCACCGGGCGTGGATGGCAGGGTCGGCGGCGAGTGGCAGCGCACGGCGGCGACGGCTCCGAGTTGGCGGCGGCGGCTCCGAGCGGCGCGGCGACGGCTCCGCGAGTGGACGGGGGTGGCGGACGGCGCGGGCGCGGTGGCGGATGGCGCGGGCGCAGTTGCTGACGACGTTGGCACGGCGGCGACGGTGCAGTCGAGCAGCCTGCCCGCATCTCTATGATCTCCGACGCGGCTCCTCTGCTCCTTTACTCGATCGAACAATCTAGCTAGGGGGAATAGGAATAGGAATAGGAAGGTGCGAGCTTTATATACCCCCCTTTAACACAGGTTCCAACCACGAACCGGTATTAAATGGGGGGATTCGTTTCGCGCGCGCACCCCCTCCCCTTTAACTCCGGTTCGTGGCTGGAACCGGTGTTAAAGGGGGTGAGGAATTCGTTTCCTGCGCACCCACCCCCCGTTTAACACCGGTCCGTGGCTGGAACCGGTATTAAAGGGGGGCATTTTTAATTTCCAAAAATAGGATAGAATTTAGAAAATTCATATCTTTTTCATTTCAACTCCGAAAAATATGAATAATATATCATAATTTTCATAAAAATAAGATCTATCCATTCATATAAAAACATTTTATAGTTACTGTAGATGAAAATTTTCAAAATGATTAAAACACTTTCATATGAATTTTGATTATTCAATTAAGACAAAAATAAAATAGTCAAACCCTAAAACTTTGAACTTAAGAAATATTAAGCATCTGAAAAGGAATATAACCCTATTTTTAGAAAATGAAAAATAATTAGAGCAAATCATATTTTATTTTCTATTAACATTTTTAAATTGTTTGGATATTTAAATTTAGCATCTTTTGTATACTTTGGAATCTGACAAAACTTTCAACATGAAAAGTGTTTGCATTTGAATAATTAATCCTAAAACATTTTTTTGTTTTCAAAAAATAAATTCTAACTATTGAAACTAGTAACAAATGGGAAAAAGCGCGGGCAGAACGCGCGGGAGGAAAAGGCGGGAAGAAAAGGGCAAGAAATAATGGACGGGATGAAAATTTTATTATGATAGAACTGAAATTAAAGTACATAACGCAACTAACAGTAAGTTACATAAAGCACGACTGAAAATTAAGATACATAGAAGAACTGAAAATTAAGATACATGGCTAGATTAAGTCACAATCAGCCGAACTTGTTTTGGAATGTTGGAGTGATTCGGTCATGCTCCTGCCTACACCTGTAATACTCGCCACTTTGGTCGTCGTACTCGTCGTGGCCGTTGTCGTTGTAGTCATCGGGGTCGCCGTAGTTGAACCTTGAAGGCTGAGTACGCGTGGGCTGGACTTGAGGGTAGCGCAGGCGGGGGTTAGAGTCGGCGGCCGTGTCGTAGGCCATGACGCTCTAGAGAGTCCGGCCGCGCCACCACAGCCGACGGCCGGCCTCGTTCATGTTCGGAGGAGGTGGGTCATCCTCCTCGTGGCTGGCGAGCCCCCTCTCGCGCCGATCCCCGAAGAAGGCTTCCCAAGTCAGGAAATAGTCGGGATGCCAGTTGGGATTCCTCCGCTGCTCCGGCGTGATCTCGAAGTAGTAGTGGTTCGTGATGGCCATCCGGCGCGCCACACCTAGAGGGACATGAGGGACCGGCACGCCTCCGGCGCTCAGCATCCAGCCGACAGGGACACGGTAGCCCGGCGGGCAGGGGTAGTTCAAGGCGCAAAGCGCCTCCGCCTCCCTGGGGTTCGTGGTACGGTGGAAGACATGGGAAAGAGTGATGAGGTTGCAGACAATGGAGGCCAATCCTACATATATATAGTGAGAAATGGCGGGAAGAAATGGCGGAAAGACAAAGGCGCGAATTTTTTACCAATCGGGACTAAAGGGGCTTATTTTTTTATAATAAAGATTAAAAAATGCATTTCTTTAGAACCAAGTGTTAACGGAAGAAATATGACATTGATTTCCATTTTGAGATACATATGTGTGCCAAAAAATGGCTCATTTAATAGATATAGTCAATCTTATGATCGTGTCGGCCGTAACCATGGAGTATCAACACCGTTTAACAGTATGGTTGAGTCAGTCTTCACTTTGAAGGGCGGAATTTCATCAAACTTATTATAATTTTCTAACATATCTGTCTTTTCCTCCACTCCCACGATGTTTCTTTTCCTGGAAAGAACTATGTGACGCTTTGGCTCATCGTGTGATGTATCTGTTTGCTTATTTTTTTCCTTTTTTTGGTTTGGTAGACATGTCCTTCACATAGAAAACCTGAGCCACATCATTGGATAATACGAATGGTTCGTCTAAGTACCCAAGATTGTTGAGATCCACTGTTGTCATTCTGTACTTTTTGTCTACCTTGACCCCTCCTCCTGTTAGCTTGACCCATTTGCACCGAAACAAGGAGACCTTAAAATTAGGTCCATAGTCAAGTTCCCATTATTCCTCTATGAACCCATAATACGTGGTCTTTTGCCCATTGTCTTCTGTTGCATCGAAGCGGACACCACTGTTTTGGTTGGTGATCTTTTTATCTTGGCCTATCGTGTAAAATGTATTTCCATTTATCTCGTACCCTTGGAAAGTACATACAGTCGAAGATGGTGTCCTGGCCAACAAGTACAGCTGATCTCCAACAGTGGTGTTATTCGTGAGAAGTCTTTGCAGCCAGCTGCCAAAACTCGCCATGTGTTCACTTCTAATCCATTCATTAGACCGCCCCGGGTGTTTGCGGTGTATAAAATTCTTGTGTTCATTGATATCCGGGGCAACCAAGATAGATCTTTGTAAAACCGTGTAGTGTGCTTGATTGAGAGAATGCCCGTCCCTAGATATCATTGCTTTACATCCTAGGGTGCCTTTTCCACGTAGTCTCCCCTCATGTCGTGATTGTGGAACACCAATCGCCTTAAGGTCAGGAATAAAGTCAACACGGAACTCAATGACCTTCTCTGTTACATAGCCCTTGGAGATGCTTCCTTCTGGCCTAGCACGGTTATGAACATATTTCTTTAAAGACTCACATGTACCACTCAAAGGGGAACATATTGTGTAGAAATACAGGACGTGATTATGAACATATTTCTTTAAGACTCCCATGTACCTCTCAAAGGGGAACATATTGTGTAGAAATACAGGATCGAGAATGACAATCTCTTCTAGTAGGTGAACCAGGAGATGCGTCATAATATTGAAGAAGGATGGTGGGAACACCAACTCGAAGCTGACAAGACATTGGGCCACATCTGTCTGTAACCCTGGTAGGCTTTCTGGATCGATTACCTTCTGAGATATTGCATTGAGGAATCCACAAAGCTTCAAAAAGGGTACTCTAACATTTTCAGGTAGAAGCCCCCTCAATGCAATCGGAAGCAATTGCGTCATAATCACGTGGCAGTCATGAGACTTCAGGTTTTAGAATTTTTTCTTTGCCATATTTATTATTCCCTTTATATTCGACGAGGAGACAGACGGGACCTTGATACTGCTTAGGCATTCAAAAAATATTTCCTTCTCTGCTTTGGTAAGATCGTAGCTGGTAGGAGTTAAGTCGCGTCCTTTGCCCTTCTCGTTCTCAGGATGCATAGGCTTTTCAGGTTCTTCCATACGTTGTTGGTCCTGTCGTGCTTCCGGTGTATCTTTTGTCTTCCCATACACTCCCAGGAAGCCTAGAAGGTTCATGCAAAGATTCTTCGTCACGTGCATCACGTCGATTGAAGAGCGGACCTCTATGACTTTCCAATAGGGTAGGTCCCAAAATATAGATTGCTTCTTCCACATGGGCGCGTGTCCGTCATCGTCATTCGGAACAGATTGACTACCAGGACCTTTTCCAAAGATTACTTCTAGGTCCTTGACCATACCAAATACCTCCTCACCAGTACAGAGGACAGGCTTCCTCCAGGGTTCTGCCAGACATTTGAAATGCTTGCCTTTCTTTCTTACGGGATGCAGGTTCAGAAGAAATCGACGATGCCCTGGGTACACAACCTTCTTACATTTATCCAAATATACACTTTCAGTCTCATCTAAATAGTGCGTGCATGCTTTGAATCCCTTGTTTATCTGCCCTGAAATGTTACTAAGAGCAGGCCAATCGTTGATGGTTACGAAAAGCAACGCTCGTAGGTCAAATGGCTCCCCTTTGTGATCATCCCACATACGTACACCTGGTTTGGCCCACAGCTATAAAATTTCTTCAACTAATGGCCTTAGGTACACATCAATGTCGTTGCCGGGTTGCCTCAGGCCTTGGATGAGCATTGGCATCATAATGAACTTCCGCTTCATGCACAACCAAAGAGGAAGGTTATAGATACATAGAGTCACATGCCAGGTGTTGTGACTGTAGCTATGCTCCCCAAAAGGATTCATGCCATCTGTACTTATACCAAACATTAAGTTCCTTGCGTCACGTGCGAAGTCCGGGTACTCTCGCTCGACTTTTCTCCACTGTGACCCATCAGCGGGGTGTCTCAACAACGCGTCTTTCTTACGGTCTTCCATGTGCCATCACAACAACTTGGCATGCTCTTTGTTTTTGAAGAGACGTTTTAACCGTGGTAATATAGGAGAATACCATATAACCTTGGCAGGAACCTTCTTCCTAGGGGCCTCACCCTCAACATCGCTAGGGTCGTCTCGTCTAATCTTATATCGCAGTGCAGTGCATACCGGACATGCATCCAATTTCTCGTACTTCTCACCGCGGTAGAGGATGCAGTCATTAATGCAGGCATGTATCTTTTGCACGTCTAATACTAGAGGGCAGACAACCTTCTTTGCTTGGTATGTACTGTCGGGAAATTCATTATTTCTTGAAAGCAGATTCTTTATTTTTACCAACAACTTTGAAAATACGCTTTCATTCACACTGTTCTCTACCTTCCATTGCAGTAAATCCAGTGTGGTACCTAGCTTTTTGTGGCCATCTTCGCAAGTTGGGTACAACAATGTTTTGTGATCCTTTAACATCTGCTCCAGCTTCTCCTTCTCCTTTTAAGTTTCACATTCTTCCTTTACATCAGTAATGGCCCGACCAAGATCGTCATCGGCGGGCCCATCTGCTGCCTCTTGATCTTTATCTACCCCCGTTGCAGTATCATCGTATTTAGGATACATATTAAGATAGTTGTCATCATCCTATTTTTATTCGTTGTCTTCCATCACAACCCCTCTTTCTCCGTGCTTGGTCCAACAATTGTAGCTGGACAGGAAACCAGACCGAAGCAGGTGGGCGTGAATGGTTTTGATATTTGGGTAGTCTTTCTTGTTCTGATAGTCAACACATGGACAGCACATAAAATCATTGTGCCATGGTTTGCCTTAGCCACAACAATGAAATTTTGGAGGCCCGTAATGTACTCGGAAGTGCGTCGATCACCGTAGATCCATTGTCGGTTCATCTGCATTATATAATTAATTACGTATATAAAAAATCATTACAGTACATCATGAATTAATAGGGAGATGACCATTTTTATAGTACATCAATGACACATGAAAGGATAAAGTTGCTGACCTCGACCGAGAAGGAAAGAGCAATGAGAAAACTTAATTCGAGATCTCGGGCATTTCACCGAACACCTCTTGTGCATAGGAAGAAAACATAAACTAGCACACCTCTCACCCTCTTTGCTAAGCTCCAAAATGAGAGAGTGTAAAAAATGAGAGAGAGGGATGGGCTACGGTGTATTACATATAGGCGCATCCCCTTTAACACCGGTTCAAGCCACGAACCGGTGTTAAAGGGGGGTGCTGCGTAGGCCGGTGGTGTAGGGCCTTTAACACCGGTTCGTGGCTCGAACCACTGTTAAATGGGGTGCGCCTTTTTGCTGCATGGACCATGCTGGTACGGGCACCCCCTTTAACACCGGTTCGTAGGAGAACCGGTGTTAAAGGACAATTTGGACCTCAACTAAAGGCATCATTTCCACTTGTGTAACTACACAAAGACGCATCAGTTATTTTGGGACCGAGGGAGTAATATTTTTGCAACATAAATTAAGTGCTATTTATTGTTGCCAATATGAATTATAAACTATAGAAATTTTTTAACATCATCATTACTCGTTTACCCAACCTATTGCACGGCTCCTTGTTCATTAGCTCGTCAATGAAGGTTGTCACCAATACATACTCATAATTGTAATGATACTAAATATCAATTTTATTTGCGCGTGCGTGCGTGCGTGTGTATGGTGTCATATCTTCAACAATGTGAAAATACTCTGTAAATTCCATATATGACTATGAATTCTTTTCCTTTGTCAAAAGAAACGAAGTATGTGCACCTTATTTTTGTAAGGACCACATTTATTTGTCTTCAGCATTTGCTCCAAAAAGATATAGAGCACTACTGGAAAAACCCTCTTCGGTTTGACGTGAACAACGCCAGCAGTCCCGGCCTGTCACATCCTGCGACTAGTGGGAGCACTGGTCCCGGGCCGTGAGGCCTCTAACGGCTAGAAGCGGCCGTAGTCACTAGTCTCGGGTCGGACCAGATCTTTAGTCCCGGTTCGTAATACAGACCGGGACTAATAACCTGGAGCAGGCCATCTGGTCTTTTCGTGGACTATTAGTCCTGGATCGTATCACGGCCCGGGACTAGTTGTCCACCACTATATATTTTGCTTCCTGTCCTGCTGCCCTAACGCATATGGTGGCCATTTTTCTCAAAGAAGCAAGAGAGTTCATGCCATTTTTTCTCAAGATTTGTCAAGATTTACTTTGCAACCCATAAATCCAAAGATTTGAAAGGTTAGAACTTCATTCTTTTATCTCTTATTGCTACTTTATCTCTATAATGCTCTAGAAGTATAGAGATATGGATCAATACATGCATGCTCTAGAAGTAGAAGGATTTTGATATATATATATATGTGTAACAAATTTTGATTAGGCACATAGTTACTGAAAATTGAAATGTGTAATTTTAGAGTTTCAGAGCTTAGAATGGAATGAGGTTTTCACTGATAGAACAATAATAAAAAACTCCACATTTATCATGTTGATTGTTTTCTCCAATTCACAAATTGGTGCATGTAAATTTTTCAAAATTCAAAATTAATGGTCTAGAAGCTCTCAATATAACTTGTAATAATTTTATCATCTTGTGTATGAAGGGAATATGCCCTGAGAGGCAATAATAAAGTGTTTATTATGTGTATTCCAAGTATATGATAGATGTTTATTTTGCATGATATAATTGTATTAATACGGAAACGTTAATACATGTGTGTTTAATAAACAAACAGAAAGTTCCTAGTTATGCCTCTCTCATAAACTAGCTCGTTGATTAACAAGATGATCAAGGTTTCCTGATCATAGACATTGGATGTTGTTAATAACGGGATCACAACATTAGTGTAATGGTGTGATGAACATTCATCCGAAGTATAGTATTACTATCAAAGTTATTGAGTTTATATTGCTATAACAACTTACGAAATGATCCTAATCCTTAGACCATGAGATCATGTCAATCACGAACACCAGAAGAGTTTCTTGATAACATCAAAAGTCACACCGTAACAGGGTGATTATAAAGATGGGTTCAGGACTAAGAAAGTGCTATGATGAGGCCCATGGATCGAGAGTGGAATTTGTTCATCCCGATGACGGATAGATATACTCTGGGCCCTCTCGGTGATATCACATTGGTTAGCTTGCAAGCAAGTGATTTGATCACTAGAATGTTATATCACGGGAACGAGAAAAGAGTGCATGTCAGTAACGAGATCAAACTAGGTATGGAGATACCGATGATCGAATCTCGGACATGTAATATATCGCGAAACGAAGGGATTAAGATACTAGCGTAAAAGGTTCCGACGATCACAAGAAAGTCATCGTTGAATGTGTGGGAGTCAGTATGGGTCTCCAGACCCCGCTTCTAATTATTGATCCGAGAGGGGTCTCGATCATGTTCACATTATTCACGAACCGTAGGGTGACACACTTAAGAGACACCGACATCCAATTGGAGCAAAAGTTTCATGCCGAAAGAATAAACAAGCGCAGGAATTTATTTCACTAGATACCGAAACAGGTTTTCGGGTGAAATTGCATAAAGTGGTTATGCATGTGAAATAGAATTCTAGCAAGGGGTTATATTTGAATGTTTTTCATTAAAGTAATTGACAAAATTCTGAATAAATAAAAGAGTTTTATTTAATGAGAGTTTGCATTAAATTTGGTGGAAATTTAATTGCAAGTTTGAGTGGGATTTTGAGTGGAGGGAAATGAAGAGATTTTTGTGAGTGGAGTGTCCACCCACATGAATGAAGGAGGGGAGGGGGCAGCCCCATGGCCGGTGGCCACCCCCTTGGTTGCCCCCCCCCCTCCTCCTATAAAAGGCACCCCTCTCCCTCTCTCTCACTCACACCTCCTCGTGAAGGATCTCTCTCCCCCTCTAGAATTTATCCCCCATGGTCTCAGACTAGCGAGATACATGTTCCCGGTGGCTATTCGGCAAGAAAGAGTTGTGCTTTCGCTGCATCGCTGGAGCGAGGAGGCGAAGGTTGCTCGGTGCCTCGAACGTGTGTGCGAGCATGGATGCGTTGCTGATTTGCGGCGCTAGGACTTCCTCTCGATCTTGAGATCGGCAAGAGATCGTCTACATCAACCACGAGTCAAACTTGTTAAGCTTTGTCGGTCTTCAAGGGTATGTTCTCTACGGATATACATCCGCCCGTTGTTTGTATCTAGTAGATAGATCTTGGTACATAGTTCCCATCGTAGGAAATTTTTTGTTTTCTATGATACAAACCCTACAGTGGTATCAGAGCCAGGTTTATGCGTAGATACTTTACACGGGTAGTACACATATGAGTATGTGGGCGATGATGATCATGTTGTTTCTCCTTAGTTGTAATTTTGGATATTGGTGGCATAGTAGGATGAAGCGGTCCGGACAAACTTTACATGTCCTCGCACATGAGACCTATTCCATGCTTGAGATGCAACTAGTTTGCATAAGTGGCTAGCGGGTGTTTGTCTCTCCTACTATAGTCAATATCTATTTTGCAACGAGTTGTCAACAATTTGGTTATCCTCGTTGTGGTTCATGTTCGTAGGTATGAACGGTTCTATCTCAAAAGCCCTAAGCCACGTAAAATTTGCAACGTCTAGTTTAGATTGTTGCTGGGCTAGTGTTATGATATGGTGATGTTGTAAGTAAAAGAATGAGATGATACTCTTACAACACACATAACGTGTAATCTCCATAGACCTTGGACTTACACATATAGGTATGATAGTGATCATACCACGGTGCACATGATAGAGATCATATGCGGGAACCATATCATTCCACTAATAAACATGTGATGTTTGATAGCATCTTATATTACTTGTTTGGCGTTTTATTATCATAATAAGATGATCCCTTATTTAAATATCAAGATAAGAATGTGTTCTTCCTTTAGTATGCACCGATTATGTTTTCGTCGCTCCAAGACATCACGTGATGATCGGGTGTTCTTGGATCCACGACCATATTTCGGGTGTAAGACAGTTACGCACGCGAATACTAAGGTTCTTACTTGGCGAGCCTAGCATGTACAGACATGGCCTCAGAACACGGACCGAAAGGTTAAGCATGAGTCATATATATGATGCCCATTTGATGCTTGCCTTTGAAGCTATACCGACTCACGTGATGATCGGACTTGGTATAGTGGATTTGGTTCATGTAATCACCAAAAAGACACAAGGGATTCATTTTTTAGTGGGAGTTCATTCGTAATATGGATTAGTTGAACTCAATCTATCATAAACTTAGTCTAAACTTTACAAATTCTGTTGTAGATGGCACCACCTGCTTTTAATTTCAATGTGTTCATGGAGAAATAGAAACTTGCAACGAACAGTAGCAACTTTACCGAATGGGCCATGAATTTGAGGATTCTCCTCTCTGCTGCACAAAAGCAATATGTGCTAGAAGCGCCGCTAGGCCCCCCACCTTTTGAGGATGCCCCTGACGAGGAGAAGAATGTCTATCAGACTCGTCAGGAGGACCACAACTTAGTTCATTGCGGCATATTGTATGGGCTAGAGTCGGAACTTCAAAAGCGTTTTGAAAACGGCAATGCATTTGATACAATGGGTGAGTTGAAAATGATTTTCGACACACATGCTGTTGTAGAGAGCTACAATGCTTCAGAAAAGTTCTTTAGCTGCATGATGGAATAGCACAGCTCTGTTAGTGAGCATGTACTCAAGATGTCGGGTTACGCCGATAAGCTTGTGTCCTTGGGAATAACGATTCCCATTGACTTAGGCATCCATCGTGTTCTGCAGCCTCTGCCACCTAGCTATAAGAGCTTTGTGATGAACTATAATATGCAAGGCATGAAGAAGTCTCTCCCCGAGCTTGTTTCAATGCTTAAAACTGCAGAAGTGGAGATCAAAAAGGAACATCAAGTGTTGATGATCAATAAGAACACTGGTTTCAAGAAAGACAAGAAGGGAAAACGGAAGGGAAGTAAGGGCGGCATGCTGGTTGCCGTGCCTGAAAAGAAACCCCGAGTTGGACCTAAGTCTGATACCGAGTGTTACTATTGTAAGGGGACTGTCCACTGGAAGCGCAACTGCCCCAAATATTTGGTAGACAAGAAGTCCGGCAAGGCAAACAAAGGTATATATGATATACATGTTATTGATGTGTACTTGACTAGTGCTTGAAGTAGCACCTAGGTATTTGATACCGGTTTAGTTGCTAATATTTGTAACTCGAATCAGGGGCTGCGGAACAAGTGACCGCTAGCAAGGGGTGATGTCAAGATGCGTGTCAGCAATGGATCAAGCGTTGATGTGATCACCGTCGGAACGCTACCTCTCCATTTGCCGTCGGGATTAGTTATAACTTGAATACTTGTTATCTGGTGCCTGCACTGAGCATGAACATTGTATCTGGATCGTGTTTGATCCGAAGTGGTTATTCATTTAAATCCGAGAACAATGGTTGTTCTATTTATATGAATGAAATCTTTTATGGTCATGCACCGATGATGAATAGTTTATTTCTATTAGATCTCGATGATAATGTTACACATATTCATAATGTTGATGCTAAAAGGATTAAACTTAATGATGATATATCCGCATATATGTGGCACTGCCGTCTAGGTCATATTGGCATTAAACGCATGAAGAAGCTCAATTCAGATGGACTTTTGGAATCACTTGATTTTGAATCATTTGATACATGTGAGCCATGACTTATGGGCAAGATGACTAGAACGCCGTTTTTTGGTACAATGGAACATGCGACAGATTTATTGCAAATTATACATTCTGATGTATGTGGTCCAATGAGTGTGTCGGCGCGAGGTGGATATCGTTATTTTGTTACTTTCACGGATGATTTGAGTAGATACGGTTATATCTACTTGATGAAACACAAGTCTAAAACCTTTGAAAAGTTCAAGGAATTTCAGAATGAAGTGGAAAATCATCGTAATAGAAAGATCAAATTTCTACGGTCCGACCGTGGAGGTGAGTATCTAAGTTACGAGTTTAGCATTCACATGAAAGAGTGTGGAATTGTTTCACAACTCACACCTGCTGGAACACCACAGAGAAATGGTGTGTTGGAACGTCGTAATTGTACTTTATTGGATATGGTTCGATCTATGATGTCTCTAACGGACTTGCCGTTGTCATTTTGGGGTTATGCACTAGAAACTGCTGCATTCACTTTAAATCGGGCACCATCTAAATCCGTTGAAAAGACATCGTATGAATTGTGGTTTGGAAACAAACCTAAGCTGTCATTTCTTAAAGTTTGGGGATGCGATGTTTATGTGAAGAAACTTCAACCGGATAAACTCGAACCCAAAGCGGAAAAATGTGTCTTCATAGGATACCCTAAGGAAACTATTGGGTATTCCTTCTATCACAGATCCGAGGGCAAAGTTTTTGTTGCCAAGAATGGATCCTTTCTAGAGAAAGAGTTTCTCGCGAAAGGTGTGAGTAGTCGGAAGGTAGAACTCGAAGAGGTTTTTGAACCTTCTCTTCAAAGTATGGCGAGTAGCACAGCACCGGAAGTAGTTCCGGAGTTGGCTTCACCAGTTGAAGAGGGAACTAATGATAATGATCATGAAACTCCGAATCTACCGAACCTCGCAGGTCTAGCAGGACGCGTGCAGCTCCCGAGCTGTACGGAAATCCTATCATGAATTTCATGGTTGATGAAAATGATGACCCTGTGACATATGGAGAAGCGATGATGAGCCCGGATTCCAACAAATGGTTAGAAGCCATGAAGTCCGAGATGGAATCCATGTATGAAAATCAAGTTTGGAACTTGGTGGAATTACCTCACGACCGAAAGGCCGTGGAGAACAAATGGATTTTCAAAAGGAAAACTGATGATGATGGTAATGTGATCGTCTATAAAGCTCGACTTGTCGCAAAGGGGTTTCGACAAATTCAAGGAGTTGACTACGATGAGACATTCTCTCCCGTAGGGATGCTAAAGTCAGTTAGGATTATGTTAGCAATTGCTGCATATTTCGATTATGAGATATGGCAGATGGATGTCAAAACCGCGTTTCTCAATGGTAATATAGAAGAAGAGTTGTATATGATACAACCAAAGGTTTTTTTATCCTAAGGATGCTAACAAGGTGTGCAAGCTTCAGCGATCCATCTATGGATTGAAGCAAGCATCACGAAGTTGGAATCTCCGCTTTGATGAGGTGATCAAAGAGTTTGGATTTGTCCAAACTTATGGAGAAGCTTGTATTTACAAGAAAGTGAGTGGGAGCAATGTGGCATTTCTGATATTATATGTCGATGACATATTATTGATCGGAAATGATATAGATCTTTTAAATAGTGTTAAAAGTTATCTAAACAGCAAATTTTCAATGAAGGACCTAGGTGAAGCATCATACATATTAGGCATAAAGATCTAGAGAGATAGATCTAGGCTCCTAATAGGGCTATCGCAAAGTACATACCTTGATAAGATTTTAAAGAAGTTTAAAATGGACGGAAGTATGAAGGGGTTCTTACCTATGTTGCAAGGCCAGACATTGAGTAAGACTCAAAGTCCGGCTACGGCGGAAGAAAGAGAGATAATGGACAAAGTCCCCAATGCTTCAGCCATAGGCTCTATAATGTACGCCATGCTATGTACAAGACCAGATGTGGCACATGCTATTAGTTTGAATAGTAGATACCAATCGGATCCAGGTTCGGAACACTGGATAGCGGTCAAGAATATCCTTAAGTACTTACGAAGAACTAAGGATATGTTTCTTGTATACGGAGGTGAAGAAGAGCTCGTCGCTAAGTGTTATGTTGACGCTAGCTTTGACACCGATCCAGATGACTCTAAGTCTCAATATGGATACGTATTTCTCATGAATGGCGGAGCGGTTAGTTGGAGGAGCTCCAAACAACCTGTGGTGGCGGGATCAACAACGGAAGCCGAATATGTTGCTGCTTCGGAAGCGGTTTGGATGAAGGAGTTCATATCCGAACTACGAGTGGTTGCAAACGCGTTGGACGCAATGGTGATCTATTGTGACAACAATGGTGTCATTGCCAATGCCAAAGAACCAAGGTCTCACAAGCATTCGGAGCATATTAAGCGCCGGTTTCACTCCATTCGCGAGCATGTCAAGGATGGAGATATAAAGATTTGTAAAGTGCACACGGATCTCAATGTAGCAGATCCGTTGACTAAAACTCTCCCTAGAGCAAAACATGATTAACACCAGAACTCAATGGGTGTTAGATTCATCACTATGTAACTACATTATTGTCTCTAGTGCAAGTAGGAGACTGAAGGGAATATGCCCTTAAGTGTTTATTATGTGTCTTCCAAGTATATGATAGATGTTTATTTTGCATGCTATAATTGTATTAATACGGAAACGTTAATACATGTGTGTTTAATAAACAAACAGAAAGTTCCTAGTTATGCCTCTCTCATAAACTAGCTCGTTGATTAACAAGATGATCAAGGCTTCCTGGTCATAGACATTGGATGTTGTTAATAATGGGATCACAACATTAGTGTAATGGTGTGATGAAAATTCATCCGAAGTATAGCATTACGATCAGTCATTGAGTTTATATTGCTATAACAACTTACGAAGTGATCCTAATCCTTATACCATGAGATCATGTCAATCACTAACACTAGAAGAGTTTCTTGATAACATCAAAAGTCACACCGTAACAGGGTGATTATAAAGATGGGTTCAGGACTAAGAAAGTGTTATGTTGAGGCCCATGGACCGAGAGTGGAATTTTTTCATCCCGATGATGGATAGATATACTGTAGGCCCTCTCGGTGATATCACATTGGTTAGCTTGCAAGCAAGTGATTTGATCACTAGAATGTTATATCACGGGAACAAGAAAAGAGTGCATGTCAGTAACGAGATCAAACTAGGTATGGAGATACCGATGATCAAATCTCGGACATGTAATATATCGCGAAACAAAGGGATTAAGATACTAGCATAAAAGGTTCCGACGATCACAAGAAAGTCATCGTTGAATGTGTGGGAGTCAGTATGGGTCTCCAGACCCCGCTTCTGAATATTTATCGGAGAGGGGTCTCGATCATGTCTGCATTATTCACGAACTGTAGGGTGACACACTTAAGAGACACCGACATCCAATTGGAGCAAAAGTTTCATGCCGAAAGAATAAACAAGGGCATGAATTTATTTCACTAGATACCGAAACAGGTTTTCGGGTGAAATTGCATAAAGTGGTTATGCATGTGAAATATAATTCTAGCAAGGGGTTATATGTGAATATTTGTCATTAAAGTAATTGACAAACTTCTGAATAAATAAAAGAGTTTTATTTAATGAGAGTTTGCATTAAATTTGGTGGAAATTTAATTGCAAGTTTGAGTGGGATTTTGAGTGGAGGGAAATGAAGAGATTTTTGTGAGTGGAGTGTCCACCCACATGAATGAAGGAGGGGAGGGGGCAGCCCCATGGCCGGCGGCCACCCCCTTGGGTGCCCCCCTCCTCCTATAAAAGGCACCCCTCTCCCTCTCTCTCACCCACACCTCCTCGTGAAGGATCTCTCTCCCCCTCTAGAATTTATCGCCAATGGTCTCGGACTAGCGAGATACATGTTCCCGGTGGATATTCGGCAATAAAGAGTTGTGCTTCCGCTGCATCACTGGAGCGAGGAGGCGGAGGTTGCTCGGTGCCTCGAACGTGTGTGCAAGAACGGATGCGCTGCTGATTTGTGGCGCTAGGACTTCCTTTCGATCTTGAGATCGGCAAGAGATCGTCTACATCAACAACGAGTCGAACTCGTTAAGCTTTGTCGGTCTTCAAGGGTATGTTCTCTACGGATATACATCCGCCCGTTGTTTGTATCTAGTAGATAGATCTTGGTACATAGTTCCCATCGTAGGAAAAATTTTGTTTTCTATGCTGTGAACCCTACAGTGTAATGGTTTTTGATATACTTTTACTATAATGCAGATGGTCCGGAAATCGATGTACGGTACTGACCGATGCTTTGGCGAGTTCATTAATGGCGTGCATGAATTCATTCGTGTTGCTGATGCAAACAAGCGCAATGGTTTTGTATTTTGTCCATATAGTGGATGTAGGAATCAGAAGGATTACTCTGACTCAAAAACCCTTCACAGCCACCTGTTGAAGTCCGGCTTCATGCCCAGTTATAATTGTTGGACCAAGCACGGAGAGAGAGGGGTTATAATGGAAGAGAATGAAGAAGAGGAGGAGGATGACAACTATCATGGTTTCCCCGAGTACAGAGATACTTCCATGCGAGATGCTGAAGGGGAGGATGAAGAAGAGACACATGATGAACCCGCTGATGATCTTGGTCAGACCATTGCCGATGCACGAAGATATTGTGAAACTGAAAAGGATAGGGAGAAGTTCAATCACATGTTAGAGGATCACAAAAAGTTAGTGTACCCAAATTGCAAAAATGGTCTGAAAAAGCTGGGCAGCACACTGGAATTGCTGCGATGGAAGGCTGAGTGTTCTATACCTGACTCCTCATTTGAAAAGTTGCTAAAAATGATGAAGAATATGCTTCCAAAAGATAACATATTGCCCACCAGTACGTACGAAGCAAAGAAGGTTGTCTGCCCTCTAGGTTTAGAGGTTCAGAAGATACATGCATGCCCTAATGACTGCATCCTCTACCGCGGTGAGGAGTACGAGAATTTGGATGCATGCCCGGTATGCACTTCACTTCGGTGTAAGATTAGACAAGATTACCCTGGTGACATTGAGGGCGAGTCCCCCCGGAAGAGGGTTCCTGCCAAGGTGATGTGGTATGCTCCGATAATACCACGGTTGAAATGCTTATTCAGAAACAAAGAGCACGCCAATTTGTTGCGATGGCATAAAGAGGAACGTAAGTCAGACGGGACGTTGAGACACCCGATGGGTCGCAATGGAGAAAAATCGATAGAAAGTACCTGGACTTTGTAGATGACGCAAGGAGTTTAAGGTTTGGTCTAAGTACAGATGGCATGAATCCCTTTGGGAGCAGAGCTCCAGTCACAGCACCTGGCCCGTGAAACTATGCATCTATAACCTTCCTCCTTGGTTATGCATGAAGCGGAAGTTCATTATGATGCCAGTGTTGATTCAAGGTTTGAAGCAACCCGGTAACGATATTGATGTGTACCTAAGACCATTAGTGGAAGAACTTTTACAGTTATGGAACGAACCCAGCATACGCGTGTGGGATGAGCACAAGCAGGAAGAATTTAACCTTCGAGCATTGCTTTTCGTAACAATCAATGATTGGCCTGCTCTTAGTAACCTTTCAGGACAGTCCAACAAGGGATACAATGCATGCACACACTGTTTAGATGAGACTGAAAGTAGATATTTGGAACATTGTAAGAAGAATGTGTACAATGAGCATCGTTGATTTCTTTTAGCCAAGCATCCCTTAAGAAAGAAAGGCAAGAATTTCAACGGTCTGGCATATCACCAGACGAAGCCTAAGGAGCGTACTGGTGCTGATATATTTGATATGGTCAAAGATTTGGATCAAATGGTAACCTTTGGAAAGGGTCCTGGCGGAAAATCTGTTTCGAAGGACGCTGAAGGACACGCACCCATGTGGAAGAAGAAATCTATATTTTAGGAGCTACCATATTGGAAATTCTTAGAGGTCCGCTCTGCAATCGATGTGATGCATGTGACGAAGAATCTTTGCGTGAACCTGCTAGGCTTTTTGGGCGTTTAAGGGAAGACAAAAGATACACCGAAAGCACAAAAGGACCATCAACGTATAAAAGACCCACATGGCCTGCATCTAGAATGGTTTCAAGGTCATGCCAGCTATGCTCTTACCAAACAAGAGAAGGGAATATTTTTTTGAATGCCTAAGCAGTATTAAGGTCCCGTCTGGCTTCTCGTCTAATAAAAAGGGAATAATAAATATGGCAGAAAAAAGTTTCAAAAGCTAAAGTCTCATAACTTTTATATTTTATTAAGATTCCAAAACAGATGTATGGATATTATATTAAGATTCTTTATATTTTTCTGATAATAATAGACATTTTATTTGTTTTATTTGGATTTTTATAATAGGAGATATGATTTTCCAAAGTTTATATTTGATTTGAGTTAAATAAAATAAAATTTACAAATGACAACTTATAAATGATGCAAACAGATGTATGGATATTATATTAAGATTCTTTATATTTTTCTGATAATAATAGACGTTTTATTTGTTTTATTTGGATTTTTATAATAGGAGATATGATTTTCTAAAGTTTATATTTGATTTGAATTAAATAAAAGAAAATTTACAAATGACATAATTTATAAATGATGCAAACATATGTATGGATATTATATTAAGGTTATTTATATTTTTCTGAGAATAATAGACATATTATTTGTTTTATTTGGATTTTATAATAGGAGATATGATTTTCCAAAGTTTATATTTGATTTGAATTAAATAAAAGAAAATTTACGAAAATTATACTAGTCGCGGGTCGTGGCAGGACCCGGGACTAGAGGGTGCCTGCGCGCGCGAAAACAAAGCGGCCGAAAAAACCCTCTAGTCCCGGGCGGTGGCTTAACCCGTGACTAAAGACCCCCTCTAGTCCCGGGCGGTGGCTTGACCCGGGACTAAAGGGGTGATCCTTTATATACCACGCGCCCGCCCCTGGCGCGCCCACCCAGCACTTAGCAAGATTACACGACGAAGACGAAGACGAGAAGGCGTTGTCGATGCAGAGAACAGGGGAGGTGTTGCCCGGCTGATTCCCGTGCCGCCGTCCTCGTCTCCGGCCGCCCCACCGTACCGCAGAGCCGCCGCATGTCGCATCGCCGAGCCTCCGCGCGCCGTGCCGCGCCGCCTTGCCGTGTCACCGCCCCGATGTACGTGTCATGCCACCCCGTCGTGCGGCACCGCACCGCATCGCCGAGCCTCCGCGCGCCGTGTCGCGCCGCCCCGCCGTGCCACACCGCCTCGCCGCGCCGTTGTTCCTCCGACCACCCACCTCGCCGGAGGTGGTTATTTAATTAGTCTAGTATTAATTATATATTTAGGTTTTTGTATAATTAGTCTAGTATTAATTAGTAGTATATTTAGGTTTTTGTAGTAATATTTATTATTATTAGTAATATTTAGGTTTTGTATAAATGTTATTCTTAGTATTTATATTATTAGTATATTATTAGGAAATGTTAGTACTATATTATTATAGTTTCGCTGCCGTGTCGCCGTGCCGTGCCATGTCGCCTCGCCGCCTCGTCGGTGAGCTCGACCGAGAGGCCGCGCGGGTGGTTTTTTTTTATAGTTTTTTGTTATATTTTTTTCTATAGTTTTTTTATAGTTAGGATTATTATAATTAGGATTATTATAATAAAGATTATTATAATTAGGATTATTATAATTAGGTTTATTATGGTTTTTTGTTATAGTTTTTTTCTATAGTTTTTTTATATTAGGTTTTTTTTGATTTAGTTATTAGGATTATTGTTTTACCACAAATAATATTAGGGTTTTTTACTTTAGTTATTAGGATTATTGTTTTACCATAAGTAATATTAGGATTTTTTTGTTTTAGTTATTAGGATTATTGTTTTACCATAAGTAATATTAGGGTTATTGTTTTTTTTAGTTATTAAGATTATTGTTTTACCGCAAATAATATTAGGGTTATTTTTTTTGTTTTAGTTATTAGGGTTATTGTTTTTTCTAACCTGTTTAACTCTCTTTCTATTATAGATAATTAAGTCATGGATCCATCCGAAGATCCTGGTCGCATTGGTGAAGGTTTTCTTCAGGGCATGATAAGAGGTGAAATTCCTCTTAATATTACTACCGACAAAGATATTTTTCTCGAGGAAGAGATATCCTCATATCTGAATCCATCCGGTGATGGACTAGAGGAAAACCTAATGTACCAAGGGGAAGACCAGATGGACGAAGGGCAAACAAATATAAAACAATAATGATGGCCCCTCGACAGGATCCGGCGAGGTACACATATATATATAAAGCCTCATGTTACCTCTATTCATTAATTGATCTAGATATATATTAATCACTCTTTCTTCTTCTTTTAGCCCACTGGATCGAAGCAATCGACAGCTCAAACGAAACGAGGGCCGAACAAAAAGTTGGATGGTAATCAGAGGTTCACCATCGAAAAAATAGATGATGATGGTGAACCGATTGCTCCAGAGAAGCACCGGAGGATGTTTATAAATCAATGCGGGGTGCTTGTTAGGGACAACCTGCCGATCACCATCCAAGAATGGAATCAGTCAAAGAAACCCGGTGAAGAATCCAACAGCTATGTCACCGATGATGCCAAAGATGACCTTTGGCAGAAGCTCCTAGTGCATTTCATACTACCTCCAGAGTATGAAGAATTTGAGGTAGATGGTATTACCCCAAGGTCGGGTGGGCTTGAAAATAGAGCAAAAGTCAAGGAGTGGGCTCTGAGCAAGATGGATGAACTGTACTGGAACCACAAGAAAGGTTTATACGCGCAATATGTCACCAAAAAGAAAACTCCAGACTTCAAAGGAGTAAACGATAAGTTGAGAGAACAGTGGCCCGATTTTGTACAGTACAAGCAATCTGATAAAGCAAAGGCAAAGTCGGCAAAGAACGCGTTAAATGCTGGCCAAAAGAAATACCATCATAAAATGGGGACAGGTGGCTACAAGAGTGTCGTCCCTAAGTGGGAAACTATGGAGAAGAAAATGAGGGCTAGAGGCGTCACTCCTGGTACAGATGGATGGCCCGAGAGGTCAAAGCATTGGTGGTACGGGCACGGGGGATCGTTGGACCCAGAAACAGGGAAGACATTATTTCATGAAAAAATTATAAAACCCTCCGAAGACCTTGTTCAAGCAATGAACGATGCTCAAAAGGGATTGTTCCGTCCCGAGAGAGAGAACGACAAGCTGACACGCGCCCTAGGGAATCCTGAAAAGGGAGGACGAACACGAGGCAAAGGCGCCGGTGTCTCCTAGAAGAAAGGGTTTCCTCAGTACGATGCCAGTTACAGAAGCCGTCAGAAAAAGAAGGACCGGGAGGCAGACCGGATCTCCAGGGTAGAGCAGGACCTAGCTGATCTGAAGAACCTCATGCAAGAAATTAGACAAAGGCCATCGTCGTCAACTCACCCGCAGGCCGATGATCCTGCATTAGATCTTAGCCAGCGGAGAAGCAGCATGGCTTTCACGGAGGTCCGGGCTGATGATCAAGGACTGCTGGATGATGCACCGGCTCCTCACTACCCCGTGGATGATGTCAGAGAGATGGCACAATGTGAGCTACACCAGCCAATGAATAACATGTTATTCAAGGTGGCGATCGACACCGCTTTACCTTGTCTACCTGGAGCACTCCACCATTCACTTCCGATTCCACCAAGCTATGCTCGTGTCATGGTGGATGACATAGTGGAGGATTTTGCGGACCTAGAGATTGAAATCGCTACACCTGAAGGCCTTACGAAACTAGGAGATGTCAAGCGCAACATCATTCTATGGAAGAAGAAGTACATCAAGTTTCCAGGCTCGGCGCCAAGGCCACCGACTCTAAGGAATCCAAGTCCACCCCGCATCGAATATCATCAACCTCCAAGTCCACCCCAACCCGATTATCGCCAACCTCCAAGTCCACCCAGCCCCGCTGACGATCGCCGCAGCAGGAGTACATCAACTCGATCTCCGCCTCCGCCTCCGTGCAATACTACTACCTCGTCGAAGAAACGGAAGTTCGACGCTCCCCATGCCCCACATCGAAGAAAGGTCAAACGGCGAAGATAGTCGACATCCCGCCGGCTCTTCCAAAGAGACCTTATGACAAGACCGATGAGGAAACTAACGCGGATGTGGCTGCCCAAGTTAAGGCGCATTTTGCACCCAAAAAGCATGAGCCAAAGCCGGTATATGATGAAAAAACCAAAAAGTGGGCTAAGTCCTTTCTTGAGCAACCATCCCAGATATCGATGAATCTGGAATCAGACTATGACCGGGAGATTATTAAGCAAGCACAGAAGAAAAAAATCACAAGTGCAAAAAACGGGAAGCAAGTTGCCCAGCTCGGAGCACAGAAGAATCAATCGGTCTCCCCGCTCAAAGTCATTTCAGACTTCGACAAGGCCTTCAGATCTGAAATGGATATGGACATGCAAATAATGGACCCCAGAGCCCGTAATAATGTTGCACTAATGAGAATCACTGTATCGCAGGCCAAAGCACTTTCTACCGAAGCAAAAATGTCTCTTGGTCAATATTTAGGCTATGAAGATACGCCAGTGGGTCAGATAGTACGGAAGTATGTCCAAGGGGAGCCTCTAGTCAGTAATGAGGAGCTCGCGCGTCTATCCACACATATGCGAAATCTGCACGAGTGGTACATGTCGCAAGCAGAAAAAAGCATCAGAAAGATTGGTTTCCGGTGGACGTTATAAAGGAGCATCACTTCAAACCATACTCGATACAGGTTCAAATGACCTGCGCCCTCGACAAATCCATCATTGGTTGCTACTGTCTCTAAGTGATTTATTTCTATAATTAAGTTTGTAGCTCAGTTCGTTCATTGCATTTAATATATTACCCTAACTATATATCCTTTTGTATGATATTATATTATGCAGAATGAAGATGCTTAAATGCAAAAGAGCTAGAAGATACGACGTTGGGTTCATTGACCCATATATCGTTAATGAATATACGATAGAGAATCACCCCAAGGACGTGGAGGAAGACCTGTGCAGGTTCTTAACCGAGAATAATTTTGTTAAGGAAATACTATTTTCTTACAACTGCAAGTGAGTGTTTATATCTTATACATATTTTATTTTTGCTTACTCGATGAGCTATGCATGTATGTTTATGTAAACGTCCGCAGATTCCACTGGATCTTGCTAAACATTCAAGTTGACAAGTCCCTAGTTGAAGTCCACGACTCATTAAGTTAGGACCAAGAGCAGTGGAGCGACATGAAAGCAATGCTCCGTAAGTAATTTCAATCATTATCGCATTATATCGGCCTCTTTCATTCATTTCCTGATATCAAGTAACTAATAACTCTTTTGTTAATTTTCTTTGCCGAGCAGGTGTTGGACACGGTTCAGACAGAAAATACCATGTCCATTCAAAGAGGAGCTAATTTATAAAATGGTGAAGAGTTTACAGCAGCCCCCGGGAACTCATTTAAGTGGATACTACGTCTGCAAGTACATCCGCGAGTTGACCAGTGAGCGGAAAGTTGACTCACATTATATTTATGGTTTGCGGGAGAAACTAGAGCCAGACCAGCGCATAAGAGCAATTCAAGAGGAGCTGGCGGGATTTATGATGAATGGACATGGAGAGCATTATGCGGATGTACATGGAGAGCATTATGCGGATGACGTGGAACTCGATTTGCCTTAGTGATCTCTATGTAGCTGATATGATATATATATATTCATCAATGACCATGTAATTTCAAAACATTTCTTCCTTTTGATATATATATCATCAATGTATGCTTGCAAGGGATCGATTAATTATATAGATGCATCAACGTGTACTACGTAGAATATGTGTACTTAAATATATGTTTGAAATTATAGTGAAACACAAAACGAAAAAGGAACGAAATGGCAAAAAAAAAGGAAATACACAATCTCTGTCGTGGCAGAGTAACACACAATTCTCTGTCGCGGCAGGAAACCTTATAGTCCCGGGTGGTGTTATGGCCCGGGACTAGAGGGTTTCCGCCCCCCGAGGCGCTGAAACAGCCACGTGGTTGTTATCAGTCGCGGGCCGTAGCGAGCCGGGACTAGAGGGGGGCCTCTAGTCCCGTTTTCGCAGTCCCGGGCCCAAAACCGGGACTAGAGCCCATTGCGGCCCGGGACTACAATCCTGTTTTCCACCGGTGGAGGCAATAATAGATGTTCCACACTATCCCATAAACCATGGTGAGCACGATTGAAATAGATTTTACCAATTCTTGCATTTTCTTAGGATGCAAAAAAGTCTATATTGTCTTGCCTCTCGCGTAGATTGATCTGTCACGAAAAATACAATTATGTTTGTATAGCTATTTTGCTTTTATATCGACCCTCGGTACCTATTCATGTACCACTATCATATAAGTTTCAGAAGATCTAAAAAATAAATTTCAGCGGGGTAATCACCATGAAAATCTAGTGCTCTCATCAATCTAGGTCATGTTGAGAATCTGTAACCTGTAGAGTTATTAAAAATTGTTACCTTGGGAAACACTGTTGTTTTGACGTATGATGCTAAGGGAGTCAATATCACGGTTCAATGGTGTATATCTATGAATGCAGATAATATATGAAACTTGGAACTGAACTGAATCTTAATATTCTCAACATGGTGGTTGTCCCCTGCATAGGCTTAATCAGCTGTCCACGTCCATGACAGTCTATGCGTTGTTTACATAGGAGAGATCGACCAGAAGCTGGATTTTGCAGTAGTTGTATAAGAGAATCACGAATTTGTTTAAGGTTAACGTCACATTTAGCATAATTGAAGTCTCGGCTCTAGCATAAGTAAGTACCTACATACAAAAAAACACGAATTTGTTATCCCATTATTAACTCAATAAGTAAAAGTGCCCAGTTGATAGAGGATTGAAATAAATCATTGCACCTAGCTAGCTACAACCGGCGGAGTAATTAAGAGGAGAAAAGATTGCAAAATATATGTACCATGATAGGGCTCGGTACACTAGAGAGAGAAAATTCGCTGCCGTCGCCCCTAGCATTATGATCATATACATGTAGTCTATGTTGGTGATGATCATATTATTGTTGTTCGATGCATTTTGGTGTTGGTGATGATCTGTATAATTATATGTATATTCTATGTTTTAAATTGCAGAAAATAAGAGGAAACATAATTTTTTTGAAAAAACATGTACACACAGCAAAGGACACATGTGGAAAAGGGCTGTGAAGTGCTGCGATGGGGCATAGGGCCTTTGCCGTTTGCCACACACAGCAAAGGGGGGCCACTTTGCCTTGTGGTATCTACCAGGGGCACACGGCAAAGGGGACAACTGTGTCGTATGTTCCTCCCCGAATGGCACACGGCAAAAAACAAACACACGGTAAAGGATAGGCACACGGCAAAGTATATTGACACGGCAAAGACTAAATGCACATGGCAAAGCGTATACACGGCAAAGACTTGCTAGCCCCGTTAACCAGATGGAAACGTGAAGTGCCTTTTTTTGCCGTGTAGACACAGAATACACACGGCAAAGATTTTGCCTTGTTTCGGCTACGAAGACACATGGCAAAGAACCGTTGCCGTGTGGATTTTGCCTTGGGACAAAGCCTCTGCCATGTTTGAGTGGCCTTTGCCGTGCGTTCTACCGTAGTGGTAATTGGAAATGGCCGGTGGTGATCGCTTGGTGCGTCATCGCACCGACGGTTAATAGAATAAATCATGGCACCTAGCTAGCTACAAGAGGTGGAGTAAGAGAAATATAAGATATTGCAAAATACATGCACTTGAGGACTCGGTAGTTGGAAGCAGCCGGTTTGTGGCAATCGCTGGGCGCGTCGGCGCTTGCGGTTGACCGCATGTGATGCTGTGCGAGCCACCCATGCAGCGCACTGCCTTACCTAGCATCGCATCGACGATGGCAGCCGATCAGATGCAAGGAGAACTTTTTTTGAACCGAGGGCGGTCCTGAAGGACCTAGATTGCTGCCATTAAGTCAAAGCGGTGGAGAAACAATTACAAAGGGACCCTTCAAAGAAACGGAAATAACACACAAGCCCCTGGATTTTGCGTAGAGGACCCTAGATCTAATTCCACAAACGAGATCCGGTCCTCCGCCTCCTTCGCTTCCGATGGGTGCGCTCGAGCTCCGGCCACCACCCTCTTCACCGGGGAACAAGCCACTTGGGAAGGGGGCAGCATGGGACGCCGCCGTCGAGCCACCAACTCCTGGCCTCCGATGGAGGTTGAAGATGCGCCTTGCAGGCGCCGCGAGCCGCCGTTTGTCGGCGTGGATCAGAGGCTAGCACGCCGCCGCCTCTGTGGAAGAACTCGCCTCTGCAGCAGTGGTATCCCTCAGCCGGCCAAGATCGAGACGAAAGACTTCAAGAACCCACACCCCCTCGCCTCCACGGCCGGCCAGGGGCAGGATCTTGTCATCGGCGTCCCGAGCCCGCCGACCAACGCGCTTATTAGAGGAGCTTGCAGCCGGGGACACAGTTACCTTCCACCATGGAAGGAAGAGCATCCTAGCAGACGCCTCCGCCGCCGTGCGCGCCATCAGCAGCGAGGAAGAGCTCCAGGCTTCAGCTTTATTGGCGGAGATGCCTGGCCTCCGACCTTCCAGCGATGAACGCCCCTGCCACCAGAGCGTCGCCACGAGGAAGGAGAGCACCAGGACACGCTGATGGTAACTGAGATCCACCGGCGTCCTACTCCCATACACGGCCATCCTGGCCAAACCAAACCCTAACCTAAATCTACCTACTCCGGGACCGCCCCGTCGCCGCCTCCAGCCAGCATGCCGCCGGATTTGGGTCGAGGGAGGCCCGGGAATACACAGACGACTCTCAACGGGAGAAGCGCGTAGGGAGAGGGGAGGGGGAGAAGGGGAGTTGCATGCAAGGAGAACTTGGAGGTGAGGGAGAGTACACGATGGACATATGGATGGATTGTAGCTAATTATTCCGCAGTTAATACCCGCAAAAAAATGATTCCGCAGTTAAGATTTTTCACCAAAATTCCATACGTGCAGATTTAGAGAAGCATTGGACGGCTATGTATGTTAGTTTAACGGGCCTACTAACTAATCAAAGGCTAGATGTTCCTATTTTTTGGGGATTTTCTAATCTATTTTTTTAATTTCTGCTTAGCTTGTAAGATGTTTCGAATTAGATAGATTTTTCTAAATTTCTCTATATTTTTATATCTATATCTATATCTATACCTAACTAGCACAAAGCTGGTGCATTGCTACGGCACCACAGTAATAAATCAAATAAAACAACATTTTATATTTTAAAATTTGTACGTAGTCGAAATTAAATATCATGGAATCCATAATTTACCTGCTTTTGTATCGTACAATACTGATTTCACTGGACATCAATTATGATTTAACCCGTGTAATGAAAATCACGTGATATCAGTTTGATCATTTTAATCACATTAAATCATTAACTCTCGAAATAAACACAACAAGATACTCTCTGACTTAGTAGGATATGAACTTTCTAAGCAATTAGGATTAGCACCTGCACTTGTCGTCAGCGGCGGCGACGGCCGGCTGGGGCAGGGCCTGGGCCGGGGTGAGCGCCTTGTTGATGTAGACGACGTGGATCTCGGCCATGTGCGGCGCCAGCGCGGTGTTGACCATCCGGTGCCGCTCCAGTAGCCGCTTCCCCTCGAACTTTGAAGGACCTGGTGAGCTTGGGGACGGTCGGTGGTGGCCGCAAAGAACATGAGGTGGAGGCTATCTGATGTCAGGGTTGTGCCGGCGGTAACTATTATATTTGTTGGTTATAGTGATGGTTATAGATGACATGGCATTGATTTTATAGCCAACAATGAGCTATACTACTAAACTTGCTCTTAGGATGACAGATGATGCCGACGAGAGAGCCGTCCACAATACTTTTTAACGGGAAGATAAATAATGGCGACCTATGCAAGTTTGGCATCGATAAGAGGGCAACATGAAGAAAAAGTCGATCATGAAAACGAGGTTGGAAGCCCTTGATCATTACATACATGTACTCCCTCTGTCTCAAAATAGATGTCTCGGGTTTTTCAAGTTTGAATGAATCTGTATATTAAACAGTGTCTAGATTTATCTAAATTTTAACAAATCTAAGACATCTATTTTGAGACGGATGGAGTATACATTTATTGTTTCCTATATGCAGTGGAAAAATCTATTTTTATCCTTCAAAGTTCATTTTCATCCTAAATAGTGTTTCATTTCGTACAATATAAGACAGAGCCTAAACTTCAGCCATGTCCTCTCGCACAGCCCTCGCCTTTCTTTCTCTCCACGATATTTGGATAGTGACATATTAGAGCTTCGGAAAACTCAAAGTTCTACACTAATAATTATTATACTCCCTCCGACCCATATTAGTTGACTCCAATTTGGATGTATCTATCATAAAAACATGTCTAGATACATCCAAATTGAAGTCAAATAATATGGGTCAGAAGAAGTACTAAAAATGTACTTGAAAAAGATATAGGTTCGTGCATATTATATCAATGTCCCAGTAGAAAACTCAAAACACACTTGTATTTGCACAAGAATTATCTTGGTTCACTGGAATGCCTCCTTCCAAACCATTTCCGTTGAGACACGAACATATTAACATACAGATCAAAACCAAATCTATCAAGGTATCAATGATCAGTTCTCCACTCACAAAGAGAACCGGCCAAATGCTAAAAAGTGCTCGGAGACCAGCTTGTCTTTCCGAGCCTCCGTTTTGTGGTCGTCGATCCTGCGATCAACGCTCCTTCTATGTCACGCGAAGTGGCGACGTCCGAACAGACTGGCACCTGGGACCCGACAAATTTCCAGCTGAGACCCATGTCGCACGTGTCGGGGAGATTCCTCTCCATCTCGCTTAGCCATTCCCCTTTCTCGCCGCACAAATTCCGGTAGGGTTTCGTGATGCCTCCGGCGATTTTCTGGGCGACGTAGCGAGCGCGCGTGGGTGCTTCGATCTCGTCGGCAGATTACAAGCGCGCATGGGTGCTTCGATCTCGGAGTGGATGAGCAGGTCGCGCGGTGGTGCGGGGAGTGGTGACGGAGATCGAGCCCCGCGGAAGTGTAGGGAGCGGCGAGTTTTTTGGCGGAGTGCGAGCCTTGGCCGAGGGGCGCGGTCAGTCCCGCGGCGGGGCGTTCGCCGGGTCACGCACGAGCAGGTCGTCGGTATCCCCATCGCCACCACCATCTGCCACGAATCTGCCGCGGCGGCGCCCTGCTCCACGCCTTTTAGGGTGGCGCGCAACCCGGTGGGCATCGGGAAGCCCGTGGAGGAGCCCCTCTCGCTGCTGGACGATTTGGAGGGCGAGCCAGAGCAGCTTAGGGTGATCTCCGTGGTGGGGTTTGGTGAGAAAAAATCCACTGCATGCCTGGGTCTCTATCGATCGGGCAGCTGCCTGGGCTCCCTCCACGACTCTACACTAAAACTAGTGGTGAACTAATTAAGATTTCCCTTGGCAAATGGCCGCCGGCCAGAGAGCTTACTACTTTGCCCGGGCTCTCTGTCCTGGCTGGCTCCGCCACTGGCTGGAAGTCACCGCCAATGGGGGAAATGAGATCATGCGCGATGTACTCCGGCAAATTCATCCCGAAGACGCCATGGATGTTGCTGTTGATGGCCAAGGTCTTGAAGCCTTGCTCACTGAAAACGTAAGAGGATACCAGGTGTGCATCTTCCATACTCTTTACCTGGTATGGATCCCAAATGATTTGAATCGTTTCTAGTAACAATCAGAATATGGGATCCCTGAATTCAGTTGCTCTGTTAGTATTGAAGTTGCAACTTTATTCTAAATTGTAACGAAATGTTTTCTGAACTTCATTTAGTGGAATGTCATCTTCTAATCTTTGCTTTTTCATCAACCATTTGATTCCTAGGTACTTAATTGTCATAGATGACATCGCGAGGGAGCAATGGAGTGCCATGAAATCCATCTTTGGAGACAATGGCAAAAGCAGCAGAATCCTTAATTACTTCAAGTATCCGTACATCAGTCCTCGTGTACTAAGTTGTATATCTTTTTGCGCTAAGTTGTATATCTACTAATGCTAAGTTGTATATTACATATGTGATGTTTTATCTATCTCTACATGCCAGAGGTCACACACTCGATGTCGTAGCCCCTCTTTGTTTTTCTTGATTCGCATCTAGCGTGACGTACGCTCGATCTGGACTATTTGTCCGCCATCCCTCCCCAATCGTCCTAGAGCTCCGACCCGCCACCATTCGGCCTGGCTCCATGGAGGGCTAGGCACCGCCAGCATCAAAGCGACATCCCTTTCGGTTTCTTCCAGCTCAAGTTGCTCCACGTGTCCTGGATCAGGTCATCGGCCACATCCACATTGATCGAGGTGAAATTGTACATCATGATGGCGGGATACCACGAAGATAATAAATTGTTTTCTTCACGCATGTGCTCAGTTATAATTTTTTCAACGGTATAATTGGTTCGCCATATGAGCTAAGTTGTTTTTTTGCACACAATAAATTATTTTCTCACACATTTTAAGTCATGAGTATGTGCTAAGTTGCATACCCACTATTTGCTAAGTTATATACCCCTAGTACTAAGTTGCATATAACATCTGTAAAGTTGGCTACCTCTAGACCAGAGTGGCAAGTTGTATGCCTACTGGTGCTAAATTGTATAACCATCGATGCTAAGTTGTAGACTACTAACGATAAGTTGCACATGTATATTATTGTTAATGTGTATATCCACTAGTGTTAAGTTGTATAGCCACTATTTTTTCATAAGTTGTATACTAACTAGAGTTAAATTGCACCCATTGGTCAACATAGTTGTATAAGGAACTGACAGATCTGTGTATCCATTGGGGTTAAGTAAATTGTCGCTTTAGCATCCCTCCATCTGGGCATCATCAGTCTCAAAGCAACATCCTCTTAGGTTCCTTGCATCTCGCGTTGCGCCTTGTGTCATGCTCGTGGTATCGACCACATCCATGTTGAATGTGGTAGAGTTGTACCTTGTGGCGGGCTGCCAAGAAGATATATGAGCTAACTTTTATTTTAAATAAATTTTCCTCTACATTTGTTAAGTCTTGTTTGCAGATAGTAAATCATAAGTTGGCTACAAAATACAAAAAGTAATGTAAGCAACTATTTATATGAAGTTGTTTTCTCCACGATACTAAGTTGCTTTTTTCACAACACCAAGTTGTTTTTTAAAAAAAAAGTTGGTCAAAATATATATAAATGGGGTCTAGTTTTGAAGATCTTATCGTGAGAGGCCTAACGGTGTAAACGGATCGTAATTCTGACACACGGTTTAAGAGCTATGACTTTTTAATTTTCCTCACGTGAAATTAAATACACATACACACTTAGTACATTGGACTTTCTATTTTTATGGCGAGGGCTTCGTTAGACTAACCGGCCCTCGGAGGCTCTCTAGGGGTGTACCAAAGAGAATTGGTTTCGAACTGATATTGATATTGTGTAACAGTTGCTGCAAAAATTAATTTACAAAGCCTCCAAAAAAGGGACTAAACCATTTGCATCATGGTTCATTTCGGTAAATAAGAAACCTCTCCGTAGACCCAAACGAACAATATTGTAGATTAAAGAACTGCAGTCTAACTAAGATGTTCCCTTGCTGGTTTTCTTTACAAGATTAGCCTACTGCTATGTTAAAACGTTAACTGCATTCATTTCTTAAAACAATCTCTGAAATATTAGTACTACACTGAAGTTCTCTATGAAACATTGACATCGAGAGATAAGAAGAGATGGTACTTTGAAACAAATGGAATGATACTACAGTTTAATAAAATAGCACAAATTAGTTTTAAGCAAATTAGATTTTCTAGCCCACGTCACACTGCAAATATGAAGAGAGGCCTTAAAACATTACAGAGAAGGAAAAAGTTGTAGCAAGACGAGAGAAATTAGAGGATAATCCAAACAACTTTAAATGCTCTACAAAGTACAACTCATGTTTGGCATTCATATACATCATGCGAAGTCTTTCTAACCTGAATATACACCAATACTCCATATGGCAACAATAATTTATTTTTTGACCGTATCTGAAATGATAAAATGTAAGAAAATTTGTTTTTCTAGCTCACATCATAAACTAAAATATGAAGAGAATTCTTCAAAAATCAAAAATTACAGAGAAGGAAAAAGTTTTAGCAAGATGAGAGGAATTAGTCGATAATCCAAGCAGCTATAAATGATGAGATGGAGCACTTGGCTGCTATTTAAGAGGTCCTAAAAAAATCCGATCACCTTCCCACAAGCTGCCGTGAAAAATCCCCAACACGTCAACTTGATAATATCCAATAGTAGTACCTTGAGGTTCTTATCAAAATTGCCATTTGCAGATAAAGCTTCATATGCCATAATAAATCTTCCGATAAAAAGTCCCTCCGCAATCCGCAAGAGGAAAATGGAACGAGGGAGGGAGAGCATAGAGGGAGGACCTGACATAGAGCATAGTAAAGGATCATACACACATCTATGAAGAAAGTATATTAGACAAAAACTGTGACTTATATTGAGCCCCTGTAGACATGGTTAGATTAAAAAATAAATGTTTTTTACAACGAACTACATTCCATTAATAAGCAAAACTAACCTGTAGCATGTCAAGCCAAGGCAGAATAAGAACGGATGACTCTTAGCTTCCATACACAAACCTCTGCATCCCTCCACTGTGACATGCGTCTCTCTAGACTCTAGCGCAACCTGCAGCTGAACACTCGCATTGTCTCCTCCATGAATATGCACGACGGCATGCACCAGCTAGCTTCTAGATGCGATAGGACGAACGCCGGAGCGCGCTGCAGCTAGACCACCAGCGAACCAGTGGAGGGGAAGGAGTTCGAGGATCACCCCTCTGGCGCAAGCGATACCTAGGACAGCTGGGAGGAGTTGGTGGTCGTCGCTTTCACGACAATCCCCTCCGCCGGTCTCGTTCCCGTCCGCGACGAGAGCAGCCAGAATCGTGCAAAATCCAACAAATACACCTAACCAACAAATTAGCCCAGAATCTCCTCCGGTGCTTGGTGACTTCGTGTTCCTTGATAATTCCATCGCCAACCAACAAATTAGTCCCAGTGGACAACCTTTTACCCTCCTAAGATGCTAACTGTGCATACTAATCTAACCATTGGATATTCTATAGAGTATGAAGTTGAGCAGCAAGAACATAAAATATCTAACGAAAAACATCAGTTCCGTTATATAAGAGCATTTTTTGCATAAATTGCTAGTACATGCAAGTACACATGCATGTAAACTAGCAACAGCTCACGCATGCATGCGAGCTAGGAATGCAAGTAGACCACTGAACTAGCTAAAATTTTAGCACGCATTCTAGCAATACTAGTTTTTTTACCAAAAAATCTAGCGGGAATGGACACAGAAAGCACCGCGCTAAAACAAAAGCCACGCGTGGAAATATTAGCCGAAATTTGTGCAACCTAAAACGCATGATAACTTGCTTGATATGTTGGTCTACTCCCACGATTGGTTTTATTGCAGAAATTTTTGTATGTTTTCATGCTAGGATTCATGCTAACATGCACACATCTCATCAACTCGTACAGCTAGTCAGATCTAATGCATGCAAGTACAACTAGCAACCGCGTTTAGTTTATAGAAATTTTTGCAACAATATAGGCTGGTTGATATGCTACAATACAGTCTAGTCTTGCCATTTTACAAACAGCAAATAACACCGTTAACTGCATGCAAGATTTTGACTCTCTCTTATCTTGACAGCTAGTTCACGTACTCCCTGTATGCAATGTTAACGCTTGCATGCATTGGTAACATCCTAGATATAAAATCTGTGTTAATATATATAAATATAGATAGATAGATAGATAATAAAGGACAAAGTGTTTCTTCTGGTCCAACTCTTTTTTAGACCAATTTTCCGTCCCACCAACATAATTATTATCGTTGTACCACCGATAAGTCAAAAGACCGTTTATTAAAAAACCTCATCGCCCCTTATATAAAAAATAAAAGAACTCGTGGTCGACTATAGATCGTCGTGTAGAGACGAGCCCATCTTGGCTTTGATTAGCACTCGATTGTGGATACGAAACTATTTGGCTTTGATTAGCACTCGAGCCGCCTATGTATCGGCCGATAGAAAAACTACCGATCAAACTGGACAAACACATGCCTTCCAAGTTTTAAGGATACATAGCCATGCCACCCGATTTGGCACAGAAAGACCAAAGGGCCATCACGATGGAGCTGGTAGAGGATAAAAAAGGAATCGGCATGAGACAGAAGAAAAGGAGCGAGTCTACTGATCTTTTATGTTTTCTGAATTTTTGGGCAGTTTATGCATTTAGAAGGTCAGACTTTTTACTAGATCATCTCCAACAGGCGCGCTATAGGCCGCACTCTATATAATACGCCGTTTTGCAGCGTCGGAACGCAAAATTGTCCCTCCAGCAGGAGTTGCATACGGTGCGGTGCTGTAATTTTTTTTGGGCCGGTTTGCCCTATATCAAGCGCTAAACTTTGAGCTTCGCCTGCAGCATGCCGCATCGCTCGACACACGCGCGAAGAAACTCCGCGCTGAAATTTCCTCCCGCGCCTCGCCGCCCCATCGTCCAATCTCCGCCTCCACGCGGCCGCTGGCGCAATTCCGGTGATGGACGCGCCCTCCGGCACCCCACTGACCCCTCCCTACTCCATTCCACCCGTCACCGCCGCTGACGCCTCTGTCGTGTCGCCGCCCCATGCGCCAAACCATAGCGGTGGCGCCGACGCCGGCAACACAACCGTCGCGGCCCGAGCTCTCATGATGCAGAAGAAAAGGAGCGGGCGCGGGCTGGTTTGCCCTATCCCAAGCGCTAAACTTTGGGCTCCGGCTGCAGCGTGCGGCATCGCTTGACACACGCGTGAAGAAACCCCGCGCTGAAACTTCCTCCCGCGCCTCGCCGCCCCATCGCCCAATCCACGCCTCCGCACGGTCGCCGGCGCAATTCCGGCGATGGACGCGCCCTCCGGCACCCCACTGACCCCTCCCTACTCCATTCCACCCGTCGCCATCGCTGACGCCTCCGTCGCGCCGCCGCCCCATGCGCCAAACCCTTGCGGTGGCGCCGACGCCGGCAACACAACCACCGCGGCCCGATCTCTCTTCGTCCCGCCGCGGCCGACGGAAGAACCTTTTTAGGGCTCGAGCACGCGCTGCATAATAGAGCGTCCGGTGGGGTTAAATCGGGTGCAGCGCGTGATAAACGTTTATAGCGCGGTCACAGCGACATATAGCGCGCCGAAATTTAGTGCGCATGTTGGAGATGCTCTTAGACTGCATAAGCGATAAAGTTGAGCTGGGTTAGGCATTTGGATTTGGCGGAACTATAAAACCACTTGCATGTACGATGAGTTACCTTACAAAATAATTTCATGTACAGTTAGTAAAGCTCTTCCAAAACATAATACTCTATATGATAGCTATCATAGTGGAAGTTCAAATAAAAGTAGTATTTTTTTCACACATATATAATTGCATTATGGAACTGTGTATCTTTGTACATAATCTATCTATACTATTAAAAAGATTGGAAACGTTTGTCAACACCAGATTTTTTCGTCTGCCCTGAAAAGATGATTTTGCTCCTAGGACTTTGGGAAAACTACAGCCATTGCCACCGCCAAGTAATCCTCTCACCTCGAGTCCTCCGTTCTCTATTCTCCCTTCTCTGCCTCCTCCCCATCGATACCCATCCCCAACCGAGAGCGCCGCCTCCCTGCTCGCGAGCGCCTCCTCCCCAGCGCCTCACCCGTCCCCGCCGCCATCCTCTCTGTCCATGGCACTCCCGCGCCACCGCGCCTCCTCTGCCTTCACCTCGAGCGAGCGCCGCCGCTTAGCTTCCTCTCCCGCAGCACCGAGCTCTGGCAGCACATCGGCGCCTCCTGGCCGCTCCTTGCCGCCGCCATCAAGATCTCCCCAAGACAGCATGCCTCCGGTCGTGCTCAACTCCAGCATCCCCTGCAGTGGCCCAAGAACCGCCAATCCTCCCCGTGCTGCGGTGGCGTCGAACCTCGTCCACCACCGCGCGACCTCGCCTGCGCCCTCCAACTCTCCCTAGGGAACTGTTAACCACCACCGCCCTCCAACTCTCCTCCTCCTCCGGTGAGGCAAGCTCCAGTCGCCGTCCACCCTTGTCCTCCAGATCGGCTTCCCTCTCATCTCAGATCTCTCTGCAGGTACTTGGATTGGAAAGAAGGAGCTCGGCCATGGGGATAGGAGGAGGCATGGGGACATGGGGTGGGCTTGCTAGAGCATGGCCATGGGACATGAGCGGGAGGATCTCGGCCATGGGGGTCGGGGATGGGTGGAGCTCGGCTATGGGGATGCGGGAGGAGCTGGTCCATGGCGAGCTCGAGAGCAGCTGGCGGAAGAGATCGGGGACAGCCGGAGCTTGGGGATGCGGAGAGGGAGAGTCCGCGCGGCAAAAGATAGAGGGGGAGCGGTGCCACCTTGGCGTCGAGGGGATGTTCTTTTCTTAATTAACATTTTTAGTTTTATTTCCAGGTTCTGTTCTTGTAATGCTGAAAACAGTGACATCTCAGAGTGCCTTTTTTCAAAGAGGAATGAGAGTTCAGATATGTAGTGCCCTCTTTTTAGGAACGGGAATTTAGGTATGTAGAGTGCCTTCTTTTTGGGAAAGATAATTTTAGGCTGCAGTCATTTGGGTGAAGATGACCAGATTCAAACTGCACTACGCTGAGTTGATATCCACTTGCTGACACTGTGGAGACAAGCACTTCTCTCGATTCTATTTCTTTGACAAGTGAAACATTGTATAATACTCTGCGAGTAGGAACTGACGATGATGTATTGAATAATGATCTGTTTGAAGTTGACACATAGAAGGTGCTATACATTATCTAGCCTTTCTATAAGCATTACATTTTACACTGCTACAAGTTGTTCTTTGCAAAATTAAGGTTTATGTGATATCTGCGACTTTTTGAGTAGCTAAGTACGAACAGTTCCAAAAAATTTGCAATGTATTTTCTCCCAGATTGGTGTATCTATCACATAACAGTATGTGATTAGTTACTTTTCTTTGGAAGTTTATATATCTATGCAGCCCCACAATTTTTTTACAGAGAAAGATAGTAATAATAATAATTCTCACAGCCTTTTGAAACATAAGTGTAGATTAGCAATGTAATCAATCATCTTCCGGAAATTCAGAGCACGCAGTGAAGAACATAGATTGTACGTGTACATCACATGTCCTACCTATTACCTAACTTGATTACACCTATCATGTACCTCGGCGATTAACAACTGGCTATATGATCTCAGGTGAGATAAGAAATCGCCATCGAAGACGGTGTACCTTGTGCGCTGGGCAACGGAACAGCCAAGCTTGTTGAGTACTGATGGCAAAGTAGTGCAGGTGTTCGACGAAGTCGGCATGACGGATGTCAAGGACCAATGGGCACATGTTGCTTCTCTGGGAATATAATAGGGATTCAAACATGAAGTTACTTTTTACATGAATTTGTTAAAAAGAATTAAGATGCACGTGCATCTGGTAAATTATAAATGCCTTATTAATATATTTATGTTAAAAATCTCGGCCGTGGCAACGCACGAGCATTTAGGTAGTATTATTAAAAAGATTGGAACCATTGTTCACCCAGCAAAAAATCCGTCTGCCATCAAAAGACAATTTTGCCCCTCAACCAGACCAGCAATTACCCACATGTGCCACCCTCAAGTCGTGTACTGCTTCGTTTTTTCCTGGCTCGTGGCCACCGACAGGCTCTACCGCTCGCGCACTGGGAAACTGTACGCGACACCTCTCCGTCCTCCTCCCCTCCACTTGGCGGCGCCGAATTCGCCGGCTGGGCGCGCCTCGACGAGGCAGACGGCGATGTCTGGGCCGATGCAGAGAAGTTTTTATTTTCTCTCTTCGTCGCCGGTGCGCCTTCATTAATTCCAGATGTGAGCCGAGAGAGGACGAGAGATATATAGAGAAAAAGAGGATGGGTAACAATGGTGGATGCGTTGGTTGTGCTCGTTTTGGTCCTCACCACAGCAGAATCAGAGAGAAGCGCATCGGATCCGGCCGTTCTAAGTGTCAGTGTGTTGAAGGCTACCGGATCTGGGCTTAGGTATGGCTGGGAGGGGATTAGCAGGTAAACTAATTTCTTGACGGGGCGGTTTGTCACCGGCGAGAAGCGTGTGACGGAATGCAAGCTATGGAAGGACGCAGTAGGAAAATAGCCGAGCAGGGTGCTGCTGTGCTGGGGTGGTCGCGACCAGAAAAAAGCTTCACGACTGCGGATGCATGGCTGCACCACGAATTAGTTCAGGTTCGGGTCGCCGTCACGAACGACCGCCTCCGCCCGTGCACCCCGCTGCCCCCTCCGCAGCTCTGGTGCCCTTCGCTCTACCCTCTGGATGTGCCACCACGGCAGTCCGCCACCGGCGTCATGAACGGGCGGAGCGAGCCAAACAACATCTGGACGTGCTCCTCGCCACCGCCGACGAACAGCTTCGGGTGCTTGTGGAATCACTTCAATTTGGGGATTTCCTTCGCCTTGTTGGGAATGAGACGAGCGAATTGGGGGATTCTGGTGGAGCTCATGCAAACGATGACTCACAGGAAGGACGGAAGGATAAGCTTCTGCTATGTCTTGCTGTTGTCAACATGGTACGTGATTCTTGTTGTCATGTCAATTTTCATATATTTTAGTTCGGTGTCAATTTGCTGTCAGTATGGAGTATTAGAGACTGTTCAGCTCTTTACCATGTTATTCTCTTTTACAGGGTGACAAATGGAATACTTTAATTACAATTGCCCTTCCTTGCTTCTTTTATCTAAATTCCTATAGATTGTTTTAAACACAGGTTGAGGATGTTAAAAAATTACAGACCCTTCTAATCGGTGCTACACCGCCAGGCTGGGTAAAAAAAAAGGTACAAACCATTTCAAAAAAATATGTCACTCCTATTGGTAATCATTTTTAGTGTGCATGTGGAATATACTCTGCAATGATCAGCTCTTGATGACGATGAGGTACCCTCCTCCCCATCTGGATCGATAGCCAAACGAAAGGCCTAATCGGTGGCTTAGACATAATCTCCTTAATTCCTCTTGTTATCAGCTCATGTACGATCTTGTGAGAATGGACCAAAAATAGATCAGGCCAAACCAACCTCGCCAATGTCGTGTAATCTCGGCCAGCTGCCGTTTCCGTTGTGCGTTGTCTTGGTCAGTGCTAACTCTATGCTGATCTTTAGTCTGGCCACGACTTAGATGCGCAAGTAGGGGACGCTGTAGCGACTTACTGGGATCCGGTACCAGTAAGCTAAATGCTCATCTATTTCTCTTGAGATATAAAAGTATGTTGCATAGCTGTTTTTCTTGAGGGGGCATAGCTGTTGTTTTGATCTGATAGGATTGAAATATTCGGAATTACTCATCAATTCAGGATATAGGCGCTATAAAATTACTCATTTGTCTGACGTGACGACATACATCACACATACTTTGTGATATTACGTGAAAAAATAATATTGCACAATTTAAACCCTATAATCCTTGTGACTTCCTACTATTTAGGTTGGGTATAATTTAACCAAAGTATAATCTCAACAACATATTAACAATGTATAAATCAAACACATGATAGTTCACTAACATCTAACAATATCAATGACTTGGTATATTTACCACTCATGTTCATCTTGAAGCATTCAACTAAACTTTTATAGAAGTAACCATATCCCAATAGTTAGATAAGAGGTGTTGGCCGCTTGCCGACACAATAATTTCCCCTAGATTATGAATGATCCATATTATTGTTTGTAATTTTTGTATTACTCCGTAGCAACGCACGAGCATTCAGCTAGTTGTTTTTAAATCACGCGAAGTGTTGACTTTGCCCAGAATTTTTCCTAAGCTTCTTTCTAATTATTCTTTAATTGGGATAAGTTGTTCAAAGTAGAATATTAAAATTGCCATATTGTGATTGCCATAATATTTTTCCCGGAACTCCACTCGAGCTGGCGATGTCATCGGTGTAGCAATTATGAGCTCGAAACAAGGCATATATGCAAATTTTCTCTCTCCCGCTGCAACGCTCGGGCATTTTTTCTAGTCTTTACTATTAAAAAAAAGTTAGTGTTGGTAGGTCGTACTTTTGCACTCTGACATTAAACATTGGAAAAATCTGGACCATATGATCTATATCCCGTGGTAAGGAGAGCCTTCCCAATACATTCCTTAGTTAATTACACTTTTTTTCCAGTGAAATTGTTTGATTCAGAACGTTCAAACAAAAAAAAGTAAGGACCACGACATGCATCATCTCCTGGCCTAATTCCATGAACTCTAGCACAGGATCCTGCGGCCCCGCCCCTCACCTCCCCTTCCGTCTCACCCCCGCCCTAGCTGCCCTCCCACCGCCGCTAACAGCCCGGGAACCTCCAAAGCGGACGCCCTCTTCCTTTCAGAGGGCCTCCGGGCCGGCGTGATCTAAGATCACTGTCGACGACCTTTCCTAGCCCGTCGAGGAGGATCTGCCTCAATAGGACACATGGATGTTGGCACAGGAGCAAAGCTATGCGTGCAAGTCGGCACATGAGCACCAAACAGGCTCCAGGTTGTGCAACGGTTAGATCAATTTACATTGTCACATGCCTTACCTATTGTAGTATTGCACTGTTTGATTTCTTATGTTTATCATATTCGGGATCCTAGCTAAATGAAGAAATGAACTAAACTATAATTTATCATGCTTTCCCATGCCCTCACCATAAGAAAGACGAATCCCTAAATGCCGAGCTGCCGACACGGTTCAGAACATCGACGACGGGGATGTGATATGACATCCAGTGACAATGTTGCGTAGGTATGATCATAGTACTAATGTTGTTAACGCCACAAGACATTGATAAAGCAACCAGGCATCTCTGATAAAATTCTGTTAAAAACAGGAGCAGGTGGAGGTTGTTGATGTTGCTAGCGGCTCGCTTTTGCCTAGAATGAAGGTAATTGTTTCCGTATTAAATTTCTGGGTGTGTTTGTTCATAAGTTGAGATCGAAGATATATACTGCTGGTTCCTTGTAATATTTATGGTAATCTTTTGACTATTGATATTTCTGAATTCTGAAACTTGTTGAGGTAATAAGCCTTCTCGTTTACTTTTTTAATCTCAATGATCTGCACCAACATTTGGAGAATCTCAGTGTACATGGTTTGGTTATTGGTTATCAATTTTTGGTGAGCACATGCTTGTTTTCCTCTTCATAAATTGTTCAGTTACATAATTTGTGTCTCCATGAATCTAATCTATGTAAGATGGTTAATGTGAAGTGTTTCGTTTTTCTAGAATTTTATGAGTTGTTGAAACACAAGGCTTCACAAGTATGGCTCTATTAAGACCCTAACATTGGTCACCTTGAATGTGTTTGATAAAATACACCTTTGCTAATTTTGCCGGTGGTTACTTTGTGCTAGTGTCGAGATCTCCTGGAGATACAAGGTGAGAGTGGAGTATTAATACTTAGTACGTGAACTAATTCTTTGTTTGCTTATGTCAATTGTAGGGTTCAAGTTACATAACTATTGAGTGCAACAAAGGGTGTGAAAGCGTACGCGATGAGCTAAAAAAATTTATTGCCAACACACTAAATATAATTTTACATTCAAGTGGAATATTTTACAAGTTATTCTTTTGCTCTGGAAAATAGAAGACTGTTAAAGATAATTCCGTGACGTTGAAGATGATACCTTATGCAACTAAATAAGACCTTTTCCCTTAGCATTTTGATTGGTTTAATTTATAGTGCCTACGATTAAGCAACTTGGAAAAACATCATACTGCTCCCTAAAATGCTAGATGCACTAAATCATTCTTGCACTCATTCATTGAGATTACATAACAAGCCCGTCCATTTTTTATGAGCCAGTCTATTCTTAGTTATGGCTAAATGTAGCTAAATTTAAACTTTGTATATGATTTTATCTAATTTTCTAAACTATATCACATGCCTTTATGTTTTGTGTATCTTTATAGCAGAGTCATCCCAAGTCCAACTAATTCTCTATTATGCTTTCTGAAACGTTTAGAGTTGAGCAAAATGGACAGAGTCTTCCGATAGGCTAGGTTTGTGGAGTATTACTGTTGTTTGCTTAGGGATTATGGAGTGATTTGGGGTGCTTGGGTCTTCTTTCCCTGTTGTTTTATATTGTAAATGTAATCCTCATAGTGACGAGGTTTAATCTCATCAATGCCCATTGTGATGAGCTTGGGTTTTGGAGAATATGGGGATGCTGGAGATCGCGGAACGGTTAGCAAACAAGCAACACGGGGACACGAGGTTTACCCAGGTTTAGGCCCCCGGAGGAAAAACCCTACTCCTGCTTGTCTGCTCTTGATTACGGCGGAACCGAAGGTTACAAGGATGCGCAGATGCAATCTGGCGTGGAGGTGTGTATGCGGTGGTATGAAGTGTCCTCCTCGCCGTGCACTCCTAGCCTTTATATAGAGATAGGCAGGTCCCAGGCACAGATCGAGTCGGTTACAGGTTTTAGGATTTGCCCTTTTGAATATTCTATCTATTCTAGTCTTGCTCTCCAAGGATCCGAAGACGTCATGGGCCCTGGCCATCCGAAAGTCTTCATGGGCCGGCGCATATTCTTCGTGGGCCTTCCCTGGGCTGGACGAGGTATGCTAAGATCGTGTACCCGTAGGGTATAACCACGTTAGTAGCCCCCGAGTGTTCAGTCGAATCGTAGATTCGGCTGAGGACTCTTCAATCCTTCGGGTGCAGCTATTTCTGTATGTTTAGAGAACGATTTGAGTATGTAGGGATTGTTGATGTGTGTGCCTGACTCTCCCGACAGATCAGGGTCAGTTAACTGTCTTAGGACAAAATAACATGATCTTCTTCAGATTCGAGTCCCTCGACTCGAACCCAGAACATATGCTGGCGTAATTTGACTCAGCCCGCAGAGGACTTACAGGAGTGGAATTCCAGTAAATTTTAAACGATATACCCAACGCGTCCGTCGGGATTTTTCATCGCGCCTGTTGGCATAGATTCTCACTAGCAGAGATCGTGTGCGTTGCCAGGCCATCAGATGACATCTGTAGGTCTTATCTTTGTGTCGCAGACACAGCATCCAAATGTTTATCACCGCGGAGGTGTTTCGGGTGGCCAAGGAGGATGTTGCTCACTTAGCGTTTAATTGGGACAGAGTTGCCGAAAAGTTTTTGCATGCTGATCCGAAGGATCGCAGTCGAAGAATTCATAGGGTGCGCGACCAGCGCTCCCTATGGGAGTAACCCCCGAGTGTCTGTTCGAGTCGTAGACTCGAACGGAGAATTTAGTTTAGCTGTTGCTTACTTCAGGTCCGTAGGACACAAATTTTCTCGGATGCTTGAATCATTCCTCCCTATGGGAGTAGCCCCCGAGTCCATAGTGGAGTCGTAGACTCGATGTAGGACTCGAAGAAATAGTTTAGTGGTGTAGTACCTTAATCATACTTTGGATGCGCGACCAGTGCTCCTGATAGGAGTAGCCCCCGAGTAGTTACTCGAATCGTAGATTCGGGTGAATACTTTAGCTGTGTAGCCGAAGATTTGTAACTGTTGCTAGTATAGCCTTGGTGACGTTAGTGCTGACGATCGGTGACCTCAAGTGTCTGCGGCGCCAGAGATGACGTGACTGGACGAACATGGGTCCCACCTTCTGACTTTGAGTTGATTGGTCACACGGACGTGGAGATAATTACGGCGTCGCCTTGGTTTCCATGCATAGTGGACGACGTGTGAGCGACGGTTCGCTGCCGCACTGACACGTGGATGGTTGGATTTGGATGTTGCCTTCAGAGCTTCCCGATGAACGGTCGTCGTGCATCGTCTTCGTCCTTATAATCACTGGGGGGAAAGTTTGTTTGTTTTTCACCGCAGCCATTCTCGTTTCACTGCTCCCATCTTCTTTGAGCTTTCTTCACCGCGCGCTGGAAGTTCTTCGATCCTTCCCATCTTTGTTCCTACGCTCTCATCGTCGTCGTCGCCACACTGCAATGGGGAAATCAAAGAAGGCCTCCACCGCAGTTGGTACCAGCACCGCTACCGGTGGCAAGAAGGGTACCGCCACTACCCGCGTCACCGATGGTGGCTGACGACGGTCGGAGACGCGCGAGGGTGATCTCCGCAAGCTCCGTGAGCGGGGTCTGATCCCGTAGGAGAAAGAGGCCGTCAAGATTCCTGGTGATGAGGTAATTCCCCATCCTCCCGCTGGGTTTCGGGTGATGTTCGTCGCTTTTGTCCTTCGAGGCCTTTCTCTCCCGGTCCATGATTTTCTTCGTGGATTGCTTTTCTTCTACGGCATCCAACTCCATCATATTTTGCCACATTCTCTTCTTCATATCGCTTGCTTCATTACCTTATGCGAGTGATGGCTCGGTATCGAGCCGCACTTTGGCCTCTTTTGGAAGCTCTATTCCATGAAGAGGCAATCTAGCACTGATGGCGTTTATCCCATCGGCGGCTGCATTTTTTCCTTGAAATCCAACTTTCTCTTCTTCTCTTTTTCTATGTCCGAGTCTGTCCAGTACTGGCGGAGGCGATGGTTTTACATCCGCGACTCCATAGTGGACGGGCAAAACTTTGTCCTTGCTCCCCTCCCAGAAAATCCAGCCGAAGAGGTCCTGGAAGAACCATATCTTGGATGGTGACATGGCCGAAATAGAGGAGCTTTATTGTCGTGTGGAGGATCTCTAGGTGGTTCCGGATAAAGAGGTGAACGGTGTGGATATCATCTGCACCTTCCTCAAACGTCGGGTGCAGCCACTCCAAGCTAGGGCGCACCCGATGTTCCTTTATTCTGGCCATCACGATCCGACTAGAGTTTCGACTGAGGAGCTCTCTAGGGGGGATCTCGACAGAATTCTTTGGCCGCTGCTGAAGTACAAAGCTGAAGAGGACCTTCCTGGGAAGTCGCTGACTCCTCCGTTCGCCGCCTCTCGTCTGGTTCCGCAGGTGTAGATCTGGGTCGTACGCGTTGCACTTTTTTTGGCTGCGTTTTTCTTGTACTTGCTTGTTCTCAAAGTTTGCTTTTCGTGTGCAGGAATTCAAAGTACCAATCACGGTGCCTCCTCTACCCGAACGTTTTCTGGATGCACCGGACAATGAAGTGGTGGACTCCATGTCTGAGCTTCCCTCGGCGCGGTCGCCGGCTGAAGAAACCTTTGAGTCGAGCGAGGAACAGACTCAAAAGCGGACACGAAGCTCGAGCGAATCGTTGGAATGTCGACTCCCGACGCCTAGGAACCCGCCATGCCTTGCGCATCACAGTGGGGGGGGGGGTGATGGTGGCTCTTCTTCTCCCATTCCAGCCGTGCCCGTGCGGGCTGTGGCGCCGCAGCTGCCGACGAAGCGGAAGAAGAAAGAGAAGAAAGAAGAGAAAAAAGGCAGGAGGGCCTCGCCTGTCTTTGACTTGAGCGATTTCGACTCCTAAGTATCGTCCATTGTTTTTGTTCTTTTTTTTTGCTTGCTTGTATTTGACTGAAGTTTTCTTTTGTAGCCACTCCTCTGATGGCTCTTTCAGCGATGACGCTCAAGAGATTGTGGGGGAGTCGAAGGTTGCTCCTCCTCCTCCTCCTCAAACGGTGGCCACCTCTGGGGACGTTGCTCCGATCCCTTCTCCGCAGGAGGCTCGGGTGATTGTCTCCCAGAAGACTACAGCCGGACCTTCGGAGTCGCCGTCCGACCATGTAAGTGTTTTCGTTCTTGCTGTGGGGGGAGCCCCCGAGCATTTTTCGGATGATCTGCTGATCATTTATTCCTTTTGTTCGTGTCTCGGGGGAGCCCCTGAGCGTCTTGCGGATGATCTGCTGATCATGTTTTCCTTTTCTTCGTGTCTCGGGGGAAGCCCCCGAGTGCTTTTCGTATGCGTGATTTGCTTTGCTCGTTTCTTGGGCGCAGCCCCCGAGCATTTTTCCTGACAAGTTGCGTCTTCTTGCAGCCTTTTGTGCAAGGCGCCAACCAGCTGGTGAAGCAGCACCTGGTGTTGGAGGCCAGCTTCAAGCGGCTTCAGGGTACGTTCATGAATTGGTCTTTTTCGTCTTCCTCTGCTTCCTTTCCCTTGAATCTGATACGTGTTCTTTTTTGCAGATGAAAACAATACCGCCCTCCGCGAGCTTGATGCTCTCAAAAAGAGCCTTGGGCGAGCAGAGAAGAAGGCCGAGGACGCCGTTGGTGCCAAGGAGCACCTCGAGCGGGAGTTAGCCGACGCAGCTGCGGCCAAGGAGCGCCTGCAGCAGGAGGCTATGGACCGCGAGGAGCAACTTGCCACCGCCGCGTCTTCGCGTGAGAGAGAGGTAGCCGAAAAGCTGATGGCTGCAGCCAAGGCTATTTCAGGTGAGTAGTTTTTGCTTGTATGTTTTTTTTTCAGTTGCCTTTGTCTTTCTCGCTTTGTTTGATGCTTACTTTGCCTCTTCCATTTATCTAGATGCCGCAGGCATCGAGTTTGACCGTGGTGCCCTAGAGCACGGAAGTGCTCTGGATGATGCCACTGCTGCGGTCGAAGGCCACTGCAGTACCGTGGTCGGCTCGCTTGCTAAGGCCAAGGAGGTTCTCGGGCGCTTCTACAAGGAGCTCGTCCCCAAGGGCGTCGCCCTCGAGGATGTCGACTTGTTGGCGGATGCGCTGTCAGCCGATGCGCCTGCAGCGTACAAGCGCAAGCAGAAAGGCATCGGTGCATCCGTGGGGCTGACGATGGCCCTGGCGTCTGGAGCGGAGCTGGATCTTCATCAGGTCACCTCCCAGATGCCGACGGCTCCCGACGGATCCGAGGTAGCCTTTGCCCTCTACGCTGCCCCGTTGTAAACGCTATGGGCCGAAGCTGATTGACCTGCTGGCGGAGTACGCGGTGAAGCAGCAGGGGGAGGCCAAGAGCAGGCAGTCCGTCTCCAAGGCCACTCAGGATGCAGCTTCTTAGGCCTTGTAGTTGTGGGATAGCTTTCGTCTCTTTTGCTGTGATGTATTTATGAACACTCCTTGTGCCACGCAGTGGCTTTTTGCTGCATATAATGAATCTCCGAGCTCTTTGTTCATTCGTGTGTTTGCTCATATCCCTGCCTTCTTTTCCTCTAGGGACCTTCGAGTGATGATCCCGTTGATACTTCGCCTGTGCCGCAGCTGCGGCCATCCTTGGATGATGCGTCGCAGCTTGTGTTTCTTCGTGACCGCATCCGTAGTCTTGAGAAAGAATTTCTTGGAGTTCGAGGCCACGCGGATGTTTGGAATTCGAAGGCAGAGCGAGGCGCTGCCAGAGAGGAGTAATTGATGGGGGAGTTGTGTCGTTTGGCCGAACAGCTTCAATGTGAGTTTCTTCGAGCTGCTGCTCTTTTCTCGGATGCGCCTGTTGGCCTGTCATCTTACTTTGCAGGTGTTGCAGGTGCTAACCTTGTTCCTAGGGAGGAAAAAGAGCGTGTTGCTGTTCGGATCAACTGCCTGACCCAGCAAGACATGGAGACCGACGTTTTTTTTGGATGGACCGCGATCGTGCTATGGTCCTTGCGACTGTGCATGATCGTGTTCACCAGGTGTCGCGGGTGCTGCGTCAGGTGAAGTCTTCTTTGGCGTCAGTTCTACACGTGATGTTTCCCATGGATGAGGCACCATCGACTCTTTGGGGCATGCTGGCGAAGTTTTGAGATGTGCATCATGTTAGGGAGCTGGTGCGGCATCAGCTGGTTGCAGGGTGAAGGCCGCGCTTTCCCTCGTGCGGCTGCATCGCCCTGATGTAGATCTTGCTGCCGTGGCGGCTGGGCCGCCTCTTCGGCCGGATGGTGGTGTGTGGGATATGCGTACATATTATGCGGCTGTAAGGCAGTATGCCGAACAAATTGTAGATCTATTTGAGCATCGTGCACAGGTGATTCTTCAGAATAGGTAGGACCCGTAAAAAGATAGATGTAAAACTTGTATGTATTCGACTGGGCGTGTTATGCCCCTTGCTTTAAAGGTTGATTGTTTTTAGCACGTGGTGCTTTATTTGTATGCGTGCCCTTTTCGTTAGCCTGACGTGATCAGCTACTCAGGTGTACACGCTTTGTCCTCAGTCGACGAAGTCGTGAGGTGAGGGGAGCCCCCGAGTGTATTGTAACATGAAGAAAATGCGAGTAATAAATAAATTTTTGGGGCGAGACACTTAGCTTTATTCATATCGTAATGAGGAGGTACATTGTTCGGCTGGGTAGCCTTGGCTGAATGGCCTTATTGAAAGTAAAGGAGGGGGGTAGCTAGGGGTAGAAGCGTCGCAGTTGTGTGACATTCCATGGGTTGGAGTATACGACTCCAGAATCCACGTGCTTGAGGCGATAGGCGACACCTGGGATGACTTCGGCGACGACGTAGGGTCCTTCCCAGTGTGACTCGAATTTCTTCGGTCGCTCTTGCTTGAGTCGCAAGACTAGGTCTCCTTCGACGAAGGACCTTGGATGCAGCCGTCGGCTGTGATAGTTGTGGAGGCTCTGCTGGTAGACCGCTAATCGAGCCGCGGCTATGTCACGTGCCTCATCGAGTGTGGTGACGGCGTCTTCGAGTGCGGCCGTCGATTCGGCTTCGCTGTAGGCGACGACCCATGGGGCCTTATGGCGTACTTCTGCGGGCAGCACAGCTTCGGCTCTGTGAACCATGAAGAAGGGCGTGTAGCCAGTTGAGCTGTTTGGCGTAGTGCGCAAGCTCCAGAGGACGGAGGGTAGCTCTTGTGTCCACGCTCCTACGAGTCGCTGGAGTGGGATCATTAGGCGCTTCTTGGTGCCACCACCGACGAGGCCGTTGGCCTTTTCGACCTGCCCGTTCGTTTGCGGGTGCGCTACGGAGGCGTATGTTATGTTGATTCCGAGGTCTTCATAGAAGTCCTGGAATTCTTTGGAGATGAAGTTCGACCGGTTGTCGGTGATGATGCTGTGCGGCACGCCGAACCTGTAAACGATGTATTCGAAGAATTTTACGGCCGTTTTACCCTTTTGGTTTGTTATGGGCATGGCCTCGATCCACTTGGTGAACTTGTCGACTGCGACCAGGAGGTAGACGTGACCTCCTTGTGAGGACTTGGGAAGTTTGCCAATCATATCGAGGCCCCATTGGGCGAAAGGCCAGGCCAGAGGTATGGGCCTGAGCTCCGATCCGGGTGCATGTGGTTTATCTGCGAACCTCTGGCACCCATTGCATCTTCGGACGATGTCCTTGGCATTGTTCATGGCCGTTGGCCAGTAGAATCCAGCTCGTAGAGCTTTGGCGACAAGGGCGCGGCTACCCGCGTGATGGCCGCAGATGCCCTCGTGGATTTCTTGGAGGATGGTTTTGCTGTCACCGATGGTGACGCACCTTTGGAGTACACCCGAAATGCTGCGCTTGTACAACTCGCCATTGATGATTGTGAAGGCCTTGGACCGGTAAGATATGCGCCGGGCATTTGTCGGGTCATCAGGTAGTTCCCTGTCTGTCAGGTACCTGAGGTACGGCCGTGTCATGTTTCTTCGGCTGCCATGACCTGTATCAGGTGGACCACTGCGACCTCTGTGTCGAGCTTTTCGGGTCCTTCCTGTCCGTCGGGTAGCGCAGCCCCCGAGTGTTCTGCTTCTTTGGGTGATCCCTTGGAGAATTTCCTTTTGATGGATGGCACGCAGATCTGTTCGAGGAACACACCTGGTGGCACCCGTGCGCAGGTGGAGCCGATGTTGGCAAGTCTGTCGGCCTCTTCGTTGCTTTCTCTCCCAACGTGCCGAAGCTCGCAGCTGTCAAAGTCTCCTTCGAGTGCGTTGTAGAGTGTGCGGTACGCAATCATGTTGGCGGTGTGTGCGTCGCACTCGTTCATCGTCTACTGGACGACGAGGTTCGAGTCGCCGTAGATGACCAGGCGCGTCGCGCCATAGATCTTGGCCATCCTCATGTCGTGGATGAGGGCCTCGTATTCGGCTTCGTTGTTGGAAGCTCGAAATTTCATCCGGAGGACGTACTTCATCTTGTCACCCTGCGAGGAGGTCAGTATGACTCCGGCTCATGCTCCAGCTTCACGCTTGGAGCCATCGAAGTGCATTGTCAATGACTGCGTCATGTCCGGAGTGTCCGGCAGCTGCAGTTCCATCCAGTGGACTAGGAAATCCGGTAGTACCTGCGACTTGATCGTATGGCTCTTCTCGTAGATTATGTCCAGGGGGACAGCTCGATACCCCACAGGGACACGCGTCATGTGGTCTCCTGGTTGTTCAGGATGCTGTTCAGGGGTGCTTTGTTGACGACCATCACTTGATGCTCCTGGAAGTAGTGGCTCAGCCGACGAGCCTTCATGAACATGCCGTAGGCAAGTTTCTGGTAGTGAGGATACCTCTGCTTTGTTGGTGTCAATACCTCGCTGAGGTAGTAGATTGGGCGTTGGACCCCATGGGTCTTGCCTTCTTCAGGTCGCTCGACCACCAGTACGGTGCTTACCACCTGGTGTGTGGCTGCTATGTATAGCAGTAAAGGCTCGCGTTCATTTGGCGTGACCAGGACGGGCGAGGTGGAGAGCAGCCGCTTCAGGTCTTCGAATGGGTCTTCTGCTTCCGGCGTCCACTCGAATTTGTCTGCCTTGCGTAGCAGCTGATAGAAAGGCAGGGCCTTTTCGCCCATGCGGCTGATGAACCTGCTCAACGCTGCGATTCGTCCGGCGAGCTGCTGGACGCCTTTGAGGTTCTTCGGCTTCTCCATGGCCATTATGGCCCGGATTTTCTTCGGGTTCGCCTCGATCCCTCGTTGGGAGATGAAGTAGCCTAGCAGTTGACCAGATGGGACGCCGAAGGCGCACTTTTCTGGATTTAGCTTGATCTTGTATCGATCAAGGTTGTCAAACGTCTCGCGGAGATTGTCGATTAGTGTTGTGGCCTCCCTTGTTTTGATTACTATGTCGTCGACATAGACCTGTATGTTGCGGCCAATCTGGTTCTTCAGGCATGCCTGCATGCATCGCTGGTACGTGGCACCTGCGTTCTTCAGCCCGAAGGGCATTGTGTTGTAGCAGAACACTCCGAATGGCGTGATGAACACCGTTTTCTCCTGATCTTCGAATTTTAGTTGAATCTGGTTGTAGCCTGAATAGGCGTCGAGGAAGAAGAGCTTCTCGCATCCTGCAGTCGAATCGATGATCTGATCGATCCGAGAGAGAGGGAAGTGGTTCTTCGGGCAGTGCTTGTTCAGCGATGTGAAGTCCATGCACATCCGCAGGATGTCCGTGTCCTTTTTGGGGACCATCACGGTGTTGGCGAGCCACTCGCTTTCCTTGATCTCCCTAATGAAGTTAGCGTAGAGCAATCTATTGACTTCGACTCCGATGGCTTCGGACCGTGGCCCGGACAATCGTCGGATGGATTGTTTGACGGGCTTGGTATCTGGAAACACATTGAGTGCGTGCTCGGCGAATTCTCTGGGAACTCCTAGCATGTCCGCAGGACACCAGGCGAAGATTTCCCAGCGCTCACGGAGGAATTCGACGAGCGCGCTTTCCTATGTGGAGCTGAGGTCGTTGGCGATCAGCGTCTTCTTGGAGGTGTCCGTTGGGTGGACCTGCACCTTCTATGTGTTGACTGTGGAGTCGAACGACATGTCGGGTGCGTTTTGCCTCAAGACTGGGGGTGCCCCGTTGTCCGTCACTTCTCGGAGCCTTGTGAGTTCTTCCTGCATACCGAATGACTGGGAGATTCTGTTGAAGTCCCTATCACAGTGGTCCGATCGGGTGAAGCTCCCGTGGATAGTGATGACGCCCCTGGGTCCTGGCATCTTGAGTAGCAGGTAGGCATAATGCGGTAGTGCCAAGAACCTTGCGAATGCCACGCGTCCGAGGATGGCGTGGTATTGTGATGCCCAGTCCACCACTTCGAACTCGAGTCTTTCGCACCGAAAGTTGTCGGGATGGCCGAAGATGACGTCGAGCCATATCTTTCCCAGGGGAAATATGCCCTTCCCTGGGACGATGCCGTGGAACGTTGTGTCAGATTGTTCCAGGCTGCACAGCGGGATCCGCATTGCTGCTAAGGTGCTAGCGAACATCAGGTTGATGCCGCTACTGCCGTCCATGAAGACGCGGCTCATATCGAACCCTCCGATCTGTGCCTCGAGCACCAGGGCAGCATGACCTGGGCGAGGGATTTGGCGGGGGTGATCCGAGCGGCTGAACGTGATGCAGGACTCCGAACCGCTGATGTACTCAGGGATGGCTGGTGGAGCAGTCACGGCCAAGCTGACTTGGCGGGTGATTTTCTTTTGCACCCTTTTTGTTGGGCGCCCTTTTTGGATCATCAGTGATCCTTTCGGCGCGGGGTACCCGTGCCCACTATGATTCTGCGCGGGTGTGATTGGGTGATTCGAAGGTCCCGCAGGTGGTGGTGGAGGAGCTCCGTGTGCGATCTCACCTGGTGCGGGTGCGTTCTCGTACCTAGGGTTCGGGGCTTGTTGCTTCATCTAGGACATGCTCTCGCTGAGTTTCTGGAACTCGCGGCAGTCCTTGAGCATGTGGCCTGCCTTCTTTTTACCATCCTGCTTGTCGATGTAGAAGTGAATGGTGCATGGACCCGACAATTTGTCATATGCCGAGGGTCCATCGTCGCGGCCGCGACGCTGCCATGACTGCGCTGGGCGTTTTTCGTCGCAGAAGTTGTTTCCACGGTACCCGCCATTGCTGCTATTGCCTTCGCTTCGGCGGTCGGCATAGCCGGCCACGACCATGTCAGGTCCGTCTCGATCGTCGTAGACGCGCGATCTTCTTTTGCTACGGCGTTCACGTCTATGGCCGTAGTCATCTTCCTCCTCCGAGTGCGCTCGGTGGACGGAGTCCTCCCCATCTGCCCACCTATTGGCGATGTCCATGAGGTGGTCGAGTGTCTTGGGCTTGACGCGCCCAAGTTCTTCCTTGAAGTCCTGGCGTTTGACGCCATCCTTGAAGGCGTCGATCGCTCTCTCCTCAGAGATGTGCGCCACGGAGTTCTTGGTGTTGGACCAGCGTAGTATGTACGAGCGAATGGATTCGCCCGTTCGTTGGGTGCAGGCCCGTAGCTCCTCGATCGAGGTTGGCCTCTTGCTGGTGCCCTTGAAGTTTCGGATGAAACTGTACGCCAGTTCCTCCCAGCTTCAGATGGATCCCGAGGATAGGCTGCTGATCCATATCCGGGCTGCGCCTGTCAGCTGCAGCTGAAGGCATTGCAGGGCGGTGCTCGTGTTAGCTTGACGGATGACAGGTGGTCGGTGAGCCACGCCTGAGGGTCCTGCGTGTCGTCGAACTTCGGAGTATCCGAAGGAAGCTTGAAGTTCCGTGGCATCCATGTCCACCGAATGGATCTGCTGAAGCATAGGGCTCCGCAGAGTTCTCCTTCGTCGGACTCGGACGAGCATACACGCTTGGCGCGTGCCTTGTCGATCTTCCATTGGGTGAGCTTGCTTCGAGCGTCGTAGTCGCGGCTGCGACGCCGTGAGCTCTTATGCCGCCGAGGCAGGTCATGTTCTTCATGTTCTCGCTGTTTCTACCCTGCGGGTTGGGTGGCGGGTTGTGTTCCTGATCCGCGTCGCTCTGGATGACTGCGGCGCATTGGTAGCGCTCGTAGATCGGATCGCTGCTGCCGCAACTTTCGGATCCAGAACCGTAGGTCCCCTCCTCCGATGGTGGATCGCATAGATCTGAGTTGCAGCTGCTGCTGTTATAGGACTCATCTGTCGATGGTGATGTGCGTAGCACGGGATGCGGAGCCCACAAAGCGGGCCTGATCGATGGCAGGGGCACCCGCTCTGGGAGGCGGAGAGTGACGGTCTGCCCCACCTGGAAGTAGAAGCTCCCGAACAGGATCTCAAGCCTGTCGCCAACGGGCTTGAAGTCCTTCAGAGTGGCTGGCGAGTGGGCGGTGAAGTCGAAAGCGCCGAAGAGGATATGGCTCTCCGTCGCCGAGGAGTTGTAGATCACTTTCGTTGGGACCATCACGATCGCACAATCAGCACCCCCAGTTCCCACAGACGGCGCCAATTGACAAGGTTTAATCTCGTCAATGGCCATTGTGATGAGCTTGGGTTTTGGAGAAGATGGGGATGCTAGAGATCGCGGAACGGTTAGCAAACAAGCAACAAGGGGACACGAGGTTTACCCAGGTTCAGGCCCTCGGAGGGAAAACCCTACTCCTGCTTGTCTGCTCTTGATTACGGCGGAACCGAAGGTTACAGGGGTACGCAGATGCAATCTGGCGTGGAGGTGTGTATGCGGTGGTATGAAGTGCCCTCCTCGTCGTGCCCTCCTAGCCTTTATATAGGGATAGGCAGGTCCCAGGCACAGATCGAGTCGGTTACAGGTTTTAGGATTTGCCCTTTTGAATATTCTATCTATTCTAGTCTTGCTCTCCAAGGATCCGAAGGCGTCATGGGCCCTGGCCACCCGAAAGTCTTCATGGGCTGGCACATATTCTTCGTGGGCCTTTCCTGGGCTGGACTAGGTATGCTAAGATCGTGTACCCGTAGGGTATAACCACGTCACATAGTTTGTCGATAGAAGCGATTTTGGTTTAAGTTTTTTATCTTTAACAGTTGTAATCCTCATAGCTTTATATTTCTACCTTTCGTGAGCTAGGTTGGTGATTCGTATGTTTACTGTTTAGTCAAACATTTGAAATTCTTAGGAATTGTCTACTTTGTTTGGAGGGTTTCGGCCTTTTGAATTTTGTCCTCATTCCTTTCAAGATATGATTGCCGACTTTGTAAGATGTACATCTATGTGAGCATTGTGAAGGACAAACAATGCAGCCGACAGAGAAAAAATGTAAAAGAGCATCATGTTAAAACTCTGATAAATTATACACACTCATGTATTTCATCCTTTATGTTCCCTACCTCTCATTCACATTTGTTAACTACCGTCATAACACAAAAATCTCCTTGTAGTAATGAGGACAAACTGCAGTTTGAAATGTACCAGATGTTGGTTTCCTACACTTCATTCTGCATGAGACAGACAACTTGTGTAGTTAACTTGGATACCAGATGTCATGTGTGCTTCTGACGTAGCAGACTATGGCGTCTTCTATCATAGGGGTGTCCCTATTTTTTTGGGAAAAAAGTGTACTTTCAACTTGATGAAGATGGTGGCAACTGTTTCTTGTGACGAAGAGAAGCCAAACTGCTACACCACAAGGATCTAGATATCATCGGCAACAAGAGCGCGAGGGAGTTCTGCTCTGCCACATCATCAACCGTATCTACGAACACTCCACCTATCAAACTATATGGCAGTATATAGCCTCCATATAGGAGCCTCTCATGATCGATTGAACTATATGCTACATTGCTACTACACATGTAAATGATTGTTTTTTTATGATGGATCTTACAGTGCAAGGGCTGGTGCTTCCTCCCTATGAGCCGGAGTCTCCCGAAGAATCGCTGCTGGTAGCGCAGCCACCTTCAGGTAACCGGACATGTGACGAGATTGATGAATATATTTGCATGCAATGGATTTCTGAACAGTGTACTCTGATTTGATAGAAGGCACCATGTTATTCTAATGTTGGGACTTGGAGCCATCCCTGGATATGTTACGATCTCATCTGTATATTTCGTAATTGTAAAAATGTAATCTAGACTGATTTGGGAATGTATTCATTTCCTCTTTAAATGTAGGAGTATTATAGAGAATACACAACTCTTAAGAAAGTGAAGAACAACTTCTATTAGCTTCTCTCCGCCATAGTTTATTCTCACTCACCATAATCTCTATAAGCATAAGCTAAAGAAGTGATCCTTAGTCTGCTACTGCTAACTTATTACCATCCTGTAACTAATTGGATGGTTAGAAAAATCACACTCAGCTTGTCCAATAAGGATAAGTTGACTTAGCCTTATGCCTTGCTGGTTTACTGAATGTAGGAGGCTCCGTTTGGTTGAGTCTACAGGTGCAATATCATGTTAGCCATTCAAAAATACTCTTCAATAGATTGAATTGTTACTTTGAAAAACTTAATAGGTCTTGTAAAGAAAAGTTTGTTAGTATAGAATCTCAAGGCGCATGCTTGCAATCAGGAAACTTTCCAATTGCCTTCTAAATGTTTTCTTTATATTGTAGTGTTGAACGTTAATCATGCCATTTCTTGGGATATTTCACTCTTATTACTTGAATGTTGGTTAATCCTTAAATATTAGATCTGATGCAACATCACTATTGGATATTCTGTTTGTTTGTTCTGGATGGTAGGTCTAAAATATCTATTCATGTCAATGAAGGTCCCTTATGTGCTAGAATGTTTTGAAGCCATTATTTTTACTGTCGATGGGGACATGAAGCCAACTTTTAACAATTTGCAAGCTACGTTAGTGGGTTTCATTCTATTAACCAAGAGGATGTGTTCAAGGTTGACAGAGTACATGGTATCTAATTGCTCATTATCTCAGTTCTGCAATATTTCTTTATTTAACAATAATGATAAATTGGCTCCAGGTATGCGGTCAACCACAACCCTTGCATGCGAAGTGCGGGGTAAAATCAGCCTTCCCAGGACTCCTTGATCGCCGTCACTTTGTCACCACAAAACACTGGATCATGGAGCTTTTTGCTAGAGCAGACGATCGTGGAGCGGTGACTTTGGCTGTTACATTCTGGCACCTGTGGGAGGCCAGGAATGCTGTCCGAAATGAGGAGAAACGGAAGCATCCTAACAGCCTTGCGGAGCAAATCAAAGCATACATCAACTTGATCCTGTTGCATCTGTTCAAACCTCCAGCTTCTCGACAGTGTGAGACTACAACGTCCCCTCGACAATGGTCTCCGCAACCGAGCGACGTGGCAGTTATCAATGCTGATGCAACCTTGTTCTCTTCTTCATCTCGGATGGGGGTCGGCGTCGTGATCAGAAGCCACAGCGGAAACTTCCTTGCTGCATGCAGCCAGGTCCTTAATATGATTACGACGCCTGAACTCGCGGAAGCACTTGCCCTAAGGCGTACAGTCTCCCTCGCTCGAGAAGAAGGCCTGGATAGGATCGTGGTTCTTCGGATTGCCTCTCGGTGATACAGCATATCAAGTCTTCTGCTCGAGATCGATCTTTGGTCGGTGTGGTGGTGGAAGACATCAAGACTATCACTGCTACTTTGTCATCGTCGACTTTCCGTCATATTAATGGTTTGTGTAATAATTCAGCTCGTGCGCTTGCTCGTAGAGCTGGTAGTTGCTTCTTCCATAGTATTGCCCTGGATTTCATCTGTGACAAATTGTGTATTGATTATGTCTGATCAATAAAGTGCTGAATCTAAAAAAAACTTTGCATGTGAAGAATATCGTGAAAATTGCAGTTTATGAAAATTTTGACGAGGTCTGCTTCGTTCTGAGGCAACTCTATGATCTAGTATGTTTTTATCTATCTGCGTTGATATAAGACTGCGTTGTCTAGGTTATAAGATGCGCCTCCTTTGATCTAATCGATTATTTGGTGTCATGTGTTTAAGAAACAAGCGCTAAGTTCAGATGTGACGTGATTTTTTTCATCAATTTAGCTAGATACACATTTTATTGTTTTGTAGATAACTTTGCCAGTGTTGATTGCCAATTGGCTCCGTAGAAATTCTCAAATTGGCACGTTTAGGATTAAAGAATTTTGCACATGCATATTTCATCCTTTTTATATTTATTTATGAGTAGAATTTTTTATTGTCTATGAAAGTTTATGGTTGAGAATGGTTTTGACCTACGGCCGATGAAATCGTATATTAACTTTCATGACTCTAAATATCCGTAGCAACGCACGGGCAGTGTGCTAGTATATATTAATATAGATAAATCTGGACAACTAAATTGGGGAGAGAGTACAATTTTTTGGCCACCTAGCTTCCTGACATGAATTTAAAAACTTTGTCATCAATCTTACCGACGCACGCAACCTGACTTTTAGATGCTAGCGATTTCCATGGTCGCTTCCCGATCTTCTTATCTCTTGACTTCCATATCGTGCAAAACCTATGGTATCGGACCAAGTAATGAACGTTTCAGCGTGCAGATGAAGATCGATCTAGCTTTTTACTCGTATTACCTCGTATGAGTTAGTCGTTGCCCCTGCCTTTATTTCATGGAAGAATAGATCCGGCCGTATGGACATGGTTGAGGTCCATGCAGAACACGGGGCATGGAGAGTGACTGTCGCTTCTGTGCAATAGATAGACGGGACAACAAACTTGACCTGGAGTTCGGCGGCGGCATTTGCTAGGTCCGCTTGATGCCACAGCAGTGCGAGGGGATTCAATTTTTTCTCTTATCACCGAAAGAAGAAACGAAAAGGTATTTGCACATAATGGCAGTGGTGGGTAATTTATATGGTACTAAATGTCTATAATTCAATTAGGAAGATCAAATGGTCATGGTTTACTATTTAAATAACCCAAACGCTAAAAAACAACCGGTGGCCAGCTTGTCCGATCGAGCCATCGATCGCTGGCCGTCTGATCATGTCCATCGAACTCGCATCGCGCCTCCCCTTCCGGACATAATTTCACCTGAGGGCCCAACTTGGCATGTGCCAGTGAGAGAGCGAGGCCCCTATCTCCCCCGTTTTCTGCCGCTGCTCGCTAGGCTTTCAGGCAGGGGCGATTTTGCTCGCACGAGACGGGAGGTGCGCCGAGCTCGTCGGCAGAGAGTGAGACGTGTGTGGGAGGGCGTTCAGCTCGTCCTTTGCAGAGCTAGCCACGCGCGAGGGGACGGGAGTTCGTCGGCGGAGAGCGACGATTGCGGGAGTGCATAGAGTTCGTCGACGGGAGAGTGACCGACGCGCGAGTGTGGGGATCTTGGTGACAAAGAGCCAGGAGCGCAGGAGGGCGCTGTGCGAGGCGCACGCGATGGGCGGAAGAGCTTGGAGAAGGGAGATCTGCGACGGCGATTCTACAAGATCGAGGTCCCTGAGGTAAGCCTCTGTGCACGGATCCACCAGATACGATCGATTTTCTTGAAGTAGAAGCGTGATTCTGTCTAATTTTTGTCTGATTTGTAGTATGGATATCATCTTTACGTAATTCCCCAGATCGATTTCATCTTACCTATTGGGAACTTGGGACCCGTGTGGGGCGTATATACATCTGATACCAATTCAGGTGGTGTCCAACCGTTTTAGAACTGAAGATGAAGTTCTATTAATGAAATTACAATCCACGTGGAAGATATAAGTGTAAATGATATCAATTTAAGTTAGTATTTAAATAGACCAAGTTGCTTTTATCTAGATCGGAGTGTTTATGTAGTATGGATGGCTTAGGAGAGGGTATTAAATTGGCTCTGCATTGGACCTCGAAGCTGATACTAGTTGAATCAGACTGTCTTGAATCTGTTAACTTAGTGCTGGATGTTTGTGAGAGTAGGCATCAGTTCGGGGCATCAACTGAGAAGATTAAGGGTTTGTTAGCTTTAGAGAGAAAAGTTGTTTTAGCAAAATTCCGTAGGATTCAGAACACTGCTAGCCATGCCCACATTGCTGTGGGTCGATCTCAACAAGACATAATATGCTGGCTGGGAAACTTCCTGGAGGAGCTGGCGAGTATGTTAAAAGATGATTGTATTGACCCTGTTAGATCAATGCAATTCTCTTTCCATGCAAAAACCAAAGTTCAACTTTTCCTTAGTTAATTATATCCACTTGTTTTCACCATTATGCGGAGGTCGCTTTGTGTGCAAACCATGGTATAGGCCTGTTTTTCGTTGTCACTGTTTTTCATAATGGATGTATCATAAGGTAGTCAAGTTTACTCTCAATAGTTTTTCCCGCTGCACGTGCATGTACCAGAAGGCGTGTTTGTTGTCAAACATAGTTAAGTTATTTTTCCATTCAATTAAGTCTGCTTGCAGCATTTAGCTGAGTTCATCACATAGATTAATTTCGCTTTGCAACATAGCTAAGTTGGTTTTTGGCAACATAGTTAAGTTGCTTGCAGCATTTAATTAAGTTGAATAGGTAGTTAGTCTAAGTTGCATGGAGATTGTAGGGAGAGTTGGTTTGCATCTGTACATTCCTTTTTGCCCATTTTTAAATTTGATTTTATGGTATATACTTAAGTTACTTTTTGTACCATTTTAGTTGATTAGATTAGATAGATTAGTTAGATAGTGATTGATGGAGAGTTGTTTTGTTTTGATTCACTGTCGCTTTTTTCCAATTAAGTTATCCTCTCTTCATAGTTAAGTTGCTTTCAGCATAGAACTAAGTTGATTGTAGGGGGGTTGTTTTGCTTTTGTACCTTTCTTATTTCCCTTTGTAGTTGATTTCTGAGTATAGTATAAATTACTTCCTTGCACCATTTTATTGAGTTGATTAGATAGATTAGTTGTAGTTAGGTTACCTGATTTTATTCACTGTCCTTTCTCGGATTAAGTTATGTTGCAACCTAAACATGCAAATTTTGGAGCGCCCTAAGTATGCAATTAGGTGTCCCATTTTTTGTGCCATTTCGTTATTTTTTCCATACAAAGTAAATTGCTCTGGTGTTTTCCTCATGTTCTAGTTAAGAAGCAACTAGGATACCCTAACTATGCATTTTAGGTGTCCCAGGATTCACCTTGTGTTATTTTCTCATACAACTAAGTTCCTGCATTGATATACTCACTTTCCACTAAATAAAAATTGAGGATTCCCGAAATATGCAATTAATTTTGTCCCCATGATCACACTTTGTTTGTCCCCATGATTACCCTTGTGTTGTTTTTTCACATACAACTAAGATGCTGCCTTTGATATAATCATGTTCTAGTCAACAAAGAACCTGGAATTCCCTATGTATGCAACTTAATTTGTCCCATTAATCTCCCTATGTTATTTTTTCATACAACTAAGTTGCCACAGTAGTATACTAATTCCCTACTTAAAAGGCACCTAGGATATTATTGCTACAGAACTGTTTGTATATTGTTTGTGCTCTTGTTGTTTGTACCATACAAGTAAGTTGCATATTTCTACCCACTAAGTGTGCTCTTGTTTCCAGGCCTTTCCAGGAAAACCAGGGTACAACGAGCTGGAAAATATCACGGAGATTGCTTTATGTGCAGAAAGGTTGAAGATAACTTGTGTGCATGTTCTCTGCTATGCCTGCTTGTCATACCAAAGGAAGCGACGGGCGGTTCTTCATGGCCACTGTAAGTAGTCGAGGTCAGGAGCAGGAAGGGTGCCCTCATGGACTTCAACTTGTTCTCTGCATCTTCTCCTTCGCACATATCAACTTTTTGATTTGGTACCACACTTTATCCCTTAACATAATACCATCATCTTCCACAATAGTGGTGGCGTTTGTGCCCTCGTCCATTTGAATGGGGTTTGATTGGGTGTGTGCTGATTTTTTTTAAAGCATAAACCTAGTGTGATTAATACCAAAAGCATTTTTAGAGATATGTTGCCTAATTTCAATGTCAAGTTGCATATAGGTTGGTGTTAAGTTGCACACTAGTTACTGCTAAGTTACTGGTCTGGCGAGATATTGTACAGTATTTATTTGTGTGAAAATGGATGCACTAGAACCTTATACTTAAATTCTCTTCCAGTTGTTATTGACTTGCCTACTGACTTGCCTACTGGTGTTACGTTGCTGATATGGTGAGATATCAGTGTTTTTTCGCGTGAAAATAATTGTAGTGAAACACATACTTCTAATTTTGTCTTATTCTTGATTTTCAAATTGCATATAGGATGTTGTTAAGTTGCACACTGGCTACTATTAAGTTGCTGGTCCGATGAGATATTGTAGTTTGTTTGTGAAATTGAATGCATACTGTAATAATAAGATTAAGTCGCTAAGCCATTTTATTTAGGTTACATGATGTTCTATACTTTAGTTGGGTTGGATGGGTCATGGGTGTCCAGTGTTTTGTGTTATTCCTTGCGGACGGCATTTTCAAAATTAATTGCGGATGATTAACTTTGCTTTTCGAGTAGTTCATTAAATTCATTTTACGTAGATTTAAGTTGCATGAAAAACATATATAAGTTGTTTCAGGCAACATAGTTAAGTTACTCTCCCCATGCTATTTACCTTTGATTTAGCGTTAGTTAATTACGTTCATTTTTCGTAGATTGAAGTTGCTTTTGCAACATAGGTAGTTGTTTTTTCCAACCTAGAAGTTTCTTTCCCACACTATTAAGTTTGATTTGCAGTAGTTAATTAAGTTCATTTACGTAGAGAGAACTTGCTTTTGCGACATATATAAGTTGCTTCTTCTAACCTAGTTAAGTTTCATTCGCACGCTATTAACTTTACTTTTGTAGTAGATATGATTGAACTTGGTTTTGTGCTTTTGCAAAATAGAAAAATTGTTTCTGGCAACATAGTTAAGTTGCTTGCAATATTCAATTATGTTTAATACGTATTTTTATAAACATTGATCGTAGCGGGAGATGTTTTCCTTTTGTAATTTCCTTATTCGTCATTTCGATTTAATTTATCAGTATGTATGTTGTTTTTTCACCATAGATAAGTTTCTTTTTCAACAATTTAATTAAGTTTAATAGGAAGATTAGTGCATGTTGCACTTTTTCTGATTTGTACTTCTTCACAAAAAATTCAGATTTTTGCATCAAAAAAAGGGGAAAGCAATACCAGTGTGGTGGTGTCAGTTTGATTCAACAGGAAATATTATCAGGTGTCCACTATGTACAATAAACAAGCAACAATGGCATACTTTATCTCTATCTACCCCAAGAGAACCTGCAAAGATTTTTGGTGTCCTTTGATATCTGCATAATTCATTCCTATTCTTCTTGGATGTATCACCTACGCAACTAAGTTGTTGCAATGGTTTCCTCATTGTGCTACCTATCAAGTACATGGAGTTTCTCTTCAATATTTTGGGATAAGTTGCTGGACAAGCAATTTATCAGTTTTGTGTTCTTCCCAAGGTCTCATAAATCATACTTTAGTAATTTAGTTGCTTTTGGAAACTACAGTGTTCTAAAGTTGTGTCATGGGATATTTTTCTTGATCTTGAGTTTTTTACATGAGCTAGTTGTCCCCTTCAATAGATTTAACCATAAACATGTTTGATTGATATGTGGAAAGCCTGTATTTTATTCACTACTCCCTCCGTTTCTAATTAGTTGACTCCACTTTGTCTAGATATGTCTGTATCTAGACTTAAAATGCGTCTAGATGCACACGTATCTACTCCCTCCGTCTCAAAATAGATGTCACAAATTTATCAAAATTTGGATGTATCTAGACTAAGTACTATTTAGTACATCTAAATTTTAACAAATATATGTATCTACTACGGAGGGAGTAGATAAAGTTAGGTGAACTAATTAGGAACGGAGGGAATAGCTTGTGTTTAGAGGGATTAGGAGAATGTACCGGGAATCTGGCAATCTAGAGGAAGAAGAGAACCATGGTTCTATCTTTTAGAGGAAGAGAGAAAGGGAGGGGGGTCACGTGGCCTGCGGGAGGGGTCTTGGTGAGAGTTGTGATTGCCGCGCGAGCGCGTATGGAAGAGCGCCTTGAGTCGACGAGGCGAGGACACCAACGACTGATTATTTCTGTTTTGGGATTGGTGGGCCTTGGAAAAAGTTTCCTTGTTGGGCGGTGGCTGGTTCTAACCAGCCATCGATTGTTTTCTAGACATACCCTTAAAAAATAGACGGTCAGATGTTTCTAATTATTGTGAAATTTTCTTGCTTTTTTTCTATTTTCTGGTTAACTCGTCATATACTTTTAATATATAATATATAATAATAATAGAATAGATGCACTCCATAAGGCGGAAGGACGGTGTGATGCAGCCCGTCCCACAGACGTCTCAACATCCTCTCCTCCTAGTACCCCAAGTGGACCAATGGCAAGCACTCGAGCCAAGCTCCTACAAACTAAGGTTCACTCGCTCCTGGATGGCTTGCTACTTCATGCCAACACTTTGTGCATCCTCAACCATGAGCCACATGAAGCATCACCAAGAGAAGGACCCAAGGTAGCACGAGAAGAAGCTCGAGGACGAACCGGCGCCAGGCTCGGCGAACCAGTTTCCCCGCCAGAATTCCGGGCGCAGCCCCGGTGGACCGAACCCCACGTCGGGAATATCGGCAATGACCGAAGTTGCCCGGCGCAGGCCGAAACACCTCTTTGTAAGCCATTTCGGCAAAAGACCGGAAGAACCGACGACCACCAGAAATTTCGGCGAGAATCCTGGCGTCAATGGACTTATTGCCAGAACCTCCCAGATTCGAGTCAACTCTTGGGCTTAGCCCATGTAATCCTTATTTCGTCCAGATTTTACCTTTAAGTGCCCAAACTACCCTTGTTTAACTGGTTGTCCTATAAATATCGCCCACTCTCCCTTGTAATCGCTAAACTTGGATAATTGTCATAGAAGAAACCATAGAGGATCTATCTATTGATAGTCTCATGCTCCTTGACAAGGAGCACCAATTATCCCCCAACCTCTTGGATTTTTCCTAGTGCGTTCAAGTTGTACAAGTCCTTGGAGTCGGTGTCTCGTCTCCAAGTTGTCAAGATCTCATCAAGCCTCTCACCCCCATTGTTGGTTGAGGGAGAGTGTTCTTGTCCATCGCCGATCCTAGGGATTGTGCCGAACCGGTTGTCGTCGGCTGAGCTATTGGTTTGTATCGTGTCTTCATGTGTGTGTGTTCATCAAGTTCTTCGCGTGTGAGTCCTTGGATTCATCCTCCCCCTCTCCTCCCACTCACCTCCATCAGGGGTGGAGCCAGCTCCTGGCGACCCCAGGCGGCTTCCTGGGCTGGTCCTGCGACTACCCTTTTGCTAATCAATGTGATTAGTACTAATCCATGTGGGCAAACGAGCTGCCCATGGTTGCCTCTTCCTACTTTGCCCGGGCAACATGAGCGGCTGGCTCCGCCACTGACCTCCATGTTGAATTCCACAGGGATTCATGAAAGATCAGGCAACCCTAAGGGGTCACCCCTAACATATTGGTATCAAGAGCAAGGTTTCTCATGAATTTCCCCACACATTTTTCTTCTATCCACCAAAAATTTGAAAATCCCCAAAAAGAAAAAGAGACCTAAATTTCCTTCGGATCGATCTCTAGATTCGATGATTTTTTCATGGTTTTGGTCCATAGATTTGTTGCTTTGGGTGTTGATCTACATTCCTTGACATTCCCCTAGCCCAATTTTGACGGATTTTGACGGATTTCTCGGTTTGACTTTTTGGAGTTCGTCACGAACAGATTTTGGCGACCAATCCGGCGAACCGGTTCCGCCACCAGAAATTCCGGTGAAATCCCCGGCATTGCCGGACACGCGACCGGAATTTCTGGTGACAGAACCAAAACCGCCGGCTGCTGCACCAAAAAATTTTCTAGGCCCAGTTTTGATAGTTTCAATTGTTTGTTTGTTCGTGTTTGGCGTGCATGTCGCCAAAACTAACAGCAAGCTTTCACAAATCAGTACATACCACGCTCTTCGACACGGCGACACCCGAGCATCTTCCCCAACACCGGTAGCAAGTCGTTAACAATACCGAAGGTATAACTTGCGCCACTTTGTTAACCCCATATCTTCTTTTGTGTGTGTATATATACTATGAGAACAACTCATTTTGTGTTTGCCTAAGCATTGTGCACTTGACTTTGGAAAGTGATAGTGTGTAAGCACATACAAAAGTTAGCACAGTAGTATAGAAAGGGAGAAATGGAATAAAAAAAGAGAAAATGAGAAAAAGAAAAATAGAAAGATACATAGTCTTCCAATACAAAAAGAGCATCAAGCTTGTAAGCAAAAAGAGAAAGAGCGTGACCAAGGCAAGTGCACAAATCTGTTGCTTACCCTCTTTTGGCAAACAAGTTGTGGTCTCTCCTTGCGTTGGCATGACACCGATCTTAATCTATGTTAGGACGTTTTGTGGTCATTTTCATAGTCGTGCTAACCCCATTCACCTCCACGTGTTCCCTCATGTTTTTATAGATCATATCCCTTTTGCTTTTGATCTTTGGTTCTTTACCACCTTTAACAATAGCCTTTCTTTGGATCGTTTCGTTTGGCTTTTCACAACCCTAACCTTCCACCAAAAGCTTTTGAGAGTTGTAGTTATTCCTTTCATGTGAGTTTTCTTTGCGATTTCACTTTGCAAGCTTTTAGTTCTCATGTGTGGCAACTAGTTCAATACAATCCCCAAGGTGTGGTATAAGGCTAACTCCCCACCATATTTTACCTTCCATATACAATCCTTGTTGGCTTTGCATCATGGATAGGCACGGTGAGACGAATCAACCACCTCCACCTCAAGAGGAAGAAGGACCATACATGACAAGAGCTAATCATTGGAAGATTCATGGAGAATTCATCCACCTTTGTGAGTCCCTTAAGAAGCGCCAAGATGAACAATTTAGCGAAATTCAATTGGAGTTCAATAGCATTGATAACCACTTCTAGGAGATCCACGAACAAATACATGCGATGCAATACAACATCTGGCATCAAAATGAAGCTCTATAATGCGTTGTCACTACAATGGATGACAATCTTCAACGCCTCATTGATGGTTTGGAAAGGTCGGGTTCTCATGCATCAAGCTCTTCAAGGCACCTCTCGCGTGCATCAAGATCATCGCAACATAGTGCTCCAAGGCGCAATGAAGGACCCGTACTCCATTCCATGAGCTCTTCGCAAGCAGTACCCTCTCCTCGGCAGGCCGCCACATGAAGCTATGATGGTGACTTCTCTGCATGACCTCCAAGGCGATAAGAGTATTGTCACCACGCCAGGGAACTAGTGATCCAACAAGGGCAACCACGTGAGCGACCTCAAATGGAACCTCAAGTCCATCATCAATGGCCACAAAACATTCTCTCGACAACAAGTGATACCTCTGACTTGGAAGAACAAGCTCGCCTTCGACGTGAAGCACATAAAGATCCACCAAGACGTCATCACCGTCATGTCGTCAATGATGACTACAAGTGCACAAATTGTTTGTAGCTAGTTTTGAAATAAAGATATTGATCCCACAGGAAGCAGGAGTCTTGAACTCTAATATCTCTTGAATTAAATACTAAAATAGAAATGCTAAATAAAGTTCTAAGTAATAAGATAAAATGTGATTTTTGTGTAAAAATATATTTTTAGGTTTTCAAATAAGACAACAATGAGTAAACTAAAGCTATAAGTAAACAAGAGCACGTGAGTGTGATTACGAAGGCTTGCAAGATGATGGAAAGAGTTCTAAGGGATTAGTGGATCCACTGCTAGTAACTGAGAAAGAGTGATCAAAATTATTATAATGAATAAGACAAGTTATGATATGTGTGGGAGGAGCTCCATATATGGACGAATAGGCAGCAACCACTGCTCACATAATCCCTCATAACCATAGCAGAAAGCAATCAACATCAATCGAAGTACTGCGCTATTAAAGGATTTCTCCAGTGGCATGGACATGGCTTGGTGAGTTCTCCTTGATTCCCCAAGTTACTACGTAAAGAATGACAACTACTTTATAGTAACAATAAGTGTTATCATCCTTCCGTCTACCAACAAGTAATCCCCTTCATCAAGTCCCCGCCAGAGGCAAATATTAAGGAGGTGCACAACTCCCAACATCAAGATGAAGACAATTAACAAAGACACATAATGAACAATATCACATAATAATTTTTATCTCAATTCAATCACATACTAGGGTTTCTCCATCTCTCCAAGAACAAAGGAAACTTCTCACACATGAAGGCAATCAACATCATGGATAGAATATGGAAGAAGTATGATGATACAATTAAAGACAAGTGCAATTCCAAGATTCAATCTAGAATTACAACAAGTAACCAAAGAGGATCGGTGATGGACACGTTGTTGATGGAGATGACGATGTAGATCAGTGTGAAGGCATTTTAAGATCCTAGTCCCTTCTCCTCTTGTGTGATGGTGATGGTGTACATCTGATTGGAGGCTTCTATGGCGGTAGCACGGTGGCAGGGCACCACCGTGGTGGAGGATATGGCTTGGTAGCTCTCTCTTGGCTCCTCCCCTCTTTATATAGGCCTTGGGAGTGCCCTAGGGTACCCCTAATACCGTCATATGACTTTGGGAAGCTTCTAGAGCTTTTCTGGGGGCCAAATCCCGTCGTTCCCGATATTTTTGGCAACTATACGGACGGAGCTATACGGCCTTCGGCCGTATAGTTGGTCGTCATACCTTCAACATCCTTTTGTATTTTGGTCGCCATTTCTTCATACGAACTACGTTTTAGGTGTTCTTCGGCTCATTGGATTCGTATTGACAAGGGCTACAACCCCATGGTCTTGGATATTTATTTTGAGAAGTTTAAAAAATCACCTTTTCAACCTCTCAAATGGCTAAGTCTCGCCCCTACAACTCCTCCATACTATGCTCTCTTTGTTCCTTTTGCCTCTACTTTATCCATAATCATCATCAACACCTACACACATGTAATACACAAGGAAAGTGATAAAAATCTACCTAAACTACTAAATGTGGAAAGCTCATATGAAAGTAGAATGAAAAATAGAATTCATGCATATAAGGCATAGCTATAGCTTGAAGAAACATGATATGAGAGATAAATGGCACATTTTATATGGATAAAATAGGTTGTATTTCACAGCCATCAACTTCCCCAAGCTAGACCTTGCTCGTCCTCGAGAAGGAAGGGCTGATAATAAATTAATGGTTGTGAAATTGCTTATCATTGTAAATCAATGTCTTGCATCCTTATTTCTTCTACAAGCTCGAAGAGAGAAAACATGTATTCATACAAGGCAACACAAGCTCAGTTCTAAAGACCATTAAAGATTCATCAAAACTTATATGCTCCATGTCAACAGTGAACCTAACTTGCAAACTAACTTGTGATCCTCTTATTGCAGCTTTTGTATAACTTTTCATATCATTATTTTTATAAGATAAAACTTTGTCACAAATAGATGTCAAGCATAAATAGGAGTAAAGTTTATCGATTCTACCCAATCATGTCATTCAGTTAAGGCTCTCAAGTGCAAACATCAGTTATTGAACTTTCAAAAAGTTTATCTCTTAGTAACGAGATTTATGCCAAAAGGAAATGCGAGAACATGTCAAAATAAGGATAGCATTAGAGTGTCTCATTTGGTCATCAACATCAATGAAGCATGGATATCAAACACTCATTTTATATTCTTTGTCTTTCTAAAACTTCAATTCATTAATAATGAGATCATGCCAAAACTTGGTGTGTTTAATCAGACTGTGCAGGTTAAGAATGGATACTCGTGACCATTACGAAGGTTTCCCTTTTTGGTATAATGATTTCTCATAACGGTCAGAGGAGTATTCTCTCTTTTGCTTTGAATGCAGGCCCATGAGAATACCAATGCATACCCAAATATAGCATTTCTGCTACATATGTTGGGCAACTCATAGCCAAACTCCAAGAGTTTCCTCTTTTTGGATTGTTTAAAGGCCAACGGAGTTATTAGCATCCCATGTTGTGTGACAGTGGTGCAGACACGCATAAAGGAATATCATACTTTAATCAACATGTCAAGATTAGGCACTCTAAACATTAGTTTCTTCAAACAAATCCTTTCAAAGAGTACTATCAAGTCGATCATCATATCTATGGTGTTGAGTATCTTTAAGGCTGAACTCTTAAGACAATTAAACAACACCTTATTTAGCACATAACTCAAAACTTTGAAATATCATTTCCAATTGACAACTCCTTCCATAAGCAAACTATCAAGTCTATTGTTTTGACACTATGGGGTTGAGCATATCATTCTTTCCAAGTGTAGAGATTGTGGCAATGTTTTCTAGAGGATCACAAATAGTGTCACAAGCTTGATAAACAATTTGGTAAGATGCATACAAGCTCTAAGTCAACTCTATGGTGCCTATCATGAGCAAGTGTACCCCCATATAAATACAAAACTAGACTCACTTAAGCAAGCATTCAAAAATAGCGGGATACATGATTGCATTAAACTTTCACCGAATATAAACATTGCACAAGACTCTACACATGCAGAAGTAACCTCCCCAAGCTTAAAACTTGGCAAGAACCAAATTTGAGTATATTACCAAAATAAAAGAGAAAATACAGTTTCCAAAAGAGAGTGTGATAAGTGGTTACCTCCCCAAGGTTAGTTGAAAACAAGGGTGACACACTTTACCGTTTAGGTACAAGTAACCTCTCTTTTGATAGATAAAGAACCTTTGCTTTAACGTATATTTCTTGATATAGCCTGGTGGCTGCCTTCCTTGAAAACCTTCTTGGAAACTAAGAAGAAAATAAAAAATTGTGTTTTTGAAAACACGGGGATTAGCTCACAAGTGATAAAAATACAAGTTCCACTGAGTTGGTTCATCAACCTAAGCACCACACTTAGGTCAAAAAACTAGGTCCAAGAGTTGTACATACTTCCAGATTTTGATGATGTGCAAGTGAGACAAAATATGAAACACGAGTGTGCAGCCTCTGTGTGCTTATTAAAAGAGGTTCGGGTTGGAAAGTTTTACCAGACATTAATAGGTAGGCATGTTGAATTAAAGCAACTAAGTGGCTCATGCGAGTGTTTGCACGGTTGGCACTACACGTCGTCACACAAGGTTTAAATCCCTACGAAAATAACACACAAAATAAAATATATTAGTTTGGTATACGAATATAGTTCGTTTACCCCACCGATGAAAAGGAAGAAAAACATGAACTTCTATAGAGAATTACAGTCTAGGAAGTTTCTGAGGTAGAATTTTATTGTTTACATATCCTCGGCTTCTCTAGAACATGAGAGAAGCTCCTAAGTGGTGTTTCAAGGTTTTAGAGGAAGAAGAAATAAAAATAGAAGGATTTCTGACCTTTAGTTACCTTACCCAGACCTTCGAATCATGTTCGTAGCAACTAAACGGCCGGAACTATACGGTCGGAAAATTATTTCCCGCCGTATAGTAGGTCGTCAAACGTGCAATAAACTGAAATAAAAATTCGAAGGAGGTATCAATATCTTTACGGTCGAACCAAATCGGTCATGCCGTATAGTTTGCCGTTAAACCTTCTGTACCTAGGAAAGTAAATTTTACAAAGGCATTGATAACTATACGACCGGAACTATAAGGCCGGAATTTTTATTCCCGTCGTATAGTTGGTCATTAAACCTTCTGTATCCTTTGCAAGAAAATTAACGAAGGCATAGGTAACTAAACGGCCGCAACTATACGGCTAGAATTTTCATTCCCGCCGTATAGTTGGTCGTTAAACCTTCTATACTCGCCAAAAAATTTCTGTTTCTTCGAGAATTCTTTCTAACCTGAAACTTAGTGAAACACCATGTTTTGACAAAAAAATAACAGTCTAAATTGTCGACTAACAACAACATGTATAAGATAGGAATTTTAGTACCACCAAGTTATGCAACACATAGTAACAATAAATTCTACCTTTTGAAAACTATAACAAGATAACTTTGATAGGTAACGAAAAGGCTAGAAAAAGGGTGCGCTCCTGGGAGGTCGCGCGCGTCGCTGCTGCTGCCTACACGTGGCAAGCGCGGAGTGCCTCACGCGCTATCCCGGCCTTCTCCGGTGCGACACGTGGTGGATGCAGAGAGGGTCGCAGGTCCTTTTTCCTTTTATTTTTGTAGATTTGAACACGAAAACTGCGATATCTTTTAAACGGAGAGTCCAAATCGATATCCATTTTCACGGTCTTGCTAGTCATGTCTAGATATTTAAAACTAGATCCATTGTTGATATGTTTTGACGAACTTTTTGAAGGGTTTCGCGGCATAGTAAATCAAAATTTTCTACGGATGCGAACAGAGGGAAAGCCAAGATCTAATCTAGGAGATGCAAACAACGAGAGAGATTGGATTAGATCTTCACACCCTTGAAGATTCGCATAGCGGAACATTCGTTGGAACGTGGGTGATGTAGTCGTACTCGCTTCTCCTCCTCGCGATCCGATCCGATCTAGCACCACAAGTGGCGGTGCCTCCGTGAGATGCACACGTGCAGCACCTCGACGTCTCCTCCTTCCTTGGTCCAGCAAGTATGGTGGAGAGACGGATTGGATCTACAACACGACGGCGTGGTGTATATGGTGGAGAATTTCTGCAGCAGGGCTTCGCCTACAAACAGTCGGGAGGGAGAGAGGAAGGGCAGCAGGGCGGCTAGGGTTGGAGGGGAAGGTGTAGTGGGTTGGTGCGCCCCTAGCCCTCTATATATAGAGGGGTGGGCCCAACCCTATCCCCTCCCCCAAGCCAGGGCCGGCGGCCCCAAGGAGGAAGAGTGGGGGGCAAGAAAACCCCCCCTTCTAGAAGCTCTATCTAGAGTTTAAACCTCTCTTGGCCGGCTGGGCCCTATGGGGCCTTGTGCCCCTGGCCCAATGCGGCCAGGGCACTCCCTCATAGGCCCATGCCCCCTCCCGGAAGGTGGGGCCACGTTGGTCCCCTTCCGGAAGGTTCTAGAAGCTTCCGGTACAATACCGATTAACCCGGAACAATTCCGAACTCCAAAAACTGCACTGCCTTATATGAATCTTATTCTCCGGACCATTCCGGAACCTCTCGTGATGTCCTGGATCCCATCCGAGACTCCGAACAAAAACTCATAAACCAATTATCCAATCTATCCTAGTGTCGAGACACGTTAAGTGTGTGACCCTTCGGGTTCGAGAATGCGCAGACATGATCTTCTATCAATAATCAACAACGGGGTCTGGAAACCCATATTGACTCCCACACATTCATCGATGATCATATCGGATGAACCATGATGCCAGGATTCAATCAATCCTATATATATATTCCCTTCGTCTCGCGATATTTTACTTGCCCGAGATTTGATCGTCGGTACCGTCATACCTAGTTCAATCTCATTCACAGCAAGTACTTTACTCGTTCTGTAATCCGATATCACTTTGTGATTAACTCCTTAACCACATGCTTGCAAGCGGTGTTGATATCGATTACTGAGTGGGCCCGAAGTATATCTCTCCGACTTGGGAGGGACAAATCCCATCTCGATACATACAACCCAACAGATACTTTCCGATCACCTGAGAGACACCTTTATGATCACCCTCTCATAGGATGATGTTTGATGACCTCAAAGCTTTCTTCCGATACCAGGGAGTTGTATTATCTCATGGTCTAAGGAATACAATATTTGACATAGGAAAAGCTTCGCAAAGATGAACACGATGACACGATCTAATTTCTCCGCTTAGTTTGGGTCTGTCCATCATGTCATTCTCCTAACGATATGATCTCATTATCAATTGACAACTCATGTCTATGGTTAGGAAACCTTAACCATCATTGATCAATGAACTAGTCCATAGAGACATACTAGGGACACGGTGTTGTTCATAAACCACACAAGTATTAAAGTTTCCGCTTAATACAATTCTAGCATGGAATATAAACTTTATCATGAACAAGAATTATAATAATAACATCTTTATTATTGCCTCTAGGGCATAATTCCAACAGTCTCCCACTTGCACTAGAGTCAATAATCTAGTTTACATTTGGCAACAATCTCACACCCATGGCACTAAGGTGCTGATCATGTTTTGCACGTGGAAGAGGTTTAGTCAATGGATCTGCGACATTCAGATCTGTATGTACTTTGCTAATCTTCAGATCTCCATCTGCTATATAATCTCGGATTATATGAAACTTGCGGTTGATATGCTTGGTCTTTGGATGATATCTTGGTTCCTTAGAGAGTGCTATGGCACCAGTGTTGTCACACAACATCTCTAGTGGGTCCAATGCACTTGGAACCACGCCAAGCTCAGTGATGAAGTTCCTGATCCAAACTCCTTCACTTGACGCTTCTGCAGCAGCCATGTATTCCGCTTCTACTGTAGATCCCGCGATCACGCTTTGCTTGCAGCTTCTCCAGCTCACAGCTCCTCCATTCAAAATATAAACGTATCCTGTCTGAGATTTGGAATCATCCTTGTCGGTGTCGAAACTAGCGTCGACGTAACCCTTTACGACAAGCTATTCATCACCTCCATAGACTAAGAACATTTCTTTAGTCCTATTTAGGTACTTTAGGATGTTCTTCACGGCTGTCCAGTGTTCCACTCCTGGATCACTTTGGTATTTGGTCGTCAAACTAAGAGCATTGGACACATCCGGTCTAGTACACAGCATGGAATACATGATAGAACCTATGGCCGAGGCATAAGGCACTTTGCTCATAGCTTCCCTATCATTTACCGTAGCTGGACACTGAGCCTTGCTCAATATCTTACCTGACAACATAGGCACTGAACCTTTCTTTGCCTTATCCATTCTGAACCTTTTCAGAACTTTGTCTAGGTATGTACTCTGGCTTAAAGCTATCAGGCGTCTTTGTCTATCTCTATAGATTTTGATGCCCAATATATAAGCAGCTTCACCTAGGTCTTTCATTGAAAAACATTTGTTCAAATAACTCTTCACATCGTTAAGCATGTTAATGTCATTTCCAATAATCAATATGTCATCCACATATAGTACCAGAAATGTCACCGAGCTCCCACTCACTTTCTTGTAGATACAAGCTTCGTAGCAATTTGGAACAAATCCAAAGCTCTTAATCACTTGATCAAAACGAAGGTTCCAACTCTGAGATGCTTGCTTCAGTCCATAAATGGAACGCTCAAGCTTGCATACTTTATCAGCATCCTTAGGATCGACAAAACCTTCGGGTTGCATCATATACAACTCTTCATCAATGTTGCCATTGAGGAACGCAGTCTTGACATCCATCTGCCATATCTCATCATCATGAAACGCAGCAATTGCTAATAAAATCCGAATGGACTTAAACATCGCTACGGGAGAGAAAGTCTCATCGTAGTCAACACCTTGAACTTGTCGAAAACCTTTCGCGACAAGCCGTGCTTTATAGACGGTAACATTACCATTCGCGTCCATTTTCTTCTTGAAAATCCATTTGCACTCAACGGCCTTTCGGTCGCTAGGAGGGTCCACCAAAGTCCATACTTGGTTTTCGCTCATGGATCCCAATTCGGATTTCATGGCCTCTAGCCATTTCTCAGAGTCTGGGCTCATCATCGCTTCCTCATAGTTCGCAGGATCACTGTCATCTACTAACAAGACAGTTAAGACAGGGTTGCCGTACCACTCAGGAGGGGCACGCGATCTTGTCGACCTGTGACGTTCAGTAGTAGCATCGTCCGAAGCTTCATGATCCTTGTCATTAGCTTCCTCTATTGTTGGTGCAGGCGGCACTGGAACAATTTCAGGTGCTGCGCTACTCTCTAACTCAAGAGAAGGTTCAACAACCTCGTCTAGCTCTACTTTCCTCCCACTCACTTCTTTCGAGAGAAACTCCTTCTCAAGAAAGCAACCGTTCTTTGCGACAAACACTTTGCCTTTGGTTCTGTGATAGAAGGTATACCCAATAGTTTCCTTAGGGTATCCTATGAAGACGCATTTCTCCGCTTTGGGTTCGAGCTTGTCCGGCATCAACTTCTTGACGTAAGCTTCGCATCCCCAAACTTTAAGAAACGACAACTTAGGTTTAGCACCAAACCACAGTTCATACAGTGTCGTCTCAACGGATTTAGATGGTGCCCTATTTAAAGTGAATGCAGCGGTTTCTAATGCATAACCCCAAAATGATAACGGCAAATCAGTAAAAGACCTCATTGATCGCACCATATCTAATAGGGTTCGATTCCGGCGTTCAGACACACCATTGCGCTGTGGTGTTCCGGGTGGCGTGAGTTGCGAAACGATTCCGCTTGCTTTAAGATGCGTGAGAAAATCATAACTCAAATATTCACCCCCATGATCAGATCGTAGGAACTTAATTTTTCTGTTACGATGGTTCTCCACTTCATTCTGAAATTCTTTGAACTTTTCAAATGTTTCAGATTTATGTTTCATTAAATAGATATACCCATATCTACTTAAGTCATCGGTAAAAGTGAGAAAATAGCGATATCCACCGCGCGTCGAAACACTCATCGGTCCGCATACATCGGTATGTATGATTTCCAACAAGTCCGTTGCTCGCTCCATCATTCCGGAGAACGGGGTTTTGATCATCTTGCCCATGAGGCATGGTTCGCATGTGTCAAATGATTCAAAATCAAGAGACTCCAAAAGTCCATCAGAATGGAGTTTCTTCATGCGCTTTACACCAATATGACCTAGACGACAGTGCCACAAATAAGTAGTATTATCACTATCTACTTTGCATCTCTTAGCCTCAATGTTATGGATGTGTGTTTCATCCTTTTCGAGATTCAGAAGAAATAAACCATTCATAGCAGGTGCATGACCATAAAAGATGTTACTCATATAAATAGAACAACCATTATTCTCCGATTTAAATGAATAACCGTCTTGCAATAAACACGATCCAGAAATAATGTTCATGCTCAACGCAGGCACATAATAACATTTATTAAGGTTTAAAACTAATCCCGAAGGTAAAACTAAGGAGAGCGTGCCGGCGGCCATCACATCAACTCTTGATCCGTTGCCAACGCGCATCGTCACCTCATCCCTCGCAAGCCGCCGTCTATTCCGTAGCTCCTGTTTCGAGTTACAAATATTAGCAACTGAACCAATATCAAATACCCAGGCACTACAACGAGGGCTAGTAAGGAAAACATCAATAACATGTATATCAAATATACCTTTGATGGTGCCAGCCTTCTTGTCCGCTAAGTACTTCGGACAGTTGCGCTTCCAGTGACCCTTGTCCTTGCAATAGAAGCACTCAGTGTCCGGCTTGGGTCCAGACTTGAGCTTCTTCTCAGCAGGGGCAACGCGCTTGCCGCCGCCTTTCTTGAAGGGCTTCTTTGCACCCTTACCTTTCTTAAAGGAGGGCTTGCTGACCATCAACACATGATTATCCTTTTTGATGTCCACCTCCGCAGCCTTCAGCTTTGCGAAGAGCTCGGTGATCGTATCAGTGGAACCAATCTGATTATGAGTCACTACAAAACTTTTGTAGCTGGGAGGGAGTGATTGCAGAACCCTGTCAATCTTGAGCTCCTCTGGAATCTTGCAGTCCAGTTGCTCAAGGCGTTGAGTGTAGCCCGACATCTTTATGGCGTGCTCACTAACAGAACTCCCTTCCTCCATCTTGCAGTTAAAGAATTTCTCAGAGATCTCATATCTCTCAGAACGGGCCTGAGTCTGAAACATGGTTTTCAGCTCCTCAAGAATCTCAAAGGGCCCGGGATAATCTTCAAAACGATTTTGAAGGTCCGATTCCATAGCAAACAACATGGTGCTCTTAATCACACCATAATCATCTTTGCGCGACTGATAAACAACTTTCTCATCAGCCGGCGCATTGACAGCAGGGGCGTCACCTAGTGCACTTTCAAGGACATAGTCCTTTTGACCGCCAGAGAGAATGATTCTCAGATTGCGGAACCAGTTGGTGAAGTTAGACCCATTGTTCTTAAGCTTTTCTTTCTCAGCAAAAACGTTGAAGTTGAAGTTGGACTTAGCCATGTGATCTACAATATTTGCAAGTACAAATTAGACTATGTTCATGATTACTAGTTCAACTTTTAATCAAATTACTAGATGAACTCCTACTAAATTCAACATCCCTCAAGTTGTTTAGTGAACACGATCCAAATTCACCACACCTAATCCGATCTTCACGAGAAGAGATGTGTCTTCAATGGTGGACAACCAAGTGTCGATCATATCATTCATATGACTCGTGCTTAACCTTTCGGTTCATGTGTTCCGAGGCCATGTCTGTACATGCTAGGCTCGTCAAGTCAAACCCAAGTATTTTCGCGTGTGCAAAACTGGCTTGCACCCGTTGTATGTGAGCGTAGAGTCTATAGCACCCGATCATCACGTGATGCTTGGACACGACGAACTTTCGCAACGGTGCATACATGGGGAGAACACAGTTTTATCTTGATCTTTAAGTGAGGAATCATCTTATAATGCTACCGTCGCGATCTAAGCATAATAAGATACATAAAAGGATAAACATCATATGCATATAACTTTATGTGACATGGTATAGCCAATCTTCGCGCAATGATCTCCATCTTGTGCGTGCCGGCATGATCTCCATCACTCCACCATGATTGCCTCCACCACGAATAGCAACTACAACTATTGCTAACTACTTAGCGATGAAGTGAAACTATTACATGGCGTATAAGAAGTTGACACGCAGGTCATACATAATTATAAAGACAACCATATGGCTCCTGCCGGTTGTGTACTTATCGACATGCAAGTCGTGAAACATTACAAAACATGATCATTGCATATAACATACACATCACATCTTGGGCCATACCATATCACAGAAAACACTCCCTGCAAAAACAAGTTAGACGCCTCTACTTTGTTGTTGCATGTTTTACGTGGCTTATGGGAGTAGCAAGCTAAGAACGATTCTTACCTACGGAAAGCCACAACGGTGATATTATGGTTGCCAAACTCCGGTGTTAATCCCATGACAACTATAGTGAGAGAAACTGACATCCACCAGCCGCATGTGTGGAACAAGCCACACGTCAAGTGCGGAGCCGGTCTCGCGAACGACGTCGCGTAAGGTTGGCTTGGACCGCTTCAATCTCACTATCCCGCGTGATAAGAAGAACACAAACAAGAGGCTTGCAACAGAAAACATCAACGCCCGCAACAACCATGTTGCGTTCTACTCGTGAATCACATCTACGCATAGATCTAGCTCTGATACCACTGAAGGGTTTCGCGGCATAGTAAATCAAAATTTTCTACGGATGCGAACAGAGGGAAAGCCAAGATCTAATCTAGGAGATGCAAACAACGAGAGAGATTGGATTAGATCTTCATACCCTTGAAGATTTGCATAGCGGAATGTTCGTTGGAACGTGGGTGATGTAGTCGTACTCGCTTCTCCTCCTCGCGATCCGATCCGATCTAGCACCACAAGTGGCGGTGCCTCCGTGAGATGCACACGTGCAGCACCTCGACGTCTCCTCCTTCCTTGGTCCAGAAAGTATGGTGGAGAGACGGATTGGATTTACAACACGACGGCGTGGTGTATATGGTGGAGAATTTCTGCAGCAGGGCTTCGCCTACAAACAGTCGGGAGGGAGAGAGGAAGGGCAGCAGGGCGGCTAGGGTTGGAGGGGAAGGTGTAGTGGGTTGGTGCGCCCCCAGCCCTCTATATATAGAGGGGTGGGCTCAGCCCTAGCCCCTCCCCCAAGCCAGGGCCGGCGGCCCCAAGGAGGAAGAGTGGGGGCAAGAAAACTCCCCCTTCTAGAAGCTCTATCTAGAGTTTAAACCTGTCTTGGCCGGCTGGGCCCTATGGGGCCTTGTTCCCCTGGCCCAATGCGGCCAGGGCACTCCCTCATAGGCCCATGCCCCCTCCCGGAAGGTGGGGCCACGTTGGTCCCCTTCCGGAAGGTTCTAGAATCTTCCGGTACAATACCGATTAACCGGGAACAATTCTGAACTCCAAAAACTGCACTGCCTTATATGAATCTTATTCTCCGGACCATTCCGGAACCTCTCGTGATGTCCCGGATCCCATCCGAGACTCCGAACAAAAACTCATATACTAATTTTCCAATCTATCCTAGCGTCGAGACACGTTAAGTGTGTGACCCTTCGGGTTCTAGAATGCGCAGACATGATCTTCTATCAATAATGAACAGCGGGGTCTGGAAACCCATATTGACTCCCACACATTCATCGATGATCATATCGGATGAACCACGATGCCAGGATTCAATCAATCATATATATATATATTCCCTTCGTCTCGCGATATTTTACTTGCCCGAGATTTGATCGTCGGTACCGTCATACCTAGTTCAATCTCGTTCACAGCAAGTACTTTACTTGTTCTGTAATTCGATATCACTTTGTGATTAACTCCTTAACCACATGCTTGCAAGCGATGTTGATATCGATTACCGAGTGGGCCTGAAGTATATCTCTCCGACTTGGGAGGGACAAATCCCATCTCGATACATACAACCCAACAGATACTTTCCGATCACCTGAGAGACACCTTTATGATCACCCTCTCATAGGATGGCGTTTGATGACCTCAAAGCTTTCTTCCGATACCAGGGAGTTGTATTATCTCATGGTCTAAGGAATACAATATTTTACATAGGAAAAGCTTCGCAAAGATGAACACGATGACACGATCTTATTGCTCCGCTTAGTTTGGGTCTGTCCATCATATCATTCTCCTAACGATATGATCTCATTATCAATTGACAACTCATGTCTATGGTTAGGAAACCTTAACCATCATTGATCAATGAACTAGTCCATAGAGGCATACTAGGGACACGGTGTTGTTCATAAACCACACAAGTATTAAAGTTTCCGCTTAATACAATTCTAGCATGGAATATAAACTTTATCATGAACAAGAATTATAATAATAACATCTTTATTATTGCCTCTAGGGAATAATTCCAACAGTCTCCCACTTGCACTAGAGTCAATAATCTAGTTTACATTTGGCAACAATCTCACACCCATGGCACTAAGGTGCTGATCATGTTTTGCACGTGGAAGAGGTTTAGTCAATGGATCTGCGACATTCAGATCTGTATGTACTTTTCTAATCTTCAGATCTCCATCTGCTATATAATCTCGGATTATATGAAACTTGCGGTTGATATGCTTGGTCTTTGGATGATATCTTGGTTCCTTAGCGAGTGCTATGGCGCCAGTGTTGTCACACAACATCTCCAGTGGGTCCAATGCACTTGGAACCACGCCAAGCTCAGTGATGAAGTTCCTGATCCAAACTCCTTCACTTGACGCTTCTGCAGCAGCCATGTATTCCGCTTCTACTGTAGATCCCGTGATCACGCTTTGCTTGCAGCTTCTCCAGCTCACAGCTCCTCCATTCAAAATATAAACGTATCCTGTCTGAGATTTGGAATCATCCTTGTCGGTGTCGAAACTAGCGTCGACGTAACCCTTTACGACAAGCTATTCATCACCTCCATAGACTAAGAACATTTCTTTAGTCCTATTTAGGTACTTTAGGATGTTCTTCACGGCTGTCCAGTGTTCCACTCCTGGATCACTTTGGTATTTGGTTGTCAAACTAAGAGCATTGGACACATCCGGTCTAGTACACAACATGGAATACATGATAGAACCTATGGCCGAGGCATAAGGCACTTTGCTCATAGCTTCTCTATCATTTACCGTAGCTGGACACTGAGCCTTGCTCAATATCTTACCTGACAACATAGGCACTGAACCTTTCTTTGCCTTATCCATTCTGAACCTTTTCAGAACTTTGTCTAGGTATGTACTCTGGCTTAAAGCTATCAGGCGTCTTTGTCTATCTCTATAGATTTTGATGCCCAATATATAAGCAGCTTCACCTAGGTCTTTCATTGAAAAACATTTGTTCAAATAACTCTTCACATCGTTAAGCATGTTAATGTCATTTCCAATAATCAATATGTCATCCACATATAGTACCAGAAATGTCACCGAGCTCCCACTCACTTTCTTGTAGATACAAGCTTCGTAGCAATTTGGAACAAATCCAAAGCTCTTAATCACTTGATCAAAACGAAGGTTCCAACTCCGAGATGCTTGCTTCAGTCCATAAATGGAACGCTCAAGCTTGCATACTTTATCAGCATCCTTAGGATCGACAAAACCTTCGGGTTGCATCATATACAACTCTTCATCAATGTTGCCATTGAGGAACGCAGTCTTGACATCCATCTGCCATATCTCATCATCATGAAACGCAGCAATTGCTAATAAAATCCGAATGGACTTAAACATCGCTACGGGAGAGGAAGTCTCATCGTAGTCAACACCTTGAACTTGTCGAAAACCTTTCGCGACAAGCCGTGCTTTATAGACGGTAACATTACCATCCGCGTCCGTTTTCTTCTTGAAAATCCATTTGCACTCAACGGCCTTTCGGTCGCTAGGAGGGTCCACCAAAGTCCATACTTGGTTTTCGCTCATGGATCCCAATTCGGATTTCATGGCCTCTAGCCATTTCTCAGAGTCTGGGCTCATCATCGCTTCCTCATAGTTCGCAGGCTCACTGTCATCTACTAACAAGACAGTTAAGACAGGGTTGCCGTACCACTCAGGAGGGGCACGCGACCTTGTCGACCTGCGACGTTCAGTAGTAGCATCGTCCGAAGCGTCATGATCCTTGTCATTAGCTTCCTCTATTGTTGGTGCAGGCGGCACTGGAACAATTTCAGGTGCTGCGCTACTCTCTAACTCAAGAGAAGGTTCAACAACCTCGTCTAGCTCTACTTTCCTCCCACTCACTTCTTTCGAGAGAAACTCCTTCTTAAGAAAGCAACCGTTCTTTGCGACAAACACTTTGCCTTCGGTTCTATGATAGAAGGTATACCCAATAGTTTCCTTAGGGTATCCTATGAAGACGCATTTCTCCGCTTTGGGTTCGAGCTTGTCCGGCATGAACTTCTTGACGTAAGCTTCGCATCCCCAAACTTTAAGAAACGACAACTTAGGTTTAGCACCAAACCACAGTTCATACGGTGTCATCTCAACGGATTTAGATGGTGCCCTATTTAAAGTGAATGCAGCGGTTTCTAATGCATAACCCCAAAATGATAACGGCAAATTAGTAAGAGACATCATTGATCGCACCATATCTAAGAGGGTTCGATTCCGGCATTCAGACACACCATTGCGCTGTGGTGTTCCGGGTGGCGTGAGTTGCGAAACGATTCCGCTTGATTTAAGATGCGTGAGAAAATCATAACTCAAATATTCACCCCCACGATCAGATCGTAGGAACTTAATTTTTCTGTTACGATGGTTCTCCACTTCATTCTGAAATTCTTTGAACTTTTCAAATGTTTCAGATTTATGTTTCATTAAATAGATATACCCATATCTACTTGAGTCATCGGTAAAAGTGAGAAAATAGCGATATCCACCGCGCGTCGAAACACTCATCGGTCCGCATACATCGGTATGTATGATTTCCAACAAGTCCGTTGCTCGCTCCATCAGTACACTAAGGTCACAGTACACTACACGATGTTCTGACAGTGTGTGCACTGCCTTGTCGTTCTGTGTTGCACTGCCTTAGTTCGCAGTGCACTACACGGTGTTCTGACAGTGTACTGCCTCGTTGTATTACCTTGCACTGTCTTGGGTCGCAGTGCACTATGAGGTGTCTTGGCAGTATACTGCGTCATTATACTACGGTGCACTGCCTTCGGTCGCAGTGCACTACGCGGTGTCTAGGCAGTACACTGCGCGCTGTCCAGGAAGTGCATCGTCCATACACTGCATTGTTGTATTGCGCTGTACTAACTAAGGTCACATTGCACTGCGCGGTGTTTTGACAGTGCACGATTCATGCACTACCTTGTTTACTGCGTTGCATTGCTGCCTTATTGCACTGTGTTGAACTGCCTTTGGTCGCGTGCACTGCATGAGAAGCTAGCCACGTGTTGGGCTGCCATGCGGCCGGAAATACGCACGCATCCGAGCGGCCGGAAATACGCATGGGTAAACGTATACACACCACGTGTTGGACTATCGTACGATCGGGAATACACGCGCTGCCGAGCGGCCAGAAACACACGCGCTGCAGCCAAAATGCTTGCTTCTTAAAGAGCGCGCTCCCTCTAGTCGTCCTCGATAGCTAATCATGCAAAGAATAAAATGTCAATGCAATATGAATGCATCTAGACTCAAGACACAAAACTAAGAAAGACACCTAATGACTTCCGGGTTGCCTCCCGGGAAGCGCTTTCTTATAACCAAGTAGTCGGGCTTTTCTCCATTATGATTTCAATAGATAGGAGTCAGAGAATTATTTATTCTTACCTCCAAAAGAGGTTTGGAGCACTTACTATTATAGCCTGGTCGAAGTCTCACCCGCTTACGGTGCAACGGGGTCATGTAGATAAATGTGTTATTGCTCAAAAATGATGATTGATGCGCCATGTGTGGTGAGCATACCTCCCTAGATAGCTTCAACAAAAGGATTAGATAATAACATGTAAATTCAAACCTTTTACCTCTGATAGAATCATCGGGATACAATTCATAGTACTCTTCTTGGGCTACACTATCACGAGGGAACACTTCATAATACTCATCTTTAGCAGCAGGGAAAAATTCAAAAGTTTCTCTATCCTCTAGTTCATTACCCTTGCTAACAAGTTCATCAGTTCTAGAGTTATCAATCCAATCACAAAAGGAAGCATCATCAATAAATATTTCATTAAAGATGTGCTCTCCCAAAATCTGCTCATTAATACTACAAGGATTTATCTCTAGTTCATCATTATTAGTGTTCTCCAAATGAGTATCTAGGCATAAAGCCTCCGCAGATAAATTATCTTCAGTTTCAACACAATAAGAATCATTACTAGAGATTGAGGCATCATAAACAACTTATTATTAGTAGAATGATGTTTGTCTTTAACCTCACCTTTTTGGTGTTCCTCCTCGTTATCCAGTGGTTCTTGCAAAATGTTAGTTTCGGGAACTATTGTTTTACATAGCTCTTTACTCTTTATCACAAGTCCATTCCCACTAAAATGTTCTTGACAATAATTGACCATATAATCCATAATACCATGATACCATGCTAAATCGCTAATTTTCATAATAATACCAATTTTTCTAAGCAGCTCATGAGACCCTTCATAAACTATATATTCCAAGAGTTCTACATTATTACCGTCTATGTGATTATTGGTTGATAAAAATTCTTTATAGAGAGGAATGCATTCATAATCATAAAGCTTCTTAGGCTTACCATTATATTGCATCATCCCTTCGAATAAACTAAAAAAATCACCAGAACAGTAATCCACCTGTCTCCACATGTCCAGTAGTTGCATATCCTCAAGGATTAGTGTTTCCTCTTCATGTTCATCCTCTTCTTCGGAAGGAACTTCATCCTCCTCCAAGGCGATTTGCAGTTCTTCTTCATGTTCATCCTTTTTCTTGGGAAGGAACTTCATCCTTCTCCAATGGGATTTTCTTTACCATGTTAGTAGCATCACAATATTCATGGAAAGATTCATTTTCTAGTTCATCGCCAGTCCCCAAAATCACTGTCTAGGCATGAACCCTCCTTAGAACAATCATCAAAAGTTTGGGACTTATAGAAATCACTACTAGAGAATGAGATACCATTGGCTTGCATACTATTTGTGTGTGGAAAGTTATTTTCAGAAGTAGGAGATTCAAGTGGTTGATCAAGTTGCTCCTCTTCATTCTTACTAAGATAATTCGCGAGTAGCTCAGCGATAATCTTACCTTAGGGCTTACCTTCCACTAGTTGAGAGGGTGAAACGTCAAGCGTCACCTCTTCATTAGCAATATGTTCATGCGATTTCGGTGGAGGCTCTTTAAGTGATGTTGCCTTCTCTTTATATTTCTGTTCCTCCAAAAGGCTAGGCTTTTCCATGCGGGCTGAAATCTGCTCATAAACAGTACAAGCTAAAAAATTATCCATACAGAACTCACGCAACATGAATATATGAGATAAACTTCTTCAATTATTTCATCAAGCTCCTGGCATCTTTCTCGAATATTTTTTATAGGAGAAAGCAATTCTGAACAACCAGTATAAAGCGCAAATTCTAGAACCTCCATATCAACTAAGCTTTTAAACTCATCTCTATTATAAGATTCTAATGCGGGATCAATTTTATACTTACATTGGTAGGCGATATGATTTTTGGATTCGCAGAATCTACAAGCAAACTGCTTGTATGAGGCACATAGTATGGATGAATAATCATTCGCCATAGCCATCCATTAATTCAGTATTTCTCGCAACTTCTCCTCCCTTGCGAGCTTCACCTGTTCAAAAGTAGTCATCTCGGAAGACATGATTAATAACAAATATTTTTATAGATTTTTGGTTTGTAAACAAAAGCAAAAATACAAATGCAGGAAATAAAGAAAGCTTAAAACAAAATCTAGAAAAACAAAAATAAATAAACAAAAGCTAAAAGACATACATCGCTTAGCTCCCCGGCAACGGCACCAGAAAATAGGTTGATGACTGCAAGTGCACAGATCATTTGTAGATAGTTTCAAAATAAAGATATTAATCCCACAGGGAGTAAGAGTCTTGAACTCTAATATCTCTTGAATTAAATACTAAAATATAAATGCTAAATAAAGTTCTAAGTAATAAGATAAAATGTGATTGTTCTATAAAAAGATATTTTTGGGTTTTCAAATAAGAGAACAATGAGTAAACTAAAGCTGTAAGTAAACAAGAGCACGTGAGTGTGATTACGAAGGCTTGCAAGATGATGGAAAGAGTTCACCATTAGTAATTTAGAAAGAGTGATCAAAATTATTATTATGAATAAGACCAATTATGATATGTGTGGGAGCAGCTCCATATATGGACAAATAGGCAACAACCACTGCTCACATTATCCGTCATAACCACAGTAGACAGCAATCGACATTAATCGAATTACTACGCTATTAAGGGATTTCTCTCATGACATCATGGCTTGGTGAGTTCTCCTTGATTCTCCAAGTTTGTACGTGAAGAATGAAAACTAATTTATAGTCACAATAAGTGCTATCATCCTTCTGTCTACCAACAAGTAATCCCCTTCATCAAGTCCCCGTAAGAGGCAAATATTAAGGAGGTGCACAAATCCCAACATCAAGATGAAAACAATTAACACAGACACATAATGAACAATATCACATAATATTTTTTTATCTCAATTCAATCACATACTAGGGTTTCTCCATCTCCGCAAGAACAAAGGAAAATACTCACACATGAAGGCAATCGACATCATGGATAGAATATGGAGGAAGTATGATGATGCAATTGAAGACAAGTGCAGTTCCAAGATTCAATCTACAATTACAACAAGTAACCAAAGGGGATCGGTGACAGAGACGTTGTTGTTCGAGATGACGATGTAGATCGGTGTGGAGGCCTTTAAGATCCTAGTCCCTTCTCCTCTTGTGTGATGGTGATGGTGTAGATCTGATTGGAGGCGTCTATGGTGTTAGCATGGTGGCAGGGCACCACCGTGGTGAAGGATATGGCTTGGTAGCTCTCTCTTGGCTCCTCCCCTCTTTATATAGGCCTTGGGGTGCCCTAGGGTACCCCTAATACCGTCATATGACTTTGAGAAGCTTCTGGAGCTTTTCTGGGGGTGAAATCCCGTCTTTCCCGACCTTTTTGGCAACTATACGGCCGGAGCTATACGGCCTCCGGTCGTATTGTTGGTCGTCATACCTTCAGCACCCTTCCGTATTTTGGTCACCATTTATTCATACGAACACCGTTTTGGGTGTTCTTCGGCTCGTTGGATTCTTATTGACAAGGGCTAAAACCCCATGGTCATGGATCTTTATTTTGAGAAGTTTGAAAAATCACGTTTTCAACCTCTCAAATGGCTAAGTTTGGCCCCTACAGCTCCTCCATACTATGCTCTCTTTGTTCCTTTTGCCTCTACTTTATCCATAATCATCATCAACACCTAAACACATGTCATAGACAAGGAAAGTGATAAAATTATACCTAAACTACTAAATGTGCGAAGCTCATATGAAAGTAGAACAAAAACTAGAAGAAACATGATATGAGAGATGAATGGCACATTTTATGTCTAAAAGAAGTGGTATTTCACGGCCATCAGTCAACATGATGAGCCTCCCACACAACATCAAGACATGGAGCATCCAATTGTATATGTGGAGCGACGTCCACCACCGCAAGAGGCTGAAGACCATCCTCGTCACCATGACGCACAAGTTCCTCACCAACATCACAACCCGAGGAATGAACCACCTCCTCGCCAACCTCGTGAGGCTCAAGGGCCTCAACCTCATCAATACCATGCCAAGAGCAAGATCAATCTCCCCAATAATGTCGCGAGGACCAAGTTCCGCCACCACCAGATGTGGTTCAACCACCACAAGGACAACAACACCATCACCAAGCAATACATGATAGCTTGGATGATGAAGATGGCCAACAACATCATGGAAACCGCCGATACCAAAACCGCAATGAGGAAGAAAATTTTGGCAAGATCAAATTCCCCATGCCCAAGTTCATCGGTTCAGATGATCTCGAAGAGTATCTCTCATGGGCACTCAAGGTTGACCAGATCTTCCGCATGCACAACTATAGCAATGAGAATATGATGGCCATGTCATCTCCAGAGTTCGACGATTATGCCAATCTTTGGTGGGAAGAAATCCAACTCACTCTTGACGCAAGGGAAGTGCCTCCTATCACCACTTGGCAAGATATGAAGACCCATATGAGATCCCGCTTTGTTCCCTCGCACTACATGCGCGACCTCTTCAACAAGCTTCAAACGCTTAGCCAAGGGAAAAGGCCGTGGAAGAGTAATTCAATCAAATGGAGCTCAACATGATCCGCGCCAACATTGAAGAGCACGACGAGCAAACAATGGCGTGTTTCCTCAATGGCTTGAACCATCCAATCAAGCGCATCACCGAGTTCCAGAAGTATAACAACATGGTTGAGCTTGTGCACATCGCAATGAAAGCTGAGCGTAAAGTACAAGAGGACATCAAGTACAACAAGCCAAATACGTACTTCACCTACAAGAAAGCGTCAACCACTACACCAACCAACCTCAATGGAATCTCATCAGGTAACTCCAAGCTTCCCTTCAAACCCACACTTCCTCAAGGAAAACCGCCCCCAAGTGGCAAATATACAAAGGAGGACCCACCATTCAACGGTGAATGCTACAAGTGTGGAGGCAAATGTCACAAGTCGAGCACATGAGGAAACAAGAAACTTTTGTTCATCTATGACAATGGAATCGAAGAATACTTGAGTGAAGATGAATTTGATGCAAGAGTCAAAGAATTATTGGCAAGGCAACAAGTGTAATATGACCAAGAACTCCTCATGTGTGAGCATGACACAATTCCATCACTTCTTTTCACAAGGATCTTGACCACTCAAGCCCAATAACATGAAGATCAACGATCCAACATCTTCCAAACATGTGCCGGTATCAGTGGGAAATTCATTAAAGTTTTCAACAATCGAGGGAGTTTCCACAATCTTGCAAGCACCAAGTTGTGTGAGAAGCTCAACCTCACCCTCCATCCACACAAGCACCCCTACCAGTCCAATGAATAAGTGACCAAGGGTCCATGAAGATCAAGCATGCCATTTCGGTAACTTTCTCAATTGGACCATACAAGGACACGGTGGAGTGTGATGTTGTCCCAATGACAGTTTGCCATATGTTTCTTGGTAGACCGTGGCAATACGAAAAGGGTGCTTTGCATGATGGTCGCACAAACGCATATACCTTAAAATGGCTTGATAAGACATGTTTTTTTGCAACCAATGACGCCTAGTCAAATAATTGAGGATAATGCAAAGGCTTTAGCGAGGGTGCAAAACACAAAATCATCTTGTGAGAAGAGTGGTGAGCAAGAGAACCACCATATAGAGAGTGAGAGCCACAAGCCAAACTCAAGTGGAAAAAACAAGAGTGTTCTTCTTGCCACCAAAAGTGAGATGATAGAAGTGCGGAACAACCCATACATATTGCACTATGTCGTTATTTGAAAGGGACTAGCGCAAGGAACGAATGACTTGACAAGTGTTCCTCCTTCTTTGATGGCTATTCTGCAGGAATTCAAGGATGTGTTTGTCGAAGTGCTCCCTCATGGACTACCTCCTCTTCGTGGAATCGAGCACCACATTAACCTCATACCCGGCACACCTATCCCAAACTGCACCGCATACCGCACGAACCCGGATGAGACAAAGGAGATCGAGTGACAAATCAACCAAATCGTCTCCAAAGGTTTGATCCAAGTAATCACTTGTCCAAGTGTGGTACCCGTGATTCTTTTCCCAAAAATGGATGATACGTTGCGGTTATGCATGGACTACCGTCCAATCAATGATATCACTGTGCGTTATCAACATCCTATACCGTGTCTCGATGACATGCTTGATGAGTTGCGTGAAGCCACTATTTTATTGAAAATTGATCTTCATAGTGGTTACTATCAAATACGCATGGCCGAAGGTGATGAGTGGAAAACCGCCTTCAAGACCAAACTTGGTCTCTATGAATGGTTGGTTATGCCTTTTGGCTTGTAGAATTCCCCATGCACCTTCATGCGCTTCATGAACAATATTTTGCAATCTCTCATTGGAAAAAGTGTCGTTGTCTATTTTGATGATATCCTTATGTATAGCAAGTCACTAGAGGATTATGTTACACATGTTAAGGAGGCTTTACAAATCCTTCGGAATGAAAATCTATATGCTAATCTCCCAAAGTGCACTTTCACTAAAGAAAATTGATTTTTCTTTGATTTGTTGTTTCTTAGAATGGTATTGAAGTTGATGATTCCAAAGTAAAATACATACGAGATTGTCCTATTCCTACCAATGTGAGTGAACTTGTAGTTTTCACTGTTTGGCGGGTTTCTACCATCGATTTGTTAAAGATTTCTCTACCATTGCTTGCCCTCTCAACGATTTGACCAAAAAGAATGTCACATTTTTTGGGGCACAACACATAAAAAGGCCTTTGATGAGCTCAAAAAGAGGCTCAGTGAAGCACCTCTCCTTGCTTTACCGGACTTCAAAAAACTTTTGATATAGAGTGTGACGCTAGTGGTATTGGAATTGGAGCAGTCCTTATTCAAAATGGACATCCTATTGCATACCATAGCGAGAAACTAGATGGCGCACGCCTTAACTATCCAATTTACGACAAAGAACTTTTTTCCTTAGTACGTGTCCTTCAAGTGTTGCAACACTACCTTTGGCCTAAAGAATTTATCATACATTCCGACCATGAGTTGTTGAAATACCTTAAGGACCAAGCCAACTTTAGTAAAAGGCACGCTAAGTGGGTTGAATTCATGGATTCTTTTCCTTACATCGTCAAATATAAGAAAGACAAAGAAAATGTAGTTGCGGACGCCTTGTCTCACAAGAATACAAGCCTTCTTACATGCCTCGAAGTCAACGTGTTGGGTGATGACCCACAAGTATAGGGGATCACAATAGTCTTCGCGTGTAGTATTACCCAATTTATTGATTTGACACAAGGGGAGACAAAGAATACTTGCAAGCCTTAACAACTGAGTTGTCAGTTCAGCTGCACCTGGAAATAGTTCTTGCTCACAGAAGTTTATCAGTAGCAACAGTTTGGTAGTAGCAATAGGAAAGCAACATCAGAAGTGAAACAGTAGCAATAGTAATAGTAACAGTAAGATTCGAGTGCGGTAGGCATAGGGATGGATGGACGGGTGTTGCATGGACGAGTCTAAACATGTAACTTCAAGATCTAGGGCATTGCAGATAAATAATAACAAGCATCCAAGTACTAAACAATCCTAGGCATGTGCTCCAAATATAGTCATACGTGCTCGCAATGAGAACTTGCACAACATCTTATGTCCAGCCAACCCGTGGCAGAGGGGCCTCTAGGGAACTACTGGCAATTAAGCTGCTCCTTTTAATAGAGCACCGAAGCAAAGCATTAACACTCTGTGAACACATGTGATCCTCACACCACAGCCATCCCCTCCAATTATTGTCACTTTGGGGCCTTTGGATCTGGACAAGGATATGTGTACACAGCTTGCAGATAAGATCACAAACAATACTATCATAATGATTCAATAATAAGTTCAGATCTGAGATCATGGCACTCGGGCCCTAGTGACAAGCATTAAGGACAACAAGTTGCAACAAAGTCAAATAGCACTAATAGAGATACTAGGCACTATGCCCTAACAATCTTATTCGATTACATGATAGAACTCATCCAATCCCTACCATCCCCAAGCCTACAGCGGGGGATTACTCACTCATGGATGAGGGAAGCATCGGTGGTTGATGGAGATGCGTTGGTGATGATGATGGTGATGATCCTCTCCAAATTACCCGTCCCGGCAGGGTGCCAGAACGGAGTTTCTGGATCCGAATCTTGGTTTCTGGTGGCGGCGGCGGAGCGGAACTCTTTCTGGAAAATTATCGAACCCCCCTCGGTTTTTAGGTCTAAAGGCAACTTATAGGCGCAGAGGGAGGCTGGGGGGGGGGGGGGGGGTTCCTGGGGTGGCTACACCCCCAGGCATGGCCAGTTGTGGGCCCGCGTCTGGCATGGGTGTGGGCCCCCAGACTCCTCCATCTCCTCTTATGGCTCCGTGGATCTTCTAGTGAAATATAATTTTTGGCATATTTTCCGAGATTTTTCCTGATAGTTGATTTTCTGCACAAAAACAAGACACCAAGGTAATTCTGGTGAAAATAGCGTCAGTCCATGTTAGTTGTATCCAAATCACACAAGTTTAGAGGAGAAACACTAACAAAGTGTTCGATAAAGTAGATACGTTTTGGACATATCAACTCCCCCAAGCTTAGCTTATTGCTTGTCCTCAAGCAATTCAGTTGAAAACTGAGTGCAATAAAAGAACTTTCACAAACACTTTGCTTCATATGATATATATATTCTCAGCACAGGAGTAGATTCTTAGACAATTCATAATAAAGAGTATGCAACTAAGTCTATTCAATAGTCATTGCAAGCTATGAAGAGAAACCAACTCAATAATAATAAGTAGCATGAAACATAAACATAAGCAACATTGCAATGCTCATAGTAAGGTATGATAGAGTGGTATCTCGCTTGCATTTGTTTGAAGAGCACAAAATAAATGCCAAGGAACCTCTGAAGTTCAAGTGACGACTAGAGATAAAGATATCAGAGATACAAGCATCAAAGTCATGACATAATTAACCAAGTTTTGGAACAAACACAAGAATGACAACTATGCTCTCAAGAAGGTTCTCATAGAATAAGTGGTGACTCAACAAGGTTGTGAAAAGGTTTTGAAAGGTTTGAAAGGCTTCCAAATGCTGAAAGGAAGGTACTGATTTGCTTTGAGCTCTCATTGGCCCTATCATAGGCATCTTCATGTGGTTAAGGTGAAAGTGAGGTCCACTCTGAATCATATGCTTGATAGACCATAGACTGGAAATCCCAAGTCCCTTGAGTACGAGGGCCGCTCCACATACTACTCAACTTTGGTCACCTAAAAGTTCTTGTCATTGTAAATACATGCATATCATAGAGAACCGCCAACGGGGTACCCCTTTTACATGGTACAGGAGCTTTCCTATAACCAAAATGACAAGGCAAGCAGACAATGAGCATCTCAGCAATCTTTTTATTTACTATGTGTATAGCTTTTTATTGAGGATGCTTCATAAATGCTCATTATAGTGATGCTGAAAGTTTCCACCATGATTAGGCATGGCTTAGGCTAGCGCCCAGGCGTTTCTCTAACACAATGTATAGACTCCATGAACTCACAACCTATGACACCCCCGGGATTAGGGTTAGACAAATCCCAGACCTTCGTCTGAACATAAGCCTAACCTAAATCTCGAAAGCATACAGAGAGAAAATAGGTAACACAAAAGTGACCCTACGACACAAAAAATATTATAGCAAGCTCATAACTGAGCGAAGAACTGAAATATTACAAGCATAGGTCACTGACCACAAACATCAAACAACGGAAGGAAAATTATGCTATTAAGTATAGGAAACTTAACGAATGGCCTAAGAGGCCTGAAGCATAACGATGACGTCCAATCCATAGATCCCAGACTGCCGACTGGGAACCCCAAGCTACTCGTCGATGTCGATGCCGTAAAGAACTCATCTTCTATGGTAACACTTACTCTGCTGCAAAAGAGTCAACGAATCAAGGGTGAGTACAGGGTGTACTCCACAAGACTTATGGCTGATGGAGTTATTTTGCATAAAGCCATCTTTGTTTTGTAAAACAAGAGGGAGAAGAATCTCAACTAATCAGAATATTTTAAAAGGGGATAAGAGAGCGGAATCTCCAACTTTGATCATCTTTTAATATCCACAGAATCATCATCAGCTGAACCTACCTAGGATCACCCCCCGTACCCATGAGGAAGCATCCCTAAGCACACGTTGATCAACTTGCCAAGTTTTACGATTAGGTTCAAGTTCTCTATGATTTTTGAATCTAGTTTCCAAGTCGTCTATAACCGTGGACATGGCTTTTCTAAAAGATTTAACCCTGCAGGGGTGTACAACTTTACCCACACGCGCCAACCGATTCTTAACGCCAAGCTATAAGCCCTCTTCCTTGGAAGGCCAGCAGAGAGTGGTTGACCACGACCTTTACCTTCTTTCGCCGAGACCATGAGTCACGCACAAGGGAGATGCCGCCGTAACGGGCCGAGTCCCAAAGCCGGTCCCTAATGATGTGCGCAGGGTTCAAGATTACGGATGCCGGGCATCTCTTGTTCCTGGCTACGCTTACCTACCTGTTATGAATGCACCTCCTTCACCTCCATTCAAGAACAACCAAGATGCGTATGTCGAATGGAAAGCCCAAACTATGTGACTCATGGAATCTACTCGGCAAGTTAGTTGGTCAAGGGGGTTTCCAGGCCTCCTTGTGGTTGTACGCTCGTCTTGGTCCATAGGCAAGAACTCAGGTCCTAGTAGTGGCAAGTATGGGACTGCAAAAACCACAACCCACCGTGGCCTCCCATACAAGCCTTAGCATGTTTAACTTTCATCTCTGATGATACCACGTCATCCTGTCAAACTAGGTTCATTCACAGCTCTGATTCATCAACCGGATGGACCAGTGGTAACAGCTAAGCATGGCTAAGCAGAACTGATGTAGCTCTAGGAACGCTTCACAAGGCAAACCCTAGTTATGCTAGGAGCAGTAGATCAGGGAATATAGGCTTCAAAGGTAACATGCATCAAATAGGATTACTCTATCTATGGATAAAAGACTTTAAAATCGTATGCACATGGCAAGAATGAAATACTTTGAAAGCATAGGATTCATATATATGTGTGGGGTTTCGCTTGCCTTTGCCAGTTGATATCCAGAAAGCAGAGCTTCGGACATCTGGTACTTGACTTGATTACAGTTGGTCAAGTATTGGTCTTCGATCTTCGACGGTGTTGATCTCGGTCTTTGACCTTGACCTCGATTCCGATATCGTATTCTACCGAGGAAGAACCAAATACCGGAAAGAAGGGGAAACAATCAACACATGGCGTTGATGCAATTCTCAATCAACAATGATGATATGACAAGTTAATTTGTACTGAAATTGAAAGCCTAAACATGATTCGTCATTTTAAATAGGGTCCGAGAGGTGCAAACCCTAGAATAGAGGGATCCTCGGAATCACCTGTAGGGTTCAATTGGTTCTTCTAATTAAACTTGCAATTTAAGTTGTTTAACAATGCATGATTATTGTTTAAATAGATAGAACTCATTTTTCTGAACATTTTGATATATTATTTTTATTTTTCTGAATTACAGAATAAGAGTTATTGATTTTATAAGTTTTATTCATTTTCTGGAATTATTAAACCATTTAAAAAGGTTTACTGTGTCACTGTGACGTCAGCGTAGGGTGGGGGTCGTTTCTTACTGGGGCTGGGTCTAGCCCCAGTTACAGATAGGTGGGGTCAGGACCACGTAACTGCCACGCAGGCACGACTGGGTCAGCGCCCACGTCAGGCACACGCAGGCGCCACGTCGACGCCATGATGGCGCCAGATGGGCTCGCCGGAGAACAACCAGGCGGTGGCGGTTGGCGATGCTAGGGGGCTTGCTGGGCTACACGAAAGGGGGCGTTCGAGCGAGGGCGACACGGCAGACCTAACTATGGCGACGCCGCTAGGTATTGGTCACCGGAGACGGTGGCTCGACTACGGGCAGCTGCAACAGACGGCGGAGTTCGATGCAGGAATAGACCAGAGAGGGAGGAAGACAACGGAGTGGCCAAGGAGGACCGGAGACTCACCCTCAATGTGTGTCTGGCCTCGACGAGGGTAAAGGAGGACGGTGTCGGTGGTAATAGCGAAGGCGGTGGTCGTCGGATGCGGGAGAGACGGATTTGATGGCGACGAGTGCGAGCGAGCGGGGCCGATTCCTTCTGGGAGATGAACCTACGCGACGAGGCAGACCTTGTGGCATCCTCGGTTGAGCGAGGGGAGGCCGGAAACGGTGGCGCTACGCAGCGGCCTGAGCTAGGGTTTAGGAGCTCATGAGAGCTCGCGATAGAGAGCGAGAGGCAAGGAGATAAGGGTATGGGGAGAGAGGACAGCGAGGCGATCTTATCTCCTATTGGACCGCGACGAACGGCGCAGATCGACGGCGAGGGCGTCGGCACACAACTGCTTCCCGTCGTCGTCGAAGACGACGAGGAACAGAGGGCCGAAGAGGTACGGCCCTAGGTGGGCCGGATGCTGGGCCAAGATGGGCTGCTGGGAGCGCGCTAAGCGACGGGGAGAGAGAAAGGAGATGGGCTTTGCCCAGTTAGGTTAGACAGATGTTTTTATTTCTAGAAATGTTTTTCTTTTTCTGTTTTACTTTCTCCTTTGTAGATTCAAATTCAAATCTTTTTTGTATAATTTTAGAAATACCAAAACTTTTGTAAAATACGATAAAAACACTTAGGGGCCCTTCCATACTATTTGGGCTCCTTAAGTTTTGGGGTTTTCAAATTATTTTTTAAACCATTTGAAGGTTTTCAAAGAGAGAGAGAGGAAATTAGGGTTTTAGGATTTTGCTTTTATTTCTTGCATACATTTTTAAATGACGATGCTCATGAATGCACATTCAAACCCTAATGCCTATTTAGTAAAACTAGGGTTGTTACAATTCTATCCTCCTTAAAAGAATCTCGTCTCGAGATTCCTAGGTAGGAAGACAGAAGGAACAGGGTTACACTAAACTTCAATGATCTTCTCGGAGAGGTTGATTCATGCCACCATGACGAGTGGACGAAGTGCTTAATAATCTTCGAGGTGGGTTCTCACACTAAGGAAGAGAGGGAATGACACGAAACCACAAACTGAGTATCTCATGGTTAACTCAGGGATAGATGTTTCACAAACATCTCTAGATCTAACAAACATGAAGCACGTCAAGGTAACGGAGGAAACAAAAGGATATGATTTCAAGATAATAGGTAATTGGTCTTCATAGGGATTGATACCATAGAAATTGCAGAAGAGGGTAAACTTCTAAGGAATGTAAACTTCCAATGGATGGAAAAAAGATACGTAGACTTCGAGAGGTAAACCTCTACTAAACAACATAAGTAAAGCTTTACAGATGGAAGGGATAGATACCAACAAAACCAAGTTGTTGAACTACTTTTGACACAGAAGGGTTACTCTTTCATTCAACAATAGGCTAATAAAGTAAGGTATTTTGGTGGAGAGGACTCACAAGAGTCACAAGGAGCATGTAACAAGAGGAACTGTTGATTACTAAAATCATAATCGCTCTTCGAACATGTTTAAGAAAGCGGGACGAAAACTGTTTATTCATCCAGGACTACCAAAATCTTTTCCAACGATCTTGATATCACTTTACACCACCAAGATGAATAGTTTAGAAGATTCTTGATGACACGAGAAGAAAGAAACTTCATTCTTAGACTCCAAGTACTTGGCATAACAAGACGCTTGCCATCATAAAAGGGTCTGGAGGATTGACCGAGAGATATTTAGCAACACTACTTTAAATGTTCTCCTTGATGTTTGAAACACCAATATCAGGCTACTGACAAGCCTTTAATCAGTCATCAAGTAAAGGTCGGACTTCGAATCCAAAGGAAACCATAAGATCAACTCCTATGATAAATCATAGAAGATGCCACATGAGGAGTGGTTGTTACTGCTGATTCAAGAGAGTATGTCAATAGGTCCTCCGACTGATTGTGCCAACCATTACATCAATCTTGCCAAATGTATAGAGAGACCTATGTCAAAACCTTGAAGGACACTAACCATCATTGCTGCTTGAGATTCATCTTTGGTTAAGTGGAGAGATACTTCAGACTCAGCATATCCGAATAGAAAGTGTGCAACATTTACCACAGAGGTAAAGTCACTAGATTCTCAAGACATGGACTTCAATGTCAAGCTCCAAAAGATGAGCTAGATTGCAAAAACCATGTTATAGCAAGTTATCAAAAGATAATTGCATCTACATGAATTGTTTGCAACGAAACACAACTAAATCCTGTTTAGGAAACATTTAGGAGGATATCGAAGTTTTGTTGGACTTCTTATCTTCCGTGAACAAATCAATCAGTGGCTTGGTGTGCTTGGAGGGTCTTCTCAAGATGTGAAGTTATCAACCTACCATATCAAAAATACCTCGCACATGCTTGACTAACTTGAAATGATTCCTGAGGAAACAAACATAACTCTACTCAGATCCACGACGACTTCTTTCAACATTTGCACGTGAATTGGAGAAGGTTACTTCTAACATCCAGAACACATACTTCGAGATAACACGAAGATGGTTCTCAAAAGTTTCCAACATTAATGCCAACTATTCCATATGAATCTGATATAACATGGAGAAGGTAAGAATGTCATCGATGGGCTCAATAACAAACTTATCAAGACACTCCAAGAATATGGACGCACATGTTGTATGAACAAAGCATAGACATTGGTCAGACCAGAGGACATGAAGATGTACTTAAGTGAGACATCACAAGTAGATACATCATCAAGATTGTCCTTGGAACTGAGTTTGATATGACAATTGCCCAAACCAAATCAAAGGCGGGGAAGATAACATATCCACAAAGAACTTATTATCCTGCTTCAACACGAACAGACCTAGACATCCCTTTAAGAAGGAATTGAGTTAGATAGAACTTTTGTCTTAAAACTCTCCAAGTTGTTGTTTAAGCTCAACCAACTAGCTCAGGGGTATCCAGTACGGATCCTTGGAGAAAGGAGCAGTTCAGAGAACTTGCTTGCTCAAGAACTTGACAACACGGTCATGTGGCAACATGGCGATACTTTTAGTAGACATCTATAATATCATGGACCACCGATATGTCACAGAGCTCAAGAGGAAAACTTGCTTGGTAAGTCAAGGATACATAGTCGCAGAGGTTCGGCTCAAGACTAACTCTTTGACCGAAGAGAGCGCACAAGAATAGCGGACTTGGTAGCACAATCAAACTTCGCTTAGTGATAGGGTTAACCAATCACGCTATGAATGATACAAATATCCTTTGAGTTCAAGGCAATTACAATTGCTAAGAATCTCGAATGGCCACATCATTACACACATGCAACATTCCTGAGCGCGAAAGCTCGAGGAAGGGTGGGTAATTATGTGTAAAAGCATCACTTCATTAAGAGGGTCATGAAACTCAGCACGATCTCTTAGTATAGAACGAGTGTGACACTTTAAGGTGAAAAAGATAGAAGTTAATCAATGCCTCTTGATCTGCGGATTACAACACTTTGACCTGGTCCTGGATATGACGAGGTACTGGAGTTTGTTTCTCCTGACATTCCGAGATGGTTTGTCATGATGGACCACAAGAGTATCTTACATCGGAAGACACCAATGCAAGTGTACTACTTGGCTACCAACTGGTAGACAAAGGTCAAAAAACAACAAGGGTAAGGAACATGCTCATAACAAAATCCTGAGATGTGGATGCATAAGTCAACAACCTTCCGAAAACCAATGCATGGAAGGGAAAGGTGTGGCAGAATCACGAATATAGATGTGAGACTCACGAGGATCACTCTTGTCGTGATCTATTTAGTTCCATTAAAGAACATATGCCATAGGATGTGGTAGGGAAAGTCCTTTATCGTCACTATTCAATAGCGACAATATCCACAAGCTTGAAGTCTATGCTAGAAGGTACTAGCCATCCTGAGGTAATGTGTAAACATTAACCACATGGAACAACAATGGATCTTGGGTTAAAGGTTAGCGTGATGTACAGGATTCACAACCAAAATCCAGCACCATCAGGGATCTTAAGTTCAAGTCCAAGGGTTAAAATCCAAAGAAAGGAGTAACTACTACTTGAGTGACAAAGTGTACACTACAATATAGTAATCACGAGGTAGCTTCCAAAAGAAGATACAATTTCTGAAGTACCCAAACAAATAAAAAGGAGGCACACGAGGCAAAAGGAAACCTCGGGGCCTAGAACAGATCACTGTGGAACCATCAACACAATGTTGTGGACCCTTAAGGTGGAGAGATCATGATAGAAAGAAATCTCTCCAAAGAAACAGAACAAAGGGAAACATGGAACACACACAACTGACTCTAGAGAACATCAAATGGTTGAGAACCGGCATGCCCGAAGAGGCGCCTAAGTTTTGAAAGACTGGACGAGATAGCAAAACTTTTACAATCAACACAAGATAAGATGACCTAGAGTTAGAGGGAAACTGGATAAGGAGAAAAAGAAGCATAACAAAGTTTTTTGCACATAATTTTCATCTTTGAAAATAGTTTTCACAAGCACTATACTCAACATCGACCAATAGAAAGCTTTCCTATAGTCGGTACTGCTCTGATACCAAAACCTGTGACACCCCCGGGATTAGGGCTAGACAAACGTCTGAACATAAGCCTAACCTAAATATCAAAAGCATACGGAGAGAAAATCGGTAACACAACAGTGACCCTACGACACAAAAAATATTACAACAACCTCATAACTGAGCGAAGAACCGAAATATTACAAGCATAGGTCACTGACCACAAACATCAAACAACGGAAGGCAAATTATGCTATTAAGTATAGCAAACTTAACAAATGGCCTAAGAGGCCTGAAAGAACTCAGACTGCTGACTGTCGACTGGGAACCCCAAGCTACTCGTCGATGTCGATGCCGTAAGGAACTCATCTTCTATGGTAACACTTACTCTGCTACAAAAGAGTCAACGAAGCAAGGGTGAGTACAGGGTGTACTCCGCAAGACTTATGGCCGGTGGAGTTATTTTGCATAAAGCAATCTTTGTTTTGTAAAACAAGAGGGAGAAGAATCTCGACTATTCAGAATATTTTAAAAGGGGATAAGAGAGCGGTATCTCCAACTTTGATCATCTTTTGATATCCACCGAATCATCATCAGCTGAACCTACCTAGTATCACCCCCTCGTACCCATGAGGAAGCATCCTTTAGCACACATTGATCAACTTGCCAAGTTTTACGATTAGGTTCAAGTTCTCTATGATCTTTGAATCTGGTTTCCAAGTCGTCCATAACCGTGGACACGGCTTTTCGAAAAGATTTAACCCTGCAGGGGTGTAAAACTTTACCCACACGCACCAACCGATTCTTAATGCCAAGCTATAAGCCCTCTTCCTTGGATCTGGTTTCCAAGTCATCCATAACCGTGGACATGGCTTTTCGAAAAGATTTAACCCTGCATGGGTGTAAAACTTTACCCACACGCACCAACCTATTCTTAATGCCAAGCTATAAGCCCTCTTCCTTGGAAGGCCGACAGAGAGTGGTTGACCACGACCTTTACCTTGCTTTCGCCGAGACCATGAGTCACGCACTAGGGAGATGCCGCTGTAACGGGTCGAGTCCCGAAGACAGTCCCTAATGATGTGCGCAGGGTTCAAGATTACGGATGTCGGGCATCTCTTGTTCCCGGCCACACTTACCTACCTGTTATGAATGCACCTCCTTCACCTCCATTCAAGAACAACCAAGATGCATATGTCGAATGGAAAGCCCAAACTATCTGACTCACTGAATCTACTCGGCAAGTTAGTTGGTGGAGGGGGTTTCCAGGCCCCCGTGTGGCTGTACGCTCGTCTTGGTCCATAGGCAAGAACTCAGGTCCTAGTAGTTGCAAGTATGGGACTGCAAAAACCACAACCCACCGTGGCCTCCCATACAAGCCTTAGCATGTTTAACTTTCATCTCTGATGATACCACGTCATCCTGCCAAACTAGGTTCATTCACAGCTCTGATTCATCAACCGGATGGACCAGTGGTAATAGCTAAGCATGGCTAAGCACAACAGATGTAATAGCTCTAGCAACGCGTCACAAGCCAAACCCTAGTTATGCTAGGAGCAGTGGATCAGGGAATATAGGCTTCAAAGGTAACATGCATCAAATAGGATTACTCTATCTATCGATAAAAGACTTTAGAATTGTATGCACATGGCAAGAATGAAATACTTTGAAAGCATAGGATTCATATATATGTGTGGGGCTTCGCTTGCCTTTGCCAGTTGATATCCAGAAAGCAGAGCTTCGGACATCTGGTACTTGACTTGATTACAGTTGGTAAAGTATTGGTCTTTGAGCTCCGACGGTATTAATCTCGGGCTTTGACCTTGATCTTGATTCCGATATCGTATTCTACCGAGGAAGAACTAAATACCGGAAAGAAGGGGAAACAATCAACACATGGCATCGATGCAATGCTCAATCAAGAATGATGATATGAAAAGTTAATTTGTACTGAAATTGAAACCCTAAACATGATTCGTCATTTTAAATAGGGTCCGAGAGGTGCAAACCCTAGAATAGAGGGATCCTCGGAATTACCTGCGGGGTTCAATTGGTTCCTATAATTAAACTTTCAACTGAAGTTGTTTAACAATGCATGATTATTGTTTAAGTAGATAGAACTCATTTTTCTGAACATTTTGATATATTATTTGTATTTTTCTGAATTACAGAATAAGAGTTATTGATTTTATAAGTTTTATTCATTTTCTGGAATTATTAAACCATTTAAAAAGGTTTACTGCGTCACTGTGACATCACCGTAGGGTGGGGGTCGTTTCTTACTGGGGCTGGGTCTAGCCCCAGTCACAGACAGGTGCAGTCAGGACCACGTCACTGCCACGCTGGCATGACTGGGTCAACGCCCACGTCAGGCACACGCAGGCGCCACATCGACGCCACTGTGGCGCCACATGGGCTCGCCGGAGAACGGCCAGGCGGTGGCGGTTGGAGACGCTAGGGCGATCGCTGGGCTACTTGGAAGGGGGCGTTCGAGCGAGGGCGACATGGCAGACCTAACTATGGCGGCGCCGCTGGCTATTGGTCGCCAGAGACGGCGGCTCGACGATGGGCAGCTGCAGCAGACGGCAACATTTGACGCAAGAACAGACCAAAGAGGGAGGAAGACAACGGAGTGGTCCAGGAGGACCGAAGACTCACCATCGATGCGTGTCTGGCCTCGGCGAGGGCAGAGGAGGACGGTGTCGACGGTAATGGCGAAGGCGGTGGTCGTCGGATGCGGGAGAGACGGAGTCGATGGCGACGATTGCGAGCGAGCGGGGCCAATTCCTTCTGGGAGATGAACCTAAGCGACGAGGTGGACCTTGTGGCAGACTCGGTTGAGCGAGGGGAGTCCGGAAACAGCGGCGCTACGCGGCGGCCGGAGCTAGGGTTCGGGAGCTCGTGAGAGCTCGTGATAGAGAGAGAGAGGGAAGGAGATAAGGGTATGGGGAGAGAGAGGGTAGCGCAGCAATCTTATCTCCTGCTGGAGTGAAACGAACGGCGCTGAGCGAGCGGCGCTGATCGACAGCGAGGGCATCGGTACGCAGCTGCTTCCCATCGTCATCGAAGACGACGAGGAACAGAGGGCCGAAGAGGTACGGGCCTGGGTGGGCCGGATGCTGGGCCAAGGTGGGCTGCTGGGAGCATGCTAAGCGATGGGGAGAGAGAGGAGAGGAGATGGGCTCGGCCTAGTTAGGTTAGACAGATGTTTTTCTATCCAGAAATGTTTTTCTTTTTCTGTTTTACTTTCTCCTTTGTAGATTCAAATTCAAATCTGTTTTGTATAATTTCAGAAATACCAAAAATTTTGTAAAATATGATAAAAACACTTAGGGGCCCTTCCATACTATTTGGGCTCCTTAAGTTTTGGGGTTTTCAAATTATTTTCGAAACCATTTGAAGGTTTTCAAAGAGAGAGAGGAAATTAGGGTTTTAGGATTTTGCTTTTATTTCTTGCATACATTTTTAAATGATGATGCTCATGAATGCACATTCAACCCCTAATGTCTATTTAGTAAAACTAGGGTTGTTACACAACCTCCCATTTTATTTCACATCATCGACATCCGCAAACAAAATAGCAAGGAATCAATTGGATGAGATATCCAAAAAGTGTTGAAAGCGTTCCCCGTGACAGCACGGTTCTGCTGACTCCCAGCATATAATTTGCAAGCATATAACTTTCATGGACAGGTCACAATGGTTGAGGATTATTAAGCGCAAGGAATAAAGTGTGCCATCATGTTCGTGAGAGCTTTACTAACTAACTTTCTCAAAATAGACAAACATTTTATTTTGGAAGAAAACACGACATATATAAAATATGCACTGAAGTAGCAAACGATGCTAGTAGGTAGGTATGATGGACACAGCTGGCAATAATGGTTTTGGGGATTTGGAAGCACTGGTAGAGCACATACTCAGTGCAAGTGAAGGCTAGCAATAGAGAGGGAGCGACAAACAAGAGAACAATAGCAGTCATAATCATGCTTGCAACAAAACAGGACTAATTATGGCATGAAAGTGATACAAGAACTCTGAGGCAAAATACATCATCGAGGCTTACTGATATTGATTAGTCATATGCATGCGTGAGCATGTGCCAAGTCAATTCACATGAACAGTCAGAGGAGGATACCACAATATCATACCAAAATATGAATAAAACAATGCAAGCAAACATTCATATGACATGCTACAAACTATTAGCAAGCTAGAGCTAATCATAGACAAGCAAGAACTACTAAGCATCCATAATGACATACACCTTACACAAATAGGCTAGGCATGCTCACAATGATGAGTATATGTACAAGAATGAAACAAATAGAGTTTGTTACCAGCCTCTTACCACACCCCGAGTTGTCTTAATCTCCATTATTGCCCTCCACTTGTGTGACTTGAATAATTAACATGAAACCAAAATCCACAGAGGACGGCTGAACCCTGCAAAAAACTCACAAAACCAAAGAAGAAAAACAAATATTTTTGGTGTTTTTGATTTTTTAGAAACAAGCAAACAAAGAAAAAACCAAACAAAAACAAAGCAAACCAAACAAAGCAAAATCTTTTTGGATTTTTCCTTTAAGGCAAACCAAAGAAAAGAAACAAAGAAACAAACCAAGAGAAACAACGAAAATATTTTAGGTATTTTTGGGTTTTTAGAAAGAAGCAACAAAAACCGAAAAGAATGCGAAACAATGGATATACAAAGAACCGACCGAACATGATATATAGATGAGTGTGATGTCGGTATACCTCCCCCCAAGCTTAGGCTTTTGGCCTAAGTGGGGCTCAATCCCATGGTGTCCAAGAGGGTGAACCTCCATAGTATGTCGAGGAATCTCCCTCGTCCTGGTACGAGCTCGAGGCCTCCCCTATGTAATACGCAGATGGGTCGTATGATGGTGCTTCCTCCTGATAGTGCCCGTAGAAGTTAAGAGAGCGCAACTTGTCATCCATCTCCACCTTCGAGCGTGACCAAGGTCCCTGAGAAATACTGAACAAAGTGGTTGGGGTAGAGGGATCTCTCTCTCTCTTCCCCGTCAATAAACAACATTCTATAAACCAAGTTCTCAAGAGTGGAGCTAGTGGTGACAAAGTGGTGCGCCTTCATGGCAGCAAGATCAAGCCTCCGAGGAGCCAAAACTGTATCATGTGGATCAACAACAATGTTCAAGGCAGCAGCAATACGAGTAGCAATAATTCCCCCATAAATGGGTCCCTTAGTAGCTAAACGATGAGCAATGAGAGAACTAAGATTATACGTATCCTCATTGTTGAGCGCAGCAGCTAAGAAGGCCAATTGATAGTTGGAAATATTACTAGTGTTCTCCCTACCAAGAACACTGGTGGCAATATAATAGGCAAAGTACCTGATGGCTGGGAGTTGAATATTATTTATCTTCCCACGCTGAGCTCTGCGGTCATCATCATTGGTTATTCCTCGATAAAGCTCCAACGAATCAGCGGGTAGAGCTGGAATCTTCTTTGCTGACCCAGCTGTACCAAGTCCCAGGGCCTTGCAAAATTGCTTCAAAGTCATAGAATGAGCCCTGCCATAAATTTTGAAAGACACAGCAGGCTTGAACATGCTGTTAGCAAAAGAAAAACTTTCCACAAACGTTTTAGTGAGCAAAGCATATTGTGCGCTCTCATCCTGCATGTAACTTGTAGTCCAGCCTTCTGAACCAAAGTCATAAAATCATTAAGAATCCTAGCAGCCCGCAAGAATGTTGGGCAAGGAAAAGTGGAGGGGTGCGCATCCCCATCATCTCCCTCGTCACCAAATCACGGAGTAATGAGATCCTCATTGTATGAGGGTCTAGTACTGGTGGATGACCTTGGAAGCCTTGCCCTTCTAGGTGCATCACTCTCAAATATTTCACCAAATGTATGGTTGTCCATGACCTTTCTTTAATTCTGAAATTTTTAGACAAACATCAAACGAAGTGATTTCTATGTTGATAAATGATGAGCAACTACTATAGGAACTTGCTAGAGGACTACACATGCATCAAAATAAAGTTTCTAAGCATAGAACAAGCATGAAAGCTCAAACAACCTGTCACCTATAGCAGCAAAATACTCAAGATACAATCCACCAATCACAAATCTAATTGGACAAGTGGAGGAGGCACATACCAAGGAGCAATCCCTCCAAAAATCAGCACTTGAGATGGGCTGAACAAGGAGATCAAAAATTGCGAGCAAGAACATCAAGAACTCGAGCTTGAGAAAGTTTTTCGGTGTTTTTCAGGAGAGAGAAAGAAGATGGCTTTGAGTAGGCAGCCTGGAGGGGCCTAGGTGGGCCAGACCCCCCTAGGCGCCACCCCCTGGTAGGCCACGCCTACCATGGGTGTGGTGGCCTGGGGTGGCCCACTGGGTCACTTCAGGTGTCTCTCTGCCCCTTTTTTCGAGGAAAAATTTATTTTGAATTTTCTGGGATTTTTCGGGAAACTTTAATTTTGGCCAATTTTCAGGGTATGAAAATTGATTTTCTCGCAGAAATAGTTTTTTCAGAAGAAGCAAAAGCAAACCAAAAGCCAAACTACAACAGCTCTAAGAAACTCTAACAAGCAAACAACTAGCAAAACTAAAGCTAACAAGAGAAAGGCAAAGACTAGGAGGAGAAAAGTAAAAGAAAGCAAGTATAACCACAGTGGAAACATTATTTTGTTCATTAAAATCCTTTTGTTAACAAGGTTGATCAAGTCTTGTTACCAAAACAATCTTATATGAAACAAAACTTTGCATTCCACAAGGTGATTATGTTACCTCATACTTTATAGCAATGGTCCCAATCATAATAGTTTCAAAATTTTCTTATGGAATGGGACAATATATTTCTCCAACCTTGATGCTCTCAATATTTTCAATGAAATTCAGGCAATAGCTTTTAACAACCTTCTTGGGGAAATAGACAGTATGCTCTCTGTCATTAATATTAAAAGTTACTTTTCCTTGATTGCAATTGATGACAGCACCTGCAGTATTAAGAAAAGGTCTCCCAAGAATAATAGACATATTATCATCTTCACGCATTTCAAGCACAACAAAATCAGTTAAAACCATGCAATTATGAGCAACTTGAACAGGAACATCCTCACATATACCAACAGGAATAGTAGTTGACTTATCAGCCATTTTCAAAGATATATCAGTTGGTATCAACTTTTCTAGCTATAGTCTCTTATAGAGAGAAAAATGCATAACACTAACTCCAGCTCCCAAATCACATAAAGCAGTTCTAACATAATTATTCTTAATAAAGCAAGGAATAGTTGGAATACCTGGATCACCAAGTTTCTTTGGAACCTTACCATTGAAGGAATAATTAGCAAGTAGAGTAGAAATCTCCTCATTAGGAATCTTCCTTTTATTAGAGACAATATCCTTCATATACTTTGAATAAGGAGGCAACTTAATAGCATCAGTCAAAGGAATTTGCAAGAATAAAGGCTTCATCCACTCACAAAACTTGTTATAGTGTTCTTCCTCCTTTGACTTGTGTTTCTTACCTAGAAAAGTCATAGGTTTCTGTACCCAAGTTTCTCTCTCTTTACCATGTTTATTAGCAATAAAATCTTCCTTTGTGTACCTAGTGTTCTTAGTGTTCTTCTCAGGTTCTTCCTCACCTTCCTCCTTATCAGGAGACTCATTTTTATCATTACCACTCTCAGTTTTAGCAGCAGAGACAGATATACTATTAGGATCTATAGCAGGTTCAAGGGGTTCCTCAACTATCTTATGTTTCTTTTTTCTTTCTCTTACGAGGACTACCACTATCTTCACCTTGTTGGGAATCCTGCTCTATTTTTTTAGGGTGTCCTTCAGGATATAAAGGATCTTGAGTAGCTATACCACTCCTAGTTCTAATTCCATAAGAAGGTTTATGTCCTGAAGCATTAACTAGCATATCCTTTTGTACCTTAGCAAGTTTATCAAGTTGAGTTTGAACCATTTGAAAGTGTTTACAAAGAATTTTAATATCATTAGAAGTTCTTTCCACAATATATTTCAACTCATTGATAGCTCTAGAATTTTCCAATAAATGATTCTGAACTTGTTTACTAAAATACCCTTGTTTAACAATAAAAATGTCAAGTTCCTCTAAACATTGATCAGGAGGCTTACCATAAGGAATATCACCTTCATCAAAGTGTTGGAGAGAGTGTACCTCAATAGTGGATGAGTGGGGAATTGGCTTACATAATTCTTCTATAGGAGGTAGATTCTTCACATCTTTAGCTCTAATACTTTTCTCCTTTAGACATTTCTTAGCTTCTTTCATCACTTCATCATTTAATGCAATAACTCCCCTCTTCTTTGTTGTTGGTGTTGGAATTGGTTCAGGCATAACTGTTTCAGGAGTAATAGGCTCAAGTGCATTCAGCTGAATTGAAGTCCAATCATCATAATTCTTGCTTATCTTAGCCATTAATTCTTCAGCATCTGTAGGAGTTCTTTTCCTGAAAACACAATCAGCAAAGCTATCTAGGTAGGTCCTAGAATCATCAGTTAGTCCATTATAGTAAATATCAAGAAACTCATTCTTAGGTAATGGACATCCAGGATGTGCATGAATCAAGGCATAGAACTTTGTCCATGACTCGGGCAATTTATCTTCTTCTCCCTGTTTAAAATCAAAAAGTCTCTACAAAGCAGCATGTCTAGCACTGGGAGGAAAATATTTCTGGAAGAAAGAAGCAATCAAGCAATCAGGGATATCAATGGAACCAGGAGGTAATCTATTAAACCAAGCCCTAGCTTCTCCTTTTAGTGAAAAAGGGAATATCTTAGTAACAAAGTACTTCCGCATCTTAAAATCATCAGAGAATAAAGCACTCATAGTAGAAAGCTCATTCATATGAGCCACAACACTCTCATTTTCAGTCCCACAGAAAGGTTCTTTCTCAATAATATCTAAATAAGATAAATCAAGAGAGAAATCATAATCTTTATCTTTAATATCTATGGGAGAGGTGGCAACCTTAGGATCAGAGGACATCTTAGGCACAATAGTACTTCTAGCAAGGAGACTCTTAATAGCTTTAGTACCATGTGTGTTTTGGCACTCTTCAACAAAATCATAAGTCAACCATCATTAATATCATAACTCTCACTAGACTCAGGTGAGCTAATAGGTGTAACCGTGTCTTCAGTAGGAGTTTTGGTATTTCCTAGACTAGCCATAGTAGCATCTAGAAAAGGACCTAATGAACCACTAGCATCAAGCACAGTAGAAGTAACATCATGAGCATCAAAAGCAGTTTCAGACTCAGCAGTAGTAGCGGTGTGTGTAGCATGAGTATGTGGTGGTGGTGTGACAAGCTTACTTATAACAGACGGTGAATCAAGAGCAGCAGAGGTGTTTAGGACTGTACCTCTTCTTGTAGTGGATGGTAAAATAGGAAACTTTCCATCACGAGACTTCCCCATGATGAAAGGAGTAATCACTAAGGAAATTGCAGATATGTTGGGTTGTTCAATTGCCAAAATGCCTTTCACTTATTTGGGGCTCCCTCTTGGCACCACTAACCCCACAGTGTATGATCTTATGCCACTAATTGACAGAATTGAGAGAAAGGTGTCTGCATCATTCATGATGATGTCTTATAGTGGGAGAGTGATTGTGATTAACTCATTACTGGCTTCGGTTGCAACCTTCACAATGTGTGCAATAAAATTACCAGATAAGATTGTGGGGGCACATAGAGAAAATTCAAAACATTGTTTCTGGAATAAAAAACTGAAGAAGGTGAAAAATGCAACTCTCTTGCTGCTTGGGACATGATTTGTAGGCCAAAGAATAAAGGAGGTATTGGCATTATCAACCTTAAAATTCAAAATGAAGGCTTGCTGCTTAAGTTTCTTCATAAGTTTTACAATAAGGATGACACCCCCTGGGTCTCCGTGGTTTGGAATGCTTATTACAATAATACTGTTCCACATGCTGCTGGGCCCTGTGGCTCTTTCTGGTGGAGAGATGTCTTTAGACTCTCCCATTTATTTAGAGGGGTAGCCAAAAGTATAGTTGGTAATGGGGCCAATACATTGTTTTGGAAGGATCAGTGGTCTGACACTAATTTAGAAGAGAGTCACCCAGTTATCTATTCTTATGTGAGGAATGAAGATATCTCTACCCAAGAGTTTCTAGCTACAGACAGTTTGACACATCTCTTCTATCTTCCTCTGTCGCCTGAAGCTTTAGCTGAACTAAGAACAATTCAAAATAACTGCAGAGAGATACAACTCAGTGAGCACTTACAAGACACTTGGAGTTATGTTTGGGGGTCAAAGATTTCACATCCAGCAAATATTATCAGTATAATTTTAGAAACTGAAACCACATATATCTTTCAAATGGCTGTGGAAATCAAAGTGCACTGCAAAAGTGAAGTTCTTTTGATGGCTTGTTCTGTCTGACAGGCTGAATACAAGAAACATGCTTAGAAGAAGGCATTATGCACTTGCGACTGGATATGACTGTTTAATGTGTAGTCATAGTACTGAAGAAACAATTGAACACTTGCTCTTTCAGTCAAGCTTGCTGAGATTCAATTAATATATCCTGGTCTATGGCTGACTCTAGACTTCAAATCATTGAACAAGGAAAACAAAGTTGGAATAAAAATCCAGTTATGGAAATTACTCTGCTTGGATCCTGGAACATCTGGAAGGAGAGAAACAACCTCTGGTTTGATAACATACAACCCTCGGTTCAGGCCTGGAAGTCAAGATTGGTTGCTGATCTGTCATTACTGATTCACAAGACAAAGGAGGATTTACACCCACTCATCAAGAGCATTATCCATAGTTTGTAAATCCTGTGAGGCTTTAGGTTTTCTAACCCTTCTTCTGGGAGATCTTTTATCCCCTTGTATTATGTAAATATGTAACACTTCAGACTATCATCCTTTATTAATGAAAATGAGGCAGTAGGAACCTTTCCTACTGTTAATACCCTCCAAAAATGATGAAAGGAGTAGCAGTGAACAATAATAGATACAAGTGAACTTACAAATAAAGTTATGCTCCCCGGCAACGGTGCCAGAAAATAGTCTTGATGACCCACAAGTATAGGGGATCGCAACAGTCTTCGCGGGTAGTATTACCCAATTTATTGATTTGACACAAGGGGAGCCAAAGAATACTTGCAATCCTTAACAACTGAGTTGTCAGTTCAGCTGCACCTAGAAATAGTTCTTGCTCACAGAAGTTTATCAGTAGCAACAGTTTGGTAATAGCAACAGTAAAGCAACAACAGCAGTGAAACAGTAGCAATAGTAATAGTAACGGTAATAGTAGGATTCGAGTGCGGTAGGCATAGGGATGGATGGACGGGCGTTGCATGGATGAGTCTAAACATGTAACTTCAATATCTAGGGCATTGCAGATAAATAATAACAAGCATCCAAGTACTAAACAATCCTAGGCATGTGCTCCAAATATAGTCATATGTTCTTGCAATGAGAACTTGCACAACATCTTCTATCCAGCCAGCCCGTGGCAGCGGGGCCTCTAGGGAACTACTGGCAATTAAGGTGCTCGTTTTAATAGAGCATTGGAGCAAAGCATTAACACTCCGTGAACACATGTGATCCTCACACCACATCCATCCCCTCCATTTGTCCCAATTATTGTCACTTTGGGGCCTTTGGATCCGGACAATGATATGTGTACAAAACTTGCAGATAAGATCACAAACAATACTATCATAATGATTCAATAATAAGTTTAGATCTGAGATCATGGCACTCGGGCCCTCGTGACAAGCATTAAGAACAACAAGTTGCAACAAAGTCAAATAGCACTAATAGAGATACTAGGCACTATTCCCTAACAATCTTATTCGATTACATGATAGAACTCATCCAATCCCTAAAATCCCCAAGCCTACAGCGGGGATTACTCACTCATCGATGAGGTAAACATCGGTGGTTGATGGAGATGCGTTGGTGATGACAATGGTGATGATCCTCTCCAAATTCCATGTCCCGGCAGGGTGCCAGAACGGAGTTTCTGGATCCGAATCTTGGTTTATGGTGGCGGCAGCGGAGCGGAACTCTTTCTAGAAAACTATCGAACCCCCCTCGGTTTTTAGGTCCAAAGGCAACTTATAGGCGCAGAGGGAGGCCGAGGGGGTGCCTGGGGTGGCTGCACCCCCCGGGCGTGGCCAGTTGTGGGCCCACGTTGGCATGGGTGTGGGCCCCCAGACTCCTTCTCCGTCTTGTCTTCTGGCTCCGTGGATCTTCTGGTTAAATATAATTTTTGGCATATTTTCCGAGATTTTTCCTAATTGATTTTTTGCACAAAAACAAGACACCAATGTAATTCTGCTGAAAACAGCGTCAGGCCATGTTAGTCGTATCCAAATCACACAAGTTTAGAGGAGAAACACTAGCAAAGTGTTCGAGAAAGTAGATACGTTTTGGACGTATCATTGGGTCTTGATGCCATAAAAACTTTCTATGCTCCCGACCCGTTCTTTGGACCAATTTTTGCTAAGTTTTCCATCGACAAAGGGATTGATGATTTATATTTGCATAAGGGATTTCTATTCAAACAAAACAAGTTTTGCATTCCAAAATTGTCTCTCCAAAGTTTGCTTCTTCAAAGAGTCCCACGGTGGAGGCCTTATGGGTCACTTTGGTCGTGACATGACATATTACATGCTCTCCACTCACTACTATTGGCCCAAGATGAAGTGCGACATGGAGCGACACGTCCAACGATGCACTACATGTGTCCAAGCTAAGTCTAAGTCTAACCCATTTGGTCTTTATATGCCATTGCCTATTCCTCATGCACCTTGGTCGGACATTAGCATGGACTTTGTGTTTGGATTGCCTAGGGAAATAATTCGTCTTCATGGTGTGCCAAGAACAATCGTCTCCGAACGCGATGGCAAATTCATGAGCTACTTTTGGAAGACACTCATGGCCAATCTCGGCATCAAGCTACTATTCTCATCCGCCTCACATCCTCAAACCGAGGTCGTCAACCTAAGGCTCAGAACACTCCTCCGTGTGTTGATAAAGAAGAATCTTAATGATTGGGAGGAATGCATTACCCAATCTGAGTTTGCCTACAATCACGCCAAGCACTCCACCACCATGAAGTCCCCATTCATGGTTGTCTATGGATTCGATCCCCTCACCGCGCTTGACATCCTACCACTTCCTCTCCACGAGCGCACCAACATGGACATCGACAAGCGTGCCCAAGCAATGAAGAAACTACATGCAGACACAAGAGCTACGATCGAGCAACAAGTGCTTCTCCAAGCATCAAGGATAAACAAGACCAAGAAAAAGATGATATTCGAAGAAGGTAACCTTGTGTTGATACACATGAGTAAAGACCGGTTCCCCAAGGATCGCGGCTCCAAGCTCAAGCCACGGGGTGATGGTCCATTCAAAGTACATAAGATTAAACAAAAACGCCTACGTCATCGATATTACCGACATCAAAGTACCTTGTGAGAAAGACGTTAAATGTGAAAGACCTCTCACATTTCCATGGAGACGATGAGGTTGAAGAGTCGAAGACGACTCTTTCCCATGGGGGAGATGATGCGGCGCATCCCACAGATGTCTCAACATCCTCTCCTCCTAGTTCCCCAAGTGGACCAATGACATGTGCTCGAGCCAAGCTCCTACAAGCTAAGGTTCACTCGCTCCTCTCCTCGTGTGATTTTGATACATCCTTGGATGGCTTGATACTTCATGCCAACACTTTGTGCATCCTCAGCCATGAACTCCATGAAGCGTCGCCAAGAGAAGGACCCAAGGGAGCACGAGAAGAAGCTCTAGGGCAAACCGACGCTAGGCCCAGCGAATTGGTTTCCCAGCAAGAATTCCTGGTGCAGCCCCCCGCAGATCAAACCCCATGTCGGAAATATCGGCAACGACCGAAGTCGCCTGGCATAGGCCGAAACCCCACTCTGTAAGACGTTTCGGCAGAAGACTGGAAGAACCGGCGACTGCCAAAAATTCCGGCGAGAATCCCGGCGTCGTCTGACTTATCGCTGGAACCTCCCAGATTCGAGTTAACTCTTGGGATTAGCCCATGTAATACCTTATTGTGTCCATACTTTATCTTTTATTTCCCAAACTACCCATGTTTAAGTGGCTAGCCTATAAATAGCCCCCACCCTCCATTGTAATCCCTAGACTTGGATAATTGTAATAGAAGAAACCCTAGAGGATCTATATATTGCTAGTATCATGATCCTTAACAAGGAGCACCAATTATCCCCCAACCTCTTGGATTTTTCCTAGTGCGTTAAAGTTGTACAAGTCCTTAGAGTTGGTGTCTCGTCTCCAAGCTGTCAAGATATCATCAAGCCTCTCACCCCCTTTGTTGGTTGAGGGAGAGTGTTCTTCCCGCAACCAATCCTAGGGATTGTGCTGGACCGATTGCCACCAGCGTGAGAAATTGGTTTGTATCGTGTCTTCGTGTGTGTGTTCATCGAGTTCTTCGCATGTGAGTCCTTGGATTTCATCCTGCCTCTATCCTCCCACTCGCCTTCATCTCGATTTCCACGGGGATTTGTGAAAGAACGTGCAATCCTAAGGGTTCACCCCTAACATGGCATTCCTTCATCTTTGAAGAAATATTTACTCTTGTCTATTTGAAGATACTCACTTCTCTTTAACTGAATAGTTGCTTTACTTTCATCCTTCTTAAATTGTTGATCTATAAAAGTAGTACTCCCTCAGTCCCAAAATGTAAGAAGCCTAGGCTTTAGTCAAAAGTCAACATATTCTAAGTTTGACCGAATTTATATGTAAAAATATAAACATCAACAATATCAAATGAATATCAATAGATTCACCATAAAGTATAGTTTCCCAATAATTCCATTCAATATTGCAGATATTCGTATTTTTTGTATAAACTTGGTTAAACTTAGAAGATGTTGACTTTTGACTAAAGCTTAGATGCCTTACATTTTGGGACGAAGGGAGTAATAAATGATAAAAACAATATTATTATTAAAGTAAAAATGTATTTAGCCTTCATCGTGTGCCAATGTTTCATTCGGAAGTAACTTCATTGATTTTTATCCTATGAATGCTAGTCGTTTTGTTAAGTAAATAAAAGCCTGTTTTAAGAATTGTTTAGCATATTTAAAAACAATGAAAAATGTAGAGGTCTTACATTCTTGATATTTTCTTCATCTAAACCACACAGGTATTCTTTCTTATTGATGTTTATATTCAGAGGATTAAGAAAAGTGGCATGGAAACCATGGAAATCTACATTTTATTCTTTGATGCATTTTATGTTAAGATCCATAAGACTCTCAGTAACTACGCAAAGAGGCCAAATTCAATGACACGAGAAGTAAAGCACACATCCAAAAAGAGGAAATAACAATAATATAGTGCATAAATACAATAAATTGCATCCTCTTTGATCAAAAAGCAAAAGTTGTTATACCTTCGTTAGGTTGATCTTGATTTTTTAGTTGAACTACTTCTTCAAAAGTTACATGAGCAATTCCTATTTATTTATGTGAAAAATCATTCACATGAATCATATGATTAAGACTAGCTGATTGTATTCCCTGTGAGAGAGAATCTTGGATTCCTTTACTTTCCTTTATGAAGAAAAATAGACCAGAATCAATCATTTCCTTCAAAACAATAAAACAATAATATGGCATAAAAAAATTACATGGAACTATACTATTTGTTGTGATACCTCGGGAAATGCAGTTTGCATATGCCCGACATGTTGGTTTTGTGGTATGTGTTTGATATTTGAGGTATTATTAGACTCAACTAAATTTTGGGAGCTACAGTTTACTTTTGACCATCTTATTTCCTTTCAATTAAAGCATCATCTATTTTCCCAAAAATAAAAGAAATTGTTGTTAAGGAAAAGTATAACAATTGTAATTAAGAGGAAAACAAAGAGAAATAAAATCAAAATGTATATAGCCAAGAGAAGAACATTCATACTGTAACATCTATGTTCTTCTTGGTCAGGAAATTTCTCAGTACTTCCAGAGTTAACATCTCTCCATCTTATTTTTCTTTGACTTAAAGCACCATCTATAATATTAAGAAGTGCTAATTAAAAAAATTGTAGTAATTTTCTTGTAATCTAATACAAGAATGGTATTACTATTGCATCTATGTACTACTTCATCAATCAATTTCTCAATAGTATTAGAGTTTACTTCTGTGCATATTCGTTTCCTTTGAATTAATGCATCATCTATATAATAAAATAATGTTGTTAATGCCAAAAAAATTAGCAATTTCTTGTAATCTAAAATTACGAAAACAATTTGAGAAAAAAAAGTCAGGAATAAAATAATTAAAACTCTTACTATCGCATTGATCTTCTTGTTCATCATGCAATTTTTATGTGTTGATGGAGTTAATTGCAGTTTTGTAAGAACTTTCATGGGAACTTGATATCTTCAAAGTATCCTCTGATGCATTCTGATTCGACAAGAAAGCTTGTACAACTTGGACAACAAGATCTTTTACTTTCGAACATACTTTGCTTTCTTCATCTTTCATGATAGTTCCATAACAAGCAGCTATACTCTCCTTCAACTAGTAGGACCAAAACAACAACATGTTCTATTAGCAGAAACCAAAAAGAAAAAGAAGTATATATTTGATTTTGAAAAATATGAAATTAGTCTGTTTTAAATTTATACCTTTGTTTCAAAATTTTCACCAATATTTGTATGAATAACATGTTTAAGAATTTCATCAGATGTTGTTTCTTCCTTGTTTATATTGGTGTTACTCAAGTAGTAACATGGTTCAGTTATATCTTTGACCTAACAATAAAAAGAAAACATTATCTAGTATTAACCATTAATTCTGACATAAACCAAATTACTCTTAGATAATAGTAAAGAAAATTTAAAAATTAATATACATTGTAACACTTAATGGATAAGCCCCAAATTTTCCATTAGTATCCATGTACATATCAATGAATACTTTAATAAAGCTTCCTCTCCAAACTCTAATTCTTTGTAGCATTGTGGGCATATGCACATGCCAAAGTCAATGAAATCAAGACAGCAAACCTGATAAACCAGGGATTAATATAGGTATTTCACAATGCAACAAATATAAAAATATAAAAAAGAGCACTAACAACATATTGAAAAAATCCTTCAGATTGTGTAAAACACATTAAGGCAGGAAATAACTTACCGCCAAATGGTAAATGCAACGACCTAGAGTCTGAGTTAATTGATATACATTTGCTGGTTATTTCAGGTACTTCTTGATGTATATCATTGTCCATTCGTGAATGAACTTGTACCATTTTCTATCTTTAATTTTATCAACCACCGCTGATTTTTGCACTTGACTTTGCACACAATAGTGTTCCTAGAGATACAACCATGAAACAGCGGCAGAAAACAACAACTAGGAGGACTTCTTTTCCCAAAATCCTTTTTCCAAAGTATCTAATTGAAGGAACCTCAGATAAATCAAGAAATTTAGCTTTTCCAATGATCTCATCAGAGTCAACAGGTAACTCTCCTGCTGGAATGCCAAACGTGTCAGATACTGATTGGGGGATAACTTGTAACATCCCAAAAATGTTGAACAATGATTATCAAATTCCAATCACCAAAATTAGGGTTAACAAAAACTTTTGTTAATTCAAATCTTTATGAATGCATGTGTGTATGTGATGATTGTGTGAATGCCTAAGTGGACTTGTGAGATTGATATAAATTGCAAGGAATGGTTTAAAGATGAAAACAACATCATCTAAAACATTTCCAAGCATAAACAAATCAAGAGAAAATAAAAAACAAATCAAATAAGCAAATGTCATTTTTCCCAATCTTGCTCACTAGACCACTTTGAGTGTTTCTAGTCCAAGATTTCAAACAGAAACTTTTCCATTTACTTTCACTCCTTGCTAGACCAAGTAAAAGTGAATCAAAGCCCACCTTTCAAACTTACAGAAACTTTTGGCAACTTGATACAAATCACAATTCAAAATTGAATCTGATTCATATGTGAAGATCGCCATTTCTCAAAACCCAACCAAACCAATTCCACTTGACCAATACCACTAACCAGAGACTCCCTAGTATGTAACCAACACACCCACCAAGTTTTAATCCAAAATTCAAATTTGAATCTCTTTCGGCCATTTCATCAAACACCTTGTAATCAGCAAACAAACAAACATCAAACACTATTAGGAGCAGTGATTTTGGCCAACCTTGTTCCCTCTATATCTCACCCTACACTCTCATTAGATGATCAAACTAAGTTAACTAGCTTTAGCACCACTGTGAGCATGCAGTAGCCATCAATGGTGACCATGCCGAGCCTAACTTTACACTCCCATGTTGATAGCAAGCTAGGAGCAGCACCAGGCCTAGAAAGCATGTATGGGACACTCCCCACCGTCCATCGCCACCCCTGTCCAAGCCTCGAACACAGCCAGCCCCTGGACCACACTGCCCGAGCATGCCAAGTCTCTCTGCGACCATGCCGAGAGCGCGCCAGAGCGCCACGCTCGACACGCTCGCACAGACCGCGCCCCGCCCTTGCCGCTTGCGTGCGTGATCGTCATCACCCCAGCAACACGCCAGACAACCCCGTTCATCGTCGCACGGACCATGGACATTGTACGCCATAAAAACCATCGTCGGACCCGCTCATAGCACCGCGATATTCCGACCGTTCCTCACCGCCCCACGTCGCGTGGCCATGCCGTTGAGCTTTGCCAGGGAGCACCGCACTGCCCCTACTGTCGCCCATGCCATTAGCCCCTACGACGAGCTCAGACCGCGCCCGCCAGTCCCCTTCAGGCACTATAAAAGGAGGCCACCCCTGTTCAATTTGAGCACACCATCTCACTCCCCACCTCTCAGTGATCACACCCACTCACCCCTGGAGCAAGGGGAGCTCTAGGTGGCCGGAATTTCACCGGAGTCCGCTACTGCAGAGGAGGAGAGGCGCTGTCAATTGATGTCGCCCTAGGAGGAGCCACCGGTACCAGGAGGTTCGCCGTCGTCGACTTCGTCGTTCGCCCCCATCGCCGACCATCGCTTGAGCCCCGGTGAGCCCCCGTCGACCCCCACTGTCCACGCTAGGGTTTGACCTCGTCGCATCCTGTTCAGGCGTGGACGGTGAACCACAGCCGTAGATCTAGCTTCTAATCCTACGGCCCTAATCGCCCCGTAACCCTTCGCCACTCTCTGTCTCACTGACGAGTGGGGACAGCCACTTAACCAGCCAGCACGCGCTGGGCATAGTGGGCCGTCCCAGTTAACATCTCGCGCGACCCAGTAATTCAAATCTAGGTTTATTCTTTTAGTTTCAAACTCAGTTCTGTACCTAGATTCAAAAATCAACCTAGCTCGATTCACTGAACCAAAAAGCATGAAACCAATTTTGTTAGCAAGGTACTGGAATGCTTAATCCAAGACCGTTGGATTCAAACCAATTGGATTTGTGGATCAGCAATAGTAAAAATAACAAGGCAGAAGCTTTTCTGCATTCAAACATTTTTCAAAATTCAACCATAAAAGCTTTTGAGTTGATTCCAAATCTCAAAAATCACATTTAACCATACCTTTCAGAATATATAAAAAATATATAGGTTTGCTTGCAGAAATAATGAACAATTAATAAAAGAATGCCCCATAGACAATTCTAATCACTTTATTTAATTAAAATAAAAAGGTTAAACCTTATTAAATTGTGACACCACTTTAAATCACATTCCCAAGTAGTGAAATATGTGGTGATGACATGTGTCAACATGATCCCATGTTTTAGTTGGAGAATATTAAACCTTAAGTAGTTTTTCAATGAGTAGAAATTACTTTTCTAAAATAAAGGAATTAAAACTATTTTCCTTAATGGTTGTAATGCTTGTGATGATCCTATATCATCTAGTGAAAACCTTGGTGTGATAGATAGAAATAGTTAACTATTGTTTGGTAATTGTGTACCTCGTATTTATTTATAGACTATAGTACCAACTAAGGATACGACGAAGAAGGAGGATACTACGAGGAAGAAGCCGAGGAGAACTTCATGTAGGGGTTCGTAGCATGGAAAACAAAATTTTCTATCGCATACAAACAAACAAGCCAAGATCTATCTACTAGATTGTAGCAACGAGTCGATAGAGGAACTCACCCTCGAAGATTCCTAAGTGGTTAACGAGAGCAGATTCTCGTGGGTGATGTAGTCGTACTCTTTCCGATCTCAAGATCGCGTAGACGATCCTTCTGGCGCCACGTTCCGGCAGCGCTCCCGCAGTCGGTCACACGTTCGGTACTCGACGAAGACCTTCCTCTCCCTTGTTCCAGCAGGCAGCGGAGGTTGTAGCACTCTCCTCGCGATTCCGGCAGCACAACGGCGTGGTACCGGAGGTAGAGGGGAAATCCCGCAGGGCTTCGCCTTAAGCCGGTGCGAGTATGGTGGAGCTTATGAGAGAGGCTATTAGTGGTCTAGTAATTAGACACACCAATTAGAAGGCTCTAAACCAATTAGAAGGCTCTAAACCGAATAGCTCTAAACCGGGGTCTAGATCTAGGGTTTAGTTTAGAGGATAGGAAACTTGTGTGTGCTAGGAGGGAGCCCTGCCCCTCCTTATATAGGTGGGAGGGGGCTTGGCGCGCCAGGGAGGGAGGGAGTCCCTCCCCAACTCGGCCTAGGGCTGGCCGCCGGCCTGGAGGAGTCCAACTCCTCCTCCAAGTTGATTCCAACTCCTCTTGCTTGTTTCCCACAGTTTCTTGTTTTAGCCGTTTGACTTTCAAACTGGACATTTGACTTTTCTGTTTTAGGATTCAATTTAATCCTATATTTGGGACAGCAAGAACACTTAGTACATGATGCAATCATTCCAATATGTAATGACACATTCATGTACCCCTTCCCCCCCGGAGTGCCGGACAATCCGGAACCTTCTAGAATATCCCCGATGAAAACACCGGAATCATTCCCGAACTCCGAAACGGGACTTTCCTTATATGAATCTTATTCTCCGGACCATTCCGGATCACCTCGTGATATCCCGGATCCCATCCGAGACTCCGAACAACATTCGGTCTCTTTCTCATAATACCATAACTACTCAAACAACGTCGAATCCTTAAGTGTGTCTCCCTACGGTTCGTGAATTATGCGGACATGATCGAGACACTTCTCCGATCAATAACCAATAGAGGAATCTGGAAATTCATATGGCTCCCACATATTTCTACGATTACTTTGCGATCGAATGAACCACTTACATACGATACCAATTCCCCTTTGTCTCACGATATGTTACTTATCCAAGGTTATGATCGTCGGTATCTCTGCATACCTAGTTCAAACTCGTTACTGATAAGTACTCTTTTCTCGTTCCCGTGATATGTGATCCCTTGTGACCAAGTCACATGCTTGCAAGCTAATTGGATGACATTTCACCGAGAGGGCCCAGAGAATATCTATCCGTCATGTGGATGGACAAATCCCGCTCTTGATCCATGTGTTTCAACCAATACTTTCCGAACACTCAATGCCACTTTTATAGCCACCCTGTTACGGTGTGGTGTTTGATGACATCAAAGCATCCATCCAGTAAAGGTGATATGCACGATCTCATGGTCGAAGGAATTAGGTTACTATGTATCAGAAAGCATATAGCAATTGAACTATTGAAATGACTTGATCTTTATGCTACGCTTATCTATAGGAGTATGTCCATCACATCATTCTCCTAATGATATGATCCTGTTGTTAATAACATCTCTATGTTCATGATCAGGAAACCATGATCATATATTAACCAACAAGCTAGTTTAACAAGAGGCTTTACTAGGGACTCTTATTTTAGTTTACAAATCACACAAGTATTAATGTTTCCGGTTAATACAATTATAGCATGGTATGCAAACATTTATCATAAGTGTGTAGACATGATAATAACCACTTTATTATTGCCTCATGGGCATATCTCCAACAGTCTCCCACTTGCACTAGAGTCAATAATCTAGTTTCGAACCTTTGTGTATATAACACCTATGGCTTTCCGGTGTTGTATGTACACGATTGCTAGTGGTCAACTGATCTCCGGATCTGACACTTCCAGGTCCGTGTGTAATTGCATGTCTTTGCGTCTCTACGCATCACTCATTCTCTAATGAGATGGCTTTGTATAAATTTGGTATTTCGGTGTGACCTTTAGCTCTTTGGGGTTAAAACATGTTGATAATATTGTCGCACAATATATCTTCATAGTATTATCCCACTGTGAACTACACCTAGTTTGATAACAAACTACTTGACTCAAATGCCCTCTTTTGCTGCTATAATAGCAGACATATACTCAGCCTTTTGTTGTAGTATCTGTCACAATGTCTTAACTTTGGAAATCATCCAAATCCATTATGGAACTCACTTTCCATTATATTGTGCCACCCTTAGTTTAGATTGAGATAAACTTAATTTGTACTTTGTGACAAAGCTAGTATCAATGTAGTACTTTTACAATGAACTAACCATCTATTTGTCACTTCTACAAATATTATACTCTTAGTTCTTTCAGAAGATCATAAGAATATCCTTACTATTGTCCAATGATCATCTTACGAATCATTCTGGTATATGCTCTCAACATTTAGAGCATAGGACATATCTGGATTTGTACATATCACAGTATGATTGATATAAATACTCTTTGTGATTTCATACATCAAGTATCAATCTATACTTGATTATTTGTTTCACTTTACCAAATGTCAATACACTTGAATATATCATCAACATTGAACTCATTCAATCCTTTCTGTGCGACAAGAACCTTCTCTTGTAGTTTCTATATTGAACTCATTCAATATCTTATCTATGTACTTCTGGCACAACCATATTAGCGTCTATTGATGCCAAATATTTGGGTTTTGCCTAAGTCTTTCATCGGGATGAAACTCTTAATATGTGTTAATAAAAGATACATTATTTCCAATCAACAATATGTCTTCCACATAATGTATTAGAAACATGTCTTAGCGCTCCCACTTAATTTCTTGCAAACGCAAGCATCTTCATTGTCTCTGATGAAATTAAACTCTTTTAACAGTTTCATCATAGTGAAGATTCCAACTCCGCTATGCTCACTCTAACCATTGAAGTTTGCATATGCTTTTAGCATCCTTTGAATTAACAAAACCCTATGGACCGTGTTATGCACATGTCCTAGGTAACGATTCTATTAGAAGAACTTGTTTTGTTTATTCAACTACCATATAACAAATTATATGTAGTGGTTGCTACATTAATCCGTCTAGACTAAATATCACTATGAAAGATCAAAATCTTGTCATAGTCAACCTTTGAACATTGTTGTGAACTCTTTCCCAACATGTCGACTAGATGTGAAACATCCATGTCTATTTCTTTATAGATCCAGACACAACTATAAGGTCTTACACCTTTCTCGAGGGTCCTTCAAGTTCAAAACTTGATTTCTCGTGTATGGAACTATCACGGATTTTATGGCTTCAAGCCATTTTACGGAGTCAGGGCCCATCATCGCTTCTCTGCATGTAGTCGGTTCATTATTCTCAAATAATGATTCAACCCTCAAATCTTGGTATTTGATTGTTCATCCGACCTACTTGTTTCAATAGGAACTTGGATCTCCGTGACCACAACCTTTGAGGTACGTGAACCATGAGCATTGTTGCTGCCTCCGAAACACTTTTCGGCGCTGCGCAACTCTGCACATATAGCTAAGGTTCTTTTAACCTTATCAAAGTTTCTATTGTCCTCCCACTTAACTTTTCACGAAAAATTCCTTCTCAAAGAAACTTGACGTTTTAAGTGACAAACACTTTTGTCTCCGATGTTTTATGGAGGAGTACTTAACAGTTATTCGAAATAACATACAAAGACAGGTTCATCCGACTTTGGTTGCAAACATCTTTCTTATGCATAGCATACCAATGTTTAAGAAAGGACAACTTGAGTTTTATCCCAAACCATAACCTTATATGGTGTCATTTCAACGGATTATGATGGAGCTCTTTTCAGTGGAAAAACGGTAATCTCTAAAGCTTTTAATCTTTAAAATACAATGGCAGTTTTATGAATTACACCTTTCGATCTTACCATGTCAAACAAGGTTTAATTACATATCTCGAACGCTCCATACTCTTATGGTGTTTCGGGAAATGCAAATCCACGGAACGATTCCTTAAATCTTAGGTATTATGCTAAACTTGTAACTCAAATATCTTCCTTTATGATCTTTATCATAAACTGTTTATATTCTTGTTACAATGATTTTGCACTTCATCTTGAAAGTCTTTGAACTTTTCAAATGTTTCATACTTCATCCTTATTAAGTAAATATTCATATATTCACTCAAATTTTCGGAGAAAGCATATGAAGTTGAAATCCATCGCTCTTGACTACACATAACGGACTTCGTACAACAATATGTACAAGTTCCAATAAGCTAGTCATTCGTTCCCTTTTGGCCTATGAACGAAGTTTTAATTATCTCTAGGAAAGTTTCACAAGCGTCATATGATCAAAAATCAGAAGACTCCAAAATTCCATCAACATGGAGTTTCTTCATGTTTTCTTTCCAATATAATTCAAACAGCGATGTCACTTCCTAAGTGATCTTTCAATCAATTTGTCTTTTGACATTTTAGCACTAGTTTTATGGATGTGATTTCTCCAACGAGATTTGTGAATCATCCATCTTTTATGGATTACGGCAATTATTTGAACAACCCTTTTGTTCTCATAATACCTGATAAAACAAATCTTGAAGGCAAGCTTTGATGTTTAACAAGCAACACAATAACCCTTTATTTTGTTCTCGATGAACATCATCACATATTCTTTTGCTAGTTACTTAGGCCATTGTAGTTCATGAATTGTGTTGTTTCGTATGACGATTCACACCAACAAATTCAGTATCAAATACTTAAGAACCACTTTGTTTAACAAGCAAAGAATATAGCCATAACATGTATATCATCTATATACTTAAACTGAACGATTCTAGTCTTTTCTTTTCTGCCATATATTTATGAGATTCTCTTTCAGTATTTCCTTTTCAGTTTGAAAGAATCTATCAACATCAATAGTGGAGTCATACATATGACATATAGTCCAAAGCGTGTATAGTTAAATACCAATGTCTTTGGACTTGCACTTTGAAGTAGATCACCATCATCAAATGTTTGGTGTTCTTTCAAATTCCTTTCATTAGTAATCTCTTGGTGTAGTAAACATTTTACCTACATCAAATATTCACCCTTATCATGGAATCGTCCATGATCAAGCTACTTTTAGCTTATAACGATGAATTATGAGTATAATGTTGCTATCCAAAACCTTTTGGAGGATTAGGACAACAAGTGTCTCCAACCTTTTTGCAAATTCTCATCAAATATGAGAACATGACTTTTGCCATATTATACTCTATCATGTTGCAACCAAAACTTCGTTTCAGATATCACAATATCTTCCACACATCATGGTTTCTGTAACAACTCTTTCAGATCCTAGATAACCTTGATATTAAGGGAATCCTTTGAATATCAAGAATCATGGATACAAACATGATACTTATATACTAACACTTGGAATTGTTACTCTTGATTTAATACTAATTATTAAACTTCATGGAGTAACCGGAACTTACTGAAAGTTTGCAATAGGACTTTTAAACTTTAGATTAACACTTAAAACAATACGATACCAGTTCGTAAAGTATCTAACCAGAATTCTATAGTTCTATCATCTCAATTATAACTAAGCGCAAGGTGGTAAACGGATGCCAATGACTACAACAACTATGCAAATTCACTTTGATTTAGTTTATGATAAATTGAGTTCTAATTAATAATTAAATTAATCTAGGTGAACTCCCACTCAAAACAATATCCCTCACATTGTTTTAGTGATCACACGAACCAAATCCACCACATCAAAACCGATCATCACGAGAGTTGATATAGTTTCAATGGCGAACAATCGACATGTTCATCATATCTACTATATGATTCATGCTTTACCTTTCGGTGATCCGTGTTCCTGAGGCCATGTCTGTACATGCTAGGCTCGTCAAGATCAAACCTTAGCTACCGCATAAGCAAATCTGGCTTGCTTACGTTGTATTCACCCGCGGAATCAAAGACACCCGATCATCACGTGGTGCTTCGAAGCAGCAAGCTTTGGCAACGGTGCATACTAAGGGTGAACACTTTAGAACTTGAAATTTATGTGCATGAGGGATCATCTTATAATGCTACCGTCGTCTACTAAGCAATACAAGATGCATAAAGGATTAACATCACATGCAATTCATAATATGTGATATGATATGGCCTTTCTTCTTTGTGCTTCCGATCTCCATCTTCAAGCACGAACATGATCTTCATCATCACCGGCATGGCATCAAGGTCAATGACGCTTCTCTATGGTTGTCGTCCACCGGCTTCAACTATTACAACTACTTTGAATAGACACGCGGGTCTTAACAGAAATTAAAGACAACCATATGGCTCCTGCCGGTTGCCGACTTACAATAAGGAACATTGCATACATCATATATAATCACAATCATGGCCATATCACATCACTGCACACCCCTGCAAAACAAAGTTAGACGCTTCTACTTTCTTTGCATATTTTACGTGGTTTGGGGCTTTCCATAAGTGTCGTTCTAACTTACGAACAAGAACCACAACATTGATACTAGCATTGTTGATCACCCGTTGTAAATTGGATCTTTACTATGCTAGGAGAAACAGGCACCCGCAAAGCCACTTATGCAAAACGAGTTGCATGTCAAGCGTGGAGCAAGTCTCATGAACGATGTCATGTAAGGTTAGCCCGGGCCGCTTCATCCCAACATACCGCAAGATGCAAAGTACACAAGAAGCAATCGACAATAAAAGCATCAACGCCCACAATGACCATTGTGTTCTACTCGTGCAACAGATCTACATATAGACACGGCTCTGATACCACTGTAGGGGTTCGTAGCATGGAAAACAAAATTTTCTATCGCATACAAACAAACAAGCCAAGATCTATCTACTAGATTGTAGCAACGAGTCGATAGAGGAACTCACCCTCGAAGATTCCTAAGTGGTTAACGAGAGCAGATTCTCGTGGGTGATGTAGTCGTACTCTTTCCGATCTCAAGATCGCGTAGACGATCCTTCTGGCGCCACGTTCCGGCAGCGCTCCCGCAGTCGGTCACACGTTCGGTACTCGACGAAGACCTTCCTCTCCCTTGTTCCAGCAGGCAGCGGAGGTTGTAGCACTCTCCTCGCGATTCCGGCAGCACAACGGCGTGGTACCGGAGGTAGAGGGGAAATCCCGCAGGGCTTCGCCTTAAGCCGGTGCGAGTATGGTGGAGCTTATGAGAGAGGCTATTAGTGGTCTAGTAATTAGACACACCAATTAGAAGGCTCTAAACCAATTAGAAGGCTCTAAACCGAATAGCTCTAAACCGGGGTCTAGATCTAGGGTTTAGTTTAGAGGATAGGAAACTTGTGTGTGCTAGGAGGGAGCCCTGCCCCTCCTTATATAGGTGGGAGGGGGCTTGGCGCGCCAGGGAGGGAGGGAGTCCCTCCCCAACTCGGCCTAGGGCTGGCCGCCGGCCTGGAGGAGTCCAACTCCTCCTCCAAGTTGATTCCAACTCCTCTTGCTTGTTTCCCACAGTTTCTTGTTTTAGCCGTTTGACTTTCAAACTGGACATTTGACTTTTCTGTTTTAGGATTCAATTTAATCCTATATTTGGGACAGCAAGAACACTTAGTACATGATGCAATCATTCCAATATGTAATGACACATTCATGTACCCCTTCCCCCCCGGAGTGCCGGACAATCCGGAACCTTCTAGAATATCCCCGATGAAAACACCGGAATCATTCCCGAACTCCGAAACGGGACTTTCCTTATATGAATCTTATTCTCCGGACCATTCCGGATCACCTCGTGATATCCCGGATCCCATCCGAGACTCCGAACAACATTCGGTCTCTTTCTCATAATACCATAACTACTCAAACAACGTCGAATCCTTAAGTGTGTCTCCCTACGGTTCGTGAATTATGCGGACATGATCGAGACACTTCTCCGATCAATAACCAATAGAGGAATCTGGAAATTCATATGGCTCCCACATATTTCTACGATTACTTTGCGATCGAATGAACCACTTACATACGATACCAATTCCCCTTTGTCTCACGATATGTTACTTATCCAAGGTTATGATCGTCGGTATCTCTGCATACCTAGTTCAAACTCGTTACTGATAAGTACTCTTTTCTCGTTCCCGTGATATGTGATCCCTTGTGACCAAGTCACATGCTTGCAAGCTAATTGGATGACATTTCACCGAGAGGGCCCAGAGAATATCTATCCGTCATGTGGATGGACAAATCCCGCTCTTGATCCATGTGTTTCAACCAATACTTTCCGAACACTCAATGCCACTTTTATAGCCACCCTGTTACGGTGTGGTGTTTGATGACATCAAAGCATCCATCCAGTAAAGGTGATATGCACGATCTCATGGTCGAAGGAATTAGGTTACTATGTATCAGAAAGCATATAGCAATTGAACTATTGAAATGACTTGATCTTTATGCTACGCTTATCTATAGGAGTATGTCCATCACATCATTCTCCTAATGATATGATCCTGTTGTTAATAACATCTCTATGTTCATGATCAGGAAACCATGATCATATATTAACCAACAAGCTAGTTTAACAAGAGGCTTTACTAGGGACTCTTATTTTAGTTTACAAATCACACAAGTATTAATGTTTCCGGTTAATACAATTATAGCATGGTATGCAAACATTTATCATAAGTGTGTAGACATGATAATAACCACTTTATTATTGCCTCTTGGGCATATCTCCAACACTTCAACCACTGCTCTGCACAAGGCAAGCCTAATACTACTAGTTGAATTATCAAGCTATTACCTAAGCAAGCTACACTTGCAACTATGAAAATTAGATAACCTATGCAATGCATTAAGCATGCTTGGTTAGATACATTTGATGATACCCCATCCTAGTTTTACTTGCAAGCTTAGTATTTTATTTCTTTATCAAAGCTTTTATTTGAGTTTACTTGGTGGCTTGTAGATATTTAGAAGGATAATTGAAGGTAGCATAAAGAGAATAAAACTTGGCCTATGTTAGATAATCTTGATGTCATCTGAGGCATGAGATTGAACTTAGATAATATACACTTGTTTACCACCCCTCATTAGTGTTTACCCCCACTTTAGTTGCTAGTGCTAAACATAAAACTTGATCACTTTAGATGGGAATACTTGGTGAAAATGGTTATGAAAACCTTAGAATGATGAGTCATTTTACTGAAATGTATTGACATGTGTTATTGAACACCAGATGATTTTGATGATGAAAATGTTAAGGCATGAGCCTTAGCCCTTTTATAAAACTGATGGTTGTCTGGATGCGATACCATTCCAATTTTACCGTACAACCACAATATCCGAAATTTGGGTAGGGCTTGACTGGAAATTTATATACCTTAGTATGGGTTCCCTTGCGGCCAAGGTTTCATCCGAGGCTACCTTGTGAAGATTGTCCACTTGTGCAGTTCCCAAGATGACAGTTGGTCATGGTTGCGAGGCCAAACTCACTGGAGAGGTGCCTATACTAGGGCGTGTAATTGAAAGGTTAGGATTGATTATACGCATACTGAGTATGGTGAATTTAGGATTTGTTCCTGACGGATGTACCGAATGTTGTGGTGAAAGTGTACCACCTCTGTAGAGTGTCAAACTATTCGAATAGCCGCGTCCGTGGTTATGGACAGTTGGAGTGGCCATACTGTTCCGTCGTCAGATGTTTTCAAAATGACTTGTGAAATGATTCATGACTTTGACTTGACCATAACAGGGTTGTGATATGAAAATTCAAGTTCCCGCTTAGGTGTTATAAAACTTTCAACCAGGTTTCTTGCTTCTGAACTCAGTAAAGGTAAACCTAGCTTTTTGCAAAATAACCCTAGAGCTTAGTACTTCCTATTCCAAGACCACTTCACCTATTAGTACTAGTTTGCGAGTACTTAAAGAGTACTCATGGCTTTGTCCCTGGATATTCCTGTGGCCAGACTATGAAGAGGAGTATCAGGAAGACGGACAACAACAAGGTTATGACAACTAGAATCATCTCCCATTATCAGCATTTCCTATGACCATGAAGATGGAGCCTCGCCTACGCTATCGTTATTATTACGTATTTCCGCTGCTTGAATTGTATTAAGACTGGATCATGAGATCCTTATTTGTGTAAGACCTTATGTATGGTTTGTAATGGATGATGTATTGTGATATCCAATCTGTTATGTCTCGCACAAATGGTAATCCTGGGATTGCGATGTATGGCATAACAGGCATCTGGGATTAAAAATCCGGGTGTTAACAAGTTGGTATCAGAGCCATCCTGACCATAGGAGACCCTAGTTTAGAAAGTACGTTTGAATCCCAAACTTAGTTTCAAAACCAAGGAAGTGAGTATTTATGAAAACTTATTCTCATTCTTATCACTTCGACTCTTTCATAAAAATTCATGTTCCTCAAAAATTCTTGCAAACTTACATAAAATTTGACACACTTGATCACTCTACTAACTTACTCATCCTATATTCTTATAGATGGACGTGAAGTACAGCAAATTTTATCAGTTGGGGAATGGAGGAGACCCCATCTTTGAGCGTGACTTGGACCAGCTTTCAGAGATGCTAGAGCGTCCACACCCCGAGTTCTTCGGAGCTCAGCTCAACGATCGGGAAGGAGAGGATTTGCAGTGGCTAGTTGTTGCAAGTCTCCGGGGAAAGATTGAAGCCCCTACCTCAGAGGGAATTCAGTTCACCTTGAGAGAGAACAACTGGCTCGATGGACTTGCCAGGGCAATGCAAGAAGCTCTTGCCCGTCTATGTGGGCAAAGTATAAATCAGATCAAGGGTAGCCGTTTTGAGTTCTACCCAAGGAGTGATGTTATGGGACAGCCACTAGAGGCCCCATATCACCACGAGCTAAAGAGTCAACTGGACCACCTCAGCTTCATGATGTATGACCGTCAGAAGGAGTTAGACAATGCCCGCTCCTACACCAACCACAAGTATGCCATCGCCGCCAAGAAGGATCAGACTATTGCCATGCTAGTGAAGGATCACTAGTCTCGTCGCTGTCAGCTCGACAAGAAGGAGCGCATCATTGCCCGTCTTCGCCACCGGATCACAGATTTTGAGGAGACCATCCACGAGAGAGACATGCAGTTGGAGGAGAGGGAGAATGTAGGGGAAGACCTTCGTGGAGACCCCTACTCCTATCTCAGCGATGATGATGACTTTCTGGAGGATCAGGCCATGGACTTCTTCACCGATGAGGATGACTTCGCCTTCATCGATGATGATGATGATGAGGAGGAGGAGGACACCGACTCCGAGGAGTAGTAGCACTTGGGCACTAGCGTTAGTGAGTTGTATCCGGTCCCACTGTATCGTAGTTTCCCAGAATGGTTCTTAAAACCATCTGTTTTCCTTTGTTGTGGTGTGTGTTTGTATCGTGTGCTATGAATGAATGAATGAATGAAAAGAAAGTTGCTAGAAAAATATGAGTCAAACTTCAAAAACTTTACAAAACCCCTGAGCCTTAGAAATTTCCCCCTTTTCTCATGATCTATCTCAATCTTCAGATGCCTCGCGGAGGAAGCACTTCATCCCCGAACCCAATGTTTCAGATCTTGCAAATGTTGGTTTCTGACCGCGAAGCTGAAAGAGCTGAATGTCAAGCCAACTTAGCCATCCTTCAATAGATAGCTCATATGGCCAACAACAATCAAGGCCATGGAATTCAGGACAACCATGGATCCAAGCTCAAGAATTTCCAGAACACCAATCCACCCATTTTCACTAAGTCTGAAGAGCCCCTAGATGCAGATGATTGGCTGCAAACCATGGAGAACAACCTAGAAGTTGCAGGAGTGGAAGCTAACGGGAAGGTACTGTTTGCTACCCACTATCTGGCCGGAGATGCAAGAGCATGGTGGAACAGCGTTCACGCAATGACTATAGGACAGATGATGACTTGTGAAGAGTTCAAAGTCAAGTTCAGCAGAACCCATGTGCCACCGGGTTTGATCAAGAGGATGAGAGATGAATTCAGAGAACTGAAGCAAGGAAGGATGACGATAGTTGAGTACCGTGACAAATTCTTGTCATTGGCTAGGTATGCACCGGATGAGATAGACATTGAAGCCAAGAAGAAGGAGAGATTCCTGAATGGTCTGCACGATGAGATGCAGACAGTGTTAAGTCAATATCCCCTTTGCTGATATTGAAGCCTTAGTTGACTCTGCCATTCAGATGGAAGGCAAGATCAACCAAGCTAATGAGAACCGCAAATGTCGCATGATGCATCAACCAGGAACCCACCATACACCAAAGTATCTCCCCAACCCATCTCCAGGATTTGCCCCAAGAAACAATAGACCCCTGATGAACCGTCCAACCTATCCCAACGGTGGAAACCCAAGTCCCAGAGGAAACCACAACAACCCCGGCAACCCCAGCGATTTCAACCGTGCACCGCCTAAGTTCAACAATAACAATGTCGCCACCAACACCAACAATGCCCCAAGGAATGGAAGCAACGTTCTGCCTGTGGCAGCAAAGGACAAGTCGGAAGTGACTTGTTATGAATGTGGAACCAAAGGTCACTATTCCAATGAGTGCCCCAAGAAGATTGCCGCAGCCCCCAATGCAAATTCCCCAGCTCAGCAGCAATGTCAGTTTATCCTGGAAGGAGGTTTGCCCCAGGGAACTCGCTCAACCGCAACGGCCGTCTCTTTCTCATGCATGCTGAAGAATCCCAAGAAGCGCCAGATGTCATGCTGGGTATGTTTTCTGTTAACTCAGTACTTACAAGAGTGTTGTTTGATTCTGGAGCATCGCACTCGTTTGTTACTGAAGAATTTGCATGCACTAGTAAGATTCAACCAACCAAATTGAAGCATGTTATGATAGTTCAAATACCTGGTTTAACCACCAAAGCTAGACAAATTTGCAAGGCCGTACCTATCCGAATCCATGGCATAGATTTTTATGCTAATCTAATAGTACTCAGAACTAAAGGTTTGGAAGTAGTACTAGGAATGGATTGGATGTCCAAACATAAAGGATTAGTTGACTGTGCCAAGAAAGCCATAACCATGACTAGTATAGCCGGAATATCAGTAGAGCATGTATCTGAAACCTTGCTCCATCAATTCAAATGCAACAAGAGTATAGCCCAGCCAACCATTGACCAAGTCCGGATAGTCTGTGAATACCCCGATGTATTTACAGATGTTTATCCCGGTATGCCCCCATATCGGGACATTGAGTTTATCATTGAACTAATCCATGGAACTGAACCCATAGCCCAGAGACCATATAGTATGAACCCATCTGAACTAGTGGAGCTGAAGAAGCAACTGGATGCTATGCTAGAAATAGGATTGATGCACCCAAGTGCGTCGCCATCGAGATCACCTATCTTGTTTGTTGACAAGAAGGATGGAGGTAACCGTTTATGTACGGATTATCGGAAGTTGAATGATGTCACCATCAAGAACAAGTACCCGTTGCCACAGATAGAAGACCTGTTTGGCCAGTTGACTGGTGCCAAAGTGTTTTCTAAGATTGATCTTAGAACTGGCTATCATCAACTCAAGATTCACGAAGAGGATATTCCAAAGACTGCCTTTACCACCAGATATGGATTATACGAGTATACTGTCATGTCTTTTGGTTTAACCAATGCCCCCACTTATTTCATGAACCTCATGAATAAGATTTTTATGGACTTACTGGATAAGTTTGTCGTTGTTTTCATCGATGACATTCTGATCTATTCCAATCAGAAGAAGAACATGAGCTACACCTAAGGACCATCATTGTAACTCTTAGGGAGCATCAGTTATATGCCAAGTTTAGCAAATGTGAATTCTGGTTACAGGAGGTAGGATTCCTCGAACATATTGTATCAGCCGGAGGAATTGACGTTGACCCTTCAAAGGTGAAGGATGTTGAAGATTAGCAAGCCCCAACCACTCAAACCCAAGTTCGTGCATTTCTCAGATTAGCGGGATATTACCGCAAGTTCGTAGAAGGATTCTCGAGCATCGCCAGACCCATGACCCACTTGTTGAAGAAGGATAAGAAGTTTGAATGGACGGACACATGTGAAGCGAGTTTTCAAGAACTCAAGAGGAGATTGATTTCAGCCCCAATCTTGATCATGCCGGATATCACGAAGCCGTTTGATGTGTACTGTGACGCATGCAAGATTGGTCTCGGATGTGTGTTAATGCAAGAAGGAAAAGTTATATCTTATCTCTCCCAACAGCTGAAACAGCATGAACAGAATTATCCTACTCATGACCTTGAACTAGTAGCCGTAGTTCTAGCCCTGAAGACATGGAGGCATTATATTATGGGAAACCGTTGTGAGATTTATTCGGATCACAAGAGCCTGAAGTATATATTCACTCAGAAGGAGCTGAATATGAGGCAGCGAAGATGGATTGAGCTAATCAAGGACTATGATCTAGACATCCACTATCACCCCGATAAAGCCAATGTGGTAGCAGATGCCCTTAGTAGATTGTCGTGCCGCTTGAACTCCATGATTCTGAAGGAGCAACCAAGTTTTCACCAAGAGATGGAAGATTTCCGAATGGAATTAGTAAGTGAAGGATTTCTGGCTAGCATAGAACTTCAACCCACTTTGATCAGTTAGATCAAGGAGGCGCAAAAAGGAAATGCTAGTATCGACGAAATCAAACATCGTATCAGTACAGGCAAAGTACCCGGATTCACAGAGGATGAAGAAGGAGTTTTGTGATACAAAGGACGTCTCTGTGTACCAGCAGATTCAGAGCTGAAGGAAACTATCTTGAAGGAGGCCCATGATACTCTTTATTCTATCCACCCCAGAGGAACGAAGATGTATCAGGATTTGAAGGAGCAATTTTGGTGGCATAAGATGAAGAGAGAAATAGGAAGCTATATCGCCAAGTGTGATATTTGTCAGAGATTCAAGGCAGGACATTAGAGACCCGCAGGACTATTGCAACCATTGCAGATTCCGGAATGGAAGCGGGATTCTGTTGGAATGGACTTTATCACCGGTTTGTCTACATCTAGTAGGGGAAATGACTCTATTTGGGTCATAGTTGATAGATTGTCCAAAGTCGCTCATTTCTTACCAGTCAAGACCACCTACCAGAGTTCAAAGCTAGCTGAGTTGTACATAGCTAGAATTGTCAGTTTGCACGGAGTACCCAAGAACATCGTGTCAGATCGAGGAACTCAGTTTACCTCGAGTTTCTGGAAGAAAGTCCAGGAAGGACTGGGAACCCGACTAGATTTCAGCATAGCGTATCACCCTCAAACCGATGGACAAACGGAGCGAGCAAATCAAATACTCGAAGATATGTTGAAAGCATGTGTGCTATGGTATGGATCTAAATGGGAAGACTGTTTGCCTTTCGCAGAATTTTCTTACAACAACAGTTATCAAGCTAGTTTGAAAATGGCCCCATTTGAATTCATGTATGGAAGGAAGTGTCGCATCTCTTTGAATTGGTCGAAAGTAGGAGAGAGTCAGATTTTCGGACCTGACATCCTCCGAGAAGCAGAAGAGAAAGTTCACAAGATTTGTGGGCACCTCAAGACCGCCCAGTCAAGACAGAAGAGTTACGCCGACAAGAGACGTCGAGACCTCTCTTTCAATATCGGAGATTTTGTGTATCTCAAAGTGTCGCCTTTGAAGGGAATGCAACATTTCTAGCTCCAAGGAAAGTTAGCCCCCGGGTATATCAGACCTTTCAAGATTCTGAATCATCGAGGAGAAGTATCGTATCAACTGGAACTGCCAGAGGAGATGTTAGCCGTGCACAATGTGTTCCATATATCGTTACTTCGCAAATGCCTGGAAGTCCCGGAGAAGACTGAAGTCTTCAAGAACATTGATCACTAGACCATAGAGATCAAAGATGACCTGACATATCCCGAAGTACCCATCCGTATTTTGGAGGAAGCCTTCAGGACCACCAGGACCAGAAGCATCAAGTTTCTCAAGATTCAATGGAGTAACTGTAGGGGTTCGTAGCATGGAAAACAAAAAATTTCTACCGCATACAAACAAACAAGCCAAGATCTATCTACTAGATTGTAGCAACGAGTCGATGGAATAACTCACCCTCGAAGATTCCAAAGTGTTTAACGAGAGCAGATTCTCGTGGGTGATGTAGTCGTACTCTTCCCGATCTCAAGATCGCGTAGACGATCCTTCCGACGCTGCGTTCCGGCAGCGCTTCCGCAGTCGGTCACACGTTCGGTACTCGACGAAGACCTTCCTCTCCCTTGTTCCAGCAGGCAGCGGAGGTTGTAGCACTCTCCTCGTGATTCCGGCAGCACAACGGCGTGGTACCGGAAGTAGAGGGGAGATCCCGCAGGGCTTCGCCTTAAGCCGGAGCGAGTATGGTGGACAGTGAGAGAGCCCTCGGCAATCTAGGGTTTAGATGCACCAAGGAGGGGGCAAGGCCGGCGACTAGGGTTAGCTAGGCGGCGGCTAGGGTTTGCCCTAGGAGGCGGCGGCGGCAGCAGCAGCAGGTGGTGGCGCCGGCGGCTTAGGGCTAGGGTTTGGAGAGGTCGAGGTGTAGGGAAGAGGGGCACCCCTGCCCCTTCTTTTATAGGTGGGAGGGAGGCGCGGTTGGGAGGAGGGAGTCCTCCTCCAACTCCTCCTCCTTGGCCGGCGGTGGAGGGAAGAGGACTTCCTCCCCAAGTAGGTTTCCTACTTCCCCTCCACCTTCCAAAATAGCCGTTTGACTTTTCAAATTGGCGTTTGACTTTTTCAAACTAGGATTTGAATAAACCCTTTATTTTGTACAGCGATGACACCTAGTACATGATGCAATCATTCCAACTTGATATGACACATTCATGTATCCTTCCCCTCCGGAGTGCCGGACATTCCGGAACCTTCTAGAACATTCCCGATGAAAACACCGGAACCATTCTCCAACCCCGAAACAGGACTTTCCTTATATGAATCTTATTCTCCAGACCATTCCGGATCTCCTCGTGATATCCCGGATCCCATCCGAGACTCCGAACAACATTCGGTCTCTTACTCAAACAACGTTGAATCCTTAAGTGTGTCTCCCTACGGTTCGTGAATTATGCGAACATGATCGAGACACTTCTCCGAACAATAACCAATAGAGGAATCTAGAAATTCATATGGCTCCCACATATTTCTAAGATTACTTTGTGATCGAATGAACCACTTACATACGATACCAATTTCCCTTTGTCTCACGATAGTTTACTTATCCGAGGTTTTGATCGTCGGTATCTCTGCATACCTAGTTCAACCTCGTTACTGATAAGTACTCTTTTCTCGTTCCCGTGATATGTGATCCCTTGTGAGCTAGTCACATGCTTGCAAGCCAATTGGATGACATTCCACCGTGAGGGCCCAGAGTATATCTATCCGTCATATGGATGGACAAATCCCACTCTTGATCCATGTGTCTCAACCCATACTTTCCGAACACTCAATGCCACCTTTATAGCCACCCAGTTACGGTGTGGTGTTTGATGTCATCAAAGCATCCTTCCGGTGATGGTGATAAGCATGATCTCATGGTCGAAGGAATTAGGTTACTATGTATCAGAAAGCTTATAGCAAATGAACTATATTAAATGACTTGATCTTTATGCTACGCTTAACTATAGGAGTATGTCCATCACATCATTCTCCTAATGATATGACCCTGTTGTTAATAACATCTCTATGTTCATGATCAGGAAACCATGATCATATATTAACCAACAAGCTAGTTTAACAAGAGGCTTTACTAGGGACTCTTTTATGTTTACAAATCACACAAGTATTAATGTTTCCGGTTAATATAATTTTAGCATGGTATGTAAACATTTATGATAATGACCTACTTTATTATTGCCTCTTGGGCATATCTCCAACAGTCTCCCACTTGCACTAGAGTCAATAATCTAGTTTCAAACCTTTGTGTATTCAACACCTATGGCTTTCCGGTGTTGTATGTACATGATTGCTAGTGGTCAACTGATCTCCGGATCTGACACTTCCAGGTCCGTCTGTAATTGCATGTCTTTGCGTCTCTATGCATCACTCATTCTCTAATGAGATGGCTTTGTATAAATTTGGTCCTTTGGTGAGACCTTTAGTTCTTTGGGGTTAAAACATGTTGATAATATTGTCATACAATATATCTTCATAGCACTATCCCGCTGTGAACCACACCTAGTTTGATAACAAACTACTTGACACAAATGCCCTCTTTAGCTGCTATAATAGCAGTCATATACTTTAGCCTTTTGTTGTAGTATCTGTCACAATGTCTTAACTTTGGAACTCATCCAAATCCATTACGGAACTTACTTTCCATCATATTGTGCCACCCTTAGTTTAGATTGATATAAACTTAATTTGTACTTTGTGACAAAACTAGTATCAATGTAGTACTTTTACAATGAACTAACCATCTATTTGTCACTTCTACAAAACAATATATTCTTTAGTTCTTCCTAAAGATCATAAGAATATCCTTACTATCGTCCAATGATCATCTTATAAATCATTCTGGTATATGCTCATAACATTTAAAGCATAGGACATATCTGGATTTGTACATATCACAGTATGATTGATATAAATACTCTTTGTGATTTCATACATCAAGTATCAATCTATACTTGAATCTTTGTTTCACTTACCAAGTGTCAATACACTTGAATATATCATCAATATTGAACTCATTCAATCCTTTTTGTGTGACAAGAACCTTTCTTGTAGTTTCTATATTGAACTCATTCAATACATCATCTATGTACTTTCGGCACAACCATATTAGCGTCTATTGATGCCAAATATTAGGGTTTTGCCTAAGTCTTTCATCGGGATGAAATTCTTAATATATGTTAATAAAAGATACATCATTTCCAATCAACAATATGTCTTCCACATAATGTATTAGAAACATGTCTTAGCGCTCCCACTTAATTTCTTGCAAATGCAAGCATCTTCATTGTCTCCGATGAAATTAAACTCTTTTAACAGTTTCATCATAGTGAAGATTCCAACTCCGCTATGCTTACTTCAACCATTGAAGTTTGCATATGCTTTTAGCATCCTTTGAATTAACAAAACCCTATGGACCATGTTATGCACATGTCCTAGGTAACAATTCTATTAGAAGAACTTGTTTTGTTTATCCAACTACCACATAACAAAATTATATGTAGTGGTTGCTATATTAATCCGTCTAGACTAAATATCGCTTATAAAAGATCAAATCTTGTCATAGTCAACCTTTGAACATTGTTGTGAACTCTTTCCCAACATGTCGACTATTTCATAGATGTGAAACATCCATGTCTATTTCTTTATAGATACAAACAAAATTGTAAGGTCTTACACCTTTCTCGAGGGTCCTTCAAGTTCAAAACTTGATTTCTCGTGTATGGAACTATCACGGATTTTATGGCTTCAAGCCATTTGACGGAGTCAGGGCCCATCATCGCTTCTTTGCATGTAGTTGGATCATTATTGTCAAATAATGATTTAACTCTCAAATCTTGGTATTTGATTGTTTTACCCGAACTACTTGTTTCAATAGGAACTTAGATCTCCATGACCACAACCTTTGAGGCACGTGAGCCATGAGCATTGTAGCTGCCTCCGGAACACTTTTCGGTGCTGCGCAAATCTGCACATATAGCTAAGGTTCTTTTAACCTTATCAAAGTTCTATTGTCCTCCCACATAACTTTTCACGAAAAATTCCTTCTCAAAGAAACTTGACGTTCTAAGCGACAAACACTTTTGTCTCCGATGTTTATGGAGGAACATTTATTCGAAATAACATACGAAGATAGGTTCATCCGACTTTGGTTGCAAACATCTTTCTTATGCATAGCATACCAATGTTTAAGAAAGGACAACTTGGGTTTTATCCCAAACCATAACTTTATATGGTGTCATTTCAACGGATTATGATGAAGCTCTTTTCAGTGGAAAAACGGTAGTCTCTCAAGCTTTTAATCTTTAAAATATAATGACAGTTTTATGAATTACACCTTTGATCTTACCATGTCAAACAAGGTTTAATTACATATCTCGAACGTTCCATACTCTTATGGTGTTTCGGAAAATGCAAATCCATGGAACGATTCCTTAAATCTTAGGTATTATGCTAAACTTGTAACTCAAAAATCTTCCTTTATGATCTTATCATAAACTCTTTATATTCTTGTTACAATGATTTTGCACTTCATCTTGAAAGTCTTTGAACTTTTCAAATGTTTCATACTTCATCCCTATTAAGTAAATATTCATATATTCACTCAAATTTTTCGGAGAAAGCTTATGAAGTTGAAATCCATCGCTCTTGACTACATATAATGGACTTCATACAACAATATGTACAATTTCCAATAAGCTAGTCATCCGTTCCTCTTTCGGCCTATGAACGAAGTTTTAATTATCTCTAGGAAAGTTTCACAAGCGTCATTTGGTCAAAATCAAAAGACTCCAAAATTCCATCCACATGGAGTTTCTTCATGTTTTCTTTCCATTATAATTTAAACGGTGATGTCACTTCCTAAGTGATCTTTCAATCAATTTGTATTTCGACATTTTTAGCATTAGTTTTATGGATGTGATTTCTCCAATGAGATTTGTAAATCATACATCTTTTATGGATTACGGAAATTATTTGAACAACCCTTTTGTTCTCATAATGCCTGATAAAACAAATCTTGAAGGCAAGCTTTGATGTTTAACGAGCAACACAATAACCCTTAATTTTGTTCTCGATGAACATCATCACATATTCTTTTGCTAGTTACTTAGGCCATTGTAGTTCATGAATTCTGTTGTTTCGTATGACGATTCACACCAACAAATTCAGTATCAAATACTTAAGAACCACATTGTTTAATAAGCAAAGAATATATCCATAACATGTATATCATCTATATACTTAAGTTGAACAATTCTAGTCTTTTCTTTTCTGCCATATACTTATGAGATTCTCTTTCAGTATTTCCTTTTCTGTTTGAAAGAATCTATCAACATCAATAGTGGAGTCATACATATGACACATAGTACAAAGCGTGTATAATTAAATACCAATGTCTTTGGACTTGCACTTTGAAGTAGATCACCATCATCAAATGTTTGATGTGCTTTCAAATTCCATTCTTTAGTAATCTCTTGGTGTAGTAAATATTTTACCTACATCAAATATTCACCCTTATCATGGAATTATTCATGATCAAGCTACTTTAGCTTATTGTGGTGAATCGCGAGTATAATGTCGCTCTCCAAAACCTTTTGGAGGATTAGGACAACTAGTGTCTACAACCTTTTGCAAACTCTCATCAAATATGAGAACATGACTTTTTGCCATATTATACTCTATCATGTTGCAACCAAACTTTGTTTCAGATATCACAATATCTTCCACACATCATGGTTTCTGAAACAACTCTTTCAGATCCTAGATAATCTTGATATTAAGACAATCCTTGAAATATCAAGAATCATGGAGACAAACATGATACTCATACACTAACACTTGGAATTGTCACTCTTGATTTAATACCAATTATTAAACTTCATGGAGTAACCGAAACTTACTGAAAGTTTGCAATAGGACTTTTAAACTTTATATTAACACTTCAAAACAATACGATACCAGTTCATAAAGTAACTAACCAGAATTCTATAGTTCTATCGTCTCAATTAAAACTAAGTGCAAGGTGGTAAACGGATGCCAATGACTACAACAACTATGCAAATTCACTTTGATTTAATTTATGATAAATAGTGTTCAACTTTTAATCATATTGCCGTTGAACTCCCACTCAAAACAATATCCCTCACATTGTTTTAGTGATTACACGAACCAAATCCACTACATCAAAACCGATCATCACAAGAGTTGATGTAGCTTCAATGGCGAACAATCGACATGTTCATCATATCTACTATATGACTCATGCTTTACCTTTCGGTGATCCGTGTTCTCGAGACCATGTCTGTACATGCTAGGCTCGTCAAGATCAAACCTTAGCTACCGCATGAGCAAATCTGGCTTGCTCACGTTGTATACACTTGCGGAATCTAACACACCCGATCATCACGTGGTGCTTCGAAACAACAAGCTTTAGCAACGGTGCTTACTAAGGGTGAACACTTTGGAACTTGATATTCATGTGCATGAGGGATCATCTTATAATGCTACCGTTGTTAACTAAGCAATACAAGATGCATAAAAGATTAACATCACATGCAATTCATAATATGTGAAATGATATGGCCTTTCTTCTTTGTGCTTCCGATCTACATCTTCAAGCACGAACATGATCTCCATCATCACCGGCATTGCATCAAGGTCAATGACGCTTCTCCATGGTTGTCGTCCACCGGCTTCAACTATTACAACTACTTTGAATAGACACGCAGGTCTTAACGGAATTTAAAGACAATCATATGGCTCCTGCCGGTTGCCAACTTACAATAAGGAACATTGCATACATCAAATATAATCACAATCATGGCCATATCACATCACAGCACACCCCTGTAAAACAAAGTTAGACGCCTCTACTTTCTTTGCATGTTTTACGTGGTTTGGGGCTTTCAATAAGTGTCGTTCTAACTTACGAACAAGAACCACAACATTGATACTAGTATTGTCAATCACCTGTTGTAAATTGAATCTTAACTATGTTGGGAGAAACAGGCACCCGCAAAGCCACTTATGCAATACAAGTTGCATGTCAAGCGTGGAGCAAGTCTCATGAACGATGTCATGTAAGGTTAGCCCGGGACGCTTCATCCCAGCATCCCGCAAGATGCAAAGTACACAAGAAGCAATCGACAACAAAAGCATTAACGCCCACAATGACCATTGTGTTCTACTCGTGCAACAGATCTACATATAGAACCTGGCTCTAATACCACTGTAGAGGTTCGTAGCATGGAAAACAAAAATTTTCTACCGCATACAAACAAACAAGCCAAGATCTATCTACTAGATTGTAGCAACGAGTCGATGGAATAACTCACCCTCGAAGATTCCAAAGTGTTTAACGAGAGCAGATTCTCGTGGGTGATGTAGTCGTACTCTTCCCGATCTCAAGATCTCGTAGACGATCCTTCTGGCGCTGTGTTCCGGCAGCGCTTCCGCAGTCGGTCACACGTTCGGTACTCGACGAAGACCTTCCTCTCCCTTGTTCCAGCAGGCAGCGGAGGTTGTGGCACTCTCCTCGTGATTCCGGCAGCACAACGGCGTGGTACCGGAAGTAGAGGGGAGATCCCGCAGGGCTTCGCCTTAAGCCGGAGCGGGTATGGTGGACAATGAGAGAGCCCTCGGCAATCTAGGGTTTAGATGCACCAAGGAGGGGGCAAGGGCGGTGGCTAGGGTTTGCCCTAGGAGGCGGCGGCGGCGGCAGCAGCAGCAGGTGGTGGCGCCGGCGGTTAGGGCTAGGGTTTGGAGAGGTGGAGGTGTAGGGAAGAGGGGCACCCCTGCCCCTTCTTTTATAGGTGGGAGGGAGGCGCGGTTGGGAGGAGGGAGTCCTCCTCCAACTCCTCCTCCTTGGCCGGCGGTGGAGGGAAGAGGACTTCCTCCCCAAGTAGGTTTCCTACTTCCCCTCCACCTTCCAAAATAGCCGTTTGACTTTTCAAATTGGCGTTTGACTTTTTCAAACTAGGATTTGAATAAACCCTTTATTTTGTACAGCGATGACACCTAGTACATGATGCAAGCATTCCAACTTGATATGACACATTCATGTACCCTTCCCCTCCAGAGTGCCGGACATTCCGGAACCTTCTAGAACATTCCCGATGAAAACACCGGAACCATTCTCCAACCCTGAAACAGGACTTTCCTTATATGAATCTTATTCTCCAGACCATTCCGGATCTCCTCGTGATATCCCGGATCCCATCCGAGACTCCGAACAACATTCGGTCTCTTACTCAAACAACGTCGAATCCTTAAGTGTGTCTCCCTACGGTTCGTGAATTATGCGGACATGATCGAGACACTTCTCCGAACAATAACCAATAGAGGAATCTGGAAATTCATATGGCTCCCACATATTTCTACGATTACTTTGTGATCGAATGAACCACTTACGTACGATACCAATTTCCCTTTGTCTCACGATAGTTTACTTATCCGAGGTTTTGATCGTCGGTATCTCTGCATACCTAGTTCAACCTCGTTACTGATAAGTACTCTTTTCTCGTTCCCGTGATATGTGATCCCTTGTGAGCTAGTCACATGCTTGCAAGCCAATTGGATGACATTCCACCGAGAGGGACCATAGTATATCTATCCGTCATATGGATGGACAAATCCCACTCTTGATCCATGTGTCTCAACCCATACTTTCCGAACACTCAATGCCACCTTTATAGCCACCCAGTTACGGTGTGGTGTTTGATGTCATCAAAGCATCCTTCCGGTGATGGTGATAAGCATGATCTCATGGTCGAAGGAATTAGGTTACTATGTATCAGAAAGCTTATAGCAAATGAACTATATTAAATGACTTGATCTTTATGCTACGCTTAACTATAGGAGTATGTCCATCACATCATTCTCCTAATGATATGACCCTGTTGTTAATAACATCTCTATGTTCATGATCAGGAAACCATGATCATATTCTAACCAACAAGCTAGTTTAACAAGAGGCTTTACTAGGGACTCTTTTATGTTTACAAATCACACAAGTATTAATTTTTCTGGTTAATACAATTTTAGCATGGTATGTAAACATTTATCATAAGTATGAAGATATGATAATGACCTACTTTATTATTGCCTCTTGGGCATATCTCCAACAGTAACCACACTGAAGAAGAAGCTACCTAGGAGCGAGAAGATCACATCAAGACGGAGTTTCCTGATCTTTTTAAATCCTAGTTTTCTTCTTTCTTCTTTCTCAAATTTCAGGACGATATTTTGTTTAAGGAGGGAAGGTTTGTAACATCCCTAAAATGTTGAACAATGATTATCAAATTCCAATCACCAAAATTAGGGTTAACAAAAACTTTTGTTAATTCAAATATTTATGAATGCATGTGTGTATGTGATGATTGTGTGAATGCCTAAATGGACTTGTGAGATTGATATAAATAGCAAGGAATGGTTTAAACATGAAAACAACATCATCTAAAACATTTCCAAGCAGAAACAAATAAAGAGAAAATAAAAAACAAATCAAATAAGCAAATGGTCATTTTTGCCAATCTTGCTCACTAGACCACTTTGAGTGTTTCTAGTCCAAGATTTCAAACAGAAACTTTTCCATTTCTTTTCACCCCTTGATATACCAAGTAAAAGTGAACCAAAGCCCACCTTTCAAACTTACAGAAACTTTTGGCAACTTGATACAAATCACAATTCAAAATTGAATCTGATTCATATGTGAAGATCACCATTTCTCAAAACCCAACCAAACCAATTCCACTTGACCAATACCACTAACCAGAGACTCCCTAGTATGTAACCAACACACCCACCAAGTTTGAATCCAAAATTCAAATTTGAATCTCTTTTGGACGTTTCATCAAATACCTTGTAATCAGCAAACAAACAAACATGAAACACTATTAGGAGTAGTGATTTTGGCCAACCTTGTTCCCTCTCTAGCTCACCCTACACTCTCAGTAGATGATCAAACTAAGTTAACTAGCTTTAGCACCACTGTGAGCATGCAATAGCCATCAATGGTGACCATGTCGAGCCTAACTTGCCACCCCCATGTCGACAGAAAGCTAGGAGCAGCACCAAGCCTAGCAAGCATGTCTGGGACACTCCCCACCGTCCACCGCCACCCCCTGTCCAAGCCTCGAACGCAGCCAGCTCCTGGACCACACTGCCCGAGCATGCCAAGTCTCTCTGCGACCATGCCGAGAGCGCACCAGAGCGCCACGCTCGACACGCTCGCACAGACCGCGCGCTGCCCTTTCCGCTTGCGTGCGTGATCGCCAGCACCCCAGCAACATGCCAGACAACCCTGTTCATCGCCGTGCAGACCATGGACGTTGTAAACCATTAAAACCACCATCGGACCCGCTCAGAGCACCGCGACATTCCAACCGTTCCTCACCGCCCCACGCCGCCTAGCCATGCCATTGAGCTTCGCCATGGAGCACCGCACCGCCCCCTACCGTCGCCCATGCCAGTAGCCCGCTGTGATGACGACCACGACAAGCTCAGCCCACGCCCATCGGTCTCTTTCAGGCACTATAAAAGGAGGCCACCCACGTTTGATTTGAGCACACCATCTCACTACCCACCTCTCACTGATCACACCCACTCACCCTCGGAGCAAGGCGAGCACCAGCTGGACGGAATTTCACTGGAGTCCACCGGTGCATAGGAGGAGAGGCCCTGTTGATTGAAGCCGCCCCAGAAGGAGCCACCGGTACCAGGAGGTTCGCCGTCGTCGACTTCATCATTCGCCCCCATCACCGACCATCACCTGAGCCCCGGTGAGCCCCGTCGACCCCCACTGGCCATGCTAGGGTTCGACCTCGCCGTGTCCTGTTTAGGCGTGGACGATGAGCCACATTCGTAGATCTAGCTTCTAATCCTACGACCCTAATCGCCCTATACCCCTTCGCCACTCTCTGTCTCACTGACGAGTGGGGACAACCACTTAACCAGCCCGCATGCGCTCTGTGCGTAGTGTGCCGGCCCAGTTAACATCCCGCGCGACCCAACAATTCAAATCTAGGTTTATTCTTTTAGTTTCAAACTCAGTTCTGTACCTAGATTCAAAAATCAACCTAGCTCGATTCACTAAACCAAAAAGCATGAAACCAATTTTGTTAGAAAGGTACTGGAATGCTTAATCCAAACCCGTTCGATTCAAACCAATTGGATTTGTGGATCAGCAATAGTAAAAATAACAAGGCAGAAGCTTTTCTGCATTCAAACATTTTTCAAAATTCAACCATAAAAGCTTTTGAGTTGATTCCAACTCTCAAAAATCACATTTAACCATACCTTTTAGAATATATATAAAATATATAGGTTTACTTGCAGAAATAATGAACAAGTAATAAAAGAATGCCTCATAGGAAATTCTAATCACTTTATTTAATTAAAATAAAAAGGTTAAACCTTATTAAATTGTGACACCACTTTAAATCACATTCCCAAGTACTAAAATATGTGGTTATGACATGTGTCAATATGATCCCATGTTTTAGTTGGAGAATATTAAACCTTAAGTAGTTTTTCAATGAGTAGAAATTACTTTTCTAAAATAAAGGAATTAAAACTATTTTCCTTAATGGTTGTAATGCTTGTGATGATCCTATATCATCTAGTGAAAACCTTGGTGTGATTGATAGAAATAGTTAAGTATTGTTTGGTAATTGTGTACCTCGTATTTATTTATAGACGATAGTACCAACCAAGGATACGAGGTAGAAGGAGGATACTACGAGGAAGAAGCCGAGGAGAACTTCAACCACTGCTCTGCACAAGGCAAGCCTAATACTACTAGTTGAATTAGCAAGCTATTACCTGAGCAAGTTAACACTTGAAACTATGAAAGTTAGATAACCTATGCAATGCATTAAGCATGCTTGGTTAGATACATTTGATGATACCCCATCCTAGTTTTACTTGCAAGCTTAGTATTTTTTCTGTATCAAAGCTTTTATTTGAGTTTACTTGGTGACTTGTAGATATTTAGAAGGATAATTGGAGGTAGCATAAAGAGCATAAAACTTGGCCTAAGTTAGATAATATTGATGTCATCCTGAGGAATGAGATTGAACTTAGATAAGATACACTTGTTTACCATCCCTCATTAGTGTTTACCCTCACTTTAGTTGCTAGTGCTAAACATAAAACTTGATCACTTTAGATGGGAATACTTGGTGAAAATGGTTATGAAAACCTTAGAATGATGAGTCATTCAACTGAAATGTTTTGACATGTGTTCTTGAACACCAGATGATTTCGATGATGAAAATGTTAAGGCATGAGACTTAGCCCTTTTATAAAACTGATGGTTGCTTGGATGCGATATCATTCCAATTTTACCGTACAACCACAATACCCAAAATTTGGGTAGGGCTTGACTGGAAATTTATATACCTTAGTATGGGTTCCCTTGCGGCCAAGGTTTGAGCCGAGGCTACCTTGCGAAGATTGTCCACCTGTGCAGTTCCCAAGATGACAGTTGGTCATGGTTGGGAGGCCAAACTCACAGGAGAGGTGCCTATACTAGGGCGTGTAATTGAAAGGTTAGGATTGATTATGCGCATACAAAGTATGGTGAATTCAGGATTTGTTCCTGACGGATATATCGAATGTTGTTATGAAAGTGTACCACCTCTGCAGAGTGTCAAACTATTCGAATAGCCGCATCCGCGGTTATGGACAGTTGGAGTGGCCATACTATTGCATCGTCAGATGTTTTCAAAATAACTTGTGAAATGATTCATGACTTTGACTTGACCACGACAGGGTTGTGTTATGAAAATTCAAGTTCCCACTTAGGTGTTATAAAACTTTCAACCAGCTTTGTTGCTTCTGAACTCAGTTAAGGTAAACCTGTCTTTTTGCAAAATAACCCTAGAGCTTAGTACTTCCTATTCCAAGACCACTTCACCTATTAGTACTAGTTTGAGAGTACTTAAAGAGTACTCATGGCTTTGTCCCTAGCTATTGCCGTGCCAGACTATGAAGAGGAGTATCAGGAAGACGGACAACGGGAAGGTTATGACAACTAGGATCATCTCCTCGGTGAACTCGATACCAAGTGACTCGGGGGTCAACGTATCAATGGGTGGTGTGGAAGATTCCGCGGCCATCACACGTGTACGGCTCCTCGTGTTCATCTAAAAAAAATAAAGGATGCTAATTAAAGATTCTAATCCAATAGAAACATATCATATATGATCTTCTACACTAGTTACAAAAGAAAACTCCTATAAAACAATACTAAGCATGGTCAATATAAAGATTGGATCAAGAACAACACCTAAGTCTAGATTGAAAATGATAAAAGATTGAGTGAAGCTTTGGTACAAATAAGTTGAAGATTGGAGGAGAATCATACCTTAGATCGATTGAGTGCGAGGAATCGAAAAAAGATTGAGTAAATTTGAAGATCCAATGGAGGTGGTTTGGAGTTCGGAGGAAGAAGAAAGAGAAAGATTTGTTTTGGGGATTTTTAGGTTGCCTCCTCGTGGTGCTTATGGCGGTTGCGTACGTGGTACGGGCGCACACTATGGCCAGAGCTTGCCCTTATCAGGTGACATACCTTGAGGTTTACGACTACCTTCTGGCGATGTATTCGGTACAGGCGCGTGATACGGTCGCGTGCATCCGTACTGCTGGTCGTTATTCATATGGTACCTTTTCTTGAAATTTGATGGTTTGCTCGAGGTTACGGTACGGGTGCGCGGTACGGGTGCGTCCAGCCGTATCAGTGGTCTTTACGAGCACTGTCTCCTGCGGCAAAAATCAGAATTTCTATCTTCCTATGCATCGAGGTGGTACGAGCGCATGGTACGGGCCTTCCCGGCCGTTCCACTAGTCGTTACACGGCTAGTGAGTTGCAAAACTCAAATAATTTGATTAGTAGTTCTGCACATCCTTGCACGTATTATCAAAGGACAAAATAACAACAAATATACTATATAAAAAATCAGTAATACTTCTTAGGCCATGTGTTAGTAAAATAAGAGATCGAGGATTACCTTATTTCTTCTCCTCTCTCCAAAGGTATTCTTGAACACTCTTTATTAGAAACAAACAAAATTAAACAAAAACAAACTAAACAAGACTAACAGAAAAGTAAAAAACTTTATTTCACATGGGTTGTCTTCCATGAAGCGCTTATAGTTAAGGTCAATTAGCTTGTTCCCGATGGCAATCATTTAGGTTTAAGGAGTGGAATTCCACTCCAAAATAGTTGGCTTCCAAAGTAATTGTACCATCATTATCACTAGGCTTGGCCTTCTTCTTCCTAGGGAAGTGGATTATAAAATGATCCCTAGATGGTATCCCTATTATCACATTCCCCTCGTGTAAATTGATTAAAGCTTTGATAGTTCTTAGGAATGGCCTACCTAAAATTGTAGGTGCTATGGAATCTTCAGGCATGTCCACAATAACAAAATCAATAAAAGCGGGACTACCTTTAATTTCAACAACCATATTTTCTTTTATCCCAACAGCTTGTTTATAAGTTTAATCCGCTAGATGGAGTCTCAATTCAGTAGTGACAAATGGCCCCAAGTTTAATTTTTCGAATAGGCTTGTGGAAATTATTGAGACGCTTGCACCAAGATCACAAAGTGCAAATATCTCATTAACTCCCACCTTAACTTTAATAGTGGGCTCAAATATATCATCTAGCTTAGCAGGAAGCTTATCAGCTAGTCTCTTATACTCCATCTCTAACTCTCAAACTTTAGATGCTACTTGTTGTATGACTTGTTGGTACATAGCATCATTACCTTGTTCTATACCGGGATTCTTCATGGTGATCATCTTTAGTCGATCTTCCATGGTATATTCTAGCGTTGGTGCATTTCTATAATCCAGATCTTCCGGCTTTTCTTCATTGGTTACCACCCTCATCATCTTGAGGTCTTCTACCGGATTTGGCTTGGGCTTTCCAACAAACTTTGATAATATGAGAGTTTGGCTCTCAGCTACTTTGCCCAACTGAGCCTCCATGGAATTTGTCCTTTCCTGTAGAGCTTTCACATTATTTCTAATTGCAACATCTTGGTTAGATAATTTTCCTATACTAATTTCATGGTTCTCCATGATTTTAATAAGCATATTATTTTGCTCGGTTTGATCTTGTATAAAAGTTTTAACAGTTTTCTCAAATGAGAGATTGACATGATTTCCTCCATTATTAGCATAATTGTTGTAAGGAGCTCATGTAGGATTAGAATAATGGTTTTGAACATTATAAGCATAAATATTTTTCCATGCAGGATTAAAAGGAGTGCGAGTAATAAAATTGACATCATTAATATCGATAGCGATAGCATTAACTTGGGTTTCTTCTTTACCTTTTACTATACTAAGTGATATGTCGGAAACATATCAATAATTTTTGATGCTCCATGCTTTTTTAGTATCTACTTTGCTTTGATTTGTCTTTCTTTGAGGTGTTTTTATATCTTTTCTGGAACTAACCTATTAACAAGTTGCCACAGTGCCAGTTGCCTGTTTTCTTCTATTTTTGGTTCTAGAAAGGCAGAAAATCAATATTCTCGGAATTGGACGGGACAAAAGCCAAAGTCAATAACTTTTCGTGAGGGACACGAATCCAGAAGGAGAGACGGAGGGGAGCCACGGGGTGGCCGCACCCTCCCCCAGGCACGACCAAGCCTGGCCCACGCCTGGGCAGGGTGTGGGCCCCCCGGGCGCCCCCTGCCTCGCCTCTTCGCCTATAAGGAACCGCCGATGCAGAAACCCTAAGTAACCGATCAATATTCCACGAAACCTTCTGTAGCCACCACCACCATCGTCCCTAGATCGGGAGGATCTAAAGTTTTTCCCGGCACCCTGCCGGAGGGGAGATCATCCCGGAGGCCTTCTCTCCGGTATGATGCGTGAGTAGTTCCACCTTGGACTATGGGTCCATGTAGTAGCTAGATGGTTGTATCTCCTCCTTTGTGCTTTCATGTATAGATCTTGTGAGCTCCATTCATGATCAAGATCTAATCTATTTGTAATCATGCATGTTGTGTTTGCGGGGATCTGATGGATATTGAGATTATTATGTTGGATTGATTAATGGTTTTGTCTTTATGATTCTATCATGTCTGTGTTGTTTGTGATCTTGCATGCTCTCCGTTGTTAGTAGCTATCTTGGCCGAGTAGTTGGTAGTGACTCTAGGAGGGGGTATTTATGCTCGATAGTGGGTTCATGCCTCTAGTTTCCAAGGGAAGTGATAGAAATCTCTTCGGTTGTAGATGTGTTGTTGCCACTAGGGAGAAAACAACGGTCCCTTGTTCATGGAACATGTGGACTGTTTACCTTACACACTTTGCTTAAAGCAGTTGTCTGTTGCTTGCAACTTAATACTGGAGGGGGTTCCAATGATAACCTGAAGGTGGACTTCTAGTCATAGATGCAGTTGGATGGCGGTCTATGTATCTTGTTGTATTGCCCAATCGAATCTCATAGGATCTTTTTGACTAGTATTGCATTGTTATGCCTTGCTCAGTTCCTGTCAATTGCCCTGCTGTAATTTGTTTACCCTTCATGCCATGTTGTTTATCTACGGAGAGCACCTCTAGTGAACTATGGACCCCGGTCCAATCTTTACCATTGATACATCTTCCACTGTTACCTGTTTACTTGCTGCAAACCATTACCTTCCACACCATACGTTTAATCCTTTGTTATAGCAAACCGGTGAGCTTGACAACCTCACTGATTTGTTGGGGCAAAGTCTTGATTTTGTGTTGTGCAGGTCTCCACATTGCTAGCAACACCTGTGTGACGTTTCCTTCCTCCTACTGGTTCGATAACCTCGGTTTCTGTAACATCCCAAAAATCATGATTTCAAAGTTTGCATATCATCCATGCATTCATAATCATTTTAGGATCATTTTCAATGTCATCTCAAAAACAGAAGCATTTGATGGCTTGTTATTTTATGTAAGCAAGGCATTAGCCTTATTGCTACCCTTGAGAATTAAAAGCACTTGTTTTGATTAGTAGGGGTTTGATCCTAAGTTTGAGTGATAATTTCCAAAATTTGGACAAGTTTTCAAAACAAGGTATGAATTTAAAAACCATTCTTATGCCTTTATTAAACAAATGGTAAAGGCACTGTTTTTATTTAAAATTCCATTGAGCCAAGGTATTTGGAGTAAACAACTTTGTTCTACAGCCAATAAGGTACAAATTATACTTTACAAAAATTCGGAACAGGTTTGAATTCAAACCCATTTGAAAACCCTTTGAATTTGATTCCAGAAAATCAAATCAGAAAAAGAAAAAGATAAAAGAATAGGAAAAGGTCTGGCGCCACTCTTCCAGCCCAACAGCAGATGCAGCCCGCGAAGCCCACCCGTCCATTTCCCCTTTCCCCCTCTCTCTCACACGCATAGCTCTACCCACGGTCGCTGACGCACTGGCCCCACACGCCAAGTCATCATCTTCCCCAAAATCACGCGCTCGCAACCAGCTCCGGCCGTTTCCTCCCCCATCACTGCCATTGAATTCGCGAGTTAAATGTCGTTGATTCGCCGAGTAACTCCCCACCCAGCTTCGGCTACTTAAACCCCTCCCCTCTCCACTCATATCCCCTCACTGGGCACACCATCTCCGCCACCAGGCTGCCGGCAATTTGAGCTGCAACGCCACTGCCCGACGCTCTCCGGCGACCGATTCCGGTGAGAACTCCCCGCCCCATGCCCTCTCGACCTTGCTATCATGTTTGCCACACTCCCGTGCATCTAACAATGCTCACGGACCTCATTTTGGTGGCTTGCAGCATCGTCTTCGTCGACGACCGCGCGTGTCCGACGACGTGCTCTACTCCGACGAGAGACTACGGTAAACCTAGCCCTCCCCCACCCCTCTGGTTCACGCTCGCACTCACACCGTTCCAGTGCGCGTATAATGCCACCTTTCACTTGCCTTCCTGTGCCTTGTAGCGCCGCCAACGACGACGCCCGAGCACACCCGAAGCCGCCCTCAACTCTGGCTAGGAATTCCCGGCGGTCCCGCACGCCCGCGTCTTTGCCACATCGACCATCGTCATCACCTCATCTCCACGCTTCGGTAATGACCCACACCTTTCCCATTTTCCCCCTAGCACCGCCAATTCACCGCCGGCAGAAGCGTCGCCACCGCTCTGGCCATTCGCGCCACCACTCGTTGGTCAAAGCAACGTGCCCCGTTAGATCTGTATCAAAGAGTTTATATTAGATCTGGATCGAACCGTTTTCTTTAGATCTGGCGCGTTGGATCTAACTTGATCCAACGGAGCGGAAGTGTGATCCTGAGTGAAGCGGTATCGTCCAATCAGGAAGCGCCGCGTGGCTAGGGTTTAAAATTAAAGTCTAGAATTAGATCTATTAGTTGTTCAAACTTGAAAAATTCATAACTTTTGATCCACACGTTCAAATTTTGTAAATTTTATATAGTTGGAATCAGGAGAAAGAATTCTATCCAATTATGCACTTTGTTTAATAAATTGCATCTATAAAATGGGTTGTTTTTGCAGAGACATTTATAGGCTTATTTTGTATATAAAAATTGTATGGAAAATGTTCTAAGGGCCAAATTAATTTTATTTAGTGTATAATTGTTTTGTTTATGATTCAGTACTGTTTCACTTGTCTGGATTGATTTAGAAAAATCATCACATGACATTTACATGCATTCATATATTTTTGCTTGTATATTTTTGATATGTGAATTTGGTGCTATCATTTTATGTGTAGATTTTGGTGCTAATAGTGATTGTGGTTGTGAAGATTGTTGCTACTCCCCCAACTACCAAGGCAAGTGGTGCTTCATATTTTTGTCCCAATATTTTGACTATGCATTAGAAATATTTTGTATAGGGATTGCATGAGTATTTTTGCTAAGTATCTATATGCTATGCTTGGGAAATCCTAGTAGTTGTAGAATTGTTAGAATTTTCTCTAAGTTAAGATACTTGTTATTGCCATGCTTAGCCTAGATAGTAGCAACCAAGGGTGGAATATATACATGTTATGTAAAAATATTTCTAAGTCTTTGACTTATGGTTTTGCTTAATAAAACAACTAAGTGAATGAAACACCTGGGTGGAATGGTAATTGCTTGGTGGTTTTTTGGTTGAGTGGTTACACAAGGCCCAATTCTATGGTTTACCTTGTGTATCTCACTTGTGGATTGCCACCCAGGAACAAAGGGATTTGAGATGCCAAATGTTAAGAAGCTTCTAGTGTAGCCACATGGCATTATGGGCTCTGCCTGGATCATATAGGTTGCAATAACTTAGCCATTTGGACAGTTGGTGGTAGTGGGATGATAGGTTGGAACGCGTCCATTTGGTCTAAGGGAAGGCTTCTGAAAGGTCCTGTCTTGGTGAAAATCAAGTCTTGTGGGGAAAGTGCACCACCTCTGCAGATGGAAGAAACTAAGTACTTATCCGTGTCCCCGGTAATGGACAACTTGAGCATCAAGACATGGAAGCTATCAAGAATCTCCTCATCCCAATTTTCTAAGTTAAAACTTGTGGTTGAACAAGGGTGAAGGTTCACCAATTTCTATTGGTGGTTCCTTGGGAAAGTTTTTGCCAAACAAAAACTTAGCGTTTTCAACTGATAGGTAAAACCTATTTTTGAGCAAAGCAAGCCTAAGCTACACTTAGCCAAATTCATGTAGTAACTAGATGCTAATATTCTACTAAGGTATCACTTGCCAATATGATGATTAAGGGTTATGAGTCTACACTCAACATGCTTGCCTGTGGCACATGAAGATGAAGACTTCTATTTTATATTGTTAAGTTGAACTCTTGTACTAGCCTATGGCTATGGAGTTGTAAAATACTATTTTATCTCTGGAATGACGATGTAATAATGACCTTTGTTTCTGTGTACTTCATCTTAAACTATGGATGCTAGCAATTGATCCAGAGACTAGCATTGCAATCACAGGGATCTTTACCTTTATAAAGGTGGGATCTTACAGATGGTATCAGAGCACTGTGTTGCCTGTAGGATTGTGACCCTAGGATTGGATTAGAAACCACTAAGGAAAAAATTTCAACAATTTCCACACTTGTCTTTCTCTTCTCGTAAACTTTTCTAATCTTCTTTCTCATATCTATTTGTAGATGAACTCCATCAACGAAGCCGTGAGAAAGGGACCACTCATGACCATGACCTTGCAGTGTGAGACAGATTTCCCCAAGGCCCTCAAGAACCTCATGGTTACCATGGGGATACATGGTGCAGCTGTGTACAAAGGATTCCCCGTGATGGATGAAGGAGTAGAGTACTAGTGGGTGCAACTTCACTTGTACAAAAACAAGGAAGACAACCACAAGGAGTCAGGATTCTGCATGGTCAACAACTCATAAATGCACACCACATTCTTTGACTCTGCAAGAAATGCAACTTGGAATGCCATCAAGGAGCTTGGTGATAGACTCAAGTGCAGAATGCTTAACACCCAAAATGACCTTAGGGAAGAAAAGAAGCATACCGAAGAGTTAGAGGCTACCAACCAACATTTAAGAGAGGACATCATAGACTTAGCAATGGAGTCATGTGATCAGGATCGACAAATTGCCTCTAGGGATGCCTTGTTAGCCAACTTGGCGAGTGAGATGGGATTGTAATGTACTTCATTAGTTGGACCACCACACTTATCGTTTTATTTCCAAAAAAATTATCTAAGTTATGTTGAAACTTTGATGCTTGTGATGGATTTGTGTATGCCATGACTTGTGTGATTGTTGCCAAAGATATGCTTGTGATACTTTGTCTTGTGATTTTTCTCTATTTATGTTGATTCTAACTTTTCTCTATCTTATAAAAAAATAGATGCATGCTGTTACTATCAACTCGGCCGAAGAGTTCAAGGGAACTCGTTTTGGCACTCGTCTCATTGAGCTCACTAGCGTGCTCAACCTTCCACTCCCTAGCATCATGACGCTTCCCCTCGCCAAGTTTGAGAGGAAGGACCTTTGGGGCTTCAGAGTCACTCATCCCGGACGCTAGGCAGAGCCAACCACGGAGACCATCACTTTCAAGCTGATGCATGACGACAAGGAGAAAGGCTTAGATATTTTTATGCAGGAGTTACTTGGGCGTCTGGTAGGGAGACACTCTAGAGAGCTTAGAGGTCTTTACTTTCACCCCTTCGGGAGACGTGACGAGGAGGGTGAGGCTATTGAGTTTGAGGATGCTGCTAGAGAGACGGTGGAGCCAATTCGTCTGTACCTTCAGGACCTAGAGGTTCTTATTAGGAACCTAGATACTAATAGGACCAACGTCATGCTTAGCAATGACGAGCTCCAGGTTCATCTCCGAGAGAAGGAAAAGCTCTTCGTGGAGCAAGACGAGATAGGCAAGGAAATGGAGGCCAAGTTTGAGAGCCAGGACAGGAAGTTTAAGAGCCAGGAGAAGAGAGTCCAAGACCGGAACAAGAAGATCCGAGAGATGAAGGAAGAGCTGGAGGCCAAGGACTTCGAGCTCGAGCATCAGCAGGGTGTGATTGAGAGACTTCGCTCACAGAAGAGGGCTCTTAGGGCCAAGATAGAGGCCTTGACTACCAATGTCGAGGAATACAAGACCGCTATGGAGAATGCAGGTCTTACACTTGTTGATGTGGAGGTTGATGCAGAGGAGTAGTGATGACTACTCATTTATCTTTCATTTACTGTGCTTATGATTATTGAGTCGCAATGACCATCCAACATGTGGGTGGCTTGCCATGGTGTGTTTACTTTTACAACTTGTTGTTTACGTCGTTTGAACCTTATGTTATTTTGATGCTTGTTTTGGTGATTGTCTATGTGATGTATTGTGCATGTTAAGCATCTATGGGTATCTCATTCTTATCCTTATGAAAACCACAGATGCCTAATCGACGTGCCAACCCCAACCCAAACAACAACAACGTCACCCCCGAGATGCAGCAGCTGATGACAGCACAGGCACAGCTGATGCAGATGATGACCACTTTTATGCAGAATCAGAATAACAACAACAATAATAACAACAACAACAATCCGAACAATCCACCAGGATTTGACATGCTCACCAGATTCCTAAGTCTGAGGCCTGCAAAGTTCTCAGGAACCACTGATCCAATGGTGGCCAACGATTGGCTACGTTCGGTGAACAAGGATTTGGTAACAGTCGGCTGCACCGACAAGGAGAAGGTCAGGTTTGTAGCACATCTATTGGAAGGACCAGCAGCTACTTGGTGGGATAACTTCCAGATCACCACCCCCATTGAGGATGTGACATGGGCTATCTTTGAAGATGGATTCCGTACAGCTCACATCTCATCCGGGGTGATGAATTTGAAGAAGGAGTTCCATAACCTGAAACAGCGTCACCGCAGCGTGGCTGAATATATTGAGGAGTTCAACAATCTGGCGCATTATGAACCGGATGAAGTTGATACTAATGCCAAGAGGAAGGAGAAATTCCTCGAAGGATTGAACGATGAACTGAATCTGCAGCTATCTGTTGCCTATGTCCCAACCTACCAATCACTTTGTGACAAGGCTACCATCTTGGAGAACAAGATGAAACATGTTGAAAGCACAAAGAGGAAGCATAGCTTTGACAAGCACAGCTCGGGATCGTCTCACAAGCATTCCCATCACGATGATAGTGGGAGTTCTGGATCCCACAAACATGGAAAGCACAACAACCACCACAGCCACAACCGCCATCATGACAACAAGCATCACTGCAGTCATGATAATGACAAGTACAAGAACCACAAGAGTGGACACAAGAGTCACCACGGTGGAGGTGGAAGTGGAAGTGGTAGTCAGCCTACAAAGAGAGATATCAGTCATGTTGAATGTTTCAAGTGTAAGAAGCTAGGGCATTATGCAAATGAGTGCCCAGAGAAGAAAGTTGAAGGAGCCACCAAGCCCAACCCTTTCTAGAAGGGACAAGTAAACCACATCAATGTGGAAGAGATTTATGAGGAACCTGATGCTGTGGCTGGTAAGTTCAAACTCAACTCTGTTTCAGCACTTGTTCTTTTTGATACTGGAGCATCGCATTCATTCATATCAAGAGAATTTGTTTATAGAAATGAACTTCCAGTTGAAACTATTGGGTGTCCTATAAAAGTAAGTTCTCCTGGTGGAGAAATGATAGTGAACTCAGGATGTCATGACCTAGTCATAGAGTTTGGGAAGTATAAGTTTCCCGTTAATTTGATAATCCTAAATTCCCAAGGATTGGATGTCATTTTGGGAACTGGATGACTAAGTACAAGGGAGTGCTAGATTGTGCCAATCATACTGTCACACTCACAACCCCGGATAATAAAAGGATTAGATTCAAGACTAACTTTGAATCAAAAGGGAGTAAGCTAAATTCTCTTAAGGGGGTTAGCATAGACAGTGTGCCAATTGTGAAAGAATATCCAGATGTGTTTCCAGAGGAATTGTCGGGAATGCCACCAGATAGAGATGTAGAATTTCTGATTGACTTGCTGCTAGGATCAGGACCAATAGCGAAGAGACCTTACAAGATGTCAGTTGATGAGTTGAAAGAACTCAAGAAACAACTTGGAGAGTAGTTGCAGAAAGGATTTATTCAACCAAGTTCTTCATCTTGGGGAGCACTAGTTTTGTTTGTGGAAAATAAAGATAGAAGTCAAAGGTTATGCATCGATTATCGCTCACTCAATGAGGTGACTATCAAGAACAATTATCCTTTGCCCAGAATCAATGACTTGTTTGATCCATTAGAAGGAGCCTGTGTGTTCTCAAAGATTGATCTCCGGTCAGGTTATTTTTAGCTTAAGATAAGGGAACAAGACATACCTAAGACAACTTTCATCACTAGGTATGGATTGTATGAGTACACCGTGATGCCATTCGGTTTGACCAATGCACCATCTTACTTCATGAATATGATGAACAAGGTGTTCATGGAGTTCCATGACAAGTTTGTTGTCGTTTTCATCGATGACATTTTGATCTACTCCAAGAGCAAATAAGAGCATGAAGGACATTTGCGTTTGATACTTGAGAAGCTTAGAGAGCATAAGTTGTATGCCAAATTCAGCAAGTGTGAATTCTGGTTGAATGAAGTTGGATTTCTTGGACACATTGTATCAGGAGATGGTGTAGCAGTTGATCCCGCAAAAGTGTCAGCAGTAACTGAATGGGAATCTCCTAAGTTAGTGAAAGAAGTTCGTAGTTTTCTTGGTTTGGCAGGATACTACAGAAGATTCATTGAGAATTTCTCCAAGGTAGCTAAGCCAATGACGGAGTTACTAAAGAAAGACAAGAAATTTGCTTGGACTGAAGGTTGTGAACTCAGCTTTCAAGAATTGAAGAATAGACTAGTGACAGCACCAGTCCTATGTCTGCCAGATTTGGAAAAGGATTTCCAAGTGTATTGTGATGCATCTCATCATGGATTAGGTACAGTTCTGATGCAAGGAGGGAAAGTTGTGGCTTATTCCTCGAGACAACTCAAAACTCATGAGATGAATTATCCTACTCATGATTTAGAGTTAGCCTCTGTTGTCCATGCACTCAAAACATGGAGACATTATCTTTTGGGAAAGCGATGTGAAGTGTTCACAGATCACAAAAGTTTGAAGTATATCTTCGCTCAGAAAAAAATTAATATGAGACAAAGGAGATGGCGAGAACTCATCAAGGACTATGACTTGAGTTTGCAATACCACCTGGGTAAAGCAAATGTTGTAGCGGATGCACTAAGCCGTAAGGTATTTGTGAATGGCCTTACTAAGCGAGAGCTGCCAGATGATCTGTGTGCCCAATTTAGAGACCTCAGATTGGAAATTGTGCCTGAGGGGCATCTCATGTCATTGGATGTTCAACCCACCTTGTTGGACAAAATCAAGGAAGCCCAAAAGACGGACAAGGAAATTGAAGAGATTAAGGAAAAGATTGGCAAGGGAAAGGCCAAAGAATTCCATGAAGAAGAACAAGGTGCTTTATGGTATGGAAAACGTATCTGCGTTCCGCAAGATCCGGAGCTTCGGAAACTGATTTTACAGGAAGCACACAACTCACCATATTCCATTCATCCGGGTAACACCAAAATGTACATGGATATGAAGGAAAGATTTTGGTGGAATAATCTCAAGAAGGACATCGCCGAACATACTGCTTTGTGTGATGTATGTAGTAGAGTGAAAGCGGAACATCAGAAACCAGCAGGGTTGTTACAACCACTACCTATTCCTGATTGGAAGTGGGACAAGATTGGCATGGATTTCATCACCGGATTGCCAAGGACCAGGTCAGGATATGATTCTATTTGGGTAGTAGTGGATCGCCTCACTAAAGTGGCTCATTTCATACCCGTGAAGACAACCTATACTAGTGCTAAGTTGGTCGAGATATATATGAATAGGATTGTGTGTCTGCATGGAGTACCCAAGAGTATTGTGTCAGATAGGGGAACTCAATTCACTTCTCATTTCTGGAAGCAACTGCATGAGTCATTGGGAACAAGATAGGAATTCAGTACTGCTTTTCACCCCCAGACTGATGGACAGACAGAAAGGACCAACCAGATTCTAGAGGATATGTTGAGGGCATGTGCCCTAGACTATGGAGCTAGTTGGGATGAAAGTCTGCCTTACGCAGAATTCTCTTATAACAACAGCTATCAAACCAGTATTGAGATGGCACCATTTGAGTTTCTCTATGGGAGGAAGTGTACTACCCCATTACTATGGAATGGTGTGGGAGAAAGAAACTTGTTCGGGCCAGAACTAATCAAAGAGGCTGAAGAGAAAGTCAAGCTAGTAAAGGACAGATTGAAGATAGCACAGTCCCGACAAAAGAGCTACGCAGATCCTAAGCATAGAGAAGTCACCTATGAGGTGGGTGATAGAGCTTATCTTAGAGTGTCGCCACTTCATGGAGTAAAGAGATTCGGAGTCAAAGAAAAATTGGCCCCAAGATATGTTGGACCATTCAAGATTCTGAGTCGTAAAGGAGAAGTATCTTATGAGATTGAATTGCCAGAATCATTGTCTGCCGTTCACAATGTGTTTCATGTGAGTCAGCTAAAGAAATGCCATCCAGAGATGGAAGAGACTTCTTTGAAGGATACTATACCTTTGGAGGAGGTCCAATTGGAAAGTGATCTCACTTATGAGGAAAAACCTATCAAGATTCTTGAGACTGCAGAAAGGGTTACATGGACAAAGACTATCAAATTCTGCAAAGTTCAGTGGAACCATCATTCCGAAGAAGAAGCAACATGGGAAAGAGAAGATGACCTTCGGAAAGACCACCCTCACCTATTTGCTAGCCAATCCGAATCTTGAGGGCGAGATTCACCTTAAGGGGGTTAGATTTGTAACATCCCAAAAATCATGATTTCAAAGTTTGCATATCATCCATGCATTCATAATCATTTTAGCATCATTTTCATGTCATCTAAAAAACAGAAGCATTTGATGGCTTGTTATTTTATGTAAGCAAGGCATTAGCCTTATTGCTACCCTTGAGAATTAAAAACACTTGTTTTGATCAGTAGGGATTTGATCCTAAGTTTGAGTGATAATTTCCAAAATTTGTACAAGTTTTCAAAACAAGGTATGAATTTTAAAACCATTCTTATGCCTTTATTAAACAAATGGTAAAGGCACTGTTTTTATTTAAAATTCCATTGAGCAAAGGTATTTTGAGTAAACAACTTTGTTCTGCAGCCAATAAGGTACGAATTCTACTTTACAAAAATTCGGAACAGGTTTGAATTCAAACCCATTTGAAAACCCTTTGCATTTGATATCAGAAAATCAAATCAGAAAAAGATAAAGATAAAAGAATAGGAAAAGGGTCGGCGCCACTCTTCCAGCCCAACAGCAGATGCAGCCCGCGAAGCCCACCCGGCCATTTCCCCTTTTCCCCTCTCTCTCATGCGCGCTACTCTACCCACGGTCGCTGACGCGCTGGCCCCACACGCCAAGTCATCATCTTCCCCAAAATCACGCGCCCGCGACCAGCTCCGGCCATTTCCTCCCCCATCACTGCCATTGAATTCGCGAGTTAAATGTCGTTGATTCGCCGAGTAACTTCCCGCCCAGCTTCGGCTACTTAAACCCCTCCCCTCTCCGTTCATTTCCCCTCACTCGGCACACCATCTCCACTACCAGGCTGCCGGCAATTTGAGTTGCAACGCCGCTGCCCGACGCTCTCCGGCGATCAATTCCGGTGAGAACTCCCCGCCACTTGCCCTCTCGACGTTGCTGTCATGTTTGCCACACTCCCGCGCATCTAACACTGCTCACGGACCTCCTTTTGGTGGCTTGCGGCGTCGTCTTCGTCGATGACCGCGCGTGTCCGACGACGTGCTCTACTCCGACGAGCGACTATAGTAAACCTAGCCCTCCCCTATCCCTCTGGTTCACGCTCGCACTCACACCGTTCCAGTGCGTGTCTAACGCCACCTTTCACTTGCCTTCATGTGCCTTGTAGCACCGCCAACGACGATGCCCGAGCACACCCGAAGCCGCCCTCAACTCCGGCGAGGAATTCCCGATGGTCCCGCACGCCCGCATCTTCGCCACATCGACCATCGTCATCACCTCGTCTCCATGCTTCGGTAATGACCCACGCCTTTCCCATTTTCCCCCTAGCACCGCCAGTTCACCGCCGGCAGAAGCGTCGCCGCCGCTCTGGCCATTCGCGCCGCCACTTGTTGGTCAAAGCAACGTGCGTCGTTAGATCTGTATCGAAGAGTTTAGATTAGATCTGGATCGAACCATTTTCTTTAGATCTGGCGCATTGGATCTAACTTGATCCAAAGGACCGGAAGCGTGATCCTGAGTGAAGCGGTATCGTCCAATCAGGAAGCGCCGCGTGGCTAGGGTTTAAAATTAAAATCTGGAATTACATCTATTAGTTGTTCAAACTTGAAAAATTCATAACTTTTGATCCACACGTTCAAATTTTGTAAATTTTATATCGTTGGAATCAGGAGAAAGAATTCTATCCAATTATGCACTTTGTTTAATAAATTCCATATGTAAAATGGGTTGTTTTTGCATAGACATTTATAAGCTTATTTTGTATATAAAAATTGTATGGAAAATGTTCTAAGGGCCAAATTAATTTTATTTAGAGTATAATCATTCTATTTATGATTCAGTACTGTTTCACTTGTCTGGTTTGATTTAGAAAAATCATCACATGACATTTGCATGCATTCATATATTTTTGCTTGTATATTTTTGATATGTGAATTTGGTGCTATCATTTTATGTGTAGATTTTGGTGCTAATAGTGATTGTGGTTGTGAAGATTGTTGCTACTCCCCTAACTACCAAGGCAAGTGGTGCTTCATATTTTTGTCCCAATATTTTGACTATGCATTAGAAATATTTTGTATAGGGATTGCATGAGTATTTTTTCTAAGTATCTATATGCTATGCTTGGGAAATCCTAGTAGTTGTAGAATTGTTAGAATTTTCTCTAAGTTAAGATACTTGTTATTGCCATGCTTAGCCTAGATAGTAGCAACCAAGGGTGGAATATATACATGTTATGTAAAAATATTGCTAAGTCTTTGACTTATGGTTTTGCTTAATAAAACAACTAAGTGAATGAAACACCTGGGTGGAATGGTAATTGCTTGGTGTTTTTTGGTTGAGTGGTTACACAAGGCCCATTTCTATGGTTTACCTTGTGTATCTCACTTGTGGATTTCCACCCAGGAACAAAGGGATTTGAGATGCCAAGTGTTAAGAAGCTTCTAGTGCAGCCACATGGCATTATGGGCTCTGCCTGGATCATAGAGGTTGCAATAACTTAGCCATTTGGACAGTTGGTGGTAGTGGGATGATAGGTTGGAACGCGTCCATTTGGTCTAAGGGAAGGCTTCTGAAAGGTCCTGTCTTGGTGAAAATAAAGTCTTGTGGGGAAAGTGCACCACCTCTGCAGATGGAAGAAACTAAGTACTTAGTCGTGTCCCCGGTAATGGACAACTTGAGCATCAAGACATGGAAGCTATCAAGAATCTCCTCATCCCAATTTTCTAAGTTAAAACGTGTGGTTGAACAAGGGTGAAGGTTCACCAATTTCTATTGGTGGTTCCTTGGGAAATTTTTTGCCAAACAAAAACTTAGTGTTTTCAACTGATAGGTAAAACCTATTTTTGATCAAAGCAAGCCTAAGCTACACTTAGACAAATTCATGTAGTAACTAGATGTTAATATTCTACTAAGGTATCACTTGCCAATACTATTCCAATGTATTGACCCACTGTGGCTGTAACTTGTGATGTTGCAGGTTACTGTGATGATGATTAAGGGTTATGAGTCTACACTCAATATGCTTGCCTGTGGCACCTGAAGATGAAGACTTCTATTTTATATTGTTAAGTTGAACTCTTGTACTAGCCTATGGCTATGGAGTTGTAAAATACTATGTTATCTCTGGAATGACGATGTAATAATGACCTTTGTTTCTGTGTACTTCATCTTAAACTATGGATGCTAGCAATTGATCCAGGGACTAGCATTGCAATCACAGGGATCTTTACCTTTATAAATGTGGGATCTTACAGTTTCTTACTGAGGGGAAACTTGTTGCTGAGCTACTTCACACCTTTCTCTTGGGGTTCCCAACAGGCTCCACGTCAATCACGTGCTAGCCATCACTAAGTAGCTCGTCTACCTTAGATGTAAGCTCTTCATTATTTACCTCGGTAACTGAACTTACTCTTTTCGAGGTTCTTTCCACATGCCATTGGGCATGATTATTTTTCATATCATCAAGTAATTTCTTTGCAACACCCACTTGCTTTCCATGATTGTTCCTCCTGCTGCAGCATCTAGCATAGGCTTAGACATTGGGTTAAGACCATTATAAAAAATGTAATATAAGCCATTCTTCCATCCCATGAATAGGACAGTTTATTACGTCTTCTTTCATCCTTTCCCACGCAAGCGCTAGTGACTCATGGTCTTCTTATCTAAAGCTTGTAATGTTGGATCTTAGCTGCATAGTTTTAGCTAGAGGAAAAAAGTTAGTCATAAACAAATTAGTACATTCCTCCCAAGATTTAATAGTGCCCTTTTGTAGAGGTAGCAACCAATCCTCTAAGAGAGAAAGGAAACAATCTTTATTTAACAACATTTGGATCTACATCCTTAATACTCACCATGTCGCAAATTTTAGTAAAAGTGTTTAAGTGCAAACCCGAATTCTCAGAAGATGAGCCCCCAAATTGGTTTTGTTGAACCAAACCTGAAAGGTTGGAATTTATTTCATAAGTTTCCGCATCAACAGCAGGATAAGTGATAGGTGCACGAATAAACTCATCAGTGGGAGTAGCATACTCCCCAAGTCTCTTTTGAGCCATGGCTCTTATATTTTAGGTAATTTTGTAAGTAATGAAAACAAATAACAAATAACTAATTTTTTGGGGTTTCAAATAGATAACAAGAAAGTAAACTAAGAAAAATAAATAAACTAAAAAATAATAATAAAACTAAAAACAAGGTCTCTAGTGACCTCACCAGGATAACGAAATTCCCTCCCCGGCAACAACTCCACAAAAAGGGTTGATACCTTCGATCCGGATTCACGGATGTAGTATAATAGCTTTTTGCCTAGAAGACCTAGGTTTAATCGAACCTTGGAAAGTAATGTTAAAAGGAAATAAAAAGGACACATCCACAAGACTTTGTTTCTTTGTTTTACCTTAGTTTACCGGACCAATCTAGTTTACTTTTATAAATGGTTGAACCAATGGATGTAGATAGGCCAGGGTTGAAGATCCACCTGCAGCTGCACATCATATGGGATAAAAGGTAATAATAAGCATAGTCATGTGTAATGGTTTAATAGGGATAATATCTTGTGGGAAACACATCCTAATATACTATAGGCCCCATGATGCAGCGGGCACAGCAATAGTCTTTTAATCCAACGGAGTGCACCACGAAGCAACGGGCTATAAACGATTATTAAGTGTAAAACACATATCAAAGCATTAAGTGGTGATGTTGTTGTTATCTTTAATGGGTCGCTAAACAAAGATCGTACTACCCTTTCTGTCACTACGGTTCCTATGAGATCACCGCTAGCCAAGTATCTCACCTCAAGCCTTTATCAATCTATGGTATCTTGGGTACCTACAAGTCCACATATCGAGACAAGAGACTAAGAAACAAAAGATACAAATCTCTATTGCAAACAAAACAAAATACTCCCACGAATTAGATACACATAATTGTTGCAATGTTTGTCCTCAACCCGCGGCCCGTGAGGACTACTCACTCATAAAAAATAGATCTAGGATAGAAAACATTGTGCAAAATATTTAGACTAAAATCAAATATTCTCACAATGGTCTCTGAATCACAAGGCTATCTAAACTACAAAGCAATGGATATGGCTAATGGAGGGGATGGATGATGGAAGTGATAAACAATGGATGAATAGACTTCAAGGTCAATGAAAGCGGGATTCAAAATGATTGACGGGTACCAAAGCAAACGTCCCTTTTCCCCTTGCTTGCCTCCCCATGACGAATCATTTGTCCACCTGGATCTTCAAAGAGCCTCATAGCCAAAAATTATCAAGCGGAGAAGCCATTTATTTATCTCTCTGATACTAATTCCCATCTCATAAAATTTAATGGCATGGATCTCCTTTGGTGGTGTTGTGATGTAATCTGAGAATGGCGGCCTCCTAGCTGGTGGCTGGAGCCTCAAAATATATAGGTGTCTTCACGAAAGTTGTAGGGTTTAACGACATGAAGCCATCGCCACCTGATACGGGCGGATAGTATGGGCGGGCCCTGCCCATACTAGTGGTTGTTATGCTTGTTGACGCTTGGAAATGATTGCCCAATTAGTTGGGCGTATGGACTTACTCAAAAACCTTCATTATGACTCCAGATTTTGCATTAAAAGGCTTGATTTCCTGCACAACATAATTCAAAGAAAGGTTTTGCTTATCTTTGCAACTATTAGTCATTAGTGGCAAGCATTGAGAGTTTCTTGTCAATTTTTAACCAAAAAAATGTTTAAACGTGGTGGAAGATGGCTGTTTTTGGAGCCATCATGGACCCACTTGATATTGACTTGAGACCTTTTGTTGGTTAGTTTTTGCTTGGTTAGCTGTATTTCTACTAAAAAAATGCAAAAATGTTCTATAATAAATTATTAAATATATTTTTTAATACTGAAAAGTATAATTCCACAAATAAAAATAGACCTATTGTATTATTTTTAATACGAATTATAAAATTGAAAATGTTAATTAAATTTGAAAAAAACTCTTGAAAAATAAATTCTTGAAATTTTGTTTCCTTCATTAAGACAAAACTTGAAATGCAACACTAAATGAACACTAAAATCCAGTTTCAATTGTACATGTAGCTCATATTAAAAACAAAAAATCTTTACTTACATGCATCCACCCCCCCCCCCCCTAATCCACCAAGAAAATGATAGTTTCAAGTTTACAAGCACCCACCCCTACTTGCAACTGTAGTACTTCGTCCTACCCTTGACCCGTGAGAAAAATGCTAGTTTCAAGTGGACATGCAACTCGTGTGAACAATCAAATGTTCCTAGTTACAACCCTACTTGGAATTGTAGTAGCCGTGAGAAAAATGAAAGTTTCAAGTGTTGATGCAACTCACATACCCCTAAAGTCCTACCGAGAAAAACTAGTTTCAAGTGGACATGCAACTTGTGTGAACAATCAAATGTTCCCAGTTACAACCCTACTTGGAACAGTAGCACCTGTGAGAAAAAGGATAGTTTCAAGTGCTGATGCAACTCACATACCACCTAAAATCCTACCAAGAAAAACCAGTTTCAAGTGGACATGCAACTCATGTGGACAAATCAAATGTTCCCAATTACAACCCTACTTGGAACTGTAGTACACGTGAGAAAAACGACAGTTTCAAGTGCTGATGCACTCACATACCACCTAAAATTCTACCGAGAAAAAATAGTTTCAAGTGGAAATGCAACTCGTGTGAACAAATCAAACATTCCTAGTTACAACCCTACTTAGAACTGTAGTATCTATGAGAAAAAGGACAGTTTCAAGTGCTGATGCAACTCACATACCACCTAAAATCCTAATGAGAAGAACCAGTTTCAAGTGGACATGCAACTCATGTGAACAATCAAATGTTTCCAGTTACAACCCTACTTCGAACTATAGTACCCGTGAGAAAAATGATAGTTTCAAGTGCTGATGCAACTCACATACCCCCTAAATCCTACCGAGAAAAATCAGTTTCAAGTGGACATGCAACTCATGTGAACAATCAAATGTTCCTAGTTACAACCCTACTTGGAACTTTTATACCGTGAGAAAAAGGACAGTTTCAAGTGCTGATGCAACTCACATGCCCCCTAAATCCTACTAAGAAAAACCAGTTTCAAGTGGACATGAAACTTGTGTGAATAATCAAATTCAAAATCTACATGAAACTTACCCCTTGTACCACAAGTGAAAAGCCAATTTCAACTCCACATGCAACTCATATTCAAAATTCCCACAATAGAAGCCAGTTTCAACTTTAGATGCAACTCACATTCAAAATGCATAAAGTCTTAGTTACAAACATACATGCAACTCATGTTGTATCCTCTTCATTCTAAATAATACCCACTTTAATGTCTACATGAACTCACCCCCCTCTGCCGCCAAAAGAAAACTAATTGCATGTTAATATGTAAGTCACACGAGAGAAGTCTGTTTCAAGTCCACATGTAACTCATAGTATCCTGTATCCCCTTCCTCGTGTCCTAGTTGCATGTCGACATTCAACTCAACCCTTTCTCTGCACAAAAAAGAAAAAGGCAGTTTCAAAGTCTCTAAGATGACTTTCAACTAAATTATTCTTGCTGCCATCATGTATTGTTTATTGCAAACCAATACTTACTAAAAAGTTTATTTTGACTTTCAACTAGGTTCGTGTAAAATTTAGGAGGAGGCTATAAATTTTGAAAGGGCTAAAAGACAAAGTATAGTACAAACACATAGAAAATGAAGTACAAAATGTACATAGAACATTTAGTAATCTTACACTTGTGAATTACACAAAAAATAAAGAAATTCTTATTCAAAAAATTAAAAAAAAAGGAGAACTTACACAAAAAAATGAAAACTTCATCCTAAAAAATTATAAATTTTTGTCTTCTTTCTACACTGGTACTAAATGGTGTTCTAATCTTGTTTGCTCTTGTATACATTAAGTATGATGCATCCTTCTTTTACACCAACAACTACATGCATAAGATCATTTGCTTTTAAATTTGTAATACTAAGAAAATCAGCCCAATTATAACGGAATCTAAAAAATCTCCAATAGTTTTGTATGATCCAGGGACAACTCTGTCACCCCACACAAAACGTGCTTCACCTTTGTGTAAGATCTGAAATGTAGTCAGGAACACCTCAATAGGTACTTCCTATAAAAACATTGAATATCAAAATTAAATGATTCTTATAATATGATATTTGGAGATAATAAACAAAATAATAAAACAAAAAATAACTAACCAAACGATACATGTCGTCAACATCAAGCATGTACACATAAAATTTAGGAATAAAATCATCATCCCCAAACTCCATCGTTAGATTATGCATGGTAACAACTATCCTATTCATTCCCTTTTGGTTAACATCAAGAATATCCTCAAAATGTGCATTGAAGAAATATGGGTAGAACCCATTTGCTATATCAAATACCTCTAAAACAAATAAAAATATTCAAAATGTAACATCCCAATTTCAGCAACCCTGATTAAATGTCCAAAAGGAAAAATCAGGGGGAACAAAAACTTTTTCTTGCAATGTGTGTTTACATGTTTCCTTGTGCTCAAGCAACTGTTTGTGTTTTAGTTGTGTACTCCTCATCTCAACACTAGTTTACAAAAACTATTTTACAAAAGAGATGTCTTGGCTCATCTTTCATATTCTCAAATGTTCTAGCATTTCAAAAACCTGAGCCAAGATGACTTTGACACAACCAAATACTTTACTAGTTTCTATTGCCAAAACTATGGAGACATAAATATACTCTCCTTATGTTTTCAAGACAGAACCTTCAACTACCCTTATCTCTAGGTTTTCCAAAAACCTTTATTAAAACCTTTCATTCCAATCTTGGTAGTAATACCAAGATGATCCTTATATTACTTCAAATCAAAACCTCTTTCCAAAATACCCCTCCTTACCTCAAGCTAGGCTTGATGGTAACCCTAGTAGGAGTTAGATAAGTGTTAAGATGAATTGCCTTGATCTGCTGGTTGATGAATTGCCTTGATCTACTGTTGCCTTGTTTGCTTAGGAACTAGAATGAGCTAATTTAGTAGCTCATCCCTCAGGACCCAATCCTTGCTTGTGATCATCAGGCCCCTATCAAGCATTCAAGTCTGGATCTATCCTAAGCCACTCAAGTGACCCTCTCATCCCCAAATCAGCTCAATCCAAGGATAACCCCTCTAGATGGTTTCCAACTCATTGAAGACCCAATCTAAGCATGAATCCTATCCAGTTACTTAACACTTCAACATCATCTCCTTGATCATGAGTTTGGAACTTAGCATCCTCTCAAAATCATCTCAACTTGCACTCTAGTCTAAAACCCTAAATCTGCCAAAATGGCTAAGTTTGGATTTCTTATCTAGATTCAATCTTTGGAGCTCTACCTTTTCCAACCTATATGCATTCTTGAGAATGTACTCGAACCATCTTGTATTACATCATTAGTACTACCAAAGCCCACTCTTTCCCTTGGGTAAACAATTCTTAAGCCAACTCATCCATGATGGTTTTGTTGACATCATGGTAATCTTTTCTGCAAAACTAGACAATAGGCCTACTTTGGCAGAGGCTCACATCTATATGCCACCTCCCCTTAACCAAATATTTGCATATTTATGATCTACTAACCATGGCCTATCAACCCCCACTTCCCTTGTTCCCATTGTAGCTTTGTGCTTCTTAAACCCACATGGTTTAGGAGGCTACCTGATGTATCTTCTATGGCAGCTTTATTTTCAACAAAGTTTGCCATCTTTTCTAGATAACCTCAAATGCAACCAAGCCCAAATCTTGCTTCCATGATCCTCTAAATGACATGTACTATCCATCCATATACCCCTTGTGCCAAGGTGAGCTCTGAGCTCCCTAATCCAACCCCGTTTAGGTGGCATCAAAATAACAAAACCCTAGATTCCCATAAATCTAGTTTCTTTCCTTTTTACCCAAAAACCTTCAAAACCCAGTGTAAAATGATGTATAAATAAATATTACATCCTTTACCGTGGTTAGGATAGTTCCCCAAATAATTTCCATAATTACTTGGAGCCCAAAACTATTTAAATTCTTTTTCTGACAAAACCCTAAAATCTTTGTCTATAAAGGCAACTTTGTTTTTCTCCAAATCACCTTGTCAACTCAAAGCACTTTTGATGCCTACTCATCATATTCCATATTTCCAACTCAAAAATAAATATTTTTGAGATCCTTTATTATTTCTTTTTCCCTTTTTCTTAAATGGCAGAAACAAGAAATAATTCCCCAAAAATACTTTTCCGCCTCAATAAATTCCAATAAAATTCTCCAATTTGTAATATGGTATTCAGAACCATTTCACATCAAAAAAAGCACTGCCCAATGTAAAGATATCAAACAAGATTCCATAATCTATTTCTGTACTTTTTGATTAAATAGATTTAAGTGGACTAATACTCCATAGAAAAATCCCAAATAAATCCTGGAGGCGTACAAGGACCATACCCTCCAACCAGAACCATCTCCCCATCTTGACAAGATCAAAATTTAAAACTTCCCTTCATGATGACTAAAATGGCTAATCTTGCAATCTTCCCAAATCTTAAACCAAAACACACCCAACCCCCATCAAAGCTTGCCAAGTAAGCATCCCAAGCAGCATCACTCCCTTCTAGTCGAAGAACACTGTAGCCCCACTATAGCATGTCCCATATGGTTGTTTGAGAGGGAGACAAAGTCAAGGTTTTGTCTAGCCATTTCTTTTCTCATTACAGCAGCCCCTCCCTCCTCTTTGTCCCCTACCACGACCAGAGACCCCTCTCTCACCCCTCCACCGCCCTCATGGCCCAATGAATGGCTATCCCCCTCTCCACAAGCTCCTCCTACACTATGTCTACCATGGACCCTCCCTTGTTGTTTATAAGGCCACAGGCCAGTACAGAGCCCCTTCCCTGGCTCATTTGCTTCCTCCCACTACCACACACCTCCCCCAGCACCTCCCTCTTCCTCTCCTGCCCTGGCTTGCCCGAGAGAAAGGGAGAGGAGAGCACCTCGGCCATGACAAGAAAATCGAGCCCTGCGCTCCCTTCTCCACTCCTCCCCCTATGCATGTCACCTTATAGCCTCCCCCTACCCTCTCTTACTCTTCCCTGCTGTTTTCTTGGCTCAGGGTCGTGTCCAGCAGCATCTTCGGTGAGACATCGAAGCTCCTATCGGCGCCGCTCACGCGAGCCATCTTCCGCGGCGGAAACCCCTACTTCCGCCCCTTCCCGAGCTCGCCCCGATGAACCGCGTCGCCCTACGCGATCATCGTCCCCCCCTCACCAGGTAACCCTCCCCAACCGCCGCCCGACCCCAATAGGGTTTCCAGCGCCGCCGGGCTATTTCCGTCGAGCACGATGATGGGCAACCGTCCGATCAAACTAGATCCGACGTCCTCGTACCCTCTGTACCCCTTCAGCCCCCCAGCCCCACTGACCAGAGGGCCCCATGGCCGGGATTTGAAATCCCACCCCGCGCGCGACCTCGCCCGAGTGGGCCAAATCTCCACCCCACTGGCCCATTGCTCCCAGATCCGGCCCGCGGGTGCCGTTCTCCTTTTTTCTTTTCTATAGAAATTCTAGATCTGGTACTGCATGCTTGGTTTAAATAGTTTAAAAAATTTAAAGTAGCTTCCCAGTACCAGATCTAAAATTCCCTATGTACCCACATGTCTTCCTAAGCATGCAGTATAAGAATTGAGCCAAAACAGTATTTGTTTTATTCATAATAAATCCTCTATCAATATGGGTACTTTTCACTAATAAATTTCTCCAAGGAGTTTCACTTTTCCAAATGGAACAAAACCAATTGGCACTGAAGGATAATGTCCATACGTTGCATGTACCACTCGACCCACCAAAAATGGATTCTTGTTTGCATCTAGTAAAAATAACAAAATCAGGCCTTTTTCTGCCTTTAGAAAATTCTATAGGTTAAACCAAATGAGCTTTTAACCTAATTCCAACTCCTAGTAAACCTCTATATCAATAATTCAAAACCCAGGAGCCCAAGATTTATTGAGCTTTGATTGAATTATGGTGAATTAAACATTTCTGAGCATGGTTTGTTCACCAATAAATTCACCATTTGAGTTCTGTAAATCCAAAAGGAGTGATTCCAATTTCTACAGAAAGGAAATCTGAATACCTAACATGTGTCCTTGGAATCAAATCAAAATAATCTATAGTTTAAATATGATGAAAAAGACAAATCCTAGCCAGTACTGTCTTTGGGAATTTCTCAAGGGCATTGTGCTAATTGTTTAGAGTTGATTCCAACTCATCGTGAATCATTCCATCAAATACTATCTAATCATCCAAGGAAATAATTTTTGGAACTCTATAACAATTCTGGTGAATTATTTCCTAAAACTAGAGTTTTATTCACTATAAAACCCTTTATAAATCAAGGGTAATTGATAAAATAGTGAAACCAATTTTGTTGGCTTCATTTTATCAATACCTATCTGAGGGTATCATGTTTGCACATTTATCTCATACATAACTTGGCCTTGTTCAAAAAAAACCTCTATCTAGGTAGCTTTGGACTATAAATCTTAAATAGAAAATCCACTAATGCAACCAAAGCATTTCCTTTGTATCCCCAACCATATACTTAATCCTTAATGATCTATCAACTTGTTTTGTCAATTGCTTGCTGTATAAATTGGTGTTTGTATGCAATGTATTGATGTGGTGTTGTTTGTGTGCATGTATGCTCGATAACGGCGATATTTGCGATTGTGTGCCGCCGAGAAGAAGGAAGCCTCGGAGAATTATTGTTGCTATCATTCTTATTATTGGTTTTCGGGTATTCTAAAGAAGTCACTAGACATATCGCTGGTCACAGGCAAGCCACCTTCTTGCTCATACACCTTGTCCTATTATTTTATATATGCCTGTTCTATCTACTCATTTATGCCAAGTTCATTGATTTTACTATAGTATACTTTATATGGGGAATATTTGGCTCCTCCAAATAATTACCTCTTAGTACCATTAAGTACAACCCATCTGTATAATACCTACCTTCCCTTAGTATGGTAGATGGTGTTTAACACCATAACCCCCTTGGAGACCCCATTTGTAACTACCTCGGTGAATTACGCTCCTAGTTACAAGCCTAGATGAGCGGAAATGGTTAAAATAGTACGGTGGGGCCCAAATGCCACTCACAGGTAGACCTTTCGGCCGTCCTAACCATTTCCAAACATCGGGACAAGAACGGGCGGCGTAATCGGCAGGCGAAGGGATCAACTACATACACAAATGAGTATGTATGCAAGCCACCATACAATGGTTCTCAGAGTCGTTCCATCTAAAAAGAAAGGAAATATTGCAACGCCATACGGCAAGATCCAAATATCCTAGATAGATATAATAGTTTAGGATATCTCCTCATACATCAAACATCAGAGTATTAGGCGGAAGCGGAAGACAAAATCCGAGTACGGATAAGAAGCAAATCGGCATAAGATGCCCCATAAATAAGCACATCCCGCCCACAGATCTCACGGATCCCCGTTCCCGGAATCTCTACACCGAATGATCGTTGCCCACATCGTCCGTCTCCTCCACCCAGTATCCATCTTGTGAGTTTACCTGTTCATCTGAATCAAACAATTTATCGTGTGAGACCCTAGGGGTACTCAGCAAGTCTTTATGCCTCTAAAGGGGACACAACCTGGGGTGACGCAATTGCAGGAAAAGATAAACCCTAACAGTTCTATAGATACTCGCTAACCATCCTCCTAACCAGAGATAGACGGATGTCCGTGAATTAATAACAACAGTTATAACGGTAATATTAACAGATCCATCCTCCTCCTCGCTTACCGACGAGGAAGCGGACGAACAACCCCCCCATCCGTTGGCAGTTTTATTAACCATTCCATGAGTGTTGCACTATTTACTAGTCAGTTACTTAGTCAAATTAAAGGCGGTACTTTAGTTATACTTGTCTATGATCGAGAAATTGTGCTCCAAGTCGTCCATAACCGCGGACACGGCTTTCAGAAAGTTTTACCCTGCAGGGGTGCACAAATAGCAACACACACTCGATCAACCTCGGAAAAACCAAACAAAACTCAACGAGGCAGTCACGACAAAGCGATCACAGGATTCAGAAATATTTCAGGGGGCCACCCCATTAAGCTACCCGCGACGAAGTTGGCCGACTCCGAGACGGACTCAAGGTTTGCGCCAATGGCTGTAAACGACTGGGAACCCGAAAATGTGACTGGGCTTGTCGATACCGCGAAAACACTCCGCTTACCTAAACAGTACAGGTGCAGTACCTCGCACAATTTTAAATAAAGCAGTAAAGCATGGCATAAGTACAGGATAGTAAATAAAACCTCAAACTAGTTTGTGGCCCCAAGAAATAAGCATGAATCAAGCTCTGGCTCAGGGGGGTCCATAAGGCCTCCCGGATGTGGATAGCGCGAATATTCAAGGAACAGGAATCAAGTACTCGGGGTCCTACGGGACACAAGTGAGCATGAAAAACCAAATAACAGATATTGCTCACCGGTGCCACTTTCATTAGTTATCCCATTACTACTCAGGTTAAGTTGTTTAGGTACCTCATTATCCATCAGGCACTCATATACCCTACACATGCTGTTCTACGACTCGCATGGCTCAAACAACTCCTGTAGTAATGGCTCATGGGAGGGAGGAACAAGCTTCGGTGGTGTTTAAAAGTAAAGGCTATGCAATACTTGGGATTCAGATTAATGCAATCGCGACTCAATGATGCAAGAATAAGATAGAGGCAATAGGTACTATATGTATGCAAGCATGTGGTAGTGCTTGCCTGGCAGCTCAGTTGAAGCGAGAGACGGATCTGGGTAGTGCTCCTAGGTCTCTTGATATATCCCCTGCTCAGCGTCTATTCGAAGAAGAACCAAACAAACAAGGGCCAACATAAATAAAGTGCACAAGCATATGAATAAAATGCGACAAGCAAACAATCATGCCATGATGAATGATGCACAATTTGCATGGCAATAAAGTATCATGGCATGGTTGAGGTGTGAAATACAAGAATAAACCATTTTATTGAGTTTTAGCCTCATTTTATCCTCATATTAGTTGCTGTACATATTATATTTATATGATGCATGCTGCAAAACAGATAATGGAATGCATAAACAGAAAGGTCTCGTGGAGCTAATCATTTTAGACATATTATTTGTTAAATTTGGAGTTATAAAACAAAAATTATTAATTAATTAAGGAAAAAGGGCATTTTATTGTAATTTAAATCAACTTGAAATTTTAAATGTTCAAATTATATTTTGAAGGCCATATTTGAATTCCTCACATTTTCTGATTTGAAAACATATATTATTTGTATTATTTGGATTTGTATTTTAAAAGTTATTTCAAAACAGAATTAAAATTTGAATTTGAATTAATTTTGAAAAAGTTTGAATTAAAACAGATTACAGAAAATACTTTTGTTACACAGGCAGATACAGACACAGACAATGACAGGTGGGGTCACTGGCTGACTCAGCAGCACAGCGCGCGGAGAAACTTTTCTCACCGCGGCTGGGCTAGACCTAGAGGCCGACAGGTGGGGCCACGGCATCTCCAGGGCCACGCGCGGGCGCGCCAGCGGGGGCGTGCCACGTGGGGGAGCCCGGGAGCGCGGGTTGAGGCCAGAGAAACAGGAGGGCCTAACTGCAAAGCGGTACTACGGCTGACAGGTGGCTCAGGCGGACCGCGGGTTGAGCATCAAAAAGGCGCAGGGGGTATGCGCAAAATGGCGCCCGATGCACTGTTTCTCTTCTCTGAATTTACTGAAGACAGATCGATGCTCGTCTGACGCGGGCGCGGCGCGCGGGATTTGATCCGGGGACCTGGCGTGCGCGCGCGGAGGCGGCAGCCAGTGCGGTGGGTTGGGGGTTGTTGACAGAGAGCAGATCGGTGGCTAGGTGAGGCTCTTCGTGGCGCGGAGGACGTGCAGACAACGCGAGCGGCAGCGCACGCTGGGCGTTCGACGAAACGAACGGCGCAAACGGGAAGCGACGCTGGACAGGGACTTGTCTAGGGTGGTCAGAGGCTCACCGTGGGGCGGTCGGTGGCGTCGGATCGGCTTGGGACGCAGGGGATTGGCGACGACACAGACGGACCGGAGTTAGGGTTTCCGCGTCGGGCTCGGCGTGGTGCAACGGTTCTGGGGCTCCTTCTTCTCGGCTCCGTGTACGTGGCTAATGCAGAGGACCTCCTCGACCTTGCCGACAACCTTCCGCCCGCCTTCGCCTCCTGGACCGACGAGTGATGGTGGAGACTGACGGTGGCCGGCGAGAGAGGGTGGCCGGTGGTGGAGAGGACAGAGAGGAGAGGGCAAGGCCCTGGGGTAGATCTGGGAGAGGCAGGAAGACGTGGAGAAGGAGACAAGGCAGAGAGGGGGAGGGAGATGCCGTGGGGAGGTGGGTAGATGAAAAAGGTGGACTCGGTGCCACCTTTCTCTCCTCCCTCCTTCACGTGCTCGGTTGGGGCAGGGGCAGGGCAGGTGGGGCGAGGTGAGGCCAGGGAGGCAGGGGGAGAGGCTCGGGCTGGGGCCCTCATGGCAGAGAGAGAGCAAGAGAGGGAGAGGGGGATAAGCTCGGGTGTAGCTAGGGTTGGAGCTAGGGTTTGGGGAGAGGGGTGTGGCTCGGGTTGGAGGGCAGGTTCGGGCTGGGGGGGTCCCTAGGGCAGGGAGAGAAGAGAGGGAGAGTAGATGGGGTAGGTCATGGTGGTGGTGGCTCGGGTTGGAGAGAGAGGGGGTATGGTGTTAGATGTAGGTGATTAGGGTGGTAGGGTTTAGGGTTAAAGATGGAAAGAGAGAGGGGGTTTAGGGTTTTAGGCATAAACCACATGACCAAGCATGGATGGGGTGAAAAGGAGAGTGAGGTGGAGAAAAGAGGGAGAGAGAGAGATGTGGTGTGGTTAAAACAAGATCATCTAGATCAAACAAAAGAGGGGAAAGATAGAGGATGATCCACTCCAAAAACCAAAGTAAAACAAAGGAGGGCAAAAAAAAATATGGAGATGGTTGCATGGCCCAGGCATAATACTAATGCTAGGTTTCACCTTGTGAAAACAACATAGATATCCATAGCATTTATACATATGCATTCCAAAAATATGGAATAAGCCAAACTAGAAGAAGTGAAAGGATGCCCCATGTGGAGTAGTTGGAGATGACCATATTTGAATAATAATGGGACATGCTAGTGTGTATGTGCCACTAGATGCTTAATAGTCCCAAAAATATCCCAACATGAGCATAAATCCATAATAATCCATATGGAAGCTAGGACAAAGGGGTCCACTCACAAGGCATGCAAAGGTGGCCATGTGGCTCTCATATATCAATAATGTGAAAACAACATGATGCTAAGATGAGAGCATGTGGAATAGAATTGGATCCATCCCAACCCACATGAGCTAGAGGTAAAACCCAAATAAGGTGCAAAGCTCACATTTAGTTGGATGGTGGAATTATAAGGTGGTGACAAGGTTAAGGTGGTGGAGTTGAAAGAGATATGCCCCCAACTCAACTTGGGAATTAAACAATATATCAAGAACCAAATACAATATCAAGAGGCAAATACAATTTACAATGCATATGAGAGAAGAACCAAAACAAAAAGGGTTTTATATGATGCTCAAATGCAAGGTGGCATGATGACATGAGCATGATATGATTATGATGCAACAATTATATATATAAAGTAGCCCTTATATTACTAGACCAAGTAGCATTACAATTGTTAGACAATTGGGATGCTACAACTCTCCCCTACTAAACAGGAATCTCGCCCCAAGATTCTAGGATGAAGAAGAAGACACGAAGAGGGTAGGATACTTGGCACGAAGCTCATCTTCACGTTCCCAAGTGGCTTCATCAACGGAATGGTGCGACCACTGCACCTTGCAGAACTTGATGGACTTGTTGCAAGTCCTTCTTTCTGCGACTTCAAGGATTTTTATGGGGTGTTCTTGATAAGACAGGTCTTCTTGGAGATTGATAAGCTCATGGTCCACGGTCCTGCCGGGATCCTTGAAGCACTTCTTGAGCTGAGAGATGTGGAAAACATCATGGACCTTGAGTTTTTCCGGGAGCTCAAGAGCATAAGCAACTTCTCCTCTTCTTCCACGAATTTTGAATGGACCGATGTATCTAGGAGCCAGCTTTCCTTTGATACCAAAGCGGTGCGTGCCTTTCATGGGAGTGACACGAAGGTAAACGAGATCACCAGGGACATACTCCATGTCCGTGTGCTTTCTGTCATAATTGCTCTTCTGGCGACTTTGAGCAATCCTCAGATTTTCAAGAATGATGTGCACTTTCTCCTCCGCTTGAGTCACAATGTCAGGGCCAAACAATGTTCTTTCTCCTGCACCCGACCAACCCATCGGAGTTCTGCATTTGCGACCATAGAGAGCCTCAAATGGTGCCATCTTCAGACTTTTCTGGAAGCTGTTGTTGTAAGAGAATTCAGCATAAGGAAGACATTCTTCCCACTTCATGCCAAAAGAGATGACGCAAGCACGGAGCATATCCTCCAGAATCTGATTGATCCTTTCAACTTGTCCTTGCGACTGAGGGTGGTAAGCTGTGCTGAAGTTCAACTTTGTTCCCAAAGCATTTTGGAAATTTTCCCAGAACTTGGAAGTGAAGATGCTTCCACGGTCTGAACTGATCTCAAGCGGAACCCCATACAGAGAGACAATTCTGTTGATATAGAGCTCAGCCAACTGAATTGCAGAAATGGTTTCCTTGACGGGGAAGAAGTGACCCACTTTAGAAAGCCTGTCAATGACAACAAAGATTGCATTGTTGCCCTTCTGCGAACTTGGAAAAACAGTGATGAAGTCCATCTCTACTTTCTCCCATTTCCATTCCGGGGGTTTCAATGGTTGTAGAAGACCGGAAGGTTTCTGATGGACGGCTTTCACTCTGCGGCAGACATCACACTCCGAGACATACTTGGCACAATATCGTTTCAAACCCGGCCACCAATATTGTGTTTTCAAGTCCATGTACATCTTTGTGCTGCCAGGGTGGATAGAAAGAACAGAATCATGCGCCTCCTTGAGAACTTGCTCTCTCAAACCCGGGTAGTTCGGAACAAACATCCGGTGTTCAAAGAAAAGCGTGCCTTGATCATCGACATGGAAGGACTCGTACTTCGGAAGCTGAAGTTTGGAGATGATCTTTTTGGTGTACGGATCACCAAGCTGAGAAGAGAGAACCTTTTCTTCCAAGAGAGGGGTTGCTAGAAGGTTCAGAAGATACCCTTGTTCCACAATTTCAAGGTTGAGCTGACGGAATTCCTCGCACAAGAGAGGCTGTTGTTCTTCCATCATGAGGTTGTTGACATAAGCTTTGCGGCTGAGAGCATCTGCCATGACATTAGCTTTGCCCGGAGTGTAATTGATGGTCAAATCGAAGTCATTGATTGCTTCAATCCATCTCCTCTGCCGAAGGTTGAGATCAGGCTGAGTGAAGATATACTTCATACTCTTGTGATCAGAAAAGATTTCACAACAGTTGCCAAGCAAGTAGTGACTCCATACTTTCAAAGCAAAGACAACTGCTGCGAGCTCGAGGTCATGTGTAGGATAGTTGATCTCATGTGTCTTCAACTGTCGAGAGGCATAAGCAACAACTTGTTTTTCTTGCATGAGGACCGCACCCAATCCGTGCAAAGAGGCGTCACAGAATATCTGGAAAGGCTTGGATGTATCTGGAGGAACCAAGACTGGTGTGGAAGTGAGCTTCTCTTTGAGTGTCTCAAAGCTTGCTTGACATGCCGGAGTCCAAAGGTATTTCTTGCCTTTCTTGAGGAGATCGGTAAGAGGCTTCGCTATCTTTGAAAAGTTCTGAACGAAGCAACGGCAATAACTAGCCAAACCAAGGAAACTCCGCACTTCTTTGACATTGACAGGAGGAAGCCATTCAACAATTGTCCTTACAGTTTCCGGGTTGACTGCAATGCCCTTGGCAGAGATGACGTGACCAAGATAGGTTACTTGAGGCAGCCAAAACTCACACTTGGAGAACTTTGCATACAGGCGGTTCTCACGAAGCTTGTTTAGGACACACCGAAGGTGTTCTTCATGATATTCTTTCGACTTGGAATAGACTAGGATGTCATCCAGGTAGACCACAACGAACTTATCAAGATACTCCATGAAAACCGAGTTCATGAGCCTCGAGAAGGTGGCAGGTGCGTTGGTGAGACCGAAAGACATGACCGTGTACTCATACAGGCCATAGCGGGTGGTGAAAGCTGTTTTAGGAACATCTTCCTTGCGAATCTTGATTTGGTGATAACCACTTCTCAAGTCAAGCTTAGAGAATACCACAGCTCCAGCTAGCTGATTGAAGAGATCATTAATCCGCGGAAGGGGATATTTATTCTTGATGGTTTTAGCATTGAGAGCCCGATAGTCAACACAAAGTCTATCAGTCTTGTCTCGCTTCTTCACAAAGATTGTTGGGCTACCCCAAGAAGAAGTACTGTGTTGAATGAAGCCCAACTTCTCTTGTTCATCAAGCTGACGTTTGAGTTCAGCCAACTCAGCAGGACCCATTTTATAAGGCCGCTTGGAGATAGGAGCGGTACCAGGTTCAAGCTCAATTACAAACTCAACCTCACGATCCGGAGGCATACCTGGCAACTCTTCAGGAAAGACATCTGGGAACTCACAGACCACCGGAACACTCTGAATAGCTTCCATAGCATCATCATTCAGAGCCGCCAAAGAGAAAAGCTGGATAGCAGGAGTCAGACTTGGAGAATAGACTATATGGCCTTCAGAAATCTTCAGAGAAACTGAGCGTTCAGCAAAATCAATCACAGCTGCATTTGCTGTCAACCAATCCATGCCCAAGATGACATCAATGTCAGAATTGCCCAGAATGATTAAGGAAGCCGAGAACAAAGAGCCACCAATCTCAATTTGATTGCCATGGCTGATTTTAGAAGCTGCCATTGTTGCTCCAGGAGAAAGGACCATTAACCGCTTAAGGAGAGGATCCATAGCTAACCCATTCTCATCTGCAAACTTGTGAGAAACAAAAGAATGCGATGCACCAGAATCAAACAAAACTCGTGCAGGGACTGAATTAACGGATAGCATACCCATCACAACTCCAGGTTCATGCTCAGCTTGAGCGGCGTTGACACAGTTGGCACGAGCAACAGTAGACCCGGGCTTGGTGTTGATGTTGAGAGCCCGAGGTGGTGGTGCACGAACCATAGGAGAGCTTGCCGCAGGTCTTGGAGGTGGTGGAGGAAGAGCTTTGTTTTTCAACGGACAGTTCCAGTACTGATGCCCAGTGTCTCCACAAGTGTAACAAGCACCAGGTGGACGTGGAGCAATGTAGCCAGGGACTCCGCCAGGCGCTCCAGGGTAGTGGTGGTTGTAGCCCCTGGGAGCAGCAGTGAGGAAGTTTGGTGGCCTTGCCGCGAAGCTTGAAGGTCTTGGTGGAGCCGGGAGCGACGGTGGGGTGTTAGGAACCCAGACACGACGCTTAGAAGGAGCTGACATAGCTGAAGATCTTGCTGCATCACGGTTGTGTTTCTTTGACTCCTCAAACACTTGCCTACTTGCCTCTTCCTGCAGAGCTGTATGCTGAAGTTCCAAAAAAGACGCCGGCCTTGCATGTGTGATTGCATATTTGATCGATGCATTGAGCCCTTGCCTGAACCTCTTTTGCTTCTTCTTGTCATCAGAGATCTCATCGCCACCATAACGAGAAAGGTTCATGAAGTTCCTGATGTAGGTATTGACATTGTCATTGCCCTGCTTGAGGTTGAGAAACACTTCCTTCATTCTCTCCATGACAATTTCTGACAGATACTGCTCTTTGAAATCTCCAGTGAACTGTCCCCAAGTAGGCTGAAAACCAGTGCAGTTTGCCTTCAGGTAATTCTCCCACCATAGAGCTGCATCTCCCTTCAGAAGGTGAGTGGCACACTTTACCCATTCTTGCTCAGGAACATCAGCAGTTGCCAGTAACCTTGACATCTCACGCAACCAATCATCAACATCAAGTGGTTGATCAGAAACATCAAATTGGCGTGGGTTGAACTTCAGAAAGCTTTTGATGTCTCCTCGCTTGGGAGGTGGAGGTAGCGGAACAAACTCATTCCTCCTGACACTTTCCTTGAAACGCTGCTGGTTCTGCTGCATTGCTGCCAAGGCATTGGCGATGCTTGACAACGCTACCCCAGTTCAGGTTGTATGTCCTCCTCAGAACGGCGTGGTGGTGCCATCCTGTGATTGATATAAAACACAAGTCAGTACTATGATGGAGAATAATAATAATCCAAAATAGTACCAAAATGGAATTAATCAAGATTAAAGGATACAATTTACTAAGATGATATTAAAATATCAACGAAGTTCAAAGCACCTAGAAGATATTAAGCATATCGCACACGACTGAAAGGAGTGTGGTACACAGATATATCAAAGAAAAAATTTCCGCAAATTTCGGCATTAAAATACCACTAGATGCGCAAAATCACTTAACGAATCAAGATTAGTGACTCTACCAATTCAATATACAAGAGCGAATGATAAGAGTAGTGGTATGGTCGCGACTCCATCCCGCACTCAAATCATTACTCCGCACATGAATAAGTAAAACACGTATCCCAACACCTTCTTCTCACGATGAACCTAAAGATTAGCGACTACGGAAACGAACACCCCAACCAAGATAACGTCGGATAACAAAGAGTAAGACAGATCACGGCGGTATACAACGAATCAGATAGATCACGTCGGTTTGCAAAATCCTGTCGGTATGGAATGTACCAACAGTTGATAACCAAAAGGCCGATAAAGATAACATGTTGGATGCAACAGATAGACAAGGAGTTACACACACACACACACACACACACTTCCTATGATACTACGGAAACCCAGAACACGTGAATCCTAGTTTGAATTTTAGGAAGAGGATTGAAAACGTTACACTCCCTTACCAGAAAAGGGTGGGTGGGTGGGTAAGAAGAAAAGTGGAAGCAGTCCTACTCTCGCGTTTTGTTTTTCCCTAGTATACATAACTACCAAAAATATTTTCTAGACTGACAATGACCATTTGGCTGAGACCCTGAAGGGCGGGATGGCTCTGATACCAATTGTAACTACCTCGGTGAATTACGCTCCTAGTTACAAGCCTGGATGAGCGGAAATGGTTAAAATAGTACGGTGGGGCCCAAATGCCACTCACAGGTAGACCTTTCGGCCGTCCTAACCATTTCCAAACATCGGGACAAGAACGGGCGGCGTAATCGACAGGCGAAGGGATCAACTACATACACAAATGAGTATGTATGCAAGCCACCATACAATGGTTCTCAGAGTCATTCCATCTAAAAAGAAAGGAAATATTGCAACGCCATACGGCAAGATCCAAATATCCTAGATAGATATAATAGTTTAGGATATCTCCTCATACATCAAACATCAGAGTATTAGGCGGAAGCGGAAGACAAAATACGAGTACGGATAAGAAGCAAATCGGCATAAGATGCCCCATAAATAAGCACATCCCGCCCACAGATCTCACGGATCCCCGTTCCCGGAATCTCTACACCGAATGATCGTTGCCCACATCGTCCGTCTCCTCCACCCAGTATCCATCTTGCGAGTTTACCTGTTCATCTGAATCAAACAATTTATCGTGTGAGACCCTAGGGGTACTCAGCAAGTCTTTATGCCTCTAAAGGGGACACAACCTGGGGTGACGCAATTGCAGCAAAAGATAAACCCTAACAGTTTTATAGATACTCGCTAACCATCCGCCTAACCAGAGATAGACGGATGTCCGTGAATTAATAACAATAGTTATAACGGTAATATTAACAGATCCATCCTCCTCCTCGCTTACCGACGAGGAAGCGGACGAACAACCCTCCCCCCCATCCGTTGGCAGTTTTATTAACCATTCCATGAGTGTTGCACTATTTACTAGTCAGTTACTTAGTCAAATTAAAGGCGGTACTTTAGTTATACTTGTCTATGATCGAGAAACTGTGCTCCAAGTCGTCCATAACCGCGGACACGGCTTTCAAAAAGTTTTACCCTGCAGGGGTGCACAAATAGCAACACACACTCGATCAACCTCGGAAAAACCAAACAAAACTCAACGAGGCAGTCACGACAAAGCGATCACAGGATTCAGAAATATTTCAGGGGGCCACCCCATTAAGCTACCCGCGACGAAGTTGGCCGACTCCGAGACGGACTCAAGGTTTGCGCCAATGGCTGTAAACGACTGGGAACCCGAAAATGTGACTGGGCTTGTCGATACCGCGAAAACACTCCGCTTACCTAAACAGTACAGGTGCAGTACCTCGCACAATTTTAAATAAAGCAGTAAAGCATGGCATAAGTACAGGATAGTAAATAAAACCTCAAACTAGTTTGTGGCCCCAAGAAATAAGAATGAATCAAGCTCTGGCTCAGGGGGGGTCCATAAGGCCTCCCGGATGTGGATAGCGCGAATATTCAAGGAACAGGAATCAAGTACTCGGGGTCCTACGGGACACAAGTGAGCATAAAAAAACAAATAACAGATATTGCTCACCGGTGCCACTTTCATTAGTTATCCCATTACTACTCAGGTTAAGTTGTTTAGGTACCTCATTATCCATCAGACACTCATATACCCTACACATGCTGTTCTACGACTCGCATGGCTCAAACAACTCCTGTAGTAATGGCTCATGGGAGGGAGGAACAAGCTTCGGTGGGGTTTAAAAGTAAAGGCTATGCAGTACTTGGGATTCAGATTAATGCAATCGCGACTCAATGATGCAAGAATAAGATAGAGGCAATAGGTACTATATGTATGCAACCATGTGGTAGTGCTTGCCTGGCAGCTCAGTTGAAGCGAGAGACGGATCTGGGTAGTGCTCCTGGGTCTCTTGATATATCCCCTGCTCAGCGTCTATTCGAAGAAGAACCAAACAAACAAGGGCCAACATAAATAAAGTGCACAAGCATATGAATAAAATGCGACAAGCAAACAATCATGCCATGATAAATGATGCACAATTTGCATGGCAATAAAGTATCATGGCATGGTTGAGGTGTGAAATACAAGAATAAACCATTTTATTGAGTTTTAGCCTCATTTTATCCTCATATTAGTTGCTGTACACATTATATTTATATGATGCATGCTGCAAAACAGATAATGGAATGCATAAACAGAAAGGTCTCGTCGAGCTAATCATTTTAGACATATTATTTGTTAAATTTGGAGTTATAAAACAAAAGTTATTAATTAATTAAGGAAAAAGGGCATTTTATTGTAATTTAAATCAACTTGAAATTTTAAATGTTCAAATTATATTTTGAAGGCCATATTTGAATTCCTCACATTTTCTGATTTGAAAACATATATTATTTGGATTTGTATTTTAAAAGTTATTTCAAAACAGAATTAAAATTTGAATTTGAATTAATTTTGAAAAAGTTTGAAATAAAACAGATTACAGAAAATACTTTTGTTACACAGGCAGATACAGACACAGACAATGACAGGTGGGGTCACTGGCTGACTCAGCAGCACAGCGCGCGGAGAAACTTTTCTCACCGCGGCTGGGCTAGACCTAGAGGCCGACAGGTGGGGCCACGGCATCTCCAGGGCCACGCGCGGGCGCGCCAGCGGGGGCGTGCCACGTGGGGGAGCCCGGGAGCGCGGGTTGAGGCCAGAGAAACAGGAGGGCCTAACTGCAAAGCGGTACTACGGCTGACAGGTGGCTCAGGCGGACCGCGGGTTGAGCATCAAAAAGGCGCAGGGGGTATGCGCAAAATGGCGCCCGATGCACTGTTTCTCTTCTCTGAATTTACTGAAGACAGATCGATGCTCGTCTGACGCGGGCGCGGCGCGCGGGATTTGATCCGGGGACCTAGCGTGCGCGCGCGGAGGCGGCAGCCAGTGCGGTGGGGTGGGGGTTGTTGACAGAGAGCAGATCGGTGGCTAGGTGAGGCTCTTCGTGGCGCGGAGGACGTGCAGACAACGCGAGCGGCAGCGCACGCTGGGCGTTCGACGAAACGAACGGCGCAAACGGGGAGCGACGCTGGACAGGGACTTGTCTAGGGTGGTCAGAGGCTCACCGTGGGGCGGTCGGTGGCGTCGGATCGGCTTGGGACGCAGGGGATTGGCAACGACACAGACGGACCGGAGTTAGGGTTTCCGCGTCGGGCTCGGCGTGGTGCAACGGTTCTGGGGCTCCTTCTTCTCGGCTCCGTGTACGTGGCTAATGCAGAGGACCTCCTCGACCTTGCCGACAACCTTCCGCCCGCCTTCGCCTCCTGGACCGACGAGTGATGGTGGAGACCGACGGTGGCCGGCGAGAGAGGGTGGCCGGTGGTGGAGAGGACAGAGAGGAGAGGGCAAGGCCCTGGGGTAGATCTGGGAGAGGCAGGAAGACGTGGAGAAGGAGACAAGGTAGAGAGGGAGAGGGAGATGCCGTGGGGAGGTGGGTAGATGAAAAAGGTGGACTCGGTGCCACCTTTCTCTCCTCCCTCCTTCACGTGCTCGGTCGGGGCAGGGGCAGGGCAGGTGGGGCGAGGTGAGGCCAGGGAGGCAGGGGGAGAGGCTCGGGCTGGGGCCCTCATGGCAGAGAGAGCAAGAGAGGGAGAGGGGGATAGGCTCGGGTGTAGCTAGGGTTGGAGCTAGGGTTTGGGGAGAGGGGTGTGGCTCGGGTTGGAGGGCAGGTTCGGGCTGGGGGGGGTCCCTAGGGCAGGGAGAGAAGAGAGGGAGAGTAGATGGGGTAGGTCATGGTGGTGGTGGCTCGGGTTGGAGAGAGAGGGGGTATGGTGTTAGATGTAGGTGATTAGGGTGGTAGGGTTTAGGGTTAAAGATGGAAAGAGAGAGGGGGTTTAGGGTTTTAGGCATAAACCACATGACCAAGCATGGATGGGGTGAAAAGGAGAGTGAGGTGGAGAAAAGAGGGAGAGAGAGATGTGGTGTGGTTAAAACAAGATCATCTAGATCAAACAAAAGAGGGGAAAGATAGAGGACGATCCACTCCAAAAACCAAAGTAAAACAAAGGAGGGCAAAAAAAATATGGATATGGTTGCATGGCCCAGGCATAATACTAATGCTAGGTTTCACCTTGTGAAAACAACATAGATATCCATAGCATTTATACATATGCATTCCAAAAATATGGAATAAGCCAAACTAGAAGAAGTGAAAGGATGCCCCATGTGGAGTAGTTGGAGATGACCATATTTGAATAATAATGGGACATGCTAGTGTGTATGTGCCACTAGATGCTTAATAGTCCCAAAAATATCCCAACATGAGCATAAATCCATAATAATCCATATGGAAGCTAGGACAAAGGGGTCCACTCACAAGGCATGCAAAGGTGGCCATGTGGCTCTCATATATCAATAATGTGAAAACAACATGATGCTAAGATGAGAGCATGTGGAATAGAATTGGATTCATCCCAACCCACATGAGCTAGAGGTAAAACCCAAATAAGGTGCAAAGCTCACATTTAGTTGGATGGTGGAATTATAAGGTGGTGACAAGGTTAAGGTGGTGGAGTTGAAAGAGATATGCCCCCAACTCAACTTGGGCATTAAACAATATATCAAGAACCAAATACAATATCAAGAGGCAAATACAATTTACAATGCATATGAGAGAAGAACCAAAACAAAAAGGGTTTTATATGATGCTCAAATGCAAGGTGGCAAGATGACATGAGCATGATATGATTATGATGCAACAATTATATATATAAAGTAGCCCTTATATTACTAGACCAAGTAGCATTACAATTGTTAGACAATTGGGATGCTACACCATTTTAGCGCGAAACAAAAGTGTAGGATGGGAAGACCCCGGAAAAAGGTTTACAAAATTGTTTTATGAGAAAACCTTGGTGAGGCTTGGCCTACCAAGTGATGTTAAAAATGAGAAAGGTTTTGGTTTACAAAACGGTCGGACGAAAGATGGAGGAAAAATGTTTACGAAAACATGCTCGGCTGTACAGTTCCTAATGCTTGAGCAATTAACCCGTGCAACCATATTACTCTGGAATGGGACGGGGCTGGGCTAGAAGTTTGTCTAATCCGGTATAAGTGTCTCAAACTACTACGGGGAAGAAAAAATTCCCGGAGGCTGGGCTTTCCCCTGTAAAGGCCCATGTGAAACATTGGTCTGGGGAAGGTAAATACCGTCTAAATGGCGGCCAGACGATACTATGAGCCCCTCATTGAAAGAGCACACCCTGCGGGGTGCAAAATGCGCTCCAGTTGGCTTGTGACTATATAGGGCGTCCCAGTTTTGAGGGGATTAACCTCATGGGGTAGGCACTTGTATCGGAGAGGGTATTCGGAAGGTCTTGACCAGTTATTCGACCCACGATCGGTGTAGATCAGGGACGGGTAATCGGATGGTGTGGGTACAGTGTACAACCTCTGCAGAGTGTAAATCTATTCGAATAGCCGAGTCCTCGGTCATGGACGGTTGTGATGGCTGCTGTACGGGGGTGATGGTTTTGATTTCAAAAAGGACTTCGAAAAAGCAATGGCTTGGAAATGTTTTGACCATGGGATGCTCGGAAAAAGGAGGAAGGAGTTTGGTCATGAGATGACCGGAAGGAAAAACAAACGAGTGACCCAATCCTATCTAAATAAACATGATGATCACTCTTGGGTATCAAATTCTCTAACCCATGATTAGGCAATTCAGCTAAAACTTTCATCCAGTTGTTAGGACATAAACTTCCTATGCGCGTTAAAACGACACGGCACAACCTACAACAAAGGAAAAAAACAGAAAAATATGAAAACAACATTAAATTAAAATAAAACAAAAATTAATATATATAAAAGTAAACATATAAATTGACATAAAAAATATGAAACTTACAACTGATTCATCAAAATCATCATCAACCATTTTCACAAAAACCTTATAAAGACTACGTGGAGCTCTTTCATATATACAGGGTGGCTCATGACATACATTGCATGGTCTCCTTGCGTTGCTCATGTTTTCTAGGCTAAAAAAATATCAATAGGAAAAGCAAGTGAAAAATACTTACATAATTACCAGAACATTGAATAAAACCAAAAACAAAAACAAATAGATACATCGGGAGAAATAAACTCGCAGCCTTTGTCTTCTTCCTTTTGGTACAAACTAAAAGAACACTATATGGTAATCACCAAATCCAACCTGAACCCTACAACTTATATACTCCTCTATGAAACACTAAAAATAGAAAACACAAAACTAAAAGACAAACCGGCACCATCGGAACAAAGACAAAAAATACGTGGATGAAAAACAACCGCAACAAGAACCACAAATTATTCTTGCATTTTAGTCAAAACAACCACAACCACACATCTACTTTAACACTCGCTATAAATAGGCAACAATTATTTTCATATAAAAAATATAAACTATAAATAGAAAACAGCAGAATCGTTGACAACTAAACAAAACAATAGTGTTTCAACCACTGAACATTACAACAACCAACTAAACAAAACCAAAAAAAAGCAAAACACGCACGCGACAAACCCAGCGTGCCCCACAAACCAGCGCAGCCCAATAGAAAAGCCCATGACCACAACCATTCACGGCACAAGGCAATTGCAACTAGGCCACCACCACCCCTGTACAACGAGGCAACAGGCAAGAAAACAGACCGACGCCGGTACATCGAGGCAACATGCAAAACGACGGGAAAAATAGAACGTCGCACGAATCCTGGAACAAACATATCGGACGACGCATAATCTAGATGTGATGTAGCTTTCGTCACAGCTAGATGTCGCTTGGCAATTCCGATTATCTTTTGTTGTTGTGGAACACTGCAGAACCGACACCAATTTACTGCTCCCTTCGTCCCTCATTTTTTTGTGTCGGTGTCTCCTTCTTTTGGCACTGCATCTTAAATTGATTTTGCTTCACAGTTAAGCATCAAGATTGATTTCATGATCTGGTCTGACGGAGCATAACACATTCTATGCCGCGTATTAATCTATGGCTTAAGCCTGGTGGCGACCCAGCCTCCTCACGCACCTCATGTTCTGAGCGTTGTCAACCGCTGGTTACTTGATGAAAAGTCATCTCGATCGTCCAATAAGATTTGCGACATGTGACTTTTGTTACCGCGACTGGAGACTATCCTGTGATTAAACAAGGTCCACCCGCCAATCTGGCCCACAAGACAACGACCAGGTAATAGCAAATACAGTGAAAAAACAACCACTACAGCACCCATCTCCACGACCACACGACCCATGACAAACCCTCACCGCGGCGCTGCCCTAGCAAATCTTCTCTGCCCTCTCCCCACCTCGAACCGGTGATGGTGTGCCTCCTCATCCCATACGGCCCAGCGCTCCAGCCCACTTTCCCCTTTCAGTCGTGCCCGCCTAGCGCTCCAGGTCAGACTGGCCCCAACCTTGCCGCCTCCGAAGGGGAGATAGTTGATGGACTGATACGTTGAAAACGTATCTATAATTTTTTATGTTCCATGCTTGTTTAGTATCTACTTTGCTTTGCATTTTCTACACTTTGAGGTATTTTTATATGTTTTTTGGTACTAACCTATTAACAAGATGCCACAGTGCCAGTTGTCTGTTTTCTTCTGTTTTTGGTTCCAGAAAAGACAAAAAAATCAATATTCTCGGAATTGGACGGGACAAAAGAAAAAGTCAATATTTTACTGTGGGGAACACAAAGCTAGAATACGAGACGGAGGGGAGCCATCAGGGGGCCACACCACCTGGCCCGCGCCTAGGGGGGTGCGGCCGCCCTGGCTGCCCCCCTGCCCCGCCTCTTCGCCTATAAAGATCCCCCGATACCAAAACCCTAAGGACCCAATCAATATTCCACGAAACAGTCCGTAGCCGCCGCCACCATCGTCCCCAGATCGGGGGGATCTAAAGCTCTTCCCGGCACCCTGTCGGAGGGGAGATCATGGAACAAGTGGATTGTTTATCTTACACACTTTTCTTAAAGCAGTTATCCGTTGCTTGCAACTTAATACTAGAGGGGTTCGGATGATAACCTAAAGGTTGATTACTAGTCATAGATGCGGTTGGATGGCGGTCTATGTATCTTATTGTATTGCCCAATCGAATCTCATAGAATCATGAATGTCTAGTATTGCATTGTCATGCCTTGCTCAGTCCTGTCAATTGCCCTGCTATAATTTGTTTACCCAGCATGCCATGTTTGTTTATCTTAAGGAGAGCACCTCTAGTGAACTATGGACCCCGGTCCAATCTTTACCATTGATACATCTTCCACTGTTATTATTTACTTTCTGCAAATCACTATTACCTTCCACACCATACAGTTAATCCTTTGTTTTCAGCAAACCGGTGAGATTGACAACCTCACTGTTTGTTGGGGCAAAGTCTTGAGTTTGTGTTGTGTTGGTTTCCAAGTTGCTAGCAACACCTTTGAGTCGTTTCCTTCCTCCTACTGGTTCGATAACCTTGTTTTCTTACTGAGGGAAGAACTTGTTGCTGTACTCATCATACCTTCCTCTTGGGGTCTCCCAACGAAGATCTACAGTGATCTGAGCCGCATCAACCTTTTTCTGGCGCCGTTGCCGGGGAGGCTAAGGACATCTTCACAAGGGGAGTCCTTCACAACCTTTCTCTTTAATTTGTTTTTGTTTTGCTTGGTTTTGTTTGACTCTTTTTATCAAATTCTCCAAAAAAAATAGTTTAGTTTGGTTTGCTTTCTCTTATCAAAAACACAAAAAAATAGTTCCTGCTCTAGTTGTTGCTGCTGTTGGCTTGCTCCACTTTTGGCAAAATGAACTCTGCTGAGAACACCAAGTTGTGTGACTTCACTAGAACAAACAACAATGATTTCCTCAGTACACCTATTGCTTCACCTGCTCCTGATGCTATCTTTTATGAAATTAAACCTGATTTGTTGAATTTGTGATGAGAGAGAAATTTTCTGGTGCTAGTTCTGATGATGCTGCTGCCCACCTCAATAACTTTGTTAAACTTTGTGAGATGCAAAAATATAAGGATGTAGATGGAGATATTATTAAGCTCAAGTTGTTTCCTTTCTCCTTGAGAGGAAAAGCTAAAGAATGGTTGCTATCCTTGCCTAGAAATAGTATTGATTCTTGGATTAAGTGCAAATATGCTTTTATTGGAAAATACTATCCTCCTGCTAAGATTTTTATCTATGAGAATTGAAATAATGAAATTTAAACAACTTGATAATGGACATGTTTCTCAATCTTGGGAAAGAATGAAATCTTTAGTTAAGAATTGTCCCACTCATGGACTCACTGCTTAGATGATTATCCAGACTTTTTATGCAGGTTTAAACTTTTGTTCAAGAAACCTGTTGGATTCAGCTGCCAGAGGTACCTTCATGACCATTACTTTGGGTGCTGCAACAAAGCTCCTTGATAATATGATGGTTAATTATTCTGAATGGCACACTAAGAGAGCTCCACATGGTAAGAAGGTAAATTCTGTTGAAGAAACCTCCTCTTTGAGTGGTAAGATTGATATTATCATGGCTATGCTTGTTAATGGAAAAGCTCCTATAGATCCTAATAATGTTCCCTTAGCCTCTTTGGTTGCTCAAGAAGAGCAAGTTGATGTAAACTTCATTAGAAACAACAATTTCAACAACAATGCCTATAGGGATAATTTGGTAGTAACAACAATTATAGGCCTTATCCTCCTAATAATGGCAATACCTATGGAAACTCCTACAACAATACTAGAAGTGCTCCTTCTGAACTTGAAGTCATGCTCAAAGACTTTATTAGTAAACAAACCACTTTCAACAAGACTTTGGAGGAAAAGCTTTTGAATGTTAGAAAAATATTTCCTATTTGTCTGGAGCAAAGTCCTCTTTGATTAATAAAATGGCTTCTAAACCTGAAACTTTGGAAAGTACCTTTGCTGCTACTCATTCCATACAAGTTACTATTGATGAGAATGTTATACTGTTAGCCCAACTACATGCTAAATGGGAAAGAGAAGCTAAAATTGCTAGAAACAATAGTGTGTGCACTATTACCACCACCAATATGGATGCCACTAAACCACAAGAAGTCCCTATTCCTCCTACCACAATACCTAAACTCAATGAGTCTACTACCAGTGATGATAAGTTTGATTTTGATCTTGATGGTTGCAATATTTCTGAAGTGATTATGTTCCTACAAAAACTTGCTAGAAGCCCCGATGCTAGTGATATTAGCGTGGCTTTCACCAAACACATTACAGATTCTCTTATTAAAATTAAGGAAGAAAAGTTGAAACACAAAGCCTCTATTCCTAGGAAAGTAGAAGATAGTTGGGAACCCATCATTAATATGCAAGTGAATGACTTTGATCTCAAAGCTTCATGTGACCTTGGTTCTAGTGTCACTATTATGCCTAGAAAGATTTATGAAATGCTTGATTTGCCACCTTTGGAAGATTACTATTTGGATGTCCCACTTAATGATAATGCTAAAAAGAAACTCATGGGGAGTGTTAATGATGTTCTTATTATAGTTAACAATGCTTATGTCCCCGTTGATTTCTATGTTTTGCATGTTGAATACAATGCGTCTTGTCCTATTACTTTGGGAAGACCTATTCTTAGAACTGTTGGTGCCTTTATTGATATGAAAGAAGGCACCATTAAATATCAATTTCCATTCAATAAAGGTATTGAACACTTCCCTATGAGGAGAGAGAAGTTGCTTTTTGCTCCTCCTTTGAAAGCAAGGTTTGATGTTAATGCTTCTTCATATAAAAATACTTGATTCTTGCTTCTTGTGCGTAACTTAAAGGCATTAAAGAAAAGTACTTATTGGAAGATAACCCAAAAGTTTTCTTGAGTCTTGAAAGTTATTACCTCTGTAATAAACTCTTCTTATCCTTTTTATTTGCTTTTTGTGCCAAAAATAACCTCTAATGAGAGGGAAGTAAGATTTGGGGATTTGCTGTCTCGACACAGATTTTTGTTCTCCGCCGTAGAAATTCGTGTAAAATCTCTGTAAGTCGGATTGAGCTGTAATTTCCTGAATAAATCCCCCAGTATGTTAGCTAACTTTAGTTAGTTCAACACTTTTTGATTTGAGCAACAGAAGGTCTTCGAAAAAATTGGTTTCTACCTGCTGGTCTGTTTTAACAGATTTCTACCATTATTTGCATTTGCTTCTTATTGATTCCATTTTGGGTTCTTTTTGGGAAATTGAGATTTTTTAGGGAATTGCTATAGTAGATTGTGTCTTTAGTGAAAGATTTTTTGTTTTGAAACTAAACCCAAAGGGTCTATTATCTTTTGAATGCACTAATGTTGCTAATGAAGATTGTGTGAAGTTTTGTATGAAGGAAATTTTTCAGGTGTAGAGAAAGAATGATGTAATAAGATGAAGAATGGAAAAAATCTCAAGCTTGGGGATGCCACCCGTGTCACCCCAAGAAATATTCAAGAGGTACAAGCATTAAAGCTTGGGTATGCGCAAGGCATCCCCTTCTTCATCAATAAAAATCTCAGGTCTTTCTAGAAACTTCGTTTTTATTGTTTCATGCACAAGTTGTGTTATTCATGGAGCTTCTTAGTTTTTTGTTTTTGGTTTTTGTTTGCTTAGTTTGCTTAAATAAATTAGTTTGGACCCCCGTTATCGCTGTGTTGTTTCAAATAAGTTGATTGGTGTTGGAGAGGAGTAGAAAGTTCTTGCTTGAATACTGCAAGAGGAGTTTTCTTTGACTGTGACTTAGACTTTATCATGTCATGCTAGGTGTTGTTTAGACCTTATGCTTAGTGATTATTGCTATAGAATGACTTGTTCCAAATAATTGGGATTGCTTAATGTGCCTTGAGGGAATCATGCGTTGTTTTAGCATACAAAAGCATAGTATTGTGGTATTCTCCTTTGATGCATTGTTTGGGTTGACTTGGGACATGCTCACACCATTTAATGACTATGACAAGTCAACATAGCCTCTATGATCATTTAGTCCTTGACTTGTAGTACCACTTTATACTTTGATTAGTAATGTTTTGTCGCTCTGCATGATTATGGCCATTATTGCTCTCTTAGTTGGTCGCTCCCAGTCTTTTGCTAGCCTCCACTTGTATGTGTAAGCTCTACTCATTCATCCAACTCCCAAGAAACCAAGTTATTCCAAAGTGTCCACTATAAATTCTGGTTACACCATTCCAAGTATATTCTTGTTTTCATCTACCTTCCAATTAAAAAGTCTCTTTGTTATGTGAAAACTTAGTGATTAAAGCTCTCACAAACTTGATGGCACACTTTATTTTTCTTGCCCCTAATAAACTTGAACCATTGTGTCATCTATGTTGTATATGCTTGCACTTATACATTGGATTAGCAGAACCATGCTGTCATGGGGTACGCTTTCAACATTGCACTTCTACCTTGTACTCAGTTGATATCATGCTCTTTTGTTTTCGGATGTCGTCTGTGTGAAATAAAAGGGGAGCTTGTAAGTCCATGAAGTTATGTATGTGTGTTAGGAAACGCCTGGGCCTCTAGCCTAAGCCATGCCTAATCATGGTGAAAACTTGCAGCATCACCATAGTGAGCAATCTATGAAGCTTTCTTCTTATAAAAAAAGAGACATATTGAGAAAAGAGGAAAGAGAGAAAAAAGCACCATTTTCCCATGGTAAATAAGAAGATTGATGAGATGCTCATTGTCTGCTTGCCTTGTCATTTTGATTATGGGATAGCTCATGTATCATATGCAAGGGGTACGCCGTTGGCGGTTCTTTATGATACACATGTACTTACTATGTCAACACCCAGATTTTTAATCCCAGATGTCTGTTATGCCATACATCGCAATCCCAGGATTACCATTTTTGTGAGACATAGAAGATTGGATATCACAGTATATCATCCATTACAAACCATACATAAGTTCTTACATAAATAAGGATCTCATGATCCAGTCTTAATACAATTCAAGCAACGGAAATAACGTAATGATAACGATAGCATGGGAGAGGCTCCATCTTCATGGTCACAGGCAATGCTGACGATGGGAGATGATCCTAGTTGTCGTAACCTTCCTGTTGTTCGTCTTCCTGATACTCCTCTTCATAGTCTGGCCACGGGAATAGCCAGGGACAAAGCCATGAGTACTCTTTAAGTACTCGCAAACTAGTAATAACAAATGAAGTGGTTTTGGAATAGGAAGTACTAAGCTCTAGGGTTATTTTGCAAAAAGCCAGGTTTACCTTAACTAGTTCAAAAGCAAAGAAAGCTAATTGAAATTTTTATAACACCTAAGTGGGAACTTGAATTTCATGTCACAACTCTGTTATGGTCAAGTCAAAATCATAAATCATTTCATAAGTCATTTTGAAAACATCTGACAACGGAACAGTATGGCCACTCCAACTGTCCATAACCGCGGACGCGGCTATTCGAATAGTTTGACACTCTGCAGAGGTGGTACACTTTCACCACAACATTCGATACATCCGTCAGGTACAATCCTGAATTCACCATACTTAGTATGCGGATAATAAATCCTAACCTTTCAATTACACGCCTTAGTATAGGCACCTCTCTTGTAAGTTTGGCCTCCCAACCATGACCAACTGTCATCTTGGGAACTGCACAGGTGGACAATCTTCACAAGGTAGCCTCTGCTCAAACCTTGGCCGCAAGGAAACCCATACTAAGGTATATAAATTTTTAGTCAAGCCCTACCTAAATTTCCATTAAATCCCTAACAAAAATTATTTTTATATATTCTAAAAGGTATGGTTAAATGTGATTTTGGAGAGTTGGAATCAACTCAAAAGCTTTTATGGTTGAATTTTGTAAAATGTTTGAATGCAGAAAAGCTTCTGCCTTGTTATTTTTACTATAGAAGATCTACAAATCCAACTGGTTTGAATCCAATGGGCTTGGATTAAGCATTCCAGTACCTTTCTGACAAATTTGGTTTCATGCATTTTGGTTCAGTGAATCGAGCTGGGTTGATTTTTGAATATGGGTACAGAACTGAGTTTGAAACTAAAAGAATAAACCTAAATTTGAATTAGTGGGTCATGCGGGAGGTTTAACTAGGCCGGCCCACTACGCACAGCGCGCGTGGGGGCTGATTAAGTGGTTGTCCCCACTCGTCAGTGAGACAGAGAGTGGCGAGCGGTACGGGGTGATCTAGGACGTGCGATCTAGCTCTAATGCTACGGCTGTGGTTCATCGTCCATGCCTGAACAGGATGCGGCGAGGTTGAACCGTAGTGCGGCCAGTGGGGGTCGATGGGGGCTCACCGGGGCTCCAACGATGGTCGGTGATGGGGGCGAACGATGAAGTCGATGACGGCGATCCTGCTGGTACCAGCAGCTCCTCCTGGGGCGGCTCCAATCGACGGTGCCTCTCCTCCTCTGTAGCGGTGGACTCCTGTGAAATTCCGGCCACCTGGTGCTCGCCTTTCTCTGGGAGTGAGTGGATGTGATCAGTGAGAGGTGGGGAGTGAGATGGTGTGCTCAAATCGAATGGGGGTGACCTCCTTTTATAGTGCCTGAAGGGGACCGACGGGCGCGGCTGAGCTCGTCGTAGTCATCGGCACAGCGGGCTAATGGCATGGACGATGGTAGGGGCGGTGCATTGCCTCCTGGCGAAGCTCAACGGCTTGATGGCGAGGCGTGGGGCAGTGCGGAACGGTCGGAATGTCATGGCGCTCTAGGCAGGTCCAACGGTGATTTTAATGGCGCACAACATTCATGGTCCGCGCGGCGGCAAACGGGGTTGTCTGGCGAGTTGTTGGGGTGCTGGCGATCACGCACGCAAGCGGCGAGGGCGGCGCGCGGACTGCGGGCTGGTGTCGCATGCGGCGCTCTGGCGCGCTCTTGACTCGCTCGCAGAGAAACTAGGCGCGAGCTTGTCGTGTGGTCCAGTGGCTGGCAAGGCTCGGGGCTTGGACAGGGGGTGGCGATGGATGGTGCTGCGTGTCCCGGACAAGGTTGGCGAGGCTAGAGCTTCTCCTAGCTCGTTGGCGCCATGGGGGTGACAAGGGTGCTCTCGGCATGGTCACCATTGATGGCTATGCATGCCACAGTAGTGCTAAGGCTAGTTAAATTAGTTTGATCATCTACTGAGAGTGTAGAGTGACCTAGAGAGGGAACAAGGTTGGCCAAAATTACTGCTTCTAATAGTGTTTTGTGTTTGTTTGTTTGTTGCTTACAAGGTGTTTGATGAAATGGCCGCAAGAGATTCAAATTTGAATTTTGGATTCAAACTTGGTGGGTTTGCTAGTTACATACTAGGGAGTCTGTGGTTAGTTGTATTGGTCAAGGGGCACTGGTTTGGTTGGGTTTTGAAAATGTGGGATCTTCACATATGTTATAGATTCAATTTTAAATTGTCATTTGAATGGGGTTGCCAAATGTTTCTGCAAGTTTGAAAGGTAGGCTTTGATTCACTTACTTGGTCTAGAAAGGGGTGAAAAGAATTGGAAAAGTTTCTGTTTGAAATCTTGGACTAGAAACACTCAAAATGGCCTAGTGAGCAAGATTGGCAAAATGACCATTTGCCTTATTTGATTTGTTTTTTATTTTCTCTTGATTTGTTTCTTCTTGGAAATGTTTTAGATGATGTTTTATTCATCTTTAAACCATTCCTTGCTATTTGTATCAATCACACAAGTCCAATCATGCATTCACACAATCATCACATACACACATGCATTCATAATGATTTGAATTAACAAGAGTTTTTGTTAACCCTAATTTTGGTGATTGGAATTTGATAATCATTGTTCAACATTTTTGGGATGTTACATACTATGACAATATCTTATAGGTGACTAAAGTTGAGTAGCATGAGGAGCGGCCCTCGTACTCAAGGGACATGAGATTGCCAACTTATACTTAGTCAAGCATATACTCCATAGTTTGTTCACTTTAACCTTAATCACTTCAAGATGCTTATGGTAGGGGCAATGAGAGCTGAAAGCTAACAAGTACCATAATTTTTGGAAGCTATATTTGAGACTTGAAATCCCTACTTCCCTTTATGAAGGGCCTTTCTTCCACCATTATATTGAGTCTTCACCTTCTATCTTTAGGCACCAGTTAAGAGAGCATAGTTGCCATTCTTAGTTCTATGTGTATTGTCCCAAAACTTATTGATTGATGCATATTGTTGATATTGCTTGTTCTTGTGCTATTTGTATCTAGTCACTCTTATGAACTTTGAAGGTGTCATATGCATCTATTTTCTACTCCATGAGGGACAAGCTGAATGCCACTATGCTATGTTTTCTATATGTGAAACAAACAAACGTCTTTTAATGCATTGTTATTCATGATATTTGTTTGTAACCTTTCATGTTGCATGCGTAGTTACTTTGTTTTACTATTAGAACTACATCTTTCATGCTCATGTTTAGAGTTCTTTGATCCCAGCTTCCAATGCTTGCAAATGGTTTGATCTTGATTTTGATGGTGCATGTCACCTCAAAGTTTATTTTTTTATCACTTACCTACTCGAGGACGAGCAGGAGTTAAGCTTAGGGATGCTTGATGCGTTGAAAATGTATCTATAATTTTTGATGTTCCATGTTTGTTTAGTAACTACTTTGCTTTGCTTTTGTGACACCCCTGGGACCAGGGCTAAACAAATCCTAGACCTTCGTCTGAAATAAGCTTAACCTTGAGCTCGAGAATATCTAGTGAAGAATCGATAACACATCAGTGACCCTATGACACAAAAATTATTATAGCAAGCTCATAACTGAGCGAAGAACCAAAATATTACAAGCAGAGGTCACTGACCACAAACATCAAACAATGGAAGGCAAATTATGATATTAAGTATAGCAAACTTAACAAATGGCCTAAGGGGCCCGAAGCATAATGATGACGTCCCATTCCATAGATTCCAGGCTGCCGGCCGGGAACCCCAAGCTACTCGTCGATGTCGATGTCGTAAAGAACACATCTTCTGTCATAACACTTACTCTGCTGCAAAAGTATCAACAAAGCAAGGGGTGGGTATAGGGTGTACTCCGCAAGACTTATCGCTGGTGGAGTTGTTTTGCATAAATTCATCTTTGTTTATAAAACAGGAGGGAAAAGAAGCTCGTCTAATTAGAGTGTTTTAAAGGGGATAAGATGGCAACATCTCCAAAGTATTGATCATCTTATTTTGATATCCATCAAGTAACCATCAAACCTCATCTAGGATCACCCCCTCGTACCCAAGAGGAAGCATCCTTAAGCACACATTAGTTTTCCAAGTTTTACGATTAGGTTATTCTTCTCTATGATCCCACGTCCATTCCCAAGTCGTCCATAACCGTGGACACGGCTTTTCGAAAAGATTAATACCCTGCAGGGGTGTACAACTTTACCCACACGCGCCGACCGACTCTTAGCGTCACTTGACACACTTCCTTGGTGTGCTGACAGAGGGTGGTCGACTGAAACCTTTCCCTTACTTTTTCCTAATCCATGAGTCACCAGAAGGGCTCCCGGCTGTGGTAGTTGGCCATACTCCCAGGCGGTCCTTGAATCTGTGTACCGGGATCCAGTTCAATGCCGAGCATTCTTCACCCCGCCACGTCCTATATGCTTGCACCATTTTCCAAAACCTTTTTCCATGCGGGTGCCGAATAAATCTTCAAACTACGGACTCATGGATAAGACTAGGCAAGATGGGGTCAAGGGGTTCCCAAAGTCTCGTGTGGTTGTACGCTCATCTTGGTTCAAGAGGCAAGAACCCAAGGTCCTAAGGGTGGCAAGTATGGGACCGCAAAAACCACAACCCGCGTGGCCTCCCATACAAGCATTAGCATGTTTACTCACATCACCTATCATACCACGTTCTCCTGTCCAACTAGGTTCATTCGAAGCTCGGAACCATCAACCAAGTGAATCAGCGGAACAACTAAGCTTGGCTAAGCACAGCAAATATGAAAGCTTTAGCAACGCTCACAAAGCCAAACACTAGTTATGCTAGGAGCTGTCGATCAGGGATTATAGGTTCAAAGGGAACATGCATCAGATAGGATCACTCTATCTATCGAGAAAAGACCTTAGAATCATATGCACATGGCAAGGATTGAAATGCTTTGAAATAATAGGATTCATATGTATGTGTGGGGTTTCGCTTGCCTTTGCCTGTTGATACCCAATACAGATCTTCGGATTCATCAGATTGACTTGTTCGACAACCACAAGGATATAGCTCTCTAGGGTTCATCTTGTTGGCATAGTTTGTCGATGATCTTTGATATTGTTGATCTCGACCTTCAATCTTGCACTCGATCTCAATTCCGATATCGCATTCTACCGGGAAGAACCAAACACTGGGAAGAAAGGGGAAACAATCAACACATGGCATTGATGCAATGCTCAATCAAGGATGATGATATGACAAGTTATTGAAATTGAAACCCTAAACATGCTTGGCCATTTAATCAGGGTCCGAGGGGTCCAAACCCTAATTCGGAGAAACTCCGGATGCATATGAGAGGGCTCATTTTGTCTTTCTAATTAAACTTGTCATCTAAGTTGTTTAACAATGCATGATTATAGCTTAAGGAGGTAGTTCTCATTTTTCTGAACATTTTGATATATTATTTGTATTTTTCTGAATTATAATTAATTAGTCATTGAATTTACAAGATTTAAACAATTTCTGAAATTATTAAACTAAATAGAAAACCTTTTTACACTCGGGCATAAACTACCCACAACGACTGACAGAGGGGCCCTAGGCCACCTCAGCCTCCACGTGGACAGAGCGGGACCCATGCCGGGTTGACTAGGGGCTGACCGCGCCTGCTGACGTCATGGTGACCTCAGCACGACGTCACACCAGCGTTGGCTCACAGATCGGTGACGGGGAAGGCGATTGGGTGCGCGCGGGCAAGCGGGAGTGGTGGCGTTGGATGCAGCGCAACACGGGCTTCCTATTGATAGCGGTGCCGCCAAGAAATGGTCGCCAGAACAGTGGATGCAACGACGGCAAGCGACAGAGCTCGGGGACTCACGGCAAGAGCGAGATACAAAGGGAGAGGGAGGCAACAGAGGGGTGCGTGAGCACCAGGAGCTCACCGCGGTTGCTGGGAAGGGGTCAATTCGGCCGGAGGAGCTCGAGAGCGACGACTAGGACGGCGGCGAGCGACGGCCGGACTTTAGAACTGAGGCTAGATTCCATGCAGGGGACGGCTCGCGGGCATGTGTGGCTTGACGGAGAGGGAGAGGACGTCACGACGGTCTCCCTGGTGGGCTTGGCTTGGATCGGGGAGGTCTCCAGCGGCGGAGCCCGAGGGCTAGGGTTCGTCGGCCAGGGAGGGTAACGAGTGAGAGAGACCTCGCGGGAAAGGGATAAGACCAGAGAAGAGAGAGGAGGGATCCGCGGCGGCCTTATCTACCTCGTCTGGATGGTGGCGAGCATAACGGCGCAGAGCACGCATCGCATTAGCGTCGGACGGCGGTTGCTGTGCCAGGCAGCTGCTTGCCGACGTTGGGGAAGACGATAACGGGAGGGGCCGAAGCGGTATGGGCCGCGCTGGGCTGCAGGGTGCTGCGCTGGGTGGCAGGAAAAGGAGGGGAAGGGAAAGGGTTGGCCTGGGCTACGGCCTATTAGGGTTACCTGGCTCCATTTTTTTATAGAAAACCTTTTCCAATTTTTGTTTGCTCTTTTCCCTTTTGTAAATGAATATCAAATCTGTTTTGATACATTTCAAATTACCAGAACTTTTCAAATATTGAAAATATTTCAGAGACCCTTGTAATCAATTTGGGTTCCATAATTTTTGTAGTTTTCAAAATTCAGAACCACTTTGAATATGTTTCAAACAGAGAGGGGAAGCTAGGGTTTAGGGTTTTGCTTTAATTTTTCTTAGTTTCATTTTTTAGAATATGATGCTCATGCTATGCACATTCAAACCCTAATGTCTATTTAGTAAAACTAGGGTTGTTACAGCTTTGTCGACACTTTGAGGTATTTTTATATGTTTTCTGGTACTAACCTATTTACAAGATGCCATAGTGCCAGTTGTCTGTTTTTTTCTATTTTTGTTCCAGAAAAGGCAGAAAATCAATATTCTCAGAATTGGACGGGACAAAATCCAAAGTCAATATTTTACCGTGGGGAACACGGAGCCAGAATACGAGACGGAGAGGAACCACCAGGGGGCCACACCACCTGGCCGCGCGGCCAAGCCTGGCCCGCGCCTGGGGGGTGCGACCGCCCTGGCTGCTGTAGGGGTTCGTAGCATGGAAAACAAAAAAATTCTACCGCATGCACACAAACAAGTCAAGATCTATCTACTAGATTGTAGCAATGAGTCGATAGAAGCACTCACCCTCGAAGATTCCAAAGCGGTTAACGAGAGCAGATTCTCGTGGGTGATGTAGTCGTACACTTGCCGATCTCAAGATCGCGTAGACGATCCTTCCGGCGCTGCATTCCGGCAGCTTTTCCGCAGTTGGTCACACGTTCGGTACTCGATGAAGACCTTCCTCTCCCTTGTTCCAGCAGGCAGCGGAGGTTGTAGTTCTCCCCTCGCGATCCCGGCAGCACGACGGCGTGGTGTCGGAAGTAGAGGGAAGATCCTGCAGGGCTTCGCCTAAGCTGGTGCGAGTTATGGTGGATCTAGGGTTTCCCGGTAATCTAGGGTTTAGAAGACCGGGAGGAGGAGGAGGTGTCGGCGGCGGCTAGGGAGGCGGCGACGGTGACGCACGGGTGTGGGAGGGCTTGTGCTTTTGGGGTAGCCCTCCCCTTCTATTTATGAGAGGGAGGGCAGCCTTGAGAGAAGGGAGTTTGAATCCACTTCCAAACCCAAGTTGGAAGGACTCTTTCCTTCTTCCACTAGGAAACCATTGTTCCAGTTTGACTTTTCAAACCTCCCGTTTGACTTTCAATTTAGAGCTTTAGTTCTCTCTCACAAATGCCCACACCAAGTGACCTAGGATATGATCCAATCATTCCACTTACCCATGACACATTCATGGACCATTCCCCTTTCGGTCCGGTGAACCTTCTAGAACCTTCTAGAATCTCTCCGATGAAAACATCAAAATCATTCCCGAATTCCGGAATTGGACTTTCCTTATATGAATCTTATTCTTCGGACCATTTCGGATCTCCTCGTGATATCCCGGATCCCATCCGAGACTCCGAACAACATTCGGTCTCCCTACTTACATTCCATATCTACTAAACAACATCGAATCCTTAAGTGTGTCTCCCTACGGTTCGTGAATTATGCGGACATCACCGAGACACTTCTCCGATCAATAACACATAGAGGAATCTAGAAATTCATATGGCTCCCACATATTTCTACGATTACTTTGCGATCGAATGAACCACTTACATACGATACCAATTTCCCTTTGTCTCGCGATAGTTTACTTATCCGAGGTTTGATCGTCGGTATCTCTGCATACCCAGTTCAGCCCCGTTACCGATAAGTACTCTTTTCTCGTTCTCGTGATATGTGATCCCTTGTGAACCAGTCACATGCTTGCAAGCTAATTGGATGACATTCCATCGAGAGGGCCCAGAGTATATCTCTCTGTCATATGGATGGACAAATCCCACTCTTGATCCATGTGCCTCAACCTATACTTTCCGAACACTCAATGCCACCTTTATAGCCACCCAGTTACGGTGTGGTGTTTGATTTCATCAAAGCATCCTTTCGGTGATGGTGATTAGCATGATCTCATGGTCGAAGGAATTAGGTTACTATGTATCAGAAAGCTTATAGCAAACGAACTATTGAAATGACTTGATCTTTATGCTACGCTTATCTATAGGAGTATGTCCATCATACCATTCTCCTAATGATATGACCTTGTTGTTAACAACATCTCAATGTTCATGATCGAGAAACCACGATCATCGATTAACCAACAAGCTAGTATTATAAAAGAGGCTTTACTAGGGACTCTAATTTAGTTTACAAATCACACAAGTATTAATGTTTCCGGTTAATATTATTATAGCATGAATGTAAACATTTATCATAAACACAAAGATATAATAATAACTACTTTTATTATTGCCTCTAGGGCATATCTCCAACAGTCTCCCACTTGCACTAGAGTCAACTAATCTAGATTACATGATAATATACCGAACACCCATGGCGGTTTGGTGCTGGTCATGTTTTGCCCTAGGGAGAGGTTTAGTCAACGGATCCGCCACATTTAGATATGTGTGTACTTTGCAAATCTTTATGTCACCATCTTGGACATGCTCTCGAATAGCGTGAAAATGCAGCTTGATATGCTTTAGCTTCTTGTGTGACCTTGGTTCTTGTGCATTGGCTATGGCCCCCATGTTATCACAATAGATAGACATTGGGTCTAGTGCACTTGGAACCACACCGAGCTCTGTAATGAACTCCTTCATCCATATCGCCTCTTGTGAAGCCTCCGAAGCAGCTATGTACTCCGATTCAGTTGAAGATCTCGCCACAACGCTTTGCTTTGCACTCCTCCAGCTAACTGTTGCACCATTCAAAGTAAATACGTATCTAGATTGAGATTTAGAATCATCCGGATCGGTGTTCCAACTAGCATCGGTGTAACCATTAACAACGAGTTGTTCATCACCTCCATAAGAAAGAACCATATCCTTAGTTCTTCTCAAGTACATAAGGATGTTTTTGACCGCTATCCAATGATCCACTCCTGGATCACTTTGATATCTGCTAGTCAAACTAACATCATATGCAATGTCGGGTCTAGTACATAGCATGGCATACATAAGAGATCCTATGGCTGAGGCATAGGGAGTCTTACTCATCCTTTCTCTATCTTCTGCCGTTGCAGGACTTTGAGTTTTACTCAAGGTCGTATTGGGCAACATGGGCAAGAACCCTTTCTTGCTATCTTCCATTCCAAACCTCTTTAGAACTTTGTCCAAATATGTACTCTGTGACAATGATATTAGGCGTCTTGATCTATCTCTATAAATCTTTATGCCTAATATGTAAGCTGCTTCGCCAAGATCTTTCATTGAAAAACTATTATTCAAATAATCCTTGACACTATTAAGAAGGTCTACATCATTCCCAATCAACAATATGTCATCTACATATAGTATTAAGAATGCTACAGAGCTCCCACTCACTTTCTTGTAAATACAAGATTCTCCATGAGTTTGTATAAAACCAAAACTTTTGATCACCTTATCAAAACGTTGATTCCAACTCCGGGATGATTGCTTCAATCCATAAATGGACCGTTGAAGTTTGCATACCTTGTTAGCATCTTTAGGATCGACAAAACCTTTGGGTTGTACCATATACAATTCTTCATCAATGTCTCCATTGAGGAACGCCGTTTTGACATCCATCTGCCATATCTCATAATCATAATATGCAGTGATTGCTAATAAAATCCTCACAGACTTTAGCTTCGCTAATGGTGAGAAAGTCTCATCATAGTCAACTCCTTGAATTTGTTGAAACCCTTTTACGACAAGTCGAGCCTTATAGACAGTAACATTACCATCAGCATTTATTTCTTCTTGAAAATCCATTTATTCTCGACAGCCTTACGGCCATCCGGTAAGTCCACCAAAGTCCATACTTGGTTTTCGTACATGGATCCAATCTCGGATTTCATGGCTTCTTGCCATTTATTGTAATCTGGGCTCATCATCGCTTCCCTATAAGTCGCAGGGTCATCGGTGTTGTCTACCAACATGACACTCATAACGGGATCATACCAATCAGGAGTCGTACGAGTTCTCGTTGACCTGCGAGGTTCCGTAGTAACTTCAACCGAAGTTTCATGATCAACATCATTAGCTTCCTCTCTTATTGGTGTAGGCGCCACAGGAACCACTTCCGGTGCTGCGCTACTCGCAAGTTCGAGAGAAGGTTCAACAACCTCGTCGAGTTCTACTTTCCTTCCAGTCACTTCTTTCAGGAGACACTCCTTCTCTAGAAAGGATCCATTATTGGCAACGAAGATTTTTCCCTCGGATCTATGATAGAAGGTATACCCAATAGTTTCCTTCGGGTATCCTATGAAGAAACATTTTTCCGCTTTGGGTTCAAGCTTGTCGGGCTGTAACTTCTTTACATAAGCTTCGTAACCCCAAACTTTAAGGAACGACAAGGTTTGTTCCCAAACCATAATTCATACGGTGTCATTTCAACGGATTTAGATGGTGCCCTATATAAAGTGAATGCGGTTGTTTCTGATGCATAACCCCAAAACGATAGCGGTAAATCTATAAGTGACATCATAGAACGAACCATATCCAAGAGAGTTCGATTACGACGTTCGGACACACCATTACGTTGTGGTGTTCCTGGCAGTGTCAATTGTGAAAGTATTCTACATTTCTTCAGATGCTCGCCAAACTCATAACTAAGATATTCACCTCCACGATCAGATCGTAGAAATTTAATATTCTTGTTACGTTGATTCTCTACTTCACTTTGAAATTCCTTAAACTTCTCAAAAGTTTTGGACTTATGTTTCATGAAATAGATATACCCATATCTACTCAAGTCATCTGTGAAGGTAAGAACATAACGATAACCACCACGTGATGCTACACTCATTGGTCCACACACATCGGTATGTATGATTTCCAATAAGTCCGTGTCTCGCTCCATCATACTAGAAAATGGAGTCTTAGTCATTTTACCCATCAGACATGCTTCGCATCTTTCAAGTGATTCGAAATCAAGTGATTCAAGAAGTCCATCAGAATGGAGTTTCTTCATATGCTTCACTCCAATATGACCAATACGACAGTGCCACATATAGGTCGAGTTATCGCTCAATTTCAAATGTTTAGCTTCAATGTTATTAATGTGTGTATTTCTACAATCGAGATTCAATAAGAATAGACCATCTATCAAAGGTGCATGTGCATAAAACATATTACTCATATAAATCGAACAACCATTATTATCAGACTTAAACAAGTAACCGTCTCACAATAAACATGATCCGGATATAATGTTCATGCTCAACGCAGGCACCAAATAACAATTATTTAAGTATAAAACTAATCCTGATGGTAGATGAAGAGGTAGCGTGCCGACCGCGATCACATCAACATTTGATCCATTTCCAACGCACATCGTCACCTCGTTCTTCGCTAGCTTCCGTTTATTCTGTAGCACCTATTTCGAGTTACAAATATGAGCAACCGAACCAGTATCAAATACCCAGGCACTACTACGAGTACTAGTGAGATACACATCAATAACATGTATATCGGATATACCTTTCTTCTTGATGTTGTCGTTCTTCAAATCCGCCAAGTACTTCGGGAAATTCCGCTTCCAGTGACCCTCTCCCTTGCAGTAAAAACACTCAGTATCAGGCTTAGGCCCGGCCTTGGTCTGCTTCGTCGGCGCGGTAACTTTCTTACCGCCCTTCTTGAAGTTTCCCTTTTTCTTAGACTTGCCTTGCTTCCTGAATTGGGTGGTCTTATTGACCATCAACACTTGGTGCTCTTTCTTGATCTCCACTTCCGCAGACTTTAACATGGAGAAGAGTTCGGGCAATGACTTGTCCATGTTTTGCATATTGTAGTTCATCACAAAGTTCTTGTAACTTGGTGGTAGTGATTGGAGGACACGATGAATCCCCAAAGCATTATGAATCACTATACCCAAGCTTTGAAGTTTGCTTGCATGCCCAGACATCTTAAGCACGTGCTCACTGATGGAGCTTCCCTCTTCCATCTTGTAGTTAAAGAACTTTTCAGAAGCCTTATAACTCTCAACTGCCGCGTGAGCCTCAAATATCATTTTGAGTTCACGGACAATATCATGTGGGTCATGGTTCTCAAACCTTTTCTGAAGCTCCGATTCCAAACCATACAAGATAGCACACTGAATTATGGAGTACTGATTCTTCCGAGCGAGGAAAACATTCTTTACCTCATCGGTAGCATCAGCTGCGGGTGGATCACCCAGCGGTGCATCCAGCACATAGGTCAAATTACCAGCATTGAGGACAATCCTCAAATTGCGGAACCAATCCGCGAAGTTGCTTCCATTGTTTTTCAACTTTTCTTTCTCTAGGAACGCATTAAAATTGATGGTAGGGGGCGCCATTGATCTACAACATATTTGCAATAGTTTAGACTAAGTTTATGACAAATTGAGTTCTAATTAATGTTAAAATTAATCTAGGTGAACTCCCACTCAAAACAATATCCCTCACATTGTTTTAGTGATCACACGAACCAAATCCACCACATCAAAACCGATCATCACGAGAGTTGATGTAGCTTTAATGGCGAACAATCAGCATGTTCATCATATCTTCTATATGACTCATGTTTTACCTTTCGGTGATCCGTGTTCCGAGACCATGTCTGTACATGCTAGGCTCGTCAAGATCAAACCTTAGCTTCCGCATGAGCAAATCTGTCTTGCTCCCGTTGTATACACTCGTAGAATCTAACACACCCGATCATCACATGGTGCTTCGAAACAATGAGCTTTAGCAATGGTGCTAACTAAGGATGAACACTTTATAACTTGAAATTTTGTGCGTGAGGGATCATCTTATAATGCTACCGTCACGAACTAAGCAATACAAGATGCATAAAAGGATTAACATCACATGCAATTCATAATATGTGATATGATATGGCCTTTATTCTTGTGCTTCCGATCTCCATCTTCAAGCACGAACATGATCTCCATCATCACCGGTATGGTGTCAAGGTCAATGGCGCCGCTTTATGGTTGTCGTCCACCAGCATCAACTATTACAACTACTTTAAATAGACACACAGGTCTTAACGGAATTTAAAAGACAACCATATGGCTCCTGCCGGTTGCCGACTTACAATAAGGAACATTGCATACATCATATATAATCACAATCATGGCCATATCACGTCACAGCATACCCCTGCAAAACAAAGTTAGACGCCTCTAATTTTATTTGCATGTTTTACGTGGTTTGGGGATTTTAATAAGTGTCGTTCTAACATACGAACAAGAACCACAACGTTGATGCTTGAACTATCAAGTGCCCGTTGTAAATTGAATATATACTATGATGGGAGAGACAGACGCCCGCAAAGCCACTTATGCAATACAAGTTGCATGTTAAGCGTGGAGCAAGTCTCATGAACGATGTCATGTAAGGTTAGCCCGGGCCGCTTCATCCCATCATACCGCAAGATGCAAAGTACACAAAAAGCAATTGATAATAAAAGCACCACCGCCCATAATGACCATTGTGTTCTACTCGTGCAATAGATCTACATATAGACACAACTCTGATACCACTGCAGGGGTTCGTAGCATGGAAACAAAAAAATTCTACCGCATGCACACAAACAAGCCAAGATCTATCTACTAGATTGTAGCAACGAGTCGATAGAATCACTCACCCTCGAAGATTCCAAAGCGATTAATGAGAGCATATTCTCATGGGTGATGTAGTCGTACACTTGCCGATCTCAAGATCGCGTAGACGATCCTTCCGGCATTGCGTTCCGGTAGCGCTTCCGCAGTCGGTCACACGTTCGATACTCGATGAAGACTTCCTATCCCTTGTTCCAGCAGGCAGCGGAGGTTGTAGTTCTCCCCTCACGATTCTGGCAGCACGACAGCGTGGTGTCGGAAGTAGAGGGAAGATCCCGCAGGGCTTCGCCTAAGCCGGTGCGAGTTATGGTGGATCTAGGGTTTCCCGGTAATCTAGGGTTTAGAAGACTGGGAGGAGGAGGAGGAGGTGTCGGCGGCGGCTAGGGCGGCGGCAACGAGGCGGCGGCGGCGCACGGGTGTGGGAGGGCTTGTGCTTTTGGGGCAGCCCTCCCCTTCTATTTATGAGAGGGGCCAGCCTTGAGAGAGGGGAGTTTGAATCCACTTCCAAACCCAAGTTGGAAGGACTCTTTCCTTCTTCCACTAGGAAACCATTGTTCCAGTTTGACTTTTCAAACCTCCCGTTTGACTTTCAATTTAGAGCTTTAATTCTCTCTCACAAATGCCCACACCAAGTGACCTAGGATATGATCCAATCATTCCACTTACCCATGACACATTCATGGACCATTCCCCTTCCGGTCCAGTGAACCTTCTAGAACCTTCTAGAATCTCTCCGATGAAAACATCAAAATCATTCCCGAATTCCGGAATTGGACTTTCCTTATATGAATCTTATTCTCCGAACCATTCTGGATCTCCTCGTGATATCCCAGATCCCATCCGAGACTCCGAACAACATTTGGTCTCCCTACTTACATTCCATATCTACTTAACAACATTGAATCCTTAAGTGTGTCTCCCTATGGTTCGTGAATTATGCGGACATGACCGAGACACTTCTCCGATCAATAACACATAGAGGAATCTGGAAATTCATATGGCTCCCAAATATTTGTACGATTACTTTGCGATCGAATGAACCATTTACAGACGATACCAATTTCCCTTTGTCTCGCGATAGTTTACTTATCCGAGGTTTGATCGTCGGTATCTCTACATACCCAGTTCAGCCTTGTTACCAATAAGTACTCTTTTCTTGTTACCGTGATATGTGATCCCTTGTGAGCCAGTCACATGCTTGCAAGCTAATTGGATGACATTCCACCGAGAGGGCCCAGAGTATATCTATCTGTCATATGGATGGACAAATCCCACTCTTGATCCATGTGCCTCAACCCATACTTTCCAAACACTCAATGCCACCTTTATAGCCACCCAGTTACGGTGTGGTGTTTGATGTCATCAAAGCATCCTTCCGGTGATGGTGATTAGCATGATCTCATGGTCGAAGGAATTAGGTTACTATGTATCAGAAAGCTTATAGCAAACGAACTATTGAAATGACTTGATCTTTATGCTACGCTTATCTATAGGAGTATGTCCATCATACCATTCTCCTAATGATATGACCTTGTTGTTAACAACATCTCAATGTTCATGATCGAGAAACCATGATCATCGATTAACCAACAAGCTAGTATTATAAAAGAGGCTTTACCAGGGACTCTAATTTAGTTTACAAATCACACAAGTATTAATGTTTCCGGTTAATACTATTATAGCATGAATGTAAACATTTATCATAAACACAAAGATATAATAATAACTACTTTTATTATTGCCTCTAGGGCATATCTCCAACAGCTGCACCCCTACCTCGCCTTTTCTCCTATAAAGACCCCCTGATACCAAAACCCTAAGGATCCGATCAATATTCCACAAAACAGTCCATAGCCGAAGCCACCATCGTCCCTAGATCGGGGGATCTAAAGCTCTTCCCGGCACCCTGTCGGAGGGGAGATCATCCTAGAGGCCTTCTTCTTCATCATGCCAGCCTCCGGTATGAAGTGTGAGTGGTTCCACCTTGGACTACGGGTCCATGTAGTAGCTAGATGGTTTGTCTCTCCTCCTTTGTGCTACCATGTTTAGATCTTGTGAGCTCCGTTCATGATCAAGATCATCTATTTCTAATCATGCATGTTGTGTTTGTGGGGATCCGATGGATATTGAGATTACAATGTCAGACTGATTAATGGTATTGTCTTATTGATTCTATCATGTCTGTGTTGTTTGTGATCTTGCATGCTCTCTGTTTGTAGTAGCTATCTTGGCCAAGTATATGCTAGTGACTCCAAGAGTGAGTATTTATGCTCGATAGTGGGTTCATGCCTCTATTTAATCTAAGGGAAGTGACAGAAATATCTAAGGTTGTAGATATGTTGTTGCTACTAGGGAGAAAACAAAGGTCTCTTGTTCATGGAACAAGTGGATTGTTTACCTTACACACTTTTCTTAAAGCAGTCATCGGTTGCTTGCAACTTAATACTAGAGGGGCTTCGGATGATAACCTGAAGGTGGATTACTAGTCATAGATGCAGTTGGATGGCGGTTTATGTATCTTGTTGTATTTCCCAATCGAATCTCATAGGATCATGAAAGTCTAGTATTGCATTGTTATTTCTTGCTCAGTCATGTCAATTGCCCTGCTGTAATTTGTTTACCCAGCATGCCATGTTTGTTTATATTAAGGAGAGCACCTCTAGTGAACGATGGACCCCGGTCCAATCTTTACCATTGATACATCTTCTACTGTTACTGTTTACTTTCTGCAAACCACTATTACCTTCCACACCATACAGTTAATCCTTTGTTTTCAGCAAACCGGTGAGATTGACAACCTCATTGTTCGTTGGGGCAAAGTCTTGAGTTTGTGTTGTGCAGGTTTCCAAGTTGCTAGAAACACCTTTGAGTCGTTTCCTTCCTCCTACTAGTTCGATAACCTTGGTTTCTTACTGAGGGAAGAACTTGCTGTTGTACTCATCATATCTTCCTCTTGGGGTCTCTCAACGAAGCTCTACAGTGATCTTGAGCCACATCATGGACCTGCCGTCCATGGCGAGCGGGATGAGGACAACGCAGACGTGAAGGTTGGAGAGAGTTGCTGGCCACGTTTCCACACGGTTGGTCGCACGACAATCGAGTTCCCTCCTAAGAGGTGAACGAATTTGGCATATCCTGCATTGATTATACAGAGTAGTTTTCTTTAGTTTGACTTGAGGTTGAATTTGGGGATTTTGATGTTCTTGCTCACATCAATATTTCACCGCGTCATATTAGTCTCACGGTGGTGATCTGCTAGGAAGTGTATGCTGGTAATCTTCTACGGTTAGTTTGAATCTAAAGGATAGAGGCATTTCTGAATTTGCGTGAGAACATCCAGGCGTCCTAAATCCTGAACCCCTTGAAATCTTGTGCTCAACTGAAATTGGGATGAATGCAATGTTTAGTTTCTGTAGGTATGAATAACGATCCACTTTGCTCTGACCTAATTGCTTCTATTGTTGTGGCGATTTGTAAAATCTTGAATCAGTCGAGCAGATATACAATAAAATATGTGCCAAGCAAGTTGACATAACTCAACCGATGTCAAAGAGTTGTATTCTGGACTCAACTCCTAGGTATTGAAGTACCATACTTGAGAAGTTACGAGATGAAGAGATGCAGCTCTGACTCCTTGCTGCGAGCGTAAGATTTTATTTGCTTAGTGATATGTACACCACATACATGGACTTCAGAACTATTGTTGAACTATATTTGCACCTGTTATAGTTAAATATTGTATTCATTTGATGGAGTACTTGTATATGCAGAAAATATTGGCTAAATATTCATCTTATCCCTTATATGCAAGCCCCAACACAAACTGTAGATATCATACTTATTATCGTGCATAACACTAGGTGGTGAATCATGTGATTCCATCGGAACCTTGTAGAAGATCTCATGAAAATGTACAAGCACCAGGTGGCAAATAATGATGCAGACAATGTCAAATCTAAGACCGAATCGAAGTTGGCAACCTTGCACGACAGTCTAACCACAATGTTTGATCAACTCTCGAACCTCTTGGGTGTCATGGCCCGGCTGTTAGAAACTGTGAGGCGGGAGTTGGAGATTGCCCATGAGGCTCTAATGTCAGTGATCGGCCTAGGTAAGTTATAATTAATATCATACTAGATCATGTTGAGCTCATGTGTTAGCTGTATAGGATAAAGAAAGAAGTTTCTTCTGGATCTGAAATAATAAGGACGGTGATATTTAGTTTTGGTATACTGTGAAATTGGAAATTTCTTTGCATGGTTGTAATATCTTTGGTTTTAATAATTGGGACCAGTCCCAGTGTCTGGAACCAAACTGTCCTGATTAGTGTTGGGTAAAGTTTATCGAAATACCGATGAGTGAGAACTCAATTATCTGTAATGTTTCATGACTTTTAATAGCTGATTCATGATATGTGAGAACTCAATTATCAAATAAGAAGTTCTACACACCTGGATGTCCTAGGTTTTTTGCCTTTTACTTTTTCACCTTTGTAGCTATAAAGAGATCACTTGAAGCAATTAAAATATGATGAATTTGCATCTGAAAAAATAGCAGAATATTGCATGCATGGTTAATTATTATTTTTCTTGCGTTCTTGAGTCTAATAGCAAAGTTATAACATGCACATATTCAGTCAAGGGGAGGACAACTGTTTTTGTCTATTCTTTGATATTTGTTAAGTCCTTTTTGGTTTAAGTGTATCATATGGAGCAATCGAAATATGATGAATTTTCTTTAGTAAAACCAGCAGAATACTGCATGAATGATTAGTTATCATATTTTTTTCTTCATTGAGGCTGATAGCACAGTTGTCCCATGCATTGACCCACATCTTCAGTCAAGTGCGATTAAAATCAGCACAAATGGCCTATGACTTGAGAATTCTTAAGTTAGTTTTATTTTCATTGTCAACGTGAAATATTGGTGACAAAATGTGAATTTCAGTTCCAGACGTTAATTATGGAAATAGAACCTTAAGTTCTAAAATCAAAATGAGAAATTTGGAGCATCTGGGTCTTTAAACTTGAACATTCATATATGCATGTAGAGTTATTTTTCTATCCGTTAATTTAAAACCACCATATATGTTTTGGTGTTAGTTCCCCAAAAAGATGATTTTATGGCTCATGAGAAGTTGCGGCCATTTTCAGTTGTACTACACCCTTTATTTAAATGTTACACATAAGCTAACACCTCCTATCTCAATTTCAGTTTCAGCGTTAAGTTGGAATCTTGATGATAAAAATATGTATTAAGTTCAAGTCCTCAATTGTAGAAAGAGAACCTTGAGTTCTTCAATCAATATAAGATATTGGAGCATCAGGATCTCTAAACTAAAACCTTCATATATATACAGTATGTTATCTTTATGTTATTATAACCGGTATATTTTAGTTAGTGTACAAGACAGATTATCTTAGCCCTCCTTCAAAGTTGAGTCCATTTGAAGTTGTCAGCACACCATTTGTTTAAATTCCATAAATAAGACAACACATGTTTTTTTGCGCTACATGCCACTTCTCTAGAACACTTTGCCATCTGTTCTGGTAACTTTTATTCCATCTCAAATTAAGTTTATATTTCTGCAAAGCATTGCTCTTATCTGAAAACTCCTGTTATTTTCCATGAATGGTCAAAATGCTCATATTAAGTGTGTTTGTATTTGATCTAGGGTCTCCTAGAAGTTTTAGAAGTGAAGTAACAGTCTTTCATGTAACGGTAAGAAATAAGCATCATGAAATTTTGTAGTTTTCTATAGTTGTTTCTCTCACATTGTGCTCACCTCTCATCTCCTCACTGCTGCATCTTTCTTTGGTATGAGGCCGCTCTCTGAAGCCTCCTTGCGGCCACCAATTTCTCATGTTTCTCTCACATTGTGCTCACCTCCCATCTCCTCACTTCTGCATCTTTCTTTGGTATGAGATCGCTCTCCGAAGCCTCCTTGCATACACCAATTTCTCATGTGGATGTGGGTGTATGGACGCCAGTCCTAAGAGTGGAAGAAAGAAAGGATGAAAAATAAGTTGCAGTTCTTCATTCTAAGGGGATGCGAGAGAGAAACAGGACCAGCTACCCAGTGAGATAGACACCATGCACGTGTTCTACCGGTAGCCAGACCTGATCATCTCCATGAACGTACTTTGACAATGACGTTTGACTTGTCGTAACGATCTCACCAGCAAACGCACCTTTTTTCTTCTCACGCAAAATCCCTAAGGAGCTCTAAACTCCCTGGAATTAAGGCTTGTGGTTAACAGGGACGGATCTAGGAATTTAACTTTGGGTGTTCAAACTCGAACCAACAAAAAATATAAAGAAAAAAATGAAAATAGTCCATTCCTTGTGCCAATAAAAGTACAAATTGGACATTATAGCAACAGTATCTCAAAAGACTACGAAACATGTAAAATAATAAAGAAAATTATAATACGATCATACGTTCAGTCGTAGCATGGAAGCGATATATGACGGCATCATCTTTCACCTATAAAAAGAATTCCCGCTCAATAAATTAACCAAATAGTTATTCATGAGTGGCCGCGCCGCGCCGGGCGGATCCCACCCCTCCCCGGCCTCGTCGTCCCTCCCGCGATCTCCCCGCTCGCCGCCGCCGCCGGATCGTAGCCGAGCAAAGACATGGTGGCGTGGCGGCGGCGGCGGTGACCCTGGCAGCGATCCGGCGGGGAAAGGCGGCGGCGCCCGCACCTGGCTGGTTCGACGATGGTGTCATGACTGGCGGCGGCCAGAGGTCCTCGGCCCAGATGGCAGCAAGCGACGGCGGGTATTCGGGCCTAGATGGGCCACGATCTGCTCTGTTCGTCGCCCTCGACGCCAGCGCCCAGGTTCCCTGGGCCATGTTTGTGACACTAGGGTGCTTGGGGCATCTGTCCCCAACATGGTGGTGGTGATCTCCTTCTCCGTCGGAGTGGTCGGACGGGTGGTCTTGCCGTCAAACGGCGGATCTTGCTAGTTTCCGGCGGGTGGCGTGGGGACTACTGGCTCCATTTCAATAGAGGAGACGGTCCTGGATCCCGCTAAAGCCTCCAGGTTTAATATCTTTAGATATGTCCGGCTCTTATATTTTTTGGTCAAACAAGTGCCAGCCGGGAGTAGCAGTAGGCAGTGGATCATGACTGCTTTGCTAATTGCTATTGGCTCAGTTGGGCTGCATGGACATATACACCGACCCCAATACTAATTTAAGGTTCGAGCTTTTTTCCTGGACGAAATCTAGACTAGAAAACCTCCATACATGTGCCAACTAAGATACGTATTTACTATAGATTATATATAATAAATTTTTTTAGAAAAATTTGGGTGTTCAGCTGAACACCCATGACCCATGCTGGATCCGTCTATGGTGGTTAATCGGTCCTTTCCCCGTTGGATGGCACCCATCTGTCTGTGAGTGCCGCTTTGCTGCCCATGGCTTTGGTTGTCGGCGGGATGGTCGCGGTCGTCAAAGTGTGTTTTGGTTGCTGGGCTCCCATGTTCCTTCAATTTTCCCCGCATCATGGCCACCAGGATGCTCTGATCCGAGCTACATCTGCGCCTGATCCGACCTACCTCGCCCGCGCCCCACCCTCTCTCCCTCAATCTTGCCCTTGACCTCGAGCCACTCCTCTTCCACAGCGCCGCCACGCCCCTGCTACGCCACTGGCCGTCGGCCCACGCGCTTCCCTAGATGCATCGCTGCCTATACGCCTCACCTGCCCCGGAGCACGCCCACGCGCCAAAACGGCGGCCTTCGGTCCACACGCCGGAGATCGATGGGAGCCAGCCCGCATCGCGACGCAGCGCCTCCTCTAGCGACCTCGCAGGACGGCCGAACCACAATCTACCTTGCTGGAGAGCACGCAGCACGCGTCCCCTATTCATGTTCCCATCGTGTGCCAGCGCCAGCGCTTTAAATTTTCTGGAGCATTGAGCTTGGTCGCTAGCTGTGCGGGCAGTCAGGTACAGAGCTATGGATTCGGATTCTGTATTGGAGGGGCAGAGGAGTGGGTGACAAAAAGCTCTCCAAGCCCAACGATCTGCACTGCCGGGATTGGATCAAATTGAGCTCAAATATTGCAATCTACAGTAAGAGACTAGCTTTCTTCTTGTTGTTGTTTTTTGCATCGCAATACATATAAGCATGCACTATTATGTCAGGATAAGTTTGCCTAATAACGATTCTTGATATCCATCTCACATGGTGAAACTTTGTGTGGCACCAGATGCTTATAAGTCACTATGTTCTTTTCTGTTTTTGCAGCATAACGAGAATCGTAGGATGCACCATACATAGGATTTTATAATGGTGCTGCTTATATAATTTCATGCACAAATTAGTTAATTCCGTAATCATGGTATCCCGAGAATCTGATTTTATTGCTGTTTTTCAGGTGTATTAGTTTAGTTAAGTTTGATGTAGTTTGTGACAGATCGATTGGTACCTTACTCTCTTGAAGTTTGATGTAGTTTAGTTAAGTTTGCTGATTTTAGTGCTACTTAGGAAAGACAATGAAGAAAAACGAAAAAAAATATGTTTTATTTTCTTAGAAGAAGCTTAAAGTTAATAACATGAAATTTTAGGCAGCCGATTGGTACCTTACTCTCTTGAATTTACTGTAGCTTAATGCTAAACATTAAGCTAAAGCACTCACTGGTGAACTAATTTTTTTGTTGATAGTCCTTGTAACAAAATTTTCAGTCGTTTCCGAACATTTTCTGCTATTCATCGGATTATAGCATATGCATTTTCGTAACTACTTTTACAATAATTCATATGGAAAGATGTCTTGGTATTATGTTATTTTTATTCCTATGTTTAACAACACCTTGCCCATGGCTGATTTTATTTCTACAAGGAAAATCTCTTATACGTTTCTTCTACAACGGTTTATGAAGATTCAGAAATAGTTGACACAATTACTTGGTTTTGTAGAAATATTTATGTCAGCATCTCTACCAACCATGCTCCAATCTCTACCTCACCTCTGGCCATCAATATTTTTCTCGATCTGGAGCAGTAAGCGATTGAAAATAGATGATGTACATAAACTACAATTTTTCTTCTGGTATTGCTGCCTGTTAGTTGTAGGTTGTACTATTCTTTTTCTTTTCACAAACTTGGTATAGTTGACTCTTGGTTGCAAATATGATAATTCCGATAACTGAGACTTGAGAGTTGGCAGGCGGGACTTAGTTGCAACTGAGAACTTGAGATTCATCTATGACAATTGAATATTGATAGTAACTGAAGATTATGTATGAGTATTTGAATTAATTATTAACGGAGTGCTGGAATTCAATCATGTCTAAAACAGAAACCATTCCAATATTTTTATATTATGGACTTTTCTGTAATAGAATAACAACCACATAATTGTTTTGGCTAATCATTAGATACGTGAGGGGTTGCAGGCTCGGGGTTCTACCTGTGCTGCTAGGATTTCTATGACCGGGATGTGATTCGAGGTTCCTCGCTGAGCTCCGCAACACCGTGTTTGTGGTATGTGAGGAATTTGTCAGAGAGACCAGGTGATCTATGACCTAGAGTGCAAGATGCTGATTGATGTATGGATTATAATCAGGTGACCTCTCTCATGCTATTTTCCTATGCTAATTTCTGTCTTTTCCTAGAAACCAATATCTTGCCACCTAATAGAAGCTTATTGCTATCTTCCTTTATAAGTTGATAGCAATAGATTGCATAGATGAATCTTAAATATCTTGAAGTAGTTGATACAGGATTGGTCGGTATTATGTTGGGCAATGATGCCTGAATATATTATCTTACATTGGATTTTTGGGTTTTCTAGATGAAAATATTTGGATGATTTTTTATAATGTGGTGTTTATCTTATTATTCATGTTCTTTCTCCACAAATTTCAAAAGGACTACTGAAGTAATTATCCCTTTTCATGCACACTTTTGCTACAAGTATTCTTAGTGACCATTTTTTACTTATTATAGCTGGATGATGACTTGCAGTTCTTATTAACGAGAATAGATGTGTTGCAAAAATACATTTTGAGAACAATGATTGTTCTGAGTTCTGACATAGTCTGTACTAACGCTTGATTTTAGTAAAAAAGGCATTTCAATAGCCAAAAACAGCCCATCTAATTCCAGGCATAGGATTAGATGCCTTATTTGGGACAAAGACATCTTGATATTCTTGTGCACTTAGTAATTCAGCATAATCTGCTGATAAGAACGGTTTTGGCCTCATCATGTTTGAATCATACAAATTGATGCTCTGATCGAACTATTCTAACCTAAATCTAATTTAGACATCTCATTGAATGCACTTAAAATAACTAACCAAATTTGTTGCTTTCATCCAAAATTTGTGATGCACTGATAAGGTAAGCTCCTTATTGATTTCCTAATCAAGTTATTTCTTACTGTGTGCTCCAAATAAACATTGCATCACTAGCTACAACTATAAGTATGCTTATTCTTCATATACTTCTCATTATTGGCAACCATCTAAGCCATTGGTTTTATTATTACCATGTAAAATGAATACTTACTATCCCTTTAATGATGAATTTCTGTAGAAAGATAAACAAGAATGGTTATGGATGAGCCTCAGATACCGCCTAACGGCGATCGACCATGATCGTAACAACGCTGATGGTGGCTACCGAGTAGATCTGGTGGCCGGGCTGCCTATCAAGGACAACATCGATGCGGTAGTTATGGATATGGACGTCCATTACTGTGTGCTCTGCCACTTCGGCCATCCGGCATGCCTTGTCGTGGGTTTTATGACGGTGCCCACCAATGAGGTCTCCATCGATCTGTTCCGCCCATCCATCCGGTGAAGAAGATCTGACGGCCATCTATATGCAGAGTAAGGAGTTGTTCAGTTTCCGTTCTGGAGTTGGTGCTTCGCAGTTACAGACTTGCAGTACGGTTGATGATGGCAGTGGATGGTTACTATCGACTACTGATTGCTTGATGTTTTCTTCCAGTACGGTGTTTTAGCTAAAAAACTTCTACTCGATTGATGTCCAAATGCAATTGTTTTGTAGTATATCAGTTACCGGTGAGTCTTTGTGAACTTTGTTTAAACAAGTTAGTTGCTAAAACTTTATGATTATATATCCGTGTGTTTTCTTTTGGCTAGAACTGCGCCTTTTCTTTTGGCTAAAGCTACATAGTTTGGGTCAACTTCTGTTAAAATTGTCATTGTTCTTGGTGTTGCCTGTTAGTTCCCATCAATTCAAGCCAACACTCCTTTGAAATGGTATGTCTGCTATCTCTCTACTTTTGGTATGTATTAATTGTTGGAATGTTATTGTTATATCTCGGAATGTTGAATGTGAATCGCCCACTGGCCCTGCACCCTGCACCCATCAGCACAGTATTATGCACTATAGAAAACCAGAGTAGATGTCTAGCATTCGGCAACACATGACAAGAGCAAAGCCAAGATTACCTGACATTGAGTGGCGGCCATTACTGTGCTACAGTCATCTCATTGGCTTCTTATGTTGAAAATTGTGTTGGCACCCACCCACTTATTACATTGTACTCCCTCCGTTTGGAAATATAAGATGTTTTAGGTTTGCGAATGAGATGTATCTAGACACCTTTTAGTGTCTAGATTCATTTGAACCTATACACTAAAACGTGTCTAGATACATCTCCTTCACAAACCTAAAACATCTTATATTTCTAAACGGAGGAAGTAAAATTTAGGAATTGTCTGGTGTTTTGGCCTAGAAACTGGATTGATAGTAATTCTATTGTTGCCATTAGTATGCCTGCTGGAAAAATAATCCACTAATGTTTCATCTATGTTGCCTTAGGAGCTTCCATATTATTGGGTTTGTACTACCATCTTGCACATTTGTATCTTTCTCCTTAGATGAAATCAGATGCTATGGTCTTCAGTTTTTTGATGTTTGTATTTACCTGAATAGCCATTTACTTGCTGGAATTAATTACAAATAATAGTGCAGTCTGAATGGTGAGACGACGCGCGTTAGGCTATACATGATCTGCAACAGTAGTGTAATATGTTCTCCTGGTAATATTATTTGAGCAGAATATGATCGATAAAACTATTTAAGTTGCAATTGTGCTAAACTACACGTGGACAATCATACTGTGAGTTGGTGTTTTATTAGCCAGCTGGGCCAAGAGTTCTACTCAAAAGACTGTGGCTCCAAGTTACACGTGGACAATCATAATGTGAGTTGGTGTTTTATAAGCCAGCTGGGCCAAGAGTTCTACTCGAAAGACTGTGGCTCCAAGTTGCTCGGCGCTGAACCTCGGGTGCACATTTCTAATTATTTTTTGACACGGGCAGAGATGGAAGCTTGACCGAAGGCGATGCGTCATGAAGGTTCCCCTTACTTGCAAAACAACTCACCAAGGATCTGTAGTGGGCGATGGCGTGTTATTGAAGTCGCCATTGTACGCATGCCCAACCTTTTTTTCCTCAAAAGCTCACATCTCCTCTCTGTTATATTCCATCTTGTGACAACAATACAACCCTAGTCTACGTGTCCTTTGGTGAGTTCATCAGTTGGATGGTCAAAGAGTTCATCTGGATGGACCAACAGACTTCCAACATACCTAAAAAATTGATTTAAGAAAATATTTGCCACTTTCCTCCACACTTTCCTTTCTTTATATAATGGCAAATCACGTTTTACCTTGCATTTTGGAATTTCTACAATCTTCTATGCTTTACTAGAACCACATTGGTAAACAGTGAATGCTCATGAATTGTGATATCAAGTAGTTGTATGACAAAATTAGTTAGGCTCCCTTCATATCATAGAAGTCTTATAACAACAGTCAGTCCATGTGTTATTTATTCTCTAGCAGCCATGCAAATTCTGTATAATGTAGTGCATATAAGATTTTCTTTAAAGTCAAACTTCATCAACTTTGACTAAGTTTATTAAGAAACATATCTATATCTATAATGTCAAATTTATACCATCTGAATATATCATGACGAATCTAATGGTATTGAGTTGGTAGTCTAGATGTTTGTATCTTTTCCTACATACTTGGTCAAACTTGACATTTTTTTGACTCTTCAAAATTCTTATATGCACCACATTTTGGCAAGGAGGGAGTATATATTACCATGTCTGTGTATTAGTAGCTCTGTTGTTATCGTATTGTTTTATTTTTGCTCTTAACTTCCACACAAATATGTGTAAAATTAGTAGTGTGTTTTTGTCGTATATCTTTCTCTGCATTTTGCTTCTTCGTCACCTCTGACTAAATAAGAGATGAACCTGTGGTATACATAAAAAATCAAAGATGAACCTGTGGTATACATAAAAAATCAAAAATATACAAACCAGCATGTGGAAACCGTGCGTAGCAATGCGTGCGAGGTCCTTCTAGTCCTTACCTATATGCTCTTTATTTCTTGCTATTAGGAAATGCGCTCTAATACTTGATACTTTAAAGTGGGAAAACAATGCAAATTCTTTAGGATAGATTACTGCAAAATAGCAAAAGTATGAACATTATCGGCCAGACAATTATTCTGATAACCGGCACCTTTACTTGCTCATATTCATTTTATATTCTGGTTTACCAACATCTTACTAATTGAAGGCGAGTTATTGTATCATTCAATCTGACGACTCCAATTTTGATATCGACCTTACTTATATTGCGCGCATCCTTTTGGAATAAGTGGAGTAGCCAAGTTCTCCATTGTTGACATAAATATAAGATTAATCGCTCGCATGCCAATAAAGGTTGAACTGGGCTTACACCTAGCTAAACGTTCCAACATAGAGCAGTGTAATATGTCAGCATAATTCCATATGGTGAGGCAAAGGTGATGCCGGTGTGGCAAAAAAATTGCCTATCTTTCTATTTTGTTTACTATTCGGTATAAGAAACCAGGAAAACTAAATAGAGTGTGCAGTGCAGGCTTTTCATTATACAGGTGAACGACTTCCTCATCTAACCTTCTCTTTACTGATCCTGGAGCATGGAAACATATAATGGCTGTGTTTGGTTGCTGGTAGATTTTTTGGGTATTTTGAGAGATCTTCTTTGTGGAACCAAGCTGAGTGGAAACGTGACTTGAGCTAACTTTGGTCCCTTATTTGGTTGCTTGCACTAACATAATACAACCTTAGTATTTGATTTTTTTTCGAAATGGGGAGTATCGCCCCGGCCTCTGCATCAATAGCCCTTTTATTGCATTATTCCAAATAGTTTAAAGTTTACAATCATGGATCAGAGAGGGTTGAAACAAATATTAACCATCGAAAAATGAATAGAACAACAAAACTATTCATTTTGCAATCTACTAGTATGCCGCCACCCAGTAGCCTGGAAATAGAAATCCCGAGCAACCGTAAGAAGGATATTGCAGCCATTGTCCATAAGCTCCCGCTGATCCTCCGGGAGCAAGCATGCCCATTGTTGAATCCAGTGCGTTGCCAGCCGAATAACCTGCAAAAAATTAGTACCTTTCTGTTTGTTAAAAATGATGTTATTTCTAGACATCTATATAGACCAACATAAAGCTGAAACACCAATTCGTATTCTAGCTTTAACCCTTTTGTCAACCCCATTAAGCCAATTTCCAAACATATTGGTTATATTAGCTGGTGGGGTAATATTGTACGCAAAGTAAATCATACGCCAAATTATACGTGCAAAAGGACACATCAAAAACAGATGCTCAACCGACTCCATTGAGTCACAAAAACAACTGGGCATCCCTTCCATTGTCTTTTTGACAAGTTATCTTTAGTCAATAAAACTCTATTCTTAAGGAACCACATAAAAATTTTGATCTTTAGGGGAATTTTCAACTTCCAAAGATACTTATGTAAAAACCTAGTATGACCATTCATTTCATCCATATACAAGGATTTTACCGTAAACAGACCATTGGTAGTCAAATTCCACACGAATTTATCGTGATCATCATTTAGGTGGATTCTCATTAACCTCCTACAAAGATGTAACCAATTTGTCCACTTGTTGCTGGTTAAACTTCTCCTAAAAGCAATATTAAGAGGCGCTTGACCAAGAACATCAGCCACTAAGACATTTTTTGTTTGTGCAATGTTATATAGCGAGGGGTATTGGTGAGCAAGAGAATGCTCACCTAACCAAACGTCTTCCCAAAAACGAACACTTTCTCCATCCCCAATTTTGAAATGGCCATGGGAGAAGAACAACTTCTTAACCCGCATTAGCCCTTTTCAAAAAGGAGAATCAGTAGGTTTAGCTTTGACTTGAGATAAAGTCTTATGCATTAAATACTTATTTCGCAGAATTTGTTGCCACATCCCTTCTTCATTGAGTAACTTAAAAAGCCATTTGCTAAGTAAGCACTTATTTTTTATCTCAAGTACTTCAATACCTAAACCTCCTTGATCTTTAGGACGACACACAATATTCCATTTTGACAATCTATATTTCTTCTTGTTATCATCACTTTGCCAGAAGAATCTCGATCGATAAAAATCAAGTCTTTTTCTTACCCCTTTCGGTATCTCCATAAAAGAGAGCATAAACATCGGTAAACTAGTCAATACCGAATTGATCAAAACCAAACGATCTCCATATGAAAGCAATTTTCCTTGCCAGCATCCTAGCTTTGAAAGAAAACGGCTCTCCACAGGGTTCCATTCAGAATTTCGTAGCTTTCTATAATGGATAGATACACCCAGGTACCGAAAAGGAAGAGCAGCTGACTCACGGCCCAAAATCTGCTTATAATCCTCCACCAGCTCCTTAGCCTTTCCAAAACAGAAAATCTCACTTTTATGAAAACTAATTTTTAAGCCCAATAGTTGCTCAAAGATACACAGGATTAACTGCATGTTAACGGCTTTCTCTAAGTCATGCTCCATAAATAATATGGTGTCATCTGCATATTGTAAGATGGAAACCCCTCCTTCCACCAAATGAGGAACGAGACTACCAACTTGGCCATCCTCTTTTGCACGAGAAATAAGGATAGCGAGCATGTCTGCAACAATGTTGAAAAGTATTGGGGATAAGGGATCACCTTGTCTCAAACCTTTTCTAGTTTGAAAAAAATGACCAATATCATTGTTGACCCGTATCCCCACACTTCCACCTTGCACAAATTGTTTGATCCAATCACACCATTTTGGATCAAAACCTTTCATGCGAAGAACTTGCTGTAAGAAAGGCCATTTCACTTTATCATATGCCTTTTCAAAATCTATTTTAAAGATCACTCCATCTATTTTCTTCCGATGAAGTTCATGTATGGTCTCATGAAGAACAACCACACCCTCAAGGATATGGCGCCCAGGCATAAAGGCAGTTTGGGTAGCTCTAATCACCTTATTGGCAATATCCGTAATACGATTAGTAGCTACCTTGGTAAAGATTTTGAAGCTAAAATTGAGCAAACAAATAGGTCTGTATTGCTGAATTTGAACCGCGTTGTTGAAAGGATCGTATGGGCACCTAGAGGGGGGGGTGAATAGGTGCTACTTCAAATTTTACTCTTTTTCAATTTAGGGTTTGACAAGAAAGGTAAATTCTCTAGAATATGCAACTATGGTGAATTTACCTATATGACAAACAAGCACAAACTAACACAACACTAAGCAAGAACAAGTAAGTAAAGTGCGGTAAAGGATAGAAGTAACCAAGCGAGTGGACGCGGAGACACAAGGATTTGTTTCCCGTAGTTCCTTCCTTTTGAGGGGAAGTACGCCTACGTTTGGAGAGGGGGTGGTTTCAAACCACCAACGCCACGAGAGGCCTCCCTTGTTCTCCGATGAACCTCACCCCAACGGGCTCGATTCACCTTCCACTATATTGGCAACCTTCGAGGTGGAAGCCGACACCTTTACAACAAGTTCGGGGCACACATCCACAACTGAATTGGAGGCTCCCAAATGCAAGCAAGCTGTCAAGACAAATCAAAGACAAGTTTGTAAGAACCAAATCAAAGTTAGGGTTTCCAAAGAAACACTAGAGCTTGGGGGCCCTCAAGTGAATGAGGGGGAAATGAAGATCTCTCTTGGTGAAGATGTAAATCAAGGCCTCCTCCTTCGATTCTCCAAAGATCGATGACTTTGAATGGTTGGATGAAGAGATCTTGTGGATTTGGTGGCTCTAATGGTGTTGGTGTTCTTGAGCAGCTCGAGCAACTGGAGGAAGAAGATAAGGGTCCCTATTTATAGACAGCCCCCTCCACGAACCATTTTCTGTCCGTTGTAGAAAAGTCAGACCGGAGACTCCGGTCTGGAGACCGGAGACTCTGGTCTACACCGGAGACTCCGGCCAATCTCCGGACCAGCCTCCGGACTGCCCTTCAGATTGTCCCCGACCAGTTCTTCACCAGCAACACCGGAGACTCCGGCCTTCAACACCGGAGACTCCGGTCTACACCGGAGACTCCGGCCAATCTCCGGACTAGCCTCCGGACTGACCTTCAGACTGTCCTAGACCAGTCCTTGAGGAGCAACACCGGAGACTCCGGCCTTCCAGCACTGGAGACTCCGGTCTGACCAAAGTCCGGAGACTCCGGAGTAAACTCCGGTGCAGCCTCCGGACCCCTAGTCAGAATGTCCCAGCCATGTCCTGGGAGGCACCACCGGAGTCAGAACCGGAAACTCCGGACCACACCGGAGACTCCGGTCTTGGCAGACCGAAGACTCCGGTCTGGAGTTTCCAGAACTGTGGCAGATGTATGTGGTCTTTTCCCAGGAGGTGTGTGATGTTTATCTTATGATAATATCAACCTGTGGACAATAACAACCTGTAAAATGATCTACTTGTTGTTAACGAACACCAAAAGTGATTATGACAATAAATGCCTTTTCAATCTCCCCCTTTTTGGTGTTCGATGACAACAAGTGATTTTGCATGGAATAACATATAAATGTGGCTCCCCCTGACTATGTGCAGCAAGATAATGAAGTACACCATGTAAGGAAGATAACATCAACGATAGCACACATAGATTTCACATGAGTTACAGTAGGTATTGCACACAAGCAAATAGTCATAGACACACTTAAGAACAACAGATAAAGTTCGAATATCCAAATAAAAGGCAAATAAAGGCAGATGGTCGCAAATCCCAAGTCCCATGCAAAGCGATGAGAATGTCTTCTCCCCCTTTGGCATCGAAACGCCGAAAAGGGAAAAGACCTATACTAGCGCCCCAATAGCTCAGTAGTCATCGTCATCCTCGTCATCCCCGGCATCCTCATCCTCATCCTGGTCACCTTCATCCTGGTCATAGTCATCATCATCATCATCATCCTCAGGGATAGCAGGCCCTTTGCCGTGAGGGCGAGAAGAGGAAGTACCCTGGTATCCAAACCCATAGGTGACATCAGTAAACGTCTTCCAGTCCACCAGACTATCCTGTTGGGCATTCCATGCCCCAAATGAGAGAGTGTGATCAGACTCTGTGGACTCCTGAGCCCCATGCTCATCATTGTATTCATCTTCACCATCCTCAGTATCAGCAGCACCCTGGTCCTTGATCTCTTTAATAAGCTTCTCAATGCGGCGGTTGCTTTGGTAGGATGCATGCTGCTGCTTGCGAATGTCAACATTCATGCAACAAAGGGTCCTTTCCCAAAAGCTGGCCTTCTTGACCCTCTCATGCACATAATCTCTAGTCATGGTAGGCATAGGGGCATTGGAGGCATTCTTCCTCCGAACTCTAGGTGGAGAGCGAGACCTCTCCGTCTCAATCTCCTCATCAGCATCATTCCCATATCGACGCCTTGGAGCAGGCCCCATGTGCCCCTTCTGCTGCAGAGAGACCAGAGCGTGCACAGTGAGGTGTGGTGGTATGCCATGTGGAGAATCATGCGCCTGACTTCTTGTAAAGAATGGCATGGAACATCTCCTCGAAAATGAAGTCCATCACATCAATGGGTGCAGCATCAGCCTCAGGTCCAGCATTGAAGATCCGATGAGTATGGTACAGGAGGTTGACAAGCCCACCCCTGATAGCATCATCATTTCCAGCACTAGGAGCAATAGTGTGACGGAAAATCCTCAGCATAAGATTGTAGAGGGGCTTGAGTCCCTTGGAGGCCCCCACAACACCACCATCATACAGAGGTGCCAACTTTAACTTGTTCTCACCCAAAGCTGCTGAGTGCATGCGCTGTCCCACATGAGTAGATACTCCGTGAAAGGTCTCAAAGATGACATTGGCAAAATTAATGAAAGGTAGTTGTGTAGTGAGTAGTGCCAGTCATCCACACCATTGTCCTGTCAAGATCAGTCCCAAACACCACTGTGGCATAAAACTGCTGAACAAGGTGCACACTGTAATCTTCGCGCAGCTCCATCAAGTTGTAGAGACCCAGCTTCTCACAGATCCACAGGGCATCACTGAAATAGGGGCTCTGGCGCATTTGCTCAATATCCATGAACTTATGAGGACAGACAGGTGATTTGGTGAGTACACCATACACATCCTTCATGAACACACCCTGTTCTTTCCTCCAGAAACGAGGGTCATCACTGGTACGAGGTAGTGCATAGAAATCGGTCTTCCTCAGCTCACGGAACTCCTCTTTAGACATCTTGGCTAGGGACTGGAGGTTTTCATACTTGGCTCTCTTTGCACGTTCCTCCCGTTTAGCCCTCTCTTGATCCCTCTGCATGTAAGCTGCATCACGTGCCCGCTGTTTCCGGTTGGATGGAGGCACGATATAATGACCCTGAGCTTCATCATAGCGAGGATTTCCCCTTTGGGACTTAGCCTTGGTACGACGAGGGCGACTGGAACCATCACCTGTGAACAACAGTTAGGGAGATAGCAAGGAGATGAGTATATATGTCCCAAAGATGCAGTACAAGAGCTTTGATGCATTTCTGGACTACTTTGATTCACCCAACACCGGAGTCTCCGCACCAGACACCGGAGTCTCCGGCCTGGACCGGAGTCTCCGGCCTGGACCGGAGTCTCCGGACCTGGGTCCGGAGTCTCCAGTCAGGAGGCTCGGGTATGCGATGGGGAGGTGCTGGTGAGGGTGAATCTAGTAGATCGGGCAATGCAACAAGGCTAAAGTACTAGAGTGCAAGCAAACAAGTGATTCCAATGGACAAATCAGCAACAATCCTCAAAAACACATCTAGGGATGAACCCTAGGAGGAAAAAGGAGAGGAGAGGTACCAGATCTGTCCATGGGATCGATTCCTTCGGTGGGAATGACCCAATGGAGGAGAGGGGAAGGTTGGCCGGCTGCACGGCGGATCCCGGGGGCTTCTTGACCTCCGGGGAGGATTTTTGGAGGAGGAGGCGACGGGTTTGGAGGTAGGGGACGGGGTGAAGAATGAGGAACTGATGTTCCAGTTCACCCCGTGCCCCTTCTGTAAGTGACAGAAACCGTCCCGACCGGAGACTCTGGCCTGCACCGGAGACTCCGGTCCTCCTCGACCAAAAATTCCAGGAAAGGTGTTTGGGGACATATATGAGAGATAGATGGTTTTTAAGATAGGAAAAAAAGGGCTTGGGTTGAGACATCAAGCTGTGAAGAACCAATAAGAGCCATAGAAGTGCGAAAATAATCAGAAAAGCTCCAAGAGACTAAAATCAAGCAAATGACGAACATGAGTAATTGCCAACCTCTCAAATGAGAGAGGGCGGTGGCCTGGGCCACCATATTTGAGTATGCTTGGCTTGGTACCACGAAGATATATCTTGGATCCATTACCAAAACTCATCATTAAGCTCACATATCACTAAATGATATTAAGAGGAATGATTTTGATTGCTTTGGGCATAATGGGGGGAGGGATGGTCCAATCAATTAGGACCGCACTCCCCCTATATCCATGCCTACACCTAGACCAAATATGAGATGAAACATAGGTGAGAGTGCAATAACATCAAGTCAAGCTCCTTGAATCTACGATATTTAGTTCATTCCTCAAGTAGCAAAACCTTGCTTCATCAAGTGGCTTCGTGAAGATATCGGCAAGTTGATCTTTGGTTGGTACATATGATAGATCAATATCACCTCGAGCAACATGATCTCTAATGAAGTGATGGCGAATCTCAATATGCTTTGTCCTTGTGTGGTCCACCGGGTTGTAGGCAATCTTGATGGCACTTTCATTGTCACATAGAAGAGGCACTTTGTCACAATGGACACCGTATTCCTTTAAAGTTTGCCTCATCCATAGCAATTGAGTGCACGCACTAGCAGCTGCCACATACTCGGCTTCGGCGGTGGAGAGAGATATACAATTTTGCTTCTTGGAAGACCAACATACCAAGGACCTACCAAGGAATTGGCAAGCCCCAGATGTTGATTTTCTATCATCCTTGTCACCTGCCCAATCCGAATCCGTGTATCCACAAAGAGCAAATGTTGAGCCTCGAGGGTACCAAAGACCATAAAATGGGGTATGAACCAAATATCGAAAGATTCTCTTGACCGCCATTAAATGGCTTTCTTTAGGAGCCGCTTGATATCTTGCACACACACCTACACTCAACACAATATCGGGTCTAGATGCACAAAGGTAAAGCAAAGAGCCAATCATAGACCGGTATACCTTTTGATCCACATCTTTACCATTTGGATTTTGTTCTAGATGAGTCTTTATAGCCATGGGAGTAGGAGCTCCATTCAAATCTTGCATTTTGAATCTCTTGAGCATATCTTGAGTATACTTGGCTTGATTGAAGAATGTCCCTCCTCTAACTTGCTTGATCTCAAAGCCAAGAAATACTTTCAACTCCCCCATCAAGGACATCCGGAACCTACTAGTCATAAGCTTTGAGAATTCATCATTAAAAGCTTTGATAGATGAGCCAAAGATAATATCATCAACATATATTTGGCATACAAAAAGCTCCCCATTGACCCTCTTAGTAAAAAGAGTGGGATCGATTTTCCCAACCTCAAAGCCACGGTCAACCAATAACTCTCTAAGGTGCTCATACCACATACGTGGGGCTTGCTTGAGCCCATAGAGCGCCTTGTCAAGTTTGTAGACATGGTTTGGGAAGTTGGGGTCCTCAAATCCCGGGGGTTGCTTCACATATACCAATTCATTTAAAGGACCATAAAGAAATGCACTTTCTACATCCATTTGTTGTAGCTTGAAGTTATGATGTGCCGCATAAGCAAGAAGGATACGGATGGACTCAAGACGAGCCACGGGTGCATAGGTCTCTCCATAATCAATGCCTTCAATTTGAGAATATCCTTGTGCAACCAATCTAGCCTTGTTCCTTACTATAATTCCATGCTCATCTTGCTTGTTCTTGAATATCCACTTTGTTCCAATAACATTGCGGCAATCCTTTGGCTTTGCAACTAACTTCCACACTTTATTTCTCTCAAAGTTGTTGAGCTCTTTGTGCATAGATTCTAACCAATCCGAATCTTCAAGAGCTTCCCACACTTTCTTTGGTTCAATCATTGAGATGTGTGCTTGGTGTTCACTGAACCTCTTCAATTGTGCTCTTGTGGAAATCCCTTTCCTTAGATCTCCAACCACATTTTGGAGGGTGTGGTCTCTTAATTCCAACATTCTTTCTTTTCTAGCTTTGCGACGAGCGTGGATCTCCTCATTGTTTCTTGGAGGACCCTCTTCATCTTTTTGATCCTCGTCTTGACCATCAACTTGACCTTGATCATCATTGGAGTCATCCTCTACATTGGGAGGCAAGGATTGACCTTGGTATTGATCAAGTGCTCTTCTAGCATCAATTTGAGCTTGTCTCAAAACAGTTTGGATGGATCTTCCTTGACAAATTGACTTGGCACCACTTGACAACCCATCGAATGGACCAAGCACCCTTTGACTAGAGTTCACACATTGATCACTATGTTGAGGGTCCACATCTTGTCTTTGGCTTGAGTCAATGTCCTCTTCGGTAGATGGAGCATGTTGAGGTTGTGAAGATGAGGGCTCCACTCGAGTGGAGCATAGTTCTTCTCGATCTACCATAAGGGGTTCCTCAACGGGGCGAATATAACCCACACCCATTCTTCCTATGGCATCCTGAGGCATTTCATCATCTGCATCACAAGTATCAACACGCCCCCCTTGGGGACCATCATATTCTTCGAAGGTCACACTACAAGATTCTATGACGGCTCCGGAGAGCTTGTCATAGATTCTATAAGTGTGAGATTCGAGACCATAGCCAACAAAAATACCCTCTAATGCTTTAGACTCGAACTTAGACAAACAGACACCTTTGATGAGATAGAAACACTTACACCCGAACACCCGGAAATAAGATATGTTGGGCTTGTTACCAGTAAGTATCTCATATGGAGTCTTGTTGATTTTCTTGCGAAGGTAGAGTCGGTTTGAAGCATGGAAAGCGGTGGAGACGGCTTCGGCCCAGAAGTTGTATGGAGATTTAAACTCCGCCAACATGGTCCTAGCCATCTCAATGAGAGTCCGGTTCTTCCTTTCGGCCACACCATTTTGTTGAGGGGTGTATGCAGCGGAATATTGATGTTTAATACCCTCATCACTAAGGAAGTCATTCAAGGTGTAGTTCTTGAACTCGGTGCCGTTGTCACTTCTTATAATCAACACGGGAACATTGTGTTGCCGTTGAACCAAGTTGATGAAGTCGATAAAAGTCCTTTGAGTTTCACTCTTCAACTTGAAGAAATAAACCTAAGAGTATCTTGAGAAGTCGTCAACAATCACCAAGCAATATTTCTTTCCTCCAAGACTTGCATGAGATGGAGGACCAAATAGGTCCACATGGAGGAGTTCCAAGATCTTGTTAAACTTGATTTGGTTCGTGGGCTTGTGAGGAGCGTCATGCATCTTCCCTAGAACACATGCCCTGCAAACACGATCTTTGGCAAAGGAAACATTTTCTTTTAGTCCAACAATATGGCCCTCTTTATGGAGACTTTGCAAAGTTTTCATGTTGACATGGGCTAGTCGGCGGTGCCATAGCCAACCCACATCAGCCTTTCCGTATAAGCACATCGGACCTGTAGTGGCTTGCCCCGAAAAGTCCACCACATACAAGTCATTTTCGACGTACCCAACAAAAGCGACCTTGAGAGACTTGCTCCACATGAGGACCACAATATCATCATCAATAAAGACGGCAAAGCCCATCTTTCCAAGAGCACGGACAGAAAGTAAATTGTATCCAAGGGTTTCAACAAGCATGACGTTCACGAGTGTAATGTCGTAAGCCACCACAACCTTGCCGAAACCTATTACCTTAGACTTTGACTTGTCGGCATATGTGACGGTGATTTGATCTTCATTTGACACCAAGTCCTTGACAATAGACGAGCTTCCAGTCATATGACTTGTGCAACCACTATCGATCACCCATTTTGACCCTCCGGAAGCATAAGTCTACAAAAGATCAAGCTAGTTTTTAGGTACCCATTTTTCAATGGGTCCTCTTTTGTTAGCAACAAGGGTCTTGGGAACCCAAATAGACCAAGCAATATAACCATCATAAGGGCCAACATATTGTGCATACACATCACCATAATAATCACGCATTAGGACATAGTGAGGGTTAGCACTTCCTGCAAAATCATCATGAGACATAGTTTTACCCTTTGTGGTCTTACTCTTCACAATGGTCTTGTTGGTCTCTTGTGCGGGCTTGTCCTTCTTCTTCTTATTGTTCTTCTTCTTTGTTTTGGAGACAAAACCAATGCCCCCTTTATCACCACTACGCCTTTGCTTGCTCAAAAGATCATCAATAGACTTGTTGCCTTGTGGAAATGTGGCCTTAGCAAGCTCCCCCTTCAACCTAGCATTCTCTTCAAGAATAGTTGTGCTACTAGATGGAATGAAGTTACTAGGTGAAGGAATATTGGCCAATTGAGTTTGAAGCGTTTCATGGGGCTTTGTGAGTGACAAGAGTTCACTCTCCAAGGCCTTGTGGGCCTTGTTAAGCAAGCTAAAGTCCTCGACAAGTTTTTCATGAACCACACCAAACTCAATCTTGTCCTTTTTAGCTCTTTTATATTTAGCAATAGCATGATCACGCTCTTTGATGAGTTTGTTAACAATAATGTCATTGGACTCATCAAGCCCTTCAAGTTTTAATTCAAGTGACAACCTAGTTTCTTGTTCTTCTTCTAGAGCATTGTTTAGGGCCTCTAGTTCAATCATATGTTCATGCCCAAGTTTACATCTTACATCTAGAAGCTCCTGAGTGTGTGATAGTTGATCTAAGATATTTCCAAAATGTAGCTTAGCATCACCTTCTAGGTTAGTCATAAACTCATCAAAGGCAATTAATTCCTTTTTAACATCAAGAGACATCTCATCATCAATTTCATCATTATCTAAGTGAGTAGAGCGGGATGATGAAGATACCTCTGTTCCTCTTGCCATAAGGCAAGTGGCGTTCTTGGTGGAAGAGTTCTCATTCGGAGAATCGAAGAGTGATAATGTCGGAGTAGAGATGGTGGCAAGAGCAGCCACACCATGAGAAGTTTCCTCTTCGTCGTCTTCATCATCTTCATTGTCGGAGGAGTACTCTTCATGAGTGATCAAGACAATTTCTCCCGGCTTCTTGTTGATGGGATTCTTTTTGATGAAAGGTTTCTTGTACGGTCCCTTGAGAGTCTTCTTCAACACAAGATTTCCACTATGATCTTCTCTCTTCTCATAGGGGCAGCTAGCTACAAAGTGGTAGCGGTCACCACAATTGAAGCAAGTTCTCAATCTTGTGGTATTCTCTCTTTTCCCATTTGGATTGCTTCTCCGTTCCATTTCCATCTTGGCCTTGGCGGGGTTCTTCCAAAAGTTCTTTGCATAGAAAGCCATATATTGACCATGAGCAATCTTGACTTCATCGGGATGGTCCATGAAAATCCCTTCATCACTATCATCTTCATCCCCATGGTCCACAACTTTGGCCTTCAAAGCAACATTGACAACATTGCTCATTCCAAGGGCACGAGCACGGGCATCTTTAGCATTCTTGGCGGCAACCTTGAAAGCGGACATCTCTTGCATAACTTCATTTGAGGTCATGAGATGGTAGTTGTGTCTTCCTTGTAGGCTCTTCAAGTCGGTGGGCTCAAAAGGCATGAGTGCACTCACATATTTCCTTTTTATCCATGCATCATCCACATGTGAGGCACCCACATTCCTAAACGCAGTGGCGGTGGTCTTGAGCCTTCGGTACATATCTTCGTGATCTTCACCTTCTTTCATGTAGAAGCCTTAGGCTTCATTGCTTAGAGCATCGTATCGGTTCCTCCTCATACTCTCATTTCCAATAAACAACACAGTGAGAGCATCCCAAGCTTCCTTGGCAATGCTAAAGTGCTCAATGTGTGGATAATCCTTTGTCCCCAAGCCTTGTTGAATCATATGCAGAGCTGTGGCATTGAGTTGACTATTAACAATCTCTCTTCTTGTCAAGTTGTTTGGATCCCCAATAAAGAGTCCATGCTCGATGATGTTCCATAGTTCAATGCAAGAGCTGCGCATATGAGTTCTCATTAGTGATTTCCATTGAGCAAAGGTAGAAGATTCTTCAAGCTTAGGTGGGTCACCTCTATTGTATACATGAGTGTGAGGGATTGGAGGGTCGGGAGAGTACCATGAGTCACGGTGCTCACCCTTCCCACCATTATTGTGTGTGGAGGAATTAGCGTTGTCTAGTTTGTCCCCTACCACCATACCCTCGGGGGATACCGGAGTATTCCCTTTAGGTACAACGGATGGTAGATCCTCTTGAGGAGATGGGGGTGATGAGCCATCTTTGTCTTTAAGAAGTTGCTCAAGCATCTTCTTGACTTCGTTGACCAAGGAAGAGCTCAATCTTGTTTCCAAGTTTCTGAGATCTTCCATGGTCACCGGGGTCGACTCACTACCACCATCCCCTTCTTGGCTACCCATATTCTCTTAGGCGGTAAAGCCCAAATAAAGAGCCGAGGCTCTGATACCAATTGAAAGGATCGTATGGGCACCTAGAGGGGGGGTGAATAGGTGCTACTTCAAATTTTACTCTTTTTCAATTTAGGGTTTGACAAGAAAGGTAAATTCTCTAGAATATGCAACTATGGTGAATTTACCTATATGACAAACAAGCACAAACTAACACAACACTAAGGAAGAACAAGTAAGTAAAGTGTGGTAAAGGATAGAAGTAACCAAGCGAGTGGACGCGGAGACACAAGGATTTGTTTCCCGTAGTTCCTTCCTTTTGAGGGGAAGTACGTCTACGTTTGGAGAGGGGGTGGTTTCAAACCACCAACGCCACGAGAGGCCTCCCTTGTTCTCCGATGAACCTCACCCCAACGGGCTCGATTCACCTTCCACTATATTGGCAACCTTCGAGGTGGAAGCCGACACCTTTACAACAAGTTCGGGGCACACATCCACAACTGAATTGGAGGCTCCCAAATGCAAGCAAGCTGTCAAGACAAATCAAAGACAAGTTTGTAAGAACCAAATCAAAGTTAGGGTTTCCAAAGAAACACTAGAGCTTGGGGGCCCTCAAGTGAATGAGGAGGAAATGAAGATCTCTCTTGGTGAAGATGTAAATCAAGGCCTCCTCCTTCGATTCTCCAAAGATCGATGACTTTGAATGGTTGGATGAAGAGATCTTATGGATTTGGTGGCTCTAATGGTGTTGGTGTTCTTGAGCAGCTCGAGCAACTGGAGGAAGAAGATAAGGGTCCCTATTTATAGATAGCCCCCTCCACGAACCGTTTTCTGGCCGTTGTAGAAAAGTCAGACCGGAGACTCCGGTCTGGAGACCGGAGACTCCGGTCTACACCGGAGACTCCGGCCAATCTCCGGACCAGCCTCCGGACTGCCCTTCAGATTGTCCCTGACTAGTTCTTCACCAGCAACACCGGAGACTCCGGCCTTCAACACCGGAGACTCCGGCCAATCTCCGGACTAGCCTCCGGACTGCCCTTCAGACTGTCCCAGACCAGTCCTTGAGCAGCAACACCGGAGACTCCGGCCTTCCAGCACCGGAGACTCCGGTCTGACCAAAGTCCGGAGACTCCGGAGTAAACTCCGGTGCAGCCTCCAGACCCCTAGTCAGAATGTCCCAGCCATGTCCTGGGAGGCACCACCGGAGTCAGAACCGGAAACTCTGGACCACACCGGAGACTCCGGTCTTGGCAGACCGGAGACTCCGGTCTGGAGTTTCCAGAACTGTGGCAGATGTATGTGGTCTTTTCCCAGGAGGTGTGTGATGTTTATCTTATGATAATATCAACCCATGGACAATAACAAACTGTAAAATGATCTACTTGTTATTAACGAACACAAAAAGTGATTATGACAATAAATGCCCTTTCAGTTGTCCTTTTTGGGTAATAATGTAATTACTCCGAAGTTTAGCTTGAACAAGGGCAATTCCCCAACTTGCAATTGTCTAAAAAGAGCCATCAAGTCATTCTTGATTACGCTATAAAACATTTGATAAAACTCGGCCAGAAACCCATCAGGTCCAGGAGCTTTATTGTGTTCCATTTGCATAATAGATTCTAACACCTCCTTTTCAGTAAAGTTTGATGTTAGAACAATGTTTTCCTCATTAGACAATTGCGGGATATCCTGTATCCGATCCTCCATCAAGGTGAAAGAATTGTAAACAGGCTCGCCAAAGAGCATTTTGTAATACTCAGTAATATAGACCTTTAAGTTGTCCTCACCTACAATGGTTCCTTCATCTTGTTCAAGTTGGAAGATTTTCTTTTTCCTATGTTTGCCATTCGCAATCAAATGAAAATATTTAGTGTTATTTCCTCCTTCTTGAATATGTTTAACTTTAGCACGTTGAGCCCATTTGATCTCTTCGTCCCGTCTAAGTTTGTTAATACTCTCATTTGCATTTCTTAAAACATCCTTTTCTGAGTCATTCAGAGGATACATCTCTGCTTTAACATCCAGCTCATCAATGATGGATAGAAGTCGTTCCTTTTCTTTTTTATATTTTCCACTCATATTCTTAGCCCATCCTTTCAAAAAACGCCGTAAGTGTCTGATTTTCCTCTGCCAAGTCTGAATAGGCGTATCACCATTAGACACAGATTCCCATTCAGCAACAATCATCTCATAGAACCCATCCTGCTTCAACCAAGATAATTCAAATGAGAAGCGATTAATATTACCTAAGTGAGTCTGATTGCCAGAGTCAATTAGCAGTGGTGTGTGGTCCGAGCCCGAGCGAGTCAATGCTCGAACCGAAACTAAAGGTAATTTACTCTCCCAATCTACACTTGCGAGTATACGATCCAACTTCTCATACGTTGGTGTTTCACGGCGATTAGCGCAAGTGAATTGTCTACCTGAAAGAGCAATTTCTCTCAAATCTAGACTCTCAATGATGGCATTAAACATAAAAGGCCACCTAGGATTAAAGTTATCATTATTCTTTTCTTCTTTTTTCTAAGCATATTGAAATCACCACCTAACATCATAGGCAGTGTTTCAGATTCACACATCCTCACAAGTTCGGATAGGAATTCGGGTTTATGTGCCTCTTGAGCAGCTCCATACACAGGAATGAAAACCCATTCAAAACCGTCGTTCCTAGACCTCATGTGAAGTTTGACACAATAATCACCAGTCATCACATTGTTGACCTGTAGTGAAATATTATTAATGCCAACCAGAATCCCTCCTGACCGCCCATGTGGCGGTAAGCAAAACCAAGTAAAGTCCATGCCAGCAGCCAAATGTCTCAGAAAAGACGATGTGAAATTAGACCTACCAGTCTCCAGAAGAGCAATAAAATCTAATCGATGTTCACGAATTGATTCATTAACAAACAGATGTTTACCAGGATCTCGAAAGCCCTCACTATTCCATATCATACCTTTTATTCCTGACATTTTAAGATTTAACTTTAGGAATCCTAATACGAGTGCTTCGACGAATGTTTGTCTTATCATAAGACTTACGTCGACGCGATTTCACCACTTTTTCTTCTTGAGTCATATACTCAGAAAAGTCCTCAACTGAACAGTTTTCATCTACCAAATCTTCACATAAGTTGGATGCATTAGAAACTATCAAGTGGTCCGAATCAAACAAAACATACTCACTTTGAACATCTTTTTGTTTAAGCATAATTAAAGAGCGGTTAATTTCAGTATCTAAAATTAACTTTGCAGCGTCACATTCCTCTTTTCTAGACATACCCATTTTAACCCCCATCGAATGAGCCCTACTAACAATTTCCTCTTCAGAAAACGAAGAAACTAAAAATTTGGAAGAGAGATTTGTACCTTGGCCTTGCAAGATGTCACGCTGTTGAGCTAGCAGCATTGCCTTCTCAAGCTGAGAAGCATCAGCCTGTGTCTGCGCCTGAATGCGCGCACTTGAACGCATTCCAACCGGAGGCTGCACACCTCCAAACGCAGCAACCTCCTCCTCCGTAGGCTCCATCATCTTCAGACTTCTGTTATTCTGCACCTCTATCGACCCACCAATTGCTGTCCTTGGCGGCGTCACCATCACCCCATCATGACCAACACGAGGTAAGCTCAAGCGAGTTCCCCAACCCGGGGTTTTAGGCGAACCGCCAGGAAGAGTCACCGACTCGACAGACTTCAATGCAAGATTATGCCCCAAAACATCCGGAGCCAAAACCCCATCCACCGGCACTGCAATCTCAGCAGTATCAGACAAGACAGATGGTTCAAACTTACATGAAATATAGGGCTTAGCAGAATTAGAAAAAGCAGAAAAGATTTTATTAAACAGACCTTTCCCAACCCTTTTATCCGCACCTTTCAGCATAATAGGTGCAGATCAAACAAGGCGGTCAGACTCCATCTCTGATGACCTCGTTCTTGGAATGGTAGACTTAAAGTCGCCGAATGAAATTGTATATTCCATGCTATCATGTTGCTTTAAACCACTTGACGTATCCTGAGAGAAGGCCAAGCTCTTACCATCAGCATCAGCCGTATGAGCACGGTGACCATCCATGCCTGCAGCATCACCACCCTCCTTATTTGATGTATGTGTGTCATGATCGTCCCCATCATCATCTCTAGGGACATCGACCATCACCACATCCTCAGGAAGCGGTGCCAAAGATGCACCTTCAACTTGAAACCTCAGCGCAAAAAAACTATCTTTTATTAAGATGTCCATTCTCTCAGGAACCAAAGTAGGGTCGAGGCAAGCCACATTAACACGCAACACACCTTTCTCACATGTATATGCCAGATCAATATCAGTGGTTTTCCCAAAAAGAGTTCCAGTCGCCCACAAACATAAATAGTCATCTAAGGCCTCCGAAGGTAGATCATGCACCCTAATCCATACCTTCTCAATTAACCAAGCAGGTTTCACCTCTGATTTCCAGAAATCAAAAGACATAGAACAGGGGCTATTTGGAACCTTATATGTACCGAAGTGCTAAGCAGTAACAAGATCTTTCTTGCTAGGAAAATTCGCCTGATACACATTATTCTCCACTTGGCGAACGTTCCACTGGTACTGGTCATCGGGCACAACCCATTGCAGCTGAGAAATGATCTCGGGTATCGTCATATTTCCATCATGAATTGTTTCCCTGCTCAACCGCGTATTCTCCACACGAGGCCGAATATCAGACTCTCGAAAGCAAACCCATACATTTGCATAGATGGTTTTGGTGCTGAAAGAATCGGACACACCTTGGATAAATGATCAGGAGACCTACAAATGTCACATAAAAAAGTTGTACAATCATTTAAATTATGCCCAGGCCTTTCACACCGAAAGCACTTTGGTCCCTTAAATTTCTTAGCTCTCACTGTTTGTCCTCCGTCAGAACTAGCATCACCATTTGCCTCCCTGAATCTAACATTTTCATTACTGTGGGGCGCAGCATTTGACGTCGCAAGCTGACGTAGGGGGCAGCAGTTTGGCGTGATGTCGCAGCAGAAAGCCCAGGTGCCACGGCAGGCTTCCCCAAGGCTGCAGCAGGCCGATCGAGAGCATTTGTAGGGACGGAAGACTGTACCGTCTGATCAGTAGAAGAACGATTCATCACAGACCCCGACACATCAGCCACCGGAGCAGAAGATTTACAATTAAGATTTGCCGCCTGCTCCACAAGTTGCTTTGCAATCGCTGTTGTCGCATCCCTCACGAACTGCTCCTGCAACCACGACAGTTCAGCCACTTGATTACCATTGTTAACCGGAACATTAGCCCTGCTATCAGATCCTGCCCGGTTTACAAATGTTCTGCGGGTGTAGTTCAAACCATTAGCCCTGCTGTCAAATCTGCCACGAGATCTAGCGGGACCACCAAAACCCCGACGAGAAGATCCGCGGTTGAAACCAGACCCAACAGCAAAACGCCCATGGCCGCCATCAAAATGTCCAACATCACCACGGCCACCACCAGTACCTCTGTAGTCCTCCTGCTGATCATTACCTTGGTAAAACCCAGTGTAGTCCTCAGCATCACCATCCCCAGCAGTACCACTTGGGCCACCCTGATGATAATTAGAGAACCGCCTCCGATTGAAGTCCCAGTTTCCATCACCGCGACCACCACCAATGCCAGAGCCTCTACCACGCTGAGGATAATTCCCACCACCGGGATTCGCCATGTGCTCAACGCGATTGCCACCACCAATCGTCGGTGGTCTCACGTTTTTCTGCCAGATGAAACCTAGCAGCCGCCGCAAAACACCAGCCGTGTACCTTTTAGGTTTAGCACCGGACTGGGCTTGTAGCCTGGGGCCCAAAACGCCTCCATCATGAGCTAACAGGGAACCAATCGAAACCGAATCTGGACCCACATGATTCACGAGATCGGTTCGACCAGAGATTGCGGGATTCAAATCCCGAAGCGAATTTGAAACACATACCTGCGGTGTCGTCGAAGTCCGACAGCCCCATCCAGTCCGGCGAGATGCAAACCTCGCTGCTGCCGCGAGACGCCGCTTTCTTTGGACCATCGTCCATTCCTTGGCATCAAAATCCTCAAGAACGAACGTCGATGGAGAAAAAACAGCAGCCGTCGCCACACATCCTGCAGGGAACAACGAGGCACAACGCTCGATTACCTTAGGTTGATCTTCTGGATCTAAATGAAGTTCCATGGCCGCCATCCTCTGCATCCTCTTCTTCTCCTCCTTCCTTTTCATTCTTCCTGATGAGTCCAGGCACACATTAGGACTGCAGGACACCGGAATTCTATCCAGATAAGACCACGATCTCATCGACACCGGCGAGCAGACCGCAGTGGGCGAGGCGAGCCCAAACACCTCCTCATCAGCATCATCATCAGGCTCCGAATCTCCACCGGAGCCGTCGTCGGACGCAAGGGGCCAGAATCGCCCCTGCAGCCGCTTCAACGTCTCTCCGGAAAAAACGGACATGTCTCCATGTCAGTCTGCGAACGACCTTAGTATTTGATGGACTACTTTTAGTCTTTGGAGGCAAAACTCGATTGGTTCTCTTCTCGTACGTGAGGGATGATTTCTCACCTCTAATCAACTCAAACCCCAGTAATAACTGCTCCTTGTTTGGTTTTTATTTCGCTGTTGTTGGACAAGGTGGTGACATTACAAGAAAGAAGTAAGGTGCCGATGGCCGGCCGGCTACGCCGACGACCAGCCTTCCCTAGCCAGCCGACCAGTCCGGCCATCAGCGTAGGGACGACCATCGGCGTAGATGACGGTGCGAGGGTAGCCCACGGCGTAGCGTGGGCGTCGGCGTAGTAGACAGGGTTGTGCCGACGGTGGCCCTTGGCGTAGCCCTAGTTCAGAAACGGCGACGGAAACAACGTTAGGCAGACAGGTTGTGCCGACGGGCTGGCCGTCGGCACAACTTTTTGGAAAAATGTATTTGGTCTGTGTAGACGGCTAGCGTAGGCCTCTAGATTTTTTCTTTTACCTCATTATTTTTTGAAAAATCATAACTAAATAATTTTAAAAAAAATACAAATAATATATCAAAATTTGCAGAAAAATAAGATCTATCTATCTACTCTCAAATATTACACATTTGTAAAACAATTAAGTGAAACATAAAATATTATATATAGTTTAAAACGGGCAATAGAAATTCAAAAACGATCCAAACAATGTGAAATCTTCACGTGGTGTCATATTATGTGACATAGTTAGAAGGAAAACATCAAACTCGGTATATTGATTATGTCTTAAAAAACCTTCACAAAACAACCTATCCTGTTCGAGGTTTCTTGGCTTCCAGATCAAATGACCAATGTTATGGCTAGAATGAAGGCATAGTTTATGATAATGTGTCCATATTGTGTATAAGTATGCATCATGGAATGGCGAATAATGTTTCAGAAGGAAGTTTTCCTTTTTGTCACACCAAAAAGCCGTGTTCCATTTTCCGAGCGCAAACAGACGGTTTTCTGAACCAACCACCAAATGGATAATTCAAAATGCTACCATTACATTTTTCAAAAATAATAGACCACCTTAGATGGATAATGTCATAACAGGGTGATCTCAAACCTTTCCGTCTATCCCTGGTGAAAAAGACAAATTCCTGCCGAATCGGTAGGAAGTGGGTCAGATATGAACTACAGGTACATGATCAGATGCTTATGATTTTTTACAAAAATCATTTTTAGGTTCAAAATATGTTGTTTCATCATGGATCCACTTGAATTTTAGCGAGTCTTAGTCCCGATCTAAGAATCTTCATGCTCGCCTTTGACAAAGTTTAACGATAGTTTAAAGCGGACATTAGAAATTCAAAAACGATCCAAACAATGATAAACCTTAGATTGGTTTAATATTATGTGACATAGTTAGAAGGAAAAATATCAAACTTGGTATATTAATTATGTCTCAAAAAACCTTCTCAAAATGACCTATCTCGTTCGAGGTTTTTTGGCTTTCAGATCAAATGACCAATGTTATGGCTAGAATGAAGGCATAATTTGTGATAATGTGTTCATATTGTGCATAAGTGTGCATCATGGGATGGTAAACAATGTTTTAGGAGATAGTTTTTCTTTTCGTCACACCAAAAAGCCGTTTTCCATTTTCCGAGTGCAAAAAACGGACGGTTTTGTGAAGCAACCACCAAATGGATAATTCAAAATGCTACCATCATATTTTTCAAAAATACTATACCTTACTTGGATAATGTCATAACAGGGGGCCTTTCCGTCTATCCCTGGTGAAAAAGACAAATTCCTGCCGAATCGGTAGGAAGTGGGTTAGATATGAACTACAGATACATGATCGAATGCTCATGATTTTTTACAAAAATCATTTTTAGGTTCAAAATATCTTGTTTCATCATAGATCCACTTTAAGTTTAGCTAGTCTTAGCCCCGAGCTAAAAATCTGCATGCCCGCCCTTCGACAAAGTTTAACGATAGTTTAAAACGGGCATTAGAAATTCAAAAACGATCCAAACAATACAAAACCTTGGCGTGGTGTTATATTATGTGGCATAGTTAGAAGGAAAAATATCAAACTTGTTATATTAATTATGTCTCAAATAAAACTTCACAAAATGACCTATCTCGTTCGAGGTTTCTTGGTTTTCAGGTTAAATGACCAATGTTATGGCTAGAATGAAGACATAGTTTGTGACAATGTATCCATATTGTACATAAGTGTGTATCATGGGATGGCAAACAATGTTTTCCTTTTGGTCGCACCAAAAAGCCGTTTTCCATTTTCCGAGTGCAAAAAAGGACGGTTTTGTAAAAGAACCACCAAATGGATAATTCAAAATGCTAACATTTTTCAAAAATACTAGAACACCTTACATGAATAATGTCATAACAGGGGGATCTCAAACTTTTCAGTCTATCCCTGGTGAAAAAGACAAATTCCTGCCGAATCGATAGGAAGTGGGTCAGATATGAACTACAAGTACATGATCGGATGCTCATGATTTTTTAAAAAAAATCATTTTTAGGTTTAAAACATGCTGTGTTATCAGAGATCTACTTCAAGTCTAGCGAGTCTCAGCACCGAGCTAAGAATCTTTATGCGTGCCGTTTTAAACGAGCAAGTGAAATGATGATAAGAATCACGGCATAGTTTGTGATAAGTTGATATTGATATCATATTTGGATTCCTCTCATTTTTTAATCAATTTAGACATATTATTTTCCGAATTCCGATTTACAGATTTGAAAATATTAATTATTCCATATTAAATAAAAATGTAAAAAAATAAAATTATTATATTTTTATTTGAATTCAATAATATTTTTACTTATTCATTGTTGTTTAATTAAATAATTGCTTGTAATTTTAAAAAAATACAACCATGTGACATGATGATATAAGAGTTAATAGGATTGATATCATAGTATTAACAACAATGTTTAAATTTCTTTATGGAAAGAGATTTTGAAGGAATAAGAAAGTTAAGCGTGCTAGAGCTGGAGTAGTGTTAGGATAGGTGACTAGCCGGAATGTTTGACTAAAACTACAACTTAATCAATTATTAAGTATAAATAGTATTAAAAATGATCAAAGCAAGAGATTAACGAGTCAAACAATTTAAAGATTTAAAAAAAATAAAATTTTTATTTTAGGTTATGCCGACAGCCTGGCCGTCGGCATAGCTACAGGCTGGGCCATTATCGACGACGGCAGTTGACTGAAACGCAGGACCTGCTGGAAGACGCTATGCCGAGAGGGAGGAGCTGTGCCAACCAGGACATACACCGACGACCACCATCGGCACAGCCTGTGCCGGGCATTTTGTGCTATGCCGACGGCAGCCGGCCGTCGGCGTCTCAAATCTTTCGTGTAGTTGACGGGTACGGTAACGTCAAAGGTGGAGGCGGCGAGTCGAATACCAGTGATGCCGACGACGATAAAGGCAAGCTCCCCATGGCTTCTACCCGCCAACGCTCACCACCGCAAACCCGCGCCGACCAGAGCAGCGACAGAGGCCGCCATGGCTGCGAAGCTCATGCCCACCGTGTTTGCGCTGTTCTTTTCTTGGGCCTTATCCAACGGCTCGTCGTCTGTGCCCGACTTCCTCTTCTTCTTGTCGTGCTTGGGAGAGGGCGCGGGCGCGGAGGCTTCCGGCGCAAGGGCAGAAGTTGGTGTATCAGCAGCTGACTCTCCTGCGAGTGCGGATGATGGGGCGCCGCCGAAGAGCTCCCGTGGCAGCAGCCGAAAAACTGTGAATATGCTCTTGATCGGTTTACAATGTTGGCATAAACCCTGTCTCCTCCCTCTGTAGGACTGTAGTTTTTCTGAATTTCCGTAAGTGTCTGTCGACATCAGTAGTTCTGTTAGTTTTCTGTCAGCTATTTTAGCTCGCCAGATTGTGTATGAGAGAGAGAGGATGAACACGAAACAAGTTAATTTTGTGCTGCGTTCAACAGCTTTGCAGCTTTTTCGGTTTTCCCTTCCTTTTATTCACGGGAACCAAATCGTGTCCGAGCAACATGCTCCACTACTGGCCGTGCCATCCCACGGCCCGAGCCTCGCGCTAGACGAGCTACGACTAAGCCAGATCGCGCACAAACCGCGTCAATCTGGCGAGCTAAAATAGCTGACAGAAAACTGACAGAACTACTCGTGTCGACAGACACTTATGGAAATTCAGAGAAACTACAGAGTCCTACAGAGGGAGGAGCCAGGGTTTATGCCAACAATCTCCCCCTCAACCCTAGCGACAGACCTTGACGTCGATGATGCCCACCTTGCCACGCAGCTCCTGGAAGCGAACGCGACCCAATGGCTTTGTTAGCATATCTGCCTTCTGCTCCACAGTTCCAATGAACTCCACGGCCACTGTCCCTCTCTCCACACAATTACGAATGATGTGGTACCGAAGATCGATGTGCTTACTGCGATCGTGTAGAACTGGATTCTTGCAGAGTGAAATTGCTGACTTGTTGTCGATGTAGATGGTGATCGGCGCAGTTTTCTGATTCAGCACCTCACCAATCAAACGGGCAAGCCAGATGCCCTGACATGCAGCCGTCGCCGCTACATTGTATTCTGCCTCGCATGAGGAGGTTGCGACGACTTTCTGCTTTTGCGACTGCTAACTGACAAGGCTGTCTCCTAGATAGATCAGTACGCCGAAGGTACTTTCCTGGAGTCTACGTTGCCGGCGTGATCAGAATCACTGAAGCCAATCAGTGTCTCGCAGTCACCTCGCCGATACACGCATCCGTGGCTCGGCGTACCGGAGATGTACCGGAGCAGGTGCTTGACCGCCGCCAGATGATCTCTTGCTGGTGCCGCCATGAACCGGCTCAGAAACCCCACGGTGAATGAGATGTCCGGGCGCGTGTGTACCAGGTACCTGAGGCTTCCGATGACACTGCGATAAAACGTGGCGTCCACTGCCGCTTCTTTGCTCTCTTTTGACATGCGACAGCGAGGCTCCATGGGCGTGTGAGTGGCATTGCAGCCTGCCATGCCAGCCTTTTCGAGGAGCTTGCTCGCATATCCTGCCTGCGAGATCGTGGTGCGACCGTTCTCCTGTTTCACCTCCAGCCCAAGGTAGTATCGAAGCAGTCCGAGATCACTCATGCTGAAGTGGTGCTTCATTTCTTCCTTGAACCGGTGAATCTCCTGATTGTCGACACCGACGATGATCAGGTCGTCGACGTATACGCCAACAAGAAGCAGGGCACTGCCTGTCCCTTGCGAGTACACGCCGTGCTCGGTGATGCTGCGAGAAAAGCCCATCGACTCCAAGCTCGCGTTCAGCTTAGAGTTCCAGGCGCGAGGTGCTTGGCGGAGGCCGTACAAAGCTTTGTGGAGCCTGTACACCTCATGCTCGTGGCCGTCAGCGGAGAAGCCCGGCGGCTGTGAGACGTACACCACCTCCTCCAGCTCACCGTTCAGGAAGGCAGATTTGACATCCATGCGGTGCACTTCCCATCCACGGTGAGCTGCGAGAGCGAGGATGAGCCGGACTGATTCGAGTCTCGCCACCGGCGCGTAGACCTCTTCAAAATCAATACCGGCGCGCTGCACGTACCCTTTCGCGACGAGCCGGGCTTTATGCTTGACGACGTGCCCTTGCTCGTCCTTCTTGATCTTGTACACCCATTTAAGCCCGATTTCTCGGTGGCCTGCAGGCAACGGAGTGAGCGTCCACGTGTTGTTGTCGTTGATGGACTGGAGCTCGTCGAGCATGGCGCGTCGCCAGCACTCCTCACGTTCCGCCTCAGCAAAGGAGGCAGGTTCCTCTTCTCCTGCTGCCAGGAGCAACTCCTCGTCACCAAATAGACCAGGCCTTTCGGCCTGCATCCGTAGACCCACTGGATTGCCCAGCAGATCGTCGACACGATGGAAGCGATGAGGGGCCGCGGCGTGGTCGTCCGCCTCGAAGAGCTCAGACCGAGCCGTGGGTGGCGTCACGAAACGCACTGTGGGCTCCACGCTGGACCCGACCCCTTCTGCTGCACGTGCTGAGGTTGTCGCGGCCGATGGCGTCACGGGGTTGGGTGTCGCTGGCGATGCAGAGTTGCGGCAGGGCCCTGCCGTGGCAGGACTTGGAGCTCCCTTCTCTGCTGCCGTTGTGTGCGTGACATACGCGGGGTATTCCACCGTGAAGGAACTGCTCGCCGGCGTCTCCCCCGGTGCCTCCCAGCTCCAGTGAGCCTCCTTGTCGAAGGCAACGTCGCGTGACACCGTGACACGCTTGGTGGCAGGGTTGTACATCTTGTACGCCTTGGAGCCTGTGGCATAGCCAACAAACACCATGGGGGTGCTTCGATCATCAAGCTTCTTCAGGTGAGTGCCTGACACCTTGACATGGCCAACGCACCCAAACACTCGCAGGAACCTGACATCTGGCTTCACGCCATGCCATGCTTCATACGGTGTCATGCCGTCGACGCTTCTTGTGAAGGAGCGGTTCAGGATGAAGGCAGCTGTGAGCACTGCCTCCCCCCAAAACATACTCGGGACCTGCTTGGCCTACATCATGCTTCTCGCCATCCCCAGGAGCGTCTGATTTCTCCTCTCCACAACACCATTCTGTTGTGGTGTGTGAGGCGCTGTCAGGTGGCGTTGGACACCCGCCTCGGCGCAGTGCTGGTAGAAGGTGGCAGAGGTGAATTCGCCTCCACGATCTTTGCGGAGCACGTGCAGTTTGTGCCCGCACTCCACCTCCGCAGCGGCTTGCACCTTGATGATCGCCTGTGCAACCTCGTCCTTCGAGCCAAGAAGCTCCACCCACATATATCGGCCGCGATCATCGATCAGCACCAGAATATAGCGGCGGCCTCCTGGCGTAGGTGGCGTTATCGGGCACAGAGATCGCCATGGACAAGTTTGAGTGGCCTCTGCGCCCTGAACCGTGCCTTCTGGGGAAGGGCTGGTGTCGCTGCTTCCCAGCGAGGCAGGCCTCACACAGCTCGTCGGCGTGGTCAATGTGCGGTAGACCACGGACAGTCCGCCCCGCGACATCTTCTGCATCCCGTCAAAGTGGAGATGGTCGAGCCGTGCGTGCCACCTCCAAGCCTCGGACAGATAGCCCGTGGACAGGCACACTGGATGGATAGGTGTGAAGGTCAGCTTGTACAACCGATTCGGTGATCGTTTTACCTTGAACAGCAGGCGCCGGCGGTGATCATGCACGGTGAGAACACCGCGACGGATGTTGATGTCGAACCAGCCCTCGTCGAGCTGGCCAAGGCTGACGACGCTGCTCTTCAACGCAGGGATGAAGAACACCTCCGTGAACGCGCGATGGTCTCCTCCATCAACGACGAACACAACAGTGCCCCGCGGATGTCGACCACCGAACCATCGGCGAAGCGTACCTTGCCGGAGACAGATCGGTCGAGGACGGCGAAAGCCTCCTCTGACCCTGTCATGTGGTTGGTGGCCCCGGTGTCGAGGAACCATACCTCGCTGTCGTGGTTGTCGCCGCTGGACAGCGTGATGATTGCCCACTCCTCGTTGAGGAAGACATGGCCGCCGGTGCGCGCACCACTGTCGCCCGATGTTGGTGTCGAGGGCTGGACAGTGACGAGTGCATGGGCATCTCCCTCGACCACCTCCTGGATGCAGGCCATCATCATCGCTGGCCCATCATCATCTTCCTCGGCTTGAACGAGGTTGGTGGCGGCCGGAGCCACAGCTGCCTTCGCCGCCTCATCGCGTTGCCTCTTGCGGCATTCACGGGCCCAATGGCCCTTCTTGCCACAGTACCGACACTTCTCTCTGTCCTGGACGGTGCTGTTATGGGGCCCGCCCTGTTGGGGCTGCGCGCCCTTCTTGCCGTTAGAGACCGCGTTCCCGCCGTGGGCATCGGATCTGCTGCCCGACGCGCCGCCACGGTCCTGCTTCTTGCGTGCCTCCTATTGCTGTTCTGTGAGCAGGAGTTGGCCGATAGCGTCCACACCTTGATCTGCATCAAGTCGTTCCTCGACGGCTCTTAGGTGGCCGACCACTTCCTCGACGGAGAGAGTGGCCGGGTTCAAGAGAGTTTCGATCAAGAACGCGATCTGAACGAATCGAGTAGGAACGATGGACAGGAATTTTCTCACCACTTTTTCTTCGTCGACGGCGTCCCCAAGTGATCGCAGTGTAGCCACGATGTTTGATATCCGCATGGCCGCCTCGTCGATGCGCTCGTTGGGCTTGAACGTGATCGTCTCAAACTCCGTCCGCAGACGGCGTAGCCGAGAGTCACGCACCCGATCACCTCCCTAGTACTGGAGACGGATTGCCTCCCACGCTGCCTTCGCAGTCCCCTTCCCGATCAACATACAATGCATCTCGGGCGGGGTGGAGCAGAGCAGCGCCGCCAGGGCCTGCTTGTCCTCGCGCCTCGGGACCGTGTCATCCTCGATCGCGTCCCACAGCGACGCGGCCTGGAGGTTCACCTCCATGACCATGGCCAGTTGGTGTAGCTGCCGCGGGTGAGCATAGGGAAGGTGAGGTTGGTGCTGCCGCCGCCGGACTCGCATACAACCTCCCTTTGGACCACGATCTCACCGCCGCCACGCCGTGCCCTGCTTCTGCCGCGGCTTGGCGATCGCCGTTGCTCGCCTCCGACAGGAGTCACAGATCCAGCTGCCGCCGGGGGCATGCCGTGTCCGCGTCCGGGTGGTGCCGACATGGCCACAGGTACGCAGGAATTTAGGCTCTGATGCCAATTGTCTCCCTACAACTAAGCTCGAACGAGGTAGTATGAGAGAGAGAGGATGAACACGAGACAAGTTAATTGTGTGCTGCGTTCAACTGTTTTGCAGCTTTTTCGGTTTTCCCTTCCTTTTATTCACGTGAACCAGATCGTGTCCGAGCAACGTCGCTGTTCATCCTCTCTCTCTCATACTACCTCATTCGAGCTTAGTTGTAGGGAGACAATTGGCATCAGAGCCTAAGATCCTGCGTACCTGTGGCCATGTCGGCACCACCCGGACGCGGACACGGCATGCCCCCGGCGGCAGCTGGATCTGTGACTCCTGTCGGAGGCGAGCGACGGCGATCGCCAAGCCACGGCAGAAGCAGGGCACGGCGTGGCGGTGGTGAGATCGTGGTCCAAAGGGAGGTTGTACGCGAGTCCGGCGGCGGCAGCACCAACCTCACCTTCCCTATGCTCACCCGCGGCAGCTACACCAACTGGGCCATGGTCATGGAGGTGAACCTCCAGGCCGCGTCGCTGTGGGACGCGATCGAGGACGACACGGTCCCGAGGCGCGAGGACAAGCAGGCCCTGGCGGCGCTGCTCCGCTCCACCCCGCCCGAGATGCATTGTATGTTGATTGGGAAGGGGACTGCGAAGGCAGCGTGGGAGGCAATCCGTCTCCAGTACCAGGGAGGTGATTGGGTGCGTGACTCTCGGCTACACCGTCTGCGTACGGAGTTTGATACGGTCATGTTCAAGCCCAACGAGCGCATCGACGAGGCGGCCATGCGGATCTCCAACATCGTGGCTACACTGCGATCACTTGGGGACGCCGTCGACGAAGAAAAAGTGGTGAGAAAATTCCTGTCTGTCGTTCCTACTCGATTCATTCAGGTCGCGTTCTTGATCGAAACTCTCTTGAACCCGGCCACTCTCTCCGTCGAGGAAGTGGTCGGCCACCTGAGAACCGTCGAGGAACGACTTGATGCAGATCAAGGTGTGGACGCTGGCGGCCAACTGCTGCTCACAGAACAGCAATGGGAGGCACGCAAGAAGCAGGTCCATGGCGGCGCGTCGGGCAGCAGATCCGATGCCCACAACGGGAACGCGGGCTCTAACGGCAAGAAGGACGCGCAGCCCCAACAAGGCGGGCCCTAGAACGGCACCGTCCAGGACAGAGAGAAGTGTCGGTATTGTGGCAAGAAGGGCCACTGAGCCCGTGAATGCCGCAAGAGGCAACGCGATGAGGCGGCGAAGGCAGCTGTGGCTCCGGCCGCCACCAACCTCGTTCAAGCCGAGGAAGATGACCATGGGCCAGCGATGATGATGGCCTGCATCCAGGAGGTGGTCGAGGGAGATGCCCATGCACTCGTCACTGTCTAGCCCTCGACACCAACATCGGGCGACAGTGGTGCGCGCACCGGCGGCCATGTCTTCCTCAACGAGGAGTGGGCAATCATCACGCTGTCCAGCGGCGACAACCACGGCAGCGAGGTCTGGTTCCTCGACACCGGGGCCACCAACCACATGATAGGGTCAGAGGAGGCTTTCGCTGTCCTCGACCGATCTGTCTCCGGCAAGGTACGCTTCGCCGATGGTTCGGTGGTCGACATCCGCGGGCGGGGCACTGTTGTGTTCGCCGTTGATGGAGGAGACCATCGCGCGTTCACGGAGGTGTTCTTCATCCCGGTGTTGAAGAGCAGGGTCGTCAGCCTTGGCCAGCTCGACGAGGGCTGGTTCGACATCAACACTCGTCGCGGCGTTCTCACCGTGCATGATCACCGCCGGCGCCTGCTGTTCAAGGTAAAACGATCACCGAATCGGTTGTACAAGCTGACCTTCACACCTGTCCATCAAGTGTGCCTGTCCACGGGCTATCTGTCCGAGGCTTGGAGGTGGCACGCACGGCTCAGCCATCTCCACTTTGACGGGATGCATAAGATGTCGCGGGGCGGACTTGTCCGTGGTCTACCGCACATTGACCACGCCGACGAGCTGTGTGAGGCCTGCCTCGCCGGGAAGCAGCGACGCCAGCCCTTCCCACAGAAGGCACGGTTCAGGGCACAGAGGCCACTCGAACTAGTCCATGGCGATCTCTGTGGCCCGATCACGCCACCTACGCCAGGAGGCCGCCGCTATATTTTGGTGCTGATCAATGATCGCAGCCGATATATGTGGGTGGAGCTTCTTGGCTCAAAGGACGAGGCTGCACAGGCGATCATCAAGGTGCAAGCCACTGCGGAGGTGGAGTGCGGGCACAAACTGCACGTGCTCCGCACAGATCGTGGAGGCGAATTCACCTCTGCCACCTTCTACCAGCACTGCGCCGAGGCGGGTGTCCAACGCCACCTGACAGCACCTCACACACCACAACAGAATGGTGTTGTGGAGAGGCGAAATCAGACGCTCCTGGGGATGGCGAGAAGCATGATGAAGGCCAAGCAGGTCCCGAGTATGTTTTGGGGGGAGGCAGTGCTCATAGCTGCCTTCATCCTGAACCGCTCCTTCACAAGAAGCATCGACGGCATGACACCGTATGAAGCATGGCATGGCGTGAAGCCGTAGGTCAGGTTCCTGCGAGTGTTTGGGTGCGTTGGCCATGTCAAGGTGTCAGGCACTCACCTAAAGAAGCTGGATGATCGAAGCACCCCCATGGTGTTTGTTGGCTATGCCATAGGCTCCAAGGCGTACAAGATGTACAACCCTGCCACCAAGCGTGTCATGGTGTCACACGACGTTGCCTTCGACGAAGAGGCTCACTGGAACTGGGAGGCGCCGGGGGAGACGCCGGCAAGCAGTTCCTTCACGGTGGAATACCCCGCGTATGTCACGCACACAACGGCAGCAGAGAAGGGAGCTCCAAGTCCTGCCACGGCAGGGCCCTGCCGCAACTCTGCATCGCCAGCGACACCCAACCCCGTGACGCCATCGGCCGCGACAACCTCAGCACGTGCAACAGAAGGGGTCGGGTCCAGCGTGGAGCCCACAGTGCGTTTCCCGACGCCACCCACGGCTCGGTTTGAGCTCTTCGACGCGGACGACCACGCCGCAACCCCTCATTGCTTCCGTCGTGTCGACGATCTGCTGGTCAATCCAGTGGGTCTACCGATGCAGGCCGAAAGGCCTGGTCTATTTGGTGACGAGGAGCTGCTCCTGGCAGCAGGAGAAGAGGAACCTGCCTCCTTTGTTGAGGCGGAACATGAGGAGTGCTGGCGACTCGCCATGCTCGACGAGCTCCAGTCCATCGACGACAACAACACGTGGACGCTCACTCTGTTGCCTGCAGGCCACCGAGCAATTGGGCTTAAATGGGTGTACAAGATCAAGAAGGACGAGCAAGGGCACGTCGTCAAGCATAAAGCCCGGCTCATCGCGAAAGGGTACGTGCAGCGCGCCGGAATTGATTTTGAAGAGGTCTACGCGCCGGTGGCGAGACTCGAATCAGTCCGGCTCATCCTCACCCTCGCAGCTCACCGTGGATGGGAAGTGCACCACATGGATGTCAAATCTGCCTTCCTGAACGGTGAGCTGGAGGAGGTGGTGTACGTCTCACAGCCGCCGGGCTTCTCCGCTGACGGCCACGAGCATGAGGTGTACAAGCTCCACAAAGCTTTGTACGGCCTCCGCCAAGCACCTCGCGCCTGGAACTCTAAGCTGAACGCGAGCTTGGAGTCGATGGGCTTTTCTCGCAGCATCACCGAGCACGGCGTGTACTCGCGAGGGACAGGCAGTGCCCTACTCCTTGTTGGCGTATACGTCGACGACCTGATCATCGCCGGTGTCGACAATCAGGAGATTCACCGGTTCAAGGAAGAAATGAAGCACCACTTCAGCATGAGTGATCTCGGACTGCTTCGATACTACCTTGGGCTGGAGGTGAAACAGGAGAACGGTCGCACCACGATCTCGCAGGCAGGATATGCGAGCAAGCTCCTCGAAAAGGCTGGCATGGCAGGCTGCAATGCCACTCACACGCCCATGGAGCCTCGCTGTCGCATGTCAAAAGAGAGCAAAGAAGCGGCAGTGGACGCCACGTTTTATCGCAGTGTCATCGGAAGCCTCAGGTACCTGGTACACATGCGCCCGGACATCTCATTCGCCGTGGGGTTTCTGAGCCGGTTCATGGCGGCACCAGCAAGAGATCATCTGGCGGCGGTCAAGCACCTGCTCCGGTACATCTCCGGTACGCCGAGCCACGGCTGCGTGTATCAGCGAGGTGATTGCGAGACACTGATTGGCTTCAGTGATTCTGATCACGCCGGCGACGTAGACTCCAGGAAAGTACCTTCGGCGTACTGATCTATCTAGGAGACAGCCTTGTCAGTTGGCAGTCGCAAAAGCAGAAAGTCGCCGCAACCTCCTCATGCGAGGCAGAATACATTGCAGCGGCGACGGCTGCATGTCAGGGCATCTGGCTGGCCCGTTTGATTGGCGAGCTGCTGAATCAAAAAGCTGCGCCGATCACCATCTACATCGACAACAAATCAGCAATTTCACTCTGCAAGAATCCAGTTCTGCACGATCGCAGTAAGCACATCGATCTTCGGTACCACTTCATTCGTAATTGTGTGGAGAGAGGGACAGTGGCCGTGGAGTTCATTGGAACTGTGGAGCAGAAGGCAGATATGCTAACAAAGCCATTGGGTCGCGTTCGCTTCCAGGAGCTGCGTGGCAAGGTGGGCATCATCGACGTCAAGGTCGGTCGCCAGGGTTGAGGGGGAGATTGTTGGCATAAACCCTGTCTCCTCCCTCTGTAGGACTCTGTAGTTTCTCTGAATTTCCATAAGTGTCTGTCGACATGAGTAGTTCTGTTAGTTTTCTGTCAGCTATTTTAGCTCGCCAGATTGACCCGTTTTGTGCGCGATCTGGCTTAGTCGTAGCTCGTCTAGCGCGAGGCTCGGGCCGTGGGATGGCACGACCAGTAGTGGAGCACGTTGCTCGGACACGATCTGGTTTCCGTGAATAAAAGGAAGGGAAAACCGAAAAAGCTGCAATGCAGTTGAACGCAGCACAAAATTAACTTGTCTCGTGTTCAGCCTCTCTCTCTCATACTACCTCGTTCGAGCTTAGTTGTAGGGAGACATACAATGCTATCTATGTTGAATGCTAAAAAAGAATTCTGCTGAGCATCAAAGATGAACTCTAAAAAGGACAAGTTCTTGATTGAGGAAATGGTGAAGCAAGTGCAGTCTGAATCTGAAAACTGCATAATTCAAGATGGAATCTGGGTAATACACTAGTAATTCCATAAAATGTGGACAGAAATACACTTGCCTTCCCCGGCGCGAAGATACCCGGGTACGAGTCCGCGCCGCCGCCGGCCATTGCCGCGCCGGCAAGGAATGGCAGCAGCAGCGGGGAGCAGGGCACCGGTGGCCTCAACTTCTTCCAGCGCGCGTCGGTGTACGCGCGCAACGGCGCCAAGAACGGGCCGCATCCCGCCCTTCATCAACGGGGTGTACGCGCGCAACGGTAGTCGATTGTCCGTCCTCGCGGAAGGTGATTTTTTCTTGTGCAGGAGCCGTTGCGATGTGGTAGCTGGTTGATTGCTCGATCGATCGTGCACGACCTATCTAGTGGTGTACTCCTACAGGCCTACAGCAGTGTGCGTGCCTGATCGATCGCGTCTGTGTGTGTATCCCGGGATTTCGGTTGCTTCCTTGCACTGGTGCTCGCCGTGCCTGTCGCCGTCTCAGCCTCCCCTCGCGCCCGCCGGTGAGAGGGTCTCCACCTACACAACGTACGGTCGGCTTGCCCGCCCCCGCACCTCTCTCATGCTTCCCGCAGGTCCGCCGGCGAGAGGGCCGCGAGCTGCGACGCCCACCATTCCGGCGGCGACCGCCGTCGGGAAAAGCACCCAGATCTTGAGGCAGGAGAGAAATTAAGAGGTGATTAAAAAAATTGTCTACACTGCCCTAGAGAAGTGGCCTTGCATCTGGTGAGGAGCCGCGTTCCTTTTTGTCAGATTTTCTTCTCCACCGAGCATTACGCGGAGGAACGCTAGATTTTGGCATTTACATAGATCTTTTTTAAGTGCTTTAAAAGTCGTGCCCTTCTATGAATGCAAGATTTTTTCTTTTACAGACTTTTAAACACTCTTATTTTTTCACGCGCCATACGAGAACCGGCGACCGGGCCAACCAAACACGTCCAATGTGATCATGGAGTCTTTATAATAGCTAATGGGGCAATTAGGCCTGAAGTTTTGACTATGTACAATAGTGCATGCTTGACTAAATTATATGTTTTTCATTGCATTTCAAGATGATCTTTAGAAACACATTCTATTCAACTAATCGGATTTTTTTGACAATTGGCGCTTTATTACCAATAGTAATGTTTACATCTGGCATTTGCATAACTAAGATGCACACAGCGATACAAACCACACAACTAGAGAAAAGAGAAAGCATACTAAAATTACATAAATCGCTCAAGAAAACAGCCTCAAGCTATAGAAGATCAATCCGCAAATCACGCGACTATCAGTGTCGGAAGAAAATATCCCTCGCGGTGTCCTCCAACCGTGTACACCCCTCTATAAATAAGTCACGAGACTTAAAAAGTAATAGAGTAGTCCATGATCGGATAGTTGTGGCCGGATATATAACCTGCAAGAAAGAAGACATGATATTATTAAAAATTCTGTTATTTCTACATAGCCATAGTGACCAAATAATGATAAGCGCTCCCACCATAAACAAGATTCTGTATTTATCATAAATCTCATGTAACCAGTTACAAAAATATTGGCCATCAATCGTGGGGAGATAAACCAGAAGCTATTTGGATGAATGACCATATAGAACAAGCAAATTTACATTCGAAAAATAAATGCTTGATCGTCTCATCATGCTGACAAAAAAATCATTGTATACTTCTATATCAATTCCTTTTAATAAAATTATCTTTAGTAAGAAGTACACCCTTACAAAGATACCAACAAAGATACCAGACGAATATCTTCATCTTTAGGGGTATTTTTATTTTCCAAAATTTACTATTATCATCGAGCGGAATATCAGGTTGAGTCAATGCTCTATATAATGAGTCAACTGAAAATTTACCACTTTCTAATAATTTCCATTTGAACTCATCCACCCCGTCTGGTAGTTGTATCATGGCTAATCGTAATAAAAGATCGTTCCAAGATACCAGTCTAGAACCTATGTGACTTTTTCTGAAAGACACGTTAGGAGGATTATATTCCATTACCGTGGAAAGCGTATCCCCTTTAAGTCTAACAAACGAATATAAAACCAAATATTGTTCACGAAGAGAAGTTTGGCCAAGCCACTTATACTCTCAGAATCTAATATGTGATCAATCCTTAATATTAAAAGCACCAAAATGGAAGAAATGTTTTTTGGACGCCATTAGGCCTGCCTAAAAATGTGAGTCACAGGGTTTCTAAACCACTTGAGACACATCTTTGGAACCCCCATATTTTCTCCATAAAATGGTTTGCCAGACGTCATCTTCAGTCAGTAGTTTGAAAAACCATTTACCCAGAAGCACGGTGTTCTTGACTTGCAAAACATGTATGTCAAGTCCACCGTATTCTTTTGGTCGGCAAACCACATTCCATTTGTCCAGTCCATATTTATTTTTATCACTATCCCCCTGCCAAAAGAATCTTGATAAAAAATAATCCACTTTAGTCAAGAAACCTTTTGGCAACTAGAAAACGAGATCATACACAGTACCATATTGGTGAGTACTGATTTATGAGTATAAGTATTCCCCCAAGAGATAGCATATCACCTTTCCAACTATTAATGTGTTTTTAGAGTCTTTCCTCAACGAGTTTCTATTCAACAATTGTGAGACGCCGATAGTGAATCGGTATTACCAAGTAGTTGATTATAAATTTCCCTTGATCACGGCTGAAAAGTTCAGAATAGAGGTGGGTATCATTTTGAGCCTCGCCAAAAAAAAATACAAATCACTCTTATGGAAGTTAATTTTTAGTCCAGAGAGTTGCTCGAATGCTGGTAATATTAATTTCAGATTCTTAGCTTTCTCTAGATCATGTTCCGTAAATAAGATTGTATCGTCAGCATATTGAAGAATAGAGAGTCCGCCATCAACTAGATGGGGGACAAGTCCTTCAATTTGTCCATCAACCTTTGCTCTCTTGATAAGGATAGCCAACATATTAGCCACTATAGTAAATACTAAAGTGATAGTGGGTCCCCTTGTCTCAATCCCTTCTTGGTATAGAAGTACTTGCCTGTGTCATCGTTTACTTTTATGGCAATTGATGATGGTTCGATCATGCTTATTGTTATGGACTTGGGTTTTGGAAAAGGAGGGGAAGATGGAAATTATGGAACGGATAAAAGGAAAGCAACACGGGGACACGATGTTTACCCAGGTTTAGGCCCCCAGAGGGAAAACCCTACTTATGCTTGTCTGCTCTTGAATGATGGTGAGGCCGATGATTGCAGGAGTACGCAGATGAGATCTGGCGTGAGGTGTATGCTATGGTTATGAGGCGCCCTCCTCGTTGTGCCCTCCTAGCCTTTATATAGATAGGCTAGGTCCCAGTGGTAGGTCTAGTCGGTTACAGATTAGAGTTGAACCCTTTAAAATTCTATTTATAGCTAGTCGTGTCCCTAAGAAGATGCATCTGTGTGGGCCCTGGTCACCCGAATCCTTCCTAGGCTTCATCATCTACACTATGTAATCACGTGGGCCCCTGTCAGGCTGATACCAGGTAGGCTAATATCAGGTACCCGTTAGGCATATCCATGTCAGTAGGCCCTGACTATTCAGTCGAATCGTAGATTCAACTGGAGACTCTTTAGTCCTTCGAGTGCTCCTCATCCGGATATGTTTCGGGTGGACATGCTAGTTCATAGGGATAGTTGATGCACGTGTCTGACTCTCCCAACGGATCGGGGCCAGTTAACTGTCTTTGGACAAAACAACGTGATCTACTCAGACTTGAGTCCCCAGACTCGAATCCGGAAAATTGCTAGCATAATTCGATTCAGGCCACGGATGTCTTACAGAAGTTGAATTCCAGTGTTTAAGTTAAGTACCCAACGCGTTCGTTGGAATTTTTCATCGTGCCTGCTGACACAGTATATTACTGGTAGAGCGCGGTCGGGTGCATTACCAGGCCATCAAATATTATCTGTAGGTCTTATCTTTGCGTCGCAGACACATCATCCGAAATTTTATCACCACGGAAGCGTTTCGGGTGACTAAGGAGACGTTATCCCTCTTAGCATTAATTTGGGAAAAGTTGCCAATGCAATTTTTGTTTTTGTTCATGAGTGATCTGAAGGGTCTCATTCGAATAATTCATAGGGTGTGCGACCAGCACTCCCTATGGGACTAGCCCCTCGAGTGTCTGTTCGAGTCATAGAGTCGAGCGGAGACTTATAATCTTCGGTTGCATGATACGGTGATCCGTAAGTTTTTTGGTTGATCTTGTAAATTCCATCAACGCAATGCTTTTTGGAATGCGCGACTAGTGCTCCCTATGGGAGTAGCCCCCGAGCCTATAGTGGAGTCGTAGACTCGAAGAAGGACTCAATGCTTTTTTAAAATTTCATTGACTAACTCGGGCACCGTATCAAAATTTCAGGTGCGTGACCAGCGCTCCTGATAGGAGTAGCCCCCGAATAGTTAGTTGAGTCATAGACTCGAGTAAGTACTTTTATTTGCAGCCAAAAGTTTCTAGCCGTTGCTGGCCTTTGTTTTGCTGACGTCATTGCTGACGCTCGCTGAGATCAAACGTATGCGGTAGCATAATCGATGTGATGAGACGATCATGGGTCCCACTACCTGACTTGGATTAGACTAGGCATGTGTAGTTTACACGATAATTACTGCGTCTGCTCGATATCCATGCATAGTAGACGGCGTGTTCGCGATGGTTTGGGCGATTCCCACCACGTGTACGGTGCGATGGAGGGCACGCATTAGGGAAAGTATATCGACGGTTCCGCGTCATCGTCTTCATCCTTTTATACTACGGGAGGACTATGGTAATTTTCCCCTTGTCATTTGCTTTCATCGCTATCTGTCTTTCTGCCCCCTCCATTTCTAGAGCTCGCCCATGTTGTGCACTGGACATCCTTCACGTTTTTCATTCTTATCTCCTCCGTGGCCATCGCACCGTGCGCCACACGGGCAAGATCGTAAACCGAAGAAGTCCGCTCTTGCTGCTGCAGGGACGAGCGCCGACGGTGCTCCCAAGAAGGCTTCCACCGCCAGCTGTGTCACCAATGGTAGTTGGCGATGGTCTTCGATCAGTGTGGTGGACCTGCGTTGCTTGCATGACTCTGGCCTGATCTCGAAAGAGAAAGGCGATGCCTTGATTCCTATCAACGAGGTAATCCCGGACCCATCCGAAGCTTTTTGGGTTATGTTTTACGCTTTTGTCGTCCGAGGGCTTTCTCTTCCTGCCCACGAATTTCTTTGTGGGCTTCTTTTCCTCTATGGTCTTCAACTTCACCAGTTGTTGCCCAATTCCCTTCTGCATATCGCGTGCTTCATCATGCTATGTGAGTACTGGCTCGGAATCGAGACGCACTTTGGCCTCTTCAAGAAACTATACTCCTTGAAGTGGCAGTCTGGTACTGGCGGCGTTTACGCGCTAGGTCGATGCGGGATATCCATCCGCCCCACCATTCAGTTTTTCTCCTTACACCTCTGCGAATCCGTCCAAGGATGGAGGAACAAGTGGTTCTATCTTCGCGATTCCAACCTCGACGGTTAGCATTATGGATTAGCTCCCTTCGATGCCATCAAGGCAGTCACCCAAAAGCGTCTGTGGTCCAACGACGTTATGGAGGGTGAAGCCAAAGTGGTGGAGAAGTTGTACCAGTGAGTGGAGGCACTCCAGCTGGTGCGGGGCAAGGAGGTCTACGGTGTCAACATCATCCGGACATTCCTCAAGCGTCGGGTGCAGCCCCTCCAAGCAAGGGCATACCCGATGTATTTATACTCCGGCGCCACCGACCCGACGAGAGTGATGGATGAGGAGATGTCCTCAACCGACCTCGATCGAGTGCTCTGACCCTTGCTGAAATACAAGGGTGAAGAGGAGTTGTCGGGGAAGTCTTTGACTGCCCCCTTCACTGCTAGGAAGGAAGTTCCTCAGGTAAGTCTTGTGCTTGCATGTGGTGCATTTTCGATTGTTTATGTCTTCTATCTTTGGCTTGGACATGCGTATTTGCTGATCTACGGGAGCTTAAGGTGGAGAGTATGATTCCTTCCCTTCCTGAAGAATACACGGCTACGCCAGATGGCGGGGATGCCGAGTCTGATTCCATGCTTCCTCCGCACAGTCGCCGACTGCGGAAGCCCCCGAGCCTAGCGAAGGGATCTCTTGCAAGAGGGCCCGAAGAGAAATTTTGGATGGGGCAACGCCACCGACGCCAAAGGGGCCGGCTTTCCTCGAGTGACATGCTGGGGATGGATATGCTTCCTCACTCATTCTTGCCATACCCATCCGGGTCGTGGCTCCTCAGCCGCCGGCTAAGAAGAAGAATAAAGAGACGCCGGTCTTCAACCTCTCCGATATTCCTTCGTAAGTATCGAATGTTTTTTGGATTGTGCTTCGTCCCTTGATGTTTTGAGTGACTCATTCGTTCTTACCGCACCAGGAGTCTTCCTCAGCCGAATCGATAAAGGATGAGACTGAAGAAGTTGTTGTGGAGTCGAAGATGTTGCATGCGGAACATGCAACCGCCTCCCCGAAGATACTGGCAAACTCCGGTGACGCTGCATCAAGCTCCTCGAAGCCGAGGACTCGCATGGTTGTTACCTAGAAGACGCAAGCTACCCCTTCGGAGTCTTCGGGTGGCGATGTAAGTACTTTATCATTTCTCATAGGCGAGTCCTCGAGTCCTTTGTTTACCTGGTTTATTGTTTCTTTGTTGCAACCCTTCATCCGTGACATCAACCGCCTCGGGCAATAATACCTCACCTTGGAGGAGAGCTTCAAACAACTCCAAGGTGTGTATATTCCTGAACTTTTTCCTTGGATGCTGATGATGGGGTAATCTATTTCTTTTCTGATTTTTGTTCCCTTTTGTTTTCATATGAGAACAATGAGGCTCTCCGCAAGCTGAGCGCACTCGAAAAGAGGCACAGCCAGGCGGATACTAAGGCGAAGGATGTCGTGGAGGCCCTTGAGCGCTGCAGGCGGGAGGCCTAGGAGTGCAAGGGGCAGCTTGCGGATGCCGCGGTGTCTCAGGAGAAGGAGATGGCAGAACGGCTTATAGCTGCTGACAAGGCCTTGTCTAGTAAGTTGCTATACGTTGCTCTGAGTTTTCCTAGTGTATCTCCTTCGCTTGACTCAGGATTTCTTTGCTGCCATCTGTAGATGCCGCCGGCTTCGCGTTTGATGGCGGTGTCTTGGAGCATGGGGAGCCCATGGAGGATGCTATTGCAGCGATCGAATACTATTGTAGCTCTACCGTCGAGACGCTGGGCAAGGCCAAGGAGGTCATTGCCCGTTTCTATCGGGAGATCTTCCCGAAAGGCGTCGCCCTTGATGACGTCGACTCCTTGGCGAAGGCCTTGGCGGGTGATGCCACTGCGGGCTACAAGAAGACCCAGAAGGGTGTGGGTGCTACCTTGGGCTTGGCGATGGTGGCTGGCGCGCAGATGAACCTCGCCAAGTCACATCCAAGATGCCAGTGGCAGCGGATGGCACCGAGGTAGCCTTTGCTCCCTTTGCGTCCCGCTGCAATCACTTTGGCCTGTGCCTCATTGATCTTCTAGCCATATATGCGCTAGAGCAGCAGCGGGAAGCCAAGGCAAAGGCCTCGAAGTACGAAGGTTCTCTGGATGCAACTTCTCATTAGGGTCCTTGTGTCGTAGTTTCTTTTGTAGTTTTTGAGCTTGTTTTTCCAGCATGCATGTAATGCCTCGTTCTATATGGATCTGACTCTGCCACGTAGTGCTCATTTTTATGTAAATATAATTTTTTCCCTTTAGTATTGTCAATTGCATTTGTCTTTACACTATGTCCTATGTCCTCCTCTTAGGGCCCTTCAAATGCTGATCTGGTGACTCAGTCGCCTATTCTGGCTCCTGCTTATCCGACGACGAGTGAGGCGTCGCAGTTGCCTTTGCTGCTCGATCGCATTCGTAGCCTGGAGAAATATGTCCTTATCATCCGGAGCCACGCCGATGTTTGGAAGTCGAAAATGGAGTGGGTCGTTGCCAGGGAGGAATACTTGCTCGAGGAGTTTCGGTAGATTGGTGAACAACTCCAATGTAATTGTGCATCGAGTGCTCTTCGCTTACTTTTTCGACTATTGTCATTATGAATGTCTCCTGAGATGTTGCTCGTTGTAGTTGTCAATCTTCTTCCGCAGGAAGAGAAAGATCATTTTGCCATCCGACTCAACTATCTCACCTGGCAGGAGCTGGAGGAGGGAGGGTTCTTCTGGATGGACCGTGGTCGAGCGACCGAAGTTACGACAGTGCAGGATCACGTCCATCAGGTGATGCAAGTATTGAAGTGCACAAGGTAATCCTTCGTGGCTTATGGAGTGTCATGTTCCCATTAGAAGCGGCTCCCTCGAGCTTCCTCGGGTTGTTGGGGAAATTTCGGAGTGTATACGCCATGCGCGGACTTGTGCACCAGCAACTTGTTGTGGGTGACAAGGCGGTGTTGGCCTTTGTTCGGTTGCTTAGACCAGACGTGGATCTGGCTGATAGCGTTGCGGGGCTACCACTCCACCGGATGGCATGGCGTGGAACATGCGTACCCACTATGTGTTGGTGTCTCGTCATGCTGAAGATATTGTACGCCTATCTGACGACCGTACGAATGTGCTTCTCTATCGTGGATGATTCTCCTGCGAAAATTGTAAATAACTTATGTAAAATGTGCATATTTGCTGATGGGCCTTTGCTGCCCTTTGTAAAGTTTACAAGACGTATTTAGCATGTGATGCTGGAAGGTTTGCATGTCCTTTTCGTTTGCGTGACGTGGTCAGCTACTCAGGTGAATGCTTTTAATGTGTGAGTCGAAGTAGTCGTAGGGTGAGGCGCAGCCCTCGAGTGTATTAATTGAGATAAATATATGCATAAGGAAATTGTACTTGGCCAAGGAACTTAGCTTTTATTCATCGTATAGTTGGGGATACATTGTTTCACTGAATAGCCTGGCTGAATAGACTTATTGCAGGTAAAAACAACTAGGGGTAGAAGCGTCGCAGTTGTGCGACGTTCCAAGGATTGGAGTATGTGAATCCTAACGCAACGTCTTTGAGGCGATAGGCGCCACCTGGTATGACTTCATTGACCACGTAGGGGCCTTCCCATGGTGATTCAAGCTTCACTGTGCCCCTTCTGTTTGAGCCATAAGACGAGGTCTCCTTCTACGAAGGATCGCGGGCGCATGCGTTAGCTGTGGTAGTTGCGGAGGCTCTGTTGATACACCGTCGATCGGGTGGCAGCGATGTCAAGTGCTTCGTCCCGTAGGTCGACGATGTCTTCGAGTGCGGACATTGATTCCACTTCTCTGTAGGCGATGACCCTTGGGGCTTTGTAGTGCACTTCTATAGGTAGCTCTGCTTTGGCTGCATGTACCATGAAGAAAGGCATGTACCCTGTTGCGCTATTTGGAGTTGTGTGCAGGCTCTAGACGATGGAGGGTAGCTCATCCACCGAGGCTCCTGCAGCTCGCTCGAGAGGCCAGAGGAGTCATTTCTTGATCCCATTGCAGACAAGGTCGTTAGCCTTTTTGACCTGACCATTGGTCTATGAGTGCGCCACTGAAGCATATGTGACATTGATGACGAGTCCTTCACGGAAGGCTCGAAATTCGTTCAAGGTGAAGTTTGTGCCATTGTCGGTAATGATGTTGTGGGGCACCCCGAACCTGTAGACAATGGACTGGAAGAACTTGACTGCGGAGGTACCATTTTGGTTGGTGACAGGCATTGCTTCGACCCATTTGGTGAACTTGTCGAGTACCACTAGGAGGAAGACGTAGCCTCTGGGTGAGGATTTCTGCAGCTTGCCGACCATGTCGAGTCCCCATTGGACGAAGGGCCAGGCCAGCGATATGGGTCATATGTAACACCCTCGGATTGGCCCTATGCAAGTTTTAGTGATTCCCGCCAAACCCGCATAGAAACGATTCAAAGGCGCCCACCAAGCACTTCCATGCGGGTGGAAGACGAAGTAATATCACTACACATTAGTCCATAATGGAACCCACAGAACAAATATATATATAACAATGACTCCATGAGTCAAGAATACAAATACACAATACAAAGATCCAAATCACCTTGAAAACGATACAGCGTCCGAGTACGGACAAGATGCAAATTGGGCTAAGAGCCCTGAAGAATAACCAATGGCGTCCATAACCCTGCCCAGGCCAAGCCAGAAGGGTAACCCTGCTAACGACGTCGATCTCAAACCTGCTCACACAAAAGAGGTGATGACAAAGGGAAAAGGGAAAAGAGAGCGGTCAGTACTGAGGCCAGTACAAAGCGAGTCTTAGAATTCGGCGGTCCTCGCCTACATAGGTATGATGGACTGAATCGGCAGCGAAGTATGCACTAAATAACCTATAGATACTTGATTCAACTCTCAGCTATGAGAGAGGGATAAGAAAGACCTATTCGGAGTCGTCCTGATACTAACACCAAACATACCCATCCTGGTGTTTCCCCCTCGAGACCAAACGAGGAATTCGGACCGAGGAACTCACACAGTTGACAGTTTTATTCATTCCATTATAGTTGCAGCAATTACTAGTCAGATATAGATATCATGAGTCATCCTGATAACATAAGCAGTGGGCAGTTTTAGTTAACCATTCCGTTGTAGTTGCAATACTTACTAGTCAGATACATATACCATGAGACATGCAAAACCCATCAGTTATTGGTACTTTTATTTAGCCATTCTGTTGTACTGAAGCTGATTAATAGTCATTCATGATCAAATTTATAGCACTACTTTAGTTGCAGTTGCCTATGATCGAGATACTGTGCTCCAAGTCGTCCATAACCGCGGACACGACTTTCAGAAAGTTTTACCCTGCAGGGGGGGCACAAATAGCAACACACGCACGATCAACCTCAGAAAAACCAAATGAAAAGCCAACGAGGCATCATGACAAAGAAATCGCAAGATTCATATAATATTTCAGGGGGCCACCCCACTAAGCTACCCGCTATGAAGTTGGCCGGCTCCACGACAGATCCATAGATTTGCGAGAACGGCTGTAAACGATTGGGAACCCAAAAGTGTGACTAGGCTTGTCAATACCATGAAATTGTGTCGCGATCCAAAATAGTACATGCGCTCCACGCGCAATAGTAAATAAAGAAGTAAAGCATGGCATAATCATGGCATAAGTACATGATAGTAATAAAGCCCCAAACTACTTTGTAGCCCCAAGAAATAAGATATGACTCAATCTCATGCTAAGGGGATTCATGGTCCCACATGCGGATAGTGCGAATATTCAAGGAACATGTATCAAGTACTCGGGGTCCTACGGGACACAAGTGGATGGTTAAAAATCAAATAACATCTATTGCCCACATGTTCCTCTGCATTATTTACGTACTTTCAGTATTAGTTATTAAACGATAGTTGAAGCCATGATCATCTCCAACATAAAACATATGGCAGCCTTCCAACAACTGTGGTACATTGTCGACGCGAAACAACACCTACGCAAGCGACTGCGACTCGCAAGGCCAACTATCTGCCAAATAACATGTAATAGGAGGTGTCCATGTCAATATAGAGGCTACAGGGAATTATAAAGGGACACAGAATCTATAGCATCGCAACACAGCCAATAATAGATCAACAAGAGGAAGTAAAGACTAGGAATGTAAAATAGGTAGAAAGGGGGAGAATGCTCGCCTGAAAACATTGCCGAATGTTCACCGGAGATCGGGTCGACACTCTCATCAACTCACCGTCCTAATCCGTGAAGAAGCAAAGCACTAGCACAAACACCAGATGCACTATTTAATACTACGGCAGAAGATCGGGCATGATGCATCTATGATGTATGACATGGCAGGGATGCGGTGCAATTAGGCAATATTAAGCGGAACCGGGGTCCCGACAATTAATTAGGTGATTGATGTTATTTAGATACCCCGCAATTTAAATGTTGTCTTATCATGGCAAAAATATGTCACCGGTTCGCTATACAAATTCAAATGGGGCCAATATAAGACTAGAAAAGTCCGCATATGGCCTCCATATTTAATAATGAGTGGAATCGTCTATACAACCCGGACCCGCAAAATATGTATGCAAGCATGTACAATTTGATATGTAACAATTCATATATAAGTCAATTTATAAAACAGGGCTTGGGAAGGGTCACACATCGATTATCGGTGATCTTGGGGGTTTGCCGAGGGTTCATTTTGGTCTTCGGCTCAGGGAGCGGTCTCGGTCATCGAATCTGGGAAGGAGAACTTGGCGCGATGTTGGGTTCAGAATTGGTCTCCGGGTTCTCGGGATCGGGCTTCAGGGTTCGACCATCAGATTCCGTGAAGGAGGCCTTGGCGTCCGGGGTGGATATCTTGGCGTAGATCTTCAGGCAGGAGATCGGGTGTACAAACATGGCTCGCAGATATTGGACTTGGTGATGACATGCTTGGGGAAAAGATTCACCAAACACACGTTGGTTCTAAGGTGCCCTAGTACAACATATGAAAGGGGATCGCTCCATCCCGGCTACGACCTGCAAAGCATTGAACTGAGCAAGGCAGCGCTATGGAGTTGCGGACACGGCTTGAATAGAGGAGCAAGTACCACCGCAGGGGCTTGACTCACAAGGCGCCAGGACACTCAGCAGATGGCCTCGAGGTCACGGGCTCCTGCAGCGGACGGACGGAGCACTGCTGGGTCGAGGAGAAGCAGAAGCCAACCATGCGAGCTCGGCGAAGGCCACTCACGGGGACGTAGAGCGAGGAGCTTGATACGGGGCCTGACACAGACGATGACGGACACCGCGGAGAGACAGGCCGGCGGCGAGATGATTGGCGGCGCACGAGGTAGAGGCCGCGCGAGCGGCACCAAGGAGAGGAGCGGCTGGAGGCGCGGGGTGCCGGTGGAGGAGGCAGTGGAGTGCCCCGCTAGCGGCAGCGGTTGACAGGGGCGCGGTCTAGGTGGGGCGATGGTTGGGCGGGAGAAGGCCGCGCCGGGGAGGAGGAAGGAGGGGCGCGGCGGATGCGGTCGACGGGGAGCAAGCGCAGGTGGCGACAACACACTTATGGAGAGGGGCGGCTCGAGCAACAGTTGGCGGGATCCATGCGGAGGGGAGCAGGGGCACGTGGGGAGTGGTGGGGCCAGGGGATCGGGACCGAGGTGGAGGCGTGGAGCGTACGCGGGATGGGCATCCCGTGCGTGGGTCGCGTGAGTACGTGTGTGATGAGTTGGGTGGCGGCGGCTGATGGGGTGAAAGAGGGTGGGGCTAGGGTAGGATTAGAATTAGGGTTAGGGTTTAATTTTTGGGTAGTAGGATGCTGCCAGCTGGGCCTTGGGCCTGGCCGGTGGCGGCCTTCCCCGGTTTTAAAATAGTCTTATTATTTTATTTTTATAAAATCTTTTTGTAATAGGTTTAGACAAACAAAATATCTGTAAGGCTTTAGAGGTTTGATTTGAAGTAAGATGGGGGTATTTGGGAAAACAAAATAGACCTTTGTAAAATAGTTTTTGACAAATAGATACATGATGATGTCTGATGATGCACATTATAAAATTAATAGCGATTTTCTAGTAGTGATTTTACCGGGGTGCTACAATTCGAGACCACTAACAATGGATCTCGCCCTCGAGATCCGCCTCATGATACGGGGAAGAAGACCGACGATCTGAATCTTCTCGCTTTGCGTAGATCCTCACGACACCACTAACAAGGGTCATGTCTCCGTCTTGTAATCGCAACACCACCAACAAGGGGTCGTTGCTCACGTTTGTCGAGCGAACACTCCGGTAACATATGACGAAGGCAAAGTTCTCAAATGGAAGGCCACCTTTATCTTCCATGGAAGGAGTAAAATTTCTTGATCCACCTATCCAATGTACAAGAGCGAATGATAAGAGTAGTCGGATGGTGATCAGTCCATGTTGCACCCAAAGCATTACTCCGCACATGAATAGGAGAATTATGCAACAAACTCTCAGAATTCAGACAAAAGATATTCACAAGCAATGTTTGGTCAACAAGGAACGATACAAGCTCTTTGCCGGACCTGATGTGGATGATGTCGTCATGCAGGAAAACACCGAATTATACAAAGAAAAAGTTTAGTGAATTTTTGGTCCACTGAAAGGCACAACAGAGAAAATTTCCTCAGATAGCAAGAATCCGGATGTCGAAGCACCATTACAAGAGGAGGAAGCAAAACCCTAAAGGTACGACGGAAACCCAACCACAAGAATTCTTGGACTCAGAGAAAATATAAGGGGGTAGGTTCAAAACACGCAAAGGTAAGAGGAGAATAGAAGAGGGTTAAGGAGTAAAAAGAGACCTAATCAGATCTATCCAACCGATTTTGCAAAATAGTTTTGACACCCTACGACTACCGTTAGCTAGGTTATCCTACAGGCTGGACTAGTGGGGTATCGTAACTGCTGAGCTCTAATACCACTCTGTGACACCCTCGGATCGGCCCTGTGCAAGTTTTAGCGATTCCCGCCAAACCCGCATAGAAACGATTCAAAGGCGCCCACCAAGCACTTTCGTGCGGGTGGAAAACGAAGTAATATCATTACACATTAGTCCATGATGGAACCCACAGAACAAATATATATATATATATATATATATATATATATATATATATATATATATATATATATATAACAATGACTCCATGAGTCAAGAATACAGATACACAATACAAATATCCAAATCACCTTGAAATCAATACAACGTCCGAGTACAGACAAGATGCAAATTGGGCTAAGAGCCCTGAAGAATAACCAATGTCGTCCATAACCCTGCCTAGGCCAAGCCGGAAGGGCAACCCTTCTAACGATGTCGATCTCAAACCTGCTCACACAAAAGGGGTGCCGACAAAGGGCAAAGGAAAAAAGAGAGCGATCAATACTAAGGCCAATACACGGCGAGTCTTAGAATTCGGCGGTCCTAGCCTACATAGGTATGGTGGACTGAAGCAGAAGCGAAGTATGCACTAAATAACTTATAGAGACTCGATACAACTGTCGGCTATCAGAGAGGGATAAGAAAGACCTATTCGGATTCGTCCTGATACTAACACCAAACATACTCATCCCGACGTTTCCCCTCGAGACCAAACGAGGAAATCGGGCCGAAGAACTCACACAGTTGATAGTTTTATTCATTCCATTATATTTGCAGCAATTACTAGTCAGATATAGATAGCATGAGTAATCCTGATAACATAAGTGGTGGGCAATTTTAGTTAACCATTCTGTTGTAGTTGCAATACTTACTAGTCAGATACATATACCATGAGACATGCAAAACCCATCAGTTGTTGGTAGATCTTCAGGCAGGAGATCGGGTGTACAAACATGGCTCACAGATCTTGGACTTGGTGATGACATGATTGGGGAAAAGATTCACCAAACACACATTGGTTCTAAGGTGCCCCAGTACACCATCATATGAAAGGGGATCGCTCCATCCCGGCGATGACCTGCAAAGCATTGAACTGAGCAAGGCATCCCTTAGGAGTTGCGGACACGGCTTGAATAGAGGAGCAAGTACCACCGCAGGGGCTTGACTCACAAGGCGCCAGGACACTCAGCAGACGGCCTCGAGGTCGCGGGCTCCTACAGTGGACGAATGGAGCACTGCTGGGTCGAGGAGAAGTAGAAGCCGACTGCGCGAGCTCAGCGTAGTCCACTCATGGGGACGCAGGGCGAGGAGCTTGATGCAGGTCCCGACACAAACGACGACGGACGCCATGGAGAGACGGGCCGGTGGCGAGATGGTTGGCGGTGCGCGAGGTAGAGGCCGCGCGGGCGGCGCCAAGGAGAGGAGCGGCCAGAGGCGCGGGGAGCCGGTGGAGGAGGCGATGGAGTGCCCCGCTAGCGGCGGTGTTTGACAGGGGTGCGGTCTAGGCGAGGCGACGGTTGGGCGGGAGAAGGACGCGTCGGGAAGGAGGAAGGAGGGGCGCGGCGGATGCGGTCGACGGGGAGCAAGCGCAGGTGGCGGCAGCGCACTTGTGGGGAAGGGGCGGCTCGAGCGGTAGTTGGCGGGATCCGCGCGGAGGGTGCGGGGGCATGTGGGGAGTGGTGGGGCCAGGGGATCAGGACCGAGGTGGAGGCATGGAGCATACGCGAGATGGGGATCCCGTGCGCGCGTCACATGAGTGTGTATGTGTGTGTGATGAGTGGGGTGGCGGCGGCTGATGGGGTGAGAGAGGGTGGGGCTAGGGTAGGATTAGAATTAGGGTTAGGGTTTTATTTTTTGGTAGTAGGCTGCTGCCAACTGGGACTTGGGCATGGCCGGTGGGGGCCTTCCCTGGTTTTAAAATAGTCTTATTATTTTATTTTTATAAAATCTTTTCGTAATAGGTTTATACAAACAAAATATCTGTAAGGTTTCAGAGGTTTGATTTGAATTAAGACATGGGTATTTGGGAAAACAAAATAGACCTTTGTAAAATAGTTTTTGATAAACAGATGCATGATGATGTCATGATGATGCACATAATAAAATTAATAGCGATTTTCTAGTAGTGGTTTTACCGGGGTGCTACATCGTAGCTCTGATCCGGGCACATGTGGTTTGTCAGCAAACCGCTGGTAGGCATTGCACTTCTCGACGATGTCCTTGGCGTCGCGCATCGTGGTTGGCCAATAGAAGCCAGCTCGCAGAGCCTTGGCGACTAGAGCGCGGCTGCCGGCATGGTGGTCGCAGGTGCCTTCATGGATGTCAAGGAGGACGACATTTCCATCACTACTGGTGACGCATCATTGGAGCACTCCGGTGATGCTTCGTTTGTATAGCTCGCCATTGATAATGGTGAATGCTTTTGATCGTCGCGCGATTTGCCTAGCATCAGTTGGATCATCCGGCAGCTGCTGGCTCACAAGATACTTGATGTATGGCTGGGTCCAAGTTTGTTTGATTGCTAGGACTTGCATCAGGCTCACCAACTCGACTTCTATGTCCAGTTCTTCGGGTGCTTATGTTTTCTCGGGTGGCGTAGCCCCTGAGTGCTCCATAGCATCGACAACATCTTTCTAAAGTTTGCGCTTGATGAAAGGCACGCAGATTTGTTTGAGGAACACGTCTGGCGGTACCGAGGCACAGTTGGAGCCAATGTTGGCGAGCTTTTCAGCCTCCTCGTTGATTTGTCGACCGACATGCCGGAGTTCCCAACCATCAAAGTCTCTTTCGAGTGAGTTGTAGAGCACGCGGTACACGATCATGTTGCTGCTATGGGCGTCGCACTCGTTCATCGTTTTTTGGACGACGAGGTTGGGGTCACCGTAGATGACTAGGCGCATGGCGCCGCAAACTTTGGCCATCCTCATGACATGGATCAGTGTGACGCCCCGCTAAAACCACTACTAGAAAATCGCGTTGTTTTTGTGCATTGCATCATCATGACCGCATGCTCATGTCATCATGCCACATTGCATTTGAGCATCGTCATCATCATGCATTTGTTTGTCTGAAACTATTTTCGAAAAACATATTTTTGATCTCTAAATACCTCGCCTTTATTTCAAGATCCAAAACCCGGGTCTCCGGATTATATTGTTTCGTCTACCAATGGATTTCAAAAGCCCCGTTTTAAATAATAAAATATTTATTTTTATTTTTAGGGGCAGCCGTACCGGGCCGATCCGACCCAGTCGGCCACCCCCCAGTTCAAAAACCAGCCTACCCAAAATATTTTCCTACCTAATCCTAATCTACCCATCACCCTCCACATCACTCCGGCCAACCACAGCTCGCCACATCAGTCTGGCCCTCCCTCCATCCAATCAAACACCACCACCTGGACGCACGCCCTTCTTTTCCCGCCCACGCCCGCGTGCGCGTGCCGCCTGTCTGTCTTGGGCTCTCTGCCCCGCACCGATCCCCAACCACCTGCCGCACGCTTCCCTTGTCACCAACCGCGACCGGTCCCACCCGTGGGTCCCACTCCCACCGACACCCCCCTGCCCACACCCCAACGCCACCTGCACACCTCACCACACACGCCTGTTCCCGGCCCACCCCCACACAGCGCCCCTGGCCCCACCACGCGCCGCCCCCCCCCGCTCTCCTCGCCCGACCGCGACCCCCACCCTTCTTCCCCGCGTCATCGCCATCCCCCCTTTTCCCGAGCGCCGCCGCGCCTCGCCTCAGCCGCTCCCCCGCCTCCACCTTCCTCTCTGGCGCTCGCCATCGGACACCGCCGGCCCTTCCCCCCTCTGCAACACCGACGCCGGCTTCCTTCTCCCCTCGCAAACCTCCCTCCGCGCGTGGGCCCCTTGTCCCCGCTCGCCTCGCCCAGATGCAGAGCTCCGACCGCACCGCCGCGGGACCCCGCCGGGCCTCTGCGCCACCGCGGCCTCCGGATCCCCAACCCCGCCACCGCTTCCCTCTCCTCCTTGCCCGCCGCTGCTCGCTCCCTACCGGCCCGTGCCTCTCTCGGCCTTCCTCCTCCCTCTTCCCGCTCGCGCGACCCCGGCTCGGAGCTCCTGCCGCGGCCCCGAGCTCCGTCGTCCTCTGCCGCCGCTTCTCCTCTGCCGCCACCGCCCTCTCGCCGGCCGGCCTTGGCTCGACCTCAACCTCGCTGGCCCGGCTCGCCCCTGTCCTCGCGTCACGGCACCGTCGACCGCCACCTGTGCGTGCCGGTCTCGCCCTGCCACCGCCAAGAGGCCGCAGCGCCCCGCCACCACGCCTGCCTCGTTGTCCTCGCCTCCCCCTACACGCGGGCGCGCGTCTCCCCGAGTCTCCTGTGTGCCTCGTGGCTGCCGCCTCCGCCGCCTGGCCCTCCATCTCCGAGTGCTGCGAGCTCCGGGCGTTGCTGGCCATGCTCCTCCGACGACCGCCACCATGCCCTCAGTCCTGCCGCCACCGTTGGCGTCTTCCTCCTGCTGCGAGTACGACGTTGTTGCTGCTGCTAGGTGGTATTCATGGGCAGAGCGAGCACTTCGCCCTCAAGAAGTAGTACCTGCAGTTCCACGTTTTTCCTTGGTGACAAGTTTGTCCGTAGGTTGTACCATCTGAGTGGCTGGCGTCCCACGTTCTATGCCTGTCACCAAGGACCGATCATGACAAGATCTACTACGTGGACTTTGCGACCCGAAGATAGCCACAAGGAACCCGGAGGCGATGACGCGGTATGGCAAGATCTTCTTCTCGGAGCCGAACCCAAAGGTCGTCATGGTGGAACACCAATGACTTCTACACGGACCATATGGCGTCACACCCGAAGATCTCCGATGAGGAACGCCAAGTACTTCCCTCAGACGCCTAGACCCAAACCTGAAGAACGCCAAGATCGCCACGAGTACGACAAGTACTTCATCCTGAACGCCAAGACCGACCCGACACGAGGACCCGACAAGATCTTCGCGACGACAAGATCGACACCGACCAGGGCGGATCCGATGTGCCCCCGACACCAACCAAGTTCTTCTTCTCGGATGTGACAAGATTGACTTCCATTGTCCGAGACCGATCTCGTCGAGCCGTTCTCCCGTCGAACCCTGAGACTGACCCCGAACCCCTCGGAGCCCCAGTTCGCCGAACCCTAATGTGATTCCCTAACCGAGACCCCCATTATTTTATAATATGACATTATCAACTGGTGCATATTAAATTGTTCATGCATGCATACTTGTCTGTGGTTTGGGGGCATTATGCCAATTCATCTCATAATTAAATATGGAGTCTATATACGGGATATCTTTGTCTTATTCCGGACTCCATTTAAATTGGCATAGCGAACCGAAGCCATGTTTTGCCTGTTAATACAACATTTAAATTGCGGGGTAGTTAAATAACTCGAACCATCTAATTAAATGTCGGGACCCCGGTTCCGCTTAATATTGCCTAAATACATCGCACCTTTTCCATGTCATACATCATACATGCATCATGCCCGATCTTCTGCCGTTGTATTAAATAGTCCATCCGGTGTTTCTTCTAGTGTTTTGCTTCTTCGCGGATTAGGCCGATGAGTTGATGCGAGTATCGACCCAATCTTCGGATGAACCTTCGGCAATGTTTTCAGGCGAGCATTCTCCCCCTTTCTACCTATTTTGCATTTATAGTCTTTATTTCCTCCTGTTGATCTATTGCTATCTGTGTTGCGATGCTCTAGTTTTCGTACCCGTGATATCCCTTGCAGCCTTATATTGCCTTGGACGCATCCTATTACCTGTTGTTTGGTAGATAGTTGGACTTGCGCGTCGTAGTCGCTTGCTCTAGTGCTGTTGCGTCTCGTCCAGAACCACAGTTGTTGGAGTATTGCCGTGTGTTTAATGTTGGAGATGATCATGGCTATAATTACCGTTTAATAACTAAAAATTGAAGTAGGAAAATGCAGAGGCACAGGTGGGCAATAGATGTTATTTGGATGTTAACCGTCCACTTGTGTCCCGTAGGACCCCGAGTTCTTGACACCTGTTCCGAGATCGAGCGCGCTAACCACAGGTGGGGTGTGTGGGCACCCCCATCGATTAGTACCTTATTTCAAAGTATTGTACCGGGGGCCACAACTAGTTTGAGGTTTTATTTACTATCCTGTACTTATGCCATGCTTTACTGCTTTATTTAAAATTGTGCGAGGTACTGCACCTGTACTGTTTAGGGCCGTGACACGTTTTCGCTGTATCGACAAGCCCAGTAACACTTTCGGGTTCCCAGTCGTTTACAGCCGTCTACACAAACCCTGAGTCCGTCTCGGAGACCGGCCGACTTCGTTGCGGGTAGCTTAGTGGGGTGGCCCCCATGTACTTGCTTTGGGTCTGGGAAACGTCATGACTTAGGCCCCGCCGACATACCGATGGGTGTATGTTAACTGATCTGGCAAAAAGGGTCGAAGTGCGTGTGGATACTTTGGTGCACCCCTGCAGGGTTAAATCTTTTCGAAAAGCCGTGTCCGCGGTTATGGACGACTTGGAGCACAGTTCTCGATCATAGACAACTATAACTAAAGTTTACTGTTAAAAATTGACTTGTATCCGGTATGACTAGTAATCAGCTCCACTACAAAGGATTGGCTAAATAAAAGTACCAACAACTGCTGGGTTTGGGATGTCTCATGCTAATCGTATCTGACTAGTAAGTGTTGCAACTACAATGGAATAGTTAACTAAATGTGCCCACTGCTTATTATATCAGAATGACTACCTATACCTGACTAGTAATTGATGCAACGATAACTGAATAAATAAAACTGCCAACGGTGTGAGTTCCTCGGTTGACTTCCTCGTTTGGTCTCGAGGGGAAAATACCAGGATGGGTATGTTTGGTGGTAGTATCAGGTTGGTTCCGAATAGGTCTTCCTCACCCCTCTCTAATAGCCGACAGTTATATCGAGTCTCTATAGGTTGTTTAGTGCATGCTGCGCTGCCGCTTCAGTCCACCATACCTATGTAGGCGAGGACCGCCGGATTCTAGCCTCGCCGTGTACTGACCTCAGTACTGACCGCTCTCTCTTTTTCCTTTGCCCTTTGTCGGCACCCCTTTTGTTTAAGCAGGTTTTGAGATCGACGTCGTTAGCAGGGTTAACCTTCCGGCGTGGCCTGGGCAGGGTTATGGACGCCATTGGTTATTCTTCAGGGCTCTTAGCTCAATTTGCATATTGTCCGTAGTCGGACGCTCTATCGTTTTCCAGGTGTTTTGGATCTTTGTACTGTATATCTGTATTCTTGACTCATGGAGTCGTGTTGTATATATATATATCTGTTTTGTGGGTTACATCGAGGACTATTGTATAATGATATTACTTCGTTTTCCACCCGCACACAAGTGCCTGGTGGGCACCTTTGAATCGTTTCTATGTGGGATTGGCGGGAAGCGCTGAAACTTGCATAGGGCCGATTCTGAGGGTGTTACAATCAGTGCCTCATATTCAGCCTCGTTGTTGGATGCGCGGAATTTCATTTGTAGCACGTATCTCATCTTGTCCCCTTGGGGGGATGTTAGTATTACCTCGGCTCTGGCTCCGGTGTCATGCTTGGATTCGTCGAAGTGCATCGTCCACAGCTGTGACATATCTGGGGTGTCTGGCAGCTGCAGTTCCATCTAGTGTATGAGCAAATCAGGGAGCACCTGCGACTTAATGGCGGTGCGTCTCTCGTAGATGATGTCATGTGGGGACATCTCGATGCCCCACAGGGCTACCCTTCCCATGGCCTCGAGGTTGTTGAGGATGTGTGACTGTGGCGCATCATTGACTACCATGATCTGGTGTTCCTAGAAGTAGTGACGCAGCCGACGCGCTATTATGAATATGCCATAGGCGAGCTTTCGGTAGTGGGGATACCTTTGCTTTGTAGGCATTAGTACCTCGCTGAGGTAGTAAATTGGGCGTTGCACCCCGTGAGTTTTGCCTTCCTCGGGTCGTTCGACCACAAGCGTTGTGCTGACCACTTGATGTGTTGCAGCAATGTAGAGCAGCATTGTCTCTCTCTCCGTTGGCGTCACCAGCACGCGAGATGTGGATAGCAGGCATTTGAGATCTTCGAATGCCTTGTCGGCTTCAGCTGTTCAATCGAATTTATCTACCTTGCGGAGCAGTTGGTAGAAGGGGAGAGCAATTTCACCCATGCGGCTGATGAACCCACTGAGTGTTGTGATTCACCCTGCTAGCAGCTGGCCTCCTTTGACATTCTTGGTTTTCCATGGCTAGTATAGACTTTATTTTCTTCGGGTTGGCCTTGATGCCTCTTTCGGAGATAAAGTACCCGAGTAATTGCCCGGATGCGACGCCGAAGGCGCACTTTTCCGGGTTCAACTTGATCCTATAGCGATCAAGGTTGTCGAATGTCTCATGGAGATCGTCAACCAGTGTTCAGCTTTCCTTGGTCTTGACTACTATGTCGTCGACATAGACTTGGATGTTGCGACCAATTTGGTTCTTTTAGGCATGCTTGCATGCATATTTGGTATGTTGTGCCTGCGTTCTTGAGCCCGAAAGGCATTATGTTGTAGCAGAAGGCCCCAAACAGTGTGATGAACTATGTTTTCTCTTGATATTCCTCCTTCATTTGAATCTGGTTATAGCCTGAATAGGCATCGAGTAAGAAGAGTTGCTCACAACTCGCGGTGGAATCGATGATTTGATTGATCCGCGTTAGGGGAAAGTGATCCTTTGGGCAGTACTTTTCAAGTGCCGTAAAGTCCACACACATCCGCAGGATGTTCGTGTCCTTCTTAGGGACCAGCACGGGGTTAGCTACCCAGGTGCTTTCCTTGATTTCTCTTATGAAGTTGACATCGAGGAGTCTGTTTACTTTGGTGCCAATTGCTTCGGCTATGCCCTTGGACAATAGATGCATTGTTTGCTTGACCGTCTGTGCATCCGGATAAACATTGAGTGTGTGCTCGACAAATTCCCTGGGAACTCCTGGCATGTCTGCAGGACACCAGGCGAAGATTTCCCAGCTCCGGATGGCAATGGGTACCCGAAGCCCGCAAACCCGATGGGTACCCGTGCTAAATGGGGAGGTTTGGTGGAGAAAAATACCCGCGGGTATGTTTATTGGTAAAAATCCAGACCCGATGGGTCTAGCGGAGGTGGGTCTGGAGGTGAAAAACCGGTACCTGCCAACCCGCAGACCCGCCAAATACACTAATCACAATCCTAACCTCCCTAATCTCAGGTCCTCAAACATAGAAAACATCCCACGGTGCCATACCCAGACGGCCATACCCCATAGTCCCACGTCCACGCACGCACAAAACAGTCCAAGCGGCCACACCCCTGCACGCACCAACCACACGCAGATAATGGCCCACGTTCTTATCGCTCATAGGAGAATCATGTGTGGCCGCCGCTCGCCATCTCACGCTGCTGCTGCTCGCTTTCTCATCTCGCGCGGCTACCACCCTCATCTCATGTGGCCTCCTCTCTCATCTCGCATCGCCCCTCTCATCTCACACGCCGCCGCTGAGCATCTCGCGCTGTGTTGGGGATATGCTATATGGGTATCCTCATAGCATGTCCTCTATCCGAATAACCCGGGTGGCCCACAGTTGGTAGCATGGCCTATGGCCTGCTGGGCGGACCAGTTAGATGGATCCAGAAGGGAGTCCCATGCTGGATAAAGGAAGGCTATGGTGGAGTCACCAGCGTACCCGGAGCCTTGGAGTACAAGACACGCTAGACTAGTAATAGATAGTGTAGGACTCTGTAACCTGTCCGGCTAGGACTTTTCCCTATAACCCTAGGACCTGGCGACTATATAAGTCGGGCCTATGGGAGCCTTTAGGGCACAATCTCAGATAACTTCACATAACCTCGCACAGTGGACCAATCTCTGTAACTCGGCGTATTGCCATTATAGTGATTTATAGCAGGAGTAGGATTCTGCCACCGTTGTGGGATCTGAACTTGGGTAAGCTGTGTTACCTCGTACCCGTCAACCGTCCGCCTTCCCCCACGTCTCTAAACACGCACTGTGAGGACCCCTCCATGGCGTACTCGTCGGCAATACCACGACAGTTGGCGCCCACCATGGGGAAAGAGGCTCTTTAGGCTCTTCAGCGGGCGAGGACCAAGATCTTTGCGGGAATCGGCGAAACCGTATCCATCGGTCGCATTCTCTTCTCCGGCAATGTTTTGATCGTCCCTCCCGACGAGTTCTGGATCCTGGCAAAGACGAACCCTACGCGGTGTTCGATCGTTCCTATTGGAGCCATCCACCTCTTCATCGGCGAAACCGACTCGGGCACTAGTTCCCTGGGAGTCGGAGGAGCATCAAGACCCATACGGACCGCCTACGGGCAGGATATGTTTGCGGAAGGATCAATGTCGGATCTCTCTTCGGAGTTTGCTGGCAAAGATCGGAAAGCATCAAGACCCACACGGACCACCTACGGGCAGGATACGTTCGCGGAAGGATCGATGTCGTATCTCTCTTCGGAGTTTGCCGGCAAAGATCGGAAAAATTCAAGGCCCACCCAAACCGCCCATGTGCAGGATATAAAGGTGGAAGATCACTGCAAATCCGTCGGCTTCGTCCGTGTGTCTGGACAGCAGAGATCCAAGTTCGTCTGCGTGGTTACCATCTTCGATCTGGCGCGCTGTGTTCAGAGAGAGGGCGAAAACCCCCGCGATTACCTGGCCAGGTGGCTCTATATACAAGCCGATCTGGCACACTACCCCAATGATGATGCTATGTATCACTTTGTGGAGGGACTGGACCATGGCACGCTTCTCCGGCATTCTCTAAGACGGCAGCAGGCGTCGGGACGTCTCACCTTCGAAAGCATGGTGAACACCGTCAACAACTACGCGGAGGCCGGGGAGACAGCTCAAACAGAGCTCGCGCTCATTGGCGGGGCGCCACCAATTCAGCCACCACCACCGCCTCCCGCCGCCATCACCGCAGTTGCACCACCACCTCTAGTCATTGTCATGCCCGTTGTACCTCCACCCCCCATCATCGAGGAAGCCCCGGCACCCTATGACTCTATGATTGACGCGCTTTATGCCGACTTCAGTGCAGATTCAGAGGAGATAGATTTTAGCCCAGAGGAGCTAGACTCTGCCATGCAGGAGATGGAGGAGGATTACCACCACGACGAGCAGGCCAAAAACGCCGTAACGTCCCGAGAAGTGTTCGTCACCATTGGGACGATGATGGATGAAGATCAACCCGGAAGAGCTCCGCCTACAGCGCTGGACAAGGGGAAGGGACCACTTCTCGCTGCCGACAATGATCGCACGAAATACATGCCCCCTCCGCCCAACCCAGTGCAGCAGCCGCAGGAACTCGGCACCGGACCGGGCAACAACAACACCACAAACTTGCCACCTCCGGCATCTACGTCTGCTGCTGCCCAAGTTACTCCAGCTGACAGAGTAATGTACGTCAATTTCCTCGTCAAGCCACTGACCGTAGCTCATATCCGGAACATGACCTAGCTTGACGAGAAGCGCCAGCAGCTGCTGGAGGAAGCGCGGGCCATCGCGGAGCAAGGCGCTCAGCTAGATCGAGATCTGGTTAATGCGCAGAAATCCATAGAGAAAGCTCGAGCGATGGAGGCCGAACACAAGACTCTGCTGCAGCAGTAGAAGGCCAAGAAAGCTCCGGCTCGCATTGTCAATGATCCTGGTGTGCGGCGAAACCTAGGATGGGCTCCCCCGAAGACGGCACAGGCCAATCCATACATTGACAGTGAAGGCAGGCAGGTGATGCCCACCCCTCTCCTCAACCTCGCCGTCGCCAAGACCCTTATGGAGCAGGATAGATCGCCTGAGGCGGTGGACCAGGTCTATGACCTTGTGGCCAAGGCGGTAAAGCAGCAGGAAAAGGCCACCTCTCAGAGGCTTGAGTCTGACCCTGCATTCTGCCAGTCTAGTCAGCATAAGCCGCCAAGGGACAGATCTATTGACGTCGGGTCCCAGACGGGATCATCAGAACAAAGACGGAGGGATGCGCACAACAGGAAGGATGCTATCCCCATATCCTCCAACCACCGAGAAATGGCCCAACCTCGTCGCCCATTGCCACCACCCCGCTCCCCCCGACATCACGAAGACCTCAAGGCTCACCGTCATACGGATATGCCCCCGCCAAGGCAGAGCGGCATCATCATCCGCGACAACACGGAGTAGACCCGACATGACGGAGAGCGCAACCAAGGACATAAGATCAGGTCGCGCCATGACCCTCCGCGTCCGACAAGTCACCGCGACAAGCGTGGGGCGTCACAGGAGGGTAACAGCAAGAAGGCTAACCCACCGCCACCTTCGCCTCCGTCGCCACCTAGCAGTCACCAGGGCGGACGGGGCCCGCGTTGCTCACGCAGCCCATCCCCTGTTGACAAGAAGAAAAGAAACCCAGAGCCATACAACACAGGTTCGCGGATAGACAAGATCCAAGAGGCCCGGGAAGGACCATACCTGGGACCATGTTGCTTTGGACCTGTGATACGGTCCGCAACTTACTCCAAAGGTTTCCGGATTGACAAGACCATCAAGCCCTATGACGGCATCGCCAAGCCAGCTACTTGGTTGCAGGACTACGGCAACGCGGTAGAAATCGCCGGGGGTAACCCCAACGTCGCTGTCAAGTACCTCCCATTGATGTTGGCAGGGACGGCCCATCAATGGATTGACGACTTGCCGGAGAGATCCATCTGCAATTGGTTGGACATGCAAGAAGCGTTCACCAAGAATTTCGAGGGTACGTATAAGCGTCCCTGCACTGTTGGCGATCTACAATGGTGCGTGCAAGAGAAAGACGAGACATCTTGTTCCTACCTCTCCCGTTGGCTGGTTATGAAAAATTCCTAAGAAGGAGTACACGCTCAAACCGCCATGGACGCCTTCATTGATGGGTTGGAAAGGGGCACGTTGCTCCGACATAAGCTGAAGCGCTTGCAGGACAATCACCAGCTTGACTTGAACCAGATGATTCAGTTAGCTAGTGAGTTCGCAGCTGCCGACGACGATGCTCGTGGCTCCCTGCCGGCAACGGCCGTTCCAACTCAAGCTCGGAGGAACAACAACACAAAGAGGAAAATCGCTCCGGAAGAAAAGCAAACTCCCGATGGTCGCTATGACCTTTGCAGGACGAGGTGATGGCGGACAACGTGGCCGAGGACGGGGAGCTGGTCGTGGGCAGCAGCAAGGAAGTGAAACTACCTCGGCAGTGCTCCGCATTCCCCAAACCTACGAAGATTACCGCGATATGCCGTGCCTCGTACACCTCAATGCCAACGGCAAAGCCACTCACACCAATCGACAATACAAGTTCGTCAATGACCTTAAGGAAGACCCGGAGTCCGGCTACAAGCAAAGTCAGAAAAATAGACCGCGAGGCAAGGGTAAGGTGAAGAAGGAGGAGGAGCCCAAGGATTCAAGTGACATGGACGAGGATGTTGACCCCAAGCACGCCGCCAAGAGTGGCGGCAAAGGCAAGAACCCCTTCGAGAAGAAGGCGCCAGTTTACCACACTTTCCTTGGCACCCCCACCGTCCGACAATCAAAGACCACTTTGAGGATACTGATGTCTACTTTGCCCCCCGTCCACCAATACCTGCGCTGGTCGGAGGTTCCAATTACTTGGGACAAGAAGGATCACCCAGACTTCATTCCTACGGAGAACCAATACGCCATGGTCATCAACCCTCTGATTGACGGCAATGAGTTCACCAAATGTATGGTAGATAGTGGAAGCAGCATCAACATCATGTACCTGGATACACTGCAGAAGATGAACTTGACGGAGGCAAACCTAAGGCGGACCAACACCATCTTCCACGGTGTAGTTCCTGGTCGGGAGGCTCGGTCCCTTGGGTGCATCACACTTCAGGTTGCCTTTGGCGATGTTAATAATTACCACCAAGAGCACATGACCTTCGAGGTGGTCCCCTTCAAAAGTGTGTACCACATCATATTCGGCCGCGACATATTCCACACCTTCATGGCCAAGCCATGCTTCGTCTACAACAAGCTAAAGATACCCGGACCAAACGGTGTCATCACCGTATCCGGAAGCTTTACCAAAGCTAGGGACTGCGAGATTAATAAATCAGCCTACGCGGAAGCTGTCCTCTACAGCGAAGAATTTAAGGAGATCCAGAGCAAGGTCGATGACTCAGAGATGCCCGTGTCGAAGAAACAGATCTCCGACTCCGCTCCAGCATTCAAGGACGCCATCGAGACCAAGCCGGTGGAACTTGTGGTAGGCGATGCCTCCAAGACCACCGCCATTGGGATGAACCTGGATCCCAAATAGGAAAGCACGCTCATCGAGTTCCTCCGTGAGAGTAGGGACATCTTTGCCTAGCAACCTGCCGACATGAAAGGTGTACCTAGGGAACTCACCGATCACAGCTTAAACATTGATCCAAAATGCAAACCAGTGAAGCAACCTCTATGACGCTTTGGAGATGAGAAGAGACGCGCCATTGGCAAAGAGATATCTAGGTTACTTAAGGCTAGTATTATCCGAGAAGTCCTTCACACCCAATGGGTGGCCAATCATGTACTTGTCCCCAAAAAGGGAACCAAAGAATTAAGAATGTTCATTGATTACACCGGCTTGAACAAAGCATATCCCAAAGATTCGTTTGCTTTGCCTCGCATTGACCAAGTCATTGACTCGACGGCTGTCTCGGAACTTTTGTGTTTTCTCGATGCATACTCCGGATATCACCAGATCAAGATGAGGAAGTCGGACCAATTGGCCACTTCGTTCACTACACCCTACGGCACGTTCTGCTATGTTACGATGCCCTTTGCGCTGAAAAACGCCGGTGATACATACCAGCGGACAATGCAATGTTGCTTACACAATCAAATTGGTCGGAACGTTCAGGCCTATGTGGACGATATAGCGGTGATGTCTAAAAAGTCAAATGAATTAATCTCTGACTTAAAAGAAACCTTTGATAATCTTCGGAAATACAACATGATGCTTAACCCTAAGAAGTGCGTCTTCGGGGTTCCAGCCGGCAAATTGCTGGGCTTCATCGTTTTCTAGCGGGGAATCGAGGTCAACCCGGATAAAATCAAGGCCATCTTAAACATAAACCGTCCGACATGCCTAAAAGACATTCAACGACTAACAGGTTCTGTTGCAGCAGTTAGTCGGTTCATCAACCGACTTGGAGAGAAGGCTCTACCGCTATACAAGTTGCTGAAGAAGGCGGACAAATTCACATGGACGGACGAAGCAGATGCAGCATTGAAGCAGCTCAAGGATATTCTTTCCTCATCACCTATCCTTGCAGCACCCGAGCCTGGAGAGCCCATGTTAATTTACATGGCGGCTACCAACCGGGTAATCATCATCGTCGTCGTGGTAGAGCGAAAGGAACCAGGCTATGAGCACGGAGTTCAACGACCAGTTTACTATGTAAGCAAGGTGTTGATGGAGTCCAAGCAGCGTTACCCGCACTACCAGAATATATCTTATGGAGTATTCCTTGCTTCTCGGAAGCTGAGGCACTACTTTCAGGAGCACCCAATCACAGTGGTGAGCAAGACTCCACTGTCCGACATTATCAACAACAGCGACGCTACAGGAAGGGTCGCGAAGTGGGGCATTGAACTGGCCACCTTCGAGATCACTTATAAGAGACGTGACGCTATCAAGTCACAAGCCTTGGAGGATTTTATCGCAGATTGGACGGAGATGCCAGATGCTACTCCGTTGCCGGAACCAGAATACTGGGTGATGCACTTTGATGGATCAAAGCTTCTCAACGGCTCGGGGGCTGGTGTACTGCTACAGTCACCAACTGGGGACAAGCTACACTATGTTCTGCAGATCCACTTCGAGGATATAAACAACATGGCGGAGTATGAAGCACTCATACACGGATTGCGCGTAGCCAAGGATATTGGCATCAAGCGCATAATTTGCTGTGGAGATTCCGACTTGGTTGCCCAGCAGGTGGCTGGCACCTGGAACGCGCGGAACCCTATGATGGCGGCATATCGAGACGAAGTGGACGAGATAGCCAAGTGCTTCTTGGGCTATGAGGTCAAGTATGTACCTAAGGAGCAAAACGAGGCGGCTGATCTGTTGTCTAAACTTGGATCAGGACGCAAGCGAATTCCGCCAGGAGTATTCCTAGAGCATCTACGGGCACCATCTGTGAAGGGAGCAGACATCACAACCCGGATAGAGTTGACTCTTTTGTCCACATGGTGGCAAAGGTCCCCCCGGCTTGGACAAAACCATTCATGGAGTTTCTTGAACACGGAAATTTGCCCGACGATGAGGTCAAAAGACGGCAAATAGTACGTCGAGCAAAGGGCTATACCATAATCAATGGACATCTCTACAAAAGGAGCACTACTGGTGTATACCTTAAGTGTGTTTCCCAGCTGGAAGGTATTGAAATCTTACGCGAAATCCATCTTGGAGATTGCGGGCATGACGCCGCTCCTTGATCGTTGGTGGCGAAAGCCTTCCGGCAAGGATTCTACTGGCTGACCGCGAAGGCGTATGCCGACAAGTTGGTTGAAACATGCATGGGATGCCAGTATTATGCCCGACAACCACAAGTTCCTACTGAAGAATTGCGAACAATACAATAACTTGGCCGTTTGTAGTCTGGGGTCTAGACATGGTAGGACCGCTACAGACGGCACCATGTGGGTTTACGCATCTGCTAGTAGCAGTTGATAAATTCACTAAATGGATAGAAGCTAAACCCATTAGAAAGCTTGATGGGGCAACTGCCATCAGGTTTGTCCGGGATCTAGTGGTGAGATTTGGTCTCCCACATAGCATTATCACCGACAATGGCAGCAACTTGTCACTCGGAGAAGTGGAGGCTTATTGTCAACACCCGGATTTTTAATCCCAAATGCCTGTTATGCCATACATCGCAATCCCAGGATTACCATTTTTGCGAGATATAACAGAATTGGATACCATAGTACATCATCCATTACAAACCGTACATAAGTTCTTACACAAATAGGGATCTCATGATCCAGTTCTTAATACAACTTCAAGCAGCGGAATACGTAATAATAACGGTAGCATAGGCGAAGCTCCATCTTCGGGGTCACAGGCAATGCTGACGATGGGAGATGATCCTAGTTGTCGTAACCTTCCTGGGGTCCATCCTCTAGGTACTCCTCTTCATAGTCTGGCCATGGGAATAGCCAGGGACAAAGCCATGAGTACTCTTTAAGTACTCGCAAACTAATACTAACAAGTAAACGGGGTTTTTGGAAATAGGACACTAGGCTCTAGGGTTGTTTTGGAAAAGCCAGATTTATCTCTACTAGGTTCAAAAGCAAGAGAGCTAATTGAAGTTTATAACACCTAAGTGGGAACTTGTATCTCATGCCACAACCCTGTTGTGGTCAAGTCAAAGTCTCAATTCATTTCACAAGTCATTTTGAAAAGTCTGACGGGGGAACAGTATGGCCACTCCAACTGTCCATAACCGCGGACGCGGCTATTCGAATAGTTTGACACTCTGCAGAGATTGTACACTTTCACCACAACATTCGATACATCCGTCAGGAACAAATCCTGAATTCACCATACTCAGTATGTGGATAATCAATCCTAACCTTTCAATTACACGCCCTAGTATAAGCACCTCTCCTGCGAGTTTGGCCTCCCAACCATGACCAACTATCATCTTGGGTACTGCACAGGTGGATAATCTTCACAAGGTAGCCTCAGCTCAGACCTTGGCCGTGAGGGAACTAATACTAAGGTATATAAGTTTCCAGTCAAGCCCTACCCAATCTTCGGGTATTGTGGTTGTACGATAAAATTGGAATGGTATCGCACCCAGACAACCATCAATTTTGTAAAGGGCTAAGGCTCATGCCTCAACATTTTCATCACCAAATTCATCTGGTGTTCGGAAACACATGTCCAAAACATTTTAGTAGAATGATCCATCATTCTAAGCTTTTCATAACCATTTTCACCAAGTGTTCCCATCTAAAGTTGGTCAAGTTTTATGCTTAGCACTAGCATCTACAAGTGGGGGTGAGTACTAATGAGGGGTGGTACACTAGTGGGGTTTCAACTAAGTTCAATCTCATGCCTTAGGATGACAGCAAGATTATCTAGCTTAGGCCAAATTTTATGCTCTTTATGCAACCTTCAATTATCCTTCTAGTATCTACCATTTATTCCAGTAAACTCTAAGTAAGATCTTTGATAAAGAAATAAAGTAATAAACTTGCAAATAAAACTAGGATTGGTTTATCAAGTGGTTATGATCATATATGCTTTAAGGCATATAGTGGGCATAGTAACAAGTAGTGGTTTGTTTGCATCAGTAGAGTATCTTGCAAGTGTTAGCTTGCACATTCAACTAGTAGTATTAGGCTTGCCTTGTGCAGAGCAGTGGTTGAAGTTCTCCTCGGCTTCTTCTTCGTAGTATCCTCCTTCCTCCGCGTATCCTTGGTCGGTACTAGCATCTATAAATAAATACGATGTACACAATCACCAAACAATACTTAACTACTTGCAATCATCACACAAAAGGGTCCTATAGATGATCTAACATCATCACTAATATTACAAGATTAAAGCTTGGTTTAATTCCTTTTATTTTTAGAAAAGTAATTTCTACTCATTGAAAAACTACTTAAGATTTAATATTATCGAAACCAAATATGGGATCATGTTGACACATGTCATCACCATATGTTGTAGTCCATGGGAATGTGATTTAAAGTGGTGTCACAATTTAATAAGGTTTTACCCTTTTATTTTAATTAATTAAAGTGGCTAGAAATTCCTATGGGGCATTCTTTTATTTACTTGAACATTATTTCTGTAAGTAAACCTATATATTTTTATATATTCTGAAAGGTATGGTTAAATGTGATTTTTGAGAGTTGGAATCAACTCAAAAGCTATTATGGTTTAAAATTGAAAAATGTTTGAATGTAGAAAAGCTTCTGCCTTGTTATTTTTACCATGGATGATCTATAGATCCAAATGACTTGAATCCAACGGGCTTGGATTCAGCATTCCCAAACCTTTCTAACAAAATTGGTTTCATTCAATTTGGTGCACTGAATCGATTTGGGTTGATTTTTGAAACTGGGTACAGAAGTGTGTTTGAAATAAAATGGAAAAGGTTTAATTCAAATAACTGGGCTGTGCGGGAAACGATACTGTGCCGGCCTGCTAAGCGCAGCGCTTCCACGGGCTGTTTAAGTGGCTGTCCCCACGCGTCAGTGAGACAGGGGGTGCAAAGCGGTACGGGGCAACGTGGTGCCTTCGATCTGGTTCTAATCCAACGGCTGAGAGTCATCGTCGACGTTGGGCAACGCCGGCGAGACAGGAACCTAGCGCGACCAATGGGGGTCGTTGGGGGCTCACCGGGGTTCGGGCGAGGGTCGGCGAGGCAGGCGAACGACGAAGTCGACGACGGCGAACCTCCTGATACCGGCAGCTTCTCCTGGGGCGGCTCCAATCGCTGGCTTCCTTATGCTCCAGAGGCGGCAGACTCCGGTGAAATTCCGGCGATGCGCTGCTCGCCTTGCTCCGGGACTACGGCGGGGTGGTTCTGGTGAGAGGGGGGAGTGGAATGGTGTGAAGAATTCGAGCAGGGGAGGCCTTTATTTATAGTCGCGACGGTGAGACCGAACGGGATGGGCAGGCGACATGGCTACGGGTGGCTAGAGGCATGGCCGGTGGTGGCGATCGATTGGTGGTCTCCTAGCGATGCTCTACGGCTTTAACGCGCTTGTAGGGGCGGTGCGGTTTGGTCTGGAACACGCGACGCTCTGCGCGGCAGAGGCGGTGTCTTCGACGGCGAGCGGTGGCTGTGCGGCATGGGGCGGCAAACGGGGATGTCTGGCGGTCTCCTAGGTCGGTGGCGATCATGTATACACGCGGCGAGGGCGGCGCGCGGTCTGTGGACGTCGGTCGAGTGTGGCGCTCTGGCGCACGCTCGGCATGGTTGCTGCCGAGCTGGGCGCGGTCCGTGCGTGTGGTCCAGTGGCTGGCAACGTTCGAGCGTTGGACAGGGAGTGGCGGTGGATGGTGGGCTGCCTCCTAGACATGTTGGCTAGGCTTGTTTCTCCTCCTAGCTTGCTGTCTCCACTGGGGTGGCAAGGGTGCACTCGGCTGTTCATCATTGATGATATTGGCAAGCTCACAGTGGTGCTAGTGCTTGGTTTAACTTGCTAGATGATCTACTGAGATGGTTGTGAGCTAGAGAGGGAACAAGTTAGGCTTCAATCACTGCTCACAATAGTGTTTAAGATTTTGATGATTTATGTCTGCAATGTGTTTGATGAAATGGCCGCAAGAATTCAAGTTTTGAATTTTGAAAAGATTTTTGGTGGGTGTGCTAGGTTGGTGCCGATGAGTCTGCAGATGCTTGGGTTTTGAAAGTTGAGCTTGTTTGAGTGGTTTTTGAAAAAGTGGGATCTTCCCATATGATAAAGATTCAATTTTGAACTGTCATTTAAACTAGGCATTGAAATGTTTTTGGATGATCACAAAGTGGGCCTTGATACTTTGTTATGAGTACAATCAAGGGGTGCAAAGATCTAGAAAAGTTTCTGTTAGGTTCTGAAAGTTTGAGACAGCCAAAGTAGGCATGGGAGTTAAATTGGTCAAAATGACCATTCACTCATTTAGCTTTGTTTTGATTTATTTGTCTTTGGGAAAAGTTTGGGAAATGTTTAGATGATGTTTATTTCACCTAAGAAACATTTTACAAGCAAAGGAACACACAAACAAGTTGGTTCAAAAGAATTTCAAATGAAATGCATACACATATGCATGCTTTCATAATTTTATTTAGAAAAGTTTTTGTTAACCCTAATTTTGAGGATTAGAGTTTGATGATCTAAGTTTATTATTTTTGGGATGTTACACTTATTGTTGGGAGAAGGGCATCCGACTTGACCTTGCATCTGTGGCACATCCACAATCCAATGGTCAGGTTGAGCGAGCCAATGGATTGACTCTGCAGGGAATAAAGCCACGTCTCGAGGCACTGCTACACAGAGCAGCTGGAGCCTGGTCGGAGGAATTACCATATGTATTGTGGAGTTTACGAACTACACCCAACAGATCCACCGGCTACACCCCTTACTTCATGGTATATGGAGCAGAATCCATCTTACCTTCCGACATACTTCACGATGCACCAAGAGTTGCCACCTACAACGAACATGACGCTGAAGAATCCAGACGCCTAGATGTGGACCTTCTCGAGGAGGAGCGCGTTTTGGCATGCCAAAGATCTGCCATCTACCAGCAGAAGCTACGCAGCTACCATAGTCGCTACGTTCGGCATCGCTCGTTTAAAGAGGGGGATTTGGTGCTCCGACTTAAGCAGAAGAAGTCACACAAATTATCCCCGCCATGGGAAGGACCATTCATCATAAGCAAGGCGCTACTCAATGGGTCTTACTACCTCGTTGATAATCATGAAATAAAGGATAGACCCAATGAGGATCATAAGCGTAAGCGACGTGACCCGGATGATGACTACCCGGAGCTTGATCGGCCATGGAACATAGCACAGCTACATCCTATCTACACTTAGCATTTCTTATCTATTGTGTACCTCTTATATGATCAATGAAATAACGCTCTCTGGTTCACTCATATTTCTGAGTCTTTTACCTCCTTTAGTGTTCATTTTTGGATCATATAAAACCTTTATGCACAAGCCTTGCGATTGCACTTGTGAAAATTCCGCCTATGGGAGTTAGCTTAAGTTTTCTGGTCTACACGTTCTTTGTTGTTTCTATGTGGATTCTGAAGTAGTGACTTTCGACACTCATTGTCGGTGATTTTGTGCTTAGGTTATTGACGGTGCCATTGGGAATCATCACCTGAGCGCATGGTTCCGACAAAGAATCTTCCGACTCACGAAAAGTCAAGCATAAAAACCAAAGTAGTGGATAAGCCAACACTTGCTTAAAAATATATACATGTTGGAAATGGTTCTTAAGTAGCAGGAAATACACCATTGTTTTCCGTCTTAAGCTAGCACATAGTTTTTCCGCATAAAAATGTTACAAAGGAAACAAATATTAAAAATTGGTTTTATTCCTCTGGTGCAGGCAACTTGGAAGCAACATCACCAGCAGCAGGAGAGTCACCCTGAAAGTCGCCAGTGTTGAGGGACTCGGAGGAGCTTTGGTCGCCGCCATTAATAGTGTTCATTGGCACGAAGACGTTAACGTCGACCAACTCGACGACTCTGGTGTCATAACCTGCGAGAGACGACAAGATAGATTAGTGGATTATCTTCTTGCCTTCGTCATCTACGTCAGGAATACCAGAGGTTACCGTGTCGATGTCGGCATCCTCGTAGTGTGCCTTGACCATGGATAGCGCCATCCTTGCACCGGCCCATGCACATGAAGCTTTCCAGGTTGTAATACGCTCGGGGGCTCAGCGCATGATCTCTGAGAACTTCGTCACAGAGTCTGATGCCTTGATATTGATCTGGAAGGGCTTGGCGGTCTCTTTGGCCTGCGTGATGGCGGTGTTGATGAAGTTGCCGGCAAGGACCATGCATTCTTTTGCCGGAGGAGGCGACCGGGTTAAACCCATAGGAGCTGTAAATTCCCGACAAAGGAGGGCATGAGTTCAAAAATTCAGAATATCTAGAATACAGAAATCCAAGACGGAGAAAAACTTACTGAAGATGCTGGCCTCAGCTTGCCAGAGGGTATTCGCCATGGCGTCCCGCTCTTGTTGAAGGAGCTTGTACGCCTCGTGATGGCGTTGACTTTGCTCATCAGCAGCTTTTTTCTGCTCCTTCAAAATCGCGATCTCCTCTTTCAAACGGTTTATCTCCTCGGTGGCGGAATCCTGCAGGGCTTTCATTGATTCTTCATGCATTTTCAGCATGTCCTTCCTCTCCTGCTTGAGGATATTGTTCTCGCTATCCAGCTGCTGAATATGCTTGGATTGCTCGACGATATCCTTAGCCTTGGCAACAGCTTCTACAAGTCGGATAAATAACAGTACATAGTGAGTACTCGGAGAATTTGAGCACAAAACCAAGTCGGGATGCAAAAAACAAAGGAAATTAGACGCTTGCTCTTGGTGATCTGTTCCTTGAAGAAGGCAGTTTTACCCTTTTCAGCTTGCAAGTCCGCGCGCATCTTCGGGTACTTGTCGTTGGCCATGCCCCTCTGAGCATTCTTATTCTGGGGAGAAGAAGAAAGTTAGTCATTGTTTGGTCTGTTTGGAGCATCTAGCCAGAAAATTTCCACCTAGACGCTCGGGGGCTACAGCGAGAGTTTTTAACTTAGCAATTTGCTTAGTCTTTCTTTAAGCATCTAGTTTGAACTAATTCAGTTTTCGATTAGAAGCTTGGGGGATACAGTATAAAGTTTTAACTCAAATGTATGCTTAGTTTCTCTTTAAGCATCTAGTCGGAACTAATTCAGTTACAACTAGAAGCTTGGGGGCTACAGTATCGAAATTTATAAAACACTGCATATGCTACTCTTAAAGCATCTAGTCGAAATATTTCATTCAAACTACATGCTTGGGGGCTACAGTGAGAAGTTTTTTTTAGCTTAGTCACTCTTAGAGCATTTAGCGCAGTGACCTATGGTTTTCCGTCTAAATCTTCGGGGGCTACATTGGGATATTCATATGAAATGCAAAAGGCAAATAAAACTTACAAGTGCAATGATCTTGAGGTTGGTAGCACTCTCAGCCAGCAGCTTGCCAAAGGATACGATGTTTCCTTGCAATATCTCTGCTTGCCGGAGGATCTCCTCGAGACCGCACGTTGGAGATGTCGGCGCCGCACCAGGAACCAGATAAGTGCTACCTGGCGTAAGTGCCGGATAGACTATCTTCGAGAACTCTATGGCTTTCTAGGAGGCGAGGACGCCGCCTTCGGCAGAAGTACCACCTTCCACCACCGCCTTACCACTACCGATGGCATCCTTAGCCGGAGATTTAGCCATTTGGTGTGTGGCACTCTCCTGCGTCGACTGTTCGCCGACAACAGCAAGCTCGGTTGAGGCACCTGAGTCCACTTCCATGGCGGAAGGGCCAGTTGTTTCCTTGGCTTGAGAGCTTGTCGGAGCAGACGAAGGCTTGACGACGGGAGTGACAGGGGCGATGGCGGGAGATGCGTCGTGATGCAGCATATCCTTGATGGTTCTAGAAGCCCCCAAAGTTTTGGAGGTCTTCTTCAAGCTGGTCGTGGCTTTCTTTCTGAAACATGCAAAGTGCATAAGTACAGGAATAATACAGACAAATGGACAATGTCGGAGAGGAAGAAGCTTACACAAGAGGGAGTGCTTTGGCAAAAGGGATCCCAGTAATCTTTCTTTTCTCCGCCTCCAGCGTGGCGGTAGTCTTCTTGGAGGCTCCACCCTCCGTCTTCTTTTTCTTTCCTCCATCGGCAACATTAGAGGTGGAGCTCTTCCGCTTTCGCGCTAACGGAGCATCGTCGTCGGACACGACGGTGACTTCCTTCATCTTTGGACCATAGATTTTGGGAGCCATGCTGTCCTCATCTATGTCGCAAAGCTGTTAAGCGAAAAACCATCGTGTTAGATGAGATGTTAATGGTTAGACGGAAGAACTAGAGTATATGTCATACACGGAAAATAAATACCTTTGGGAACTTGCTCTCTACGAACATGTCATAGGTGATGGTGAAGCCACGCTGCCTATCCTTAACCTTGACGATGTCCTTGAGGCAAAGCGTGATGGAGTCACTCGAGAAATTATCCTCGGAGATGCGGAGGCTATCCCTTCTATCGTTGGTATACTCGTGCATCAGCTTCAAGCGGTGTTGCAGAGGCTGGATCCGCCTGATGAACCAGCACATGGCTAGGTCCAATCCGGTCAAACCCGTATCTACGAGCCACTCTATCCTCCTTATAGCGCAAGAAGCGTCTATGTCGGAAGGAAGGGAGGCCTGGGATCTCCATGTAGAGGCTTCAGTGGCAGCTCCATCAACAAAGTCCGGGTACGTGACTTCTCGGCTGGCCAGAGGGACATCTGGGCCATAGAAGTACGTCTGTTGCCAGTTCTTGCAGGACTCATGGCCGACGATGTCGGGGAACCGCCGACCAGGACGGATCTTGAAGCTTATGGTGCCACAATTTCTAAGTTCATCCTTGCTAGCTCCGGCTTCGAGCTTGATGGTAAAGAAGTATATGAAGAGGTCTAGCCTAGGCCTAATCCCTAGGTATCCCTCGCAAAGCGCCTCGTAGTTACTAAGTGCTAGGATGCTATTGGGAGAGAGGTTCTGAGGCTGTACTCGGTAATGATTAAGGATAACAAGGAAGAAGTTGGAGATGGGCAGGGAGACGCCGCGTACCAGTTGAGGTTTGAGGTACACCTTTTATCCGACTTGGGGAGAACGTGTGACCTCGCCGTCCGGCGCCGCCCGCCAGGCGAGCCCCTCCATTGCGGGGAGATAGCCCTCGGTGATCAGCTCTTTGATGTCGTGGTCCGTAATGTCCGAACCGCGCCAATCACCCTTGTGCGAGTCGTACTCCTCCTCCAGTAGCTCCAGCGACATCGATTTTTGGTCGCCGCTGGTGGTTTCGACCACCGCAGACTTGGGGATGACCAGGCCCTCTGGGGGCACGACGATGGAGCTCGTCGGCTTCGCCGCGGCTTCGACCGACACTGCCATTGAAGGGGAGGTGCTGCTACTGGTCATTGGATGTGTTCGACGGTGACTGGGAAAGATTGAAAAGCTAGGGTTTTTCACACGTTTCGCAGAGAGCTCGAGGAGGTGCTCACTGGAGGAAGAAGACGATGCAGGGGAGAATGAGGTGAAAAAGTAAATTTTCCACCGCAGTTACTATTTATGGTCTCCGGCATCAAGATTCGTGCAGCTAGATCGAATGGTTGCCGCGTAGACGATGTGTGCGGGCACGTGCGCGGAAATTTCGCCACGTACCAACCGTCGCCGCCAACGGTTCGTATCGCTCGCGCGGGAAAAGTGGACATGATTGTGTTTTCTGCATGTGTGAGTTACGAGGCGTCGCTGACCTGTGCCTACGTTGCCCTAGCTATCACTGGCAGATGAACCATCGCATTAGAAGATTCCAGCATGGACGGATCCAGTCCAGCTACGGAAGAGTACGATGGAAGATTCAGCAATTCTCCGACTTACAAATTTAAGACGGAGAAAATCCTTACATGGTTCTTTGGAGAGGACTACAAGATGTTGCTTGACGATTTGCCGACATCCATCTAGATGGAGCATTCCACGTGAAGGGGCAAGACGGCGCAAGAACTCGGAGTTCTTCGGGGGCTACTGTTGGGGATATGCTATATGGGTATCCTCATAGCATGTCCTCTATCTGGATAACCCGGGTGGCCCATAGTTGGTAGCATGGCCTATGGCCTGCTGGGCGGCCCAGTTAGATGGATCCAGAAGGGAGGCCCATGTCGTGGTATTGCCGACGAGTACGCCATGGAGGGTTCCTCATAGTGCGTGTTTAGAGACGTGGAGTAAGGCGGACAGTTGACGGGTACGAGGTAACACAACTTACCCAGGTTCAGATCCCACAACGGTGGCGGAATCCTACTCCTGCTATAAATCACTATAAGGGCAATGCGCCGAGTTACAGAGATAGGTTCGCTGTGCGAGGTAGTATGAGTCGATACTAGGTTGTCTGAGATTGTGCCCTAATGGCTCCCATAGGCCCGACTTATATAGTCGCCAGGTCCTAGGGTTACAGGGAAAAGTCCTAGCTGGACAGGTTCTTGTGTATCTTGTACTCCAAGGCTCCGAGTACGCTGGTAACTCCACCATAGCCTTCCTTTATTCGGCATGGGCCTCCCTTCTTGATCCACCTAACTGGGCCGCCCAGCAGGCCATAGGCCACACTACCGACTATGGGCCACCCGGGTTAGTCGGATAAGAGACATGCTATAGGGATACCCATATAGCATATCCCCAATAGTATCCCCCGGAGAACTCCGAGATCTTGCGCCATCTTGCCTCTTCACGTGGAATGCTCCGTCTAGATGGATGTCGGCAGATCGTCAAGCAACATCTTGTAGTCCTCCCAAAGAACCCTACAAGGTTTTCTCCGTCTTCGACTGGTAAGCCGGAGAAATACTGAATCTTCCATTGTACTCTTCTGTAGTCGGATTAAATCCGTCCATGCCGGAATCTTCGATGCGACAGCTCATCTACCCGTGTCAGCTAGGACGACGTAGGCTTAGGTCAGCGACGCCTCGTAACTCACACATGCAGAGAACGCAATCATATCCGATTTTCCTGCGCGAGCGATACGAACCGTTGGCGGCGGCGGTTGGAGACGTGGCGAAATTTCCGCACAAGTTCACGAACACGTCGTCTACGCGGCAACCGTCCAATTAGCTGCACGAATCTTGATGCCGAGGATGATAAATAGTAACCATGGGGAATTTTCTAGTTTTTACCTCATTCTTCTCGCGTCATCGTCTTCTTCCTCCAGCCGCACGTCTCCTCGAGCTCTCCGTGAGAAACCTCAAAAACCCTAGCTTCCATCTGTGTCAGTCGCACCCGTCCTCCACTCCATGGCCAGCAGCAGCACTTCCCCGTCGATGGTGGCGTCGAGCGAAGACGCGGCGAAGCCGGCGAGCTCCATCGTCGTGCCCCCAGAGGGCTTGGTCATCCCCGCATCAGCGGTGATCAAGTCAACAGGCGGCGACCCCAATTTGGCGGTGTTGGAACCACTAGAGGAAGAGCCAGATTCGCATAAGGGCGACTGGCGCGGCTCGGACATCACCGACCGCGACATCCAAGAGATGTTCGCCGAAGGCTACCTCCCCGCGACGGAGGGGCTCGCCTGGCGGGCGGTGCCGGCCGGCGAGGTGACACCTTCTCCCCAAGCCGGAGAAAATGTGTACCTCAAGGCTCAGCTAGTACGCGGTGTTTCCCTGCCCATCTCCCACTTCTTCCTCTCCGTCTTGAACCACTACAAGGTCCAACCTCATAACCTCTCCCCCAATAGCATCTTAGTGCTTAGCAACTTCGTGGCACTTTGTGAGGGTTACCTAGGGATTAGGCCTAGGTTAGACTTGTTCGTGTACTTCTTCACTGTCAAACGTGAAGCCGGACATAGTAAGGAGGAGCTTAGGAACTGTGGCACCATAAGCTTCAAGATTCGACCTGGCCGGCGGTTCCCCGACATCGTCGGCCACGAGTCCTGCAAAAACTGGCAGCGGACATACTTCTATGGCCCCGACATTCCTTTGGCGGGCCGAGAAGTAACGTACCCGGACTTCGCGGATGGAGCCGCCGCTGAAGTTTCCACATGGAGATCCATGCCTCCCTTCCCTCCGACTTCGACACTTCTCACGCAATAAGGCGGATCGAATGGTTCGTAGAGACGGGTTTGACCGGCTTGGACCTAGCCATGTGCTGGTTCATCAGGTGAATCCAACCTCGGCAGCACCGTGCGAAGTTCATGCACGAGTATACCAGTGATCGAAGGGATACCCTCCGGATCTCCGTGGATAACTTCTCGAGCGACTCCGTCAAGCTCCGCCTGAAGGACATCGTCAAGGTGAAGGATAAGAAGCGTGGCTTCACTATCACCTACGACATGTTCGTAGACGGCAAGTGCCCAAAGGTAGATATTTATTTTCCGTGTACGACATATGCTCCAGTTTCTCCGTCTTGCCAACACCATCTTATCTAACACGGTGATTTCTTACTTAACAGCTGAGAAATCAAGATGAGGACAACCTGGCTGCCCAAATCTACGATGCAAAGATGAAGGAAGTCACGGTCGTGTCCGACGACGATGTCCCATTGGCGCGAAAGCGGAAGAGCTCCACCTCTGACACTGTCGACAGAGGCAAGAAGAAGAAGACGGAGGGTGGAGCCTCCAAAAAGACTACCGCCGCCCTAGAGGCGGAAAAGAGAAAAGCCACCGGGAAGTTTGCCAAAGCACCCCCCTAGTGTAAGCTTCTCATTCTCCGACATTGTCTATCTGTCTGTCTTGTTCCTGTACTTATGTGTTTTGCATGTCTCAGGAAGAAAGCCACGACCAGCCTCAAGAAGTCCTCCAAAACTTTTGGGGCTTCTAGAAATGTCAAGGATATGCTGCATCGCGACGCCTCCCCCGCCATCGCCCCTGCTACTCCTGTCGTCAAGCCTTCGTCTGCCCCAACAAGCTCGCAGGCTAAGGAGGCACCAGGTCCTTCCGTCATGGAATTGGATTCTAGCGCCTCTACCGAACTCGCTGTGGTCGGCGAGCAGGCGACGCAGGAGAGCACCGCTCAACAAATGGTTGAATCTCTGGCTAAGGATGCCATCGGTGGCGGCAAGGCGGTAGTGGAAGCTGGTACCTCTGCCGAAGGCGGCACCCCCGCTCCCTAGAAACCCTTCGAGTTCCTGAAGATAGTTTACCCGGCGCTCACGCCGAGTAACACAACTCTGGTTCCTGGAGGAGTGTCGTCATCTCTGACGTGCGGTATTGAGGAGCTTCTCCGACACGCGGATATCTTGCAAGGAAATAGCATCTCCTTTGGCAAGCTGCTAGCGAGAGCGCTACAAACCTCAAGATTATTGTACTTGTAAGTTTTACTTTGCCTTTTGCATTTCATATGAGTATCCAACTGTAGCCCCCGAGGATGTAGACAGAAAACCATAGGTTTTGCATCTATATGCTCTAAGAGTGACTAAATTAGAAAGAACTCTCACTGTAGCCCCCAAGCATTTAGATGGAAGAAACTATTCCGACTAGATGCTTTAAGAGTAGCATACGCAGTGTTTATAATTTTCAATACTGTAGCCCCCAAGCCTCTAGTTGTAACTGAATTAGTTCTGACTAAATGCTTAAAGAAAAGCCAAGCATTTTCCGAGTTAAAACTTTATACTGTAGCCCCCAAGCTTCTAATGGAGAACTGAATTAGCTCCGACTAGATGCTTAAAGGAAAGCTAAGCATATTGCTAAGTTAAAAACTCTCGCTGTAGCCCCCGAGCGTCTAAGTGGAAAGATTCCGACTAGATGCTCCAAGCAGACTAAACAACGGTTTAACTTTTTAACGTTGTTCCACAGAACGAGAATGCTCGGAGGGGCATGGCCAACGACAAGTACCAGAAAATGCGCGCAGATCTTGAAGCCGAAAAGGGTAAAACTGCCATCTTGAAGGAACAGATCATCAAAAACAAGAGTCTGTTTTCTTTTTTGCGCATTCCGTCTTGGTTTTATGCCTTCATTCTCCGAGTACTCACTGTGTACTTTGTTTTCTCCGACCTTGCAGAACATGTTGCCAAGGCCAAGGACATTGTCAAGCAGTCCAAGCACATCCAGCAGCTGGACAACGAGAACAAGATCCTTAAAAAGGAGAGGGAAGAAATGCTGAAAATGCATGAGGATTCCATGAAGGCCCTGCAGGAATCCGCCTCCGCGGAAATCAATCACTTGAAGGAGGAGCTTGCGATCTTAAAGGATCAGAAGCAAGCTGCTGATGAGCAAAACTATCGCCACGGTGAGGCATATAAGCTCCTCCAGCTAGAGAAAGAATCCCTGGCGGACACCCTCTGGCAGACTAATGCCGGCATCTTCAGTAGGATTTCTCCGCCTTGTATTTCTGTAGTCTGTATACTTGGAATTGTTGAACTCATGTGATCCTTTTCGGAATTTGCAGCTCCTATGGGTTTAACAAAATCTCCTCCTCCGGCCAAGGAATGCATGGTTCTTGCTGGCAACTTTATCAACACCGCCATCACCCAAGCCAAAGAGATCTCCAAGCCCCTCCAGATACACATCAAGGCCTCGGACTCCGTGGCAAAGTACTCGGAGATTCTGCGTCGAGCCCCCGAGCGTATCACAAGATGGAAAGCTTCATGTGGCGCTGTCTATGGTGAAGGAACACTACGAAGATGCCGACATTGATACGATGACCTCTGGCATTCCCAACGTTGACGATGACGGCAAAGAAATTGATCACGAAGCCATCTTGTCATCACTCGCGGGTCATGACACCAGAGTTGCCGAGTTGGTGGATATCAACATCTTCGTGCCCATGAACACCATCGACAGCGTCAACCAAGATTCCTCCGAGTCTCACCAAAGTGCAGATGCTGAGGGTGATTCTCCGGCTGATGACGATGCTGTTTCCAAGTCTCCCGCGCCCAAGGAAAAAAACACTTTGTAATATTTGTTTCCCCTTTAGTGTATGCGCGGAAAAAACTTGATGATGTAACTTAAGGCGGAAAACAATGGTTGTAATTTCCTACTACTTAAGAACTTAGTTCCCAGCATGTATATATTTTTTAAGCAAGTGCTGGCTTATCCATTACTTTGGTTCTTATGCTTGACTTTTCGTGAGTCGGAAGACTCGTTGTCGGAACCATGCGCTTAGGTGATGATGCCCAATGGCACCGTCAATAACCTGAGCACAAAATCGCCGACAATAAGTGCCAAAAGTCACTACTCCAGAATCCACATAAAAACAACAAAGAACGTGTAGACCAGAAAACTTAAGCTAATGCCTGTAGGCGGAATTTTCACAAGTGCAAACGCAATACTTGTGCATAAAGGTTTTACATGATCCAAAAATGAAGACTAAAGGAGGTAAAAGACTCAAAAATATGAGTGAACCAAAGAGCTTTATTTCATTGATCATATAAAGGGTACACAATTAGATAAAAAATGCTAAGTGTAAAAAGGACGTAGTTGTGCTATGTTCCATGGTCGATCAAGCTCCGGGTAGTCATCATCCGGGTCACGTCTGACGAGGTTTGATCTCATCAATGCCCATTGTTATGGACTTGGATTTTGGAGAAGATGGGGATGCTGGAGATCGCGGAACGGTTAGCAAACAAGCAACACGGGACACAAGGTTTACCCAGGTTCAGGCCCCCGGAGGGAAAACCCTACTCCTGCTTGTCTGCTCTTGATTACGGCGGAACCGAAGGTTACAGGGGTGCGCAGATGCAATCTGGTGTGGAGGTGTGTATGCGAAAGTATGAGGAGGAGATCTAGGTCGTGCCCTCCTAGCCTTTATATAGACTCAGGCAGGTCCCGGGCATAGACCTAGTCGGTTACAGGTTCTAGGGTTTTACCCCTTTGAATTTCCTATCTACTCTAGTCTTGCTCCCAAGGATCCGAAAGCGTCATGTGCCTTGGCCACCCGAAAATCTTCATGGGCAGGCGTTTAATTGTCGTGGGCCTTCCTTGGGCTGGACCAGGTATGCTGAGATCATGTACCCGTGGGGTATAACCATGTCAGTAGCCCCCGAGTGTTCAGTCGAATCATAGATTCGGCTGAGGACTCTGCAATCTTTCGGGTGCAACTATGTATTTCAATAGTTCATGTGTAGGGATTGTTGATTCGTGTGCCTGACTCACCCGACAAATCAGGGTCAGTTAACTGTCTTAGGACGAAACAACACGATCTTCTTCAGGTTCGAGTCCCTCAACTCGAACCCGGAACATATGCTGGCGTAATTCGACTCAGGCCGTGGAGGACTTACAGGAGTGGAATTCCAGTGAATTTAATTGATGTACCCAACGCGTCCATCAGGATTTTTCATCGCACCTGTTAGCACGGGTTTTTACTAGCAGAGCGCAGTACATTTATCAAATTCAAAGTGGATTCGGCCCCGAAAACGCTCCGGTGTAATTGATTTTTCGTAAGGGTAGTGAATCGTTATAGGTAAACGATTTGTGTGGGATAAGGTAGTTATGAAACTTTGACCAATGTACCGTGTAGCACGTATTGTTTGTTGACCATAACTCATGAACCCAGTTACCATAGGGAACATATTCATTCTAAATATCTATGAAAAAGATATGTTTCTTTCTCTTGTTTGAGAGAACCTTTGTGTGTTGCCAGGCCATCAGATGATATCTATAGGTCTTATCTTTGTGTCGCAGACACAGCATCCGAATGTTTATCACCGTGGAGGTGTTTTGGGTGGTCAAGGAGAACGTTGCTCACTTAACGTTTAGTTGGGGCAGAGTTGCCGAAAAGTTTTTGCATGCTCATCCGAAGGATCGCGGTCGAAGAATCCATAGGGTGCGCGACCAGCTCTCCCTATGGGAGTAGCCCCCGAGTGTCTGTTCGAGTCGTAGACTCGAGCGGAGACTTTAATTCAGACGTTGTTCAGTTGTAAGTCCGTAGGACACAAAAAAATTCGGATGATTAAATCCGTCCTCCCTATGAGAGTAGCCCCCGAGTCCGTAGTGGAGTCGTAGACTCGACGGAGGACTCGAAGTAATAGTTCGCTTCTATTCATCTTTCAGGTGCGCGGCCAACGCTCCTGATAGGAGTAGCCCCCGAGTAATTGGTCGAATCGTAGATTCGAGTGAGTACTCTTAGCTTTGAAGCCGAAGAAATTGTAGCTGTTACTAGTGTAGCTTTTGATGACGTCAGTGCTGACGATCGATGACCTCAAGCGTCTGCTGCGCCAGAGATGACTTGATTGGATGAACATGGGTCCCACTGTCTGACCTTGAATTGACCGGTCACGCGCGGCGTGGAGATAATTACGGCGTCGCCTCGATTTCCGTGCGTACTGGACGGCGTGTTAGCGACGGTTCGTTGTGATGCTGACACGTGTATGGCCAGATCCTACCGTTGGCGTTAGGTCTTCTCGATGGACGGCTGTCGTGAATCGTCTTCGTCTTTATAATCATTGGGGAAACTTCAGTTTGTTTTCACCGCATCTATTCTTGCTTTCACTGCTTCCTTGTGTTCTGAGAGCTCTTGCTGCGCGTTGGAATATTCCTTCACATTTCCTTCTTCCATCCTGCGCTCTCGCTGCCGGCGCCGCCGTACCGCGATGGGGAAGCCAAAGAAGTCGTCGTCTGCGGTTGGTACCAGCACCGCTGGAGGTAAGAAAAGTGCCGCCGCTACCCGTGTCACCGACTGTGGCTGGCGGCGATCGGAGACGCGGGAGAGTGATCTCCGCAAGCTTCGCGAGCGGGGCCTGATCCCGCGGGATAGGGAGGCCGTTAAACTCCTAGGCAATGAGGTAATCCCCCGTCCCCCCGTTGGGTATCGGGTTATGTTCCTTGCTTTTGTCATTCGCGGATTTTCCTTCCCAGTCCATGTCTTCCTTCGTGGACTGCTTTTTCTGTACGGTGTCCAATTGCACCATCTTTCCCCCAATTCTCTTCTTCACATTGCTTGTTTTATCACTTTCTGCGAGTGCTGGCTCGGTATTGAGCCGCACTTTGGCCTCTTCCGGAAACTTTATTCTGTGAAGAGGCAATCCGGTTCGGATGGTGTTTATCCCATTGGGGGTTGCATCATCTCCCTCAAGCCCAATCTGCTTTTCTTTTCTTTTTCCATGTCCGAATCTGTCCAGTACTGGCGGAGGCGATGGTTTTATATCCGCGACTCCGTAGTACCTGGGCAAGATTTTGGTCTTGTTCCTTTCGACCCCTCACAAAAGATTGAGCCGAAAAGGTCTTGGAAAAACAAGATCTTGGATGGCGAGGTGGCGGAGATAGAGGCTCTCTATCGTCGGGTGGAGGATCTCCAGTTGATTCCGGAGAAAGAAGTGAACGGTGTGGATATCATCCGCACTTTTCTCGAGCGTCGGGTGCAGCCACTCCAGGCTAGGCGCACCCGATGTTCCTTTATGCTGGCCGGCGTGATCCGACGAGGGTTTCGGCTGAGAAATTCTCCCAGGGAGATCTCGACAGGGCCCTTCGCTCGCTGCTGAAGTTCGAGGCTGGAGAGGATATCCCGGGGAAGTCGCTGACTCCTCCGTTTTCTTGTTCACTTCCTGTTCCACAGGTGTAGATCCGTGTGCGTAGCGCTATTTTTCGACTGCATTGTTTTGTGTTTGTTTGTTAACAAATTGTTCTTCTCCTATGCAGAGCTTCAAAGTGCCGGGTATGTCGCCTCCATTACCCGAAGTATATCCGGATGCTCCGGATAATGATGTGGTGGATTCCATGTCCGAGCTGCCATCGGCGCGATCTCCGGCTGAAGATGCCAACGAGTCGAGCGAGGACCACACTCGCAAACAATCGCGGAGCTTCAGCGAGTCTTCGGATGCTTCGACTCCTCCGACTCCTAGGAACCCTTCGTGTCTTGAGCGTCATAGTGACGGTCATGGAGGCTCTTCCTCTCCTATTCCTGCTCTTCCCGTGCGGGCTGTAGCGCCGCACCCGCCAGCGAAGCGGAAGAAGGAAGAAAAGAAGGAAGAGAAGAAGGAAGAGAAGAAAGAAGAGAAGAGGGTCCGAAGGACCCCTCCTGTCTTCAACCTAAGCGAGCTGGACTCGTAAATTTCTTCTGCACTTTGTTTTCTTTATTGTTTACTTTATTCTTGTACTAATTTGTCTGTGTGCAGGCACTCGTCCAGCGGCTCCTCTAGCGATGGTGCTCGGGAGATGATAGGGGAGTCGAAAGTTGCGTCTCCTCCTCCTCAGACGGTGGCAACTTCTGAGGGCGCTGCGCTGAACCCTCCTCCGCAGGAGGTTCAGGTGGTTGCGCCTCAGAATTTTGCTGGCGGACCTTCGACGTCGCCATCAGATCATGTAAGTATTTCTGTCTCCTGCCACGGGGGAGCCCCCGAGCATCTGTAAAAGTTTTATTGTTTTGTTCTTCCTTCGAGTCTCGGGGGGAGTCCCTGAGCGTTTTTCGTGTGTGTTTTGCTTCTGTTCTTTTCTATTGGGCGTAGCCCCCGAGTCCTTTTCCTGACTAGTAGGTCTTCTTCCTGCAGCCTTTTGTGCAGGATGCCAAGCGACTGGTGCAGGAGCACCTGGTGCTGGAGGCCAGCCTCAGACAACTGCAAGGTACTGTTATGCCTTTGATGTTTGCTTCTTCGTGTACTCGTGTCCTGATGTCTGATGCTTGTATTTTCTGAATGCAGAGGAGCATAACACCTCCCTTTGTGAGATTGATGCTCTCAAAAAGAGCCTCGGTCAAGCGGAGAAGAAGGCCGAGGTCGCCGTTAGTGCGAAGGAGCGCCTCGAGCTGGAGCTGGCTACTACGGCCGAGGCTAAGGAGCGCCTGCAGCGGGAGGCCACAGACCGCGAGGAGCAGCTTGCCACTGCTGCGACTGCGCATGAAAGATAGGTGGCTGGCAAGCTCATGGCGGCTGCCAAGGCTGTTTCGGGTAAGTATCTTCACTTGCATCTTTTTTGGTTTTCTTTTCATTCTTCTTTGATGCTTTGTTCATTCCTTCTCTTCTTTTTTTGTCTCTGATGCCGCGGGCATAGAGTTTGATCGCCGTGCTCTGGAGCATGGGAGTGCTCTAGATGATGCTACTGCAGCGGTCGAAGATCGCTGCAGCACCGTCGTCAGCTCACTCGCCAGGGCCAAGGAGGTCCTTGGCCGCTTCTACAGGGAGCTTGTCCCCAAGGGTGCGGCCCTTGATGATGTTGACGCCCTGGCGGAGGCGCTGTCAGCCGAAGCGCCTGCGGCGTACAAGCGCAAGCAAAAGGGCATCGGCGCATCTGTCGGGCTGGCGATGGCTTTGGCGGCTGGAGCGGAGCTGGACCTTCCCCAGATCACCTCCCGGATGCCGACGACTGTGGATGGATCCGAGGTAGCCTTCGCTACCTATTCTGCTCGCTGTAAGCGATATGGGCCAAAGCTGATTGATCTGCTGGCCGAGTACGCACTACGGCAGCAGGGGGAAGCCAAGGCGAGGCAATCCGGCTCCGAGGCTACTCAGGGTGCCGCATCTTAGGTGTTGTAGCTGTAGGATAGCTGTAGTTTGCTTTTGTTGTAATTATGTTGATGCACAAATCCTTGTGCCACGTAGTGGCCTTTTATGCACTTAATGAATTTGTTGAGTTGTGTTTCTCCTCCGTCTGAGTGTTCATCTCTTTTGCCTTTCTGCTGCTCTAGGGTCCTTCAGGTGCTGATCCCGTTGACACCTCGCCTGCCGCGCGGCTGCGGCCATCCTTGGATGATTCGTCGCAGCTTGCTTTCCTTCGAGACCATGTTCGTATTCTCGAGAAGGAGTTGCTTGGGGTGCATGGCCATGCCGACGTTTGGAAGTCCAAGGCGGATCGCGGTTCGGCCAGAGAGGAGTACTTGATGGCGGAATTGCTTCGACTGTCTGAGCAGCTTCAGTGTAAGTTTTTTCGAGCTGCTGCTCATTTCTTCGGATGCGTCTGCTGGCCTTGCATCTTACTTTTGTGTGAGTATCGCAGGTTCTAACCTTGCTCCAAGGGAGGAGAAAGAGCGTGTTGCTGTTCGAGTCAATTGTTTGACTCAACAGGACATGGAAGCTGTCGGGTTCTTCTGGATGGATCGCGACCGTGCCATGGCTCTGGAAACGGTGCAGGATCGCGTTCACCAAGTATCGCGGGTGCTTCGTCAAGTGCAGACTTCACTCTCGTCGGTTCTGCATGTGATGTTTCCCCTAGATGTTGTGCCAACAATCCTGTCCGGTCTTCTGTCTAGGTTTTGGAGCGTGACTCGTGTCCAGGAATTGGTGAAGCAGCAGCTCGTCGTAGGGGTGAAGGCTGCGTTGTCCCTTGTTAGGCTGCATCGTCCTGGTGTAGATCTGTCTGTTGTAGCGGCTGGGCCACCTCTTCGGCCGGATGGTGGCGAGTGGGATACGCGTTCGCATTATGCGGCTGTAAGGCAGTATGCCAAGCAGGTCGTAGATTTGTTTGAGCAGCATGCTCAAGTTATTCTTTAGAATAGGTAGTACGTGTAAAAGAGATAGATGTAAAATTTCTATATTTCGACTGGGCATGTTGTGCCCTTTGTTATAAAGGTTTGGTTGTTGTTTGAGCATGCAGTGCTTTGTTTGAGTACGTGTCCTTTTCGTTAGCCTGACGTTGTCAGCTACTCAGGTGTACACGTGTTATCCCCAGTCGATGAAATCGTGAGGTGGGGGGAGCCCCCGAGTGCGTTTGTAGCATGAAGTAAAGTTGCAAATAGCGAACGAAATTTTGGGGCGAGACACTTAGCTTTATTTATATCGTAATGGAGGAAGTACATTGTTCGGCTGAATAGCCTTGGCTGAAAAGCCTTATTGAAAGTAAAGGGGTAGGTAGCTAGGGGTAGAATCGTCGCAAGTGTGTGATGTTCCATGGGTTGGAGTATGCGACTCCAGACTCCACGTGCTTGAGGCGATAGGCGCCACCTGGGATGACTTCGGTGATGATGTAGGGTCCTTCCCATGGTGACTCGAATTTCTTCGGTCGCTCTTGCTTGATTCGCAAGATGAGGTCTCCTTCGACGAAGGACCTTGGGCGCAGCCGACGGCTGTGGTAGTTGCGGAGACTCTGCTGGTACACCGCTGCTCAAGCTGCTGCTACGTCTCTTGCCTCGTCGAGTGTGTCGACGGCGTCTTCGAGTGCAGCCGTGGATTCGGCTTCGCTATAAGCAACGACCCGGGGGGCCTGGTGGCGTACTTCGGCTGGTAGCACGGCTTTGGCTCCATGCACCATGAAGAACGGCGTGTAGCCGGTGGAGCTATTTGGCGTGGTGCGCAAACTCTATAGGTCGGATGGTAGCTCTTCCATCCAGGCTCTGGCCTTTCGTTCGAGTGGGCTCATGAGGCGCTTCTTGATGCCAGCGCTGATTAGGCCGTTGGCCTTTTCGACCTGCCCGTTCGTTTGCGGGTGGGCCACTGAGGCGTATGTGATGTTGGTCCCGAGGCCTTCGCAAAAGTCTTGGAATTCTTTGGAGATGAAGTTCGATCCATTGTCGGTGATGATGTTGTGCGGTACGCCGAACCTGTAGACAATGGATTCAAAGAACTTGACGGCGGTCTTGCCCTTTTGGTTGGTGACTGGCATGGCTTCAACCCACTTGGTGAATTTGTCGACTGCGGCCAGGAGGTAGACATTCCCCCTTTCGAGGACTTTGGCAGTTTGCCGATCATGTTGAGGCCCCATTCAGCAAAGGGCCAGGATATAGGTATGGGTCTGAGCTCTGACCCGGGTGCGTGTGGTTTGTCGGCGAACCTTTGGCACCCGTTGCATCTTCGGACGATGTCCTTTGCATCGCTCATGTCCATTGGCCAGTAGAATCCGGCTCGTAGAGCTTTGGCGACAAGGGAGCGGCTGCCTGAGTGATGGCCGCAGATGCCCTCGTGGATGTCGTGGAGGATGGTTTTCCCGTTACCGATGGTGACGCACCTCTGTAGAACACCCGTAATACTGCGCTTGTACAGCTCGCCATTGCTGATGGTGAAAGCTTTTGACCGACGAGATATGCGCCGGGCATCCGTCGGGCTGTCAGGCAGTTCTACGTTTATCAAGAACTGGAGGTATGGTTGCGTCCAAGTTTCGTCGACTGCCATGACCTGCATCAGGTTGACCATAGCGACCTTTGTGTCCAGTTTCTCGGGTTCTTCATGTCCTTCGGGTAGCGTAGCCCTCGAGTGTTCTGCTTCTTCGGGTGATCCCTTGGGGAATTTCCGCTTGATGGATGGCACGCAGATCTGTTCGAGGAACACACCCGGTGGCACCTTTGCGTAGGTGGAGCTGATGTTGGCGAGTCTGTCGGCTTCCTTGTTGCTTTCTCTTCCAACGTGCCAAAGCTCGCAGCCGTCGAATTCTCCTTCGAGTGCGTTGTAGAGTGCGCGATACGCGATCATGTTTTCGGCGTGTGCGTCGCACTCATTCATCGTCTGCTGGACGATGAGGTTGGAGTCACCGTAGATGACCAGGCGCGTTGCGCCGCAGATCTTTGCCATCCTCATGCCGTGGATGAGGGCTTCGTATTCGGCCTCGTTGTTGGAAGCTCGGAATTTCATCCGGAGGACGTACTTCATTTGGTCGCCCTGCGGGGAGGTCAGTATGACCCCGGCTCCCGCTCCAGCTTCACGCTTGGATCCGTCAAAGTGCATCGTCCATGACTGCGACATGTCTGGGGTGTCTGGCAGCTGCAGCTCCATCTAGTGTACAAGGAAGTCCGGGAGGACTTGAGACTTGATTGCGAGTCGCTTCTCGTAGACGATGTCTAGGGGTGACAGCTCGATGCCCCATAGGGCCACGCGTCCTGTGGCCTCTGGGTTATTCAGGATGATGTTCAGGTGTGCCTCATTGACGACCATCACCTGGTGCTCCTGGAAGTAATGGCTCAGCCGTCGAGCCGTCATGAACACGCCATAGGCGAGTTTCTGGTAGTGAGGGTACCTCTGCTTTGTTGGCATCAGTACCTCGCTGAGGTAGTAGATTGGGCGTTGGACCCCATGGGTCTTGCCTTCTTCGGGTCGTTCAACCACTAGCACAGTGCTGACCACCTGGTGTGTGGCTGCTATGTACAGCAGCAGAGGCTCGCGGTCCTTTGGCGTGACCAAAACGGGCGAGGTGGAGAGTAGTCGGTTGAGACTTTCAAATGCATCGTCGGCTTCGGGCGTCCACTCGAATTTATCTGCCTTGCGTAGCAGCTGGTAGAATGGCAGGGCCTTCTCGCCCATGCGGCTGATGAATCTACTCAATGCCGCTATTCGTCCTGCGAGCTGCTGGACACCCTTGAGGTTTTTCGGCTTCTCCATCGCCATGATGGCCTGGATTTTCTTCGGGTTCGCCTCGATCCCTCGCTGGGAGATGAAGTAGCCAAGGAGTTGTCCTGATGGGATGCCGAAGGCGCACTTTTCGGGATTGAGCTTGATCCTGTGGCGGTCGAGGTTATCGAACGTCTCGTGGAGATCGTCGATAAGTGTTTTCGCCTCTCTGGTTTTGATGACTATGTCGTCGACATAGACTTGGACGTTGCAACCGATCTGGTCCTTGAGGCATGCCTGTATGCATCGCTGGTACGTGGCACCTGCGTTCTTTAGCCCGAAGGGCATTGTGTTGTAGCAGAACACTCCGAACGGTGTAATAAACGCCATTTTCTCTTGATCTTCGACCTTGAGTCGAATCTGGTTGTATCCTGAGTAGGCGTCGAGGAAGGAGAGTTTCTCGCATCCTGCAGTCGAATCGATGATCTGGTCGATCCGAGGAAGAGGGAAGTGGTCCTTTGGGTAGTGCTTGTTCAGCGACGTGAAGTCCATGCACATCCGCAGGATATTCGTGTCTTTCTTGGGAACCATCACTGTATTTGCGAGCCACTCGCTTTCTTTGATCTCCCTGATGAAGTCTGCGGCGAGTAGACTGTTTATTCCTCCCCGATGGCTTTGGCCCGTGGCTCGGACAGTCTCTGGATGGACTGCTTGACGGGCTTGGTGTCTAGAAAGACGTTGAGTGCGTGCTCGGCGAATTCTCTGGGAACTCCTGGCATGTCCGCAGGACACCAGGCAAAGATTTCCCAGCGCTCATGGAGGAATTCGACGAGCGCGCTTTCCTATGCGGGGCTGAGGTCGTTGGCGATCAGCGCCGTCTTGGAGGCGTCCGTCGGATGGACCTGCACCTTCTTTGTGTTGATGGTGGAATCGAAGGACATGTCAGGTGCGTTTTGTCGTGCGACTGGGGGTGCCCCATTGTCCGTCACCTCGTGGAGCCTTACGAGCTCCTCCTGCATGCCGAATGATTGGGAGATTCTGTTGAAATCCCTGTCGCATTGGTCCGATCGGGTGAAGCTCCCGTGGATTGTGATGACGCCCTTTGGTCCTGGCATCTTGAGTAGCAGGTATGCGTAGTGTGGGACAGCCAAGAACCTTGCGAATGCTACACGCCCGAGGATGGCATGGTATTGTGATGGCCAGTCCACCACTTCGAATTCGAGCCTTTCAAGTCGGAAGTTGTCCGGCTTGCCGAAGATGACGTCGAGCCATATTTTGCCCAGGGGAATATGCCCTTTCCTGGGACGATGTCGTGGAACATTGTGTCTGACTGTTCCAGGCTGCACTGCGGGATCCACATTGCTGCTAGAGTACTTGCGAACATCAGGTTGATGCCGCTGCCGCCGTCCATGAAGACGCGGCTCATCTCAAAACCTCCGATCTGCGCCTCTAGCACCAGGGCAGCATGACCTGGGCGAGGGATCTGGCAAGGGTGATCCGAACGACTGAACGTGATACAGGACTCCGATCCACTGAGGTACTCAGGGATGGCGGGTGGAGTTGCCACGGCCAGGTTGATCTGACGGGTGATTTTCTTCTGCACCCTATTCGTGGGGCGCCCCTTCTGGATCATCAGTGCTCCTTTCGGCGGGGGATACCCGTTCCCAGCGTTGTTCTGTGCTGGTGCGGCTGGTTGGTTTGGGCCTCCTACAGGTGGCGGTGGAGGAGCTCCATGCACTATCTCACCTGGCGCGGGTGCGTTCCCGAATCCAGGAAGTGGAGCTTGCTGCCTCATCTGGACCATGCTTTCGCTGAGTTTCTGGAACTCGCGGCAGTCCTTGAGCATGTGGCTTGCCTTCTTCTTGCCATCCTGCTTGTCGATGTAGAAGTGGATGGTGCATGGACCCGAAAGTTTTTCGTATGCTGAGGGTCCGTTATCGCGGTCGCGGCGCTGCCACGACTGTGCTAGGCGTCCTCCATTGCGGAAGTTTCCTCCGTGGTATCCTCCGCTGTTGCGGTTGGCGTCGTTGCGGCGATCGGCGTAGCCGGCCGCGACCATGTCGGGTCCATCGCGATCGTCGTAGACGCGCGATCTTCTCTTGCTACGGCGCTCTCATCGTCGGCCGTAGTCGTCCTCTTCTTCCGATTGTGCTCGGTGGATGGAATCTTCGCCGTCAGCCCACCTGTTGGCGATGTCCATGAGGTGGTCGAGTGTTTTGGGCTTGACGCGCCTGAGTTCCTCCTTGAAGTCTTGGCGCTTGACGCCGTCCCTGAAGGCGTCGATGGCTCTCTCTTCGGAGATGTGCGCTGTGGAGTTCTTGGTGTTGGACCAGCGTAGTATGTACGAGCGAATGGATTCGCCCGTTCGTTGAGTGCAGGCCCGCAACTCTTCGATTGAGGCGGGCCTCTTGTTGGTGCCCTTGAAGTTTCAGATGAAGCTGTAAGCTAGCGCCTCCCAGCTTCGGATGGACCCTGAAGATAGGCTGCTAAGCCAGATCGGGGCTGCGCCTGTCAGCTGCAGCTGAAGGCATTGCATGGCGGTCTCTTTGTTTCCACCGTGCAGTTTGACGGATGACAAGTGGTCGCTGAGCCATGCCTTTGGGTCTTGTGTGTCGTCGGAAGGAACTTTGGAGTATCTGAAGGAAGTTTGAAATTTTGCGGCATCTTTGTTCGTCGAACAGATCTGCTGAAGCATCGGGCCCCGCAGAGTTCTCCTTCGTCTTCATCCATCTCGGATTCAGATGAGCATGCGCGCTTGGCTCACACTTTTTCGATTTTGCGCTGTGTGAGCGCGTCTCTGGCGTCGTAGTCGCGGTTGTGATGGCACGAACTCTTTTTCCTTCGAGGAAGGTCATGGTCCTCTTCTTCGGATGAAGGGGTGGGGCTGCGGTCGAACCTGACCGGAGCTTTCTTCTTCAGCTCCGTAGGAGCTTCCTGGTGGAGCGCGGCTCCGACGAGTCTGAGTCCAGTAAGTGCGAACTTGTGCATGGATCTTTTTGGGTCCCCCTCCGGAGGTGGGTGGGCCGCGAGGTACGCAGTGGCTACCATGATCGCAGCCTGCGGCGTTTTCGGGATGACGTTGCCGTCGGCGTCCATTTCCATGAAGGATGTGTCGAGGGTTCGGGTGACCTCACGGCGCTCCTTGGGATCCATGTTCTCCATCCGAGAGCGGTGTTTGTTGCCTTGGTTGCCGTTCGAGCTGGAGCCGATGCCCATGGCGGAGAGCGCGGCTCGTCGCGCGCTGGACTCTGAGGTTGCTTGCTTGCGTTTGTCAAGCACCTCCTGCATCTTGACCTGCTTCTTGTGCTCCTCGGTCAAGAACAGATGGTAGGCCATCAGCAGATCCCGGGAGGAGTCTGCAGGCGGGACTATGTTGCCCGCCACGGCATTGCGTGCCTGGGCCCATCCTTTGCAAAGGCGGATGACATGGCCGTTGTTGTCCCCTTCGGGTGGGGGGACTGGCTTCTTCTGTTCCCGCCGTTTCGATCTGGCGGGTTAGGTGTTGGGTTGGGCGGCGGGTTGGGTGTTTGCTGATCCACGTCACCCTGGATGACTACGGCGCATTGGTAGCGCTCGTAGATTGGTCCGCTGCTATCGCAACTTTCAGATCCGGAACCGTAGGTCCCTTCATCCTATGGCGGATCGCACAGATCGGAGTTGCAGCTGCTGCTGTCGTAGGAATCATCTGTTGATGATGTTGTGCGTAGCATAGGGTGTGGGGTCCATGAAGCGGGCCTGATTGATGGTAGGGCACCCGCTCAGGGAGGCGAAGGGTGCCAGTTTGCCCCACCTGGAAGCAGAAGCTCCCGAACAGGATCTCGAGTCCGTCGCCTATGGGCTCGAAGTCCTTCATGGTGGCCGGTGAGTGGGCGGTGAAGTCGAAAGCGCCGAAGAGGAGGTGACTCTCCGTCACCGCAGAGTTGTAGATCTATCGGGTTGGGACCGTCACGATCGCACAATCAGCGTCCCCAGTTCCCACAGACGGCGCCAATTGATGAGGTTTGATCTCATCAATGCCCATTGTTATGGACTTGGGTTTTGGAGAAGATGGGGATGTTGGAGATCGCGGAACGGTTAGCAAACAAGCAACACGGGGACACAAGGTTTTACCCAGGTTCAGGCCCCCGGAGGGAAAACCCTACTCCTACTTCTCTGCTCTTGATTACGGCGGAACCGAGGGTTACAGGGGTGCGCAAATGCAATCTGGCATGGAGGTGTGTATGCGAAAGTATGAGGAGGAGATCTAGGTCATGCCCTCCTAGCCTTTATATAGACTCAGGCAGGTCCCGGGCATAGACCTAGTCGGTTACAGGTTCTAGGGTTTTACCCCTTTGAATTTCCTATCTACTCTAGTCTTTCTCTCCAAGGATTCGAAAGCGTCATGGGCCTTGGCCACCCGAAAATCTTCATGGGCCGGCGTATAATTGTCGTGGGCCTTCCTTGGGCTGGACCAGGTATGATGAGATCATGTACCCGTGGGGTATAACCATGTCAACGTCGCTTACGCTTATGATCCTCATTGGGTCTATCCTTTAGTTCACAATTGTTAACAAGGTAGTAAGACCCATTGAGCAGCGCCTTGCTTATGATGAACGGTCCTTCCCATGGCGGGGATAATTTGTGTGACTTCTTCTGCTTAAGTCGGAGCACCAAATCCCCCTCTTTAAATGAGCGATGCCGAACGCGGCGACTATGGTAGCTGCGTAGCTTCTGCTGGTAGATGGCGGATCTTTGGCATGCCAAAACACGCTCCTCCTCGAGAAGGTCCACATCCAGGCGTCTAGATTCTTCAGCGTCATCTTCGTCGTAGACGGCAACTCTTGGTGCATCGTGAAGGATATCGGAAGGCAGGATGGCTTCTGCTCCATATACCATGAAATAAGGGGTGTAGCCGGTGGATCTGTTGGGTGTAGTTCGTAAACTCCATAGCACAGATGGTAATTCTTCTGCCCAGGCTCCAGCTGCTCTATGTAGCGGTGCCTCAAGATGTGGCTTGATTCCCTGTAGAATTAATCCATTGGCTCGCTCAACCTGACCATTGGATTATGGGTGTGCCACAGATGCAAGGTCAAGTCGAATGCCTTTCTCCCAGCAATATGCCTCCACTTCTCCGAGTGATAAATTGCTGCCATTGTCGGTGATAATGCTATGTGGGAGACCAAATCTCACCACTAGATCTCGGATGAACCTGAGGGCAGTTGCCCCATCAAGCTTTCTAATGGGTTTAGCTTCTATCCATTTAGTGAATTTGTCAACTGCTACAAGTAGATGTGTAAACCCACAAGGTGCCGTCTGTAACGGTCCCACCATGTCTAGCCCCCAGACTGCAAACGGCCAAGTTATTGGTATTGTTCGCAGTTCTTTAGCAGGAACATCTGGTTGTCGGGCATAATACTGGCATCCCATGCATGTCTCAACCAGCTTGTCGGCGTCCGCCTTCACGGTCAGCCTGTAGAATCCTTGCCGGAAGGCTTTCGCGACCAACGATCGAGGAGCGGCGTGGTGCCCGCAATCTCCGAGATGGATTTCGCGTAGGATTTCCATACCTTCTAGATGGGAAACACACTTTAGGTATACACCAGTAGTGCTCCTTTTGTAGAGTTGCCCATTGATTATGGTATAACCCTTTGCTCGTCGTACTATTTGTCGTCTTTCGACTTCGTCGTCGGGCAAAATTTCGTGTTTGAGATATTCCATGAACGGTTTGTCCAAGCCGGAGGGACCTTAGTCACCATGTTGATGAAAGAGTCACCTCTATCCGGGTTGTTGATGTCGGCTCCCTTCACGGATGGTGTGCGCAGGTGCTCTAGGAAAACTCCTGGCAGAATTCGCTTGCGCCCTGACCCTAGCTTAGACAGCAGGCCAGCCACCTCATTTTGTTCCCTAGGCACATAATTAACTTCGTAGCCCAAGAAGCTCTTGGCTATCTCGTCCACTTCGTCTCGATATGCCGCCATCATAGGGTTCCGCACATTCCAGGTGCCAGCCACCTGCTGGGCAACCAAGTCAGAATCTCCACAGCAAACTATGCGCTTGATGCCAATATCCTTGGCTACACGTAGTCCGTGAATGAGTGCTTCATACTCCGCCATGTTGTTTGTAGCCTCGAAGTGGATCTGCATAACGTAGTGTAACTTGTCTCCTGTTGGTGACTGTAGCAATACACCAGCCCCCGAGCCGTTGAGCAGCTTTGATCCGTCAAAGTGCATCACCCAGTACTCTGGTTCTGGCAACGGAGTAGCATCTGGCATCTCCGTCCAATCTGCAACAAAATCCGCCAAGGCTTGAGACTTGATAGCGTCGCATCTCTTGTAGGTGATCTCGAAGGCTACAAGTTCAATGCCCCACTTCGCGACCCTTCCTGTAGCGTCGCTATTATTGATGATGTCGGACAGTGGGGTCTTGCTCACCACTGTGATTGGGTGCTCCTGAAAGTAATGCCTCGGCTTCCGAGAAGCAAGGAATACTCCATAAGCTATCTTTTGGTAGTGCAGGTAACGTTGCTTGGACTCCGTCAAGACCTCGCTCACATAGTAAACTGGCCGTTTAACTCCATGCTCATAGCCTGGTTCCTTTCGCTCTACTACGACGACGATGCTGATAACCCGGTTGGTTCCCGCGATGTAAATTAACAGGGGCTCTCCAGGCTCGGGTGCTGCAAGGATGGGCGCTGAGGAAAGAATCTCCTTAAGCTGCTTCAATGCTGCATCTGCCTCGTCCATCCACGTGAATTTGTCCGCCTTTTTCAGCAACTTGTACAGCGGCAGAGCCTTCTCTCCAAGTCGGCTGACGAACCGACTGACTACTGCAACACAACATGTTAGTCGTTGAATGTCCTTTAGGCATGTCGGACGGTTTATGTTCAAGATGGCCTTGATTTTCTCTGGGTTGACCTCGATTCCATGCTGGGAAACGATGAAGCCCAACAGTTTGCCGGCTGGAACCCTGAAGACGCACTTCTTAGGGTTAAGCATCATGTTGTATTTCCGGAGATTATCAAAGGTTTCTTTTAAGTCAGAGATTAAGTCGTTTGACTTTTTAGACATCACCGCAATATCGTCCACGTAGGCGTGAACGTTCTGACCAATTTGGTCATTAAGGCAACGTTGCATTGTCCGCTAGTAGGTAGCACCTGCGTTTTTCAGCCCAAAGGGCATCGTGACATAGCAAAACGTGCCATATGGGGTAGTGAACGAAGTGGCCAATTGGTCCGACTTCCTCATATTGATATGGTGGTATCCTGAGTATGCATCGAGAAAACACAAAAGTTCCGAGCCATCCGTCGAGTCAATGACTTGGTCAATGCGAGGCAAAGCAAACGGGTCTTTGGGACATGCTTTGTTCAAGCCGGTGTAATCAACGCACATTCTTAATTCATTGGTTCCCTTTTTGGGGACAAGTACATGATTGGCCGCCCATTGGGTGTGAAGGACTTCTCGGATAAATCTAGCCTTAAGTAACCTAGCTATCTCTTTGCCAATGGCGCGTCTCTTCTCATCTCCAAAGCGTCGTAGAGGTTGTTTCACTAGTTTGCATTTTGGATCAATGTTTAAGTTGTGCTCGGCAAGTTCCCTAGGTACACCTTTCATGTTGGCAGGTTGCCAGGCAAAGATGTCCCTGTTCTCACGGAGGAACTCGACGAGCGCGCTTTCCTATTTGGGATCCAGGTTCGTCCCAATGGCGGTGACCTTGGAGGCATCGCCTACCACAAGTTCCACCGGCTTGGTCTCGATGGCGGCCTTGAACGCAGGAGCGGAGTCGGAGATCTGCTTCTTCAACACGGGCATCTCTGAGTCATCGACCTTGCTCTGGATCTCCTTGAATTCTTCGTTGTAGAGGACAGCTTCTGCAATGGCTGCTTCGTTGATCTCGCAGTCCCTTGCCTTGGTAAAGCTTCCGGATACGGTGATGATGCCGTTTGGTCTGGGTATCTTGAGCTTGTTGTAGATGAAGCATGGCTTGGCCATGAACGTGTGGAATATGTCGCGGCCGAATATGACGTGGTACACGCTCTTGAAGGGCACCACCTTGAAGTTCATGCGCTCTTGGCGGTAATTATTAACATCGCCAAAGGCAACCTGAAGTGTAATGCACCCAAGGGACCGAGCCTCCCGACCAGGAACTACGCCGTGGAAGATGGTGTTGGTCCGCCTTAGGTTTGCCTCCGTCAAGTTCATCTTTTGCAGTGTATCCAGGTACATGATGTTGATGCTGCTTCCACTATCCACCATACACTTGGTGAACTCCACGCCGTCAATCAAGGGGTTGATGACCATGGCGTACTGGTTCTCCATGGTTATAAGGTCTGGGTGGTCCGTCCTGACCCAAGTTATTGGAACCTCCGACCAGCGCAGGTACTGGGGGACTGGGGGGAGAGTAGCCATCAGGATCCTCAGAGAGGTCTTCTGTTGTCGGATGGTGGGGGTGCCAAGGAAAGTGTGGTAGACTGGGGCCTTCTTTGCGAAGGGGTTCTTTCCCTTGTCGTCGCTCTTGGCGGCATTCTTGGGGTCAACGTCCTCCTCCATGTCACTTGAATCCTTGGACTCCTCCTCCTTCTTCTTCCCCTTGCCCTTGCCTCGCGGTCTGTTCTTCCGACTTCGCTTGTAGCCGGACTCCGGGTCTTCCTTGAGGTCGTTGACGAACTTGTAGTGTCGATTGGTATGGGTGGCCTTGCCGTTGACGTCGAGGTGTACGAGGCATGGCATATCGCGGTACTCCTCGTAGGTTTGGGGAACGCGGAGCGGCGCCGAGGTGGTTTCACTTCCTCGTTGCTGCCCATGACCGGCTCCCCTTCCTCGGCCACGTTGTCCGCCTTCTCCTCGTCCTGCAAAAGTCATAGCGACCATGTCGGTAGATTGCTTTTCTTCTGGAGCGGTCTTCCGCTTTGTACTGCTGTTCCTTCGAGCTTGAGTTGGAACGGCCGTTGTCGGCAAGGAGCCACGAGCATCATCGTCGGCAGCTGCAAACTCACTAGCCAACTGAATCATCTGGTTCAAGTCAAGCTGGTGATTATCCTACAAGCGATTCAGCTTATGTCGGAGCAACGTGCCCCTTTCCAACCCATCGATGAAGGCGGCCATGGCGGTCTGAGCGTGCACTCCTGCGCAGGAATTCTTCATATCCAGCCAGCGGGAGAGGTAGGCGCGAGATGTCTCATCTTTCTCTTGCACGCACCGCTGTAGATCGCCCATAGTGCAGGGACGCTTGTATGTACCCTCAAAGTTCTTGGTGAACGCTTCTTGCATGTCCAGCCAGTTGTAGATAGATTTCTCCGGCAAGTCGTCGATCCATTGACGGGTCATGCCTGCCAACATTAATGGGAGGTATTTGACAGCGACGTTGGGGTTGCCTCCAGCAATCTCCACCGCGTTGCCGTAGTCCTGCAACCATGTGGCTGGCTTGGCGGTGCCATCATAGGGCTTGATGGTCTTGTCAATCCGGAAACCTTTGGGGTAAGTTGCGGACCGTATTGCAGGTCCAAAGCAACATGGTCCCAGGTATGGTCCTTCCCGGGCCTCGTGGATCTTATCGATCGGCGAACGCGCATCGTATGGCTCCAGGTTCTTCTTCTTGTCAACAAGGGATGGGCTGCGTGAACGACGCGGGCCTCCTCCGCCATGGTGGCTGCTTGGTGGTGACGGAGGCGGAGGTGGCGGTGGGTTAGCCTTCTTGCTATTACCCTCTCGCGACGCCTCACGCCTGTCACGGTTGTTTGTCGGACGCGGAGGGTCATGGCGCGACCTGCTCTTATGTCCTTGGTTGCGCTCTCCATCATGACGAGTCTGCTCTGCGTTGTCGTGGATGACGATGCCACACTGATTTGGTGGGGGCATATCCGTATGATGGTGAGCTTTGTAATCTTCGCAATGTCGGGGAGATCGGGGCGGTGGTGATGGGCGACGAGGTCGGGCCTTTTCTCCGTGGTCGGAGGATATGGGGATGGCGTCCTTCCTGTTGTGTGCATTCCTCCGTCTTCGTTCTGATGAACCTGTCTGGGACCTGACATCAAGAGGAGATCTGTCCCGTGGCGGCTTGTACTGGCTAGACTGGCAGAGCGCTGGGTTAGACTCAAGCCTCTGAGAGGTGGCCTTTTCCTGCTGCTTCGCCGCCTTGGCCACTAGGTCATAGACCTGTTCCACTGCCTCAGGCGATCTATCCTGCTCCAGAAGGGTCTTGGAGACGGCGAGGTTAAGGAGTGGGGTGGGCATCACCTGCTTGCCTTCATTGTCAATGTATGGCTTGGCCTGTGCCGGCTTAGAGGGAGCCCATCCTAGGTTGTGCTGTACCTCGGGATCGTTGATGACGCGAGCCTGAGCTTTCTTAGCCTTCTGCTGCTGTAGCAGAGTCTTGTACTCCGCCTCCATTGCTCTAGCTTTTTCTATGGACTTCTGTGAGTTGACCAGATCTCGATCTAGTTTAGCGCCTTGCTCCGTGATGGCTTGCGCCTCTCCAGCAGCTGCTGGCGCTTCTCATCAAGCTGGGTCACGTTCCGGATATGAGCAACGGTGAGTGGCTCAACGAGGAGATTGCCGTACATCACTCTATCAGCTGGAGTAACTTGGGCTGCTGCAGACGTAGATGCTGGAGGCGGCAAGTTTGCGGTGTTGTTGTTGCTCGGGCCGGTGCCGAGTTCCTGTGGCTGCTGCACTGGGTTAGGCGGAGGAGGCATGACTTTTGCGTGATCATCGTCAGCTGCAATAAGTGGCCCCTTCCCCTTTTCCAGCGCCGTAGGCGGAGCTTGTCCGGGTCGATCTTCATCCATCGCCGTCCCAATGGTGACGAACACCCCTCGAGACGCGATGGCGTTGTTGGCTTGCTCATCGCGCGAGTACTCCTCCTCCATCTCCTGCATAGCAGAGTCTAGCTCTTCTGGACTGAAGTCTATCTCCTCTAAATCTGCACTGAAATCAGCATAAAGCGCGTCAATGACAGAGTCGGAGGGTGCCAAGACTTCCTCGATGACGGGCGGTGGAGGTGCAACGGTCTCGACGATGACTGGAGGTGGTGGTGCTGCTACGACGATGGCGGCAGGAGGCGGTGGTGGCGGCTGCTGAATCGGAGGTTCTCCGTCTCTGAGCGCAAGCTCCATCTGGGCTGCTGCGTCAGCTGCCGCGTAGCTGCTGACGGTGCTCACCATCTCTTCGAGGGTAAGACGTCCTGTTGCCTGCTGCCGTCTTAAAGAATGTCGGAGAAGCATGTCGCGATCCAGTCCTTCCACGAAGTGATACAGAGCGTTATCATCGGGGTAGTGGGCTAGGTCGGCTCGTATACGGAGCCACCTGGCCAGGTAGTCGCGGGGGTTTTCGCCCTCTCTCTGAACGTAGCGTGCCAGATCGAAGATGGTAACCACGCCGACAAACTTGGATCTCTGCTGTCCAGACGCACGGACGAAGCCGACGGATTTGCAGTGATCTTCCACCTTTATATCCTGCACAGGGGCGGTTTGGGTGGGCCTTGAATTTTCCTGATCTTTGTCGGCAAACTCCAAAGATAGATCCGACATTGATCCTTCCGCGAACGTATCCTGCCCATAGGCGGTCCGTGCGGGTCTTGATGCTCCTCCGACTCCCAGGGAACTAGTGCCCGAGTCGTTTTCGCCGATGAAGAGGTGGATGTCTCCGATAGGAACGATCGAACACCGCGTAGGGTTCGTCTTCGCCGGGATCCAGAACTCGTTGGGAGGGACGATCGGAACATTGCCGGAGAAGAGAACGCGACCGATGGCTACAGTTTCTCCGATTCCCGTGAAGATCTTAGTCCTCGCCCGCTGATGAGCCTGAAGCGTCTCATGCCCCACGGTGGGTGCCAACTGTTGTGGTACTGCCGACGAGTACGCCATGGAGGGTTCCTCACAGTGCGTGTTTAGAGACGTGGGGTACGGCGGACGGTTTACGGGTACGAGGTAACACAGCTTACCCAGGTTCAGATCCCACAACGGTGGCGGAATCCTACTCCTGCTATAAATCACTATAAGGGCAATGCGTCGAGTTACAGAGATAGATTCGCTGTGCGAGGTAGTATGAGTCGATACTAGGTTGTCTGAGATTGTGCCCTAAAGGCTCCCATAGGCCCAACTTATATAGTCGCCAGGTCCTAGGGTTACAGGGAAAAGTCCTAGCCGGACAGGTTACAGAGTCCTACACCGTCTATCACTAGTCTTGTGTATCTTGTACTCCAAGGCTCCGGATATGCTGGTAACTCCACCGTAGCCTTCCTTTATCTGGCATGGGCCTCCCTTCTGGATCCACCTAACTGGGTCGCCCAGCAGGCCATAGGCCACGCTACCGACTATGGGCCACCGGGGTTAGTCGGATAAGAGACATGCTATAGGGATACCCATATAGCATATCCCAACAGCCCATGCCGGATAAAGGAAGGCTATGGTGGAGTCACCAGCGTACCCGGAGCCTTGGAGTACAAGACACGCTAGACTAGTAATAGATAGTGTAGGACTCTGTAACCTGTCCGGCTAGGACTTTCCCTGTAACCCTAGGACCTGGCGACTATATAAGTCGGGCCTATGGGAGCCTTTAGGGCACAATCTCAGATAACTTCACATAACCTCGCACAGCGGACCAATCTCTGTAACTCGGCGTATTGCCATTATAGTGATTTATAGGAGGAGTAGGATTCCGCCACCGTTGTGGGATCTGAACCTGGGTAAGCCGTGTTACCTCGTACCCGTCAACCGTCCGCCTTCCCCCACGTCTCTAAACACGCACTGTGAGGACCCCTCCATGGCGTACTCGTCGGCAATACCACGACACGCTGCTACCGCTTGCATCTGGCATTCGACCACTGCGCCCCTTCTTGACTTTGGCGATGGCCAGCAGGTGCTTACCCTAGAGAACCACGCCAACTCGCAGACCGCAGCATCGCCGCTGCTTCACAGACATCAGCGGGTACCTATCTGGTCCCTCGAACTCGGCCCTATCATGGGTCTGGAGGATTTCAGGACCCGGTGGCGGGTCACGGGCGGGTCTCGGGGACAGGGAAAAGTGGAGGGTCCGGGTATAGGGGTGTAAAACCCGACCCCAAACCCGGTGGGTGCCATCCGGATTCCCAGCGCTCACGGAGGAATTCGATGAGCGCGAGTTCCTATGCGGAACTCAGGTTGTTGACGATGAGGGCCATCTTGGCTGGATCCGTCGGGTGGACCTGTACCGCCTTGGTGTTGGTTGCAGAGTCGAAAGCCATATCCGATGCATTCTGCTTGGATACTGGAGGCAGTCCGTTGTCTGTCAGCTCATTGAGCCTTGCAAACTCTTCCTGCATGCCGAAGGACTGCGAGATTCTGTTGAATTAGCGATCGCAGCTATGGGACTTGGTGAAGATCCCTGGCACGATGATGACACTGTTGGGTCCTGGCATTTTTAGCAGTAGGTATGCGTAATGCGGCACCACTAGAAACCTTGTGAATGCCACGCGACCGAGAATCGCGTGGTATTGGGAGGGCCAGTCTACTACCTAGAACTCGAGGCGTTCGCGCCTGAAATTCTTCAAGGTGCCGAAGATGACGTCGATCCATATTTTTCCTAGGAGGTATACTACTTTCCCTGGGTCGATGTCGTGGAAGGTTGTGTCTGATGGCTCCAGGCTGCATAGCGGGATTCGCATAGCTGCGAGTGTGGCAGCGAACATGAGGTTGATGCCGCTTCCTCCATCCATGAACACATGGCTCATCTCAAATCCGCCAATATGTGCTTCTAGCACCAGTGCAGAGTGGAATGGGCGAGGTATTTGGCAGGGGTGATCTGAGCGATCGAAGGTGATGCAGGACTCCGAGCCGCTGAGATACTCAAGTGTGGCTGGCGGAGAGGTGATGTCCAAGTTTACTTGGCGAGTGATCGTCTTCTGGACCCTATTAGAGGGGCGGCCTTTTTGTATCATCATGGTACCCAGCGATCGCGTGTATGGTTCTCCCTCATTGTTTTGGGCTAGGGCAGCCGCAGGCTGTGCATGTGCTCCGGGCGGCAGGGGTGGGGCACCATATGCGACGTCTCCTGGGGCTGGAACAAACCCTTGATTTACTACCTTGCGTCGCTCCTACATGTAACCCTCATGGAGCTTTTGGAACTCCTTGCAGTCCTTGAGCATGTGGCTGGCCTTATTCTTGCCATCATGCTTGTCGATGTAGAAGTGGATGGTGCAGGGACCCGACAGTTTTTCGAGTGCAGATGGCTCGTCATCGCGGTTGCGGCATTGCCATTTTTGTGTCGGTTTCCCGCTGTCGCGGTAACTGCCACCACGATGTCCGCTGTTGCGGTTTCCATCTTCACGGCGATCGGTGTAGCCAGCCGCAGCCATGTCGACCTCTTCACGATCATCATAGACGCGCGTTCTTTGTTTTCCTTGGCGGTCGCGCCGGCGGCCGAAATCATCCTCGTCGTACGAACGTGGTCGACTGACAGCGTCTTCGCCGTCGGCCCAGTTATTGGCGATGTCCATCAAGTGGTTGATTGTTTTTTGCTTGACATGCCCCAGCTCTTCTTTGAATTCGCGGCGCTTTACGCCATTGTTGAAGGAGTCAATTGCTCTTTCCTCCGAGATGTTCTCGGCGGAGTTCTTGATGACAGACCAACATTGTATGTACGAGCGAATGGACTCATTGGACAATTGATAGCAGGCGCATAGCTCCTCAATTGAAGTCGGTCCCTTGCTTGTGCCTTTGAAGTTGCGGATGAAGCAGTACACCAGTTCTTCCCAGCTTCGGATGGATCCAGAGGGGAGATTATTAAGCTAGGCTCTAGTCGCGCCCATCAGATGCAGCTGAAGGCATTGCATGGCTGTGTTTTTGCTCCCGTTGTGGAGCTTTATTGACGAGATATGATCGTCAAGCCAGATTTTCATCTCTTGCATGCCATCAAACTTCGGATTGTCCGAAGGAAGTTTGAAGCCTTTAGGCATCCACGTTTGCCTTATGGCTCTGTTGAAGCACCTGGCTCCACAGAGTTCGGTGTCCTCATCCTCGGACTCCGTGGAGCATGCGCGCTTCATGCATGATCTTTTGATCTTATGCTAGGTGAGCTCGTCGTGGGCGTCGTAGTTTTGGCTCCTTCGCTACAGGCTGCGGCGTCGCTCTGACAGGTCATGCTCGTCCTCGTCGGATGAGGGTGTTCGGCTTCGGGTGAATTTCACCACAGCCTTTTTCTTCAGCTCAGGGGTTGGTTCGCGGACCAGCGCAGCTCCCATGAGTCCAAGACCTGCAATCGCGGATATGTGGATCGCATGCCTAGGATCCCCTGCAGGTGGCGGATTCGTTGCCAAGTATGTGGTAGCTGCCATGATCGTATCTTGCGGTGTTTTGGGCATGACGTTGCCATGTGAGTCCATCGTCATGAAGGACACGTCGAGTGCCCTGGTGGCCTCGTGAATTGGCGGCAGGATCCATGTGCTCCAGCCGAGTGCGATATTTGTGGCTGTCGTTGCCTTTCGAAGAGGACCCACCAGCGGAGAGCTCGGCTCGTCAAGCGCTCGATTCATCGGCTATTCGTCGGCGCTGCTCGAGCTCCCTTTGCTTCTCGATTTGTCGATTGTGATCCTTTATGAGGATCCAGTTGTAGCCCATCAGCATGTCGCGGGGAGAGTCGAGCTGCAGAGTATTGGTACCCTGCACAGCTTATCACACTCTCGCCCACTGATCGTCATTGAGGTTGATCTCTTGGCGGACGTGATTGATGCCCTCCGCATTTTTGGGTGGCCCATTCCCATTGGGATTCGGCGGATGTGTTCCGTTGGCAGCATTCACAGCACTAGTAGTGAAGGAAATATGCCCTAGAGGCAATCATAGAGATGATTATATTTCTTATGTATCCATGAGTTATTGTAATGTTCCTTGAATATCCATATCAGGCAACTTGTATTGATTGGCAATTATGTGAATTGTTTGTGAAACTCTATACTTGTATGGTTATCTAATAGTTGTCCCTAGTCGGAGTTCATGTGAGGACACACGTGAATATTAGACTAGTATATTGATTGGTTGATGACTATGTTTCGCAAGTCATAGACATGGATATGTCAAACTAATGATGTGGACACATGTTATGAACATAGGGTTGGACTGGCCCAACTTGAGACTGGCAATTAGACTTGCAGATCTCTCTACACATCGTTTACGTTTTGTCCTTAGACCTAAGATTGTCGCATGTACTTAAGATGTGGATCGACCTACTTTGGGGCTATCAGACGCTACTCCGTAACTGGGTAGTTATAAAGGTAGCTTTCGGGTTTTTCCTGAAACATGCTGCAAGGCATGGTCAATAGATATGGGATTTTCCCGTCTCTACTTGAGAGAGATATCTCTGGGGCCCGCGAGTGATCAGATCCAGAAATGCATGGCCGTGCTACATATGGTTAAGAGTTAACCTAGTAAAGGATTCCGAATCACAGTATCGAGAAAAGGAGGTCAGCTTGGAGCTAGACCAAATATTGTGAGGCAAAGGGAAAGACATGTACTAAACCTTGTGATGGTTCATCCGATATAATCTTTGTATGTGTTTAGGAGTTGGCACGTCTTGCTAGAGGCCGCTACCAACTATTGGCAGAATAAGTTCGTGTCATGTCTATACGTATATGAACCTATAGGGTCACACACTTAAGGGGCTAGAAGCCTAATAAGGATTAGATCTGAATTAGACCAGGCTTAGGATACTAATGGGCTGCTAATGTAGAATCCCACTAGGAACGCCTATATAGAGAGGGTGGGGCGAGCTGACCAGGGTTAGACCATTCCACCCAGCCGCCACTCCTCACGCCTGTGTTGCACACGCGGACCTAGCAGTCCGGCGTCTGACGCTTCCACCCCGCACGTGTGGATACCTCGGAGGTGCTGCATCTGTAGCACTTGGACGAGTCGTGCAAAGGGAGCTGCTCGTGGGACGAGGATGAGGAGGAGACGTAGAACGTCTACACTGCCTCGAGACGCTTCATCAAGTTCCGCAACTGCGCATCTAGTGGTAATCCCGTGATCTATGACAACAGTATTCCTGGTTTATGCGGTAGAAAATTTTGATTTGCGCTAGTGTAGCCTACCCGTATCTCTTCAAGTAGCCTGCGGGTCGGGGGCAGAGCCAGTGGATCGGCACCATTGTCGACATGACCATCGACGATGGCCGCGCTCATGTAGCGATGGGGAAGGTCGTTATTCCCGCAACTTTCAGATTCGGAAATGTAGGTTCCATCATCCGTGGGGGATCGCACAGATCGGAGTTGCAGCTGCTGTTGTCAACCGAACCGTACGTCAGCGATGATGCATCAAGGACACCGATTGGGGGCACCCACGAAGCGGGTGCGATTACCGGAGGAAGTACTTGCTTAGGGAGGCGAAGGGTACCAATCTGTCCCACCTGGAAGCAGAAACTCCCGAGCATCATCTCGACTCCGTCTCCTACGGAGTCGAAGTCCTTGCGGGTGGCTGGAGATTGGGCGGTGAAATCAAGGGCACCAAAGAGGAGATGGTTCTCCGTCGCAGAGGAATCAAAGATCGCAGCAGATGGAGCCGTCATGATCGCACGATCAGCATCCCTAGTTCCCACGGGCGGCGCCAACTAACGAGGGTTCGACTCTTCAATGCCCATTGTTATGGACTTGGGTTTTGGAGCAGGAGGGGAAGCTAGAGATCGCGGAATGACTAACAGGAAAGCAACACGGGGACACGATGTTTACCTAGGTTCAGGCCCCTGGAGGGAAAACTCTACTCCTGCTTGTCTACTCTTGATTGATGGCGAGCCCGATGATTACAGGGGTGCGCAGATGAGATCTGGTGTGCAGTGTATGCTACGGTTATGAGGTTCCCTCTTCGTTATGCCCTCCTAGCCTTTATTTAGATAGGCTAGATCCCGGGGGTAGGTCGAGTCGGTTATAGATTAGGGTTAAACCCTTTGAAATTCTATCTATAACTAGTCGTGTTCTCCAAGAAGACTCATCCGTGTGGGCCCTGGTCACCCGAATCCTTCCTGAGCTTCATCATCTACACGAGGTAATAACATGGGCCCCTATCAGGCTGATACAAGGTAGTCTAATATCAGGTACCCGTTAGGCATATCCATGTCAGCAACACTACCACGAGACACAAAAGACTGTATGAGAGCATGACACTCCTCCGAAATACATTTCATACAGAGTGTTTGCTGGAGGAAATACCAATTAACTTTGCCATACGACTTCTCAAAGTTAATCTTGAACAATACACCATTTAATTTTTTTGAGTGTAGTTCATGGATTATTTCATGCAGGATTACTACATAATCGAGGATGTTTCTATATTGCATGAAAGCAGTCTAAGAAGGTCGAACAACATGGTCACCAAATTTAGTCTAATCGTGGCAAATTTTGTAAAAAAAATTAAAACTAAGGTTAAGAAGGCAGATTGGATGATATTATTGTATTTTTCTGCATTATTAAGCTTAGGCAGTAAAAATTATGTTGCCAAAATTTAGTCTAAAATGATGCAATTGACCAAAAACCCAAACAAATTCAACATGTCCACCTTGATTACTTCCCAGAATTTTTGGTCAAATTCTGCTGGAAAACCATCCGGCTCTAGCACTTTGTCATATTCCATTTAAAAATAGCTTTCTTAACCTCCTCCTCAGTGTAAGAGGTGGTTAGGAAATTATTTTCCTCAACGGAACCTATGATATATCCACCGTTTGGGACTCATCCAAAGAAAAGGAATTTTCTAGTAGAGCCCCAAACAAGAATTTATAATAATAAGTAATATAGGACTTAAGTTGCTCATGTCCCTCAATTATACCCTCATCCTGATTCAGAGAGTGATAAATTTCTTCTTATGCTGCCATTGGCAATAGCATGGAAGTATCTTGTATTCGCATATCCTTCTAAAATGAACTTCGCTTTAGAGCGTTGGTACCATTTGAGTTCTTCCTTACGCAGTAGTCAAGCGATTTCCGTTGGATTTTAAGCTTAATTTCTTGTGCAAATAATAGTCTAACTTCCACGGAAGCTTCTAAGTCATCAATGATAGATGAGAGACGTATTTTTTTATTTTTTAAGGAATCCATCAGTATGTCTAGCCCAACCTCGAAATAATTTACGTAAGGCACGCATTTTATTATTCCATCGAAGTATAGGCGTTTAACCATTAACAGGTTTCTTCCAAATAGTCTTCACCATCTCATAGAACCATCATGAATCATCCATCCGAGTTCAAATTTAAACTCATGTTTAGATTTTTGTGGCGGTATTCCAACAGATAAAAGTAGAGGAGCATGATCCAAAAAAGCCTTAATACGCTCTAGAGCGCGAACAATTACCATAGGGAACTTCTTTTCCCACTCAGTATCCATCAACACTCTATCTAGGTTTTCATATGTTGACTCCGGAAGACTATTAGACCAAGTAAACTATCTTCCTAAATTGTAACCTCTCTTAAGTCCAAACTATCTATGACAATATTAAACAAGAAAGGCCAGTGTTCATAGAAGCGGCACCGACTTTTTTTATGAGGAAATCTTAACAAATTAAAATCACCACCTATAAGAATAGGATATGGATTTTCTTTTTACAGATTCACCAGTTCACGTAAAAAGTCAGATTTATAAATATCCTGGGCAGCCTCATAAACAGCGACTAGAAACCATGTAAAATCATCAGCATTGTTACGTATATGGAGTTTGATAAAGAAATCTTCAATCGAACTAGCTAAGACTTCCATAGTCTCATCACAAACGCCTAACAGGATCCTCCCGGATCGACCACGCGGCGGACGTGATATCCACGTAAAGTCCACTCCACCGGAAAGGCGATTGAGTAAGGCTTATGAAAAATCATGTCTACCAGGCTCAGAAATACTCAGAAAATCTAACTTATAATCTCTCTCACAATCGGCAAAGAACAAATATTTAGCCAAGTCCCGAAGACCTCTGCTATTTGAAAACATACCATTCATTGAGAAACTATAGAAATTTTGGATACACGAGGACTCATGTGAGACTTTTTGCTCTTTGATCTACGACTAGATGCTTTAAGCTCATACAAAGAGCCAAGCCTAATCTCATCAAAGACCACATCTGACACTTCACTAACTAAGTGAGAAAGGAGTTGACCATCCATGCAACTCCTCCTCCTCTTGATGAAGAATCAGGAACAACAGCGACCTTAGGACTAACCGTTACACGATCAACCTCCATATGTCAGAAAACATTAGAAGAAAAAAAACCTCATGTACAGAGCTACCCAAAGTAACATCAACATTGGCCAACTTAGAAGTAATAAAAAGGGTAGAAAAAGAAAGAAAGGACTTAGAAGAACTCATTATACCAGCTGAATCTAAGTTCTTCTCAGCCTAACGACACATCGCTTTGACCATAGAATCTTCATCTGCCGTTGACGCATCAGAGGCATCAACCCCGTGGCGGGTGCTTCGCCTGAAAGGTGTACCACCCCATGTGCAGCGGCTGATGTAGCAGCAGTAGGAGAAGGAGCACGTGTCGGAGACAGGGGCATCCCTAATCCCTCCTAGGACCGGTCATCTCTATCAGCCAACGACCCCACCTAGGTCGCTTGAGCCCCCATGGGATCCCCCTCGTCCGTCTGCATCTCTTGGTCCTCCCTAACCATAGTCACATGCCCGTCGTCAACATTACGGGCGACCAACCCCACCCGGGTCAACCCCGCAAAGTCAGCGTCCATGTGCCCGCCTCGAACGTTGCGGTCAGCCAACCCCTCCTGGGTCAGCTTCCGCAAGCACTCCACAGGGACAACCTCTTCAAGCACCGGCTGGGGGGAGGTCACGAGGAATATACCTAACCATAACATGTGTCACAAACCTCGTCGGAGAAGATGAGTGAGCCCTCTAAATAGCCGTAGAGACTGACTGGAGAGCCTCCTGCAACTAAGCATGTGAAACACGTGGTGCTGACGAAGCACCCCTTCCACGTAGGGGAGAATCCATGGGTAAAGCTGCCACCAGTTTCTTTCCACGACGGGTAGACGGATTAGCATTAAATGGAGTGACGACAAACAGCATATGAGCCCCTTCCTAGAAGAGGATGGCGCCAGAGCCCCTGCCCAGGCACGGCTGAAGAGGAACCAGACCCCGCCTCCTGAGTAGTACTAACAGGATCATAGGTATCCATAACATCATCTGAGGGCTTCCCATTGGCATCATCATCGGTATCATTATCCCCTTTCCTCCACAAGAAGGCACAAACTCAGGCTCTAGAACATATTCCTCAGGCTCCAACCGGAAGTGAATCTCATAGGCCTTGAATTCAAATAATAAGATAGAGATAAATGTTTCTCGGAGACAAATAAGCGATAGATTAACAAATACAACAATAGCCGGATCTGGCGATATTAGATACTGGAGATGTAGATTTTTTTTACAAGCAATACCATATTGTTCTTAGTAGCAAATAGTACATGGTAGATATACATAAGCTTAATCCAACAATTACAAAATAAAGTTTAAAAGGAACTAGCAAATCTTCGAGGTCTTACAACTTTTTATTCTTCCAAGACACGACCTTGTACTTTTCTGAAGGCAATCCAAAACAGACAAATACCAAACGACAACCTATAAATATGAATGAGGGTTCTCCCATAATTTTAATTTAAGCCGCGGTGCCAAGGCCACGTGCACGCGCTCAACCATTAGAGTAATCAATCAACATCGACAAGAGTACCAACACCACTATTCTATAAAAAAAGCAACAGAATAGCCTAATCAACGTTGATGGCAAATCGAGAGAACGAATCACCATTGAACGAATCACCATTGTCGAGAACGTAGCAGTCGGAAGACATATTGCGAGGATAAACCTCCTCGCGAGAACCATGAAAAAACATCCAAAACTGATCTGGCAAAACAAGATCTGAAAGACCATACCTATAGAAACTTAATCTTTCAACACCACCAATAAAGCCGAGAAGGAGATCACGCCGTCGAACGAAGGGTCAAAGATCACTTATTATAGATGAGGCTATCTTCATTGACATAGAGGTCAAAAAGAATATGGTCAAAACACTAACCTAATCTTTTGAAAACACTACTTTTATTAAAAAATTCACCCATAGATCGGGTTCCCCACCCCTCTTTACGTTGGCGAGGCCGGCCGAAGGAGGGGGAACCGATCTAGGGAGGAGGCGGAGTGGAGGAGGCTAGGTCAGAAAAGAGGCGGTGGCTGTTTGGAGATGTAGATGTTGATATGCCTTTACCATGATAAGAACCTAGACAAACTCATCTAGGTTGGTACGCACAAATGACTAAAGAAAAAAGACAAAATACCTATAGAATCGACTTATATGGCCTGCCAACTGAATGTGAGTTCCAATCCAATCTTGGTATATGGTTGCCCATTTTCTATTTTTTTATTGATCTTGGAGGATACTCAAGTTTGGAAGCTCGGAATCCTAGAAAGTAGGCAGCTCGGTCAATGCCGAATGAAGGTCCAACTTTTACTTGCTTCACTGCTACCAAAAGCTTAGGATATCCTAAGAAGGTGAAAGACTTTTCATCTACTAATTGGCTTTATATTCAGCTTTGAATACTTGCTTCCTTTTGCAATTGCAGACTCGGATGCTCACTTTAGTGATGGTGAAAGAATATATTTTTTGTTTTATCATTGACGTTGGTGTTCATTTTAATTATCTCATATATTCCATCGAACTATAAAGATTGCTAGATCCGAACGGGGCGACACGGGAGCAAAAAAAGTGTACACTTGTATTGGAACTTTGTGAATCTGATCGGGATTGCCTTGTAAGTTTCTGAGTCAGCTATCTTTGATAAGCATGAACTTTTGTGATGATCGCAACCGAGCTCAAATGGAAGCATGATCACATATATATGGTTTTGTTGATAGCGTCGTGACCTGATCAACCTTCTATATGTACAAATTTCGTACTCCGTTCACAATTATAAGATGTTTTATAGGTTTCAATCCCTAAGGAGCTCTAAGCTCCTTGGAATTGAAGCCCTGCGAGTTCTCCGCGTATGGTCGGAGGTGGAAATCCCTCATGTCGTGACACGAACAAGAATTTAGAATCGGTTTGTTTGGGTTAAAATGTGTGTCCACGTGGATCATCCTAAGGAAAAACGTGTGGGGGTCAGCGGGCCGCTCTTTGAGAGGAAAGACGCAATAGGTACGCGTGTTTCGCCGCCCGACCCATCGATGCACTCCTACCACACGGTTCTTGCATGGAGAGCGACGGTTGGCAGAAATCCGGCAGAGATGAGAAACGGCCGCCGGCTCCTCCAAGCCCGCCCCTATTCATCACACGAGGTGGAAAATCGAGTTCCACCGCTTCCTATTCGGCGCCATTGTTGCCGACGCCGGGTCGCCGTCGAAGGCGTCAACGAGGAGCACACGGGAAGTGGCGTAGCGATGCATGACTGCGGGGATGCCAGATCCAGTACTAGACATCGTAGCAGCCGCCGTCCATTTTCCTTTCCGTGAAGTCAACGCAATCGTGTCGCCCTCCCCTCCCCTCTCCTGCCCTTCTTTATCACGGGGCAGAGCAGCGAGGTGCGAGGCGCATCCATCGCAGAGGCGTCTGTCCTCAGATTCGACCGCCCCATGCAAATTCTCCTCTTTGTCTCTCAGCTACCGCCGGCGAAGGCACAGAGGCGGGCGCACGGGAGGTGCTCGACCGCCGCCTCCGGGGCATCTGGCCGCCAGCACATACTCCGGCTACGAGGACAGAGATGCGGGAGTCCAAAGGTGAGAGTCACAGCGGCGGCACGCTCGCTGCATCGTCATTCATCCGCTCCACGAGCAGCTCCTGCACCAAACCATGTCATCACCTTGTGCATTCGACCACCGGAGCTCGACAGTGGTGACTCAGGTAGTCAGGTGTGTCTCTTCCGCCCTCCTCCTCATCTCTCTGGCCATGTTCCAGCTATCCTTTTAGCACCCCTAAATCACTTGGATGGTTTGCCTCAACCCCATTCCTGCTTGCATCCTGATTTTGTGAGTCTCCAGACGAAAAAGCCTACAACTGAAATTAGCTAGTGCCAATATGAAATGACTATGGCGTAACATGCCCCTTGTGTTCATACGATCAACCAAAAAAAGCCAAGAGAATATTCGGTGTTTCATCATATTCTTAGATTTCCATATTAGAGGCAATAGTTGGGTGTCCGGTTATCAACCCCATCATCATCCTATTTTGCATCACTGATTAGCTGCTAATGCTGAGTTAGTTCAGCGTTGCCTTGATAGAAAGCGGCAGGAAGAACTGCCAGTGAAGATCAGGATTAAGCACGTAGTTCTGAACCGAGACAACCTCCTGTAGGGTGAACAAGAATAATCTAGCAATGGATTGTTTCAGGGTCATCTTGCCAAAGAACTTCCAAAGAAGTGTTTGAGCACCAGACTTGACTGTAATGGATGTGATCCTAAGGTAAATACTCATTAAATTGGCCATGACGCATAGTCCATGTAATAGTTATACAATGTTATATGAACCCATGGTATATCAGCTTGGTGATAAAACTTATGCAGAATCTTGAGAAGCAACCTCCGATTTGGAATTTTCTGGCTGAGCAACCCCTCATGTTGGTGCATATCCTGTATTTTCTATGATACTCACAAATAAAAGAAAAGCATTTCCACTTCTTTTTGTTAGATCCAAGACGAAACATTCCATATAATCCTCTGTATTGCTTTTTGGCAACGTGTCATCACTGGATGCATCCGAGTTTATTTATTTGTTTAAAATTTGCATCCAATGTTTATGGGGTTATAAAACGTACTGCAGAATTTACTTATGCATTATCTATTATGTTTCAGTCAAGAGATTTGGAATACATGTTCAATTAAAATGATATTATGCAGCAGCGGAACATTATTGTAGATAAGTAGGCGAGTGTGTTTCAATCAGATACTGATGTTTGATGGCCATACAGATTTTTGTTTGTTAGGCGGGAATGTCGGTGCGGTCAACAACGGTGGCACAAAGAGCTACATCTGCCTCAGACGGGGCAAGGATGGGCAATACGAGCCAGTGAGGGCATTGCAGCAAGCTCGTGGGGCGAGGGGAATTGAGCACACCGAGGTTTGTCGTCCCGCAATCCAAACATTGGTACTCACAAGCAGGGGCAGAGCTGACAGCTACTCGGACTCTCTAGAGTCTTTTGTTGATGTTGTAGCTGCTAATGAGGAACTAATCAACTCTTTCCATGGGTAAAATAATGTTGTCCAGGAGCCTTCCTACTTTTCCCTGACTATGTCGCATAGCTGGCTCCGTCACAGCTTATAGGTCACTAATGCTTGCACTTTCATGTTGTGATTATCTGAATAACCTCCCTACCAGGTGAAATACTTAAATTGGTTAACATTGTTTACTCCATTTCGAAGGATTATTGTTAAACATTTCATCTTGCTGAGATATGAGGCCTTGATGGATCACGTGAAGAGGGAGATCTATGCCCAGTATAATGAAAGGGGTCAAAGCAGTTCCAAGGTGGACATGGTGGTGCCTGTGATATGAATATGCGGACATATTTAGCAGGCGAGAATAAAGTGATGTGCATCATATTTAATGATATTCATATCATATTATCCTTTGCCTTTTTGTTAACATTTTTAGCTAATGGTTATGTGATATATTCCACTTAACTTTGTTAGGTTGATGCGATTTTTGGTCGCTTAATAGTTACGAGGTCTAGATTCCTAGTTTTATTTCTGAAATGGGGAAATGTTATTGGACAGTATATGAAGTTTCATCTGGGGATAGTAAGATCTACAATCTACTACCATTCATTTATTATCATGGTTTATGGACGGCAATATCATGATATATGGTTGCATTGTCGTGATTCATCATATTTTCTCGAGTTGATTCTTTTAAGTCAGGCCTGATTATTATAATTTTGGCTAAAGAAGCTCAATAATGGAACTTCCCTCCATCTAGGAAAACCATTTCTCTTTGTTAGAGCAGGAGACTGAAAACTCTGTGATTATATTGATAAGATAAGTGAACTGAAGTTAGTATCAGCTTTTTAGTTTAAGTTGTTAATACTAAGAATTTCCACTAGCATACTCAACTAAAAGTTTTTGGCGCGAATCATGTATGAGATTGACAAGGTCGTTGCAGGGCATCGGTTGATCTAAACTTTAAAAGAGGGTAAGACTATGTCTATTTTATATATGTAGGCTGCATTATTTGTGTACTTAACCTGCGATTGTTTAAACCTCTTACTTTGAAGAAAATTATGATATCTACTTTCACTTTTCCATCTCTATCCCTGGCCTTTAATCACTGTTTATCTGCTCTATGAATACACTGATCACTTATGTGTAGTTTAGCAAAACATTGTGTCGTTCAGTACTTACAATTTTGTAGACCAACGTAAACTAACAAACCATGTAAGATATGATTCATTTTGCGGTATTGAATTTTCACTTTTTACTTTTGGGTTGGGATGTTCATAGTTTTTCTTTCATGCTTTGCATCCAGCGGTACCACAAAAATATTTGCAATAGGATTATTTTCCCTGCATCAACAAGTCAAATACTAGACAACAAGTTCTTTCACATTAGGCTTTGCAGATTTTGTTCTATGTTATTTTACCTTACACTGACTAATTGGAGTATCAGCCAATGATACTACATGATAATTTATATGGATAGGATCTGGATTCCATGTGTTGTTTATTCCGAGTACACTAATCTATCTTCATGGTATGTCTAATCCTTCTGATCTTCAACATTAATGAATGTATGATGCCTAAGATCTGAATATTTTCTAACGATCGTCATCGTCTGCCGTATCCAATTTGCAACTTTCAATTGCTCTTGAGATAGTGGCAGACCTTACTTTAATCCGGCTATGTTGACGAAGAAATGCCTTAATGGCATTTTCAACGTTTTTAGGTGTTGTTCTTATTTCATCTGAAATTACACAATGGTTCTCTGAAAGATTGAGACCTACCTTTTCTTAACAATGTATGAAGCCCGTAAAACCGAAATCGATCCAAATCACGACCTTGAAAACCGAAATGTATTATTATGGTGTGAGCCTTCTTTCTTTTTGGCCTTAGATTATCATAAGCGAGGAATGGTGCGTGTTAGCCTTCAGACTATACTTTATTATAGGGAAAGGGAAAAAATGGAGAATATCTTTAAGAACCCTAGACTGAATTTCACTTGGAGCAACAGGGGTCAGGTCACACTATATCAATATCATAATTATCTTCCAACTTCTTTTCTTTTTAGAAATCTATTTTCTTTTGTTATGCCATTAAGGAAACACTATTTTGGATACAATACCCATTTTAGAACCGTTCCGTTCACTACTAATCTCAAAATAACAGATAATAACAAATAATATAGTTAATGGTTCCAATTCCAAAATCAGTGACTTTCTCTTTTCAATAGAAAGAGAAGGTATTTAAGCAGTGTGTGTTTTGACTCAGTGGTAGAGTAATGCCATGGTAAGGCATAAGTCATCGGTTCAAATCCGATAAAGGGCTTTTAAAATTAGTGGTAGAGTAATGCCGTGCTAAGACGTAAGTCATCGGTTCGAATCTGATGGAATACTTTTCTACTTGTTCTTTACATATTTGTTCAGGACTGCACAGTTTGTGCTCCAATTAGAATGGATATCTCATGCATCATGTGGTTTTGATGTGCCCAGTTTATTCATGTCCTTCAGTGCTAATACAGTTATGGCTAAGCCAATGTTATGATATACACATTCTTATGCATAAAATACAATACGTCCTGGGAGTATGTGTAGCTAATGCTACACTACAAACACCTCTTTTTTTTGTTCGCATTGCATCTCTTTATTGCTTTTCTGGTGCATGTACTTTGAGCCTTGAGTTTTTTTGGTTTGGAATTGGTCGTTTGGTTATTGAATACTGGCAAATGCCAGCAGACAGAGTGTAGATTTTGCATCAACTTGTTTTACTATTTCATTTTCATGAGAGATGAACCCAATGGCATATTCGCTCTTAAAGGAGGTTAATTAAGGCGCATGGAACTGACAAATCTGCACAAGGGTGTCTCGTTTGTGGGAGAACCATGATGAAAAGAAGGATGATGAGCTTCTTGTATGCATTTGGTCCTTGTGGATGAGAAGGTAATCTGTGTTTATTTTATTGTGTTTCCCGCTGGATATTTTGTTTGGCTGATTGAGCACTTATATGAATCTGTATGTGTGCACACAGGGTGATAGCATACGTGCTTTGTCCCCAAGGGATTCCAAATTTCCAGTAAATGTTGAAGGAAGGCCGAATATACCACTTTCGGTACTTCTAGACCAGCCTGGCAATGAAACAATATTGGCCTACTTACCACAATTCTGAGTTGCGTTTCACAACATGGACAAGGGAGATGGAGGATGGTCCAGCCTGCGATCTGAGGCGTGCATGGCATAGCTATTAGGACAGTGAGATGAATGCTTTTTTGCGATATTATAGCTATTAGGACAGTGAGATGAATGCTTTTTTGCGATATTTGATTACGCTTTGGTTTTTTGGGATTTTAAATCTCCATCTTAGCTTGACTTACTTTCACATGCTAACTTGGAGCTATCGTCAACTGTTTGGTAATTGTTTAGGTAGTTTCCTATCGGATTGTATACAGTAGATCTTAGTAGCTCTGAGTGCACTCTAGATATATTGTCTTTGCTGACTAAAAGGAAAAGTACCTATGTAGAAATCTAGGGTTTTACCATACCTCTTTTGGCTCAGGTGTTACATGTTTTGGTAGGCTTGGTGCCCTATTACCTTATCTTTTCCTCGCTAGTATTTTCTTTCTTGTGCATGTCGATGTTACCACGTTTGACTTCTGTGGAGAGCTTAGATGTGTTGTTCTTCTCTAGCTATTATTTGTCCTTCTATCAATGTCAGCACACTGTAACATATGCTTGGTTTTTCATTCCTGTTTATTTGTTGTGGCCTTTGGTGCGATTGATGCCTTTTATCCGGTTACCTCCATCCTACCAAGCAAGTTAGAGATCATGGGCACCCAAGAAAATCCAAGTTGAAGCCAAATATTCGCACATCGTGTGGAGCAGCAGAGCGCGCAAGGTCCTTCTAGTATAGACTATATATGGATAAAATAAGTGAACCTGCACACTGAAACTGGTCTAAATACATGAGATTCGTAAAAAAAAAGCTAAAACGCCTTATAATTGTGAACAAGGGAGTACATTTGGTTGAGACAAAATGCACCGAAATGAGCTTGATTTGAGAAAACATGGCATCCGAGGAAACCTCATGAAACACAATGTATGATTCAAAAGATTTGTTGTATTGCGAAGACAAGTGTACGAAAAAACATAGATTTTTAGCAGCAAGTGTGTACAATGCAGAATGTCAGATGTTATGAGCTTGCCGTGGCAAGTTGTGTGTAGTCCAATATGAAGTATCAGAAGCTTCAGAGCATGATAACACACGAGGCAAACTTGTTTCAATCAGAACAAACAAATACCTTGCAAAAACAGTTACAGATCACTGTTCTGCGGCATTGGGATTTTCTTCTGCACCAAGGGCCAGAACAACTCTCCTCAGAATAGCATCAACTGGCTGATGTGAGTTCTCGACAGCCTTACTTATAGCTTGCCATCTCTCGCCATGTTTTGGTTCAGCTGCAATGCATCTTTTTAGAACATCCCTTTGTGTATCCACAGTTCCGTGCTGGAGTTCAAATTTATAGTACAGTGCCCAAAAATCCCCAATATCAGGAGCAAGAGTAACAGCTCTGTTCAACCAACTCCTGGCTTTATCAACCTTCCTATCATGCCAGAAAAGTTTGGATACAGCTGCGATGACATGTGGATCATGATCACATCGCTTTATAGCATCCGAGCTCTTTGATTTGCGTTGGGGACGTGGCACCATCTCAATAGCTGCAGCCCACAAAATGCCACTTGTTTGACACTCTTGTAATGCCTTGGCTAGTAGAGAATCAGCTTCTTTTTTATTCCCGTGCCTCAACTCAGCTCGAATTGCTGCAAGCCATAGTTCAGGTGTAGCTGGATTCTTTTTCCTTGCCATGGTGAGGAAAGCGCGTGACTTGCTCAGGCCATTTATCCTTTCCTCTAGAGTAGCCAGCGAGAGCCAAAGAGGGATGCAACTGGGGCAGTGTCTGAGTCCATTCTCGTAAACCTCCTTTGCCTTTGCTGCATGGCCAATCCGGTCTTCCATCTGTCCAAGCATTAACCACAATTTGAAGAACGAGGGGAATAGCTTCAGGCCTTCCTCCAACAACCTCCTTTCCTCGTCCACATTCCCTAGTTCCCTCTCAACAATTGCTGATTTCATCCAGACCCTCTCAGTGCCTCCTCTTTCCCTGGCCTTGGCCAAAAGCATCCTTGCTCTCTCCGGCTCGTTGTTCTCAAACTCTAACTTGAATGCAGCTAACCAGATCTCCTCTGAATCGGGGATAGCTGCATAAGCTTCCTGAAGAATGGCACGGGCTGCAGGGACATCACCAGCCAGCCATTTCTCCTTTGCACCCATAAGCCACAACACTTCAGCTTTTGGGTTGTACGTGACAGCCTTTCTGAGAATGGCTTCAAGAGATTCTCTCGTCCCATGGCTCTTCTCAAGCTGTGCCGCTTTAAGCCATATACTCTTCTTAACAAGGAACACACTAAGAGCATGTGCATAGATGGCGCGAGCTGTCTCAATTGAGCCTCGTTTCTTGCATTCCTCAGCATCAGCAACCCATGTTCGCTTCCGGTCCTCATCTTCAACCCCAACTCCAATCGTGCTCTTCACAATAGCCTGGCAAGTAAGAACAGACCCAGCACGCTCTGCAGCTTCGGCTTCCTTTAGCCACGCCTCCCTGTCAATATCCAACCCTTCTCTCTGCAAAGATCTTATACCTCTCTCAATCACCTTGCTTAAGGATTGGGTGTTCCCATTAGCCTCCTCCAGCTTTGCAGCTGTAATCCAAATGGCAGGTTCCTTGTTGAGTTTCTCCCTCGCCTTGTTAAGCACCTTCTTTGCCTGGTCATATGTCTCGAGCCTTGCTAGGGCAAGCCACAGCTCGACATGAAGTGGGCAGCACTCCACAGCCCTGTGAAGCAACATCCTTGCGTCCTCCTCGTTAGCCAGCTCCACAACAGCCTTCCAGAGCCTAACTGAATCAGGAATGTGCTCCAACCCCTTCCTTAAAACCCTGCTCTTATTCAAATCACTAGTCTCTAGTTTTGCAGCCTGCAGCCAAAGCTTGACAGAATTGGGAATTGCCTTCACACCCCTGGCAATTACTGCCTTTGCTTCATCTGGGCTAGCCAAGCGGCATGCCTCGAACCAAACATCCTCATTCTTGGGGCATTCCTCACAGCCCCGCTGAATGAGCTGCCGTGCAGACTGGAGCTTCCCAGCAACCTCTTCAAGCCTAGCAGCAGCAATCCAACCTGGGGGATGCTTTGGATTTGTCTGAGTCACAGACCTGAGCAGCAGTCTTGCCTTTTTAATGTCAGAGATCTCAGCATCGCTAGTAATCTTCATGCTTTTCAAGTCTGTAAGGTATCCCTTTGGATCAACAACAGTAAGCCCAGAAACTGAATCGGACAACCTGTCCAACTTCAGGGAAAGCACGGTACCACGACCCTCGCCGACAGCAGTGAGATCGGTAACCGGTGTCTGCGCCCATGGCGTCTCTGTGCCACCAGCCGCACGACTCTTGGGGTCCAGCGCTGTGACATGCTCCTGCTCCTGCCTAGCCTTCTCAAGCAGTGTGTCTGGCACCGGTACAAAGCTCTCGAAACGCTTCTTCTTGTTGCGCGCGGAGTAGTCCCCAATTTCAGGTATGCTTTCCCACTCCTGCATGGACACATCTGCCAGTTTCCTCTTCAGATCAGCAAACTGCTCGGTGATCTTAGGGTTGGACGCACGGTACTTCTCAATCTCCTGCTTGAGCCGCGCCTCCCGCCGATCCTTGCGACGCAGGTCCATCCTCTGGTCGATGCTCTCCCAGACGGCATCAGCCTCGCGGTCATCGTCGTCGTAGTCGGCATTGGAGAAGAGACCCGCGTCGTTGCCCTCGAACTCGTCGAACTTCTGATTCTCGTCGTATCCCTTCTCCTCGTCGCCACCTTCATCACCGCCTTCGTCCTCGCCGGGGGGCTTCCCGCGGCCACGGCCGACAGCTGGAGCAGCAGCAGCCGCGGCGGAGCGATCTGGGAGGTCTGGAGCCGCGCGGGCTGGCCCGATATCGGAACGGGTGGTGAAGCCGGTGGCGCCACGGCCAAGGCCCGCGACGTAGTTGGGGGGCGGCTTGGAGTTGAGGAAGTCGTAGCGCACGGGGCGGGCGGGTGCCGCCGCCGGGGGAGGGGGCGGCGGCGGGGTCGGGACGGGGGCGGACATGCCGCCGAGGAAGGAGGATGACGCGGGCGGGGGGGGGGGGGGGGGGGGGGGCTGGAGGGAGGATAGGAGCGGTGAGAGGTAGGGTGAGCCGGGAGGAGGCGTCCCGGCGGGCGGCGGAGGAGTAGGGGAATGCGAAGCAAGAGCAGATGGGTTTGGGTTGGTCCAAGTCGGTGTTGACGATAGGCGGTGGTGACGATGGGCTTCTTCGGCTCCTTTTGTCCAAATGGGCTCTTTCGTTCGAGCAAGCTGGCCCGACGAAGACAATTATATGCAGTCCGTTTTATCCAAAACAACACACTGTTGGCTTGACTAAAAAAAACACTTAAAAAGGTGTGAAGGCCGTGTTGAGGGAGTTGACGGACTGGAGTAAAAACACCCCTGGTGATCTTGAGAAAAGAATAAAGAGTTAAATTCATCGGTAAATCATTAAACTTGCTTAGCAAAGTTAATATGATCACTGTACAAATAGAATACGAGTTTAAGGTAATTAAACTCGCGCGAGAGCGTCACGCGAGGTCGCTGGGCAATACGGTGCGATGTATGTGATGAGTAGCCGGTCAGTGGGACCCGCTGTCAGCTTCACATCTGAACATTTATTAGCCCATAGGCCCTTCGGACAAGCAATTAATTTCAGAGAGCCCCTCCCACCACATGGTAAAGATGCTCACCAACTCGGAGTGCTCGAGGTGAAGGTGGAGAGAGGAAGCGGGAACGGCGCGAGGCGGAGAGGGGGAACGAGGTTGCCAAGGCGGCGGTGATCCAGATTGCTGGCGAATCTTCTTCGACGGCGGCGGGCGAGGTGTTGTCGCTCTAATGATGCGGCGAGGTGTCGCGGCCATGTTTCCAATCCGGCGCGACGATGATGCTCCTGCTCATGTCTATGGTAAGCCCTCCGCTGGCATGTAGATGGTGTGAATCGAAGGTTTTTTTGGCGATTTTCGGTTCAGGAGGTGTGAATCAGTCCATGCCTTGAGTTCTATGTTTTGCCCTGAGTTCTCTGTCACTGTTAAGTTGATTGGTTTGGGTAGGGTTTTGCTAGATGATTTGGATGCGGTTAGGGCTTAGGGTTTAAGAAAGTACTAATATTTTTGCGAAGAAATTGTTCAAACTTTAGTAATATAACATGTTCAGTACTAGAGAAATCACTTGCCATGTACCACCTGTCATATGCTTCTCTTGTTATAATTTGCAAGGGAGAAAAGTTCATGTTTTTCATTGGAAATCAATCATGGTGGATATTTCCTAGGCACTAGTAGCAATAGAAGCTATGTTGGAGGGCACATTATCTACTATGATAAAGTTGACAGCTTAACATGGTCACAAGTCATGCTAGAGAACATAATTGAGCAGATAGGTTATGAGATGGCAGGTAGAATTAAGGTACATTAATGTATTCCAATGCCCACACTTGCCAACAATGGACTGATAGCGTTAGATGATGATCATGCCTTCATGGCTATAGTTACATTAGTTGACATTGGGCACCATTTATTCAAAATTTACCTAGATCATGATGAGATCTTGGGATTCAAAAGTTGGGATGATGTTGTATATTTTCCAATTGCTCACTTGCCTCCTGTCATTAGCCTTAAGAAGACAAATACCAACAACCAGCCTGAACATGACAGTTCATATGTTCCTCCAGCACCACTGCAAGTTCTGGTTCCAACAAGCAGTGCTGAAGATTCAGTGGAGATTGCAAAGGAAGACTGTGTTGCTGGTAGAGTGAGGCAAAGGAAGAGGGTGAGAACCAATTTCTCTGAAACTTGCAGCATTCAAGAAACAGAGGAAGTAACTGACCAGGATGATAGTGATGCAGTTGCTGATAGTGTTAATGGAGCAGATTCAGACTTTGAACTGTCTGATTATGATTATGCTCTCAGTGATGGTGATGATGATCTACATGCAGATAATGTAGATCATGTACCTGGCACTGGCAAGACTGCAACTATGAAGAAGAAAAGGAATAGAAGATGCACTGCTGCAAATGAGAAAGGCAAACAAAAGGCTAAAATTAAAGCTGAGGACTCTAATGATGAGGATCTATGGGGACCTAACTCTGATGATGATGTTGTCAACATAAAATTCAAGACATTCAGAGAGGATGACTTAAATGGTCCCAAATTTGCAACTGGACAAGTGTTTGCTAGTGTTGAGTTGCATAGGAAGGCCATTAGGGCATACAGTTGTGTTCATAGAAAAGGAATCAGACTTACTATTAATGACAAGCTGAGGGTTAGGGCTATTTGTGAAAAGAAATGCACTTGGTATCTTTGGGCATCATGTGATTCAAGGACTAAAGCCTTCCAAATAAAGAGATACACAGGTGAGCACACATGCAGTGGAAAATGGAAAGTTGTTGAATTCACAGCCAAATTCATTGCTGAGAAGTACCTAGAGAACTTCAGAGCTGATCAAGGAATGAGCCTGAATAATTTCTCAAGGCTGGTTCAGAAGGGGTGGAACATGACACCTTCTAGAAGCAAATTGCAGAGGGCAAAAAGGATTGCCATGGCTGTCATCTATGGAGATGAAGAGGAGCAGTACAGGATGTTATGGGACTATGCCAATGAGATCAGGAGGAGTAATCCAGGCAGCAGTTTCTAGCTTTCACTAGATGAAAATGCCAAATTCAAGCAATGTTACATGAGCCTTGAAGCTTGCAAAAGGGGGTTCCTAGAAGGGTGTAGGTGTTGGAGATATGCCCTAGAGGCAATAATAAAACTGGTAATTATTATATCTTTGTGTTTATGATAAATGTTTACATTCATGCTATAACAGTATTAACCGGAAACATTAATACTTGTGTGATTTGTAAGCTAAATTAGAGTCCCTAGTAAAGACTCTTTATAATACTAGCTTGTTGGTTAATAGATGATCGTGGTTTCTCGATCATGAACATTGAGATGTTATTAACAACAAGATAATGTCATTAGGAGAATGGTATGATGGACATACTCCTATAGATAAGCGTAGCATAAAGATCAAGTCATTTCAATAGTTCGTTTGCTATAAGCTTTCTGATGCATAGTAACCTAATTCATTCGACCATGAGATCATGCTAATCACCATCACCGGAAGGATGCTTTGATGACATCAAACACCACACCGTAACTAGGTGGCTATAAAGGTGGCATTGAGTGTTCGGAAAGTATGTGTTGAGGCACATGGATCAAGAGTGAGATTTGTCCATCCATATGACGGATAGATATACTCTGGGCCCTCTCGGTGGAATGTCATCCAATTGTCTTACAAGCATGTGACTGGCTCACAAGGGATCACATATCACGGGAACGAGAAAAGAGTACTTATCGGTAACGAGGTTGAACTAGGTATGCAGAGATACCGACGATCAAAACCTCGGATAAGTAAACTATCGTGAGACAAAGAGAAATTGGTATCGTATGTAATTGGTTCATTCGATCGCAAAGTAATCGTAGAAATATGTGGGAGCCATATGAATTTACAGATTCCTCTATTGGTTATTGATCGGAGAAGTGTCTTGGTCATGTCCGCATAATTCACGAACCGTAGGGAGACACACTTAAGGATTCGATGTTGTTTAGTAGATATGGAATGTTAGTAGGGATACCGAATGTTGTTCGGAGTCTCGGATGGGATCCGAGATATCACGAGGAGATCCGAAATGGTCCGGAGAATAAGATTCATATAAAGAAAGTCCGATTCCGGAGTTCGGGAAAGATTCCGATGTTTTCATCGGAGAAGTTCTAGAAGGGTCTAGAAGGTTCACCGGTCCGGAAGGGGAATGGTCCATGAATGTGTCTTGGGTAAGTGGAATGATTGGATCATATCTTAGGTCACTTGGTTTGGGCATTTGCAAGAGAGAATAAAGCTCTAAATTGAAAGTAAAACGGGAAGTTTGAAAAGTCAAACTGGAACAATGGTTTCCTAGTGGAAGAAGAAACAAGTCCTTCTCTCAATCCAACTTGGGTTTGGGTTTGGATTCAAACCCACCCCTCCCAAGGCTGCCCCCCTCTCATAAATAGAGAGGGAGGGCTGCCCCAAAGACCAAGCCCTAGCCCCTCCACACCCGCGTCGTCGCCGCTGCCGACACCTCCTCCTCCTCCCGGTCTTCTAAACCCTAGATCACCAAGAAACCCTAGATCCACCATAACTCGCACCGGCTTAGGCGAAGCCCTGCGGGATCTTCCCTCTACTTCCGACACCACGTCGTCGTGCTGCCGGAATCACGAGGGGAGAACTACAACCTCCGCTGCCTGCTGGAACAAGGGAGAGGAAGGTCTTCATCGAGTACCGAACGTGTGACCGACTGCGGAAGCGCTGCCGGAACACAGCGCCGGAAGGATCGTCTATGCGATCTTGAGATCGGCAAGTGTACGACTACATCACACTTATTCGTAAGTTAGAACGACACTTATTGAAAGCCCCAAACCACGTAAAATATGCAAAGAAAATTAGAGGCGTCTAACTTTGTTTTGCAGGGGTGTGCTGTGATGTGATATGGCCATGATTGTGATTATATATGATATATGCAATGTTCCTTATTGTAAGTCGGCAACCGGCAGGAGCCATATGGTTGTCTTTTAATTCCGTTAAGACCTGCGTGTCTATTCAAAATAGTTGTTATAGTTGATGTTGGTGGACGACAACCATGAAGCGGCGCCATTGACCTTGACGCCATACCAGTGATGATGGATATCATGTTCGTGCTTGAAGATGGAGATCGAAAGCACAATAAGAAAGGCCATATCATATCACATATTATGAATTGCATGTGATGTTAATCCTTTTATGCATCTTGTATTGCTTAGTTCGCGACGGTAGCATTATAAGATGATCCCTCAAGCACAAAATTTCAGTTATAAAGTGTTCATCCTTAGTAAGCACCGTTGCTAAAGCTCGTTGTTTCGATGCACCACGTGATGATCGGGTGTGTTAGATTCTGCGAGTGTATACAACGTGAGCAAGCCAGATTTGCTCATGCGGAAGCTAAGGTTTGATCTTGACGAGCCTAGCATGTACAAACATGGTCTCGGAACACGGATCACCGAAAAGTAAAGCATGAGTCATATAGTAGTTATGATGAACATGTTGATTATTCGCCATTGAAGCTACATCAACTCTCGTGATGATCGGTTTTGATGTGGTGGATTTGGTTCATGTGATCACTAAAGCAATGTGAGGGATATTGTTTTGAGTGGGAGTTCACCTAGATTAATTTAACTATTAATTAAAACCCAATTTGTCATAAACTTAGTCTAAACTATTGCAAATATGTTGTAGATCAATGGCGGCCCCTACCATCAATTTTAATGTGTTCCTAGAGAAAGAAAAGTTGAAAAACAATGGAAGCAACTTCGCGGATTGGTTCCGCAATTTGAGGATTTTCCTTAATGCTGGTAATTTGACCTATGTGCTGGATGCACCGCTGGGTGACCCGCCTGCAGCTGATGCTACCGATGAGGTAAAGAATGTTTTCCTCGCTCGGAAGAATCAGTACTCCACAGTTCAGTGTGCTATCTTGTATGGTTTGGAATCGGAGCTTCAGAAAAGGTTTGAGAACCATGACCCACATGATATTGTCCGTGAACTCAAAATTATATTTGAGGCTCACACGGCAGTTGAGAGTTACGAGGCTTCTAAAAAGTTCTTTAACTGTAAGATGGAAGAGGGCACTCCATCAGTGAGCACGTGCTTAAGATGTCTGGGCACGCAAGCAAGCTTCAAAGCTTAGGTATAGTGATTCCTAATTCTTTGGAGATTCACCGTGTCCTCGAATCACTACCACCAAGTTACAAGAACTTTGTGATGAACTACAATATGCAAAACATGGACAAGTCGTTGCCCAAACTCTTCTCCATGTTAAAGTCTGCAGAAGTGGAGATCAAGAAAGAGCACCAAGTGTTGATGGTCAATAAGACCACCAAATTCAAGGAGCAAGGCAAGTCTAAAAAAAGGGAAACTTCAAGAAGGGCGGTAAGAAAGTTACCGCGCCGGCGAAGAAGACCAAGGCTAGGCATAAGCCTGATACTGAGTGCTTTTACTGCAAGGGAGAAGGTCACTGGAAGCGAAATTGCCCTAAGTACTTGGCGGATTTGAAGAACAACAACATCAAGAAGAAAGGTATATCCGATATACATGTTATTGATGTGTATCTCACTAGTACTCGTAGTAGTGCCTGGGTATTTGATACTGGTTTGGTTGCTCATATTTGTAACTCGAAACAGGTGCTGCAGAATAAACGGAAGCTAGCGAAGAACGAGGTGACGATGCGCGTTGAAAATGGATCAAAGGTTGATGTGATCGCGGTCGGCACGCTACCTCTTCATCTACCATCGGGATTAGTTTTATACTTAAATAATTGTTATTTGGTGCCTGCGTTGAGCATGAAAATTATATCCGGATCATGTTTATTGCGAGACGGTAACTTGTTTAAGTCCGAGAATAATGGTTGTTCGATTTATATGAGTAATATGTTTTATGAACATGCACCTCTGATAGATGGTCTATTCTTATTGAATCTCGATTGTGGAAATACACACATTAATAACATTGAAGCTAAACGTTTGAAATTGAGCGATAACTCGACCTATGTGTGGCACTGTCGTCTTGGTCACATTGGAGTGAAGCGTATGAAGAAACTCCATTCCGATGGACTTCTTGAATCACTTGATTTCGAATCACTTGAAAGATGCGAAGCATGTCTGATGGGTAAAATGACTAAGACTCCATTTTCTGGTATGATGGAGCGAGCTACGGACTTATTGAAAATCATGCATACCGATGTGTGTGGCCCAATGAGTGTAGCATCGCGCGGTGGTTATTGTTACGTTCTTACCTTCACGGATGACTTGAGTAGATATGGGTATATCTATTTCATGAAACATAAGTCCGAAACTTTCGATAAGTTTAAGGAATTTCAAAGTGAGGTAGAGAATCAACGTAACAAGAAGATTAAATTTTTACGATCTAATCGTGGAGGTGAATATCTAAGTTACGAGTTTGGCGAGCATTTTAAGAAATGCAGAATACTTTCACAATTGACACCGTCGGGAACACCACAACGTAATGGTGTGTCCGAACGTCGTAATCAAACTCTCTTAGATATGGTTCATTCTATGATGTCACTTACAGATTTACCGCTATCATTTTGGGGTTATGCATTAGAAACAACCGCATTCACTTTAAATAGGGCACCATCTAAATCCGTTGAAACGACACTGTATGAATTGTGGTTTGGGAAGAAACCTAAATTGTCGTTCCTTAAAGTTTGGGGTTGCGAAGCTTATATAAAGAAGTTACAGCCCGACAAGCTTGAACCCAAAGCGGAAAAATGCGTCTTCATAGGATACCCGAAGGAAACTATTGGGTATACCTTCTATCATAGATCCGAGGGCCAAATCTTTGTTGCCAAGAATGGATCCTTTCTAGAGAAGGAGTTTCTCTCGAAAGAAGTGACTAGAAGGAAAGTAGAACTTGACGAGGTTGTTGAACCTTCTCTCGAACTTGCAAGTAGCGCAGCACCGGAAGTAGTTCCTGTGGCGCCTACACCAATAAGAGAGGAAGCTAATGATGTTGATCATGAAACTTCGGTTGAAGTTACTACGGAACCTCGCAGGTCAACGAGAACTCGTACCACTCCTGATTGGTATGATCCCGTTATGAGTGTCATGTTGGTAGACAATACCGATGACCCTGCGACATATGAGGAAGCGATGATGATCCTAGATTCCAATAAATGGCAAGAAGCCATGAAATCCGAGATTGGATCCATGTACGAAAACCAAGTATGGACTTTGGTGGACTTACCGGATGCCCGGAAGGCTGTCGAGAACAAATGGATTTTCAAGAAGAAAACATATGCTGATGGTAATGTTACTGTCTATAAAGATCGACTTGTCGCAAAAGGGTTTTGACAAATTCAAGGAGTTGACTACGATGATACTTTCTCACCAGTAGCGAAGCTAAAGTCTGTGAGGATTATGTTAGCAATCGCTGCATATTATGATTATGAGATATGGCAGATGGATGTCAAAACAGCATTCCTCAATGGAGACATTGATGAAGAGTTGTATATGATGTAACCCAAAGGTTTTGTCGATCCTAAAGATGCTAACAAGGTATGCAAACTTTAACGGTCCATATATGGATTGAAGCAAGCATCCCGAAGTTGGAATCAACGTTTTGATAAGGTAATAAAAAACTTTGGTTTTATACAAACTTATGGAAAAGCTTGTATTTACAAGAAAGTGAGTGGGAGCTATGTAGCATTCTTAATACTATATGTAGATGACATATTTTTGATTGGGAATAATGTAGACCTTCTTAATAGTGTCAAGGATTATTTGAATAATAGTTTTTCAATGAAAGATCTTGGCGAAGCAGCTTACATATTAGGCATAAAGATTTATAGAGATAGATCGAGACGCCTAATATCATTGTCACAGAGTACATATTTGGACAAAGTTCTAAAGAGGTTTGGAATGGAAGATAGCAAGAAAGGGTTCTTGCCCATGTTGCCCAATACGACCTTGAGTAAAACTCAAAGTCCTGCAATGACAGAAGATAGAGAAAGGATGAGTAAGACTCCCTATGCCTCAGCCATAGGATCTCTTATGTATGCCATGCTATGTACTAGACCCGACATTGCATATGATGTTAGTTTGACTAGCAGATATCAAAGTGATCCAGGAGTGGATCATTGGACAGCGATCAAAAACATCCTTAAGTACTTGAGAAGAACTAAGGATATGGTTCTTTCTTATGGAGGTGATGAACAACTCGTTGTTAATGGTTACACCGATGCTAGTTGGAACACCGATCCGGATGATTCTAAATCTCAATCTGGATACGTATTTACTTTGAATGGTGCAGCAGTTAGCTGGAGGAGTACAAAGCAAAGCGTTGTGGCGAGATCTTCAACTGAATCGGAATACATAGCTGCTTCGGAGGCTTCACAAGAGGCAATTTGGATGAAGGAGTTCATTACATGGCTCGGTGTGGTTCCAAGTGTGTTGGACCCAATGTCTATCTATTGTGATAACATGGGCGCCATAGCCAATGCGCAAGAACCAAGGTCACACAAGAAGCTGAAGCACATCAAGCTACGTTTTCACTCTATTTGAGAGCATGTCCAAGATGGTGACATAAAGATTTGCAAAGTACACACAGATCTGAATGTGGCGGATCTGTTGACTAAACCTCTCACGAGGGCAAAACATGACCAGCACCAAACCGCCATGGGTGTTCTGTATATTACCATGTAATCTAGATTAGTTGACTCTAGTGCAAGTGGGGGACTATTGGAGATATGCCCTAGAGGCAATAATAAAACTGGTTATTATTATATCTTTGTGTTTATGATAAATGTTTACATTCATGCTATAACAGTATTAACCGAAAACATTAATACTTGTGTGATTTGTAAGCTAAATTAGAGTCCCTAGTAAAGCCTCTTTATAATACTAACTTGTTGGTTAATAGATGATCGTGGTTTCTCGATCATGAACATTGAGATGTTATTAACAACAATATAATGTCATTAGGAGAATGGTATGATGGACATACTCCTATAGATAAGCGTAGCATAAAGATCAAGTCATTTCAATAGTTCGTTTGCTATAAGCTTTCTGATGCATAGTAACCTAATTCCTTCAACCATGAGATCATGCTAATCACCATCACCGGAAGGATGCTTTGATGACATCAAACACCACACTGTAACTGGGTGGCTATAAAGGTGGCATTGAGTGTTCGGAAAGTATGTGTTGAGGCACATGGATCAAGAGTGGGATTTGTCCATCCATATGACGGATAGATATACTCTGGGCCCTCTCGGTGGAATGTCATCCAACTGGCTTACAAGCATGTGACTGGCTCACAAGGGATCATATATCACGGGAACGAGAAAAGAGTACTTATCGGTAACGAGGTTGAACTAGGTATGCAGAGATACCGACAATCAAAACCTCGGATAAGTAAACTATCGCGAGACAAAGGGAAATTGGTATTGTATGTAAGTGGTTCATTCGATCGCAAAGTAATCGTAGAAATATGTGGGAGCCATATGAATTTCGAGATTCCTCTATTGGTTATTGATCGGAGAAGTGTCTCAGTCATGTCCGCATAATTCATGAACCGTAGGGAGACACACTTAAGGATTCGATGTTGTTTAGTAGATATGGAATGTTAGTAGGGATACCGAATGTTGTTTGGAGTCTCGGATGGGATCCGGGATATCACGAGGAGATCCGGAATGGTCCGGATAATAAGATTCATATAAAGAAAGTCCGATTCCGGAGTTCGGGAAAGATTCCGATGTTTTCATTGGAGAAGTTCTAGAAGGGTCTAGAAGGTTCACCGGTCCAGAAGGGGAATGGTCCATGAATGTTTCATGGGTAAGTGGAATGATTGGATCATATCTGAGGTCACTTGGTTTGGGCATTTGCAAGAGAGAATAAAGCTCTAAATTGAAAGTCAAACGGGAAGTTTGAAAAGTCAAACTAGAACAATGGTTTCCTAGTGGAAGAAGAAACAAGTCCTTCTCTCAATCCAACTTGGGTTTGGGTTTGGATTCAAACCCACCCCTCCCAAGGCTGCCCCCCTCTCATAAATATAGGGGGAGGTCTGCCCCAAAGACCAAGCCCTAGCCCCTCCACACCCGCGTCGTCGCTGCCGCCTAGCCACCGCCGCCGGCCCGTCACCGTCGCCCTAGCCGCCGCCGACACCTCCTCCTCCTCCCGGTCTTCTAAACCCTAGATCAACTGGAACCCTAGATCCACCATAACTCGCACCGGCTTAGGCCAAGCCCTGCGGGATCTTCCCTCTACTTCTGACACCACGTCGTCGTGCTGCCGGAATCACGAGGGGAGAAGTACAACCTCCGCTGCCTGCTGGAACAAGGGAGAGGAAGGTCTTCATCAAGTACCGAACGTGTGACCGACTGCGGAAGCGCTGCCGGAACGCAACGCCGGAAGGATCGTCTACGCGATCTTGAGATCGGCAAGTGTACGACTATATCACCCACGAGAATCTGCTCTCGTTAACCGCTTTGGAATCTTCGAGGTTGAGTGCTTCTATCGACTTGTTGCTAAAATCTAGTAGATAGATCTTGGCTTGTTTGTGTGAATGCGGTAGAATTTTTTTTCCATGCTACGAACCCCTACAACAGGCCAGTCATATTCATTGATGGATGCCACTTGAAAACCAAGTATAGAGGGCAGTTACTCACAGCTGTTGGGATGGATCCCAATGACTGTATTTTTCCCATTGCTATGGCTGCTATTGAAGTGGAAGATATAGTAACCAGGACATGGTTTCTAGAGACCTTGAAAATAGATTTAGGAATAGTGAACACAACACCCTGGACTATAATGTCAGACAAACAAAAGGTGAACTTGTTTCTGTTTTCAATCTTCTGAATTACAGATGCTTTTATCCATGTCAATGATTAATCATGAATTTGTTTGCAGGGACTAATCAATGATGTCAAAGCTATGTTCTGATACGTCGGAAACGTATCTATGATTTTTGATGTTCCATGCTTGTTTAGTATCTACTTTGCTTTGCTTTGTCTTTCTTTGAGGTGTTTTTATATCTTTTCTGGAACTAACCTATTAACAAGTTGCCACAGTGCCAGTTGCCTGCTTTCTTCTGTTTTTGGTTCCAGAAAGGCAGAAAATTAATATTCTCGGAATTGGACAAGACAAAAGCCAACGTCAATAACTTTCCGTGAGGGACACGAATCCAGAAGGAGAGACGGAGGGGAGCCACAGGGTGGCCGCACCCCCCCCAGGCACGGGGTGGCCTGGCCCATGCCTGGGTAGGGTGTGGGCCCCCCAGGCGCCCCTGCCTCGCCTCTTCGCCTATAAGAAGCCCCCGATGCAGAAACCCTAAGTGCCCGATCAATATTCCACGAAACCTTCTATAGCCGCCGCCACCGTCGTCCCTAGATCGAGGGGATCTAAAGTTCTTCCCGGCACCCTGCCAGAGGGGAAATCATCCCGGAGGCCTTCTCTCCGGTATGATGCGTGAGTAGTTCCACCTTGGACTATGGGTCCATGTAGTAGCTAGATGGTTGTATCTCCTCCTTTGTGCTTTCATGTATAGATCTTGTGAGCTCCATTCATGATCAAGATCTAATCCATTTCTAATCATGCATGTTGTGTTTGCGGGGATCCGATGGATATTGAGAATATTATATTGAATTGATTAATGGTTTTGTCTTTATGATTCTATCATGTTTGTGTTGTTTGTGATCTTGCATGCTCTCCGTTGTTAGTAGCTATCTTGGCCGAGTAGTTGCTAGTGACTCCAAGAGGGGGTATTTATGCTCGATAGTGGGTTCATGCCTCTAGTTTCCAAGGGAAGTGACAGGAATCTCTTCGGTTGTAGATGTGTTGTTGCTACTAGGGAGAAAACAACGGTCTCTTGTTCATGGAACATGTGGACTGTTTACCTTACACACTTTGCTTAAAGCAGTTGTCTGTTGTTTGCAACTTAATACTGGAGGGGGTTCGAATGATAACCTGAAGGTGGACTTCTAGTCATAGATGCAACCGGATGGCGGTCTATGTATCTTGTTGTATTGCACAATCGAATCTCATAGGATCTTTCTGACTAGTATTGCATTGTTATGCCTTGCTCAGTTCCTGCCAATTGCCCCGCTGTAATTTGTTTACCCTTCATGCCATGTTGTTTATCTAAGGAGAGCACCTCTAGTGAACTATGGAACCCGGTCCAATCATTGATACATCTTCCACTGTTACTTGTTTACTTGTCGCAAACCATTACCTTCCACACCACTAGCGGATCCTCTTGGGGACCATACCAGGCCATGGCCCGGTCTTCCAAAACTAAAAAATATAATTATTGATCCATTTTTGTACACCGGGTTCATTAAGACAATAAATTCTAAACAATAGTTAGAACATAAGCTTAATTTGGCTCGGTCTACCACAACCGGACCCTCCTTTAGTGGCAGTCACGGTCTGCCACTGTTCCACACCATATGTTTAATCCTTTGTTATAGCAAACCGGTGAGCTTGACAACCTCACTAATTCGTTGGGGCAAAGTCTTGAGTTTGTGTTGTGCAGGTCTCCGTGTTGCTAGAAACACCTGTGTGACGTTTCCTTCCTCCTACTGGTTCGATAACCTCGGTTTCTTACTGAGGGAAAACTTGTCGATGTGCTGCTTCACACCTTGATCTTGGGGTTCCCAACGAAGCGCTCCTACATCAACTCAGCGCCGCATCATGTTCCCAGATGCATAACACAGGTTCTGTGTGAGACACCTTTGGCAAAACTTTCAACAATTGTTCAAGGGTGATGTACTGAAGAACCAACTATGGAAAATTGCAAGGAGCAACACTGTAAATCTATATGAGAAGCACATGGATGAAATGAATGCTCTTAATTCAAATGCTCATGCATGGTTGCAGAATTTGGATCCAAAGACATGGGTGAGAGCTTTTCAGAATGACCTACCCAAATGTGACATCCTCCTCAATAACAACTGTGAGGTTTTCAATAAGTAAGCTACCTATCTCTTATTTACTAGATGAATTTTAAATCTATGTTCACTGTGAGGTTTCTAACTGTGTGATTTACATCAGGTACATCTTGGAAGCTAGAGAACTCCCTGTGCTTTCAATGCTGGCAACAGTGAAGTCTCAGATTCAGACTAGGCACTACACAGAAAATAAAGAGAGACAAACCCGGCCTGGTCCTATTTGTCCAAAGATAAGGAAGAAACTTGACAAACACATCCAACTTGCTAACAATGTATATGCAGATGGAGCAGGTGATGGCTTGTTTGCACTTTGCAGTAGGGGAACTAATTTCATCTAAACCAGTAGACTATGTTGTAGACTTGAAACACAGGACCTGTAGTTGCATGAGGTGGCAGAAAACTGGAATACCCTGTCCACATGTCATAGCATGCTTAAGGCATGATGACACAGACCCTGTCACACTGGTTGACAAGTGTTATTCAGTGGAAATGCATGACAAAGGCCTATGATAACATAGTGTACCGATGCTTGGACAAGACCGAGTGGCAAAAGATGAATGGACCTCCAATATTGCCACCAATATACATAAAACATGTTGGTAGGCCTACTAAAAGTAGAAGGAAGGCACCATTTGAGGTAGATGCTAGAGGAGGAGGCAAGAAGATGACAAGACATGGAGTAATAATGCATTGCAAGTATCGTGGTTTCCCTGATCACAACATTGCTGGTTGCAAATGTAAGAAAGCTGGTCTTCCACCACCAACTACAACTGATCAGATATTCCTTCCTTCTCATACTAATCCAGTGACCAATAGTGATCCAGTCGTCAATATTGATCCAGTCATCACACAGGTAGCCAACAACTACTGTCAGTGTTGGTTTTGACATGTACTTCTGTCAGTATTGGTTTTAAGTTGTCCCAGCTACTTCTGACATGTAGGAACACTCTCATACTGATCCAGTCATCAGTAGCAATTACCCTGACGAGGACCTACTTGTCAACAACTTGATTGAGCAGGTAAATCATGACCCAACTTAGTAAACCATCACTAATTATTTTTTCTTAGTACAAGATCTGAACTAATGATTAATGCATATACAGAGGTCAGTGCAGGGAAATTTGGAGGCAAGAGCAGTTCCTAAATCTTCCTTCATCAAAGCAGCACAAATTTTGGTCAACCAGCCAGCTCCAAACCAGTCAAGTGGTGCTAGCAGTATTAGACAGGGGGAACTAGCTCAAAAGCTGCTACAGATGCAACAAGAGAAGAATAAAATAAATGAAGAAAGAAAAACAACTTTACTAGAGGCAAAGTATCAAGCTGAACTCAAAAAAATTGAAGAGAGAGCTAAGAACAATCTAGAGCAAGACAAGTTTAAGACTGAACAGAGAGAAAAGAAAGCAAGAATTGCTATAGAGAATAGAGAGAAGAGAAAGCAAGGGGCTGAGTTAAAGAAGTTAGCTAAGGCAGAGACTAGAAGAATAGTATCAGAGGTCAGAAAAGAGGTAGCTGACAAGAAAAGGAAGGAAGCTGCAGAGAAGAAGGAACTAGACAAGATAGCAGCAGCTGGACAAAGGAACAAAGCAAAGAGAGATGCTAATATTGCAGCAGAAACATCAAGGAAGGAAACTCATGAAGCTGAAATGCTAGTTCAGAGAGCTATGATGGTAGGCAATGCTAAAAATGAAGATGCTCATGTCCCTGTTGTTCCTCATGTGCATTTTGCAATGACTGAAACAATCCCCATGTCCCAGGTAGTTACAGAGGCAGTGCCAAAAGCTAAGAGGATGGAGTGGTATTTAGGTGTGAACTAAGTACCAGGAGTAGCTGTATATCACTGTGTCCTTTTGATGTACCAGATACTTATGAATTATGCACCTGTTATCTCTAGTGCCCTTTTGGTGTGTTGGCTATGACCATTTGGTATGCACTTGCTGAATTAATGCTTTCTGTAATCCAAGCACACTTAAGTGGCTTTGAGTCATGTACTTATGTTATCACTTGTCCTAATGTGTCTTGTTATCAACATTGTTTGCTCTTTTTGACGTCTTTTTATTTAGCAGTTAAGAATCTTGTCTGCCAATGTAAATATGCAGAATATTGTTTGTATTGAGAAAACTCAAGCAACTGTGACCACAACATACTACATTTTACTCCATTACTTCATGTCACATACATTATGCCAAAATGCATCACATTCATTAGGTTCAATGAGTACTACAGCAACAAAAGCATCACTAGATCATTACAGTGCACCATACATCAGTACTAGCCTATCATACCCCACACTACGCCGACATCCACTACACTATCACCATCAGACCTCACTGCTTCACCAGAAGAACAGCAACCATAGCACAAAGCACACACATGACACCAATTGCAATCTTCAGAAGAAGATTGAATTGCCTAAGTTCCAGCAAAATCATGATCAAATTCTTCTCTTCTTTATTCTACTTATCCTGGCCTTGCACACGTGTAACTCTTGCCTCCTGCTTCCTAAGATCAAGTTCTTCTCTTCTTTCTTCTACCCAACCATAAGCTTCAATGCAAACATCCCCTCGAATGTGATTATTCTTGATCAAATAGCGGACGTACTCGAGCTCCTAGTGCCCGAAATTGCACCCAGACTACAAAGAAGAAGAACTGAATAAAAATGCAAGCTAAATCGAGCTCCAGCTAAATCCTAACAGCAAAAAAGCTTACCCCATGATTTTTGCACCTGTAGTAGATCCATCTTGGATGATCTGACGTCCCTGACATCGCTTGCTTCACCGTATGGCCGCAATCGGGGCAACCGATGAGGGGAAATTGAGGAGCAGCGCGGCGAAGCGCACATCGGGATGAGCTTGCGTTGGACATGGCGGAGCATCTCCCTTGATCGGCGGTGATCCCTTCCTGCGGCGGCGGCCACTCTGCTATGGCGGCGGTGACTCTGCTACGGCAGCGCCGCCGATTTAGGGTAACGAGAGGGGAACGGCGCGGGTAGGGGTACGGCGCGATCGGACTAAACGGGTCCGCTCGGACCAGGGGGTTAGTACCAGGTAGGGGATTTTGCAAGAACCACCTCCGAACTTCTTCCTTCTCCAAACACTCCTGTCTATTTATCTGATAGTGGGACCAAATTCTCTAATACAGAGCTACGCCTCGCCCAGTGACCTCTCGTGACGCTCTTGTGCGAGTTTAATTGTCGTGAACTTGTATTGCCGATGTACATTGACTGTATTGAACTTTCTAAGCAAGTACAGGTACCTACAATGGATTTAAATCAAGAATAAATAAGGTGGAAAAAGAATTAGAAGGGTGGAGAAGGAAGGGGATTAGTCCAGAGCAAGTGCGACGGGAAGAACTGTTAAGGTTCAAACTGAACCGAATATAAGAGCAGCGTGAAACATACTGGAAACAAAGGGCGCATGTGAATTGGATGAAAGGGGGAGATAGAAACACAAAGTTCTTCCATTCAGCTGCATCAGAGAGGAAGAAACGTAATGGCATAAAGAAGTTGAAGAGAGAGGATGGAGTTGTTGTGGAGGATGAAGAGGGAAAGAAAGAAGTCGTCACTAACTATTTTATAAATATTTTTTCCTCTACAGCAGGTACATGAATGGAGGAATTATTAAACCAAGTCGGCCAGCAGGTAACACCCGCCATGAATGAAGCACTGTGTACAGATTTTACTGCCAAAGAGGTGAAGGATGCTTTGGACAGTATAGGAGATCTGAAAGCACCAGGTTTGGATGGTATGCAGTCCATATTTTACAAGAAGAGTTGGGACTTTGTAGGAGAAAAGGTGACAAAGGAGGTGTTGGGCGTGTTGAATGGAGGGCCGATGCCGGAAGGGTGGAACGACACGTGTGTGGTGCTGATTCCAAAGACCAAGAACCCCGAAATCATGAAGGACCTGCGACCAATCAGTCATTTTGAAAGTCTTGGCGAACAGGCTCAAGCAAATACTAAACAAGATTATCTCCCCGAACCAGAGTGCCTTCGTGCCGGGGAGGTTAATTACGGATAATATTTTGCTGGCCTATGAGAGTACACACTATATGAAGAACAAAAGGACCGGGAAGGAGGGCTTTGCGGCGGTGAAACTGGATATGAGTAAACCGGGTTGAGTGGAGTTTTCTTGAGAGAATGATGAGGAAGCTAGGATTTGACAAAAGGTGGATAAATATCATAATGTTGTGTGTTTCTTCAGTAACATACCAGCTCAGACTAAATGGAGAATGTACTGATGTGATAGTACCGCAAAGAGGACCGCGACAAGAGGATCCACTATCCCCGTACCTTTTTCTCATTTGTGCTGAGGGTTTTTCGGCTTTACTGAACAAAGCGGAGGAGGAGGGAAGGTTGTCAGGGGTATGTGTGTGCCATGCAGCCCTGAGGATCAATCATTTGTTGTTTGCAGACGACTCATTGATACTTATGAAAGCCACGCGCGAGAGTGCCTGTTCTCTGCAAGATGTACTCCAGTTATATGAGAGTTCCTCGGGTCAGACCATTAACTTCGACACGTCCTCGGTCATGTTTAGCAAGAATACAAAACATAGGCGCAAAAGGCAGGTGTTGGCTGAACTTAATATTAATGCAGAAGCATATACTGAAAAGTATCTTGGGCTACCGGTGTACATTGGACGTTCACGGACACAAATCTTTGCATACCTCAAGGATAGAATATGGAAAAAAATCTAAGGGTGGAAGGAACGATTTCTTTCCAAGGCTGGAAATGACGCCCTAATCAAAGCTTGTGCTCAAGCAATACCAACTTTCGATATGTCTTGTTTTGACCTTACAAAGACGCTGTGTGAAGAGATGAGTGCCATGATCTACAGGTTTTGGTGGTCACAACAAGACAATGACAATAAAATGCACTGGCTTAGTTGGGAGAAACTCACAAGAACAAAGAAGGATGGAGGGCTAGGATTTTGGGATCTATATGGTTTTAATCTTGCTATGTTGGCTAGGCAAGCATGGAGAATTCTTATCACACCGGACTCTTTGTGTGCACAAGTGTTGAAGGCTAAATATTTTCCACACACACATCACGTTTAGAAGCTCAGCCATGTAATGGTATGTCCTACTCATGGCGGAGCATTTTGAAAAGTGTGAAACTACTCAAAGAGGGCATCATTTGGCGTATTGGTGATGGCAAAAATATTAATATATGGAAGGACCAATGGCTTGCACGAGATGGAGCTCTGAAACCAATTACCCCAAGAGGTAAGTGTATCTTCACAAAAGTCAGTGATCTAATCTCGCCGGCCATAGGACAATGGGATGAAGAACTTGTCCACGATATTTTTATGACATTTGATGCTGATGCCATTCTGGCAACACCCATCAAGGATGACTTTGAGGACTTCATTGCATGGCATTATGACACGAAAGGATGTTTCACTGTCAAATCGGCACATAGACTGTATATGCAGAACCGAGACGGACCCCAACAGTCTTCATCAGCATCAGATAATGAGACGTTGCAATGGGAGAAAATATGGAAGATCTCATGCCCCCAAAGGTTAAACAATTTATATGGAGATTGGCTCATAATAGCTTTCCGCTCAAACGAAACATTTAGAAGAGAGGCATTGAGTGTAACACACTTTGTGTCTGTTGCAAGAGACTTGACGAGGACGGCTCACACCTCTTTCTGAATTGCAAAGAAGTTAAGGGAGTTTGGAAGGAGCTGAAACTTGAAGCAGAGAGAGAGGCGTTGAGGACCTGCCCGAATGCTAATATAATGATACATGAGATTATCAAAATGAGTGATGAGAAGTGCATTGTGATTGCATGCTTGCTGTGGTGCTGGTGGACAAGAAGAAATAAATTAAATGCAAACGAATGTGTGGGATCAGCAGTTGAGCTTGTCAGTCAAGTAAGGTATTGGGTTGGTGAATCAAAACTGTATTGCAAATCGCCACTGGAAACTAGGGAGAAACAGGAGAACTCCTGACAAGCACCTCGAGATGACTGGCTGGAAATCAATGTCGATGGTGCTTTCTGCGCAGAGACAGGAAAGGGAGGATGGGGTTTTGTTGTTCGTGATTCAGATGATCGTATCAGAGGTTCTGGTGCTAGTATGCTATCGTACGTCTTAAGTGCCGCCTAAGCAGAGATTCAAGCTTGCGAGGAGGCTGCCCATGCAGCTGCTGACTGGGGTATGGTGAAGATACAAATCGAGTCTAACACCCAGAACCTTGTCTGAGCTATGCAAACCACAGAGTTTGATCGTGCACCGGAGGGAGTCATATACAGAAACCTAAGTCTCTATATGTTGCTAGCGTTCAACTCTTTTGAGTTCAAATATGTCTCACTTACTCCTTCATTTTAAAATATAAGATGTTTTAGATTTGTGAAGAAAGTGTATATAGGCTTTTTTAGTGTGTAGATTCATTCTAAACATGAGTGAAACTACGTGCTAAAAATAGTCTAGATACATTTGCTTTACAAAACTAAAACATTTTATATTTTAAAAGGAAGTACATGTAATAACTTAGCGTGTACTTTAGCTTCTTTTGGTGCGAGTCGGCCAGACATTAAAATCTTATGGCCGGAATCGGTACCTGACGATGTACGTGTAATGGTGGCCAGTGCTTCAACTGAGCCAGGTATTTAATGGAATTATCGTTGGAATTTGGTTAGTTTTGGGCTGTTGGTCCATTAGACAAATTCTGAAATTCTCTTTGGCCCACTTGTGCATGACAGCATATGGCTGTGCTAGTGGTACTAAAGTTTAGTCCCACATTGCTAGTTCAAGGGGAGTTGGACCATCTTATATAGTAGAGTGTTGTACCACCCACTAAGGTGTGACAAGAAGAGTAGCCCTCGCACACTCCTCCTCCGATGCCGCCCGCCTCGCCACGGCGCGCGCGTCGCGGGTCGCGGGTTGCGGGAATCTCGCCGAGTCGAGCTTTATTTTGCTAATTGGAAAAGCTGATTATGAGTCATTAACGGACGCGTTAATTACAGCCGTTTACTGACTCGGACGTGGGCTGTGCCCCACGATCTCCCTAACCTACACTATATAATCTGTGCTAAACCTAATCGGTGAATCAATCCACACACGTGCCTACCTCCAGAATCTTGCGCCGCCGCTTTCGTCTTCCCCATCCCGGCTTGCGGCATACACCGCAGATCGGGACAGTAGGCCTCCAGAACCCCGCCTCTCGTGAACCTGTACGGGTGAGGGGCGCTCAGGTTTTTGGGGAGCGCTCAAGCGCGACTACTGGCAACCACGACGTCGTCCAGCGACGAGTTTCCAAACGATGACTTCTTCCCGGACGTCAGCGACCTCTTTGGCAACCTCAGCAAGGGCGACAGCTCTGCTGCTGCTACCGCTGCGGCTACTGCCGCAACTGCATCGTATGTGATCTCAATCTCTCTCTTTCAGATTATGCTAGAGTTCCTAGTTCTAGTGTTTGGCGTAGATGTGATAGGTTTGTCTTGTAAAGATGTAATCTATTCATCTACTTTTTTGATCTGCATGATTGGTTTTAGTACTGTTTGTATAATCATGCTTTATCAGTTTATTATTCGGATTAAATCATATGGATTATTGCTTATATTTCCAACAATCATGAGTTCCATGTAAAAAAACACTGTTGGCCTACTGTAAAAACAAAAAAACTCGTGCAGCGATACCCTAAGGCCATGCACTATGTAGGTGCGGTTCAATGAAAAAGTGGTAGAGATGGGGTTCGCTTCTATTTATCTGTTGTGTGGAATCACATTTTTCTGACCCACTCTGACAACATGCATGTACCTTTTTATATATGTAAAGTAGCATTTTTCTCTTCTTTACTCTATGACATATGGGGTATCTCGTCCTAATCCTGACACAAGTTTACTTTGAACCGAACCAACATATTGGTTCGCTTCTTTTTTCTAACACATTAAACCGATGCTATGCTATGTGCTGAATCGAACCAACAAGCTCTATGGTTCGCTTTAAGCATACATAGTACATGGTCTAACAAACACCGTCGCCATTTGTGTCCTACTGTACTCCCTAAGATTTATCACTATTAACATGTATCTATTGACGTATTTTATTGGATCGATACATGCTATGCAAATCTTCGGCACCTAGTTTGAGACGGAGCGAGTACCAATTGTTGTAACAGTTGTAAACACTATTACCCCTCCGTCCCAAATTAATGGGTGCAACACGGAACAAACTAAAATTTACAAATAAACCTAGGATGATTCAAATCGTTTAAAATTACTCGAGCATCCTAAAACTACTGTTTTACTAAATGCTCAAAGTTGCCTAGACTACTTTTCGGGCTTATTTAAATAAAAATCAAAAGATTACTAAAATGCACAAAGTTGCTTAGATTACTTATCCTTGAAATAGGTTTTTGCCCCGCTGTATTAATATAGCAACCACACGATACAATTATCGGGGCATCGGCACAATCAAGCCCAAACACAATAAAAGAGAAAACAACAGAGAAAATAATGTCAATAACGTCAGATCGACGAAAATGATGATGGCTTGTAACCGTTGCTCCCCTCCAGAGAATTCTCACCACGCTCCTACACTCTGAATCGCCGCATACCAAGCAACACCTTTAAAAAGGAATATGACGATGACGACGCTGCTGCCCGGACTGTTCATAGGGTTTCCCCTGGTACACGGAGGAAGGGAAGTAGGGAAGGAGTACACCCGACGCCCGCATTAGTGCCGACCAAGCCGTCAGGGATTTCTCCCGACCCAAAAAAACCATGACCCTGGACGATTCACCACGCTCCACCAAACGTGTCGCCCACCAACATGCGCCACCACGATCTTGCAATCATCATCGCCATATCACCGTGGCCAACGTGCGAGATCGGCAGGACCAAGAGGAAGCAGTCAGAAGCGAGGAGCGGTACTACAAAAACCACGCGGGGGGGGGCATCCTCCACCGCCATTAGCGGTAACTGACCGTACGCAGCGGCAACAGCAAACCAGGCCCTATAAGCCTGGACAAGCCCAAATTAGGCTCACGAAGCTCCCATCGCCGCGCTGCAGTAGGCCTGCTGCCGTCGCCACCATCCCAGGCACGGGCTGCTCCTTGGACCGCCGGAGACAACGCAAGCATGCCCTGGCCTAGCCTACCCAGAGCCAGATAGGGCCCAAAAGGGCCTAGATTTGGGTCGGGAGGGCGCTATCGTAAGCCACTGCACCACCCTACAACAAAGGCCGCATCTTCCCCACATAGCCACTCGGATCCACGCCGGAGCTGTTGCTAACGGAACTGCACTGCCGCCTGGACGCGCGCCCTGCACTGCGCCTCCTACGCGTCAGAATTGGAGAGGCCCGCCACCGTCGGCTCTGTCATGGCCCCGCAAGGGAAACGCCCGCGGTGCCGCCGGCGGTGGCGGGAGGGGAGGAGGACGGGAGGAGGTCGCTGGGAGGGACGGAGATTTGGGCCGCCCGGTCGCCTCGCGCGGGGAGGTGGCGCGGGGGCGAGAGTCACGGTCTCGAACTGTTTGTCCTGACAAAGACTTCTTGAGCTTATATAATAAAAAATCAAAATATTAATGGAGGATTCATATTCTAATTCTTTCTTACGTGTGGTGGTTTGATTCGTTCGATTTGAATTCTTAGGATCTTTCACTCGACTTCTTAAAATATGTACTACACTACAGTGCATAGGCGCTTAAGAGGGCACTTATAAGAAAGAAAATTTGATGGGATAACATGGAGCTCTCGTGCAAGCGTCTCCCTCTCCATCGCTGCCGGCAATTTGCAGGTGTCAACCACTAGCGGTCGCTTCCGATTTTGCTCTATCTCCCGCCAAAAAAAACTCTTCTCTAAATACTTTCGTCCCGCTTTATAAATAAAGCAACTAGGTAAGACCGCTGTTGGGCCAGACAGCACAACACTCAAAAGAAAAGATGCAACACAATACAAGAAGCACGGACGAACATGTCCAAAAAGAAAAAAGAAACACAGATGGCAGTGAGTCGACTAAACAAGGACGATCCGAGACCACAGCGTCCACCGGCTATGTCCCACCACGCTCCAAGCCCTCCGATACACCCCGTACCAAGCAGCACCCTCGCGGAGGGAGGCGCTGACGCTCAATGCAGCTACCCAGACCAATGAACTGGTCCTAGGGTTTCCCCTGGAACTCGGGGCACATAGGGAGAGGGATCTCCGTGACGCCCTCCAAGAAGGAAAGGCGCCACTCGAAAGCGGCACTGTGGCGGTGTCGGCTAAGCCAACAAGGATTTCTCCCGATCCTCTCCCTACCAAGGCGCCCCGAGGCACACCAGAGCACCACCACCAACATTGCCACCCACGAGCATGCGCCACCACGCTCTCAAAAACACCTCCGTCATCTCTTCGAGGACCTTGGAGTTCGTCCTGCAAGACAGAGGACAATGCCGTCGTGAGACGAGGGACCGCAACACTGAAGCCGTGCGGGAGGGACCAACCTCCACCACCAAGAGGTGGTAGTCGACTAGACAGGGTATCCGAGGCACACCAGACCTCGGCGGGCCCGACCGGGCCCAGAATGGCCCGTGAAGCCCCAGTCACCCCGCTGCAACAAGCAAGGCACGATAGCGAAGTCCCAAGTCCTAGCAGTGTCGCCACCTACATCTCCAAGAGGTGCAGCACCCGCCAGCAGGGCGACCCACCCAGGCCCGAGGGCCCTAGATCTGGGTCGAGCCCCAACCTGCGCCGCCGAAGCGCTCCACCTCGCAGCAGCCTGCGCCGTCACCCTGCCGCCTGCGGAGGATCTGATGCTGTTGCAGCAACCGTCGGCGTTACCTAAGATCTGTAGGGGCAGGCTACGAGCCACTGCCGCCGCCACGGGCCGCAGCAGCCGCCAGCACCGCCGCCGCCTCTAGATGCGGGAAGTCGCCCCCAACACCATGTGCCGGCCGCTGCCACGCCGGGCCTCGCTGACCTTAGCCGATCTGCACCGCGCGCCCAGGCTCTCACCGTGCGCCGCCAAGCCCGACCCAAACTGACCCAGATCGGGCCCAAAGGGCCCATATCTGGGCCTGCAGGGCATCACCGACCAGTGGCCGAGCTTGAACCAGCCACCATCGCCACCAACTGGCGGCTCCGCCGCGATGCCACCATCCAAGCAGCAGCCCGAAGCCGCGTCGAAGCACGCCGACGACAGCGGTAGGGGAGGAGGTGGGGGAGTTACCGGAGGAAAACAGCGGTGGCGCGACCAGACGCCTGCGCGGGAGGCGTCCAGTCGCGAGAGCGTGGTTTTTTTCGTCAGGTAGTCAAAAAAAACTCTTAGCGCCCGATGCATATTTAAGCATCAACGCAAGGTAAATTTTTAGAGATTTCGGTGGGGTTTACAATCAACTAGCGCCGAAGGGCATTGTACATGTTTTTAGGACAACTCTAACGATTCTCGCATTTTGTCGTGGTGGTGGCACGGCAGATGCCATGGGTAGGCTAAAGTATGGGGCCAATGGATGCTAGAGGGATCTGGGGAGGGAAGATGTAGTTGATTCTACACACAAAAGACTAACGTAAAGATCTTTATTTCTTCTTTCTTGGGCTACAAGTGCTCCTTGAGATGTATACAAGTGGAGAGGAAGAACTTTACCAGCCTAACGGTACCAAATGAGTCGATGCCCTACTCTGAATCCAAGCCTCTCCTTATAAAGAAGAACCTTGGCTCCTCTAGGGCTGACGTGGCAAGCATATTCGAGGAATATGCTTGTCCCGATATAGTAATTCGGCGGCCTCCTTTCCCTGTTGCCCTTCTAATGACGGCAGGGTTCCAGAGGACCCCACCTGCACGCCTCGGGCTTCAGGACTGTCACCTCCGTGACCTCTTTCTGCCCTTCTGTCGCTCTGCGCCTTGTCCTTTGTGTTTGGCTCTGCTTAGATTCTTCCTACCCTGCGAGTAGAGTTTGACTATAGGCATCTCCTTCTCCTGAAAGCTTCATATCATTCGGCCCTGTCTCGCTTAACTCGGCTTGGCCTTCACATGTATTCAGATTATTCGGGCTGACCCAGCCGACTTACACAGTATGTCGGCCGGGTTACGCCTTGCTCTTCTCATAAGGGTCATGCTCTTGCTTACCTCGGCCGACCTTTACAGGACTCGGCCGATTTAGATTGTAACTTAGAAACTTGACGGGGAACTTCCTTTCGTCTTTCCCTATGCTTACCCTATCCGGGGTCACCCCCCAACATTAGTCCCCGAAGCTGGTATGGTCCTGCCTATAATCTTGGCCGAGCCGTATCAGTTTCACAATATTCGTTTCTCCTTATTTCCGAGTTACTTTTCCCTCGTCCGAGGTATATGTGTATCTTCTCGCGTACGTCTCGTCCTACGTGTCACACTCATCATTGTTCTTCTAGTTTTTTGTTCCTCTACAGTGCCCACTGACGGACTACAGTAATTACTGCGCCTGTCACGTCGGCGCTGCAACGCCTCGCGCACCGCATCGGTTAGGAGGCCTGATCCTCTCCTGCGCCGTGTGGTCGTCGGTGTGGCTCCACTTATCCACGAGCGGTTCAGCCGCACGCACGATCTACACGATTATCGGCCGTACGCACGATCCCACTACCGTCAGGGCTGCACGGTTATAAAGAGGGGCACGGGGCTAGAGGGTTCATTTTCCCCCTTCGCTCGCCGTTGCCCTTCTTCCTCCTCACGCTCGCGCATCTGCTCGTGCTCCTGCGGTCGCGCCATTGTTGAACTCTTCGACGGCGAAGCCACAGTTCCCTTGCTATGTCGTCCTCATCGCCGTGCGTTTGCTCCGGCGCCGCCGCCGGTGAGTTTTCTTACGGTCCCCTTGTTAGGCTCCCTCCTAGACGCTTCCATTGTTTTCCAGATTTCCTGGGCGTCTTTTTTCCGCTCCGCCGCCACCTCCGCCTAGAATCACGACGGGGCTCTGCGCCTCTAAGCCCCGCTCCGCCGTTAGTTCCTCTTCCGTAGGTTCCTCCGGCGACCCTATGTCGAGTTCAGTTAGCGGCGCGTTAGTTGAGGATGATGACGTAGCGTCTGGTCCAGAGAGGGGCTCCTGGCAAGGTTCCTCCGTCACTCGGCGCGAGATCGAGTGGCTAATCCGAACTCGCCGGATTCCTGCCGAGGTAGCTTGTCGCTTACCCGGCAGCGAATCTTCTCCCGTCCTTAACGAGGGCGAATACGTCGTCTTTATGTCTCACTTTGCCCGGGGTTTCGGTCTTCCCCTTAGCAATTTTGCTAGGGAATTTCTTGATTACTTCGGCCTTCAGCCGCATCATCTTCCGGCTAATGACATTGCCTCCTTATCTGCTTTCATCTCTGCTTCGGAAGGGTACTTCGGCCTATGCTCGTATGTGCACGTATGGTCTAAATTCTTCCAGATCCGATCTAACGTTGTTCCAGACAAATCCCTTCACCCTTCTGAGAAGTTGCTTACTCAGTGTGGGGCTGCTTCCATCACTCCTCGGAGAAAATCCGAGTTTCCTCGCGTTGCTGGTCTCAAATCTTGCAAAAAGTGGCATAGATTGTTTTTCTATGTCAAGAATACTGGAAAGGAAGATAAGATTCGGCTCCCCGCTTTCTCCATCGGCACCCCCTCAAAGAGGAACTGGACCTACAATCTCAGGAAGAGCCATGCTCTGGCCGAGGCCTTTGAGATTCGGCTGAAGGAGTTGATCCGCGCCGGGCTATGCGGCAAGGATCTGATGACCACCTTTGTCAGCAGTCGAATCTGCCCTTTCCAGAATCGTACGCACAAGCTGTGTTACATGAGCGGTCCTCTCGATCCCAACCGAGTCTCAACGGTTGAGCTCGATAATTATCTCATTTTCAAACGTGTCCGAGCTATCTTCAAGACAGATATGCCGGAGGACTGGACCTGGGGATTGAAGCCGTTTACCCGCGGGAATCCCCCTCCCGAGGTAAGTTTACGCATTTATGTTTTGTCCCCTAATTGCGTTTGTGATTCCTTTTGCTAATCTCTGTGTGTATCTTTTCTTGTAGAAATTTGCGGAACAGAAGATCGAGGATGCCGAAGTTCTGGCCCTCCCGTGGCCCGCGGATCGGAATACCCCGGACAGCGGGGAACCTGATTCGGAGGAGTTTGTCCCCAAGTCAGACCTTGCTCCGGCTCGCGCCCGTGGCAAGACCCCGACCCACAAGGAGGAAGGTGATTTGGACGAGGTCCAAGTTCTTGAGGTAGTTGCCGCAATGCCAATTTCTTATGCATTTCTGGCCTCTACTTTCTCAGGTAATCCGGCCGGTCAGGTTCACAACGCCGAGCCTCTCGCCTCCCGACCTCCTGTTACTTCGGGGAAACGTAGCGCTCCAGCCGGTGCCTCGGAAGCCGTTCCCAAGAAACGGATAAAGAGATCTGCCCCGCACCCCCCTAAGCGTAAAACTATGCCCGGGGTTACTGGGTGAGCTACTTTTTATTTGTATTTCTTGTTTCTCTCTTTCTGCCTTTTGACCTGATCTTTTTGCCTCTGCAGGGCTCCTCTTTCTGTTAAGCCTAGTGGCCCCAGTATGACGAGTCACATGACTCGGCCGCCTTCTCCTCCGCCTCCTGATGACACTAGAGTTCCTAGTCCTGCTCATGTTGACTCTTCTCCTGCTCCGAATCAGGTGCCATCTCGCCAGGATGCGCCTGAGATCTCTCGTGTTGATGCCGGTACAACTCGGCCCGTAGATATTTCCACTGAGCCTGCTGTCTCCTCCGTGAATCCTGAAATTTCCCCTGAGGTCCTTTTGACCCCCACAACCCTTACTGCGACTCCGATTCCAGCCGAGGATACCAATATCTTGACGCCCTCAGAAACTGTAATCCCTCCGGCCCCTAAAGACGGCATCCCAAGTGCCGAGGTAACGGCTCCTGCCGATGCCTCTTCTAAGGCGAGAAAGGTCGTTGTCACCAAGCCTCCCTCATCTCAAAAAGGACCTGCCAGCTCTTCTCAGCCTACAATTGCTGATGCGCTGCGCAAGGGGCTTTCATCTGCCAAGAGTACTGTTACCCCGGTTGCTGATACATAGCTCGCTCTCCATAAGAGTCCCGCGGCGGCGGTGGCTACCCAACATGTCCGAGGTAAAGTTCTGACTCGCACGGAGAGTGGGAACAGCCTCGACTCGTTGGTCGAGTATGCCAATAATTGGAACGCTGCTGATCAGCTCGAGGGCAATCCAAGCAGCCAGCCGTTTCAACTCTCCGACATCAGCAGCCGCTTACATCTGGCTGCCAAGATCATTCTTGACAGCGACAAGATGAATGAGGTAATTGTTTTTATCGAGGTTTGATTAATCATTCGAATGATATTGTATATACTCTAGTCCCCGAAGCTTGCAATCGAATAATTTGTTATTCGTTTGGAAGTTTTATTAGGCTTTGCCTGGTTCAATTTTGTCTTAGTGTTCGAATATCCAGCCGCCTATATCCGAGTTAAGTTTTGCTTGACTCGGATCTGTCCTAGGTTCGAACATCCAGCCACCTAGATCCGAGTTAAGTTTTGCTTGACTCGGATCTGTCTTAGCTTCGAATATCCAGCCACCTAGATCCGAGTTAAGTTTTGCTTGACTCGGATCTGTTTTAGCTTCGAATATCTTATTGCTATTTGTTTTGTTGCTTAGGTCGCGCATGACCGGCGGACCGCCGAATTACAAAGGCTGCTCTTTGCGCATAAAAAATTGCAAGATAAGTATGAGAGGGTCGTTCCCGTGGCAAAGAAAGCTGGTAAGTTAACAAACTTTCGCATTATCCCTAAAGTTCTTATTGTTTTGGATGTGAGGTGCTAACTCGTTTTGCTGGTGAATAGGTAATATCAACAATCTTAATATTCGTCTTGAGAAAAAGGTCAAGGCCTTGGAAGGTTTGTTACTCTTCTTTCTTTTACAGATATCAATTTGAAATGTACACCGGGTTTCTTTTAACCCTTTTGGCTTCGATATAGCCGAGTTACAAACTTTTGCAGCGTCACACCAAGAATGCATACCCATGCCTGATATGATGCTGCATTTTTTAGAACAAGCCGCCACTCACTCGGCGCAGCTGAAAGATAAAGATGACGAGATAGCTTGCTTGCGCGCCGAGGTGGAGTCCCTCAAGCTTTCTCAAAAATCTGAGTTGGAAAAAGTTGACCAGGAGTTCTCCGAGGAGAAGAATCGGCTAGCTCTGCAGTTACAGAAAAATAAAGAGCTCCTCGAGGCTGCCGAACTAAAACCAGAGGATGAACGAGAAGATCAATCGCTTTGATAAAACCAAGGGTGACTGGGCTAAAGATCTTCAGATAATGTCGACCCATCGATGCACTCCTACCACACGGTTCTTGCATGGAGAGCGACGGTTGGCAGAAATCCGGCAGAGATGAGAAACGGCCGCCGGCTCCTCCAAGCCCGCCCCTATTCATCACACGAGGTGGAAAATCGAGTTCCACCGCTTCCTCTTCGGCGCCATTGTTGCCGACGCCGGGTCGCCGTCGAAGGCGTCAACGAGGAGCACACGGGAAGTGGCGTAGTGATGCATGACTGCGGGGATGCCAGATCCAGTACTAGACATCGTAGTAGCCGTCATCCATTTTCCTTTCCGTGAAGTCAACGCAATCGTGTCGCCCTCCCCTCCCCTCTCCTGCCCTTCTTTATCACGGGGCAGAGCAGCGAGGTGCGAGGCGCATCCATCGCAGAGGCGTCTGTCCTCAGATTCGACCGCCCCATGCAAATTCTCCTCTTTGTCTCTCAGCTACCGCCGGCGAAGACACAGAGGCGGGCGCACGGGAGGTGCTCGATCGCCGCCTCCGGGGCATCTGGACGCCAGCACATACTCCGGCTACGAGGACAGAGATGCGGGAGTCCAAAGGTGAGAGTCACAACGGCGGCACGCTCGCTGCATCGTCATTCATCCGCTCCACGAGCAGCTCCTGCACCAAACCATGTCATCACCTTGTGCATTCGACCACCGGAGCTCGACAGTGGTGACTCAGGTAGTCAGGTGTGTCTCTTCCGCCCTCCTCCTCATCTCTCTGGCCATGTTCCAACTATCCTTTTGGCACCCCTAAATCACTTGGCTGGTTTGCCTCAACCCCATTCCTGCTTGCATCCTGATTTTGTGAGTCTCCAGACGACAAAGCCTACAACTGAAATTAGCTAGTGCCAATATGAAATGACTATGGCGTAACATGCCCCTTGTGTTCATACGATCAACCAAAAAAAACCAAGAGAATATTCGGTGTTTCATCATATTCTTAGATTTCCATATTAGAGGCAATAGTTGGGTGTCCGGTTATCAACCCCATCATCATCCTATTTTGCATAACTGATTAGCTGCTAATGCTGAGTTAGTTCAACGTTGCCTTGATAGAAAGCGGCAGGAAGAACTGCCAGTGAAGATCAGGATTAAGCACGTAGTTCTGAACCGAGACAACCTCTTGTAGGGTGAACAAGAATAATCTAGCAATGGATTGTTTCAGGGTCATCTTGCCAAAGAACTTCCAAAGAAGTGTTTGAGCACCAGACTTGACTGTAATGGATGTGATCCTAGGGTAAATACTCATTAAATTGGCCATGACGCATAGTCCATGTAATAGTTAAACAATGTTATATGAACCCATGGTATATCAGCTTGGTGATAAAACTTATGCAGAATCTTGAGAAGCAACCTCCGATTTGGAATTTTCTGGCTGAGCAACCCCTCATATTGGTGCATATCCTGTATTTTCTATGATACTCGCAAATAAAGAAAAGCATTTCCACTTCTTTTTGTTAGATCCAAGACGAAACATTCCATATAATCCTCTGTATTGCTTTTTGGCAACGTGTCATCACTGGATGCATCCGAGTTTATTTATTTGTTTAAAATTTGCATTCAATGTTTATGGGGTTATAAAACGTACTGCAGAATTTACTTATGCATTATCTATTATGTTTGAGTCAAGAGATTTGGAATACATGTTCAATTAAAATGATATTATGCAGCAGCGGAACATTATTGTAGATAAGTAGGCGAGTGTGTTTCAATCAGATACTGATGTTTGATGGCCATACAGATTTTTGTTTGTTAGGCGGGAATGTCGGTGCGGTCAACAACGGTGGCACAAAGAGCTACATCTGCCTCAGACAGGGCAAGGATGGGCAATACGAGCCAGTGAGGGCATTGCAGCAAGCTCGTGGGGCGAGGGGAATTGAGCACACCGAGGTTTGTCGTCCCGCAATCCAAACATTGGTACTCACAAGCAGGGGCAGAGCTGACAGCTACCCGGACTCTCTAGAGTCTTTTGTTGATGTTGTAACTGCTAATGAGGAACTAATCAACTCTTTCCATGGGTAAAATAATGTTATCCAGGAGCCTTCCTACTTTTCCCCGACTATGTCGCATAGCTGGCTCCGTCACAGCTTATAGGTCACTAATGCTTGCACCTTCATGTTGTGATTATCTGAATAACCTCCCTACCAGGTGAAATACTTAAATTGGTTAACATTGTTTACTCCATTTCGAAGGATTATTGTTAAACATTTCATCTTGCTGAGATATGAGGCCTTGATGGATCAGGTGAAGAGGGAGATCTATGCCCAGTATAATGAAAGGGGTCAAAGCAGTTCCAAGGTGGACATGGTGGTGCCTGTGATATGAATATGCGGACATATTTAGCAGGCGAGAATAAAGTGATGTGCATCATATTTAATGATATTCATATCATATTATCCTTTGCCTTTTTGTTAACATTTTTAGCTAATGGTTATGTGATATATTCCACTTAACTTTGTTAGGTTGATGCGATTTTTGGTCGCTTAATAGTTACGAGGTCTAGATTCCTAGTTTTATTTCTGAAATGGGGAAATGTTATTGGACAATATATGAAGTTTCATCTGGGATAGTAAGATCTACAATCTACTACCATTCATTTATTATCATGGTTTATGGACGGCAATATCATGATATATGGTTGCATTGTCGTGATTCATCATATTTTCTCGAGTTGATTCTTTTAAGTCAGGTCTGATTATTATAATTTTGGCTAAAGAAGCTCAATAATGGAACTTCCCTCCATCTAGGAAAACCATTTCTCTTTGTTAGAGCAGGAGACTGAAAACTCTGTGATTATATTAATAAGATGAGTGAACTGAAGTTAGTATCAGCTTTTTAGTTTAAGTTGTTAATACTAAGAATTTCCACTAGCATACTCAACTAAAAGTTTTTGGCGCGAATCATGTATGAGATTGACAAGGTCGTTGCAGGGCATCGGTTGATCTAAACTTTAAAAGAGGGTAAGACTATATCTATTTTATATATGTAGGCTGCATTATTTGTGTACTTAACCTGCGATTGTTTAAACCTCTTACTTTGAAGAAAATTATGATATCTACTTTCACTTTTCCATCTCTATCCCTGGCCTTTAATCACTGTTTATCTGCTCTATGAATACACTGATCACTTATGTGTAGTTTAGCAAAACATTGTGTCGTTCAGTACTTACAATTTTGTAGACCAACGTAAACTAACAAACCATGTAAGATATGATTCATTTTGCTGTATTGAATTTTCACTTTTTACTTTTGGGTTGGGATGTTCATAGTTTTTCTTTCATGCTTTGCATCCAGCGGTACCACAAAAATATTTGCAATAGGATTATTTTTCCTGCATCAACAAGTCAAATACTAGACAACAAGTTCTTTCACATTAGGCTTTGCAGATTTTGTTCTATGTTATTTTACCTTACACTGATTAATTGGAGTATCAGCCAATGATACTACATGATAATTTATATGGATAGGATCTGGATTCCATGTGTTGTTTATTCCGAGTGCACTAATCTATCTTCATGGTATGTCTAATCCTTCTGATCTTCAACATTAACGAATGTATGATGCCTAAGATCTGAATATTTTCTAACGATCGTCATCGTCTGCCGTATCCAATTTGCAACTTTCAATTGCTCTTGAGATAGTGGCAGACCTTACTTTAATCCGGCTATGTTGACGAAGAAATGCCTTAATGGCATTTTCAACGTTTTTAGGTGTTGTTCTTATTTCATCTGAAATTACACAATGGTTCTCTGAAAGATTGAGACCTACCTTTTCTTAACAATGTATGAAGCCCGTAAAACCGAAATCGATCCAAATCCACGACCTTGGAAACCGAAATGTATTATTATGGTGTGAGCCTTCTTTCTTTTTGGCCTTAGATTATCATAAGCAAGGAATGGTGCATGCTAGCCTTCAGACTATACTTTATTGTAGGGAAAGGAAAAAAATGAAGAATATCTTTAAGAACCCTAGACTGAATTTCACTTGGAGCAACAGGGTCAGGTCACACTATATCAATATCATAATTATCTTCCAACTTCTTTTCTTTTTAGAAATCCATTTTCTTTTGTTATGCCATTAAGGAAACACTATTTTGGATACAATACCCATTTTAGAACCGTTCTGTTCACTACTAATCTCAAAATAACAGATAATAACAAATAATATAGTTAATGGTTCCAATTCCAAAATCAGTGACTTTCTCTTTTCAATAGAAAGAGAAGGTATTTAAGCAGTGTGTGTTTTGACTCAGTGGTAGAGTAATGCCATGGTAAGGCATAAGTCATCGGTTCAAATCCGATAAAGGGCTTTTAAAATTAGTGGTAGAGTAATGTCGTGCTAAGACGTAAGTCATCGGTTCGAATCTGATGGAATACTTTTCTACTTGTTCTTTACATATTTGTTCAGGACTGCACAGTTTGTGCTCCAATTAGAATGGATATCTCATGCATCATGTGGTTTTGATGTGCCCAGTTTATTCATGTCCTTCAGTGCTAATACAGTTATGGCTAAGCCAATGTTATGATATACATATTCTTATGCATAAAATACGTCCTGGGAGTATGTGTAGCTAATGCTACACTACAAACACCTCTCTTTTTTGTTCGCATTGTATCTCTTTATTGCTTTTCTGGTGCATGTACTTTGAGCCTTGAGTTTTTTTGGTTTGGAATTGGTCGTTTGGTTATTGAATACTGGCAAATGCCAGCAGGCAGAGTGTAGATTTTGCATCAACTAATACCTAGAATTTGTTTTACTATTTTATTTTCATGGGAGATGAACCCAATGGCATATTCGCTCTTAAAGGAGGTTAATTAAGGCGCACGGAACTGACAAATCTGCACAAGGGTGTCTCGTTTGTGGGAGAACCATGATGAAAAGAAGGATGATGAGCTTCTTGTATGCATTTGGTCCTTGTGGACAAGAAGGTAATCTGCGTTTATTTTATTGTGTTTCCCGCTGGATATTTTGTTTGGCTGATTGAGCACTTATATGAATCTGCATGTGTGCACACAGGGTGATAGCATACGTGCTTTGTCCCCAAGGGATTCCAAATTTCCAGTAAATGTTGAAGGAAGGCCGAGTATACCACTTTCGGTACTTCTAGACTAGCCTGGCAATGAAACAATACTGGCCTACTTACCACAATTCTGAGCTGCGTTTCACAACATGGACAAGGGAGATGGAGGATGGTCCAGCCTGCGATCTGAGGCGTGCATGGCATAGCTATTAGGACAGTGAGATGAATGCTTTTTTGCGATATTTGATTAGGGTTTGGTTTTTTGGGATTTTAAATCTCCATCTTAGCTTGACTTACTTTCACATGCTAACTTGGAGCTATCGTCAACTGTTATGCTCTTAAAACGTTCTTGGTAATTGTTTAGGTAGTTTCCTATCGGATTGTATACAGTAGATCTTAGTAGCTCTGAGTGCACTCTAGATGTATTGTCTTTGCTGACTAAAAGGAAAAGTACCTATGTAGAAATCTAGGGTTTTACCATACCTCTTTTGGCTGAGGTGTTACATGTTTTGGTAGGCTTGGTGCCCTATTACCGATGTTACCACGTTTGACTTCTGTGGAGAGCTTAGATGTGTTGTTCTTCTCTAGCTATTATTTGTCCTTCTATCAATGTCAGCACACTGTAACATATGCTTGGTTTTTCATTCCTGTTTATTTGTTGTGGCCTTTGGTGCGATTGATGCCTTTTATCCGGTTACCTCCATTCTACCAAGCAAGTTAGAGATCATGGGCACCCCAAGAAAATCCAAGTTGAAGCCAAATATTCGCACATCGTGTGGAGCAGCAGAGCGCGCAAGGTCCTTCTAGTATAGACTATATATGGATAAAATAAGTGAACCTGCACACTGAAACTGGTCTAAATACATGAGATTCGTAAAAAAAAGGCTAAAACGCCTTATAATTGTGAACAAGGGAGTACATTTGGTTGAGACAAAATGCACCGAAATGAGCTTGATTTGAGAAAACATGGCATCCGAGGAAACCTCATGAAACACAATGTATGATTCAAAAGATTTGTTGTATTGCGAAGACAAGTGTACGAAAAAACATAGATTTTTAGCAGCAAGTGTGTACAATGCAGAATGTCAGATGTTATGAGCTTGCCGTGGCAAGTTGTGTGTAGTCCAATATGAAGTATCAGAAGCTTCAGAGCATGATAACACACGAGGCAAACTTGTTTCAATCAGAACAAACAAATACCTTGCAAAAACAGTTACAGATCACTGTTCTGCGGCATTGGGATTTTCTTCTGCACCAAGGGCCAGAACAACTCTCCTCAGAATAGCATCAACTGGCTGATGTGAGTTCTCGACAGCCTTACTTATAGCTTGCCATCTCTCGCCATGTTTTGGTTCAGCTGCAATGCATCTTTTTAGAACATCCCTTTGTGTATCCACAGTTCCGTGCTGGAGTTCAAATTTATAGTACAGTGCCCAAAAATCCCCAATATCAGGAGCAAGAGTAACAGCTCTGTTCAACCAACTCCTGGCTTTATCAACCTTCCTATCATGCCAGAAAAGTTTGGATACAGCTGCGATGACATGTGGATCATGATCACATCGCTTTATAGCATCCGAGCTCTTTGATTTGCGTTGGGGACGTGGCACCATCTCAATAGCTGCAGCCCACAAAATGCCACTTGTTTGACACTCTTGTAATGCCTTGGCTAGTAGAGAATCAGCTTCTTTTTTATTCCCGTGCCTCAACTCAGCTCGAATTGCTGCAAGCCATAGTTCAGGTGTAGCTGGATTCTTTTTCCTTGCCATGGTGAGGAAAGCGCGTGACTTGCTCAGGCCATTTATCCTTTCCTCTAGAGTAGCCAGCGAGAGCCAAAGAGGGATGCAACTGGGGCAGTGTCTGAGTCCATTCTCGTAAACCTCCTTTGCCTTTGCTGCATGGCCAATCCGGTCTTCCATCTGTCCAAGCATTAACCACAATTTGAAGAACGAGGGGAATAGCTTCAGGCCTTCCTCCAACAACCTCCTTTCCTCGTCCACATTCCCTAGTTCCCTCTCAACAATTGCTGATTTCATCCAGACCCTCTCAGTGCCTCCTCTTTCCCTGGCCTTGGCCAAAAGCATCCTTGCTCTCTCCGGCTCGTTGTTCTCAAACTCTAACTTGAATGCAGCTAACCAGATCTCCTCTGAATCGGGGATAGCTGCATAAGCTTCCTGAAGAATGGCACGGGCTGCAGGGACATCACCAGCCAGCCATTTCTCCTTTGCACCCATAAGCCACAACACTTCAGCTTTTGGGTTGTACGTGACAGCCTTTCTGAGAATGGCTTCAAGAGATTCTCTCGTCCCATGGCTCTTCTCAAGCTGTGCCGCTTTAAGCCATATACTCTTCTTAACAAGGAACACACTAAGAGCATGTGCATAGATGGCGCGAGCTGTCTCAATTGAGCCTCGTTTCTTGCATTCCTCAGCATCAGCAACCCATGTTCGCTTCCGGTCCTCATCTTCAACCCCAACTCCAATCGTGCTCTTCACAATAGCCTGGCAAGTAAGAACAGACCCAGCACGCTCTGCAGCTTCGGCTTCCTTTAGCCACGCCTCCCTGTCAATATCCAACCCTTCTCTCTGCAAAGATCTTATACCTCTCTCAATCACCTTGCTTAAGGATTGGGTGTTCCCATTAGCCTCCTCCAGCTTTGCAGCTGTAATCCAAATGGCAGGTTCCTTGTTGAGTTTCTCCCTCGCCTTGTTAAGCACCTTCTTTGCCTGGTCATATGTCTCGAGCCTTGCTAGGGCAAGCCACAGCTCGACATGAAGTGGGCAGCACTCCACAGCCCTGTGAAGCAACATCCTTGCGTCCTCCTCGTTAGCCAGCTCCACAACAGCCTTCCAGAGCCTAACTGAATCAGGAATGTGCTCCAACCCCTTCCTTAAAACCCTGCTCTTATTCAAATCACTAGTCTCTAGTTTTGCAGCCTGCAGCCAAAGCTTGACAGAATTGGGAATTGCCTTCACACCCCTGGCAATTACTGCCTTTGCTTCATCTGGGCTAGCCAAGCGGCATGCCTCGAACCAAACATCCTCATTCTTGGGGCATTCCTCACAGCCCCGCTGAATGAGCTGCCGTGCAGACTGGAGCTTCCCAGCAACCTCTTCAAGCCTAGCAGCAGCAATCCAACCTGGGGGATGCTTTGGATTTGTCTGAGTCACAGACCTGAGCAGCAGTCTTGCCTTTTTAATGTCAGAGATCTCAGCATCGCTAGTAATCTTCATGCTTTTCAAGTCTGTAAGGTATCCCTTTGGATCAACAACAGTAAGCCCAGAAACTGAATCGGACAACCTGTCCAACTTCAGGGAAAGCACGGTACCACGACCCTCGCCGACAGCAGTGAGATCGGTAACCGGTGTCTGCGCCCATGGCGTCTCTGTGCCACCAGCCGCACGACTCTTGGGGTCCAGCGCTGTGACATGCTCCTGCTCCTGCCTAGCCTTCTCAAGCAGTGTGTCTGGCACCGGTACAAAGCTCTCGAAACGCTTCTTCTTGTTGCGCGCGGAGTAGTCCCCAATTTCAGGTATGCTTTCCCACTCCTGCATGGACACATCTGCCAGTTTCCTCTTCAGATCAGCAAACTGCTCGGTGATCTTAGGGTTGGACGCACGGTACTTCTCAATCTCCTGCTTGAGCCGCGCCTCCCGCCGATCCTTGCGACGCAGGTCCATCCTCTGGTCGATGCTCTCCCAGACGGCATCAGCCTCGCGGTCATCGTCGTCGTAGTCGGCATTGGAGAAGAGACCCGCGTCGTTGCCCTCGAACTCGTCGAACTTCTGATTCTCGTCGTATCCCTTCTCCTCGTCGCCACCTTCATCACCGCCTTCGTCCTCGCCGGGGGGCTTCCCGCGGCCACGGCCGACAGCTGGAGCAGCAGCAGCCGCGGCGGAGCGATCTGGGAGGTCTGGAGCCGCGCGGGCTGGCCCGATATCGGAACGGGTGGTGAAGCCGGTGGCGCCACGGCCAAGGCCCGCGACGTAGTTGGGGGGCGGCTTGGAGTTGAGGAAGTCGTAGCGCACGGGGCGGGCGGGTGCCGCCGCCGGGGGAGGGGGCGGCGGCGGGGTCGGGACGGGGGCGGACATGCCGCCGAGGAAGGAGGATGACGCGGGCGGGGGGGGGGGGGGGGGGGGGCGCGGGCTGGAGGGAGGATAGGAGCGGTGAGAGGTAGGGTGAGCCGGGAGGAGGCGTCCCGGCGGGCGGCGGAGGAGTAGGGGAAGGCGAAGCAAGAGCAGATGGGTTTGGGTTGGTCCAAGTCGGTGTTGACGATAGGCGGTGGTGACGATGGGCTTCTTCGGCTCCTTTTGTCCAAATGGGCTCTTTCGTTCGAGCAAGCTGGCCCGACGAAGACAATTATATGCAGCCCGTTTTATCCAAAACAACACACTGTTGGCTTGACTAAAAAAAAACACTTGAAAAGGTGTGAAGGCCGTGTTGAGGGAGTTGAAGGACTGGAGTAAAAACACCCTTGGTGATCTTGAGAAAAGAATAAAGAGTTAAATTCATCGGTAATCATTAAACTTGCTTAGCAAAGTTAATATGATCACTGTACAAATAGAATACGAGTTTACGGTCATTAAACTCGCGCGAGAGCGTCACGCGAGGTCGCTGGGCAATACGGTGCGATGTATGTGATGAGTAGCCGGTCAGTGGGACCCGCTGTCAGCTTCACATCTGAACATTTATTAGCCCATAGGCCCTTCGGACAAGCAATTAATTTCAGAGAGCCCCTCCCACCACATGGTAAAGATGCTCACCAACTCGGAGTGCTCGAAGTGAAGGTGGAGAGAGGAAGCGGGAACGGCGCGAGGCGGAGAGGGGGAACGAGGTTGCCAAGGCGGCGGTGATCCAGATTGCTGGCGAATCTTCTTCGACGGCGGCGGGCGAGGTGTTGTCGCTCTAATGATGCGGCGAGGTGTCGCGGCCATGTTTCCAATCCGGCGCGACGATGATGCTCCTGCTCATGTCTATGGTAAGCCCTCCGCTGGCATGTAGATGGTGTGAATCGAAGGTTTTTTTGGCGATTTTCGGTTTAGGAGGTGTGAATCAGTCCATGCCTTGAGTTCTATGTTTTGCCCTGAGTTCTCTGTCACTGTTAAGTTGATTGGTTTGGGTAGGGTTTTGCTAGATGATTTGGATGCGGTTAGGGCTTAGGGTTTAAGAAAGTACTAATATTTTTACGGAGAAATTGTTCAAACTTCAGTAATATAACATGTTCAGTACTAGAGAAATCACTTGCCATGTACCACCTATCATATGCTTCTCTTGTTATAATTTGCAAGGGAGAAAAGTTCATGTTTTTCATTGGAAATCAATCATGGTGGATATTTCCTAGGCACTAGTAGCAACAGAAGCTATGTTGGAGGGCACATTATCTACTATGATAAAGTTGACAGCTTAACATGGTCACAAGTCATGCTAGAGAATATAATTGAGCAGATAGGTTATGAGATGGCAGGTAGAATTAAGGTACATTAATGTATTCCAATGCCCACACTTGCCAACAATGGACTGATAGCGTTAGATGATGATCATGCCTTCATGGCTATAGTTACATTAGTTGACATTGGGCACCATTTATTCAAAATTTACCTAGATCATGATGAGATCTTGGGATTCAAAAGTTGGGATGATGTTGTACATTTTCCAATTGCTCACTTGCCTCCTGTCATTAGCCCTAAGAAGACAAATACCAACAACCAGCCTGAACATGACAGTTCATATGTTCCTCCAGCACCACTACAAGTTCTGGTTCCAACAAGCAGTGCTGAAGATTCAGTGGAGATTGCAAAGGAAGACTGTGTTGCTGGTAGAGTGAGGCAAAGGAAGAGGGTGAGAACCAATTTCTCTGAAACTTGCAGCATTCAAGAAACAGAGGAAGTAACTGACCAGGATGATAGTGATGCAGTTGCTGATAGTGTTAATGGAGCAGATTCAGACTTTGAACTGTCTGATTATGATTATGCTCTCAGTGATGGTGATGATGATCTACATGCAGATAATGTAGATCATGTACCTGGCACTGGCAAGACTGCAACTATGAAGAAGAAAAGGAATAGAAGATGCACTGCTGCAAATGAGAAAGGCAAACAAAAGGCTAAAATTAAAGCTGAGGACTCTAATGATGAGGATCTATGGGGACCTGACTCTGATGATGATGTTGTCAACATAAAATTCAAGACATTCAGAGAGGATGACTTAAATGGTCCAAAATTTGCAACTGGACAAGTGTTTGCTAGTGTTGAGTTGCATAGGAAGGCCATTAGGGCATACAGTTGTGTTCATAGAAAAAGAATCAGACTTACTATTAATGACAAGCTGAGGGTTAGGGCTATTTGTGAAAAGAAATGCACTTGGTATCTTTGGGCATCATGTGATTCAAGGACTAAAGCCTTCCAAATAAAGAGATATACAGGTGAGCACACATGCAGTGGAAACTGGAAAGTTGCTGAATTCACAGCCAAATTCATTGCTGAGAAGTACCTAGAGAACTTCAGAGCTGATCAAGGAATGAGCCTGAATAATTTCTCAAGGGTGGTTCAGAAGGGGTGGAACATGACACCTTCTAGAAGCAAATTGTAGAGGGCAAAAAGGATTGCCATGGCTGTCATCTATGGAGATGAAGAGGAGCAGTACAGGATGCTATGGGACTATGCCAATGAGATCAGGAGGAGTAATCCAGGCAGCAGTTTCTAGCTTTCACTAGATGAAAATGCCAAATTCAAGCAATGTTACATGAGCCTTGAAGCTTGCAAAAGGGGGTTCCTAGAAGGGTGTAGGTGTTGGAGATATGCCCTAGAGGCAATAATAAAACTGGTAATTATTATACCTTTGTGTTTATGATAAATGTTTACATTCATGCTATAACAGTATTAACCGGAAACATTAATACTTGTGTGATTTGTAAGCTAAATTAGAGTCCCTAGTAAAGACTCTTTATAATACTAGCTTGTTGGTTAATAGATGATCGTGGTTTCTCGATCATGAACATTGAGATGTTATTAACAACAAGATAATGTCATTAGGAGAATGGTATGATGGACATACTCCTATAGATAAGCGTAGCATAAAGATCAAGTCATTTCAATATTCGTTTGCTATAAGCTTTCTGATGCATAGTAACCTAATTCATTCAACCATGAGATCATGCTAATCACCATCACCGGAAGGATGCTTTGATGACATCAAACACCACACCGTAACTGGGTGGCTATAAAGGTGGCATTGAGTGTTTGGAAAGTATGTGTTGAGGCACATGGATCAAGAGTGAGATTTGTCCATCCATATGACGGATAGATATACTCTGGGCCCTCTCGGTGGAATGTCATCCAATTGGCTTACAAGCATGTGACTGGCTCACAAGGGATCACATATTACGGGAACGAGAAAAGAGTACTTATCGGTAACGAGGTTGAACTAGGTATGCAGAGATACCGACGATCAAAACCTCGAATAAGTAAACTATCCCGAGACAAAGGGAAATTGGTATCGTATGTAATTGGTTCATTCGATCACAAAGTAATCGTAGAAATATGTGGGAGCCATATGAATTTATAGATTCCTCTATTGGTTATTGATCGGAGAAGTGTCTTGGTCATGTCCGCATAATTCACGAATCGTAGGGAGACACACTTAAGGATTCGATGTTGTTTAGTAGATATGGAATGTTATTAGGGATACCGAATGTTGTTCGGAGTCTCGGATGGGATCCGAGATATCACGAGGAGATCCGGAATGGTCCGGAGAATAAGATTCATATAAAGAAAGTCCGATTCCGGAGTTCGGGAAAGATTCCGATGTTTTCATCGGAGAAGTTCTAGAAGGGTCTAGAAGGTTCACCGGTCCGGAAGGGGAATGGTCCATGAATGTGTCATGGGTAAGTGGAATGATTGGATCATATCTTAGGTCACTTGGTTTGGGCATTTGCAAGAGAGAATAAAGCTCTAAATTGAAAGTAAAACGGGAAGTTTGAAAATTCAAACTGGAACAATGGTTTCCTAGTGGAAGAAGAAACAAGTCCTTCTCTCAATCCAACTTGGGTTTGGGTTTGGATTCAAACCCACCCCTCCCAAGGCTGCCCCCTCTCATAAATAGAGGGGGAGGGCTGCCCCAAAGACCAAGCCCTAGCCCCTCCACACCCGCGTCGTCGCCGCCGCCGACACCTCCTCCTCCTCCCGGTCTTCTAAACCCTAGATCACCAAGAAACCCTAGATCCACCATAACTCGCACCGGCTTAGGCGAAGCCCTGCGGGATCTTCCCTCTACTTCCGACACCACATCGTCGTGCTGCCGGAATCACGAGGGGAGAACTATAACCTCCGCTGCCTGCTGGAACAAGGGAGAGGAAGGTCTTCATCGAGTACCGAACGTGTGACCGACTGCGGAAGCGCTGCCGGAACACAGCACCGGAAGGATCGTCTATGCGATCTTGAGATCGGCAAGTGTACGACTACATCACCCACGAGAATCTGCTCTCTTTAACCACTTTGGAATCTTCGAGGGTGAGTGCTTCTATCGTATTGTTGCTACAATATAGTAGATAGATCTTGGCTTGTTTGTGTGCATGCGGTAGAATTTTTTTGTTTGCCATGCTACGAACCCCTACAGTGGTATCAGAGCCGTGTCTATATGTAGATCTGTTGCACGAGTAGAACACAATGATCATTGTGGGCGGTGGTGCTTTTATTATCAATTGCTTTTTGTGTACTTTGCATCTTGCGGTATGATGGGATGAAGCGGATCGGGCTAACCTTACATGACATCGTTCATGAGACTTTCTCCACGCTCAACATGCAACTTGTATTGCATAAGTGGCTTTGCGGGTGTCTGTCTCTCCCATCATAGTATAGATTCAATTTACAATGGGCACTTGATAGTTCAAACATCAACATTGTGGTTCTTGTTCGTAAGTTAGAACGACACTTATTGAAAGCCCCAAACCACGTAAAATATGCAAAGAAAATTAGAGGCGTCTAACTTTGTTTTGCAGGGGTGTGCTGTGATGTGATATGGCCATGATTGTGATTATATATGATATATGCAATGTTCCTTATTGTAAGTCGGCAACCGGCAGGAGCCATATGGTTGTCTTTTAATTCCGTTAAGACCTGCGTGTCTATTCAAAGTAGTTGTAATAGTTGATGTTGGTGGACGACAACCATGAAGCGGCGCCATTGACCTTGACGCCATACCAGTGATGATGGATATCATGTTCGTGCTTGAAGATGGAGATCGGAAGCACAATAAGAAAGGCCATATCATATCACATATTATGAATTGCATGTGATGTTAATCCTTTTATGCATATTGTATTGCCTAGTTCGCGACGGTAGCATTATAAGATGATCCCTCAAGCACAAAATTTCAGTTATAAAGTGTTCATCCTTAGTAAGCACCGTTGCTAAAGCTCGTTGTTTCGATGCACCACGTGATGATCGGGTGTGTTAGATTCTGCTAGTGTATACAACGTGAGCAAGCCATATTTGCTCATGCAGAAGCTAAGGTTTGATCTTGACGAGCCTAGCATGTACAAACATGGTCTCGGAACACGGATCACCGAAAGGTAAAGCATGAGTCATATAGTAGTTATGATGAACATGTTGATTGTTCGCCACTGAAGCTACATCAACTCTCGTGATGATCGGTTTTGATGTGGTGGATTTGGTTCATGTGATCACTAAAGCAATGTGAGGGATATTGTTTTGAGTGGGAGTTCACCTAGATTAATTTAACTATTAATTAAAACCCAATTTGTCATAAACTTAGTCTAAACTATTGCAAATATGTTGTAGATCAATGGCGGCCCCTACCATCAATTTTAATGTGTTCCTAGAGAAAGAAAAGTTGAAAAATAATGGAAGCAACTTCGCGGATTGGTTCCGCAATTTGAGGATTGTCCTTAATGCTGGTAATTTGACCTATGTGCTGGATGCACCGCTGGGTGACCCGCCTGCAGCTGATGCTACCGATGAGGTAAAGAATGTTTTCCTCGCTCGGAAGAATCAGTACTCCACAGTTCAGTGTGCTATCTTGTATGGTTTGGAATCGGAGCTTCAGAAAAGGTTTGAGAACCATGACCCACATGATATTGTCCGTTGAACTCAAAATGATATTTGAGGCTCACACGACAGTTGAGAGTTACGAGGCTTCTAAAAAGTTCTTTAACTGTAAGATGGAAGAGGGCACTCCATCAGTGAGCATGTGCTTAAGATGTCTGGGCACGCAAGCAAGCTTCAAAGCTTAGGTATAGTGATTCCTAATGCTTTGGAGATTCACCGTGTCCTAGAATCACTACCACCAAGTTACAAGAACTTTGTGATGAACTACAATATGCAAAACATGGACAAGTCGTTGCCCAAACTCTTCTCCATGTTAAAGTCTGCAGAAGTGGAGATCAAGAAAGAGCACCAAGTGTTGATGGTCAATAAGACCACCAAATTCAAGGAGCAAGGCAAGTCTAAAAAAAGGGAAACTTCAAGAAGGGCGGTAAGAAAGTTACCGCGCCGGCGAAGAAGACCAAGGCTAGGCATAAGCCTGATACTGAGTGCTTTTACTACAAGGGAGAAGGTCACTGGAAGCGAAATTGCCCTAAGTACTTGGCGGATTTGAAGAACAACAACATCAAGAAGAAAGGTATATCCGATATACATGTTATTGATGTGTATCTCACTAGTACTCGTAGTAGTGCCTGGGTATTTGATACTGGTTTGGTTGCTCATATTTGTAACTCGAAACAGGTGCTGCAGAATAAACGGAAGCTAGCGAAGAACGAGGTGACGATGCACGTTGAAAATGGATCAAAGGTTGATGTGATCGCGGTCGGCACGCTACCTCTTCATCTACCATCGGGATTAGTTTTATACTTAAATAATTGTTATTTGGTGCCTGCGTTGAGCATGAAAATTATATCCGGATCATGTTTATTGCGAGACGGTAACTTGTTTAAGTCCGAGAATAATGGTTGTTCGATTTATATGAGTAATATGTTTTATAAACATGCACCTCTGATAGATGGTCTATTCTTATTGAATCTCGATTGTGGAAATACACACATTAATAACATTGAAGCTAAACGTTTGAAATTGAGCGATAACTCGACCTATGTGTGGCACTGTCGTCTTGGTCACATTGGAGTGAAGCGTATGAAGAAACTCCATTCCGATGGACTTCTTGAATCACTTGATTTCGAATCACTTGAAAGATGCGAAGCATGTCTGATGGGTAAAATGACTAAGACTCCATTTTCTGGTATGATGGAGCGAGCTACGGACTTATTGGAAATCATACATACCGATGTGTGTGGCCCAATGAGTGTAGCATCGCGCGGTGGTTATCGTTACGTTCTTACCTTCACGGATGACTTGAGTAGATATGGGTCTATCTATTTCATGAAACATAAGTCCGAAACTTTCGATAAGTTTAAGGAATTTCAAAGTGAGGTAGAGAATCAACGTAACAAGAAGATTAAATTTTTACGATCTGATCGTGGAGGTGAATATCTAAGTTACGAGTTTGGCGAGCATTTTAAGAAATGCAGAATACTTTCACAATTGACACCGTCGGGAACACCACAACGTAATGGTGTGTCCGAACGTCGTAATCAAACTCTCTTAGATATGGTTCGTTCTATGATGTCACTTACAGATTTACCGTTATCATTTTGGGGTTATGCATTAGAAATAGCCGGATTCACTTTAAATAGGGCACCATCTAAATCCGTTGAAACGACACAGTATGAATTTTGGTTTGGGAAGAAACCTAAATTGTCGTTCCTTAAAGTTTGGGGTTGCGAAGCTTATATAAAGAAGTTACAGCCCGACAAGCTTGAACCCAAAGCGGAAAAATGCGTCTTCATAGGATACCCGAAGGAAACTATTGGGTATACCTTCTATCATAGATCCGAGGGCCAAATCTTTGTTGCCAAGAATGGATCCTTTCTAGAGAAGGAGTTTCTCTTGAAAGAAGTGACTAGAAGGAAAGTAGAACTTGACGAGGTTGTTGAACCTTCTCTCGAACTTGCAAGTAGCGCAGCACCGGAAGTAGTTCCTGTGGCGCCTACACCAATAAGAGAGGAAGCTAATGATGTTGATCATGAAACTTCGGTTGAAGTTACTACGGAACCTCGCAGGTCAACGAGAACTCGTACCACTCCTGATTGGTATGATCCCGTTATGAGTGTCATGTTGGTAGACAATACCGATGACCCTGCGACATATGAGGAAGCGATGATGATCCTAGATTCCAATAAATGGCAAGAAGCCATGAAATCTGAGATTGGATCCATGTACGAAAACCAAGTATGGACTTTGGTGGACTTACCGGATGCCCGGAAGGCTGTCGAGAACAAATGGATTTTCAAGAAGAAAACATATGCTGATGGTAATGTTACTGTCTATAAAGATCGACTTGTCGTAAAAGGGTTTCGACAAATTCAAGGAGTTGACTACGATGATACTTTCTCACCAGTAGCGAAGCTAAAGTCTGTGAGGATTATGTTAGCAATCGCTGCATATTATGATTATGAGATATGGCAGATGGATGTCAAAACAGCATTACTCAATGGAGACATTGATGAAGAGTTGTATATGATGTAACCCAAAGGTTTTGTCGATCCTAAAGATGCTAACAAGGTATGCAAACTTTAACGGTCCATATATGGATTGAAGCAAGCATCCCGAAGTTGGAATCAACCTTTTGATAAGGTAATAAAAAACTTTGGTTTTATACAAACTTATGGAAAAGCTTGTATTTACAAGAAAGTGAGTGGGAGCTATGTAGCATTCTTAATACTATATGTAGATGACATATTTTTGATTGGGAATAATGTAGACCTTCTTAATAGTGTCAAGGATTATTTGAATAATAGTTTTTCAATGAAAGATCTTGGCGAAGCAGCTTACATATTAGGCATAAAGATTTATAGAGATAGATCGAGACGCCTAATATCATTGTCACAGAGTACATATTTGGACAAAGTTCTAAAGAGTTTTGGAATGGAAGATAGCAAGAAAGGGTTCTTGCCCATGTTGCCCAATACGACCTTGAGTAAAACTCAAAGTCCTGCAATGACAGAAGATAGAGAAAGGATGAGTAAGACTCCCTATGCCTTAGCCATAGGATCTCTTATGTATGCCATGCTATGTACTAGACCCGACATTGCATATGATGTTAGTTTGACTAGCAGATATCAAAGTGATCCAGGAGTGGATCATTGGACAGCGATCAAAAACATCCTTAAGTACTTGAGAAGAACTAAGGATATGGTTCTTTCTTATGGAGGTGATGAACAGCTCGTTGTTAATGGTTACACCGATGCTAGTTGGAACATCGATCCGGATGATTCTAAATCTCAATCTGGATACATATTTACTTTGAATGGTGCAGCAGTTAGCTGGAGGAGTACAAAGCAAAGCGTTGTGGCGAGATCTTCAACTGAATCGGAATACATAGCTGCTTCGGAGGCTTCACAAGAGGCAATTTGGATGAAGGAGTTCATTACAAGGCTCGGTGTGGTTCCAAGTGTGTTGGACCCAATGTCTATCTACTGTGATAACATGGGCTCCATAGCCAATGCGCAAGAACCAAGGTCACACAAGAAGCTGAAGCACATCAAGCTACGTTTTCACTCTATTCGAGAGCATGTCCAAGATGGTGACATAAAGATTTGCAAAGTACACACAGATCTGAATGTGGCGGATCTGTTGACTAAACCTCTCACGAGGGCAAAACATGACCAGCACCAAACCGCCATGGGTGTTCTGTATATTACCATGTAATCTAGATTAGTTGACTCTAGTGCAAGTGGGAGACTATTGGAGATATGCCCTAGAGGCAATAATAAAACTGGTTATTATTATATCTTTGTGTTTATGATAAATGTTTACGTTCATGCTATAACAGTATTAACCGAAAACATTAATACTTGTGTGATTTGTAAGCTAAATTAGAGTCCCTAGTAAAGCCTCTTTATAATACTAACTTGTTGGTTAATAGATGATCGTGGTTTCTCGATCATGAACATTGAGATGTTATTAACAACAATATAATGTCATTAGGAGAATGGTATGATGGACATACTCCTATAGATAAGCGTAGCATAAAGATCAAGTCATTTCAATAGTTCGTTTGCTATAAGCTTTCTGATGCATAGTAACCTAATTCCTTCAACCATGAGATCATGCTAATCACCATCACCGGAAGGATGCTTTGATGACATCAAACACCACACCGTAACTGGGTGGCTATAAAGGTGGCATTGAGTGTTCGGAAAGTATGTGTTGAGGCACATGGATCAAGAGTGGGATTTGTCCATCCATATGACGGATAGATATACTCTGGGCCCTCTCGGTGGAATGTCATCCAACTGGCTTGCAAGCATGTGACTGGCTCACAAGGGATCATATATCACGGGAACGAGAAAAGAGTACTTATCGGTAACGAGGTTGACCTAGGTATGCAGAGATACCGACGATCAAAACCTCGGATAAGTAAACTATCGCGAGACAAAGGGAAATTGGTATTGTATGTAAGTGGTTCATTCGATCGCAAAGTAATCGTAGAAATATGTGGGAGCCATATGAATTTCCAGATTCCTCTATTGGTTATTGATCGGAGAAGTGTCTCGGTCATGTCCGCATAATTCATGAACCGTAGGGAGACACACTTAAGGATTCGATGTTGTTTAGTAGATATGGAATGTTAGTAGGGATACCGAATGTTGTTCGGAGTCTCGGATGGGATCCGGGATATTACGAGGAGATCCGGAATGGTCCGGATAATAAGATTCATATAAAGAAAGTCCGATTCCGGAGTTCGGGAAAGATTCCGATGTTTTCATTGGAGAAGTTCTAGAAGGGTCTAGAAGGTTCACCGGTCCGGAAGGGGAATGGTCCATGAATGTGTCATGGGTAAGTGGAATGATTGGATCATATCTTAGGTCACTTGGTTTGGTCATTTGCAAGAGAGAATAAAGCTCTAAATTGAAAGTCAAACGGGAAGTTTGAAAAGTCAAACTAGAACAATGGTTTCCTAGTGGAAGAAGAAACAAGTCCTTCTCTCAATCCAACTTGGGTTTGGGTTTGGATTCAAACCCACCCCTCCCAAGGCTGCCCCCTCTCATAAATATAGGGGGAGGTCTGCCCCAAAGACCAAGCCCTAGCCCCTCCACACCCGCGTCGTCGCCGCCGCCTAGCCGCCGCCGCCGCCGGCCCGTCGCCATCGCCCTAGCCGCCGCCGACACCTCCTCCTCCTCCCGGTCTTCTAAACCCTAGATCAACTGGAACCCTAGATCCACCATAACTCACACCGGCTTAGGCCAAGCCCTGCGGGATCTTCCCTCTACTTCCGACACCACGTCGTCGTGCTGCCGGAATCATGAGGGGAGAACTACAAACTCCGTTGCCTGCTGGAACAAGGGAGAGGAAGGTCTTCATCGAGTACCGAACGTGTGACCGACTGCGGAAGCGCTGCCGGAACGCAACGCCGGAAGGATCGTCTACGCGATCTTGAGATCGGCAAGTGTACGACTATATCACCCACGAGAATCTGCTCTCGTTAACCGCTTTGGAATCTTCGAGGGTGAGTGCTTCTATCGACTTGTTGCTAAAATCTAGTAGATAGATCTTGGCTTGTTTGTGTGAATGCGGTAGAATTTTTTTTCCATGCTACGAACCCCTACAACAGGCCAGTCATATTCATTGATGGATGCCACTTGAAAACCAAGTATAGAGGGCAGTTGCTCACAGCTGTTGGGATGGATCCCAATGACTGTATTTTTCCCATTGCTATGGCTGCTATTGAAGTGGAAGATACAGTAACCAGGACATTGTTTCTAGAGACCTTGAAAATAGATTTAGGAATAGTGAACACAACACCCTGGACTATAATGTCAGACAAACAAAAGGTGAACTTGTTTCTGTTTTCAATCTTCTGAATTACAGATGCTTTTATCCATGTCAATGATTAATCATGAATTTGTTTGCAGGGACTAATCAATGATGTCAAAGCTATGTTCTGATACGTCGGAAACGTATCTATGATTTTTGATGTTCCATGCTTGTTTAGTATCTACTTTGCTTTGCTTTATCTTTCTTTGAGGTGTTTTTATATCTTTTCTGGAACTAACCTATTAACAAGTTGCCACAGTGCCAGTTGCCTGCTTTCTTCTGTTTTTGGTTCCAGAAAGGCAGAAAATTAATATTCTCGGAATTGTACGGGACAAAAGCCAACGCCAATAACTTTCCGTGAGGGACACGAATCCAGAAGGAGAGACGGAGGGGAGCCACAGGGTGGCCGCACCCTCCCAGGCACGGGGTGGCCTGGCCCGTGCCTGGGTAGGGTGTGGGCCCCCCAGGTGCCCCCTGCCTCGCCTCTTCGCCTATAAGAAGCCCCCGATGCAGAAACCCTAAGTGCCCGATCAATATTCCACGAAACCTTCTGTAGCCGCCGCGACCGTCGTCCCTAGATCGAGGGGATCTAAAGTTCTTCCCGGCACCCTGCCGGAGGGGAAATCATCCCGGAGGCCTTCTCTCCGGTATGATGCGTGAGTAGTTCCACCTTGGACTATGTGTTATGGTTGTATCTCCTCCTTTGTGCTTTCATGTATAGATCTTGTGAGCTCCATTCATGATCAAGATCTAATCCATTTCTAATCATGCATGTTATGTTTGCGGGGATCCGATGGATATTGAGAATATTATATTGGATTGATTAATGGTTTTGTCTTTATGATTCTATCATGTTTGTGTTGTTTGTGATCTTGCATGCTCTCCGTTGTTAGTAGCTATCTTGGCCGAGTAGTTGCTAGTGACTCCAAGAGGGGGTATTTATGCTCGATAGTGGGTTCATGCCTCTAGTTTCCAAGGGAAGTGACAGTAATCTCTTCGGTTGTAGATGTGTTGTTGCTACTAGGGAGAAAACAACGGTCTCTTGTTCATGGAACATGTGGACTGTTTACCTTACACACTTTGCTTAAAGCAGTTGTCTGTTGTTTGCAACTTAATACTGGAGGGGGTTCGGATGATAACCTGAAGGTGGACTTCTAGTTATAGATGCAACCGGATGGCGGTCTATGTATCTTGTTGTATTGCCCAATCGAATCTCATAGGATCTTTCTGACTAGTATTGCATTGTTATGCCTTGCTCAGTTCCTGCCAATTGCCCCGCTGTAATTTGTTTACCCTTCATGCCATGTTGTTTATCTAAGGAGAGCACCTCTAGTGAACTATGGAACCCGGTCCAATCATTGATACATCTTCCACTATTACTTGTTTACTTGCCGCAAACCATTACCTTCCACACCACTGGCCATGGCCCGGTCTTCCAAAACTAAAAAATATAATTACTGATCCATTTTTGTACACCAGGTTCATTAAGACAATAAATTCTAAACAATAGTTAGAACATAAGCTTAATTTGGCTCGGTCTACCACAACCAGCCCCTCCTTTAGTGGCAGTCACGGTCTGCCACTGTTCCACACCATATGTTTAATCCTTTGTTATAGCAAACCGGTGAGCTTGACAACCTCACTAATTCGTTGGGGCAAAGTCTTGAGTTTGTGTTGTGCAGGTCTCCGTGTTGCTAGAAACACCTGTGTGACGTTTCCTTCCTCCTACTGGTTCGATAACCTCGGTTTCTTACTGAGGGAAAACTTGTCGATGTGCTGCTTCACACCTTGATCTTGGGGTTCCCAACGAAGCGCTCCTACATCAACTCAGTGCTGCATCATGTTCCCAGATGCATAACACAGGTTCTGTGTGAGACACCTTTGGCAAAACTTTCAACAATTGTTCAAGGGTGATGTACTGAAGAACCAACTATGGAAAATTGCAAGGAGCAACACTGTAAATCTATATGAGAAGCACATGGATGAAATGAATGCTCTTAATTCAAATGCTCATGCATGGTTGCAGAATTTGGATCCAAAGACATGGGTGAGAGCTTTTCAGAATGACCTACCCAAATGTGACATCCTCCTCAATAACAACTGTGAGGTTTTCAATAAGTAAGCTACCTATCTCTTATTTACTAGATGAATTTTAAATCTATGTTCACTGTGAGGTTTCTAACTGTGTGATTTACATCAGGTACATCTTGGAAGCTAGAGAACTCCCTGTGCTTTCAATGCTGGCAACAGTGAAGTCTCAGATTCAGACTAGGCACTACACAGAAAATAAAGAGAGACAAACCTGGTCTGGTCCTATTTGTCCAAAGATAAGGAAGAAACTTGACAAACACATCCAACTTGCTAACAATGTATATGCAGATGGAGCAGGTGATGGCTTGTTTGCACTTTGCAGTAGGGGAACTAATTTCATCTAAACCAGTAGACTATGTTGTAGACTTGAAACACAGGACCTGTAGTTGCATGAGGTGGCAGAAAACTGGAATACCCTGTCCACATGTCATAGCATGCTTAAGGCATGATGACACAGACCCTGTCACACTGGTTGACAAGTGTTATTCAGTGGAAATGCATGACAAAGGCCTATGATAACATAGTGTACCGATGCTTGGACAAGACCGAGTGGCAAAAGATGAATGGACCTCCAATATTGCCACCAATATACATAAAACATGTTGGTAGGCCTACTAAAAGTAGAAGGAAGGCACCATTTGAGGTAGATGCTAGAGGAGGAGGCAAGAAGATGACAAGACATGGAGTAATAATGCATTGCAAGTATCGTGGTTTCCCTGATCACAACATTGCTGGTTGCAAATGTAAGAAAGCTGGTCTTCCACCACCAACTACAACTGATCAGATATTCCTTCCTTCTCATACTAATCCAGTGACCAATAGTGATCCAGTGGTCAATATTGATCCAGTCATCACACAGGTAGCCAACAACTACTGTCAGTGTTGGTTTTGACATGTACTTCTGTCAGTATTGGTTTTAAGTTGTCCCAGCTACTTCTGACATGTAGGAACACTCTCATACTGATCCAGTCATCAGTAGCAATTACCCTGACAAGGACCTACTTGTCAACAACTTGATTGAGCAGGTAAATCATGACCCAACTTAGTAAACCATGACTAATTATTTTTTCTTAGTACAATATCTGAACTAATGATTAATGCATATACAGAGGCCAGTGCAGGGAAATTTGGAGGCAAGAGCAGTTCCTAAATCTTCCTTCATCAAAGCAGCACAAATTTTGGTCAACCAGCCAGCTCCAAACCAGTCAAGTGGTGCTAGCAGTATTAGACATGGGGAACTAGCTCAAAAGCTGCTACAGATGCAACAAGAGAAGAATAAAATAAATGAAGAAAGAAAAACAACTTTACTAGAGGCAAAGTATCAAGCTGAACTCAAAAAAAAATGAAGAGAGAGCTAAGAAGAAGCTAGAGCAAGACAAGTTTAAGACTGAACAGAGAGAAAAGAAAGCAAGAATTGCTATAGAGAATAGAGAGAAGAGAAAGCAAGAGGCTGAGTTAAAGAAGTTAGCTAAGGCAGAGACTAGAAGAATAGTATCAGAGGTCAGAAAAGAGGTAGCTGACAAGAAAAGGAAGGAAGATGCAGAGAAGAAGGAACTAGACAAGATAGCAGCAGCTAGACAAAGGAGAAAAGCAAAGAGAGATGCTAATATTGCAGCAGAAACATCAAGGAAGGAAACTCATGAAGCTGAAATGCTAGTTCAGAGAGCTATGATGGCAGGCAATGCTAAAAACGAAGATGCTCATGTCCCTGTTGTTCCTCATGTGCATTTTGCAATGACTGAAACAATCCCCATGTCCCAGGTAGTTACAGAGGCAGTGCCAAAAGCTAAGAGGATGGAGTGGTATTTAGGTGTGAACTAAGTACCAGGAGTAGCTGTAGATCACTGTGTCCTTTTGATGTACCAGATACTTATGAATTATGCACCTGCTATCTCTAGTGCCCTTTTGGTGTGTTGGCTATGACCATTTGGTATGCACTTGCTGAATTAATGCTTTCTGTAATCCAAGCACACTTAAGTGGCTTTGAGTCATGTACTTATGTTATCACTTGTCCTAATGTGTCTTGTTATCAATATTGTTTGCTCTTTTTGACGTCTTTTTATTTAGCAGTTAAGAATCTTGTCTGCCAATGTAAATATGCAGAATATTGTTTGTATTGAGAAAACTCAAGCAACTGTGACCACAACATACTACATTTTACTCCATTACTTCATGTCATATACATTATACCAAAATGCATCACATTCATTAGGTTCAATGAGTACTACAGCAACAAAAGCATCACTAGATCATTACAGTGCACCATACATCAGTACTAGCCTATCATACCCCACACTACGACGACATCCACTACACTATCACCATCAGACCTCACTGCTTCACCAGAAGAACAGCAACCATAGCACAAAGCACACACATGACACCAATTGCAATCTTCAGAAGAAGATTGAATTGCCTGAGTTCCAGCAAAATCATGATCAAATTCTTCTCTTCTTTCTTCTACTTATCCTGGCCTTGCACACGTGTAACTCTTGCCTCCTACTTCCTAAGATCAAGTTCTTCTCTTCTTTCTTCTACCCAACCATAAGCTTCAATGCAAACATCCCCTCGAATGTGATTATTCTTGATCAAATAGCGGACGTACTCGAGCTCCTAGTGCCCGAAATTGCACCCAGACTACAAAGAAGAAGAACTGAATAAAAATGCAAGCTAAATCGAGCTCCAGCTAAATCCTAACAGCAAAAAAGCTTACCCCATGATTTTTGCACCTGTAGTAGATCCATCTTGGATGATCTGACGTCCCTGACATCGCTTGCTTCACCGTATGGCCGCAATCGGGGCAACCGATGAGGGGAAATTGAGGAGCAGCGCGGCGAAGCGCACATCGGGATGAGCTTGCGTTGGACATGGCGGAGCATCTCCCTTGATCGGCGGTGATCCCTTCCTGCGGCGGCGGCCACTCTGCTATGGCGGCGGTGACTCTGCTACGGCAGCGCCGCCGATTTAGGGTAACGAGAGGGGAACGGCGCGGGTAGGGGTACGGCGCGATCGGACTAAACGGGTCCGCTCGGACCAGGGGGTTAGTACCAGGTAGGGGATTTTGCAAGAACCACCTCCGAACTTCTTCCTTCTCCAAACACTCCTGTCTATTTATCTGATAGTGGGACCAAATTCTCTAATACAGAGCTACGCCTCGCCCAGTGACCTCTCGTGACGCTCTTGTGCGAGTTTAATTGTCGTGAACTTGTATTGCCGATGTACATTGACTGTATTGAACTTTCTAAGCAAGTACAGGTACCTACGATGGATTTAAATCAAGAATAAATAAGGTGGAAAAAGAATTAGAAGGGTGGAGAAGGAAGGGGATTAGTCCAGAGCAAGTGCGACGGGAAGAACTGTTAAGGTTCAAACTGAACCGAATATAAGAGCAGCGTGAAACATACTGGAAACAAAGGGCGCATGTGAATTGGATGAAAGGGGGAGATAGAAACACAAAGTTCTTCCATTCAGCTGCATCAGAGAGGAAGAAACGTAATGGCATAAAGAAGTTGAAGAGAGAGGATGGAGTTGTTGTGGAGGATGAAGAGGGAAAGAAAGAAGTCGTCACTAACTATTTTATAAATATTTTTTCCTCTACAGCAGGTACATGAATGGAGGAATTATTAAACCAAGTCGGCCAGCAGGTAACACCCGCCATGAATGAAGCACTGTGTACAGATTTTACTGCCAAAGAGGTGAAGGATGCTTTGGACAGTATAGGAGATCTGAAAGCACCAGGTTTGGATGGTATGCAGTCCATATTTTACAAGAAGAGTTGGGACTTTGTAGGAGAAAAGGTGACAAAGGAGGTGTTGGGCGTGTTGAATGGAGGGCCGATGCCGGAAGGGTGGAACGACACGTGTGTGGTGCTGATTCCAAAGACCAAGAACCCCGAAATCATGAAGGACCTGCGACCAATCAGTCATTTTGAAAGTCTTGGCGAACAGGCTCAAGCAAATACTAAACAAGATTATCTCCCCGAACCAGAGTGCCTTCGTGCCGGGGAGGTTAATTACGGATAATATTTTGCTGGCCTATGAGAGTACACACTATATGAAGAACAAAAGGACGGGGAAGGAGGGCTTTGCGGCGGTGAAACTGGATATGAGTAAACCGGGTTGAGTGGAGTTTTCTTGAGAGAATGATGAGGAAGCTAGGCTTCGACAAAAGGTGGATAAATATCATAATGTTGTGTGTTTCTTCAGTAACATACCAGCTCAGACTAAATGGAGAATGTACTGATGTGATAGTACCGCAAAGAGGACCGCGACAAGAGGATCCACTATCCCCGTACCTTTTTCTCATTTGTGCTGAGGGTTTTTCGGCTTTACTGAACAAAGCGGAGGAGGAGGGAAGGTTGTCAGGGGTACGTGTGTGCCATGCAGCCCCGAGGATCAATCATTTGTTGTTTGCAGACGACTCATTGATACTTATGAAAGCCACGCGCGAGAGTGCCTGTTCTCTGCAAGATGTACTCCAGTTATATGAGAGTTCCTCGGGTCTGACCATTAACTTCGACACGTCCTCGGTCATGTTTAGCAAGAATACAAAACATAGGCGCAAAAGGCAGGTGTTGGCTGAACTTAATATTAATGCAGAAGCATATACTGAAAAGTATCTTGGGATACCGGTTTACATTGGACGTTCACGCACACAAATCTTTGCATACCTCAAGGATAGAATATGGAAAAAAATCTAAGGGTGGAAGGAACGATTTCTTTCCAAGGCTGGAAATGACATCCTAATCAAAGCTTGTGCTCAAGCAATACCAACTTTCGATATGTCTTGTTTTGACCTTACAAAGACGCTGTGTGAAGAGATGAGTGCCATGATCTACAGGTTTTGGTGGTCACAACAAGACAATGACAATAAAATGCACTGGCTTAGTTGGGAGAAACTCAGAAGAACAAAGAAGGATGGAGGGCTAGGATTTCGGGATCTATATGGTTTTAATCTTGCTATGTTGGCTAGGCAAGCATGGAGAATGCTTATCACACCGGACTCTTTGTGTGCACAAGTGTTGAAGGCTAAATATTTTCCACACACACATCACGTTTAGAAGCTCAGCCATGTAATGGTATGTCCTACTCATGGCGGAGCATTTTGAAAAGTGTGAAACTACTCAAAGAGGGCATCATTTGGCGTATTGGTGATGGCAAAAATATTAATATATGGAAGGACCAATGGCTTGCACGAGATGGAGCTCTGAAACCAATTACCCCAAGAGGTAAGTGTATCTTCACAAAAGTCAGTGATCTAATCTCGCCGGCCATAGGACAATGAGATGAAGAACTTGTCCACGATATTTTTATGACATTTGATGCTGATGCCATTCTGGCAACACCCATCAAGGATGACTTTGAGGACTTCATTGCATGGCATTATGACACGAAAGGATGTTTCACTGTCAAATCGGCACATAGACTGTATATGCAGAACCGAGACGGACCCCAACAGTCTTCATCAGCATCAGATAATGAGACGTTGCAATGGGAGAAAATATGGAAGATCTCATGCCCCCCAAAGGTTAAACAGTTTATATAGAGATTGGCTCATAATAGCTTTCCGCTCAAACGAAACATTTAGAAGAGAGGCATTGAGTGTAACACACTTTGTGTCTGTTGCAAGAGACTTGACGAGGACGGCTCACACCTCTTTTTGAATTGCAAAGAAGTTAAGGGAGTTTGGAAGGAGCTGAAACTTGAAGCAGAGAGAGAGAGGCGTTGAGGACCTGCCCGAATGCTAATATAATGATACATGAGATTATCAAAATGAGTGATGATAAGTGCGCTGTGATTGCATGCTTGCTGTGGTGCTGGTGGACAAGAAGAAATAAATTAAATGCAAACGAATGTGTGGGATCAGCAGTTGAGCTTGTCAGTCAAGTAAGGTATTAGGTTGGTGAATCAAAACTGTATTGCAAATCGCCACTGGAAACTAGGGAGAAACAGGAGAACTCCTGACAAGCACCTCGAGAGGACTGGCTGGAAATCAATGTCGATGGCGCTTTCTGCGCAGAGACAGGAAAGGGAGGGTAGGGTTTTGTTGTTCATGATTCAGATGATCGTATCAGAGGTTCTGGTGCTAGTATGCTATCGTACGTATTAAGTGCCGCCCAAGCAGAGATTCGAGCTTGCCAGGAGGCTGCCCATGCAGCTGCTGACTGGGGTATGGTGAAGATACAAATCGAGTCTAACACCCAGAACCTTGGCTGAGCTATGCAAACCACATAGTTTGATCGTGCACCGGAGGGAGTCATATACAGAAACCTACGTCTCTATATGTTGCTAGCGTTCAACTCTTTTGAGTTCAAATATGTCTCACTTACTCCCTTCGTTTCAAAATATAAGATGTTTTAGATTTGTGAAGAAAATGTATCTAGACTTTTTTAGTGTGTAGATTCATTCTAAACATGAGTGAAACTACGTGCTAAAAGTAGTCTAGATACATTTGCTTTACAAAACTAAAACATTTTATATTTTAAAAGGAAGTACATGTAATAACTTAGCGTGTACTTTAGCTTCTTTTGGTGTGAGTCGGCCAGACATTAAAATCTTATGGCCGGAATCGGTACCTGACGATGTACGTGTAATGGTGGCCAGTGCTTCAACTGAGCCAGGTATTTAATGGAATTATCGTTGGAATTTGGTTAGTTTTGGGCTGTTGGTCCATTAGACAAATTCTGAAATTCTCTTTTACCCACTTGTGCATGACAGCATATGGCTGTGCTAGTGGTACTAAAGTTTAGTCCTACATTGCTAGTTCAAGGGGAGTTGGACCATCTTATATAGTAGAGTGTTGTACCACCCACTAAGGTGTGACAAGAAGAGTAGCCCTCGCACACTCCTCCTCCGACGCCGCCCGCCTCGCCGCGGCGCGCGCGTCGCGAGTCGCGGGTTGCGGGTTGCGGGAATCTCGCCGAGTCGAGCTTTATTTTGCTGATTGGAAAAACTGATTATGAGTCATTAACGGACGCGTTAATTACAGCCGTTTACTGACTCGAACGTGGGCTGTGCCCCACGATCTCCCTAACCTGCACTATATAATCTGTGCTAAACCTAATCGGTGAATCAATCCACACACGCGCCTACCTTCAGAATCTTGCGCCGCCGCTTTCGTCTTCCCCATCCCGGCTTGCGGCATACACCGCAGATCGGGACAGTAGGCCTCCAGAACCCCGCCTCTCGTGAACCTGTACGGGTGAGGGGCGCTCAGGTTTTTGGGGAGCGCTCAAGCGCGACTACTGGCAACCACGACGTCGTCCAGCGACGAGTTCCCAAACGATGACTTCTTCCCGGACGTCAGCGACCTCTTTGGCAACCTCAGCAAGGGCGACAGCTCTGCTGCTGCTACCGCTGCGGCTACTGCCGCAACTGCATCGTATGTGATCTCAATCTCTCTCTTTCAGATTATGCTAGAGTTCCTAGTTCTAGTGTTTGGCGTAGATGTGATAGGTTTGTCTTGTAAAGATGTAATCTATTCATCTACTTTTTTGATCTGCATGATTGGTTTTAGTACTGTTTGTATAATCATGTTTTACCAGTTTATTATTCGGATTAAATCATATGGATTATTGCTTATATTTCCAACAATCATGAGTTCCATGTAAAAAAACACTGTTGGCCTACTGTAAAAACAAAAAAACTCGTGCAGCGATACCCTAAGGCCATGCACTATGTAGGTGCGGTTCAATGAAAAAGTGGTAGAGATGGGGTTCGCTTCTATTTATCTGTTGTGTGGAATCACATTTTTCTGACCCACTCTGACAACATGCATGTACCTTTTTATGTATGTAAAGTAGCATTTTTATTTTCTCTACTCTATGACATATGGGGTATCTCGTCCTAATCCTGACACAAGTTTACTTTGAACCGAACCAACATATTGGTTCGCTTCTTTTTTCTAACACATTAAACCGATGCTATGCTATGTGCTGAATCGAACCAACAAGCTCTATGGTTCGCTTTAAGCATACATAGTACATGGTCTAACAAACACTGTCGCCATTTGTGTCCTACTGTACTCCCTAAGATTTATCACTATTAACATGTATCTATTGACGTATTTTATTGGATCGATACATGCTATGCAAATCTTCGGCACCTAGTTTGAGACGGAGCGAGTACCAATTGTTGTAACAGTTGTAAACACTATTACCCCTCCGTCCCAAATTAATGGGTGCAACACGGAACAAACTAAAATTTACAAATAAACCTAGGATGATTCAAATCGTTTAAAATTACTCGAGCATCCTAAAACTACTGTTTTACTAAATGCTCAAAGTTGCCTAGACTACATTTCGGGCTTATTTAAATAAAAATCAAAAGATTACTGAAATGCACAAAGTTGCTTAGATTACTTATCCTTGAAATAGGTTTTTGCCCCGCTGTATTAATATAGCAACCACACGATACAATTATCGGGGCATCGGCACAATCAAGCCCAAACACAATAAAAGAGAAAACAACAGAGAAAATAATGTCAATAACGTCAGATCGACGAAAATGATGATGGCTTGTAACCGTTGCTCCCCTCCAGAGAATTCTCACCACGCTCCTACACTCTGAATCGCCGCATACCAAGCAACACCTTTAAAAAGAAATATGACGATGACGACGCTGCTGCCCGGACTGTTCATAGGGTTTCCCCTGGTACACGGAGGAAGGGAAGTAGGGAAGGAGTACACCCGACGCCCGCATTAGTGCCGACCAAGCCGACAGGGATTTCTCCCGACCCAAAAAAACCATGACCCTGGACGATTCACCACGCTCCACCAAACGTGTCGCCCACCAACATGCGCCACCACGATCTTGCAACCATCATCGCCATATCATCGTGGCCAACGTGCGAGATCGGCAGGACCAAGAGGAAGCAGTCAGAAGCGAGGAGCGGTACTACAAAAACCACGCGGGGGGGGGCATCCTCCACCGCCATTAGCGGTAACTGACCGTACGCAGCGGCAACAGCAAACCAGGCCCTATAAGCCTGGCCAAGCCCAAATTAGGCTCACGAAGCTCCCATCGCCGCGCTGCAGTAGGCCTGCTGCCGTCGCCACCATCCCAGGCACGGGCTGCTCCTTGGACCGGAGACAACGCAAGCATGCCCTGGCCTAGCCCACCCAGAGCCAGATAGGGCCCAAAAAGGCCTAGATTTGGGCCGGGAGGGCGCTATCGTAAGCCACTGCACCACCCTACAACAAAGGCCGCATCTTCCCCACATAGCCACTCGGATCCACGCCGGAGCTGCTGCTAACTGAACCGCACTGCCGCCTGGACGCGCGCCCTGCACTGTGCCTCCTACGCGTCGGAATTGGAGAGGCCCGCCACCGTCGGCTCTGTCATGGCCCCGCAAGGGAAACGCCCGCGGTGCCGCCGGCGGTGGCGGGAGGGGAGGAGGACGGGAGGAGGTCGCTGGGAGGGACGGAGATTTGGGCCGCCCGGTCGCCTCGTGCGGGGAGGCGGCGCGGGGGCGAGAGTCACGGTCTCGAGCCGTTTGTCCTGACAAAGACTTCTTGAGCTTATATAATAAAAAATCAAAATATTAATGGAGGATTCAAATTCTAATTCTTTCTTAGGTGTGGTGGTTTGATTCGTTCGATTTGAATTCTTAGGATCTTTCACTCGACTTCTTAAAATATGTACTACACTACAGTGCATAGGCGCTTAAGCGGACACTTATAAGAAAGAAAATTTGATGGGATAACATGGAGCTCTCGTGCAAGCGTCAACCTCTCCATCGCTGCCGGTCTAGCGGTCGCTTCCGATTTTGCTCTATCTCCCGCCAAAAAAAAAACTCTTCTCTAAATAGGCTTTCGTCCCGCTTTATAAATAAAGCAACTAGGTAAGACCGTTGTTGGGCCAGACAGCACAACACTCAAAAGAAAAGATGCAACACAATACAAGAAGCACGGACGAACATGTCCAAAAAGAAAAAAGAAACACAGATGGAAGTGAGTCGACTAAACAAGGACGATCCGAGACCACAGCGTCCACCGGCTATGTCCCACCACGCTCCAAGCCCTCCGATACACCCCGTACCAAGCAGCACCCTCGCGGAGGGAGGCGCTGACGCTCAATGCAGCTACCCAGACCAATGAACTGGTCCTAGGGTTTCCCCTGGAACTCGGGGCACATAGGGAGAGGGATCTCCGCGACGCCCTCCAAGAAGGAAAGGCGCCACTCGAAAGCGGCACTGCGGCGGTGTCGGCTAAGCCGACAAGGATTTCTCCCGATCCCCTCCCTACCAAGGCGCCCCGAGGCACACCAGAGCACCACCACCAACATTGCCACCCACGAGCATGCGCCACCACGCTCTCAAAAACACCTCCGTCATCTCTTCGAGGACCTTGGAGTTCGTCCTGAAAGACAGAGGACAATGCCGTCGCGAGACGAGGGACCGCAACACTGAAGCCGTGCGGGAGGGACCAACCTCCACCACCAAGAGGTGGTAGTCGACTAGACAGGGTATCCGAGGCACACCAGACCTCGGCGGGCCCGACCGGGCCCGGAATGGCCCGTGAAGCCCCAGTCACCCCGCTGCAACAAGCAAGGCACGATAGCGAAGTCCCAAGTCCTAGCGGTGTCGCCGCCTACATCTCCAAGAGGTGCAGCACCCGCCAGCAGGGCGACCCACCCAGGCCCGAGGGCCCTAGATCTGGGTCGAGCCCCAACCTGCGCCGCCGAAGCGCTCCACCTCACAGCAGCCTGTGCCGTCACCCTGCCGCCTGCGGAGGATCTGATGTCGTTACAGCAACCGTCGGCGTTACCTAAGATCTGTAGGGGCAGGCTACGAGCCACTGCCGCCGCCACGGGCCGCAGCATCCGCCAGCACCGCCGCCGCCTCTAGATGCGGGAAGTCGCCCCCAACACCACGTGTCGGCCGCTGCCACGCCGGGCCTCACTGACCTTAGCCGATCTGCACCGCGCGCCCAGGCTCTCACCGTGCGCCGCCAAGCCCGACCCAAACTGACCCAGATCGGTCCCAAAGGGCCCATATCTGGGCCTGCAGGGCATCACCGACCAGTGGCCGAGCTTGAACCAGCCACCATCGCCACCAACTGGCGGCTCCGCCGCGATGCCACCATCCAAGCAGCAGCCCGAAGCCGCGTCGAAGCACACCGACGACAGCGGTAGGGGAGGAGGTGGGGGAGTTACCGGAGGAAAACAGCGGTGGCGCGACCGGACGCCTGCGCGGGAGGCGTCCAGTCGCGAGAGCGTGGTTTTTTTTCGTCAGGTAGTCAAAAAAACTCTTAGCGCCCGATGCATATTTAAGCATCAACGCAAGGTAAATTTTTAGAGATTTCGGTGGGGTTTACAATCAACTAGCGCCGAAGGGCGTTGTACATGTTTTTAGGACAACTCTAACGATTCTCGCATTTTGTCGTGGTGGTGGCACGGCAGATGCCATGGGTAGGCTAAAGTATGGGGCCAATGGATGCTAGAGGGATCTGGGGAGGGAAGATGTAGTTGATTCTACACACAGAAGACTAACATAAAGATCTTTATTTCTCCTTTCTTGGGCTACAAGTGCTCCTTGAGCTGTATACAAGTGGAGAGGAAGAACTTTACCAGCCTAACGGTACCAAATGAGTCGATGCCCTACTCTGAATCCAAGCCTCTCCTTATAAAGAAGAACCTTGGCTCCTCTAGGGCTGACGTGGCAAGCATATTCGAGGAATATGCTTGTCCCGATATAGTAATTCGGCGGCCTCCTTTCCCTGTTGCCCTTCTAATGACGGCAAGGTTCCAGAGGACCCCACCTGCACGCCTCGGGCTTCAGGACTGTCACCTCCGTGACCTCTTTCTGCCCTTCTGTCGCTCTGCGCCTTGTCCTTTGTGTTTGGCTCTGCTTAGATTCTTCCTACCCTGCGAGTAGAGTTTGACTATAGGCATCTCCTTCTCCTGAAAGCTTCATATCATTCGGCCCTGTCTCGCTTAACTCGGCTTGGCCTTCACCTGTATTCAGATTATTCGGGCTGACCCAGCCGACTTACACAGTATGTCGGCCGGGTTACGCCTTTCTCTTCTCATAAGGGTCCTGCTCTTGCTTACCTTGGCCGACCTTTACAGGACTCGGCCGATTTAGATTGTATCTCGGAAACTTGACGGGGAACTTCCTTTCGTCTTTTCCTATGCTTACCCTATCCGGGGTCACCCCCCAACATTAGTCCCCGAAGCTGGTATGGTCCTGCCTATAATCTTGGCCGAGCCGTATCAGTTTCACAATATTCGTTTCTCTTTATTTCCGAGTTACTTTTCCCTCGTTCGAGGTATATGTGTATCTTCTCGCGTACGTCTCGTCCTACGTGTCACACTCATCATTGTTCTTCTAGTTTTTTGTTCCTCTACAGTGCCCACTGACGGGCTACAGTAATTACTGCGCCTGTCATGTTGGCGCTGCAACGCCTCGCGCACCGCATCGGTTAGGAGGCCTGATCCTCTCCTGCGCCGTGTGGTCGTCGGTGTGGCTCCACTTATCCACGAGCGGTTCAGCCGCACACACGATCTACACGATTATCGGCCGTACGCACGATCCCACTACCGCCAGGGCCGCGCGGTTATAAAGAGGGGCACGGGGCTAGAGGGTTCATTTTCCCCCTTCGCTCGCCGTTGCCCTTCTTCCTCCTCACGCTCGCGCATCTGCTCGTGCTCCTGCGGCCGCGCCATTGTTGACCTCTTCGATGGCGAAGCCACAGTTCCCTTGCTCTGTCGTCCTCATCGCCGTGCGTTTGCTCCGGCGCCGCCGCCGGTGAGTTTTCTTACGGTCCCCTTGTTAGGCTCCCTCCTAGACGCTTCCATTGTTTTCCAGATTTCCTGGGCGTCTTTTTTCCGCTCCGCCGCCGCCTCCGCCTAGAATCACGACGGGGCTCTGCGCCTCTAAGCCCCGCTCCGCCATTAGTTCCTCTTCCGTAGGTTCCTCCGGCGACCCTATGTCGAGTTCAGTTAGCGGCGCGTTAGTTGAGGATGATGACGTAGCGTCTGGTCCAGAGAGGGGATCCTGGCAAGGTTCCTCCGTCACTCGGCGCGAGATCGAGTGGCTAATCCGAACTCGCCGGATTCCTGCCGAGGTAGCTTGTCGCTTACCCGGCAGCGAATCTTCTCCCGTCCTTAACGAGGGCGAATACGTCGTCTTTATGTCTCACTTTGCCCGGGGTTTCGGTCTCCCCCTTAGCAATTTTGCTAGGGAATTTCTTGATTACTTCGGCCTTCAGCCGCATCATCTTTCGGCTAATGCCATTGTCTCCTTATCTGCTTTCATCTCTGCTTCAGAAGGGTACTTCGGCCTATGGCTGTCTGTGCACGTATGGTCTAAATTCTTCCAGATCCGATCTAACGTTGTTCCAGACAAATCCCTTCACCCTTCTGAGAAGTTGCTTACTCAGTGTGGGGCTGCTTCCATCACTCCTCGGAGAAAATCCAAGTTTCCTCGCGTTGCTGGTCTCAAATCTTGCAAAAAGTGGCATAGATCATTTTTCTATGTCAAGAATACTGGAAAGGAAGATAAGATTCGGCTCCCCGCTTTCTCCATCGGCACCCCCTCAAAGAGGAACTGGACCTACAATCTCAGGAAGAGCCATGCTCTGGCCGAGGCCTTTGAGATTCGGCTGAAGGAGTTGATCCGCGCCGGGCTACGCGGCGAGGATCTGATGACCACCTTTGTCAGCAGTCGAATCTGCCCTTTCCAGAATCGTACGCACAAGCTGTGTTACATGAGCGGTCCTCTCGATCCCAACCGAGTCTCAACGGTTAGGCTCGATAATTATCTCATTTTCAAACGTGTCCGAGCTATCTTCAAGACAGATATGCCGGAGGACTGGACCTGGGGATTGAAGCCGTTTACCCGCGGGAATCCCCCTCCCGAGGTAAGTTTACGCATTTATGTTTTGTCCCCTAATTGCGTTTGTGATTCCTTTTGCTAATCTCTGTGTGTATCTTTTCTTGTAGAAATTTGCGGAACAAAAGATCGAGGATGCCGAAGTTCTGGCCCTCCCGTGGCCCACGGATCGGAATACCCCGGACAACGGGGAACCTGATTCGGAGGAGTTTGTCCCCAAGTCAGACCTTGTTCCGGCTCGCGCCCGTGGCAAGACCCCGACCCACGAGGACGAAGGTGATTTGGACGAGGTCCAAGTTCTTGAGGTAGTTGCCGCAATGCCAATTTCTTATGCATTTCCGGCCTCTACTTTCTCAGCTAATCCGGCCGGTCAGATTCACAACGCCGAGCCTCTCGCCTCCCGACCTCCTGTTACTTCGGGGAAACGTAGCGCTCCAGCCGGTGCCTCGGAAGCCGTTCCCAAGAAACGGATAAAGAGATCTGCCCCGCACCCCCCTAAGCGTAAAACTATGCCCGGGGTTACTGGGTGAGCTGCTTTTTATTTGTATTTCTTGTTTCTCTCTTTCTGCCTTTTGACCTGATCTTTTTGCCTCTGCAGGGCTCCTCTTTCTGTTAAGCCTAGTGGCCCCAGTATGACGAGTCACATGACTCGGCCGCCTTCTCCTCCGCCTCCTGATGACACTAGAGTTCCTAGTCCTGCTCATGTTGACTCTCCTCCTGCTCCGAATCAGGTGCCATCTCGCCAGGATGCGCCTGAGATCTCTCCTGTTGATGCCGGTACAACTCGGCCCGTAGATATTTCCACTGAGCCTGCTGTCTCCTCCGTGAATCCTGAAATTTCCCCTGAGGTCCTATTGACCCCCACAACCCTTACTGCGACTCCGATTCCAGCCGAGGATACCAATATCTCGGCGCCCTCAGAAACCGTAATCCCTCCGGCCCCTAAAGACGGCATCCCAAGTGCCGAGGTAACGGCTCCTGCCGATGCCTCTTCTAAGGCGAGAAAGGTCGTTGTCACCAAGCCTCCCTCATCTCAAAAAGGACCTGCCAGCTCTTCTCAGCCTATAATTGCTGATGCGCTGCGCAAGGGGCTTTCATCTGCCAAGAGTACTGTTACCCCGGTTGCTGATACACAGCTCGCTCTCCATAAGAGTCCCACGGCGGCGGTGGCTACCCAACATGTCCGAGGTAAAGTTCTGACTCGCACGGAGAGTGGGAACAGCCTCGGCTCGTTGGTCGAGTATGCCAATAATTGGAACGATGCTGATCAGCTCGAGGGCAATCCAAGCAGCCAGCCGTTTCAACTCTCCGACATCAGCAGCCGCTTACATCCGGCTGCCAAGATCGTTCTTGACAGCAACAAGATGAATGAGGTAATTGTTTTTATCGAGGTTTGATTAATCATTCGAATGATATTGTATATACTCTAGTCCCCGAAGCTTGCAATCGAATAATTTGTTATTCGTTTGGAAGTTTTATTAGGCTTTGCCTGGTTCAGTTTTGTCTTAGTGTTCGAATATCCAGCCGCCTATATCCGAGTTAAGTTTTGCTTGACTCGGATCTGTCCTAGGTTCGAACATCCAGCCACCTAGATCCGAGTTAAGTTTTGCTTGACTCGGATCTGTCTTAGCTTCGAATATCCAGCCACCTAGATCCGAGTTAAGTTTTGCTTGACTCGGATCTGTCTTAGCTTCGAATATCTTATTGCTATTTGTTTTGTTGCTTAGGTCGCGCATGACCGGCGGACCGCCGAATTCCAAAGGCTGCTCTTTGCGCATAAAAAATTGCAAGATAAGTATGAGAGGGTCGTTCCCGTGGCAAAGAAAGCTGGTAAGTTAACAAACTCGCATTATCCCTAAAGTTCTTATTGTTTTGGATGTGAGGTGCTAACTCGTTTTGCTGGTGAATAGGTAATATCAACAATCTTAATATTCGTCTTGAGAAAAAGGTCAAGGCCTTGGAAGGTTTGTTACTCTTCTTTCTTTTACAGATATCAATTTGAAATGTACACCGGGTTTCTTTTAACCCTTTTGGCTTCGATATAGCCGAGTTACAAACTTTTGCAGCGTCACACCAAGAATGCATACCCATGCCTGATATGATGCTGCATTTTTTAGAACAAGCCGCCACTCACTCGGCGCAGCTGAAAGATAAAGATGACGAGATAGCTCGCTTGCGCGCCGAGGTGGACTCCCTCAAGCTTTCTCAAAAATCTGAGTTGGAAAAAGTTGACCAGGAGTTCTCCGAGGAGAAGAATCGGCTAGCTCTGTAGTTACAGAAAAATAAAGAGCTCCTCGAGGCTGCCGAACTGAAAACCAGAGGATGAACGAGAAGATCAATCGCTTTGAGAAAACCAAGGGTGACTGGGCTAAAGATCTTCAGGTAATGCCGACCCATCGATGCACTCCTACCACACGGTTCTTGCATGGAGAGCGACGGTTGGCAGAAATCCGGTAGAGATGAGAAACGGCCGCCGGCTCCTCCAAGCCCGCCCCTATTCATCACACGAGGTGGAAAATCGAGTTCCACCGCTTCCTCTTCAGCGCCATTGTTGCCGACGCCGGGTCGCCGTCGAAGGCGTCAACGAGGAGCACACAGGAAGTGGCGTAGTGATGCATGACTGCGGGGATGCCAGATCCAGTACTAGACATCGTAGTAGCCGCCGTCCATTTTCCTTTCCGTGAAGTCAACGCAATCGTGTCGCCCTCCCCTCCCCTCTCCTGCCCTTCTTTATCATGGGGCAGAGCAGCGAGGTGCGAGGCGCATCCATCGCAGAGGCGTCTGTCCTCAGATTCGACCGCCCCATGCAAATTCTCCTCTTTGTCTCTCAGCTACCGCCGGCGAAGACACAGAGGCGGGCGCACGGGAGGTGCTCGACCGCCGCCTCCGGGGCATCTGGCCGCCAGCACATACTCCGGCTACGAGGACAGAGATGCGGGAGTCCAAAGGTGAGAGTCACAGCGGCGGCACGCTTGCTGCATTGTCATTCATCCGCTCCACGAGCAGCTCCTGCACCAAACCATGTCATCACCTTGTGCATTCGACCACCGGAGCTCGACAGTGGTGACTCAGGTAGTCAGGTGTGTCTCTTCCGCCCTCCTCCTCATCTCTCTGGCCATGTTCCAGCTATCCTTTTGGCACCCCTAAATCACTTGGCTGGTTTGCCTCAACCCCATTCCTGCTTGCATCCTGATTTTGTGAGTCTCCAGACGACAAAGCCTACAACTGAAATTAGCTAGTGCCAATATGAAATGACTATGGCGTAACATGCCCCTTGTGTTCATACGATCAACCAAAAAAAGCCAAGAGAATATTCGGTGTTTCATCATATTCTTAGATTTCCATTAGAGGCAATAGTTGGGTGTCCGGTTATCAACCCCATCATCATCCTATTTTGCATCACTGATTAGCTACTAATGCTGAGTTAGTTCAGCGTTGCCTTGATAGAAAGCGGCAGGAAGAACTGCCAGTGAAGATCAGGATTAAGCACGTAGTTCTGAACCGAGACAACCTCCTGTAGGGTGAACAAGAATAATCTAGCAATGGATTGTTTCAGGGTCATCTTGCCAAAGAACTTCCAAAGAAGTGTTTGAGCACCAGACTTGACTGTAATGGATGTGATCCTAGGATAAATACTCATTAAATTGGCCATGACGCATAGTCCATGTAATAGTTATACAATGTTATATGAACCCATGGTATATCAGCTTGGTGATAAAACTTATGCAGAATCTTGAGAAGCAACCTCCGATTTGGAATTTTCTGGCTGAGCAACCCCTCATGTTGGTGCATATCCTGTATTTTCTATGATACTCGCAAATAAAAGAAAAGCATTTTCACTTCTTTTTGTTAGATCCAAGACAAAACATTCCATATAATCCTCTGTATTGCTTTTTGACAACGTGTCATCACTGGAAGCATCCGAGTTTATTTATTTGTTTAAAATTTGCATCCAATGTTTATGGGGTTATAAAACGTACTGTAGAATTTACTTATGCATTATCTATTATGTTTGAGTCAAGAGATTTGGAATACATGTTCAGTTAAAATGATATTATGCAGCAGCGGAACATTATTGTAGATAAGTAGGCGAGTGTGTTTCAATCAGATACTGATGTTTGATGGCCATACAGATTTTTGTTTGTTAGGCGGGAATGTCGGTGCGGTCAACAACGGTGGCACAAAGAGCTACATCTGCCTCAGACGGGGCAAGGATGGGCAATACGAGCCAGTGAGGGCATTGCAGCAAGCTCGTGGGGCAAGGGGAATTGAGCACACCGAGGTTTGTCGTCCCGCAATCCAAACATTGGTACTCACAAGCAGGGGCAGAGCTGACAGCTACCCGGACTCTCTAGAGTCTTTTGTTGATGTTGTAGCTGCTAATGAGGAACTAATCAACTCTTTCCATGGGTAAAATAATGTTGTCCAGGAGCCTTCCTACTTTTCCCTGACTATGTCGCATAGCTGGCTCCGTCACAGCTTATAGGTCACTAATGCTTGCACCTTCATGTTGTGATTATCTGAATAACCTCCCTACCAGGTGAAATACTTAAATTGGTTAACATTGTTTACTCCATTTCGAAGGATTGTTGTTAAACATTTCATCTTGCTGAGATATGAGGCCTTGATGGATCAGGTGAAGAGGGAGATCTATGCCCAGTATAATGAAAGGGGTCAAAGCAGTTCCAAGGTGGACATGGTGGTGCCTGTGATATGAATATGCGGACATATTTAGCAGGCGAGAATAAAGTGATGTGCATCATATTTAATGATATTCATATCATATTATCCTTTGCCTTTTTGTTAACATTTTTAGCTAATGGTTATGTGATATATTCCACTTAACTTTGTTAGGTTGATGCGATTTTTGGTCGCTTAATAGTTACGAGGTCTAGATTCCTAGTTTTATTTCTGAAATGGGGAAATGTTATTGGACAGTATATGAAGTTTCATCTGGGATAGTAAGATCTATAATCTACTACCATTCATTTATTATCATGGTTTATGGACGGCAATATCATGATATATGGTTGCATTGTCGTGATTCATCATATTTTCTCGAGTTGATTCTTTTAAGTGAGGCCTGATTATTATAATTTTGGCTAAAGAAGCTCAATAATGGAACTTCCCTCCATCCAGGAAAACCATTTCTCTTTGTTAGAGCAGGAGACTGAAAACTCTGTGATTATATTGATAAGATGAGTGAACTGAAGTTAGTATCAGCCTTTTAGTTTAAGTTGTTAATACTAAGAATTTCCACTAGCATACTCAACTAAAAGTTTTTGGCGCGAATCATGTATGAGATTGACAAGGTCGTTGCAGGGCATCGGTTGATCTAAACTTTAAAAGAGGGTAAGACTATGTCTATTTTATATATGTAGGCTGCATTATTTGTGTACTTAACCTGCGATTGTTTAAACCTCTTACTTTGAAGAAAATTATGATATCTACTTTCACTTTTCCATCTCTATCCCTGGCCTTTAATCACTGTTTATCTGCTCTATGAATACACTGATCACTTATGTGTAGTTTAGCAAAACATTGTGTCGTTCAGTACTTACAATTTTGTAGACCAACGTAAACTAACAAACCATGTAAGATATGATTCATTTTATTGTATTGAATTTTCACTTTTTACTTTTGGGTTGGGATGTTCATAGTTTTTCTTTCATGCTTTGCATCCAGCGGTACCACAAAAATATTTGCAATAGGATTATTTTTCCTGCATCAACAAGTCAAATACTAGACAACAAGTTCTTTCACATTAGGCTTTGCAGATTTTGTTCTATGTTATTTTACCTTACACTGACTAATTGGAGTATCAGCCAATGATACTACATGATAATTTATATGGATAGGATCTGGATTCCATGTGTTGTTTATTCCGAGTGCACTAATCTATCTTCATGGTATGTCTAATCCTTCTGATCTTCAACATTAACGAATGTATGATGCCTAAGATCTGAATATTTTCTAACGATCGTCATCGTCTGCCGTATCCAATTTGCAACTTTCAATTGCTCTTGAGATAGTGGCAGACCTTACTTTAATCCGGCTATGTTGACGAAGAAATGCCTTAATGGCATTTTCAACGTTTTTAGGTGTTGTTCTTATTTCATCTGAAATTACACAATGGTTCTCTGAAAGATTGAGACCTACCTTTTCTTAACAATGTATGAAGCCCGTAAAACCGAAATCGATCCAAATCCACGACCTTGAAAACCGAAATGTATTATTATGGTGTGAGCCTTCTTTCTTTTTGGCCTTAGATTATCATAAGCGAGGAATGGTGCATGCTAGTCTTCAGACTATACTTTATTGTAGGGAAAGGAAAAAAATGGAGAATATCTTTAAGAACCCTAGACTGAATTTCACTTGGAGCAACAGGGGTCAGGTCACACTATATCAATATCATAATTATCTTCCAACTTCTTTTCTTTTTAGAAATCCATTTTCTTTTGTTATGCCATTAAGGAAACACTATTTTGGATACAATACCCATTTTAGAACCGTTCCGTTCACTACTAATCTCAAAATAACAGATAATAACAAATAATATAGTTAATGGTTCCAATTCCAAAATCAATGACTTTCTCTTTTCAATAGAAAGAGAAGGTATTTAAGCAGTGTGTGTTTTGACTCAGTGGTAGAGTAATGCCATGGTAAGGCATAAGTCATCGGTTCAAATCCGATAAAGGGCTTTAAAATTAGTGGTAGAGTAATTCCGTGCTAAGACGTAAGTCATCGGTTCGAATCTGATGGAATACTTTTTTACTTGTTCTTTACATATTTGTTCAGGACTGCACAGTTTGTGCTCCAATTAGAATGGATATCTCATGTATCATGTGGTTTTGATGTGCCCAGTTTATTCATGTCCTTCAGTGCTAATACAGTTATGGCTAAGCCAATGTTATGATATACACATTCTTATGCATAAAATACGTCCTGGGAGTATGTGTAGCTAATGCTACACTACAAACACCTCTTTTTTTTGTTCGCATTGCATCTCTTTATTGCTTTTCTGGTGCATGTACTTTGAGCCTTGAGTTTTTTTGGTTTGGAATTGGTCGTTTGGTTATTGAATACTGGCAAATGCCAGCAGGCAGAGTGTAGATTTTGCATCAACTAATACCTAGAATTTGTTTTACTATTTCATTTTCATGGGAGATGAACCCAATGGCATATTCGCTCTTAAAGGAGGTTAATTAAGGCGCACATAACTGACAAATCTGCACAAGGGTGTCTCGTTTGTGGGAGAACCATGATGAAAAGAAGGATGATGAGCTTCTTGTATGCATTTGGTCCTTGTGGACGAGAAGTTAATCTGCGTTTATTTTATTGTGTTTCCCGCTGGATATTTTATTTAGCTGATTGAGCACTTATATGAATCTGCATGTGTGCACACAGGGTGATAGCATACGTGCTTTGTCCCCAAGGGATTCCAAATTTCCAGTAAATGTTGAAGGAAGGCCGAATATACCACTTTCGGTACTTCTAGACCAGCCTGGCAATGAAATAATACTGGCCTACTTACCACAATTCTGAGCTGCGTTTCACAACATGGACAAGGGAGATGGAGGATGGTCCAGCCTGCGATCTGAGGCGTGCATGGCATAGCTATTAGGACAGTGAGATGAATGCTTTTTTGCGATATTTGATTAGGCTTTGGTTTTTTGGGATTTTAAATCTCCATCTTAGCTTGACTTACTTTCACATGCTAACTTGGAGCTATCGGATTGTATACAGTAGATCTTAGTAGCTCTGAGTGCACTCTAGATGTATTGTCTTTGCTGACTAAAAGGAAAAGTACCTATGTAGAAATCTAGGGTTTTACCATACCTCTTTTGGCTGAGGTGTTACATGTTTTGGTAGGCTTGGTGCCCTATTACCTTATCTTTTCCTCGCTATATAATTGTGTGCCAGTATTTTCTTTCTTGTGCATGTCGATGTTACCACGTTTGACTTCTGTGGAGAGCTTAGATGTGTTGTTCTTCTCTAGCCTGTCAATGTCAGCACACTGTAACATATGCTTGGTTTTTCATTCCTGTTTATTTGTTGTGGCCTTTGGTGCGATTGATGCCTTTTATCCGGTTACCTCCATTCTACCAAGCAAGTTAGAGATCATGGGCACCCCAAGAAAATCCAAGTTGAAGCCAAATATTCGCACATCGTGTGGAGCAGCAGAGCGCGCAAGGTCCTTCTAGTATAGACTATATATGGATAAAATAAGTGAACCTGCACACTGAAACTGGTCTAAATACATGAGATTCGTAAAAAAAAAGGCTAAAACGCCTTATAATTGTGAACAAGGGAGTACATTTGGTTGAGACAAAATGCACCGAAATGAGCTTGATTTGAGAAAACATGGCATCCGAGGAAACCTCATGAAACACAATGTATGATTCAAAAGATTTGTTGTATTGCGAAGACAAGTGTACGAAAAAACATAGATTTTTAGCAGCAAGTGTGTACAATGCAGAATGTCAGATGTTATGAGCTTGCCGTGGCAAGTTGTGTGTAGTCCAATATGAAGTATCAGAAGCTTCAGAGCATGATAACACACGAGGCAAACTTGTTTCAATCAGAACAAACAAATACCTTGCAAAAACAGTTACAGATCACTGTTCTGCGGCATTGGGATTTTCTTCTGCACCAAGGGCCAGAACAACTCTCCTCAGAATAGCATCAACTGGCTGATGTGAGTTCTCGACAGCCTTACTTATAGCTTGCCATCTCTCGCCATGTTTTGGTTCAGCTGCAATGCATCTTTTTAGAACATCCCTTTGTGTATCCACAGTTCCGTGCTGGAGTTCAAATTTATAGTACAGTGCCCAAAAATCCCCAATATCAGGAGCAAGAGTAACAGCTCTGTTCAACCAACTCCTGGCTTTATCAACCTTCCTATCATGCCAGAAAAGTTTGGATACAGCTGCGATGACATGTGGATCATGATCACATCGCTTTATAGCATCCGAGCTCTTTGATTTGCGTTGGGGACGTGGCACCATCTCAATAGCTGCAGCCCACAAAATGCCACTTGTTTGACACTCTTGTAATGCCTTGGCTAGTAGAGAATCAGCTTCTTTTTTATTCCCGTGCCTCAACTCAGCTCGAATTGCTGCAAGCCATAGTTCAGGTGTAGCTGGATTCTTTTTCCTTGCCATGGTGAGGAAAGCGCGTGACTTGCTCAGGCCATTTATCCTTTCCTCTAGAGTAGCCAGCGAGAGCCAAAGAGGGATGCAACTGGGGCAGTGTCTGAGTCCATTCTCGTAAACCTCCTTTGCCTTTGCTGCATGGCCAATCCGGTCTTCCATCTGTCCAAGCATTAACCACAATTTGAAGAACGAGGGGAATAGCTTCAGGCCTTCCTCCAACAACCTCCTTTCCTCGTCCACATTCCCTAGTTCCCTCTCAACAATTGCTGATTTCATCCAGACCCTCTCAGTGCCTCCTCTTTCCCTGGCCTTGGCCAAAAGCATCCTTGCTCTCTCCGGCTCGTTGTTCTCAAACTCTAACTTGAATGCAGCTAACCAGATCTCCTCTGAATCGGGGATAGCTGCATAAGCTTCCTGAAGAATGGCACGGGCTGCAGGGACATCACCAGCCAGCCATTTCTCCTTTGCACCCATAAGCCACAACACTTCAGCTTTTGGGTTGTACGTGACAGCCTTTCTGAGAATGGCTTCAAGAGATTCTCTCGTCCCATGGCTCTTCTCAAGCTGTGCCGCTTTAAGCCATATACTCTTCTTAACAAGGAACACACTAAGAGCATGTGCATAGATGGCGCGAGCTGTCTCAATTGAGCCTCGTTTCTTGCATTCCTCAGCATCAGCAACCCATGTTCGCTTCCGGTCCTCATCTTCAACCCCAACTCCAATCGTGCTCTTCACAATAGCCTGGCAAGTAAGAACAGACCCAGCACGCTCTGCAGCTTCGGCTTCCTTTAGCCACGCCTCCCTGTCAATATCCAACCCTTCTCTCTGCAAAGATCTTATACCTCTCTCAATCACCTTGCTTAAGGATTGGGTGTTCCCATTAGCCTCCTCCAGCTTTGCAGCTGTAATCCAAATGGCAGGTTCCTTGTTGAGTTTCTCCCTCGCCTTGTTAAGCACCTTCTTTGCCTGGTCATATGTCTCGAGCCTTGCTAGGGCAAGCCACAGCTCGACATGAAGTGGGCAGCACTCCACAGCCCTGTGAAGCAACATCCTTGCGTCCTCCTCGTTAGCCAGCTCCACAACAGCCTTCCAGAGCCTAACTGAATCAGGAATGTGCTCCAACCCCTTCCTTAAAACCCTGCTCTTATTCAAATCACTAGTCTCTAGTTTTGCAGCCTGCAGCCAAAGCTTGACAGAATTGGGAATTGCCTTCACACCCCTGGCAATTACTGCCTTTGCTTCATCTGGGCTAGCCAAGCGGCATGCCTCGAACCAAACATCCTCATTCTTGGGGCATTCCTCACAGCCCCGCTGAATGAGCTGCCGTGCAGACTGGAGCTTCCCAGCAACCTCTTCAAGCCTAGCAGCAGCAATCCAACCTGGGGGATGCTTTGGATTTGTCTGAGTCACAGACCTGAGCAGCAGTCTTGCCTTTTTAATGTCAGAGATCTCAGCATCGCTAGTAATCTTCATGCTTTTCAAGTCTGTAAGGTATCCCTTTGGATCAACAACAGTAAGCCCAGAAACTGAATCGGACAACCTGTCCAACTTCAGGGAAAGCACGGTACCACGACCCTCGCCGACAGCAGTGAGATCGGTAACCGGTGTCTGCGCCCATGGCGTCTCTGTGCCACCAGCCGCACGACTCTTGGGGTCCAGCGCTGTGACATGCTCCTGCTCCTGCCTAGCCTTCTCAAGCAGTGTGTCTGGCACCGGTACAAAGCTCTCGAAACGCTTCTTCTTGTTGCGCGCGGAGTAGTCCCCAATTTCAGGTATGCTTTCCCACTCCTGCATGGACACATCTGCCAGTTTCCTCTTCAGATCAGCAAACTGCTCGGTGATCTTAGGGTTGGACGCACGGTACTTCTCAATCTCCTGCTTGAGCCGCGCCTCCCGCCGATCCTTGCGACGCAGGTCCATCCTCTGGTCGATGCTCTCCCAGACGGCATCAGCCTCGCGGTCATCGTCGTCGTAGTCGGCATTGGAGAAGAGACCCGCGTCGTTGCCCTCGAACTCGTCGAACTTCTGATTCTCGTCGTATCCCTTCTCCTCGTCGCCACCTTCATCACCGCCTTCGTCCTCGCCGGGGGGCTTCCCGCGGCCACGGCCGATAGCTGGAGCAGCAGCAGCCGCGGCGGAGCGATCTGGGAGGTCTGGAGCCGCGCGGGCTGGCCCGATATCGGAACGGGTGGTGAAGCCGGTGGCGCCACGGCCAAGGCCCGATATCGGAACGGGTGGTGAAGCCGGTGGCGCCACGGCCAAGGCCCGCGACGTAGTTGGGGGGCGGCTTGGAGTTGAGGAAGTCGTAGCGCACGGGGCGGGCGGGTGCCGCCGCCGGGGGAGGGGGCGGCGGCGGGGTCGGGACGGGGGCGGACATGCCGCCGAGGAAGGAGGATGACGCGGGCGCGGGGGGGGGGGGGGGGGGGGGGGGCTGGAGGGAGGATAGGAGCGGTGAGAGGTAGGGTGAGCCGGGAGGAGGCGTCCCGGCGGGCGGCGGAGGAGTAGGGGAAGGCGAAGCAAGAGCAGATGGGTTTGGCTTGGTCCAAGTCGGTTGTGACGATAGGCGGTGGTGACGATGGGCTTCTTCGGCTCCTTTTGTCCAAATGGGCTCTTTCGTTCGAGCAAGCTGGCCCGACGAAGACAATTATATGCAGTCCGTTTTATCCAAAACAACACACTGTTGGCTTGACTAAAAAAAAACACTTGAAAAGGTGTGAAGGCCGTGTTGAGGGAGTTGACGGACCGGAGTAAAAACACCCTTGGTGATCTTGAGAAAAGAATAAAGAGTTAAATTCATCGGTAATCATTAAACTTGCTTAGCAAAGTTAATATGATCACTGTACAAATAGAATACGAGTTTACGGTAATTAAACTCGCGCGAGAGCGTCACGCGAGGTCGCTGGGCAATACGGTGCGATGTATGTGATGAGTAGCGGTCAGTGGGACCCGCTGTCAGCTTCACATCTGAACATTTATTAGCCCATAGGTCCTTCGGACAAGCAATTAATTTCAGAGAGCCCCTCCCACCACATGGTAAAGATGCTCACCAACTTGGAGTGCTCGAGGTGAAGGTGGAGAGAGGAAGCGGGAACGGCGCGAGGCGGAGAGGGGGAACGAGGTTGCCAAGGCGGCGGTGATCCAGATTGCTGGCGAATCTTCTTCGACGGCGGCGGGCGAGGTGTTGTCGCTCTAATGATGCGGCGAGGTGTCGCGGCCATGTTTCCAATCCGGCGCGACGATGATGCTCCTGCTCATGTCTATGGTAAGCCCTCCGCTGGCATGTAGATGGTGTGAATCGAAGGTTTTTTTGGCGATTTTCGGTTCAGGAGGTGTGAATCAGTCCATGCCTTGAGTTCTATGTTTTGCCCTGAGTTCTCTGTCACTGTTAAGTTGATTGGTTTGGGTAGGGTTTTGCTAGATGATTTGGATGCGGTTAGGGCTTAGGGTTTAAGAAAGTACTAATATTTTTGCGGAGAAATTGTTCAAACTTCAGTAATATAACATGTTCAGTACTAGAGAAATCACTTGCCATGTACCACCTGTCATATGCTTCTCTTGTTATAATTTGCAAGGGAGAAAAGTTCATGTTTTTCATTGGAAATCAATCATGGTGGATATTTCCTAGGCACTAGTAGCAACAGAAGCTATGTTGGAGGGCACATTATCTACTATGATAAAGTTGACAGCTTAACATGGTCACAAGTCATGCTAGAGAACATAATTGAGCAGATAGGTTATGAGATGGCAGGTAGAATTAAGGTACATTAATGTATTCCAATGCCCACACTTGCCAACAATGGACTGATAGCGTTAGATGATGATCATGCCTTCATGGCTATAGTTACATTAGTTGACATTGGGCACCATTTATTCAAAATTTACCTAGATCATGATGAGATCTTGGGATTCAAAAGTTGGGATGATGTTGTACATTTTCCAATTGCTCACTTGCCTCCTGTCATTAGCCCTAAGAAGACAAATACCAACAACCAGCCTGAACATGACAGTTCATATGTTCCTCCAGCACCACTGCAAGTTCTGGTTCCAACAAGCAGTGCTGAAGATTCAGTGGAGATTGCAAAGGAAGACTGTGTTGCTGGTAGAGTGAGGCAAAGGAAGAGGGTGAGAACCAATTTCTCTGAAACTTGCAGCATTCAAGAAACAGAGGAAGTAACTGACCAGGATGATAGTGATGCAGTTGCTGATAGTGTTAATGGAGCAGATTCAGACTTTGAACTGTCTGATTATGATTATGCTCTCAGTGATGGTGATGATGATCTACATGCAGATAATGTAGATCATGTACCTGGCACTGGCAAGACTACAACTATGAAGAAGAAAAGGAATAGAAGATGCACTGCTGCAAATGAGAAAGGCAAACAAAAGGCTAAAATTAAAGCTGAGGACTCTAATGATGAGGATCTATGGGGACCTGACTCTGATGATGATGTTGTCAACATAAAATTCAAGACATTCAGAGAGGATGACTTAAATGGTCCCAAATTTGCAACTGGACAAGTGTTTGCTAGTGTTGAGTTGCATAGGAAGGCCATTAGGGCATACAGTTGTGTTCATAGAAAAAGAATCAGACTTACTATTAATGACAAGCTGAGGGTTAGGGCTATTTGTGAAAAGAAATGCACTTGGTATCTTTGGGCATCATGTGATTCAAGGACTAAAGCCTTCCAAATAAAGAGATACACAGGTGAGCACACATGCAGTGGAAAATGGAAAGTTGCTGAATTCACAGCCAAATTCATTGCTGAGAAGTACCTAGAGAACTTCAGAGCTTATCAAGGAATGAGCCTGAATAATTTCTCAAGGGTGGTTCAGAAGGGGTGGAACATGACACCTTCTAGAAGCAAATTGCAGAGGGAAAAAAGGATTGCCATGGCTGTCATCTATGGAGATGAAGAGGAGCAGTACAGGATGCTATGGGACTATGCCAATGAGATCAGGAGGAGTAATCCAGGCAGCAGTTTCTAGCTTTCACTAGATGAAAATGCCAAATTCAAGCAATGTTACATGAGCCTTGAAGCTTGCAAAAGGGGGTTCCTAGAAGGGTGTAGGTGTTGGAGATATGCCCTAGAAGCAATAATAAAACTGGTAATTATTATACCTTTGTGTTTATGATAAATGTTTACATTCATGCTATAACAGTATTAACCGAAAACATTAATACTTGTGTGATTTGTAAGCTAAATTAGAGTCCCTAGTAAAGACTCTTTATAATACTAGCTTGTTGGTTAATAGATGATCGTGGTTTCTCGATCATGAACATTGAGATGTTATTAACAACAAGATAATGTCATTAGGAGAATGGTATGATGGACATACTCCTATAGATAAGCATAGCATAAAGATCAAGTCATTTCAATAGTTCGTTTGCTATAAGCTTTCTGATGCATAGTAACCTAATTCATTCAACCATGAGATCATGCTAATCACCATCACCGGAAGGACGCTTTGATGACATCAAACACCACACCGTAACTGGGTGGCTATAAAGGTGGCATTGAGTGTTTGGAAAGTATGTGTTGAGGCACATGGATCAAGAGTGAGATTTGTCCATCCATATGACGGATAGATATACTCTGGGCCCTCTCGGTGGAATGTCATCCAATTGGCTTACAAGCATGTGACTGGCTCACAAGGGATCACATATCACGGGAACGATAAAAGAGTACTTATCGGTAACGAGGTTGAACTAGGTAGCAGAGATACCGACGATCAAAACCTCGGATAAGTAAACTATCGCGAGACAAAGGGAAATTGGTATCGTATGTAAGTGGTTCATTCGATCGCAAAGTAATCGTAGAAATATGTGGGAGCCATATGAATTTACAGATTCCTCTATTGGTTATTGATCGGAGAAGTGTCTTGGTCATGTCCGCATAATTCACGAACCGTAGGGAGACACACTTAAGGATTCGATGTTGTTTAGTAGATATGGAATGTTAGTAGGGATACTGAATGTTGTTCGGAGTCTCGGATGGGATCCGAGATATCACGAGGATATCCGGAATGGTCCGGAGAATAAGATTCATATAAAGAAAGTCCGATTCCGGAGTTCGGGAAAGATTCCGATGTTTTCATCGGAGAAGTTCTAGAAGGGTCTAGAAGGTTCACCGGTCCGAAAGGGGAATGGTCCATGAATGTTTCATGGGTAAGTGGAATGATTGGATCATATCTTAGGTCACTTGGTTTGGGCATTTGCAAGAGAGAATAAAGCTCTAAATTGAAAGTAAAACGGGAAGTTTGAAAAGTCAAACTGGAACAATGGTTTCCTAGTGGAAGAAGAAACAAGTCCTTCTCTCAATCCAACTTGGGTTTGGGTTTGGATTCAAACCCACCCCTCCCAAGGCTGCCCCCTCTCATAAATAGAGGGGGAGGGATGCCCCAAAGACCAAGCCCTAGCCCCTCCACACCCGCGTCGTCGTCGCCGCCGCCTAGCCGTCGCCGCCGCGCCGTCGCCGTCGACCTAGCCGCCGCCGACACCTCCTCCTCCTCCCGGTCTTCTAAACCCTAGATCACCAAGAAACCCTAGATCCACCATAACTCGCACCGGCTTAGGCGAAGCCCTGCGGGATCTTCCCTCTACTTCCGACACCACATCGTCGTGCTGCCGGAATCACGAGGGGAGAACTACAACCTCCGCTGCCTGCTGGAACAAGGGAGAGGAAGGTCTTCATCGAGTACCAAACGTGTGACCGACTGCGGAAGCGCTGCCGGAACACAGCGCCGGAAGGATCGTCTATGCGATCTTGAGATCGGCAAGTGTACGACTACATCACCCACGAGAATCTGCTCTCTTTAACCACTTTGGAATCTTCGAGGGTGAGTGCTTCTATCGTCTTGTTGCTACAATATAGTAGATAGATCTTGGCTTGTTTGTGTGCATGCGGTAGGTTTTTTTTGTTTGCCATGCTACGAACCCCTACAGTGGTATCAGAGCCGTGTCTATATGTCGATCTGTTGCACGAGTAGAACACAATGATCATTGTGGGCGGTGGTGCTTTTATTATCAATTGCTTTTTGTGTACTTTGCATCTTGCGGTATGATGGGATGAAGCGGATCGGGCTAACCTTACATGACATCGTTCATGAGACTTTCTCCACGCTCAACATGCAACTTGTATTGCATAAGTGGCTTTGCGGGTGTCTGTCTCTCCCATCATAGTATAGATTCAATTTACAACGGGCACTTGATAGTTCAAACATCAACGTTGTGGTTCTTGTTCGTAAGTTAGAACGACACTTATTGAAAGCCCCAAACCACGTAAAATATGCAAAGAAAATTAGAGGCGTCTAACTTTGTTTTGCAGGGGTGTGCTGTCATGTGATATGGCCATGATTGTGATTATATATGACATATGCAATGTTCCTTATTGTAAGTCGGCAACCGACATGAGCCATATGGTTGTCTTTTAATTCCGTTAAGACCTGCGTGTCTATTCAAAGTAGTTGTAATAGTTGATGTTGGTGGACGACAACCATGAAGCGGCGCCATTGACCTTGACGCCATACCAGTGATGATGGATATCATGTTCGTGCTTGAAGATGGAGATCGAAAGCACAATAAGAAAGGCCATATCGTATCACATATTATGAATTGCATGTGATGTTAATCCTTTTATGCATCTTGTATTGCTTAGTTCGCGACGGTAGCATTATAAGATGATCCCTCAAGCACAAAATTTCAGTTATAAAGTGTTCATCCTTAGTAAGCACCGTTGCTAAAGCTCGTTGTTTCGATGCACCACGTGATGATCGGGTGTGTTAGATTCTGCGAGTGTATACAACGTGAGCAAGCCAGATTTGCTCATGCGGAAGCTAAGGTTTGATCTTGACGAGCCTAGCATGTACAAACATGGTCTCGGAACAAGGATCACCGAAAGGTAAAGCATGAGTCATATAGTAGTTATGATGAACATGTTGATTGTTCGCCATTGAAGCTACATCAACTCTCGTGATGATCGATTTTGATGTGGTGGATTTGGTTCATGTGATCACTAAAGCAATGTGAGGGATATTGTTTTGAGTGGGAGTTCACCTAGATTAATTTAACTATTAATTAAAACCCAATTTGTCATAAACTTAGTCTAAACTATTGCAAATATGTTGTAGATCAATGGCGGCCCCTACCATCAATTTTGATGTGTTCCTAGAGAAAGAAAAGTTGAAAAACAATGGAAGCAACTTCGCGGATTGGTTCCGCAATTTGAGGATTGTCCTTAATGCTGGTAATTTGACCTATGTGCTGGATGCACCGCTGGGTGACCCGCCTGCAGCTGATGCTACCGATGAGGTAAAGAATGTTTTCCTCGCTCGGAAGAATCAGTACTCCACAGTTCAGTGTGCTATCTTGTATGGTTTGGAATCGGAGCTTCAGAAAAGGTTTGAGAACCATGACCCACATGATATTGTCCGTGAACTCAAAATGATATTTGAGGCTCACACGGCAGTTGAGAGTTACGAGGCTTCTAAAAAGTTCTTTAACTGTAAGATGGAAGAGGGCACTCCATCAGTGAGCACGTGCTTAAGATGTCTGGGCACGCAAGCAAGCTTCAAAGCTTAGGTATAGTGATTCCTAATGCTTTGGAGATTCACCGTGTCCTCGAATCACTACCACCAAGTTACAAGAACTTTGTGATGAACTACAATATGCAAAACATGGACAAGTCGTTGCCCAAACTCTTCTCCGTGTTAAAGTCTGCAGAAGTGGAGATCAAGAAAGAGCACCAAGTGTTGATGGTCAATAAGACCACCATATTCAAGGAGCAAGGCAAGTCTAAAAAAAGGTAAACTTCAAGAAGGGCGGTAAGAAAGTTACCGCGCCGGCGAAGAAGACCAAGGCTAGGCATAAGCCTGATACTGAGTGCTTTTACTGCAAGGGAGAAGGTCACTGGAAGCGAAATTGCCCTAAGTACTTGGCGGATTTGAAGAACAACAACATCAAGAAGAAAGGTATATCTGATATACATGTTATTGATGTGTATCTCACTAGTACTCGTAGTAGTGCCTGGGTATTTGATACTGGTTTGGTTGCTCATATTTGTAACTCGAAACAGGTGCTGCAGAATAAACGAAAGCTAGCGAAGAACGAGGTGACGATGCGCGTTGAAAATGGATCAAAGGTTGATGTGATCGCGGTCGGCACGCTACCTCTTCATCTACCATCGGGATTAGTTTTATACTTAAATAATTGTTATTTGGTGCCTGCTTGAGCATGAAAATTATATCCGGATCATGTTTATTGCGAGACGGTAACTTGTTTAAGTCCGAGAATAATGGTTGTTCGATTTATATGAGTAATATGTTTTATGAACATGCACCTCTGATAGATGGTCTATTCTTATTGAATCTCGATTGTGGAAATACACACATTAATAACATTGAAGCTAAACGTTTGAAATTGAGCGATAACTCGACCTATGTGTGGCACTGTCGTCTTGGTCACATTGGAGTTAAGCGTATGAAGAAACTCTATTCTGATGGACTTCTTGAATCACTTGATTTCGAATCACTTGAAAGATGCGAAGCATGTCTGATGGGTAAAATGACTAAGACTCCATTTTCTTGTATGATGGAGCGAGCTACGGACTTATTGAAAATCATACATACCGATGTGTGTGGCCCAATGAGTGTAGCATCGCGCGGTGGTTATCGTTACGTTCTTACCTTCACGGATGACTTGAGTAGATATGGGTATATCTATTTCATGAAACATAAGTCCGAAACTTTCGATAAGTTTAAGGAATTTCAAAGTGAGGTAGAGAATCAACGTAACAAGAAGATTAAATTTTTACGATCTGATCGTGGAGGTGAATATCTAAGTTACGAGTTTGGCGAGCATTTTAAGAAATGCAGAATACTTTCACAATTGACACCGTCGGGAACACCACAACGTAATGGTGTGTCCGAACGTCGTAATCAAACTCTCTTAGATATGGTTCGTTCTATGATGTCACTTACAGATTTACCGCTATCATTTTGGGGTTATGCATTAGAAACAGCCGCATTAAATAGGGCAGCATCTAAATCCGTTGAAACGACACTGTATGAATTGTGGTTTGGGAAGAAACCTAAATTGTCGTTCCTTAAAGTTTGGGGTTGCGAAGCTTATATAAAGAAGTTACAGCCCGACAAGCTTGAACCCAAAGCGGAAAAATGCGTCTTCATAGGATACCCGAAGGAAACTATTGGGTATACCTTCTATCATAGATCCGAGGGCCAAATCTTTGTTGCCAAGAATGGATCCTTTCTAGAGAAGGAGTTTCTCTCGAAAGAAGTGACTAGAAGGAAAGTAGAACTTGACGAGGTTGTTGAACCTTCTCTCGAACTTGCAAGTAGCGCAGCACCGGAAGTAGTTCCTGTGGCGCCTACACCAATAAGAGAGGAAGCTAATGATGTTGATCATGAAACTTCGGTTGAAGTTACTACAGAACCTCGCAGGTCAACGAGAACTCGTACCACTCCTGATTGGTATGATCCCGTTATGAGTGTCATGTTGGTAGACAATACCGATGACCCTGCGACATATGAGGAAGCGATGATGATCCTAGATTCCAAAAAATGGCAAGAAGCCATGAAATCCGAGATTGGATCCATGTACAAAAACCAAGTATGGACTTTGGTGGACTTACCGGATGCCCGGAAGGCTGTCGAGAACAAATGGATTTTCAAGAAGAAAACATATGCTGATGGTAATGTTACTGTCTATAAAGATCGACTTGTCGCAAAAGGGTTTCGACAAATTCAAGGAGTTGACTACGATGATACTTTCTCACCAGTAGCGAAGCTAAAGTCTGTGAGGATTATGTTAGCAATCGCTGCATATTATGATTATGAGATATGGCAGATGGATGTCAAAACAGCATTCCTCAATGGAGACATTGATGAAGAGTTGTATATGATGTAACCCAAAGGTTTTGTCGATCCTAAAGATGCTAACAAGGTATGCAAACTTTAACGGTCCATATATGGATTGAAGCAAGCATCCTGAAGTTGGAATCAATGTTTTGATAAGGTAATAAAAAACTTTGGTTTTATACAAACTTATGGAAAAGCTTGTATTTACAAGAAAGTGAGTGGGAGCTATGTAGCATTCTTAATACTATATGTAGATGACATATTTTTGATTGGGAATAATGTAGACCTTCTTAATAGTGTCAAGGATTATTTGAATAATAGTTTTTCAATGAAAGATCTTGGCGAAGCAGCTTACATATTAGGCATAAAGATTTATAGAGATAGATCGAGACGCCTAATATCATTGTCACAGAGTACATATTTGGACAAAGTTCTAAAGAGGTTTGGAATGGAAGATAGCAAGAAAGGGTTCTTGCCCATGTTGCCCAATATGACCTTGAGTAAAACTCAAAGTCCTGCAATGACAGAAGATAGAGAAAGGATGAGTAAGACTCCCTATGCCTTAGCCATAGGATCTCTTATGTATGCCATGCTATGTACTAGACCCGACATTGCATATGATGTTAGTTTGACTAGCAGATATCAAAGTGATCCAGGAGTGGATCATTGGACAGCGATCAAAAACATCCTTAAGTACTTGAGAAGAACTAAGGATATGGTTCTTTCTTATGGAGGTGATGAACAGCTCGTTGTTAATGGTTACACCGATGCTAGTTGGAACACCGATCCGGATGATTCTAAATCTCAATCTGGATACGTATTTACTTTGAATGGTGCAGCAGTTAGCTGGAGGAGTACAAAGCAAAGCGTTGTGGCGAGATCTTCAACTGAATCGGAATACATAGCTGCTTCGGAGGCTTAAGAGGCAATTTGGATGAAGGAGTTCATTACAAGGCTCGGTGTGGTTCCAAGTGTGTTGGACCCAATGTCTATCTACTGTGATAACATGGGCGCCATAGCCAATGCGCAAGAACCAAGGTCACACAAGAAGCTGAAGCACATCAAGCTACGTTTTCACTCTATTCGAGAGCATGTCCAGGATGGTGACATAAAGATTTGCAAAGTACACACAGATCTGAATGTGGCGGATCTGTTGACTAAACCTCTCACGAGGGCAAAACATGACCAGCACCAAACCGCCATGGGTGTTCTGTATATTACCATGTAATCTAGATTAGTTGACTCTAGTGCAAGTGGGAGACTATTGGAGATATGCCCTAGAGGCAATAATAAAACTGGTTATTATTATATCTTTGTGTTTATGATAAATGTTTACATTCATGCTATAACAGTATTAACCGAAAACATTAATACTTCTGTGATTTGTAAGCTAAATTAGAGTCCCTAGTAAAGCCTCTTTATAATACTAACTTGTTGGTTAATAGATGATCGTGGTTTCTCGATCATGAACATTGAGATGTTATTAACAACAATATAATGTCATTAGGAGAATGGTATGATGGACATACTCCTATAGATAAGCGTAGCATAAAGATCAAGTCATTTCAATAGTTCGTTTGCTATAAGCTTTCTGATGCATAGTAACCTAATTCCTTCAACCATGAGATCATGCTAATCACCATCACCGGAAGGATGCTTTGATGACATCAAACACCACACCGTAACTGGGTGGCTATAAAGGTGGCATTGAGTGTTCGGAAAGTATGTGTTGAGGCACATGGATCAAGAGTGGGATTTGTCCATCCATATGACGGATAGATATACTCTGGGCCCTCTCGGTGGAATGTCATCCATCTGGCTTGCAAGCATGTGACTGGCTCACAAGGGATCATATATCACGGGAACGAGAAAAGAGTACTTATCGGTAACGAGGTTGAACTAGGTATGCAGAGATACCGACGATCAAAACCTCGGATAAGTAAACTATCGCGAGACAAAGGGAAATTGGTATTGTATGTAAGTGGTTCATTCGATCGCAAAGTAATCGTAGAAATATGTGGGAGCCATATGAATTTCCAGATTCCTCTATTGGTTATTGATCGGAGAAGTGTCTCGGTCATGTCCGCATAATTCATGAACCGTAGGGAGACACACTTAAGGATTCGATGTTGTTTAGTAGATATGGAATGTTAGTAGGGATACCGAATGTTGTTCGGAGTCTCGGATGGGATCCGGGATATTACGAGGAGATCCGGAATGGTCCGGATAATAAGATTCATATAAAGAAAGTCCGATTCCGGAGTTCGGGAAAGATTCCGATGTTTTCATTGGAGAAGTTCTAGAAGGGTCTAGAAGGTTCACCGGTCCGGAAGGGGAATGGTCCATGAATGTGTCATGGGTAAGTGGAATGATTGGATCATATCTTAGGTCACTTGGTTTGGGCATTTGCAAGAGAGAATAAAGCTCTAAATTGAAAGTCAAACGGGAAGTTTGAAAAGTCAAACTAGAACAATGGTTTCCTAGTGGAAGAAGAAACAAGTCCTTCTCTCAATCCAACTTGGGTTTGGGTTTGGATTCAAGCCCACCCCTCCCAAGGCTGCCCCCCTCTCATAAATATAGGGGGAGGTCTGCCCCAAAGACCAAGCCCTAGCCCCTCCACACCCGCGTCGTCGCTGCCGCCTAGCCGCCGCCGCCGGCCCGTCGCCGTCGCCCTAGCCGCCGCCGACACCTCCTCCTCCCGGTCTTCTAAACCGTAGATCAACTGGAACCCTAGATCCACCATAACTCGCACCGGCTTAGGCCAAGCCCTGCGGGATCTTCCCTCTACTTCCGACACCACGTCGTCGTGCTGCCGGAATCACGAGGGGAGAACTACAACCTCCGTTGCCTGCTGGAACAAGGGAGAGGAAGGTCTTCATCGAGTACCGAACGTGTGACCGACTGCAGAAGCGCTGCCGGAACGCAACACCGGAAGGATCGTCTACGCGATCTTGAGATCGACAAGTGTACGACTATATCACCCACGAGAATCTGCTCTCGTTAACCGCTTTGGAATCTTCGAGGGTGAGTGCTTCTATCGACTTGTTGCTAAAATCTAGTAGATAGATCTTAGCTTGTTTGTGTGAATGCGGTAGAATTTTTTTTTTCATGCTACGAACCCCGACAACAGGCCAGTCATATTCATTGATGGATGCCACTTGAAAACCAAGTATAGAGGGCAGTTGCTCACAGCTGTTGGGATGGATCCCAATGACTGTATTTTTCCCATTGCTATGGCTGCTATTGAAGTGGAAGATACAATAACCAGGACATGGTTTCTAGAGACCTTGAAAATAGATTTAGGAATAGTGAACACAACACCCTGGACTATAATGTCAGACAAACAAAAGGTGAACTTGTTTCTGTTTTCAATCTTCTGAATTACAAATGCTTTTATCCATGTCAATGATTAATCATGAATTTGTTTGCAGGGACTAATCAATGATGTCAAAGCTATGTTCTGATACGTCAGAAACGTATCTATGATTTTTGATGTTCCATGCTTGTTTAGTATCTACTTTGCTTTGCTTTGTCTTTCTTTGAGGTGTTTTTATATCTTTTCTGGAACTAACCTATTAACAAGTTGCCACAGTGCCAGTTGCCTGCTTTCTTCTGTTTTTGGTTCCAGAAAGGCAGAAAATTAATATTCTCGGAATTGGACGGGACAAAAGCCAACGTCAATAACTTTCCGTGAGGGACACGAATCCAGAAGGAGAGACGGAGGGGAGCCACAGGGTGGCCGCACCCTCCCAGGCACGGGGTGGCCTGGCCCGTGCCTGGGTAGGGTGTGGGCCCCCCAGGCGCCCCCTGCCTTGCCTCTTCGCCTATAAGAAGGCCCCGATGCAGAAACCCTAAGTGCCTGATCAATATTCCACGAAACCTTCTGTAGCCGCCGCCACCGTCGTCCCTAGATCGAGGGGATCTAAAGTTCTTCCCGGCACCCTGCCGGAGGGGAAATCATCCCGGAGGCCTTCTCTCCGGTATGATGTGTGAGTAGTTCCACCTTGGACTATGGGTCCATGTAGTAGCTAGATGGTTGTATCTCCTCCTTTGTGCTTTCATGTATAGATCTTGTGAGCTCCATTCATGATCAAGATCTAATCCATTTCTAATCATGCATGTTATGTTTGCGAGGATCCGATGGATATTGAGAATATTATATTGGATTGATTAATGGTTTTGTCTTTATGATTCTATCATGTTTGTGTTGTTTGTGATCTTGCATGCTCTCCGTTGTTAGTAGCTATCTTGGCCGAGTAGTTGCTAGTGACTCCAAGAGGGGGTATTTATGCTCGATAGTGGGTTCATGCCTCTAGTTTCCAAGGGAAGTGACAGGAATCTCTTCGGTTGTAGATGTGTTGTTGCTACTAGGGAGAAAACAACGGTCTCTTGTTCATGGAACATGTGGACTGTTTACCTTACACACTTTGCTTAAAGCAGTTGTCTGTTGTTTGCAACTTAATACTGGAGGGGGTTCGGATGATAACCTGAAGGTGGACTTCTAGTTATAGATGCAACCGGATGGCGGTCTATGTATCTTGTTGTATTGCCCAATCGAATCTCATAGGATCTTTCTGACTAGTATTGCATTGTTATGCCTTGCTCAGTTCCTGCCAATTTCCCCGCTGTAATTTGTTTACCCTTCATGCCATGTTGTTTATCTAAGGAGAGCACCTCTAGTGAACTATGGAACCCGGTCCAATCATTGATACATCTTCCACTATTACTTGTTTACTTGCCGCAAACCATTACCTTCCACACCACTGGCGGATCCTCTTGGGGACCATACCAGGCCATGGCCCGGTCTTCCAAAGCTAAACAATATAATTACTGATCCATTTTTGTACACCAGGTTCATTAAGACAATAAATTCTAAACAATAGTTAGAACATAAGCTTAATTTGGCTCGGTCTACCACAATCGGCCCCTCCTTTAGTGGCAGTCACGGTCTGCCACTGTTCCACACCATATGTTTAATACTTTGTTATAGCAAACCGGTGAGCTTGACAACCTCACTAATTCGTTCGGGCAAACTTGTCGATGTGCTGCTTCACACCTTGATCTTGGGGTTCCCAACGAAGCGCTCCTACATCAACTCAGTGTTGCATCATGTTCCCAGATGCATAACACAGGTTCTGTGTGAGACACCTTTGGCAAAACTTTCAAAAATTGTTCAAGGGTGATGTACTGAAGAACCAACTATGGAAAATTGCAAGGAGCAACACTGTAAATCTATATGAGAAACACATGGATGAAATGAATGCTCTTAATTCAAATGCTCATGCATGGTTGCAGAATTTGGATCCAAAGACATGGGTGAGAGCTTTTTAGAATGACCTACCCAAATGTGACATCCTCCTCAATAACAACTGTGAGGTTTTCAATAAGTAAGCTACCTATCTCTTATTTACTAGATGAATTTTAAATCTATGTTCACTGTGAGGTTTCTAACTGTGTGATTTACATCAGGTACATCTTGGAAGCTAGAGAACTCCCTGTGCTTTCAATGCTGGCAGCAGTGAAGTCTCAGATTCAGACTAGGCACTACACAGAAAATAAAGAGAGACAAACCTAGCCTGGTCCTATTTGTCCAAAGATAAGGAAGAAACTTGACAAACACATCCAACTTGCTAACAATGTATATGCAGATGGAGCAGGTGATGGCTTGTTTGCACTTTGCAGTAGGGGAACTAATTTCATCTAAACCAGTAGACTATGTTGTAGACTTGAAACACAGGACCTGTAGTTGCATGAGGTGGCAGAAAACTGGAATACCTTGTCCACATGTCATAGCATGCTTAAGGCATGATGACACAGACCCTGTCACACTGGTTGACAAGTGTTATTCAGTGGAGATGCATGACAAAGGCCTATGATAACATAGTGTACCGATGCTTGGACAAGACCGAGTGGCAAAAGATGAATGGACCTCCAATATTGCCACCAATATACATAAAACATGTTTGTAGGCCTACTAAAAGTAGAAGGAAGGCACCATTTGAGGTAGATGCTAGAGGAGGAGGCAAGAAGATGACAAGACATGGAGTAATAATGCATTGCAAGTATCGTGGTTTCCCTGATCACAACATTGCTGGTTGCAAATGTAAGAAAGCTGGTCTTCCACCACCAACTACAACTGATCAGATATTCCTTCCTTCTCATACTAATCCAGTGACCAATAGTGATCCAGTGGTCAATATTGATCCAGTCATCACACAGGTAGCCAACAACTACTGTCAGTGTTGGTTTTGACATGTACTTCTGTCAGTATTGGTTTTAAGTTGTCCCAGCTACTTCTGACATGTAGGAACACTCTCATACTGATCCAGTCATCAGTAGCAATTACCCTGACGAGGACCTACTTGTCAACAACTTGATTGAGCAGGTAAATCATGACCCAACTTAGTAAACCATGACTAATTATTTTTTCTTAGTACAAGATCTGAACTAATGATTAATGCATATACAGAGGTCAGTGCAGGGAAATTTGGAGGCAAGAGCAATTCCTAAATCTTCCTTCATCAAAGCAGCACAAATTTTGGTCAACCAGCCAGCTCCAAACCAGTCAAGTGGTGCTAGTAGTATTAGACAGGGGGAACTAGCTCAAAAGCTGCTACAGATGCAACAAAAGAAGAATAAAATAAATGAAGAAAGAAAAACAACTTTACTAGAGGCAAAGTATCAAGCTGAACTCAAAAAAATTGAAGAGAGAGCTAAGAAGAAGCTAGAGCAAGACAAGTTTAAGACTGAACAGAGAGAAAAGAAAGCAAGAATTGCTATAGAGAATAGAGAGAAGAGAAAGCAAGAGGCTGAGTTAAAGAAATTAGCTAAGGCAAAGACTAGAAGAATAGTATCAGAGGTCAGAAAAGAGGTAGCTGACAAGAAAAGGAAGGAAGGTGCAGAGAAGAAGGAACTAGACTAGATAGCAGCAGCTGGACAAAGGAGAAAAGCAAAGGGAGATGCTAATATTGCAGCAGAAACATCAAGGAAGGAAACTCATGAAGCTGAAATGCTAGTTCAGAGAGCTATGATGGCAGGCAATGCTAAAAATGAAGATGCTCATGTCCCTGTTGTTCCTCATGTGCATTTTGCAATGACTGAAACAATCCCCATGTCCTAGGTAGTTACAGAGGCAGTGCCAAAAGCTAAGAGGATGGAGTGGTATTTAGGTGTGAACTAAGTACCAGGAGTAGCTGTAGATCACTGTGTCCTTTTGATGTACCAGATACTTATGAATTATGCACCTGCTATCTCTAGTGCCCTTTTGGTGTGTTGGCTATGACCATTTGGTATGCACTTGCTGAATTAATGCTTTCTGTAATCCAAGCACACTTAAGTGGCTTTGAGTCATGTACTTATGTTATCACTTGTCCTAATGTGTCTTGTTATCGATATTGTTTGCTCTTTTTGACGTCTTTTTATTTAGCAGTTAAGAATCTTGTCTGCCAATGTAAATATGCAGAATATTGTTTGTATTGAGAAAACTCAAGCAACTGTGACCACAACATACTACATTTTACTCCATTACTTCATGTCACATACATTATGCCAAAATGCATCACATTCATTAGATTCAATGAGTACTACAGCAACAAAAGCATCACTAGATCATTACAGTGCACCATACATCAGTACTAGCCTATCATACCCCACACTACGACGACATCCACTACACTATCACCATCAGACCTCACTTCTTCACCAGAAGAACAGCAACCATAGCACAAAGCACACACATGACACCAATTGCAATCTTCAGAAGAAGATTGAATTGCCTGAGTTCCAGCAAAATCATGATCAAATTCTTCTCTTCTTTCTTCTACTTATCCTGGCCTTGCACACGTGTAACTCTTGCCTCCTGCTTCCTAAGATCAAGTTCTTCTCTTCTTTCTTCTACCAAACCATAAGCTTCAATGCAAACATCCCCTCGAATGTGATTATTCTTGATCAAATAGCGGACGTACTCGAGCTCCTAGTGCCCAAAATTGCACCCAGACTACAAAGAAGAAGAACTGAATAAAAATGCAAGCTAAATCGAGCTCCAGCTAAATCCTAACAGCAAAAAAGCTTACCCCATGATTTTTGCACCTGTAGTAGATCCATCTTGGATGATCTGACGTCCTTGACATCGCTTGCTTCACCGTATGGCCGCAATCGGGGCAACCGATGAGGGGAAATTGAGGAGCAGCGCGGCGAAGCGCACATCGGGATGAGCTTGCGTTGGACATGGCGGAGCATCTCCCTTGATCGGCGGTGGTCCCTTCCTGCGGCGGCGGCCACTCTGTTATGGCGGCGGTGACTCTGCTACGGCAGCACCGCCGATTTAGGGTACGAGAGGGGAACGGCGCGGGTAGGGGTACGGCGCGATCGGACTAAACGGGTCCGCTCGGACCAGGGGGTTAGTACCAGGTAGGGGATTTTGCAAGAACCACCTCCGAACTTCTTCCTTCTCCAAACACTCCTGTCTATTTATTTGATAGTGGGACCAAATTCTCTAATACAGAGCTACGCCTCGCCCAGTGACCTCTCGTGACGCTCTTGTGCGAGTTTAATTGTCGTAAACTTGTATTGCCTATGTACATTGACTGTATTGAACTTGCTAAGCAAGTATAGGTACCTACGATGGATTTAAATCAAGAATAAATAAGGTGGAAAAAGAATTAGAAGGGTGGAGAAGGAAGAGGATTAGTCCAGAGCAAGTGCGACGGGAAGAACTGTTAAGGTTCAAACTGAACCGAATGGAAGAGCAGCGTGAAACATACTGGAAACAAAGGACGCATGTGAATTGGATGAAAGGGGGAGATAGAAACACAAAGTTCTTCCATTCAGCTGCATCAGAGAGGAAGAAACATAATGGCATAAAGAAGTTGAAGAGAGAGGATGGAGTCGTTGTGGAGGATGAAGAGGGAAAGAAAGAAGTCGTCACTAACTATTTTATAAATATTTTTTCCTCTACAGCAGGTACACGAATGGAGGAATTATTAAACCAAGTCGGCCAGCAGGTAACACCCGCCATGAATGAAGCACTGTGTACAGATTTTACTGCCAAATAGGTGAAGGATGCTTTGGACAGTATAGGAGATCTGAAAGCACCAGGTTTGGATGGTATGTAGTCCATATTTTACAAGAAGAGTTGGGACTTTGTAGGAGAAAAGGTGACAAAGGAGGTGTTGGGCGTGTTGAATGGAGGGCCGATGCCGGAAGGGTGGAACGACACGTGTGTGGTGCTGATTCCAAAGACCAAGAACCCCGATATCATGAAGGACCTACGACCAATCAGTCATTTCGAAAGTCTTGGCGAACAGGCTCAAGCAAATACTAAACGAGATTATCTCCCCGAACCAGAGTGCCTTCGTGCCGGGGAGGTTAATTACGGATAATATTTTGCTGGCCTATGAGATTACACACTATATGAAGAACAAAAGGACGGGGAAGGAGGGCTTTGCGGCGGTGAAACTGGATATGAGTAAACCGGGTTGAGTGGAGTTTTCTTGAGAGAATGATGAGGAAGCTAGGCTTCGACAAAAGGTGGATAAATATCATAATGTTGTGTGTTTCTTCAGTAACATACCAGCTCAGACTAAATGGAGAATGTACTGATGTGATAGTACCGCAAAGAGGACCGCGACAAGAGGATCCACTATCCCCGTACCTTTTTCTCATTTGTGCTGAGGGTTTTTCGGCTTTACTGAACAAAGCGGAGGAGGAGGGAAGGTTGTCAGGGGTACGTGTGTGCCATGCAGCCCCGAGGATCAATCATTTGTTGTTTGCAGACGACTCATTGATACTTATGAAAGCCACGCGCGAGAGTGCCTGTTCTCTGCAAGATGTACTCCAGTTATATGAGAGTTCCTCGGGTCTGACCATTAACTTCGACACGTCCTCGGTCATGTTTAGCAAGAATACAAAACATAGGCGCAAAAGGCAGGTGTTGGCTGAACTTAATATTAATGCAGAAGCATATACTGAAAAGTATCTTGGGCTACCAGTTTACATTGGACGTTCACGCACACAAATCTTTGCATACCTCAAGGATAGAATATGGAAAAAAATCTAAGGGTGGAAGGAACGATTTCTTTCCAAGGCTGGAAATGACATCCTAATCAAAGCTTGTGCTCAAGCAATACCAACTTTCGATATGTCTTGTTTTGACCTTACAAAGACGCTGTGTGAAGAGATGAGTGCCATGATCTACAGGTTTTGGTGGTCACAACAAGACAATGACAATAAAATGCACTGGCTTAGTTGGGAGAAACTCAGAAGAACAAAGAAGGATGGAGGGCTAGGATTTTGGGATCTATATGGTTTTAATCTTGCTATGTTGGCTAGGCAAGCATGGAGAATGCTTATCACACCAGACTCTTTGTGTGCACAAGTGTTGAAGGCTAAATATTTTCCACACACATCACGTTTAGAAGCTCAGCCATGTAATGGTATGTCCTACTCATGGCGGAGCATTTTGAAAAGTGTGAAACTACTCAAAGAGGGCATCATTTGGCGTATTGGTGATGGCAAAAATATTAATATATGGAAGGACCAATGGCTTGCACGAGATGGAGCTCTGAAACCAATTACCCCAAGAGGTAAGTGTATCTTCACAAAAGTCAGTGATCTAATCTCGCCGGCCATAGGACAATGGGATGAAGAACTTGTCCACGATATTTTTATGACATTTGATGCTGATGCCATTCTGGCAACACCCATCAAGGATGACTTTGAGAACTTCATTGCATGGCATTATGACACGAAAGGATGTTTCACTGTCAAATCGTCACATAGACTGTATATGCAGAACCGAGACGGACCCCAACAGTCTTCATCAGCATCAGATAATGAGACGTTGCAATGGGAGAAAATATGGAAGATCTCATGCCCCCGAAGGTTAAACAGTTTATATGGAGATTGGCTCATAATATCTTTCCGCTCAAACGAAACATTTAGAAGAGAGGCATTGAGTGTAACACACTTTGTGTCTGTTGCAAGAGACTTGACGAGGACGGCTCACACCTCTTTCTGAATTGCAAAGAAGTTAAGGGAGTTTGGAAGGAGCTGAAACTTGAAGCAGAGAGAGAGGCGTTGAGGACCTGCCCGAATGCTAATATAATGATACATGAGATTATCAAAATGAGTGATGATAAGTGCACTTTGATTGCATGCTTGCTGTGGTGCTGGTGGACAAGAAGAAATAAATTAAATGCAAACGAATGTGTGGGATCAACAGTTGAGCTTGTCAGTCAAGTAAGGTATTGGGTTGGTGAATAAAAACTGTATTGCAAATCGCCACTGGAAACTAGGGAGAAACAAGAGAACTCCTGACAAGCACCTCGAGATGACTGGCTGGAAATCAATGTCGATGGCGCTTTCTGCGCAGAGACAGGAAAGGGAGGGTGGGGTTTTGTTGTTCGTGATTCAGATGATCGTATCAGAGGTTCTGGTGCTAGTATGCTATCGTACGTCTTATGTGCCGCCCAAGCAGAGATTCGAGCTTGCCAGGAGGCTGCCCATGCAGCTGCTGACTGGGGTATGGTGAAGATACAAATCGAGTCTAACACCCAAAACCTTGTCTGAGCTATGCAAACCATAGAGTTTGATCGTGCACTGGAGGAAGTCATATACAGAAACCTATGTCTCTATATGTTGCTAGCGTTCAACTCTTTTGAGTTCAAATATGTCTCACTTACTCCCTTCGTTTCAAAATATAAGATGTTTTAGATTTGTGAAGAAAGTGTATCTAGACTTTTTTAGTGTGTAGATTCATTCTAAACATGAGTGAAACTACGTGCTAAAAGTAGTCTAGATACATTTGCTTTACAAAACTAAAACATTTTATATTTTAAAAGGAAGTACATGTAATAACTTAGCGTGTACTTTAGCTTCTTTTGGTGCGAGTCGGCCAGACATTAAAATCTTATGGCCGGAATCGGTACCTGACGATGTACGTGTAATGGTGGCCAGTGCTTCAACTGAGCCAGGTATTTAATGGAATTATCGTTAGAATTTGGTTAGTTTTGGGCTGTTGGTCCATTAGACAAATTCTAAAATTCTCTTTGACCCACTTGTGCATGACAGCATATGGCTGTGCTAGTGGTACTAAAGTTTAGTCCCACATTGCTAGTTCAAGGGGAGTTGGACCATCTTATATAGTAGAGTGTTGTATCACTCACTAAGGTGTGACAAGAAGAGTAGCCCTCGCACACTCCTCCTCCGACGGCGCCCGCCTCGCCGCGGCGCGCGCGTCGCGGGTTGCGGGTTGCGGGAATCTCGCCGAGTCGAGCTTTATTTTGCTGATTGGAAAAACTGATTATGAGTCATTAACGAAAGCGTTAATTACGGCCGTTTACCGACTCGGACGTGGGCTGTGCCCCACGATCTTCCTAACCTGCACTATATAATCTATGCTAAACCTAATCGGTGAATCAATCCACACACGCGCCTACCTCCAGAATCTTGCGCCGCCGCTTTCGTCTTCCCCATCCCGGCTTGCAGCATACACCGCAGATCGGGACAGTAGGCCTCCAGAACCCCGCCTCTCGTGAACCTGTACGGGTGAGGGGCGCTTAGGTTTTTGGGGAGCGCTCAAACGCGACTACTGGCAACCACGACGTCGTCCAGCGACGAGTTCCCAAACGATGACTTCTTCCCGGACGTCAGCGGCCTCTTTGGCAACCTCAGCAAGGGCGACAGCTCTGCTGCTGCTACCGCTGCGGCTACTGCTGCAACTGCATCGTATGTGATCTCAATCTCTCTCTTTCAGATTATGCTAGAGTTCCTAGTTCTAGTGTTTGGCGTAGATGTGATAGGTTTGTCTTGTAAAGATGTAATCTATTCATCTACTTTTTTGATCTGCATGATTGGTTTTAGTACTGTTTGTATAATCATGCTTTATCAGTTTATTATTCGGATTAAATCATATGGATTATTGCTTATATTTCCAACAATCATGAGTTCCATGTAAAAAAACACTGTTGGCCTACTGTAAAAACAAAAAAACTCGTGCAGCGATACCCTAAGGCCATGCACTATGTAGGTGCGGTTCAATGAAACAGTGGTAGAGATGGGGTTCGCTTCTATTTATCTGTTGTGTGGAATCACATATTTCTGACCCACTCTGACAACATGCATGTACCTTTTTATGTATGTAAAGTAGCATTTTTCTCTTCTCTACTCTATGACATATGGGGTATCTCGTCCTAATCCTGACACAAGTTTACTTTGAACCGAACCAACATATTGGTTCGCTTCTTTTTTCTAACACATTAAACCGATGCTATGCTATGTGCTGAATCGAACCAACAAGCTCTATGGTTCGCTTTAAGCATACATAGTACATGGTCTAACAAACACTGTCGTCATTTGTGTCCTACTGTACTCCCTAAGATTTATCACTATTAACATGTATCTATTGACGTATTTTATTGGATCGATACATGCTATGCAAATCTTCGGCACCTAGTTTGAGACGGAGCGAGTACCAATTGTTGTAACAGTTGTAAACACTATTACCCCTCCGTCCCAAATTAATGGGTGCAACACGGAACAAACTAAAATTTACAAATAAACCTAGGATGATTCAAATCGTTTAAAATTACTCGAGCATCCTAAAACTACTGTTTTACTAAATGCTCAAAGTTGCCTAGACTACTTTTCGGGCTTATTTAAATAAAAATCAAAAGATTACTGAAATGCACAAAGTTGCTTAGATTACTTATCCTTGAAATAGGTTTTTGCCCCGCTGTATTAATATAGCAACCACACGATACAATTATCGGGGCATCGGCACAATCAAGCCCAAACACAATAAAAGAGAAAACAACAGAGAAAATAATGTCAATAACGTCAGATCGACGAAAATGATGATGGCTTGTAACCGTTGCTCCCCTCCAGAGAATTCTCACCACGCTCCTACACTCTGAATCGCCGCATACCAAGCAACACCTTTAAAAAGGAATATGACGATGACGCTGCTGCTGCCCGGACTGTTCATAGGGTTTCCCCTGGTACACGGAGGAAGGGAAGTAGGGAAGGAGTACACCCGACGCCCGCATTAGTGCCGACCAAGCCGTCAGGGATTTCTCCCGACCCAAAAAAACCATGACCCTGGACGTTCACCACGCTCCACCAAACGTGTCGCCCACCAACATGCGCCACCACGATCTTGCAATCATCATCGCCATATCATCGTGGCCAACGTGCGAGATCGGCAGGACCAAGAGGAAGCAGTCAGAAGCGAGAAGCGGTACTACAAAAACCACGCGGGGGGGGGGGGGGCATCCTCCACCGCCATTAGCGGTAACTGACCGTACGCAGCGGCAACAACAAACCAGGCCCTATAAGCCTGGCCAAGCCCAAATTAGGCTCACGAAGCTCCCATCGCCGCGCTGCAGTAGGCCTGCTGCCGTCGCCACCATCCCAGGCACGGGCTGCTCCTTGGACCGCCGGAGACAACGCAAGCATGCCCTGGCCTAGCACACCCAGAGCCAGATAGGGCCCAAAAGGGCCTAGATTTGGGCCGGGAGGGCGCTATCGTAAGCCACTGCACCACCCTACAACAAAGGCCGCATCTTCCCCACATAGCCACTCGGATCCACGCCGGAGCTGCTGCTAACTGAACCGCACTGCCGCCTGGACGCGCGCCCTGCACTGCGCCTCCTACGCGTCGGAATTGGAGAGGCCCGCCACCGTCGGCTCTGTCATGGCCCCGCAAGGGAAACGCCCGCGGTGCCGCCGGCGGTGGCGGGAGGGGAGGAGGACGGGAGGAGGTCGCTGGGAGGGACGGAGATTTGGGCCGCCCAGTCGCCTCGCGCGGGGAGGCGGCGCGGGGGCGAGAGTCACGGTCTCGAACTGTTTGTCCTGACAAAGACTTCTTGAGCTTATATAATAAAAAATCAAAATATTAATGGAGGATTCATATTCTAATTCTTTCTTACGTGTGGTGGTTTGATTCGTTCGATTTGAATTCTTAGGATCTTTCACTCGACTGCATAGGCGCTTAAGCGGGCACTTATAAGAAAGAAAATTTGATGGGATAACATGGAGCTCTCGTGCAAGCGTCTCCCTCTCCATCGCTGCCGGCAATTTGTAGGTGTCAACCACTAGCGGTCGCTTCCGATTTTGCTCTATCTCCCGCCAAAAAAACTCTTCTCTAAATAGGCTTTCGTCCCGCTTTATAAATAAAGCAACTAGGTAAGACCGCTGTTGGGCCAGACAGCACAACACTCAAAAAAAAAGATGCAACACAATACAAGAAGCACGGACGAACATGTCCAAAAAGAAAAAAGAAACACAGATGGCAGTGAGTCGACTAAACAAGGACGATCCGAGACCACAGCGTCCACCGGCTATGTCCCACCACGCTCCAAGCCCTTCGATACACCCCGTACCAAGCAGCACCCTCGCGGAGGGAGGCGCTGGCGCTCAATGCAGCTACCCAGACCAATGGACTGGTCCTAGGGTTTCCCCTGGAACTCGGGGCACATAGGGAGAGGGATCTCCGCGACGCCCTCCAAGAAGGAAAGGCGCCACTCGAAAGCGGCACTGCGGCGGTGTCGGCTAAGCCGACAAGGATTTCTCCTGATCCCCTCCCTACCAAGGCGCCCCGAGGCACACCAGAGCACCACCACCAACATTGCCACCCACGAGCATGCGCCACCATGCTCTCAAAAACACCTCCATCATCTCTTCGAGGACCTTGGAGTTCGTCCTGCAAGACAGAGGACAATGCCGTCGTGAGACGAGGGACCGCAACACTGAAGACGTGCGGGAGGGACCAACCTCCACCACCAAGAGGTGGTAGTCGACTAGACAGGGTATCCGAGGCACACCAGACCTCGGCGGGCCCGACCGGGCCCGGAATGGCCCGTGAAGCCCCAGTCACCCCGCTGCAACAAGCAAGGCACGATAGCGAAGTCCCAAGTCCTAGCGGTGTCGCCGCCTACATCTCCAAGAGGTGCAGCACCCGCCAGCAGGGAGACCCACCCAGGCCCGAGGGCCCTAGATCTGGGTCGAGCCCCAACCTGCGCCGCCGAAGCGCTCCACCTCGCAGCAGCCTGCGCCGTCACCCTGCCGCCTGCGGAGGATCTGATGTCATTGCAGCAACCATCGGCGTTACCTAAGATCTGTAGGGGCAGGCTACGAGCCACTGCCGCCGCCATGGGCCGTAGCAGCCGCCAGCACCGCCGCCGCCTCTAGATGCGGGAAGTCGCCCCCAACACCATGTGCCGGCCGCTGCCACGCCGGGCCTCGCTGACCTTAGCCGATCTGCACCGCGCGCCCAGGCTCTCACCGTGCGCCGCCAAGCCCGACCCAAACTGACCCAGATCGGGCCCAAAGGGCCCATATCTGGGCCTGCAGGGCATCACCGACCAGTGGCCGAGCTTGAACCAGCCACCATCGCCACCAACTGGCGGCTCCGCCGCGATGCCACCATCCAAGCAGCAGCCCGAAGCCGCGTCGAAGCACGCCGACGACAGCGGTAGTGGAGGAGGTGGGGGAGTTACCGGAGGAAAACAGCGGTGGCGCGACCAGACGCCTGCGCGGGAGGCGTCCAGTCGCGAGAGCGTGGTTTTTTTCGTCAGGTAGTCAAAAAAAACTCTTAGCGCCCGATGCATATTTAAGCATCAACGCAAGGTAAATTTTTAGAGATTTCGGCGGGGTTTACAATCAACTAGCGCCGAAGGGCGTTGTACATGTTTTTAGGACAACTCTAACGATTCTCGCATTTTGTCGTGGTGGTGGCACGGCAGATGCCATGGGTAGGCTAAAGTATGGGGCCAATGGATGCTAGAGGGATCTAGGGAGGGAAGATGTAGTTGATTCTACACACAGAAGACTAACGTAAAGATCTTTATTTCTCCTTTCTTGGGCTACAAGTGCTCCTTGAGCTGTATACAAGTGGAGAGGAAGAACTTTACCAGCCTAACGGTATCAAATGAGTCGATGCCCTACTCTGAATCCAAGCCTCTCCTTATAAAGAAGAACCTTGGCTCCTCTAGGGCTGACGTGGCAAGCATATTCAAGGAATATGCTTGTCCCGATATAGTAATTCGGCGGCCTCCTTTCCCTGTTGCCCTTCTAATGACGACAAGGTTCCAGAGGACCCCATGTAACTACCTCGGTGAATTACGCTCTTAGTTACAAGCCTGGATGAGCGGAAATGATTAAAATAGTACGGTGGGGCCAAATGCCACTCACAGGTAGACCTTTCGGCCGTCCTAACCATTTCCAAACATCGGGACAAGAACGAGCGGCGTAATCGGCAGGCGAAGGGATCAACTACATACACAAATGAGTATGTATGCAAGCCACCATACAACAGTCCTCAGAGCCATTCCATCTAAAAGAAATAGAAATATTGCAACGCCATACGGCAAGATCCAAATATCCTAGATAGATATAATAGTTTAGGATATCTCCTCATACATCAAACATCAGAGTATCAGGCGGAAGCGGAAAACAAGATCCGAGTACGGATAAGAAGCAAATCGGCATAAGATGCCCCATAAATAAACACATCCCGCCCACAGATCTCACGGATCCCCGTTCCCGGAATCTCTACACCGAATGATCGTTGCCCACATCGTCCGTCTCCTCCATCCAGTATCCATCTTGCGAGCTTACCTGTTCATCTGAATCAAACAATTTATCGTGTGAGACCCTAGGGGTACTCAGCAAGTCTTTATGCCTCTAAAGGGGACACAACCTGGGGTGACGCAATTGCAGCAAAAGATAATACCTAACAATTCTATAGATACTCGCTAACCATCCGCCTAACCAAAGATAGACGGATGTCCGTGAATTAATAACAACAGTTATAACGGTAATATTAACAGATCCATCCTCCTCCTCGCTTACCAACGAGGAAGCGGACGAACAACCCCCCATCCGTTGGCAGTTTTATTATCCATTCTATGAGTGTTGCACTATTTACTAGTCAGATACTTAGTCAAATTAAAAGCGGTACTTTAGTTATACTTGTCTATGATCGAGAAACTGTGCTCCAAGTCGTCCATAACCGCGGACACGGCTTTCAGAAAGATTTACCCTGCAGGGGTGCACAAATAGCAACACACACTCGATCAACCTCGGAAAAACCAAATCAAAACCCAACGAGGCATTCATGACAAAGCGATCACAGGATTCAGAAATATTTCAGGGGCCACCCCACTAAGCTACCCGCAACGAAGTTGGCCTGCTCCGGAACGGACTCAGGGTTTGTGTGGACGGCTGTAAACGACTGGGAACCCGAAAGTGTGACTGGGCTTGTCGATACAGCGAAAACGTGTCACGATCCTAAACAGTACAGGTGCTCCACGCACAATCGTAAATAAAGCAGTAAAGCATGGCATAAGTACAGGATAGTAATAAAGCCCCAAACTACTTTGTGGCCCCAAGAAATAAGAATGAATCAAGCTCTGGCTCAGGGGGGTTCATAAGCCTCCTGGATGTGGATAGCGCGAATATTCAAGGAACAGGAATCAAGTACTCGGGGTCCTACGGGACACAAGTGAGCATGAAAAACCAAATAGCAGATATTGCTCACCGATGCCACTTTCATTAGTTATCCCATTACTACTCAGGTTAAGTTGTTTAGGTACCTCGTTATCCATCAGACACTCACATACCCTACACATGCTGTTCTACGACCCGCATGGCTCAAACAACTCCTATAGTAATGGCTCATGGGATGGAGGAACAAGCTTCGGTGGGGTTTAAAAGTAAAGGCTATGCAGTGCTTGGGATTCAGCTTAATGCAATCGCGACTCAATGATGCAAGAATAAGATAGAGGCAATAGGTACTATATGTATGCGAGCATGTGGTAGTGCTTGCCTGGCAGCTCAGTTGAAGCGAGAGAAGGATCTGGGTAGTGCTCCTGGGTTTCTTGATATATCCCCTGCTCAGCGTCTATTCGAAGAAGGACCAAACAAACAAGGGCCAACATAAATAAAGTGCACAAGCATATGAATAAAATGCGACAAGCAAACAATCATGCCATGATGAATGATGCACAATTTGCATGGCAATAATGTAGCATGGCATGGGTGAGGTGTGGAGTACAAGAATAAAGCATTTTATGGCGTTTTAGTCACCTTTTATCCTCAAATAAGTTGTTGTATACTTTATATTTATATGATGCATGCTGCAATTCAGAACAAGGAATGCATAGATAGAACGGGCTCGTCGCGCTGATCGATTTAGACATATTATTTGTCAAATTTGGAGTTATAAAACAAAAGTTATTAATTAATTAAGAAAAAGGGCATTTTATTGTAATTTTGATCAACTCGAAATTTTAAAGTATTCAAAATATATTTTGAAGGGCATATTTGAAATCCTCACATTTTTCTGATTTAAAAACATATATTATTTGTATCATTTGGATTTATAATTTAAAAGTTATTAAAAAAAGATTTAAATTTGAATTTAAACATTTTACGAAATTGTTTTATTAAACCGAAAAGAACAGATACTTTTTGCACTCGGAGGGACTTAGCCCAGGTCACAGACAAGTGGGGCCAGCGCTGACTCAGCCACAGGTGGGGCGCAACGGCCTACGGGGGTTTTTCTTACCCGAACCGCGGCTAGCCACAGCCACCGACAAGCGGGGCCAGGACCCGTGGGACCACGCGCGCGCGTCGCCCAGCCAGGACGTGACACATGGACGATCCCAGGCAGGCGCAGCCAAAACAGAAAAGCACGGGGCCCTAACTGTAAAACGGCAAGGGAGTATGACAGGTGGGCCTCTTGGGACTGCGGGTTGAGGCGGGAAAAAGGGCAGGGGTCTTTCTGTGAAAAACGTCGGCGTCGCCGGACTGCTGCTGCGCGCCGTCAGCAGAGATCAGGGGATCAGCCGGGGTTCTGATGACGATGGCGACTAAACGGCGGCGAATCTCGCCAAGCCGCAAAAAGGAAAAACGCAGAGGGTTGTGCGGGCTACAACTTCCATTTTTGGAGGTTCGTCAACGGAGGTCTTCAGCGCTCGGAAAACCTAGGGGAACCGAGGGGAGCAGGTGGGCTGCAGACGCGACTGAAGCGCGCCTGACGGTGACTGCGGCGGCGCGCGTGCACGCGGGGTGCTCGACGCAGGGCGGCGGCGATGCAAGGTGAGAGGGGGAGGAAGATGATGTCCAAGAGGTCGGTAGGCTCACCTACGACCCTCAGGTGCAGCTAGCGGACTCGGGGAAGCGTAGTTCGGCGAGGAAGTAGCGGGGCCGGAGTAGTCCTGGTGCTCACGGACACGGAGGCGGCGGGGCATCTCCGGCGAGATCCAGCGGGTGGAGGGCTTCCGGAGGTCGGAGAGGACGCAGGAGAACAGGATGGTGCGATTGGCTCGGCCTAGAGCTCACCATACCGACAAGGACACGGGGGTAGACATAGCTAGGGTTTTAGGAGGAGAGGATGGCCATGGCTTTCTAGGGAGGAAGGTGGGAGGAAGATGGGGTGCCTGGCTTCCAGATCTCGCCCTGAGGTTTTCCTGGGGTGGTTGAGGTGATAAGGGAGAGAGGGGAGAGGCACATGGGGTAGCTTCACCTTTTGGCAAAGTAGAGGAAGGCCTTGGGTGATTTCTCTCCTCTCTCTCTTGTTGTTTTGTTAAGAGAGAAAGAGGGGGACCAGGGGAGGGGCATGTGCTGAACGTGGTGGTGCTGGTTGTTGGCTTGACCATCTTGTGGTGCAAGAAAAAGAGGATGGATGGATGGTTGTTGTGGTTGCATGGCCATGGGGTGTAGCCGTATGGGGTTATCATGGTAGAGAGAGGGAGAGGTGAGAGAGGTGTGGTTAGGGTTGGCTTAGAACTAGGGTTAGAAGAAAAGAGAGGAAACTAGAGCTAGGGTTTAGATGAGGTGTTAGGTTTTAGGAGAGAGGGTGATAGATTAGGGTCAAGGAGGGAGGACTAGATGTAGCTAGAAAAGAAAGAGGGAAGGGAGATTTAGGTCACATATGTATGATCACATGCAATAGAAAAGATGAACAAGGTTAGGAGGAGAACAAAGAATGAGCTAGGGTTTTGAGGGGCTTTGGGTTGGACACATGGTGTTGGTGGAGAGATAGAGAGATGAAAAAGCCTAGGGTTTTGGTGCCCATGACAAAGAGAGGAGGTCAAGATGTGAGGGTTTAGGGTTTGAACATGATCCACCCAAAAACCAAAGAAAAACCAAAGGAGATCAAATGGTGGTGATGGTTGCATGGCCCATGCAAGTATTTAATGCCATGTGTTAATCTTGTGAAAACAAAATAAAATCTCATGGCATTTATATATGTGCATCCTCAAAAGATGGAGTAAGGGCCAAGCTAAGGATTGAAGGAATGTTCCATGTGGAGTGAATGGAGATGACCATATTCGAAAATATTTTGGACATGCTAGTGTGTAAATTCCACTATGTGCATATTACTCTCAAAATATTCCAACATGATCAACCTTCCCATATCATTCCATATGGAAGCAGGTAGAATGGAAAAGAGTCCATTCCAAACAACATGAGCTAGAGATAAACCCAAATAAAATGCAATGCTCACATATGATGGAATGGTGGAACGGATGGGGTGGTGACAAGAAAGGTGGTGGAGTGGAATAAAAGATATGCCCCCAACTCAACTTGGGCATTTAAACAATATATCAATAACCAAATACAATATCAAGAGTCAAATACAATTAACAATGCATATAAGAGAGGCACCAAATCAAAAGGGTTTTATATGATGCTCAAATGCAAGGTGGCATGATCACATGAGCATGATATCATTCTGATGCAACAATTATATGTAGGAAGTAGCATTATATAGACTAGGCTAGTAGCATTGCAATTGTTAGACAATTGGGATGCTACACCCCACCTGCACGCCTCGGGCTTCAGGACTGTCACCTCCGTGACCTCTTTCTGCCCTTCTGTCGCTCTGCGCCTTGTCCTTTGTGTTTGGCTCTGCTTAGATTCTTCCTACCCTGCGAGTAGAGTTTGACTATAGGCATCTCCTTCTCCTGAAAGCTTCATATCATTCGGCCCTGTCTCGCTTAACTCGGCTTGGCCTTCACCTGTATTCAGATTATTCGGGCTGACCCAGCCGACTTACACAGTATGTCGGCCGGGTTATGCCTTGCTCTTCTCATAAGGGTCCTGCTCTTGCTTACCTCGGCCGACCTTTACAGGACTCGGCCGATTTAGATTGTAACTCGGAAACTTGATGGGGAACTTCCTTTCGACTTTTCCTATGCTTACCCTATTCGGGGTCACCCCCCCAACATTAGTCCCCGAAGCTGGTATGGTCCTGCCTATAATCTTGGCCGAGCCGTATCAGTTTCACAATATTCGTTTCTCCTTATTTCCGAGTTACTTTTCCCTCGTCCGAGGTATATGTGTATCTTCTCGCGTACGTCTCGTCCTACGTGTCACACTCATCATTGTTCTTCTAGTTTTTTGTTCCTCTACAGTGCCCACTGACGGGCTACAGTAATTACTGCGCCTGTCACGTCGGCGCTGCAACGCCTCGCGCACCACATTGGTTAGGAGGCCTGATCCTCTCCTGCGCCGTGTGGTCGTCGGTGTGGCTCCACTTATCCACGAGCGGTTCAGCCGCACGCACGATCTACACGATTATCGGCCGTACGCACGATCCCACTACCGCCAGGGCCGCGCGGTTATAAAGAGGGGCACGGGGCTAGAGGGTTCATTTTCCCCCTTCGCTCGCCGTTGCCCTTCTTCCTCCTCACGCTCGCGCATCTGCTCGTGCTCCTGCGGCCGCGCCATTGTTGACCTCTTCGACGGCGAAGCCACAGTTCCCTTGCTCTGTCATCCTCATCGCCGTGCGTTTGCTCCGGCGCTGCCGCCGGTGAGTTTTCTTACGGTCCCCTTGTTAGGCTCCCTCCTAGACGCTTCCATTGTTTTCCAGATTTCCTGGGCGTCTTTTTTCCGCTCCGCCGCCGCCTCCGCCTAGGATCACGACGGGGCTCTGCGCCTCTAAGCCCCGCTCTGCCATTAGTTCCTCTTCCGTAGGTTCCTCCGGCGACCCTATGTCGAGTTTAGTTAGCGGCGCGTTAGTTGAGGATGATGACGTAGCGTCTGGTCCAGAGAGGGGCTCCTGGCAAGGTTCCTCCGTCACTCGGCGCGAGATCGAGTGGCTAATCCGAACTCGCCGGATTCCTGCCGAGGTAGCTTGTCGCTTACCCGGCAGCGGATCTTCTCCCGTCCTTAACGAGGGCGAATACATCGTCTTTATGTCTCACTTTGCCCGGGGTTTCGGTCTTCCCCTTAGCAATTTTGCTAGGGAATTTCTTGATTACTTCGGCCTTCGGCCGCATCATCTTCCGGCTAATGCCATTGCCTCCTTATTTGCTTTCATCTCTGCTTCGGAAGGGTACTATGGCCTATGGCTGTCTGTGCACGTATGGTCTAAATTCTTCCAAATCCGATCTAACGTTGTTCCAGACAAATCCCTTCACCCTTCTGAGAAGTTGCTTACTCAGTGTGGGGCTGCTTCCATCACTCCTCGGAGAAAATCCGAGTTTCCTCGCGTTGCTGGTCTCAAATCTTGCAAAAAGTGGCATAGATCGTTTTTCTATGTCAAGAATACTGGAAAGGAAGATAAGGTTCGGCTCCCCGCTTTCTCCATCGGCACCCCCTCAAAGAGGAACTGGACCTACAATCCCAGGAAGAGCCATGCTCTGGCCGGGGCCTTTGAGATTCGGCTGAAGGAGTTGATCCGCGCCGGGCTACGCGGCGAGGATCTGATGACCACCTTTGTCAGCAGTCGAATCTGCCCTTTCCAGAATCGTACGCACAAGCTGTGTTACATGAGCGGTCCTCTCGATCCCAACCGAGTCTCAACGGTTGAGCTCGATAATTATCTCATTTTCAAATGTGTCCGAGCTATCTTTAAGACAGATATGCCGGAGGACTGGACCTGGGGATTGAAGCCTTTTACCCGCGGGAATCCCCCTCCCGAGGTAAGTTTACGCATTTATGTTTTGTCCCCTAATTGCGTTTGTGATTCCTTTTGCTAATCTCTGTGTGTATCTTTTCTTGTAGAAATTTGCGGAACAGAAGATCGAGGATGCCGAAGTTCTGGCCCTCCCGTGGCCCGCGGATCGGAATACCCCGGACAGCGGGGAACCTGATTCGGAGGAGTTTGTCCCCAAGTCAGACCTTGCTCCGGCTCGCGCCCGTGGCAAGACCCCGACCCACGAGGAGGAAGGTGATTTGGACGAGGTCCAAGTTCTTGAGGTAGTTGCCGCAATGCCAATTTCTTATGCATTTCCGGCCTCTACTTTCTCAGCTAATCCGGCCGGTCAGGTTCACAACGCCGACCCTCTCGCCTCCCGACCTCCTGTTACTTCGGGGAAACGTAGCGCTCCAGCCGGTGCCTCGGAAGCCGTTCCCAAGAAACGGATAAAGAGATCTTCCCCGCACCCCCCTAAGCGTAAAACTATGCCCGGGGTTACTGGGTGAGCTGCTTTTTATTTGTATTTCTTGTTTCTCTCTTTTTGCCTTTTGACCTGATCTTTTTGCCTCTGCAGGGCTCCTCTTTCTGTTAAGCCTAGTGGCCCCAGTATGACGAGTCACATGACTCGGCCGCCTTCTCCTCCGCCTCCTGATGACACTAGAGTTCCTAGTCCTGCTCATGTTGACTCTCCTCCTGCTCCGAATCAGGTGCCATCTCGCTAGGATGCGCCTGAGATCTCTCCTGTTGATGCCGGTACAACTCGGCCCGTAGATATTTCCACTGAGCCTGCTGTCTCCTCCGTGAATCCTGAAATTTCCCCTGAGGTCCTTTTGACCCCCCACAACCCTTACTGCGACTCCGATTCCAGCCGAGGATACCAATATCTCGGCGCCCTCAGAAACCGTAATCCCTCCGGCCCCTAAAGACGGCATCCCAAGTGCCGAGGTAACGGCTCCTGCCGATGCCTCTTCTAAGGCGAGAAAGGTCGTTGTCACCAAGCCTCCCTCATCTCAAAAAGGACCTGCCAGCTCTTCTCAGCCTACAATTGCTGATGCGCTGCGCAAGGGGGTTTCATCTGCCAAGAGTACTGTTACCCCGGTTGCTGATACACAGCTCGCTCTCCATAAGAGTCCCGCGGCGGCGGTGGCTACCCAACATGTCCGAGGTAAAGTTCTGACTCGCACGGAGAGTGGGAACAGCCTCGGCTCGTTGGTCGAGTATGCCAATAATTGGAACGCTGCTGATCAGCTCGAGGGCAATCCAAGAAGCCAGCCGTTTCAACTCTCCGACATCAGCAGCCGCTTACATCTGGCTGCCAAGATCGTTCTTGACAGCGACAAGATGAATGAGGTAATTGTTTTTATCGAGGTTTGATTAATCATTCGAATGATATTGTATATACTCTAGTCCCCGAAGCTTGCAATCGAATAATTTGTTATTCGTTTGGAAGTTTTATTAGGCTTTGCCTGGTTCAGTTTTGTCTTAGTGTTCGAATATCCATCCACCTAGATCCGAGTTAAGTTTTGCTTGACTCGGATCTGTCTTAGGTTCGAATATCCAGCCGCCTATATCCGAGTTAAGTTTTGCTTGACTCGGATCTGTCCTAGGTTCGAACATCCAGCCACCTAGATACGAGTTAAGTTTTGCTTGACTCGGATCTGTCTTAGCTTCGAATATCCAGCCACCTAGATCCGAGTTAAGTTTTGCTTGACTCGGATCTGTCTTAGCTTCGAATATCTTATTGATATTTGTTTTGTTGCTTAGGTCGCGCATGACCGGCGGACCGCCGAATTCCAAAGGCTGCTCTTTGCGCATAAAAAACTGCAAGATAAGTATGAGAGGGTCGTTCCCGTGGCAAAGAAAGCTGGTAAGTTAACAAACTTTCGCATTATCCCTAAAGTTCTTATTGTTTTGGATGTGAGGTGCTAACTCGTTTTGCTGGTGAATAGGTAATATCAACAATCTTAATATTCGTCTTGAGAAAAAGGTCAAGGCCTTAGAAGGTTTGTTACTCTTCTTTCTTTTACAGATATCAATTTGAAATGTACACCGGGTTTCTTTTAACCCTTTTGGCTTCGATATAGCCGAGTTACAAACTTTTGCAGCGTCACACCAAGAATGCATACCCATGCCTGATATGTTGCTGCATTTTTTAGAACAAGCCGCCACTCACTCGGCGCAGCTGAAAGATAAAGATGACGAGATAGCTCGCTTGCGCGCCGAGGTGGAGTCCCTCAAGCTTTCTCAAAAATCTGAGTTGGAAAAAGTTGACCAGGAGTTCTCCGAGGAGAAGAATCGGCTAGCTCTGCAGTTACAGAAAAATAAAGAGCTCCTCGAGGCTGCCGAACTGAAAACCCAGAGGATGAACGAGAAGATCAGTCGCTTTGAGAAAACCAAGGGTGCCTGGGCTAAAGATCTTCAGATAATGCCGACCCATCGATGCACTCCTACCACAAGGTTCTTGCATGGAGAGCGACGGTTGGCAGAAATCCGGTAGAGATGAGAAACGGCCGCCGGCTCCTCCAAGCCCGCCCCTATTCATCACACGAGGTGGAAAATCGAGTTCCACCGCTTCCTCTTCGGCGCCATTGTTGCCGACGCCGGGTCGCCGTCGAAGGCGTCAACGAGGAGCACACGGGAAGTGGCGTAGTGATGCATGACTGCGGGGATGCCAGATCCAATACTAGACATCGTAGCAGCCACCGTCCATTTTCCTTTCCGTGAAGTCAACGCAATCGTGTCGCCCTCCCCTCCCCTCTCCTGCCCTTCTTTATCACGGGGCAGAGCAGCGAGGTGCAAGGCGCATCCATCGCAGAGGCGTCTGTCCTCATTTTCCACCGCCCCATGCAAATTCTCCTCTTTGTCTCTCAGCTACCGCCGGCGAAGACACAGAGGCGGGCGCACGGGAGGTGCTCGACCGCCGCCTCCGGGGCATCTGGCCGCCAGCACATACTCCGGCTACGAGGACAGAGATGCGGGAGTCCAAAGGTGAGAGTCACAGCGGCGGCACGCTCGCTGCATCGTCATTCATCCGCTCCACGAGCAGCTCCTGCACCAAACCATGTCATCACCTTGTGCATTCGACCACCGGAGCTCCACAGTGGTGACTCAGGTAGTCAGGTGTGTCTCTTCCGCCCTCCTCCTCATCTCTCTGGCCATGTTCCAGCTATCCTTTTGGCACCCCTAAATCACTTGGCTGGTTTGCCTCAACCCCATTCCTGCTTGCATCCTGATTTTGTGAGTCTCCAGACGACAAAGCCTACAACTGAAATTAGCTAGTGCCAATATGAAATGACTATGGCGTAACATGCCCCTTGTGTTCATACGATCAACCAAAAAAAGCCAAGAGAATATTCGGTGTTTCATCATATTCTTAGATTTCCATATTAGAGGCAATAGTTGGGTGTCCGGTTATCAACCCCATCATCATCCTATTTTGCATCACTGATTAGCTGCTAATGCTGAGTTAGTTCAGCGTTGCCTTGATAGAAAGCGGCAGGAAGAACTGCCAGTGAAGATCAGGATTAAGCACGTAGTTCTGAACCGAGACAACCTCCTGTAGGGTGAACAAGAATAATCTAGCAATGGATTGTTTCAGGGTCATCGTGCCAAAGAACTTCCAAAGAAGTGTTTGAGCACCAGACTTGACTGTAATGGATGTGATCCTAGGGTAAATACTCATTAAATTGGCCATGATCGCATAGTCCATGTAATAGTTATACAATGTTATATGAACCCATGGTATATCAGCTTGGTGATAAAACTTATGCAGAATCTTGAGAAGCAACCTCTGATTTGGAATTTTCTGGCTGAGCAACCCCTCATGTTGGTGCATATCCTATATTTTCTATGATACTCGCAAATAAAAGAAAAGCTTCTCCACTTCTTTTTGTTAGATCCAAGACGAAACATTCCATATAATCCTCTGTATTGCTTTTTGGCAACGTGTCATCACTGGATGCATCCGAGTTTATTTATTTGTTTAAAATTTGCATCCAATGTTTATGGGGTTATAAAACGTACTGCAGAATTTACTTATGCATTATCTATTATGTTTGAGTCAAGAGATTTGGAATACATGTTCAATTAAAACGATATTATGCAGCAGCGGAACATTATTGTAGATAAGTAGGCGAGTGTGTTTCAGTCAGATACTGATGTTTGATGGCCATACAAATTTTTGTTTGTTAGACGGGAATGTCGGTGCGGTCAAAAACGGTGGCACAAAGAGCTACATCTGCCTCTGACGGGGCAAGGATGGGCAATACGAGCCAGTGAGGGCATTGCAGCAAGCTCGTGGGACGAGGGGAATTGAGCACACCGAGGTTTGTCGTCCCGCAATCCAAACATTGGTACTCACAAGCAGGGGCAGAGCTGACAGCTACCCGAACTCTCTAGAGTCTTTTGTTGATGTTGTAGCTGCTAATGAGGAACTAATCAACTCTTTCCATGGGTAAAATAATGTTGTCTAGGAGCCTTCCTACTTTTCCCTGACTATGTCGCATAGCTGGCTCCGTCACAGCTTATAGGTCACTAATGCTTGCACCTTCATGTTGTGATTATCTGAATAACCTCCCTACCAGGTGAAATACTTAAATTGGTTAACATTGTTTACTCCATTTTGAAGGATTGTTGTTAAACATTTCATCTTGCTGAGATATGAGGCCTTGATGGATCAGGTGAAGAGGGAGATCTATGCCCAGTATAATGAAATGGGTCAAAGCAGTTCCAAGGTGGACATGGTGGTGCCTGTGATATGAATATGCGGACATATTTAGCAGGCGAGAATAAAGTGATGTGCATCATATTTAATGATATTCATATCATATTATCCTTTGCCTTTTTGTTAACATTTTTAGCTAATGGTTATGTGATATATTCCACTTAACTTTGTTAGGTTGATGCGATTTTTGGTCGCTTAATAGTTACGAGGTCTAGATTCCTAGTTTTATTTCTGAAATGGGGAAATGTTATTGGACAGTATATGAAGTTTCATCTGGGATAGTAAGATCTACAATCTACTACCATTCATTTATTATCATGGTTTATGGACGGCAATATCATGATATATGGTTGCATTGTCGTGATTCATCATATTTTCTCGAGTTGATTCTTTTAAGTCAGGCCTGATTATTATAATTTTGGCTAAAGAAGCTCAATAATGGAACTTCCCTCCATCTAGGAAAACCATTTCTCTTTGTTAGAGCAGGAGACTGAAAACTCTGTGATTATATTGATAAGATGAGTGAACTGAAGTTAGTATCAGCTTTTTAGTTTAAGTTGTTAATACTAAGAATTTCCACTAGCATACTCAACTAAAAGTTTTTGGCGCGAATCATGTATGAGATTGACAAGGTCGTTGCAGGGCATCGGTTGATCTAAACTTTAAAAGAGGGTAAGACTATGTCTATTTTATATATGTAGGTTGCATTATTTGTGTACTTAACCTGCGATTGTTTAAACCTCTTACTTTGAAGAAAATTATGATATCTACTTTCACTTTTCCATCTCTATCCCTGGCCTTTAATCAGTGTTTATCTGCTCTATGAATACACTGATCACTTATGTGTAGTTTAGCAAAACATTATGTCGTTCAGTACTTACAATTTTGTAGACCAACGTAAACTAACAAACCATGTAAGATATGATTCATTTTGCTGTATTGAATTTTCACTTTTTACTTTTGGGTTGGGATGTTCATAGTTTTTCTTTCATGCTTTGCATCCAGCGGTACCACAAAAATATTTGCAATAGGATTATTTTCCCTGCATCAACAAGTCAAATACTAGACAACAAGTTCTTTCACATTAGGCTTTGCAGATTTTGTTCTATGTTATTTTACCTTACACTGACTAATTGGAGTATCAGCCAATGATACTACATGATAATTTATATGGATAGGATCTGGATTCCATGTGTTGTTTATTCCGAGTGCACTAATCTATCTTCATGGTATGTCTAATCCTTCTGATCTTCAACATTAACGAATGTATGATGCCTAAGATCTGAATATTTTCTAACGATCGTCATCGTCTGCCGTATCCAATTTGCAACTTTCAATTGCTCTTGAGATAGTGGCAGACCTTACTTTAATCCGGCTATGTTGACGAAGAAATGCCTTAATGGCATTTTCAACGTTTTTAGGTGTTGTTCTTGTTCATCTGAAATTACACAATGGTTCTCTGAAAGATTGAGACCTACCTTTTCTTAACAATGTATGAAGCCCGTAAAACCGAAATCGATCCAAATCCACGACCTTGAAAACTGAAATATATTATTATGGTGTGAGCCTTCTTTCTTTTTGGCCTTAGATTATCATAAGCGAGGAATGGTGCGTGCTAGCCTTCAGACTATACTTTATTGTAGGGAAAGGGAAAAAATGGAGAATATCTTTAAGAACCCTAGACTGAATTTCACTTGGAGCAACAGGAGTCATGTCACACTATATCAATATCATAATTATCTTCCAACTTCTTTTCTTTTTAGAAATCCATTTTCTTTTGTTATGCCATTAAGGAAACACTATTTTGGATACAATACCCATTTTAGAACCGTTCCGTTCACTACTAATCTCAAAATAACAGATAATAACAAATAATATAGTTAATGGTTCCAATTCCAAAATCAGTGACTTTCTCTTTTCAATAGAAAGAGAAGGTATTTAAGCAGTGTGTGTTTTGACTCAGTGGTAGAGTAATGCCATGGTAAGGCATAAGTCATCGGTTCAAATCCGATAAAGGGCTTTTAAAATTAGTGGTAGAGTAATGCCGTGCTAAGACGTAAGTCATCGGTTCGAGATGGAATACTTTTCTACTTGTTCTTTACATATTTGTTCAGGACTGCACAGTTTTAGCTCCAATTAGAATGGATATCTCATGCATCATGTGGTTTTGATGTGCCCAGTTTATTCATGTCCTTCAGTGCTAATACAGTTATGACTAAGCCAATGTTATGATATACACATTCTTATGCATAAAATACGTCCTGGGAGTATGTGTAGCTAATGCTACACTACAAACACCTCTTTTTTTGTTCGCATTGCATCTCTTTATTGCTTTTCTGGTGCATGTACTTTGAGCCTTGAGTTTTTTTGGTTTGGAATTGGTCGTTTGGTTATTGAATACTGGCAAATGCCAGCAGACAGAGTGTAGATTTTGCATCAATTAATACCTAGAATTTGTTTTACTATTTCATTTTCATGGGAGATGAACCCAATGGCATATTCACTCTTAAAGGAGGTTAATTAAGGCGCACGGAACTGACAAATCTGCACAAGGATGTCTCGTTTGTGGGAGAACCATGATGAAAAGAAGGATGATGAGCTTCTTGTATGCATTTGGTCCTTGTGGACGAGAAGGTAATCTGCGTTTATTTTATTGTGTTTCCCGTTGGATATTTTGTTTGGCTGATTGAGCACTTATATGAATCTGCATGTGTGCACACAGGGTGATAGCATACGTGCTTTGTCCCCAAGGGATTCCAAATTTCCAGTAAATGTTGAAGGAAGGCCGAATATACCACTTTCGGTACTTCTAGACCAGCCTGGCAATGAAACAATACTGGCCTACTTACCACAATTCTGAGCTGCGTTTCACAACATGGACAAGGGAGATGGAGGATGGTCCAACCTGCGATCTGAGGCGTGCATGGCATAGCTATTAGGACAGTGAGATGAATGCTTTTTTGCGATATTTGATTAGGCTTTGGTTTTTTGGGATTTTAAATCTCCATCTTAGCTTGACTTACTTTCACATGCTAACTTGGAGCTATCGGATTGTATACAGTAGATCTTAGTAGCTCTGAGTGCACTCTAGATGTATTGTCTTTGCTGACTAAAAGGAAAAGTACCTATGTAGAAATCTAGGGTTTTACCATACCTCTTTTGGCTGAGGTGTTACATGTTTTGGTAGGCTTAGTGCCCTATTACCTTATCTTTTCCTCGCTATATAATTGTGTGCCAGTATTTTCTTTCTTGTGCATGTCGATGTTACCACGTTTGACTTCTGTGGAGAGCTTAGATGTGTTGTTCTTCTCTAGCTATTATTTGTCCTTCTGTCAATGTCAGCACACTGTAACATATGCTTGGTTTTTCATTCCTGTTTATTTGTTGTGGCCTTTGGTGCGATTGATGCCTTTTATCCGGTTACCTCCATTCTACCAAGCAAGTTAGAGATCATGGGCACCCAAGAAAATCCAAGTTGAAGCCAAATATTCGCACATCGTGTGGAGCAGCAGAGCGCGCAAGGTCCTTCTAGTATAGACTATATATGGATAAAATAAGTGAACCTGCACACTGAAACTGGTCTAAATACATGAGATTCGTAAAAAAAAAGGCTAAAACGCCTTATAATTGTGAACAAGGGAGTACATTTGGTTGAGACAAAATGCACCGAAATGAGCTTGATTTGAGAAAACATGGCATCCGAGGAAACCTCATGAAACACAATGTATGATTCAAAAGATTTGTTGTATTGCGAAGACAAGTGTACGAAAAAACATAGATTTTTAGCAGCAAGTGTGTACAATGCAGAATGTCAGATGTTATGAGCTTGCCGTGGCAAGTTGTGTGTAGTCCAATATGAAGTATCAGAAGCTTCAGAGCATGATAACACACGAGGCAAACTTGTTTCAATCAGAACAAACAAATACCTTGCAAAAACAGTTACAGATCACTGTTCTGCGGCATTGGGATTTTCTTCTGCACCAAGGGCCAGAACAACTCTCCTCAGAATAGCATCAACTGGCTGATGTGAGTTCTCGACAGCCTTACTTATAGCTTGCCATCTCTCGCCATGTTTTGGTTCAGCTGCAATGCATCTTTTTAGAACATCCCTTTGTGTATCCACAGTTCCGTGCTGGAGTTCAAATTTATAGTACAGTGCCCAAAAATCCCCAATATCAGGAGCAAGAGTAACAGCTCTGTTCAACCAACTCCTGGCTTTATCAACCTTCCTATCATGCCAGAAAAGTTTGGATACAGCTGCGATGACATGTGGATCATGATCACATCGCTTTATAGCATCCGAGCTCTTTGATTTGCGTTGGGGACGTGGCACCATCTCAATAGCTGCAGCCCACAAAATGCCACTTGTTTGACACTCTTGTAATGCCTTGGCTAGTAGAGAATCAGCTTCTTTTTTATTCCCGTGCCTCAACTCAGCTCGAATTGCTGCAAGCCATAGTTCAGGTGTAGCTGGATTCTTTTTCCTTGCCATGGTGAGGAAAGCGCGTGACTTGCTCAGGCCATTTATCCTTTCCTCTAGAGTAGCCAGCGAGAGCCAAAGAGGGATGCAACTGGGGCAGTGTCTGAGTCCATTCTCGTAAACCTCCTTTGCCTTTGCTGCATGGCCAATCCGGTCTTCCATCTGTCCAAGCATTAACCACAATTTGAAGAACGAGGGGAATAGCTTCAGGCCTTCCTCCAACAACCTCCTTTCCTCGTCCACATTCCCTAGTTCCCTCTCAACAATTGCTGATTTCATCCAGACCCTCTCAGTGCCTCCTCTTTCCCTGGCCTTGGCCAAAAGCATCCTTGCTCTCTCCGGCTCGTTGTTCTCAAACTCTAACTTGAATGCAGCTAACCAGATCTCCTCTGAATCGGGGATAGCTGCATAAGCTTCCTGAAGAATGGCACGGGCTGCAGGGACATCACCAGCCAGCCATTTCTCCTTTGCACCCATAAGCCACAACACTTCAGCTTTTGGGTTGTACGTGACAGCCTTTCTGAGAATGGCTTCAAGAGATTCTCTCGTCCCATGGCTCTTCTCAAGCTGTGCCGCTTTAAGCCATATACTCTTCTTAACAAGGAACACACTAAGAGCATGTGCATAGATGGCGCGAGCTGTCTCAATTGAGCCTCGTTTCTTGCATTCCTCAGCATCAGCAACCCATGTTCGCTTCCGGTCCTCATCTTCAACCCCAACTCCAATCGTGCTCTTCACAATAGCCTGGCAAGTAAGAACAGACCCAGCACGCTCTGCAGCTTCGGCTTCCTTTAGCCACGCCTCCCTGTCAATATCCAACCCTTCTCTCTGCAAAGATCTTATACCTCTCTCAATCACCTTGCTTAAGGATTGGGTGTTCCCATTAGCCTCCTCCAGCTTTGCAGCTGTAATCCAAATGGCAGGTTCCTTGTTGAGTTTCTCCCTCGCCTTGTTAAGCACCTTCTTTGCCTGGTCATATGTCTCGAGCCTTGCTAGGGCAAGCCACAGCTCGACATGAAGTGGGCAGCACTCCACAGCCCTGTGAAGCAACATCCTTGCGTCCTCCTCGTTAGCCAGCTCCACAACAGCCTTCCAGAGCCTAACTGAATCAGGAATGTGCTCCAACCCCTTCCTTAAAACCCTGCTCTTATTCAAATCACTAGTCTCTAGTTTTGCAGCCTGCAGCCAAAGCTTGACAGAATTGGGAATTGCCTTCACACCCCTGGCAATTACTGCCTTTGCTTCATCTGGGCTAGCCAAGCGGCATGCCTCGAACCAAACATCCTCATTCTTGGGGCATTCCTCACAGCCCCGCTGAATGAGCTGCCGTGCAGACTGGAGCTTCCCAGCAACCTCTTCAAGCCTAGCAGCAGCAATCCAACCTGGGGGATGCTTTGGATTTGTCTGAGTCACAGACCTGAGCAGCAGTCTTGCCTTTTTAATGTCAGAGATCTCAGCATCGCTAGTAATCTTCATGCTTTTCAAGTCTGTAAGGTATCCCTTTGGATCAACAACAGTAAGCCCAGAAACTGAATCGGACAACCTGTCCAACTTCAGGGAAAGCACGGTACCACGACCCTCGCCGACAGCAGTGAGATCGGTAACCGGTGTCTGCGCCCATGGCGTCTCTGTGCCACCAGCCGCACGACTCTTGGGGTCCAGCGCTGTGACATGCTCCTGCTCCTGCCTAGCCTTCTCAAGCAGTGTGTCTGGCACCGGTACAAAGCTCTCGAAACGCTTCTTCTTGTTGCGCGCGGAGTAGTCCCCAATTTCAGGTATGCTTTCCCACTCCTGCATGGACACATCTGCCAGTTTCCTCTTCAGATCAGCAAACTGCTCGGTGATCTTAGGGTTGGACGCACGGTACTTCTCAATCTCCTGCTTGAGCCGCGCCTCCCGCCGATCCTTGCGACGCAGGTCCATCCTCTGGTCGATGCTCTCCCAGACGGCATCAGCCTCGCGGTCATCGTCGTCGTAGTCGGCATTGGAGAAGAGACCCGCGTCGTTGCCCTCGAACTCGTCGAACTTCTGATTCTCGTCGTATCCCTTCTCCTCGTCGCCACCTTCATCACCGCCTTCGTCCTCGCCGGGGGGCTTCCCGCGGCCACGGCCGACAGCTGGAGCAGCAGCAGCCGCGGCGGAGCGATCTGGGAGGTCTGGAGCCGCGCGGGCTGGCCCGATATCGGAACGGGTGGTGAAGCCGGTGGCGCCACGGCCAAGGCCCGCGACGTAGTTGGGGGGCGGCTTGGAGTTGAGGAAGTCGTAGCGCACGGGGCGGGCGGGTGCCGCCGCCGGGGGAGGGGGCGGCGGCGGGGTCGGGACGGGGGCGGACATGCCGCCGAGGAAGGAGGATGACGCGGGCGGGGGGGGGGGGGGGGGGGGGGGGCTGGAGGGAGGATAGGAGCGGTGAGAGGTAGGGTGAGCCGGGAGGAGGCGTCCCGGCGGGCGGCGGAGGAGTAGGGGAATGCGAAGCAAGAGCAGATGGGTTTGGGTTGGTCCAAGTCGGTGTTGACGATAGGCGGTGGTGACGATGGGCTTCTTCGGCTCCTTTTGTCCAAATGGGCTCTTTCGTTCGAGCAAGCTGGCCCGACGAAGACAATTATATGCAGTCCGTTTTATCCAAAACAACACACTGTTGGCTTGACTAAAAAAAACACTTAAAAAGGTGTGAAGGCCGTGTTGAGGGAGTTGACGGACTGGAGTAAAAACACCCCTGGTGATCTTGAGAAAAGAATAAAGAGTTAAATTCATCGGTAAATCATTAAACTTGCTTAGCAAAGTTAATATGATCACTGTACAAATAGAATACGAGTTTAAGGTAATTAAACTCGCGCGAGAGCGTCACGCGAGGTCGCTGGGCAATACGGTGCGATGTATGTGATGAGTAGCCGGTCAGTGGGACCCGCTGTCAGCTTCACATCTGAACATTTATTAGCCCATAGGCCCTTCGGACAAGCAATTAATTTCAGAGAGCCCCTCCCACCACATGGTAAAGATGCTCACCAACTCGGAGTGCTCGAGGTGAAGGTGGAGAGAGGAAGCGGGAACGGCGCGAGGCGGAGAGGGGGAACGAGGTTGCCAAGGCGGCGGTGATCCAGATTGCTGGCGAATCTTCTTCGACGGCGGCGGGCGAGGTGTTGTCGCTCTAATGATGCGGCGAGGTGTCGCGGCCATGTTTCCAATCCGGCGCGACGATGATGCTCCTGCTCATGTCTATGGTAAGCCCTCCGCTGGCATGTAGATGGTGTGAATCGAAGGTTTTTTTGGCGATTTTCGGTTCAAGAGGTGTGAATCAGTCCATGCCTTGAGTTAGAATTTTGCCCTGAGTTCTCTGTCACTGTTAAGTTGATTGGTTTGGGTAGGGTTTTGCTAGATGATTTGGATGCGGTTAGGGCTTAGGGTTTAAGAAAGTACTAATATTTTTGCGGAGAAATTGTTCAAACTTCAGTAATATAACATGTTCAGTACTAGAGAAATCACTTGCCATGTACCACCTGTCATATGCTTCTCTTGTTATAATTTGCAAGGGAGAAAAGTTCATGTTTGTCATTGGAAATCAATCATGGTGGATATTTCCTAAGCACTAGTAGCAACAGAAGCTATGTTGGAGGGCACATTATCTACTATGATAAAGTTGACAGCTTAACATGGTCACAAGTCATGCTAGAGAACATAATTGAGCAGATAGGTTATGAGATGGCAGGTAGAATTAAGGTACATTAATGTATTCCAATGCCCACACTTGCCAACAATGGACTGATAGCGTTAGATGATGATCATGCCTTCATGGCTATAGTTACATTAGTTGACATTGGGCACCATTTATTCAAAATTTACCTAGATCATGATGAGATCTTGGGATTCAAAAGTTGGGATGATGTTGTACATTTTCCAATTGCTCACTTGCCTCCTGTCATTAGCCCTAAGAAGACAAATACCAACAACCAGCCTGAACATGATAGTTCATATGTTCCTCCAGCACCACTGCAAGTTCTGGTTCCAACAAGCAGTGCCGAAGATTCAGTGGAGATTGCAAAGGAAGACTGTGTTGCTGGTAGAGTGAGGCAAAGGAAGAGGGTGAGAACCAATTTCTCTAAAACTTGCAGCATTCAAGAAACAGAGGAAGTAACTGACCAGGATGATAGTGATGCAGTTGCTGATAGTGTTAATGGAGCAGATTCAGACTTTGAACTGTCTGATTATGATTATGCTCTCAGTGATGGTGATGATGATCTACATGCAGATAATGTAGATCATGTACCTGGCACTGGCAAGACTGCAACTATGAAGAAGAAAAGGAATAGAAGATGCACTGCTGCAAATGAGAAAGGCAAACAAAAGGCTAAAATTAAAGCTGAGGACTCTAATGATGAGGATCTATGGGGACCTGACTCTGATGATGATGTTGTCAACATAAAATTCAAGACATTCAGAGAGGATGACTTAAATGGTCCCAAATTTGCAACTGGACAAGTGTTTGCTAGTGTTGAGTTGCATAGGAAGGCCATTAGGGCATACAGTTGTGTTCATAGAAAAGGAATCAGACTTACTATTAATGACAAGCCGAGGGCTAGGGCTATTTGTGAAAAGAAATGCACTTGGTATCTTTGGGCATCATGTGATTCAAGGACTAAAGCCTTCCAAATAAAGAGATACACAGGTGAGCACACATGCAGTGGAAAATGGAAAGTTGCTGAATTCACAGCCAAATTCATTGCTGAGAAGTACCTAGAGAACTTCAGAGCTGATCAAGGAATGAGCCTGAATAATTTCTCAAGGGTGGTTCAGAAGGGGTGGAACATGACACCTTCTAGAAGCAAATTGCAGAGGGCAAAAAGGATTGCCACGGCTGTCATCTATGGAGATGAAGAGGAGCAGTACAGGATGCTATGGGACTATGCCAATGAGATCAGGAGGAGTAATCCAGGCAGCAGTTTCTAGCTTTCACTAGATGAAAATGCCAAATTCAAGCAATGTTACATGAGCCTTGAAGCTTGCAAAAGGGGGTTCCTAGAAGGGTGTAGGTGTTGGAGATATGCCCTAGAGGCAATAATAAAACTGGTAATTATTATAACTTTGTGTTTATGATAAATGTTTACATTCATGCTATAACAGTATTAACCGGAAACATTAATACTTGTGTGATTTGTAAGCTAAATTAGAGTCCCTAGTAAAGACTCTTTATAATACTAGCTTGTTGGTTAATAGATGATCGTGGTTTCTCGATCATGAACATTGAGATGTTATTAACAACAAGATAATGTCATTAGGAGAATGGTATGATGGACATACTCCTATAGATAAGCGTAGCATAAAGATCAAGTCATTTCAATAGTTCGTTTGCTATAAGCTTTCTGATGCATAGTAACCTAATTCATTCGACCATGAGATCATGCTAATCACCATCACCGGAAGGATGCTTTGATGACATCAAACACCACACCGTAACTGGGTGGCTATAAAGGTGGCATTGAGTGTTCGGAAAGTATGTGTTGAGGCACATGGATCAAGAGTGAGATTTGTCCATCCATATGACGGATAGATATACTCTGGGCCCTCTCGGTGGAATGTCATCCAATTGGCTTGCAAGCATGTGACTGGCTCACAAGGGATCACATATCACGGGAACGAGAAAAGAGTACTTATCGGTAACGAGGTTGAACTAGGTATGCAGAGATACCGACGATCAAAACCTCGGATAAGTAAACTATCGCGAGACAAAGGGAAATTGGTATCGTATGTAAGTGGTTCATTCGATCGAAAAGTAATCGTAGAAATATGTGGGAGCCATATGAATTTACAGATTCCTCTATTGGTTATTGATCGGAGAAGTGTCTTGGTCATGTCCGCATAATTCACGAACCGTAGGGAGACACACTTAAGGATTCGATGTTGTTTAGTAGATATGGAATGTTAGTAGGGATACCGAATGTTGTTCGGAGTCTTGGATGGGATCCGAGATATCACGAGGAGATCCAGAATGGTCCGGAGAATAAGATTCATATAAAGAAAGTCCGATTCCGGAGTTCGGGAAAGATTCCGATGTTTTCATCGGAGAAGTTCTAGAAGGGTCTAGAAGGTTCACCGGTCCGAAAGGGGAATGGTCCATGAATGTGTCATGGGTAAGTGGAATGATTGGATCATATCTTAGGTCACTTGGTTTAGGCATTTGCAAGAGAGAATAAAGCTCTAAATTGAAAGTAAAACGGGAAGTTTGAAAAGTCAAACTGGAACAATGGTTTCCTAGTGGAAGAAGAAACAAGTCCTTCTCTCAATCCAACTTGGGTTTGGGTTTGGATTCAAACCCACCCCTCCCAAGGATGTCCCCCTCTCATAAATAGAGGGGGAGGGCTGCCCCAAAGACCAAGCCCTAGCCCCTCCACACCCGCGTCGTCGCCGCCACCGCCTAGCCGCCGCCGCCGCGCCGTCGCCGTCGACCTAGCCGCCGCCGACACCTCCTCCTCCTCCCGGTCTTCTAAACCCTAGATCACCGAGAAACCCTAGATCCACCATAACTCGCACCGGCTTAGGCCAAGCCCTGCGGGATCTTCCCTCTACTTCCGACACCACGTCGTCGTGCTGCCGGAATCACGAGGGGAGAACTACAACCTCCGCTGCCTGCTGGAACAAGGGAGAGGAAGGTCTTCATCGAGTACCGAACGTGTGACCGACTGCGGAAGCGCTGCCGGAACGCAGCGCCGGAAGGATCGTCTACGTGATCTTGAGATCGGCAAGTGTACGACTACATCACCCACGAGAATCTGCTCTCGTTAACCACTTTGGAATCTTCGAGGGTGAGTACTTCTATCGTCTTGTTGCTACAATATAGTAGATAGATCTTGGCTTGTTTGTGTGCACGCGGTAGAATTTTTTTGTTTTCCATGCTACGAACCCCTACAGTGGTATCGGAGCCGTGTCTATATGTAGATCTGTTGCACGAGTAGAACACAATGATCATTGTGGGTGGTGGTGCTTTTATTATCAATTGCTTTTTGTGTACTTTGCATCTTGCGGTATGATGGGATGAAGCGGATCGGGCTAACCTTACATGACATCGTTCATGAGACTTTCTCCACGCTCAACATGCAACTTGTATTGCATAAGTGGCTTTGCGGGTGTCTGTCTCTCCCATCATAGTATAGATTCAATTTACAACGGGCACTTGATAGTTCAAACATCAACGTTGTGGTTCTTGTTCGTAAGTTAGAACGACACTTATTGAAAGCCCCAAACCACGTAAAATATGCAAAGAAAATCAGAGGCGTCTAACTTTGTTTTGCAGTGGTGTGCTGTGATGTGATATGGCCATGATTGTGATTATATATGATATATGCAATGTTCCTTATTGTAAGTCGGCAACCGACAGGAGCCATATGGTTGTCTTTTAATTCCGTTAAGACCTGCGTGTCTATTCAAAGTAGTTGTAATAGTTGATGTTGGTGGACGACAACCATGAAGCGGCGCCATTGACCTTGACGCCATACCAGTGATGATGGAGATCATGTTCGTGCTTGAAGATGGAGATCAGAAGCACAATAAGAAAGGCCATATCATATCACATATTATGAATTGCATGTGATGTTAATCCTTTTATGCATCTTGTATTGCTTAGTTCGCGACGATAGCATTATAAGATGATCCCTCAAGCACAAAATTTCAGTTATAAAGTGTTCATCCTTAGTAAGCACCGTTGCTAAAGCTCGTTGTTTCGATGCACCACGTGATGATCGGGTGTGTTAGATTCTGCGAGTGTATACAACGTGAGCAAGCTAGATTTGCTCATGCGGAAGCTAAGGTTTGATCTTGACGAGCCTAGCATGTACAAACATGGTCTCGGAACACGGATCACCAAAAGGTAAAGCATGAGTCATATAGTAGTTATGATGAACATGTTGATTGTTCGCCATTGAAGCTACATCAACTCTCGTGATGATCGGTTTTGATGTGGTGGATTTGGTTCATGTGATCACTAAAGCAATGTGAGGGATATTGTTTTGAGTGGGAGTTCACCTAGATTAATTTAACTATTAATTAAAACCCAATTTGTCATAAACTTAGTCTAAACTATTGCAAATATGTTGTAGATCAATGGCGGCCCCTACCATCAATTTTAATGTGTTCCTAGAGAAAGAAAAGTTGAAAAACAATGGAAGCAACTTCGCGGATTGGTTTTGCAATTTGAGGATTGTCCTTAATGCTGGTAATTTGACCTATGTGCTGGATGCACCGCTGGGTGACCCGCCTACAGCTGATGCTACCGATGAGGTAAAGAATGTTTTCCTCGCTCGGAAGAATTAGTACTCCACAGTTCAGTGTGCTATCTTGTATGGTTTGGAATCGGAGCTTCAGAAAAGGTTTGAGAACCATGACCCACATGATATTGTCCGTGAACTCAAAATGATATTTGAGGCTCACATGGCAGTTGAGAGTTATGAGGCTTCTAAAAAGTTCTTTAACTGTAAGATGGAAGAGGGCACTCCATCAGTGAGCACGTGCTTAAGATGTCTGGGCACACAAGCAAGCTTCAAAGCTTAGGTATAGTGATTCCTAATGCTTTGGAGATTCACCGTGTCCTCGAATCACTACCACCAAGTTACAAGAACTTTGTGATGAACTACAATATGCAAAACATGGACAAGTCATTGCCCAAACTCTTCTCCATGTTAAAGTCTGCAGAAGTGGAGATCAAGAAATAGCACCAAGTGTTGATGGTCAATAAGACCACCAAATTCAAGGAGCAAGGCAAGTCTAAAAAAAGGGAAACTTCAAGAAGGGCGGTAAGAAAGTTACCGCGCCGGCGAAGAAGACCAAGGCTAGGCATAAGCCTGATACTGAGTGCTTTTACTGCAAGGGAGATGGTCACTGGAAGCGAAATTGCCCTAAGTACTTAGCGGATTTGAAGAACAACAACATCAAGAAGAAAGGTATATCCGATATACATGTTATTGATGTGTATCTCACTAGTACTCGTAGTAGTGCCTGGGTATTTGATACTGGTTTGGTTGCTCATATTTGTAACTCGAAACAGGTGCTGCAGAATAAACGGAAGCTAGCGAAGAACGAGGTGACGATGCGCGTTGAAAATGGATCAAAGGTTGATGTGATCGCGGTCGGCACGCTACCTCTTCATCTACCATCGGGATTAGTTTTATACTTAAATAATTGTTATTTGGTGCCTGCGTTGAGCATGAAAATTATATCCGGATCATGTTTATTGCGAGACGGTAACTTGTTTAAGTCCGAGAATAATGGTTGTTCGATTTATATGAGTAATATGTTTTATGAACATGCACCTCTGATAGATGGTCTATTCTTATTGAATCTCGATTGTGGAAATACACACATTAATAACATTGAAGCTAAACGTTTGAAATTGAGCGATAACTCGACCTATGTGTGGCACTGTCGTCTTGGTCACATTGGAGTGAAGCGTATAAAGAAACTCCATTCCGATGGACTTCTTGAATCACTTGAAAGATGCGAAGCATGTCTGATGGGTAAAATGACTAAGACTCCATTTTCTGGTATGATGGAGCGAGCTACGGACTTATTGGAAATCATACATACCGATGTGTGTGGCCCAATGAGTGTAGCATCGCGCGGTGGTTATCGTTACGTTCTTACCTTCACGGATGACTTGAGTAGATATGGGTATATCTATTTCATGAAACATAAGTCCGAAACTTTTGATAAGTTTAAGGAATTTCAAAGTGAGGCAGAGAATCAACGTAACAAGAAGATTAAATTTTTACGATCTGATCGTGGAGGTGAATATCTAAGTTACGAGTTTGGCGAGCATTTTAAGAAATGCAGAATACTTTCACAATTGACACCGTCGGGAACACCACAACGTAATGGTGTGTCCGAACGTCGTAATCAAACTCTCTTAGATATGGTTCGTTCTATGATGTCACTTACAGATTTACCGCTATCATTTTGGGGTTATGCATTAGAAACAGCCGCATTCACTTTAAATAGGGCACCATCTAAATCCGTTGAAACGACACTGTATGAATTGTGGTTCGGGAAGAAACCTAAATCGTCGTTCCTTAAAGTTTGGGGTTGCGAAGCTTATATAAAGAAGTTACAGCCCGACAAGCTTGAACCCAAAGCGAAAAAATGCGTCTTCATAGGATACCCGAAGGAAACTATTGGGTATACCTTCTATCATAGATCCGAGGGCCAAATCTTTGTTGCCAAGAATGGATCCTTTCTAGAGAAGGAGTTTCTCTCGAAAGAAGTGACTAGAAGGAAAGTAGAACTCGACGAGGTTGTTGAACCTTCTCTCGAACTTGCAAGTAGCGCAGCACCGGAAGTAGTTCCTGTGGCGCCTACACCAATAAGAGAGGAAGCTAATGATGTTGATCATGAAACTTCGGTTGAAGTTACTACGGAACCTCGCAGGTCAACGAGAACTCGTACCACTCCTGATTGGTATGATCCCGTTATGAGTGTCATGTTGGTAGACAATACCGATGACCCTGCGGCATATGAGGAAACGATGATGAGCCTAGATTCCAATAAATGGCAAGAAGCCATGAAATCCGAGATTGGATCCATGTACGAAAACCAAGTATGGACTTTGGTGGACTTACCGGATGCCCAGAAGGCTGTCGAGAACAAATGGATTTTCAAGAAGAAAACATATGCTGATGGTAATGTTACTGTCTATAAAGATCGACTTGTCGCAAAAGGGTTTCGACAAATTCAAGGAGTTGACTACGATGATACTTTCTCACCAGTAGCGAAGCTAAAGTCTGTGAGGATTATGTTAGCAATCGCTGCATATTATGATAATGAGATATGGCAGATGGATGTCAAAACAGCATTCCTCAATGGAGACATTGATGAAGAGTTGTATATGATGTAACCCAAAGGTTTTGTCGATCCTAAAGATGCTAACAAGGTATGCAAACTTCAACGGTCCATATATGGATTGAAGCAAGCATCCCGAAGTTGGAATCAACGTTTTGATAAGGTAATAAAAAACTTTGGTTTTATACAAACTTATGGAAAAGCTTGTATTTACAAGAAAGTGAGTGGGAGCTCTGTAGCATTCTTAATACTATATGTAGATGACATATTTTTGATTGGGAGTGATGTAGACCTTCTTAATAGTGTCAAGGATTATTTGAATAATAGTTTTTCAATGAAAGATCTTGGCAAAGCAGCTTACATATTAGGCATAAAGATTTATAGAGATAGATCGAGACGCCTAATATCATTGTCACAGAGTACATATTTGGACAAAGTTCTAAAGAGGTTTGGAATGGAAGATAGCAAGAAAGGGTTCTTGCCCATGTTGCCCAATACGACCTTGAGTAAAACTCAAAGTCCTGCAATGACAGAAGATAGAGAAAGGATGAGTAAGACTCCCTATGCCTCAGCCATAGGATCTCTTATGTATGCCATGCTATGTACTAGACCCGACATTGCATATGATGTTAGTTTGACTAGCAGATATCAAAGTGATCCAGGAGTGGATCATTGGACAGCGATCAAAAACATCCTTAAGTACTTGAGAAGAACTAAGGATATGGTTCTTTCTTATGGAGGTGATGAACAACTCGTTATTAATGGTTACACCGATGCTAGTTGGAACACCGATCCAGATGATTCTAAATCTCAATCTGGATACGTATTTACTTTGAATGGTGCAGCAGTTAGCTGGAGGAGTACAAAGCAAAGCGTTGTGGCGAGATATTCAACTGAATCGGAATACATAGCTGCTTCGGAGGCTTCACAAGAGGCAATTTGGATGAAGGAGTTCATTACAAGGATCGGTGTGGTTCCAAGTGTGTTGGACCCAATGTCTATTTACTGTGATAACATGGGCGCCATAGCCAATGCGCAAGAACCAAGGTCACATAAGAAGCTGAAGCACATCAAGCTACGTTTTCACTCTATTCGAGAGCATGTCCAAGATGGTGACATAAAGATTTGCAAAGTACACACAGATCTGAATGTGGCGGATCTGTTGACTAAACCTCTCACGAGGGCAAAACATGACCAGCACCAAACCTCCATGGGTGTTCTGTATATTACCATGTACTCTAGATTAGTTGACTCTAGTGCAAGTGGGAGACTATTGGAGATATGCCCTAGAGGCAATAATAAAACTGGTTATTATTATATCTTTGTGTTTATGATAAATGTTTACATTCATGCTATAACAGTATTAACCGAAAACATTAATACTTGTGTGATTTGTAAGCTAAATTAGAGTCCCTAGTAAAGCCTCTTTATAATACTAACTTGTTGGTTAAGAGATGATCGTGATTTCTCGATCATGAACATTGAGATGTTATTAACAACAATATAATGTCATTAGGAGAATGGTATGATGGACATACTCCTATAGATAAGCGTAGCATAAAGATCAAGTCATTTCAATAGTTTGTTTGCTATAAGCTTTCTGATGCATAGTAACCTAATTCCTTCGACCATGAGATCATGCTAATCACCATCACCGGAAGGATGCTTTGATGACATCAAACACCACACCATAACTGGGTAGCTATAAAGGTGGCATTGAGTGTTCAGAAAGTATGTGTTGAGGCACATGGATCAAGAGTGAGATTTGTCCATCCATATGACGGATAGATATACTCTGGGCCCTCTCGGTGGAATGTCATTCAACTGTCTTGCAAGCATGTGACTGGCTCACAAGGGATCATATATCACGGGAACGAGAAAAGAGTACTTATCAGTAACGAGGTTGAACTAGGTATGCAGAGATACCGACAATCAAAACCTCGGATAAGTAAACTATCGCGAGACAAAGGGAAATTGGTATTGTATGTAAGTGGTTCATTCGATCGCAAAGTAATCGTAGAAATATGTGGGGGCCATATGAATTTCCAGATTCCTCTATTGGTTATTGATCGGAGAAGTGTCTCGGTCATGTCCGCATAATTCATGAACCGTAGGGAGACACACTTAAGGATTCGATGTTGTTTAGTAGATATGGAATGTTAGTAGGGATACCGAATGTTGTTCGGAGTCTCGGATGGGATCCAGGATATCACGAGGAGATCCGGAATGGTCCAGATAATAAGATTCATATAAAGAAAGTTCGATTCCGGAGTTCGGGAAAGATTCCGATGTTTTCATCGGAGAAGTTCTAGAAGGGTCTAGAAGGTTCACCGGTCCGGAAGGGGAATGGTCCATGAATGTGTCATGGGTAAGTGGAATGATTGGATCATATCTTAGGTCACTTGGTTTGGGCATTTGCAAGAGAGAATAAAGCTCTAAATTGAAAGTCAAACGGAAAGTTTGAAAAGTCAGACTATGTGTTATGGTTGTATCTCCTCCTTTGTGCTTTCATGTATAGATCTTGTGAGCTCCATTCATGATCAAGATCTAATCCATTTCTAATCATGCATGTTGTGTTTGCGGGGATCCGATGGATATTGAGAATATTATATTGGATTGATTAATGGTTTTGTCTTTATGATTCTATCATGTTTGTGTTGTTTGTGATCTTGCATGCTCTCCGTTGTTAGTAGCTATCTTGGCCGAGTAGTTGCTAGTGACTCCAAGAGGGGGTATTTATGCTCGATAGTGGGTTCATGCCTCTAGTTTCCAAGGGAAGTGACAGGAATCTCTTCGGTTGTAGATGTGTTGTTGCTACTAGGGAGAAAACAACGGTCTCTTGTTCATGGAACATGTGGACTGTTTACCTTACACACTTTGCTTAAAGCAGTTGTCTGTTGCTTGCAACTTAATACTGGAGGGGGTTCGGATGATAACCTGAAGGTGGACTTCTAGTCATAGATGCAACCGGATGGCGGTCTATGTATCTTGTTGTATTGCCCAATCGAATCTCATAGGATCTTTCTGACTAGTATTGCATTGTTATGCCTTGCTCAGTTCCTGCCAATTGCCCCGCTGTAATTTGTTTACCCTTCATGCCATGTTGTTTATCTAAGGAGAGCACCTCTAGTGAACTATGGAACCCGGTCCAATCATTGATACATCTTCCACTGTTACTTGTTTACTTGACGCAAACCATTACCTTCCACACCACTGGCGGATCCTCTTGGGGACCATACCAGGCCATGGCCCGGTCTTCCAAAACTAAAAAATATAATTACTGATCCATTTTTGTACAACAGGTTCATTAAGACAATAAATTCTAAACAATAGTTAGAACATAAGCTTAATTTGGCTCGGTCTACCACAACCGGCCCCTCCTTTAGTGGCAGTCACGGTCTGCCACTGTTCCACACCATATGTTTAATCCTTTGTTATAGCAAACCAGTGAGCTTGACAACCTCGCTAATTCGTTGGGGCAAAGTCTTGAGTTTGTGTTGTGCAGGTCTCCGTGTTGCTAGAAACACCTGTGTGACGTTTCCTTCCTCCTACTGGTTCGATAACCTCGGTTTCTTACTGAGGGAAAACTTGTCGATGTGCTGCTTCACACCTTGATCTTGGGGTTCCCAACGAAGCGCTCCTACATCAACTCAGCGCCGCATCATGTTCGCAGATGCATAACATAGGTTCTGTGTGAGACACCTTTGGCAAAAATTTCAACAATTGTTCAAGGGTGATGTACTGAAGAACCAACTATGGAAAATTGCAAGGAGCAACACTGTAAATCTATATGAGAAGCACATGGATGAAATGAATGCTCTTAATTCAAATGCTCATGCATGGTTGCAGAATTTGGATCCAAAGACATGGGTGAGAGCTTTTCAGAATGACCTACCCAAATGTGACATCCTCCTCAATAACAACTGTGAGGTTTTCAATAAGTAAGCTACCTATCTCTTATTTACTAGATGAATTTTAAATCTATGTTCACTGTGAGGTTTCTAACTGTGTGATTTACATCAGGTACATCTTGGAAGCTAGAGAACTCCCTGTGCTTTCAATGCTGGAAACAGTGAAGTCTCAGATTCAGACTAGGCACTACACAGAAAATAAAGAGAGACAAACCTGGCCTGGTCCTATTTGTCCAAAGATAAGGAAGAAACTTGACAAACACATCCAACTTGCTAACAATGTATATGCAGATGGAGCAGGTGATGGCTTGTTTGCACTTTGCAGTAGGGGAACTAATTTCATCTAAACCAGTAGACTATGTTGTAGACTTGAAACACAGGACCTGTAGTTGCATGAGGTGGCAGAAAACTGGAATACCCTGTCCACATGTCATAGCATGCTTAAGGCATGATGACACAGACCCTGTCACACTGGTTGACAAGTGTTATTCAGTGGAAATGCATGACAAAGGCCTATGATAACATAGTGTACCGATGCTTGGACAAGACCGAGTGGCAAAAGATGAATGGACCTCCAATATTGCCACCAATATACATAAAACATGTTGGTAGGCCTACTAAAAGTAGAAGGAAGGCACCATTTGAGGTAGATGCTAGAGGAGGAGGCAAGAAGATGACAAGACATGGAGTAATAATGCATTGCAAGTATCGTGGTTTCCCTGATCACAACATTGCTGGTTGCAAATGTGAGAAAGCTGGTCTTCCACCACCAACTACAACTGATCAGATATTCCTTCCTTCTCATACTAATCCAGTGACCAATAGTGATCCAGTGGTCAATATTGATCCAGTCATCACACAGGTAGCCAACAACTACTGTCAGTGTTGGTTTTGACATGTACTTCTGTCAGTATTGGTTTTAAGTTGTCCCAGCTACTTCTGACATGTAGGAACACTCTCATACTGATCCAGTCATCAGTAGCAATTACCCTGACGAGGACCTACTTGTCAACAACTTGATTGAGCAGGTAAATCATGACCCAACTTAGTAAACCATGACTAATTATTTTTTCTTAGTACAAGATCTGAACTAATGATTAATGCATATACAGAGGTCAGTGCAGGGAAATTTGGAGGCAAGAGCAGTTCCTAAATCTTCCTTCATCACAGCAGCACAAATTTTGGTCAACCAGCCAGCTCCAAACTAGTCAAGTGGTGCTAGCAGTATTAGACAGGGGGACTAGCTCAAAAGCTGCTACAGATGCAACAAGAGAATAATGAAATAAATGAAGAAAGAAAAACAACTTTACTAGAGGCAAAGTATCAAGCTGAACTCAAAAAAATTGAAGAGAGAGCTAAGAAGAAGCTAGAGCAAGACAAGTTTAAGACTGAACAGAGAGAAAAGAAAGCAAGAATTGCTATAGAGAATAGAGAGAAGAGAAAGCAAGAGGCTGAGTTAAAGAAGTTAGCTAAGGCAGAGACTAGAAGAATAGTATCAGAGGTCAGAAAAGAGGTAGCTGACAAGAAAAGGAAGGAAGCTGCAGAGAAGAAGGAACTAGACAAGATAGCAGCAGCTGGACAGAGGAGAAAAGCAAAGAGAGATGCTAATATTGCAGCAGAAACATCAAGGAAGGAAACTCATGAAGCTGAAATGCTAGTTCAGAGAGCTATGATGGCAGGCAATGCTAAAAAATGAAGATGCTCATGTCCCTGTTGTTCCTCATGTGCATTCTGCAATGACTGAAACAATCCCCATGTCCCAGGTAGTTACAGAGGCAGTGCCAAAAGCTAAGAGGATGGAGTGGTATTTAGGTGTGAACTAAGTACCAGGAGTAGCTGTAGATCACTGTGTCCTTTTGATGTACCAGATACTTATGAATTATGCACCTGCTATCTCTAGTGCCCTTTTGGTGTGTTGGCTATGACCATTTGGTATGCACTTGCTGAATTAATGCTTTCTGTAATCCAAGCACACTTAAGTGGCTTTGAGTCATGTACTTATGTTATCACTTGTCCTAATGTGTCTTGTTATCAATATTGTTTGCTCTTTTTGACGTCTTTTTATTTAGCAGTTAAGAATCTTGTTTGCCAATGTAAATATGCAGAATATTATTTGTATGGAGAAAACTCAAGCAACTGTGACCACAACATACTACATTTTACTCCATTACTTCATGTCACATACATTATGCCAAAATGCATCACATTCATTAGGTTCAATGAGTACTACAGCAACAAAAGCATCACTAGATCATTACAGTGCACCATACATCAGTACTAGCCTATCATACCCCACATTACGACGACATCCACTACACTATCACCATCAGACCTCACTGCTTCACCAGAAGAACAGCAACCATAGCACAAAGCACACACATGACACCAATTGCAATCTTCAGAAGAAGATTGAATTGCCTGAGTTCCAGCAAAATCATGATCAAGTTCTTCTCTTCTTTCTTCTACTTATCCTGGCCTTGCACACGTGTAACTCTTGCCTCCTGCTTCGTAAGATCAAGTTCTTCCCTTCTTTCTTCTACCCAACCATAAGCTTCAATGCAAACATCCCCTCGAATGTGATTATTCTTGATCAAATAGTGGACGTACTCAAGCTCCCAGTGCCCGAAATTGCACCCAGACTACAAAGAAGAAGAACTGAATAAAAATGCAAGCTAAATCGAGCTCCAGCTAAATCCTAACAGCAAAAAAGCTTACCCCATGATTTTTGCACCTGTAGTAGATCCATCTTGGATGATCTGACGTCCCTGACATCGCTTGCTTCACCGTATGGCCGCAATCGGGGCAACCGATGAGGGGAAATTGAGGAGCAGCGTGGCGAAGCGCACATCGGGATGAGCTTGCGTTGGACATGGCGGAGCATCTCCCTTGATCGGCGGTGGTCCCTTCCTGCGGCGGCGGCCACTCTGCTATGGCGGCGGTGACTCTGCTACGGCAGTGCCGCCGATTTAGGGTAACGAGAGGGGAACAACGCGGGTAGGGGTACGGCGCGATCGGACTAAACGGGTCCGCTCGGACCAGGGGGTTAGTACCAGGTAGGGGATTTTGCAAGAACCACCTCCGAACTTCTTCCTTTTCCAAACACTCCTGTCTATTTATCTGATAGTGGGACCAAATTCTCTAATATAGAGCTACGCCTCGCCCAGTGACCTCTCGTGACGCTCTTGCGCGAGTTTAATTGTCGTAAACTTGTATTGCCGATGTACATTGACTGTATTGAACTTGCTAAGCAAGTACATGTACCTATGATGGATTTAAATCAAGAATAAATAAGGTGGAAAAGAATTAGAAGGGTGGAGAAGGAAGGGGATTAGTCCAGAGCAAGTGCGACGGGAAGAACTGTTAAGGTTCAAACTGAACCGAATGGAAGAGCAGCGTGAAACATACTGGAAACAAAGGGCGCATGTGAATTGGATGAAAGGGGGAGATAGAAACACAAAGTTCTTCCATTCAGCTGCATCAGAGAGGAAGAAACGTAATGGCATAAAGAAGTTGAAGAGAGAGGATGGAGTTGTTGTGGAGGATGAAGAGGGAAAGAAAGAAGTCGTCACTAACTATTTTATAAATATTTTTTCCTCTACAACAGGTACACGAATGGAGGAATTATTAAACCAAGTCGGCCAGCAGGTAACACCCGCCATGAATGAAGCACTGTGTACAGATTTTACTGCCAAAGAGGTGAAGGATGCTTTGGACAGTATAGGAGATCTGAAAGCACCAGGTTTGGATGATATGCAGTCCATATTTTACAAGAAGAGTTGGGACTTTGTAGGAGAAAAGGTGACAAAGGAGGTGTTGGGCGTGTTGAATGGAGGGCCGATGCCGGAAGGGTGGAACGACACGTGTGTGGTGCTGATTCCAAAGACCAAGAACCCCGAAATCATGAAGGACCTGTGACCAATCAGTCATTTTGAAAGTCTTGGCAAACAGACTCAAGCAAATACTAAACGAGATTATCTCCCCGAACCAGAGTGCCTTCGTGCCGGGAAGGTTAATTACGGATAATATTTTGCTGGCCTATGAGAGTACACACTATATGAAGAACAAAAGGACGGGGAAGGAGGGCTTTGCGGCGGTGAAACTGGATATGAGTAAACCGGGTTGAGTGGAGTTTTCTTGAGAGAATGATGAGGAAGCTAGGCTTCGACAAAAGGTGGATAAATATCATAATGTTGTGTGTTTCTTCAGTAACATACCAGCTCAGACTAAATGGAGAATGTACTGATGTGATAGTACCGCAAAGAGGACCGCGACAAGAGGATCCACTATCCCCGTACCTTTTTATCATTTGTGCTGAGGGTTTTTCGGCTTTACTGAACAAAGCGGAGGAGGAGGGAAGGTTGTCAGGGGTACGTGTGTGCCATGCAGCCCCGAGGATCAATCATTTGTTGTTTGCAGACGACTCATTGATACTTATGAAAGCCACGCGCGAGAGTGCCTGTTCTCTGCAAGATGTACTCCAGTTATATGAGAGTTCCTCGGGTCAGACCATTAACTTCGACACGTCCTCGGTCATGTTTAGCAAGAATACAAAACATAGGCGCAAAAGGCAGGTGTTGGCTGAACTTAATATTAATGCAGAAGCATATACTGAAAAGTATCTTGGGCTACCGGTTTACATTGGACGTTCACGCACACAAATCTTTGCATACCTCAAGTATAGAATATGGAAAAAAAATCTAAGGGTGAAAGGAACAATTTCTTTCCAAGGCTGTAAATGACATCCTAATCAAAGCTTGTGCTCAAGCAATACCAACTTTCGATATGTCTTGTTTTGACCTTACAAAGACGCTGTGTGAAGAGATGAGTGCCATGATCTACAGGTTTTGGTGGTCACAACAATACAGTGACAATAAAATGCACTGGCTTAGTTGGGAGAAACTCACAAGAACAAAGAAGGATGGAGGGCTAGGATTTCAGGATCTATATGGTTTTAATCTTGCTATGTTGGCTAGGCAAGCATGGAGAATGCTTATCACACCGGACTCTTTGTGTGCACAAGTGTTGAAGGCTAAATATTTTCCACACACATCACGTTTAGAAGCTCAGCCATGTAATGGTATGTCCTACTCATGGCGGAGCATTTTGAAAAGTGTGAAACTACTCAAAGAGGGCATCATTTGGCGTATTGGTGATGGCAAAAATATTAATATATGGAAGGACCAATGGCTTGCACGAGATGGAGCTCTGAAACCAATTACCCCAAGAGGTAAGTGTATCCTCACAAAAGTCAGTGATGTAATCTCGCCGGCCATAGGACAATGAGATGAAGAACTTGTTCACGATATTTTTATGACATTTGATGCTGATGCCATTCTGGCAACACCCATCAAGGATGACTTTGAGGACTTCATTGCATGGCATTATGACACGAAAGGATGTTTTACTGTCAAATCGGCACATAGACTGTATATGCAGAACCGAGACGGACCCCAACAGTCTTCATCAGCATCAGATAATGAGACGTTGCAATGGGAGAAAATATGGAAGATCTCATGCCCCCCGAAGGTTAAACAGTTTATATGGAGATTGGCTCATAATAGCTTTCTGCTCAAACGAAACATTCACAAGAGAGGCATTGAGTGTAACACACTTTGTGTCTGTTGCAAGAGACTTGACGAGGACGGCTCACACCTCTTTCTGAATTGCAAAGAAGTTAAGAGAGTTTGGAAGGAGCTGAAACTTGAAGCAGAGAGAGAGGCATTGAGGACCTGCCCGAATGCTAATATAATGATACATGAGATTATCAAAATGAGTGATGAGAAGTGCACTGTGATTGCATGCTTGCTGTGGTGCTGGTGGACAAGAAGAAATAAATTAAATGCAAACGAATGTGTGGGATCAGCAGTTGAGCTTGTCAGTCAAGTAAGGTATTGGGTTGGTGAATAAAAACTGTATTGCAAATCGCCACTGGAAACTAGGGAGAAACAGGAGAACTCCTGACAAGCACCTCGAGATGACTGGCTGGAAATTAATGTCGATGGCGCTTTCTGCGCAGAGACATGAAAGGGAGGGTGGGGTTTTGTTGTTCGTGATTCAGATGGTCGTATCAGAGGTTCTGGTGCTAGTATGCTATCGTACGTCTTAAGTGCCGTCCAAGCAGAGATTCGAGCTTGCGAGGAGGCTGCCCATGAAGCTACTGACTGGGGTATGGTGAACATACAAATCGAGTCTAACACCCAGAACCTTGTCTGAGCTATGCAAACCACAAAGTTTGATCGTGCACCGGAGGGAGTCATATACAGAAACCTACGTCTCTATATGTTGCTAGCGTTCAACTCTTTTGAGTTCAAATATGTCTCACTTACTCCCTTCGTTTCAAAATATAAGATGTTTTAGATTTGTGAAAAAAGTGTATCTAGACTTTTTTAGTGTGTAGATTTATTCTAAACATGAGTGAAACTACGTGCTAAAAGTAGTCTAGATACATTTGCTTTACAAAACTAAAACATTTTATATTTTAAAAGGGAGTACATGTAATAACTTAGCGTGTAATTTAGCTTCTTTTGGTGCGAGTCGGCCAGACATTAAAATCTTATGGCTGGAATCGGTACCTGACGATGTACGTGTAATGGTGGCCAGTGCTTCAACTGAGCCAGGTATTTAATGGAATTATCGTTGGAATTTGGTTAATTTTGGACTGTTGGCCCATTAGACAAATTCTGAAATTCTCTTTGGCCCACTTGTGCATGACAGCATATGCCTGTGCTAGTGGTGCTAAAGTTTAGTCCCACATTGATAGTTTAAGGGGAGTTGGACCATCTTATATAGTAGAGTGTTGTACCACTCACTAAGGTGTGACAAGAAGAGTAGCCCTCGCACACTCCTCCTCCGACGCCGCCCGCCTCGCCGCGGCGCGCGCGCCGCGGGTTACGGGAATCTCGCCGAACCGAGCTTTATTTTGCTGATTGGGAAAACTGATTATGAGTCATTAACGGACGCGTTAATTACAGCCGTTTACCGACTCGGACGTGGGCTGTGCCCCACGATCTCCCTAACCTACACTATATAATCTATGCTAAACCTAATCGGTGAATCAATCCACACACGCGCCTACCTCCAGAATCTTGCGCCGCCGCTTTCGTCTTCCCCATCCCGGCTTGCGGCATACACCGCAGATCGGGACAGTAGGCCTCCAGAACCCCGCCTCTCGTGAACCTGTACGGGTGAGGGGCGCTCAGGTTTTTGGGAGCGCTCAAGCGCGACTACTGGCAACCACGACATCGTCCAGCGACGAGTTCCCAAACGATGACTTCTTTCCGGACGTCAGCGACCTCTTTGGCAACCTCAGCAAGGGCGATAGCTCTGCTGCTGCTACCGCTGCGGCTACTGCCGCAACTGCATCGTATGTGATCTCAATCTCTCTCTTTCAGATTATGATAGAGTTTCTAGTTCTAGTGTTTGGCGTAGATGTGATAGGTTTGTCTTGTAAAGATGTAATCTATTCATCTACTTTTTTGATCTGCATGATTGGTTTTAGTACTGTTTGTATAATCATACTTTATCAGTTTATTATTCGGATTAAATCATATGGATTATTGCTTATATTTCCAACAATCATGAGTTCCATGTAAAAAAACACTGTTGGCCTACTGTAAAAACAAAAAAACTCGTGCAGCGATATCCTAAGGCCATGCACTATGTAGGTGCGGTTCAATGAAAAAGTGGTAGAGATGGGGTTCGCTTCTATTTATCTGTTGTGTGGAATCACATTTTTCGGACCCACTCTGACAGCATGCATGCACCTTTTTATGCATGTAAAGTAGCATTTTTCTCTTCTCTACTCTATGACATATGGGGTATCTCGTCCTAATCCTGACACAAGTTTACTTTGAACCGAACCAACATATTGGTTCGCTTCTTTTTTTGACACATTAAACCGATGCTATGCTATGTGCTGAATCGAACCAACAAGCTCTATGGTTCGCTTTAAGCATACATAGTACATGGTCTAACAAACACTGTCGCCATTTGTGTCCTACTGTACTCCCTAAGATTTATTACTATTAACATGTATCTATTGACGTATTTTATTGGATCGATACATGCTATGCAAATCTTCGGCACCTAGTTTGAGACCGAGCGAGTACCAATTGTTGTAACAGTTGTAAATACTATTACCCCTCCGTCCCAAATTAATGGGTGCAACACGGAACAAACTAAAATTTACAAATAAACCTAGGATGATTCAAATCGTTTAAAATTACTCGAGCATCCTAAAACTACTGTTTTACTAAATGCTCAAAGTTGCCTAGACTACTTTTCGGGCTTATTTAAATAAAAATCAAAAGATTACTAAAATGCACAAAGTTGCTTAGATTACTTATCCTTGAAATAGGTTTTTGCCCCGCTGTATTAATATAGCAACCACACGATACAATTATCGGGGCATCGGCACAATCAAGCCCAAACACAATAAAAGAGAAAACAACAGAGAAAATAATGTCAATAACGTCAGATCGACGAAAATGATGATGGCTTGTAACCGTTGCTCCCCTCCAGAGAATTCTCACCACGCTCCTACACTCTAAATCGCCGCATACCAAGCAACACCTTTAAAAAGGAATATGACGATGACGACGCTACTGCCCGGACTGTTCATAGGGTTTCCCCTGGTACAGGGAGGAAGGAAAGTAGGGAAGGAGTACACCCGACGCTCTTCAGGAAGGAAGGGCGTCGCCGCATCAGTGCCGACCAAGCCGACAGGGATTTCTCCCGACCCAAAAAAACCATGACCCTGGACGATTCACCACGCTCCACCAAACGTGTCGCCCACCAACATGCGCCACCACGATCTTGCAATCATCATCGCCATATCACCGTGGCCAACGTGCGAGATCGGCAGGACCAAGAGGAAGCAGTCAGAAGCGAGGAGCGGTACTACAAAAACCACGCGGGGGGGGGGGGGCATCCTCCACCGCCATTAGCGGTAACTGACCGTACGCAGCGGCAACAGCAAACCAGGCCCTATAAGCTTGGCGAAGCCCAAATTAGGCTCACGAAGCTCCCATCGCCGCGCTGCAGTAGGCCTGCTGCCGTCGCCTCCATCCCAGGCACGGGCTGCTCCTTGGACCGCAAGGAGACAACGCAAGCATGCCCTGGCCTAGCCCACCCAGAGCCAGATAGGGCCCAAAAGGGCCTAGATTTGGGCCGGGAGGGCGCTATCGTAAGCCACTGCACCACCCTACAGCAAAGGCCGCATCTTCCCCACATAGCCACTCGGATCCACGCCGGAGCTGCTGCTAACTGAACCGCACTGCCGCCTGGACGCGCGCCCCGCACTGCGCCTCCTACGCGCGGGAATTGGAGAGGCCCGCCACCGTCGGCTCTGTCATGGCCCCGCAAGGGAAACGCCGGCGGTGCCGCCAGCGGTGGCGGGAGGGGAGGAGGACGGGAGGAGGTCGCTGGGAGGGACGGAGATTTGGGCCGCCCGGTCGCCTCGCTGGGAGGGACGGGAGGCGGCGCGGGGGCGAGAGTCACGGTCTCGAACTGTTTGTCCTGACAAAGACTTCTTGAGCTTATATAATAAAAAATCAAAATATTAATGGAGGATTCATATTCTAATTCTTTCTTACGTGTGGTGGTTTGATTCGTTCGATTTGAATTCTTATGATCTTTCACTCGACTTCTTAAAATATGTACTACACTACAGTGCATAGGCGCTTAAGCGGGCACTTATAAGAAAGAAAATTTGATGGGATAACATGGAGCTCTCGTGCAAGCGTCTCCCTCTCCATCGATGCCGGCAATTTGCAGGTGTCAACCACTAGCGGTCGCTTCCGATTTTGCTCTATCTCCCGCCAAAAAAAACTCTTCTTTAAATAGGCTTTCGTCCCGCTTTATAAATAAAGCAACTAGGAAGACCGCTGTTGGGCCAGACAGCACAACACTCAAAAGAAAAGATGCAACACAATACAAGAAGCACGGACGAACATGTCCAAAAAGAAAAAAGAAACACAGATGGCAGTGAGTCGACTAAACAAGGACGATCCGAGACCACAACGTCCACCGGCTATGTCCCACCACGCTCCAAGCCCTCCGATACACCCCGTACCAAGCAGCACCCTCGCGGAGGGAGGCGCTGACGATCAATGCAGCTACCCAGACCAATGAACTGGTCCTAGGGTTTCCCCTGGAACTCGGGGCACATAGGGAGAGGGATCTCCGCGACGCCCTCCAAGAAGGAAAGGCGCCACTCGAAAGCGGCACTGCGGCGGTGTCGGCTAAGCCGACAAGGATTTCTCCCGATCCCCTCCCTACCAAGGCGCCCCGAGGCACACCAGAGCACCACCACCAACCTTGCCACCCACGAGCATGCGCCACCACGCTCTCAAAAACACCTCCGTCATCTCTTCGAGGACCTTGGAGTTCGTCCTGCAAGACAGAGGACAATGCCGTCGCGAGACGAGGGACCGCAACACTGAAGCCGTGCGGGAGGGACCAACCTCCACCACCAAGAGGTGGTATTCGACTAGATAGGGTATCCGAGGCACACCAGACCTCGGCGGGCCCGACCGGGCCCGGAATGGCCCGTGAAGCCCCAGTCACCCCGCTGCAACAAGCAAGGCATGATAGCGAAGTCCCAAGTCCTAGCGGTGTCGCCGCCTACATCTCCAAGAGGTGCAGCACCCGCCAGCAGGGCGACCCACCCAGGCCCGAGGGCCCTAGATCTGGGTCGAGCCCCAACCTGTGCCGCCGAAGCGCTCCACCTCGCAGCAGCCTGCGCCTTCACCCTGCCGCCTGCGGAGGATCTGATGCCGTTGCAGCAACCGTCGGCGTTACCTAAGATCTGTAGGGGCAGGCTACGAGCCACTGCCGCCGCCACGGGCCGCATTAGCCGCCAGCACCGCCGCCGCCTCTAGATGCGGGAAGTCGCCCCCAACACCACGTGCCGGCCGCTGCCACGCCGGGCCTTGCTGACCTTAGCCGATCTGCACCGTGCGCCCAGGCTCTCACCGTGCGCCGCCAAGCCCGACCCAAACTGACCCAGATCGGGCCCAAAGGGCCCATATCTGGGCCTGCAGGGCATCACCGACCGGTGGCCGAGCTTGAACCAGCCACCATCGCCACCAACTGGCGGCTCCGCCGCGATGCCACCATCCAAGCAGCAGCCCGAAGCCGCGTCGGACCGCCGCCAGAGCCAGGGAGCACCACCCAAAGCTGATAAACCCCACGCGAGGATGCCTCCGGAAGAGGAAGGGCACGAAGCCGCCGCCGCCGCCCGGGCCTTGCCCGCCGAAGCACGCCGACGACAGCGGTAGGGGAGGAGGTGGGGGATTTACCGAAGGAAAACAGCGGCGGCGCGACCAAACGCCTGCACTGGAGGCGTCCAGTCGCGAGAGCGTGGTTTTTTTTCTTCAGGTAGTCAAAAAAACTCTTAGCACCCGATGCATATTTAAGCATCAACGCAAGGTAAATTTTCAGAGATTTCGGTGGGGTTTACAATCAACTAGCGCCGAAGGGCGTTGTACATGTTTTTAGGACAACTCTAACGATTCTCGCATTTTGTCGTGGTGGTGGCACGGCAGATGCCATGGGTAGGCTAAAGTATGGGGCCAATGGATGCTAGAGGGATCTGGGGAGGGAAGATGTAGTTGATTCTACACACAGAAGACTAACGTAAAGATCTTTATTTCTCCCTTCTTGGGCTACAAGTGCTCCTTGAGCTGTATACAAGTGGAGAGGAAGAACTTTACCAGCCTAACGGTACCAAATGAGTCGATGCCCTACTCTGAATCCAAGCCTCTCCTTATAAAGAAGAACCTTGGCTCCTCTAGGGCTGACGTGGCAAGCATATTCGAGGAATATGCTTGTCCCGATATAGTAATTCGGCGGCCTCCTTTCCCTGTTGCCCTTCTAATGACGGCAAGGTTCCAGAGGACCCCACCTGCATGCCTCGGGCTTCAGGACTATCACCTCCGTGACCTCTTTCTGCCCTTCTGTCGCTCTGCGCCTTGTACTTTGTGTTTGGATCTGCTTAGATTCTTCCTACCCTGCGAGTAGAGTTTGACTATAGGCATCTCCTTCTCCTGCAAGCTTCATATCATTCGGCCCTGTCTCGCTTAACTCGGCTTGGCCTTCACCTGTATTCAGATTATTCGGGCTGACCCAGCCGACTTACACAGTATGTCGGCTGGGTTACGCCTTGCTCTTCTCATAAGGGTCCTGCTCTTGCTTACCTCGGCCGACCTTTACAGGACTCGACCGATTTAGATTGTAACTCGGAAACTTGACGGGAAACTTCCTTTCGTCTTTCCCTATGCTTACCCTATCCGGGGTCACCCCCCCAACATTAGTCCCCGAAGCTGGTATGGTCCTGCCTATAATCTTGGCCGAGCCGTATCAGTTTCACAATATTCGTTTCTCCTTGTTTCCGAGTTACTTTTCCCTCGTCCGAGGTATATGTGTATCTTCTCGCGTCGCCTCGTCCTACGTGTCACACTCATCATTGTTCTTCTAGTTTTTTGTTCCTCTACAGTGCCCACTGACGGGCTATAGTAATTACTGCGCCTGTCACGTCGGCGCTGCAACGCCTCGCGCACCGCATCGGTTAGGAGGCCTGATCCTCTCCTGCGCCGTGTGGTCGTCGGTGTGGCTCCACTTATCCACGAGCGGTTCAGCCGCACGCACGATCTACACGATTATCAGCCGTACGCACGATCCCACTACCGCCAGGGCCGCGCGGTTATAAAGAGGGGCACGGGGCTAGAGGGTTCATTTTCCCCCTTCGCTCGCCGTTGCCCTTCTTCCTCCTCACGCTCGCGCATCTGCTCGTGCTCCTGCGGCCGCGCCATTGTTGACCTCTTCGACGGCGAAGCCACAGTTCCCTTGCTCTGTCGTCCTCATCGCCGTGCGTTTGCTCCGGCGCCGCCGCCGGTGAGTTTTCTTACGGTCCCCTTGTTAGGCTCCCTCCTAGACGCTTCCATTGTTTTCCAGATTTCCTGGGCGTCTTTTTTCCGCTCCGCCGCCGCCTCTGCCTAGAATCACGACGGGGCTCTGCTCCTCTAAGCCCCGCTCCGCCGTTAGTTCCTCTTCCGTAGGTTCCTCCGGAGACCCTATGTCGAGTTCAGTTGGCGGCGCGTTAGTTGAGGATGATGACGTAGCGTCTGGTCCAGAGAGGGGCTCCTGGCAAGGTTCCTCCATCACTCGGCGCGAGATCGAGTGGCTAATCCGAACTCACCGGATTCCTGCCGAGGTAGCTTGTCGCTTACCCGCCAGCGAATCTTCTCCCGTCCTTAACGAGGGCAAATACGTCATCTTTATGTCTCACTTTGCCCGGGGTTTCGGTCTTCCCCTTAGCAATTTTGCTAGGGAATTTCTTGATTACTTCGGCCTTCAGCCGCATCATCTTTCGGCTAATGCCATTGCCTCCTTATCTGCTTTCATATCTGCTTCAGAAGGGTACTTTGGCCTATGGCTGTCTGTGCACGTATGGTCTAAATTCTTCCAAATCCGATCTAACGTTGTTCCAGACAAATCCCTTCACCCTTCTGAGAAGTTGCTTACTCAGTGTGGGGCTGCTTCCATCACTCCTCGGAGAAAATCCGAGTTTCCTCGCGTTGCTGGTCTCAAATCTTGCAAAAAGTGGCATAGATCGTTTTTCTATGTCAAGAATACTGGAAAGGAAGATAAGGTTCGGCTCCCCGCTTTCTCCATCGGCACCCCCTCAAAGAGGAACTGGACCTACAATCCCAGGAAGAGCCATGCTCTGGCCGGGGCCTTTGAGATTCGGCTGAAGGAGTTGATCCGCGCCGGGCTACGCGGCGAGGATCTGATGACCACCTTTGTCAGCAGTCGAATCTGCCCTTTCCAGAATCGTACGCACAAGCTGTGTTACATGAGCGGTCCTCTCGATCCCAACCGAGTCTCAACGGTTGAGCTCGATAATTATCTCATTTTCAAATGTGTCCGAGCTATCTTTAAGACAGATATGCCGGAGGACTGGACCTGGGGATTGAAGCCTTTTACCCGCGGGAATCCCCCTCCCGAGGTAAGTTTACGCATTTATGTTTTGTCCCCTAATTGCGTTTGTGATTCCTTTTGCTAATCTCTGTGTGTATCTTTTCTTGTAGAAATTTGCGGAACAGAAGATCGAGGATGCCGAAGTTCTGGCCCACCCGTGGCCTGCGGATCGGAATACCCTGGACAGCGGGGAACCTGATTCGGAGGAGTTTGTCCCCAAGTCAGACCTTGCTCCGGCTCGCGCCCATGGCAAGACCCCGACCCACGAGGAGGAAGGTGATTTGGACGAGGTCCAAGTTCTTGAGGTAGTTGCCGCAATGCCAATTTATTATGCATTTCCGGCCTCTACTTTCTCAGCTAATCCGGCCGGTCAGGTTCACAACGCCGAGCCTCTCGCCTCCCAACCTCCTGTTACTTCGGGGAAACGTAGCGCTCCAGCCGGTGCCTCGGAAGCCGTTCCCAAGAAACGGATAAAGAGATCTGCCCCGCACCCCCCTAAGCGTAAAACTATGCCCAGGGTTGCTGGGTGAGCTGCTTTTTATTTGTATTTCTTGTTTCTCTCTTTCTGCCTTTTGACATGATCTTTTTGCCTCTGCAGGGCTCCTCTTTCTGTTAAGCCTAGTGGCCCCAGTATGACGAGTCACATGACTCGGCCGCCTTCTCCTCCGCCTCCTGATGACACTAGAGTTCCTAGTCCTGCTCATGTTGACTCTCCTCCTGCTCCGAATCAGGTGCCATCTCGCCAGGATGCGCCTGAGATCTCTCCTGTTGATGCCGGTACAACTCGTCCCGTAGATATTTCCACTGAGCCTGCTGTCTCCTCCGTGAATCCTGAAATTTCCCCTGAGGTCCTTTTGACCCCCACAACCCTTACTGCGACTCCGATTCCAGCCGAGGATACCAATATCTCGGCGCCCTCAGAAACCGTAATCCCTCCGGCCCCTAAAGACGTCATCCCAAGTGCCGAGGTAACGGCTCCTGCCGATGCCTCTTCTAAGGCGAGAAAGGTTGTTGTCACCAAGCCTCCCTCATCTCAAAAAGGACCTGCTAGCTCTTCTCAGCCTACAATTGCTGATGCGCTGTGCAAGGGGGTTTCATCTGCCAAGAGTACTATTACCCCGGTTGCTGATACACAGCTCGCTCTCCACAAGAGTCCCGCGGCGGCGGTGGCTACCCAACATGTCCGAGGTAAAGTTCTGACTCGCACGGAGAGTGGGAACAGCCTCGGCTCGTTTGTCGAGTATGCCAATAATTGGAATGCTGCTGATCAGCTCGAGGGCAATCCAAGAAGCCAGCCGTTTCAACTCTCCGACATCAGCAGCCGCTTACATCTGGCCGCCAAGATCGTTCTTGACAGCGACAAGATGAATGAGGTAATTGTTTTTATCGAGGTTTGATTAATCATTCGAATGATATTGTATATACTCTAGTCCCCAAAGCTTGCAATCGAATAATTTGTTATTCGTTTGGAAGTTTTATTAGGCTTTGCCTGGTTCAGTTTTGTCTTAGTGTTCGAATATCCATCCACCTAGATCCGAGTTAAGTTTTGCTTGACTCGGATCTGTCTTAGGTTCGAATATCCAGCAGCCTAGATCCGAGTTAAGTTTTGCTTGACTCGGATCTGTCCTAGGTTCGAACATCCAGCCACCTAGATCCGAGTTAAGTTTTGCTTGACTCGGATCTGTCTTAGCTTCGAATATCCAGCCACCTAGATCCGAGTTAAGTTTTGCTTGACTCGAATCTGTCTTAGCTTCGAATATCTTATTGCTATTTGTTTTGTTGCTTAGGTCGCGCATGACCGGCGGACCGCCGAATTCCAAAGGCTGCTCTTTGCGCATAAAAAATTGCAAGATAAGTATGAGAGGGTCGTTCCCGTGGCAAAGAAAGCTGGTAAGTTAACAAACTTTCGCATTATCCCTAAAGTTCTTATTGTTTTGGATGTGAGGTGCTAACTCGTTTTGCTGGTGAATAGGTAATATCAACAATCTTAATATTCGTCTTGAGAAAAAGGTCAAGGCCTTGGAAGGTTTGTTACTCTTCTTTCTTTTACAGATATCAATTTGAAATGTACACCGGGTTTCTTTTAACCCTTTTGGCTTCGGTATAGCCGAGTTACAAACTTTTGCAGCGTCACACCAAGAATGCATACCCATGCCTGATATGATGCTGCATTTTTTAGAACAAGCCGCCACTCACTCGGCGCAGCTGAAAGATAAAGACGACGAGATAGCTCGCTTGCGCGCCGAGGTGGAGTCCCTCAAGCTTTCTCAAAAATCTGAGTTGGAAAAAGTTGACCAGGAGTTCTCCGAGGAGAAGAATCGGCTAGCTCTGCAGTTACAGAAAAATAAAGAGCTCCTCGAGGCTGCCGAACTGAAAACCCGGGGGATGAGCGAGGAGATCACTCCCTTTGAGAAAACCAAGGGTGACTGGGCTAAAGATCTTCAGATAATGCTGAGATATATTCACCGTAAGCCTTTGACTGTGGCCGAGTTATCTTTTTCCCTATCTTACTGTTGACTGACGCATTTTTGTTTTGCGCAGACCATTTTCCAGAAGCTAAGCCCGTGAGCTCTAAAGCGGTGATTAATGCTCATGTGCGCCGAGGTGTTCCTGCCGATGCGAGCTCAGAATACTCGATGGAAGATTTCTTGGTTGCCGTTGGCGCTGCCGTCGGTCCGATGAAGATTATGGGCAGGGACTTAGTGCAAGCAGCCATTCGGGCCTACCATGTTCTCTGGCCGAATACTTCTGGGACTCCTGATATTGATGAAATTAAGATACTGGTGGAAAGATTGATGGCATCCCAGAAGCAGCTGAATCTTTGGAGGAAATCCGCTGGACGAGCTGGTGCTGATATGGCACTCACAGTCGTTATGTCATGGTACGAGGATATTTCCCTCGATACCCTGATAAATTTGCGCACTGGCTCCCGTTGGGTTGAGGATCCAGACTTCGTCGCTCTCCGACAAGCTCGTGCCTTCCAGCTCATTGAGTATGCGGACGTGCATAACTGGATTGAAGGGCCGAGTTTCCTTCCTGACTCGGCGGATGAGGTCGAAGTTGAAGATACCTCTGAGGATGATTCAGCCAACCCAGATGAGGCTGATGGCGACTCGGATACTTCTGGTGGTTCCAGCTCGAGATCGGATGGCAATGGCGACGCGCGATCCTCCTCCAAAGGTACTGGGCATTCCACAACTCAAGCTTATGTTTCTCAACAGCCCCGATCTTCCCCCGAAGTCGCTCCTGGTTCTGTGGAGGGCGAAGCAACTTCGGCCGAGGTGCCGTCTACCTCGGAGCGCCCAGCTCCTGATCAAGTCGCTTCCCCTTAAAAAATTCTAAGTCGTTTCTTATCCCCGGTATGCCGGGCGTATGATGTGTGTCAGATACTTGTCCGACTTTCTGTGTGGTACGAACCTTTTTTGCCTTTTGTCGCTGAGGCACACATGTTTGTGATCTGTATTATTCTGTTTAAACTAATCCTGTTTGTTTTAATCTTTGCTTTGGTGGCCTTTAATTTCTTAAGTTCGGATTGTGTGTTTTGCCTTTGTCGTACGGTAGTCCGGCATCTAATATTGCCTGACCCTGATGAATTTGACACTTCAACCATTGTGTTCTTGAATTTTATCTGGGGAGAACGAGATAATTTTGCCTGACCTTGATGAAGTTGTCAATCTCGAAGCCTATATCTGGGGAGAACGAAATAACATCGCTCTGGGTGCCGAAGTTCGATACCCATTTCTGTAACGAAGGACAATTATGGGGCAATCCTCTAATCACTGTTCTAAAAATGGAGACTCAACACATTACTAAAAGTGCGAAATAATATTGGCCGGTTTTCGAGTTATTGCTGGAGGTGCCAAGGTCTAATACATAACCCAAACTCAAAAACAAAATATGGCAGTCCCCGAGTCATTGCTCAAGGTGCCGAAGTTTAATTCATATCCAAAACTCAGAAGCAATATAGGGCAGTCCCCGAGTTCCTGCTCAAGGTGCCGAGGTGTGATACATAACCCAAACTCAAAAACAACGTAGGGCAGTCCCCGAGCCATTGCTCAAGGTACCGAGGTTTGATACATAGCCCAAACTCAAAAACAATATAAGGCAGTCCCCGAGTCACTGCTCAAGGTGCCGAGGTTTGATACATAACCCAAACTCAAAAACAACATAAGGCAGTCCCCGAGCCACTGCTCTAGGTGCCGAGGTTTAATACATAACCCAAACTCAAAAACAACATAAGGCAGTCCCCAAGCCACTGCTCTAGGTGCCGAGGTTTAATACATAACCCAAACTCAAAAACAACATAAGGCAGTCCCCGAGCCACTGCTCTAGGTGCCGAGGTTTAATACATAACCCAAACTCAAAAACAAAATAGGGCAGTCCCCGAGCCACTGCTCAAGGTGCCGAGGTTTGATACATAGTTGATATTTTGTCCTGGAGCGTTTCTTTACAACTTGTCATAGATGACTCCTACGAGTAAAATGGACGAAGTAAAGCTACATTCCATGGTCTTTTCGATTCTTCGCCGGCTTTGTCTGCCTTGTTCTTTTCTGGTGACTGAGCATCAATTAGGTAATACGCATCATTGTGCAATGCTTTGCTCACGATGAACGGTCCTTCCCACGGGGGCGATAATTTGTGCATGCCGGCCATACGTTGCACTAACCGAAGAACCAAATCTCCTTCTTTAAGCACTCTTGGATTTACTTTCTTGCTGTGATATCGCCGCAAGTCCTGCTGATAAATAGCCGATCTTGATAGTGCCAACTCCCTGGCTTCCTCTAGCAGATCGACATCATCTTGCCGAGCTATTTCATTTACCTCAGCGGTTGTATACTGGGTAACCCTTGGCAAGTCATGTATTATGTCGGCTGGAAGCACAGCTTCTGCCCCATATACTAGAAAAAATGGTGTATACCCTGTTGATCTATTTGGGGTAGTTCTGAGGCTCCATAGTACTGCTGGTAGTTCCTCAATCCAACACCCTGCCGACCTTTGCAGTGGTTCGACGAGTCGTGGTTTTATTCCGGACAGTACTAGTCTATTAGATCTTTCTACTTGCCCATTAGATGCTGGGTGAGCCACCGAGGCGACATCTAGTCTTATGTGTTTTTATTGACAAAATCTAGCGAATGCTCCTTCAGCAAAGTTCGTACCATTGTCTGTAATAACACTGTGTGGGTAACCATATCTCAAGATAACATCTTTGAGGAATTTTACCGCTGTTGGCCCATCACATTTCTTTATTGGTTTTACTTCGATCCATTTTGTGAATTTGTCGACCATGACTAAGATGTGGGTCATCTCGCCTCGGGCCGGCTTGAATGGTCCCACCATATCTAAGCACCATACAGAAAATGGCCAAGTAATTGGTATCGTTTTTAACTCGGACGATGGCATATGTATCTTGCTGGCATATCTCTGGCAACCATTACATTTTTCGACCAGTTCTTTGGCCTCTTTCAACGCTGTCGGCCAATAAAACCCATGCCTGAATGCTTTGGCCACTAAAGCTCTGGACGAGGCGTGATGCCCGCATTCTCCTTGATGTATATCTAGGAGGATCTCCTGGCCTTCCACCGAGTTCACACATCTTTGCAACACGCTTGTGATGCTCCTTTTATCCAGCTCATTGTTTATGATTGTATAAGCTTTAGCTCTTCTCAGTGTCTGTCTTGCCACTACCTCGTCATTCGGCAAAATCGCATCTCTGAGGAAAGAAAATATGGGTTGCGCCCATGTTGGTATGATTTTTTCTGGGGTAATCTCACTATCTATTTCCATATTTTCCACCGACATAATTACCTCGGATTTCCCCATATCCATCCTTGCATCGGTCGGGTTCATTTTTGGAAATTCCGGGTTACATTCCTTGTCAACCTCCATCGGCACACTATCTTCTCTTGATTTTGCCGGAATAAAGATGGATTCGGACTCTGGTGATGGTGTTATTGATGGTTTCCTCAGGTGCTCTAGGGCGATACCTGGGGGAATTGATTGTCTGGTTGATCCGAGTTTTGATAATGTGTTTGCGGCGTCGTTTTCCGCCCGAGGTACATGATGAAATTCACATCCATCAAAGTATCCACTGAGTTTTTGCACATGAAACCTATATAAGGCCATATTGGCATCTAACGCATCCCAATTGCCTGAGACTTGTTGTACTACTAGATCTGAGTCTCCGTAGCATAAGATTCGGCGTATGCCAATCTCTTTCGCCACCTTCAATTCATGGACCAGTGCCTCATATTCGGCTACATTGTTTGATGCGGCGAAGTGTATTTGCAACACATATCTCAGCTGATCTCTTTTTGGCGAGGTTAACACTATTCCTGCCCCCAAACCATTTCTTAGTTTGGAGCCATCGAAGTGCATCGTCCAATAATTTGGATCTGGTAATGGTGGCTCATACTGTACCTCAGCCCAATCTACGAAGAAGTCGGCCACAGCCTGAGATTTGATCGCATCTCGCCTATCGAATTGCGGAGCATAGGGTGACAATTCAATTGCCCATTTTGCTATTCGGCCACTTGCATCTTTGTTGCTCAATATGTCGGCTATGGGTGCTTCATAGATCACTTTGATGGGGTGCTCTTCGAAGTAATGTTTAAGTTTCTTTGCTGACATGTATACCCCATATGCCATCTTCTGATAATATGGGTAATTTTGTTTTGAGGGTGATAGTACCTCGCTTAGGTAATATACCGACCTTTGTACTGATTTATTATCTTCAATTCGTTCCACCACGATCACAGCTTACCACTCTGTTCGTGGCGGCTATGTAAAGTAACATAGGCTCTTTCGACAATGGAGAAGCCAGGATTGGTGCTGCGACCAACATCTTTTTCAATTCATGAAACGCATTGTCTGCTTGTGGTGTCCAAATGAACTTATCAGATTTTTCATCAGTTGATAAAGTGGCAATGCTTTCTCTCCCAGCCGACATACAAATCGGCTAAGCGAGGCCAAGCAACCTGTGAACTTCTGTACGTCATTTAGACATCTCGGCAATTCCATCCTTTCTACTGCTCTTATCTTAGTTGGGTTGGCCTCTATGCCTCGGCTAGATACGAGAAAACCGAGTAGTTTTCCAGCCGACACACCGAAAGTGCATTTTTCCGGGTTAAGCTTCATTCGGAACCTTCTCAGGTTCGCGAAAGTCTGCCGGATATCATCCAGTAGCGTTTTGCTTTCTTTGGTTTTGATAACCACATCATCTACATACACTTGTACATTCTTTCCTATTTGGTCATGCAGACATTTTTGCATACATCTCTGATACGTTGCCCCCGCGTTACGCATGCCGAATGGCATGGTGCGATAGCAATAAGCCCCGTACAGGGTAATAAACGTAGTCTTTATTTGATCGGCCGGATTTAACGGTATCTAGTGAAAACCAGAGTACGCGTCTACAAATGATAACAGTTCACAACCAGCGGTCGAATCAATGACTTGGTCTATTCTAGGTAAAGAAAACGGATCTTTTGGACACGCCTTGTTCAGGTTCGTGTAATCAATACACATTCACCATACAATGGCTACATTCGGATCATCCTTCTTCTTTTCCACTAGCACTGGGTTCGATAACCAATCCGGATACAACACCTCCATGATGAACCCGGCCGCAAGGAGCTGAGCTATTTCATCCCCTATTATTTTTCTCCTGTCTTCGGTGAAGCGGCGGAGAGGTTGCTTCACTGGCCTTGCTCCTGGCCTTACATTCAGAGAGTGCTCAGCCAACTCCCTCGGCACACCTTGCAGATCCTGAGTTGACCATGCAAAGATATCCCGATTCTCACGGAGGAAGTTGGTGAGCTCGCTTTCCTATTTAGCATCCAGGCCGGCACCAATTGTGACGGTGCGCTCTGGGAACTGCTCATCTATCGGGAACTTTTTTGTTTCTTTAGTCGGCTGGAAAGAGACACTTCCATGCGGATTGGTCAATGCCGGCATATTCAGTTGTGACGACTGAGCGAGGGCTGCTACCTCCTGAATCCTTCTTTTTTTCTTGCTATTACCAATGACTCGGCCAGGTTTGATCCGGCTGAGGCACATTCCATTGACTTCCTGTAATCTCCTGCTACTGTTATCACCCCTTGTGGCCCGGGTAACTTCATTTTCAAGTAAGCTATGTGGCAGCTGCCCATGAATTTGGCCAACGCCGGCCGTCCGAGTAGAGCATGATAACAACTCTCTAGGTCCACCACTTCAAACTCCAAATTTTCTGCTCTACAGTTATCTCTTGTGCCGAGTAACACATCCACTCGAACCTTTCCAATGGGTTCGCATGAAAGGCCTGGTACTATCCCATGGAATGTGGTCCTCGTGAATTGCAACATATTCTGCGATATTCCGAGTTTATGCATTGTATCTTTGTACATGATATTGATACTGCTCCCGTTGTCAATGAGTACTTTTTAAAATTTCACATTAATGCTTGGTCCGACAAATGTCGGATCTAGTACAAGTGCGTACGACCCCGGATTCGGCATTATTTTGGGGTGATCCTTTATGCTCCAAGTTATTTCCTGATCTGACCAAGGCACATATCTTGGTATTGCCGGCATAACTGCATTTACTTCCATATGCCGGCGCTGCACACTTTGCCTGTCTTGCTGTTCTATTGTGAACACGCAATATGATTGATGATGTTCTCTGTAATCATTGCATCCACTACTTCCTGGGTTCGTCCTTCCATCCGGACCCTTATTTATCACTTGATGCACAGCATCCCTCCGGTCCGAGTTATCATACCTCGGGGGAGGAGGTGGTAACATTAGTTGCTGTGCGTTTGCTCCAGTCAACTGTGGCAGATGCTGCTGATGTGCCTGATGGGATGTTGCTTGCATGCCTGCCGGGTTGCCCATTGTATTTTTCATCCAGGCACACTGCCGAGTCGTATGATTGGCCGGCTTGGCCGGGTTTGAAGTGTGAAATTTACACGGTTGATCTAACATAGACTCAAACGTGTACTTCGGCCTTTCCTGCCATTGCTTCTTCTGTTCTGGTGTCCATTGTCTTTTCCCTTCATTCCTCGGCGTCCATTGCTGAGGACCATTCTTTTGCCGCTGATTGTTTCCGTGACTCGGCTGATCTTGTACTACCGCTGCCACCTGATTTGAGCCATATCTATAATCCGGTCTTTCTTCTCTCCTTCTCCCTCTGAACTCATTGCGCCTTGATGACCCGGCCGCGTCTCTTGCATATTGATCTTGAAGTTCCCGATGATCTGCTGACATTAATTCTGGTTGTGTCGGATCTCCCAAGGCATAGGAATCCGCTATCCTGATGGTTTCTGCCAAAGTGGTTGGCATATCTCTTTGCAATCTCTGCCATAGTACACTGCCATAGCGGCAGCCTTGAGCGAACCAAGCTATCGCCTATGACTCTATAACTCCCTCGCATGAATTTCTGAGGTTACACCATCGAGTCAAGAATTCTCTGTCTGTCTCATTCGGCCTTTGCTTGCACATGGCTAGCTGCTGCGGCCTGTTTGGCCTTTTGTAAGTACTGGTGAAATTGCTAACGAACATTTCTTCGAAATCCAACCAACAGTTGATACTGCTTGCTGGCAGGTTATTCAACCATACTCTAGCTGGTCCTTCCAACATTTGCGGGACATATCGTACTACCCATCGCAAGTTTCCGCCAGCTATTTTTACAGCCGTGGCATAATCAATCAACCAATCCTGCGGTTTGGTGCTCCCATTATACGTTTTTGTGTCTCTTTCCAGCTGAAAGTTCGGCACTGGCGGCTCGCCCATGATCCGAGGTCCGAAGCATGCCGGGCCTGGTGGACCTTGTTCTTCTAACAACTCGGACCGGTATAACCGGTCCAGCTTTACTCTCGCATCACTTGACGACAAATCTCTGTATAGAATTCTTTCCTGCATTCCATAGTGGTTATTTCCACCATGAACCGCATATTCCATCTCGGAATAACCATCATTATACCTCTCATTCACCTGATTGTGGAGAGCTGGTCTCACTTCTCTTTCCTGCCGAGGTTCATATTTCCTCTTCCGAGATCTCCTCTTCCGAGATCTCCATTAACTCGGCTTCCGTTGCCTTTATCGGCACGGCCGGGGTTTCTCTCGCCACTGTTACCTCGTCTCCCATTGCCTCTATTTTCATTTGCCTTTCCGGCTATCGCCAGATCATATGGAACAATTTGCTTATTTCTTTTTCCCGAAGTTACCGCTCTATCTTTCTGCGCATTGTTTTCGGGCGAGGACGCTGTTGCCATCGATAAGGCAGGTGCTGGACCAGCAGAATGAACCATTCGCGAGGCACCAGGCCTTGCTGGGTCTGCCCTAAGCATTTCTTCATTCTGCTGGTTCGCAATGCACACCAGTTCATTCACTCTCTCTTGCTAATTTTGCCGGGCTTCGCCGGTCAATCCTTCTAACTCTAGTGCAGCGGCATTTGCCGCCCTCAGGTTCTTTGCCGGGGTACTGTATCTCGGCAAACCTAGATCAACTGATTCTGCCCTATGAGCATCATGCTCTTTGTTGATATCATCTATGAGGTTCTTCCCTCTTAGTCTCAATTTGTCGACCCGCTCGGGGGCGACGTCAAGCTTGTTTGCCCTAGCATATTCTCGCAGGGTCCTGTTTAAGGACTCCCGCAATGCTGACACCTTTTTTGCCTCTACTAGCACTTTTTGCCTGGTCTCTTCTAACTCTGCCTGAGCGTTTGCCGGATCAAGGATCGGCGCTACATGTGTAGTCAGATTATCTATAGTTGCCTGGAGAATGTTTTCTGGTTTTTTCAGGGGTGGCCCTCTTACCCTTGGTGCCTTTGGGGTCGTATCCTGCACCTCGGATGGGTTTGCCGTTGAAGGAATTACCTCGGTGGGATGTGGAGCTGCCTGCTTGGTGGCCACCTGCACACCCGTCGTCGGATCTCTGCTTGATCCGGCACCTGCTGTTCCCACCTGCACCCCGACTGCGACCATCACCTCGACGCTGCTGACGGGGCGCACTCCGCACGGACCGTTTGCGGCGCTAAGGGGAGGCTCTCCCGCAACAACAACTTGGTGAGGATAAATGCCGGAGGTGTCAATGCCGACGTAGATCTGGTGCATGCCCAAGTTGATGAAGACGCCGTTGCGCGGAGGAGTTTTTCCCTTGAAGCTTCCTGCGTTGTCGCTGACGTAGTCACAGAGATCAAATCTCCGGACTAAGCCAGAGACAATACGCTCGCCAGTGTGGATGAAGTTTCCCGTCCGGATCATGACTCCAGCTAGCACCGCTGCTGGCCCCACGGTGGGCACCAACTGTCGTGGTGGTGGCACGGCAGAGGCCATGGGTAGGCTAAAGTATGGGGCCAATGGATGCTAGAGGGATCTGGGGAGGGAAGATGTAGTTGATTCTACACACAGAAGACTAACGTAAAGATCTTTATTTCTCCTTTCTTGGGATACAAGTGCTCCTTGAGCTGTATACAAGTGGAGAGGAAGAACTTTACCAGCCTAACGGTACCAAATGAGTCGATGCCCTACTCTGAATCCAAGCCTCTCCTTATAAAGGAGAACCTTGGCTCCTCTAGGGCTGACGTGGCAAGCATATTCGAGGAATATGCTTGTCCCGATATAGTAATTCGGCGGCCTCCTTTCCCTGTTGCCCTTCTAATGACGACAAGGTTTCAGAGGACCCCACCTGCACGCCTCGGGCTTCAGGACTGTCACCTCCGTGACCTCTTTCTGCCCTTCTGTCGCTCTGCGCCTTGTCCTTTGTGTTTGGCTCTGCTTAGATTCTTCCTACCCTGCGAGTAGAGTTTGACTATAGGCATCTCCTTCTCCTGCAAGCTTCATATCATTCGGCCCTGTCTCGCTTAACTCGGCTTGGCCTTCACCTGTATTCAGATTATTCAGGCTGACCCAGCCGACTTACACAGTATGTCGGCCGGGTTACGCCTTGCTCTTCTCATAAGGGTCCTGCTCTTGTTTACCTCAGCCGACCTTTACAGGACTCGGCCGATTTAGATTGTAACTCGGAAACTTGACGGGGAACTTCCTTTCGTCTTTCCCCGTGCTTACCCTATCTGGGGTCACCCCCCCAACACATTTCGAACACCAAAAATGTTTATAGGACACCATTTTGTCCGCTTAGTCTCTACTACTAATAAAGGCATAAACAAGAACTTTGCTAGAGACACCCATCAACCATATGTTAACATCCTACAAGCGTCTGATAGGTACAATTAATCTAATCTAACGACTCATGTTAGCCTATGGTGCGCTTAACGATTAATTATGACGGACACATACACTGCCGGACGGATGGGAAGTCAGCCCCGCGCCCCGCGTATCCCTTCCCTTACAAAAAAAAATGATCACGCGCATGAATCACTGCTTATATCCAGGGACGACTCCCGATCGTGTACACAGACGGCGCCATCGCCGCCTAACTGGAACTCCGACGGAAGGGCCCGTAGCTGCTTCCCTAAGTGCGTTCTTCGACGCCATCACCATCTTTGAGGATCGCTTGACGGGCAGCACCCTAGCCTTGACCCTCGACTCCTTCGACGTCACCCTCCCGTTCTCCATCATTGCCTAGCGGACAGTGGTGACGCCCTTGCCGTTGGCCACCACCGCCTTCCTAGAGCGCCTGGCGTAGGGCTCCCTAGCCGCTGCCCTCGATACCTTCGACTGCACCATCGCCTTCGTCGTCATCACAACTGGTACGAACAAGAATCACAGGTTTTGTCTTGCCGCTTTCCTGCAAATTTCATCCAGATGTCTGAATCAAAACTGAAAAAAAATCCACAATAAGGGAGATAACCATGCATCTTCACAATAACGTGACTTCCACAATTTTCAAACTAATTTAATGTTCCCATGACCCGGCTGTGCTAAATAGGATACACCTTTGTACATACCTTTGATATTGTCGTTTAATTCCTGTCACGCTTCATGCTACCAACGACGCCAGTGAAAGACAGAAGTTTACATATTTAAGGAACGGTACAAAATAAAAAAAGAGAATTGAACACAACTTACATTTCTCTTTTAATCTACATTTACATAATGTTACCTTGGCTTCTTACTACCAAGAACAGATGAAGACAGACATGGGTTTGTAACAAGGCAGATGAAGACAGACATGGGTTTGTAAATTTTTTAGAAATGAACATGACAACAGGGTTCTCATAAGCTGCACTTAAGTGGCGTTTATAAGCTACATCTTTCTTTATATCAAACTTATACAACTTAAGGTGGTGTTTATTTTCAGTTTACATCTTGCTTTTCAGGTTCTTTTAAAATTAATGACATGATGATATTCATACGGTATAGGAACAATCAACTGGTATGTCAACTCCCAATCGGCCAGGGCCACACACCCCATTTCAGGATATAAGCAACACCCGCCCCTTGGGTAATAATCAGCAACACCGTTTTACTATAAGCAATATTGGTGTCATAATACTACTAACTAATTATATATATATATATAGATCCTAAAGAATTGAAGAGGATAAGGGACAGAGAATATTATGCACGACATGCAGATGATATTCAGAAACGACGACGTGGAGCCCACAATAACAAACATGCTTCAACAACACTGCTTACTGATGAGCAGATCATGTCTACTGCTTCCACCGATGTCGACATCCAAGAGAATGAAACACAAACAGAAGTGTCTGTATTTATTGGTAATGATCATCAACTATTGCATACACCCTTATGTATGCATACTAATTTTTCACTCACATGCGGATCCTAAAGAGATAAAGAGGCAACAATAAAGGTTATATTATGCACAAAATAGAGAGGAAATTTTAAAGTGGCAACGCCAATCCCGTGAGAAGAAAAAAATTGCTGCAGCACTCCTGAACAGCTCAAACACTATGACAAACACACCAGCTACAAGACCATCGGTTGTGACCCAACTACAGAATATAACAAGTTAAGGTCGTGTAGTTGCAAATGTTATTGATTGCATGTTTTTAGCTCACACGGTGTTAATTATGTGATATGTGACATTTTCATGCAGGATTATCCAATCTACCCGACTCATTTCAGTCACTTTGAGGCATGCCCCAAGACAAGGAAAATAATAATAATGTAACCGAAGAAGATGATACCAACCGGTTGCATAGGAATTATGCATACTAGATGCATCAAATTGTTGGACGGATGAGAGCTATTGCGATGCCTCTAGGTCATAATATGCCGCAAACAATGCAACACAATGCAGGTCCCCTAACACAACTATCAGGGATTGAAATACCTCAACTAAGTAGAACTGTCAACCTACATACCCCAGGTCACACATTTGAAAATTCTGATTACTCCATTCATTTATTAATAGTACATATATTCCTTCATGATTATTTGTCCTTAATGCGAGAATTCTTTTTTTCACTCATTTATAGGTCCTTTTAATGGCTCCAAGCAACCTCAACTGACCCAACCTAATGATAAGAGTCAACATATGCAAAGTACTACTGATAACCCTACATCCATGCATTCTGCTGGGGCATCCGGAGAGAAAAATAATGGTATGTATCCTCATGTTAATATTTTTCTTGGCACACTATATTTACCACACTATATTTTCAACTGTTCTAATTATTCATACTAATTTCATAGCTCTGACCAACCAAGAAAACGATGTATACGGAATATTTGAGCCCAATGATCGCCCGCCAAGCTTCGATGGTAATTACACACATTTCTTTAGTTAAACTACCATACTTTGTAGAATTTTAATATTTTATTCACATGTGTCCCTATCCATGTTTCGTGTAATTGAAGGCTTGGCCATGGAACATTATAATGTTGGACAAGTTGCAGACGAAGAGATTGACGACGAAACAAGGATATTGACAGAACAATGTATGTAAAGTTACACTTATTATATTTAAAATATGACATTGTTTCTATATTATATTTATTAATTTATTGTTTTTATACATTTATAGGTGTTGATTGTGAATCATATAGAGAAGAACCACAAACTACTCAAGTACAAACCATGAATAATAATATTGCGGACAGAATCTACGGAAACCTGCCAAGTAGACACCATGTATTCAAAAAGGTGCCTGGCTGTGCCCAATGCGGAGCATTGCGGTTTCCATTCGAGGGCCCTGCATTTTGCTGTAGAAAAGGAAAAGTTGGTATATTCATTCCGGAGGTTCCTGATGAACTGAAACGGTTGTGGACAAGTCAGGACGATGAAGATGCTATATATTTCAGAAAGCATATTCGCTATTTTAACTCCCACTTCTCATTCACGAGTCTTGGAGTTACACTTAACCGTCCAGTAAGCACCGTGGCAGGAACTGGCAACTATACATTCCGTGCACACCGCATGTTATACTATAAAATGGATGATCTGGTGCCTGGAAGCAATGGGCCATGACATTTGCAGCTTTACATTTATGACGATGATGAAACCTTGTCTCATAGGGTCCTAAGGTCTCCTGATCTTAATCTACACATCATTCGGAAAATTTTGAGGATACTTGAGCACAACCCTTACGTGCAGAGTTTTAAAAGTGTGGGGTCTTTCTCAAATCTTGATGAATATAAGATTGAGCTGAACACAGATATAACCATGGATCAGCGCCGGTACAATGCACCGACTACTTCTGAGGTGGCTGCAATATGGGTTGAAGGAAATGACCCATCAAACTGGTTCGATCGGAGTGTTGTTGTGCATGCAAAAGGAGGTTGTCCACTATATATAAGGGCATACTATGGGTGCTATGATCCATTGGCATATCCATTGTTTTTCCCGGGTGGGGAAACCGGCTGGAATAAACATATTCCTTACATTGAGCCCCCTGATCACACACCTCAAGATTCAATGGACAATTCTGATTTAGTCACAGGTGTTGATAACGCCATGATTTTTTTATTATTGTTTTTTATACTTACAAAAAGAATGGTGTTCTACATCTATTACATTATTAACATTATTCCATTTCAGATACACCTGGTACCTCTACACGACATGAAGACCAAACCACTGATGTACCTGGACGAGATCAATACCATGCTTCTGATATACCAGCAGGCATGATCATCTTTCATAATTTTTTAAATAATTTAACGAACATCCCAATTTAACTTATTTGATAACCTCTTTACAGTTTACTAGATGACATCGTTGACAACCAATTGGAGTATGTTATCGAGTTTGCACAATCCACAAGATTTGTGAGCGCACGAGAGTACTACTGCTTCAAGTTGCAAGTCCGCAATAATATCTTTAACATTATCTTGTTTGGGGGGCGCCTCTTTCAACAATGGGCTGTTGATATGTACATCAAGATAGAAACTATGAGGATTGACTGGTACTCGAAGCCGAGCAATCAGAAGATTATACGAGTTGACCTCTACCAGGTAGTTATAATTGGTTTGTTAATATTTTTGAACAAGCGTTAAAATTTCCTCGTATATGTGTTTTACCCTATAGGGTCTGGTTGACACTGTTGTTGTTGGTGAGACACGTGGTGATCGGATTGGCAAGAGAATCGTGCTCCCATGGAGTTTCCCAGGCGGTGACAGAGATATGCAGAGGAGGTTCCTAGATGCAATGGCTATAGTCCAGCGTTGGGGTAAACCAGACTATTTTATCACGATGACTTGCAACCCGTACTGGGATGAGATAACAGAGAAACTATTGCCTGGCAACTACCCCAAGATTGTCCAGACCTTGTGGCAAGACTTTTCAAAGCTAAGCAGCGCGATATGATGGATTTATTGACCAAGGGGAAACATTTTGGAGAAGTAGCTGCTTATGTGCATGTCACCGAGTTTCAGAAAAGAGGTCTCATACATGAGCACATCCTTCTAATCATGAAATCAGATAGCAAGTTGAAGACCCCAGATGACTATGATCGGGTGATATCTGCAGAGATACCTGACAAAGAAAAGCAACATGTCCTACATGATCTGGTTGTCAAACACATGTTGCACGGACCTTGTGGTGAGTTGAAAAAAATTATCGTTGCATGATTGATGGGCACTGTCGTTTCCACTATCCTCGACAGTTTTGCAGCCACACGCAGCAGGGAAAGGATTCATATCCCATATACAGAAGGAGGGTTGATGGGTGTGTAGTTAAGATTAGAGGAGCGAAACTGGAAAATAGATGGGTAGTCCCTTACAACCCATTTTTTCTCATGCGATACAACTGCCACATTAATGTTGAAGCATGCTCTAGCATTAAGGCTGTCAAGTATTTGTTTAAGTACATCTACAAAGGTCATGATAAAACCTCCTTTGCATTCGAGAAAGATGTCATCAATGACGGGGGAATCATCAATGAAATTCGTCAATATAGGGATGCACGCTATATATCTCCACCAGAGGCTATTTATAGGATTTTTGGATTCCGCATGTTTGGTGTCCGTCCGTCTGTTCTACAACTACAGCTTCATTTTCCCAACATGCATACTGTTGCATTTAAAGCTGGTGATAATCTAGAAGATGTTGTCGCTCGGCCATCTTCATCTAAATCCATGCTTACCGAGTACTTTAAGATGAACCGAAAGTATTTGGAGGCACGGAAATGGTTGTACAGAGAGTTTCCAGAACAATATAGGTGGATCGCCGGAGGTAAGAAGTGGCAGAAGAGACAAAATAAGAGATCGCAGATTGGACGACTTGTGTATGCACACCCTGCCGAAGGAGAGAGGTACTACTTGCGGGTGCTCCTAAGTCATGTCCGAGGTGCTACTTCGTTTGACGACTTAAAAACAGTTAATGGAAATCTCTGTAGTTCCTTTAGAGAGGCATGCGAGCACTTAGGCCTCATTGAGCACGAAAAGTCCCTTGATGACTGCATGACGGAGGCAGCCACGTTTCATATGCCTTGTGCTCTTAGACAGTTGTTCGCAACTATACTGGTATTCTGCGAGGCAACAGAAATCCAACAGTTGTAGGATAAACATCTAGCATCGATGTCTGAGGATTACCGCCTCAATCAATACAATGAGGCGGCACTTGAGCAGATGGTCCTAAGAGATATTAGAGATCTTGTGCAATACATGGGGAAGGATATTAAAAGCTATGGACTTCCAGATTTGGTTGAGACGGATGGTTCTTCTGACACCGAGTTCAAAGAGGTGATAGAGGAGAGACAAGTCACTACGGACCAACAACATCTACATCTAATTGGTTGTTTGAACAATGAACAACTGGCTGGTTACAATAAAATTATGGATCATGTGAGGAACAAAAGGAGCCATATATTCTTTGTTGATGGTCCAGAAGGCACCGGGAAGATGTACTTGTACAAGTCATTGCTTGCAAAGGTGCGTGACATGGGGCTTATAGCAATCGCAATAGCTACATCGGGCATAGCGGCGTCAATTATGCCTGGAGGCCGAACTGCACACTCTAGGTTTAAAATTCCTATCAAGCTCACTAACTACAACATGTGTGGTTTCACAAAGCAGAGTGGAACAGCGGAATTGCTTAAACAAGCGTCCTTGATAATTTGGGACGAAGTTGCTATGCCAAAGCGTCAAGCAATTGAAACGCTTGATAGATCACTTCAGGATATAATGGGATGTTCTCTGCCGTTTGGTGGGAAGGTTGTCGTCTTTGGCGGGGATTTTAGGAAAGTCCTTCCTGTTGTGGCATGAGGGACGAGAGCACAAATCACGGATGCTACACTGCGGAGATCCTATTTGTGGGATAAGATCCACAAGATTCTCCTCACACGCAATATGCATGCACAGGCTGATCCTTCATTTTTAGAGTACCTCCTAAGAATCGGCAATAGAACAGAAGAGACACTAGGGGACGACTATGTGTGTCTCCCAGACGATATTGTGATCGGCTATACCGAGGATGAGAAAGCAATAAACAAACTCATCGAAGATGTATTCCCATTGCTCCATGCAAATGCTACTCGAGAGAGTACATGCACGTGCAATTATTTCGACCAAGAATGAGCATGTGGATAAACTTAATGACAAAATGATCTCCAGGTTTCCAGGCGAGGAAAAGGTATATCATAGCTTTAACTCAATTGAGGATGAATTGCAGAGTAATTACACCATTGACTTTTTGAACGCGGTCACACCAAATGGCTTGCCCCTGCATGTCTTGCGAGTAAAGGTCAACTGCCCAGTCATTATGCTTCGGAACCTAGACCCTCATAACAGCCTATGCAATGGGACACGGCTCATGATCAGAGCATTCCAGGATAATGCAATCGGCGCGGAGATTGTAGGTGGCCAACATGCTGGAAAGAGGGTGTTCATACCTAGGATCCCTATGTCGCCCTCGGAGAACATCTCACTTACCTTCAAACTTAAGAGAAAACAGTTTCCCATCCGCCTGAGTTTTGCAATGACCATTAACAAGGCCCAAGGTCAAACCATACCAAACGTCGGTATTTACCTTCCCGAGCCAGTATTCTCACATGGCCAGCTATATGTTGTATTGTCAAGGGGCGTGTCAAGACAAATGACACGGATTTTGGCAAAGCCGAACAAGGAGGTTGATAAATTCGAAAAAAGTACAAAGAACATCGTCTATAGAGATGTTTTAGAGGGTTGATGCATGTGCATTCTTTAGTGTTTTTCTTGCAGCTTTACTACTGCATCTATACATTGGACTTAACACTGTTTATTTGTTTTGCAGGTTTTGATCAAGACCTGGCTATTCGTAATCATCGCATAAGATTGATGTTCATGTGAGCTTCACCCTGTACATTAACCGTTTATCAGAATGATTGAGAATGTGCTAATAAGATAGTAATGTTATTTGGTTTACTGTTTCTAGGGCAGGGCATAGGTCTAAGCCTGCCTATTTACATGAATTGTATGTCAAATGTGATCATGGAACCTTGATAGGTGTTCCTTGTAAGTTTTTCATGGTAACATTATATATAGAACCCGATGGAGACGAGGTCCGCCCCTCCACCTCCATTGGCGCCACCCTTTGGGTCACCTGGCATCCTGGCCTTCCGCGAGTGCCGCGGAGTCTCCGGTCGCCTGGAGAAGCGGGAGGAGGGGAGGAGGCCGTCCAGGCCAACGATGGGTAGGCAGGAGAGCGGGGTACTATTGCCGTCGGTGGGGGAGACGAAGAGAGGAAGGAGCCGCGCGTGGGGACTGCTGTGATTGGCGATAGAGTGAGGATAGGACCGGGTCTGTTTGGTTGCTTTTTTAGGTATCGGGTCTGTTTGGTTCTAGCATAATATCCAGCCTAAATGAGGCTTGTCCAACGAGGTTTGCTGTTTGGTACAGTGGAGAATTTTTTGTGTAACTGCCGCTAAATGTTTGGCCCAACCATTTAGCCAAATTAGTTTTCCCATGACGGCAAGCAAGCGAGATGAAAATAAATTAGTCAATAAACACTACTAAAGAAATGATGCGCTAAGAATTAGCTGTCATTTTTGGTTCATATTTGCTAATGTTGTTCAGTTGCTTTTTAAGTATTTTTGTGACTTATTATTATAGATTCATGTTATCGTGAATTTTATGCGAAGAAATGTGTAGATTTATGTTACACGCATGCTCCCATCGTCAGGGATGATATACATTTAAGTGACTCAATAAAAAAAAGAGATTTAAGATAATATTTTAATTATAAATTATATAAGACGTGCACTTGCATGTACACACTTACTATCTTTAAAAGTAGTTTCCAGTAATATATTTTTTCGAACATATATTGCATATTTTTACTAGTTAAAATTGATGATCAAAGATTTATTAAACTACGTGTGCCTAATAAACTGGACAGGGGGAGTAAATAATTTTATAACTAATTATTATACATTTATGTGATGACATATGTAAGGATTGTGTGTTACAAATGTGATCATATTGTTGGGCATGAGACACATTTAAGCGACTCCGTAAAAAAACTCGCTAATAGAGAAATGGAATTAATAGATATTTTATTACAGATTGAGACGCACGCTTACTAGTAAGTGACAATGCATCGAATGGGCAGACCCATTTTCTGTCATGGACAGTTGCATGGGAGGTGCCCATTAATGGTGACTAACGCGCTTCCCGCTCGTGCCTCCTTTTCTTGCCTGTCTGAGGCCCTTTTTGCCGCTCTCCCACGATCTCCCGCCCCCGCTTCCTACACAGGCCTTTGCCTATAAGAGCTCAACCGCCGTAGGTGGGATGGCTACACAACATGCGTAGTCGCAACCATGCCTCGTGTCTTCCCACAACCTAGGCCAAGCTGTGCTAGGCGGCGCGCTCCGCCTACCCACCCACCGCGCCGTCGGACGGCGACGGACACGGGAGGCGTACAGGATCGATGGAGAGGGGTTGGAGATTTCGACTTCGAGGACACCGGCGATCTACAGCTGCCAAGTGTCACCCGCGGGCTAAGGAGGAGAATGGCCTCCAACTCGCGTTCGCTGAGTGGCAGCATCAAGCTGCCGTTGTAAGGGTCGAGGAGATGGTTACAGAGGCTGCTCGCTACGCTGTGGTGAAACAGAACAAGCGAAGCACAAGGAGTCAGGCAACCCGGCAGCATCGCGGGCACGAGGAAATGTCCCAAAAAGACATAGAGGCTGAGACTTATGTGTTCCAGGCAGCAGCGTAAGTGGACAAGGAGGCCTGTACCGACCGGCGATAGTGAGGGGTCAGCTTGTAGAGGCATCTAGGGGACAACTCGTAGCGGTGACGACAGATGATGCGGAAATTGCAGCGAGAGTGGTGGCGGCAATTTAATCTAAATGGACTAGCAATTCGACTAAATTCCCTACAAAAAAGGGTCCCAATATTAATACAAATTTGGAGATGCACGAAAGGAGAAAAACCTCTGTCATAGCGTGACAAAATAAAACTAGGAAGTAACACAAGGAACTGACCAATTGTGGGGAATAAAAGAAGGATACATCCGAGATCTTGGGCCGTTGGAGCACATAGTGAGCGTCACAGTAGGAGCTAGTGACAATGTACTCTCTCTGTTAAAAAATATAAAATGTTTTAGCTTTAAGAATCAAATGTATATAGACATCTTTTAATGTATAAGTTCATAGAGATTTGAAATGAACTTATACACTAAAAAAATATTTAGATACATTTATTTCATAAATCTAAAATATCAACGAAGGAAGTACGAGATAGAGATGGCGGTAACAGTGAACCTTTTTTATCTCACAATTTCGCTCCCTTCTACCGTTCCACATCCACGTACCTACATGTAAAACTGATACAATAAAATTTATAGACCTATGAAAAACGAGGTTATACCCACAAAAAAAGGAGAGATCTAGAAGTTTTGTATTACATTTTTGCAAATAACAAAGCCTCTTTCTTAGCCTTTTTATCGAATGAAATATTCATGTGGGGAATCTCTCCCTCGGTGTTAAAAAAAACCCGATGAGGACTGGGAGCTAAGGGAGGTGGAGCTGCACGAGCTCTATCTTGACCGCCTAGTGGCGCGCGAGGTTGGCCGGCATGGAGCGTAGGCAGGGACGGATCCAATGTAGTACACCCAAAAATTGATGCAAAATATTCTCAAAAAGAAAAAATTGATGCAATTTTTTTTTATATATGGTATATTGTATCATTTTTGGTATTCCATAGCCTTTATACGTCTCATTTTCTTAACCAAATCGAGCTAAAATCTTGATTTAGCAAATAATAGGGTGATAAAGAGCCTAATTTCAGATTTTCAGGTTCATATTTTGTGTTGGTTAAAATTTGTACACCCAAAATTAAATTTTTGAATCCGTTCCTGAGCGTAGGTGGATGATGTCGTCGATGTTCGGATATCAAGGTGTTGAGGCGCTTGGCCAGCAAGATGAAGGTATTGGTGTGGACGTGCGCTCGCCTTAGGAAGACTAGGCAAGTTAGCGCGGCAACGTGCCGCGCCCATGTCGTAGGGACATCCATGTATACGTAATGCTATGACAGCGACGTGAGTTTGGAAAGGTTTGTAGACGCTTGTCAATTCATGTGATAAAAGGAGTAGCTCATATATTAAGACAAGGCTATACAGTGGATTATATTGACACGCCCGGTCCTGAGATTTTTGGGGCCCAGGGCAAAACAAAAATTCGAGGCCCCTTTATATAAAAATCAAGACAACAATACCAATATATGTATGTGGCGATGAATGAGTGTCGTAGCATCGTATCGTCTCTACATGTTTTTATATGACTTGTTGCTACGCTTATAACCATTATTTCGCTACAGCCACAATAGCTGGATAGGGGCCGCTAAATAGTTTTAAGTTTACCATCCTTACACCTTAAATTTTAAGTCCAATCGACTAAAAGAATTTGTCTCAATTGACCAAAACCTAACCCATTATGTTTCCCCACTTTCACGAACTCGAAGTTGTCTCGGTTGGCCCAGCGAGCGGCAACTCATCCATCTCGCTTGTGGTGCTAGAGCAACTAGATCAAGTATGCATAGAAGCATAGATAAAGATAGAAATGTACTAGAGCAACTCAATAAAATCTTACGAATATTAGGTCGGTCGAACTCATATGTCACGGGATAAATCTCAGGATTAGTAGGTCAATATCAAAAGTCATAAATCCCAATAATATTTATCCCTTGATAAGATCTACTCAATCGATTATCATCGGTGGATTTGTTGCAACAAGAACACCCAATATTAATCATCATCTATAAATCATTATCAAATCATTCCGTCATCATAACGAAATTAGGGAATCTATAAATATAGAATAGAGACTAAACTTCGCTTAGCTTAGTTCACTGGAATCGGTCAGTGGCCGGACTTCTCTTGGTGCCAGGGAGTGTGGGGCAGTGGGTGTCGAGCGACCGTACAAGTGTAGAAATAAGCAGGAGTATAACCGATCCATGATTTTAGAGGAAGATCGAACAAGCGAGGCGGCGGCGCATTTTCCCGTGTACGGCACAAAGAGAAATTGTCACATCCTCGTATCGCAGGCTTCGGCTCGTGATCAGGCTCAGCATGTGTCTTCATGGGGGCCATGGAGCTGCTTACTAGGCCCACTCTAGTTTTGTTTGGGTTGCTTCAGTTGACCTGTGGCTTCCCGTGTTTGCACATCGAGGAAGGACCCTGTAGGGTAGCACTACACATACTGGGCCCCTGATTTTCACGGTCCCGGGGCGGCCGCCCCTCTAGCCCTGCCCTTGGGCTGGCCCTGTATATTGATACCACCGGTGTACTTTATAAGCGGATCACTCCGTGTAGTAGTTTGAAGGCAGAATGGACAAAAATAACCCTTTTTAAAACGATTTCACGAAATGACCTCTCTGGAAAACTATTTCACTGGACTAACCCTTTGGGTAACTCCCAACAGCTAGGCGCTACACTTCTACAGTGTAGCGCCTTTTACCTAGGCGCTATGCTCCTACCAGCGTGGCACCGCCTGGCCCCTCCCTGGCCCTACCCGGTTGTGTGACGCCCAGGCGCTATGCCTGGGGGGAGTAACGCCCAGGTGCTATGCCCAAAGTGTAGCGCCTATCTGATAGGCGCTATACTCTAATGTGTAGCGCCTAGCAGATAGGCGCTACACTTTGAGACATACTCAACAGCCCGCAACCCCTCTCCCCACCCCGACCCATTCAGTTGCCCAGCCATCAGAAGAAGAACAAGGAGGTGCCGGCGGTTCCTCCTCCCCTCTCTCTCAAATCCACTCCTCAAATCCATCAGATCTGAGAGATTTCACCGTGGATTTTCTCCCCCATCCCTTCCTCAAGGTAATCCCCTCCTTTTCCCTCTCTTTCATCCAATGAATCTTGCACATTATCCTCAAACCCTAGGTCTATTTGGATCATAATATGGCCTATGTGTGCATGTTTTTAGTTACTTGTTAGTTATATATTAGTTGTATTTGATGGGGAATGAAAGTGTGTTGTTGATTTGCATTGTGTATGATGGTTGTATACGGATTTGTATGGATGTGTGAATAATATGCTCCCATATTCTTTGTAGTTTATTGTATAAATTGAAACAATGGTCACATACCACACACATTTTATTGATGTTTGGAATATATATATAGGATGGTGTGACTACTTGAGGATTACTATGATCATGAACATCGGGCATACTTGATGGCGGAGAAGCATATGGTAATAAAACCATGGTTGAACTTCTTTGTTTTTATATTTCTATTGATTCAATTGTGTTGGAAAAAGCATAATGTTCGATCTTGTATGTATGCAGAGGCTTCGTCCTCTCAAGCTTCGGTCTCATGGCGTGTCTTCGAATGACATGCCTGTCAACACCCGGATTTTTAATACTAGATGCCTGTTATGCCATACATCGCAATCCTAGGATTACCATTTTTGCGAGACATAACAGATTTGGATACCATAGTACATCATCCATTACAAACCATACATAAGGTCTTACAAAAATAAGGATCTCATGATCCAGTTCTTAATACAATTCAAGCAGCGGAAATACATAATAATAAAGGTAGCATAGGCGAAGCTCCATCTTCGGGGTCATTGTCGTGGCATTGCACGACAGATGCTACTGGGGGTAGCTTACGTAGAGGGAGCAAGGCGACGTAGGAGAATCCGGGAGCGAGATTGGCACACGATGTACCCAGGTTCACGTCCCCTCGTTGGAGGATCGTATGTCCTGCTATCAATCCAGTATGAGTATAGATTGGTTTACATGGGAGCCGCTGTAGGTGGAGGGAGAGACTAGATCTAATATAACATGGGAGATGATGCAATATGACCTATCCCGTGGGGGTGCCCCTGGTGGCTTTATATATGCAGCCAGTTAGGGTTTTACAAGTATTTGGTGGGCTTTGTATTGAAGTCGCCGTCTTGGGCCTCCAGTCGACGCCAGTCATTTGGGTCCAGAATGCGCCAGTCGCCGTATTTGGCGAGTCGACCCGCTCTGGGCTTGGCTTCAGTCGGCTCGATACTAGATGGCGAAACCGCTTCGTGGGTATACCCCATTTGGTATTCCCCCATCAGTAGTCCCCGAGCGCGTTGTTGATTCGACGCGGGCTTGAGGCAGGGCGCGGAGAGTCTTGACGATGGGTCGTGGCAAATCGACGACGAGCTCCTAAATAGAGAAAATAACCGTGAAGCGGGAGGCGGTCGGCGTGAGCCAGTCGGTGATGGCCAGTTGGCGAAAGACGCAGGGTGTCGGTGAAGCCGCCAGTTGCGGTGAGTCCTCGAACATGGAGCGTGCCGAGTCCCCGAGCGTGGCGAGTGGAGAGGTCGAGCGACCAGCGAGTCCGCGAGCGTGTGGAGTACGCGAGGGCAAGTCCGTGGTGGTGAGTCCCCGAGCATGTCGAGTACGCTTGAGGGCGAGTCCCCGAGCGTGTTGAGTACGCGCGGGCGAGTCCGCGGTGGCGAGTCCCCGAGCATGTCGAGTACGCGAGGGCGAGTCCGCGGTGGCGAGTCCCCGAGCGTTTCGAGTACACGAGGGCGAGTCCGTGGTGGCGAGTCCCCGAGCGTGTTGAGTACGCGAGCGCAAGTCCGCGGTGGCGAGTCGACGAGCGCGTTGAGTACGCGAGTGGAGAGTCCGCGGTGGCAAGTCGACGAGGGCGAGCCGCGGTCGTGAAACCACGCGTACACGCAGCATGCCTAGGAGTAGTCCCCGAGGCTCGAGTTGGCTTGGAGAGGCGACTTGAGGCTCTTTAGAGATGCATATTCTAAAAATAGTAGTGGTTGCTGCCGAGCATGGCGAGTGGCGAGGTCGAGCGACTCCGCGAGGGGAGAGTCCCTGAGCGCGGCGAGCGGCGAGGTCGAGCGGCCGGCGAGCGCCGAGTCCCCGAGCGCGGCGAGCGGTGAGGCCGAGCGACCGGCGAGCGCCGAGTCCCTGAGCGCGGCAAGTGGCGAGGTCGAGCGATCGGCGAGTGCCGAGTCCCCGAGCGCGGCGAATGGCGAGGTCGAGCGACCGGCGAGCGCCGAGTCCCCGAGCGCGGCGAGCGGCGAGGTCGAGTGACCGGCGAGCGCCGAGTCCCCGAGCGTGGCGAATGGCGAGGTCGAGCGACCGGCAAGCGCCGAGTCCCCGAGCGCGGCGAGCGGCGAGGTCGAGCGACCGGTGAGCGCCGAGTCCCCGAGCGCGGTGAATGGCGAGGTCGAGCGACCGGCGAGCACCGAGTCCCTGAGCGTGGCAAGTGGCGAGGTCGAGCGATCGGCGAGTGCCAAGTCCCTGAGCGCGGCGAATGGCGAGGTCGAGCGACCGGCGAGCGGCGAGGTCGAGCGACCGGCGAGCGCCGAGTCCCCGAGCGCGGCGAGCGGCGAGCGGAGAGGTCGAGCGACCGGCGAGCGCCGAGTCCCCGAGCGCGGCGAACGGCGAGGTCGAGCGACCGGCGAGCGCCGAGTCCACGAGCGCGGCGAGCGGCGAGGTCGAGGGACCGGCGAGTGCCGAGTCCCCGAGCGCGGTGAACGACCAGGTCGAGCGGCCGGCGAGCACCGAGTCCCCGAGCACAACGAGCGACGAGGTCGAGCGACCGGCAAGCGCCGAGTCCCCGAGTGCGGCGAGCGGCGATAAAGACACCGTTTTGCCGAGAAGGAGGAAAAAATACGACTGCAATAAGGTGTATTTATGAAATATATTGAATATTTGTAAGACGTGCAAATTGTAGATGTTAAATAAAATGCACTTTTGCTATATGGATCGATGGGTAGATGTAAAGTTTATGCGTGTCTTTTCATGAGTAGGCAGACCTCAAGCATCAAACGCTTGCCGGGTAACAAGGACGCGATGCCAGACTATTGAACCCGGAGACAAGGTCGGCCTTTTGGTACCCAGCCTCACTACTTCGACATACGCGAATAAACAGCAAACAAAACCGAAACCGATCCCAAATATGATTTTGGTCCCCGAAAATGGTCATATGCGACAGCATGGTCGGCTTTAAAGAATGAATAAAAATGCATATATGTTTTGGACTCATAGCATGTACTAGTGTAAGAAACTTAGCTGTTAACATGGCAATTCTGCAACGACGAGTCTGCGAGTGTGGCGAGTCCGCGCTAGACGAGTCCGCGACCGTGGCGAGTTCACGAGTGATGCATCCACAGAAGGCGAGTCACAGACGAACCCACGACCGATTGGCATGGTGCTCGAAGAATTTCACATCGCGACTTGTTTTGCTCGTACTTGCAGAGACAAAACAATTAGTAGACATGATAGAATATACAAATTTAAATAAGCTTAAGAGGAGAGAGATTGTAGAGATCGAAATCCGATCGTCGGCTGTTTGGGAGCTTCGTTCCAACGCTGCGGCTAGATCAAGACTCCCTTCTCCAATCTCATCAGCAGATTTAATAATCAAATAGAGAGATCGTCATGATGGATAGAAAAAACCGATCAGTCAATAGACAAGGTCACGTGGTCGCTTCCTGGAATTGAACGACCCGCCAGACCTGCTCCTTTTTCTCAGGACCTGATGCATTGATCGGTGCCTCATTGAGATATGATGATCGAGGCAGCTAAATTTTGTTGGGCTGCGGTGGGATCGATCATGCACACAATATGTACAGCTAAACATGATTGTTTATGCAAGGATTAGATTAGAAATAAATAGGAAATTTTTCAAAGTAATCGATGAGAGAGGATGAAGGGATTGAATAAGAAAACTTAGCTGGTATATGCCTCCGATCGGCATGTAAGCCTCACGAGCTTCATCAACACGCCGCGTCAGACGGAGATCGGATGGAACCGGCTTGATGCGACCTGGAGGTGAGGGATCCCGCCCGGATTATCACCCTCCAAGCACCGCTTGCCCCACGGTGGGCGCCAACTGTCGTGGTATTGCACGGCAGATGCTACTAGGGGTAGCTTACGTAGAGGGAGCAAGGCGATGTAGGAGAATCCGGGAGCGAGATTGGCACACGATGTACCCAGGTTCACATCCCCTCGATGGAGGATCGCTACGTCCTGCTATCAATCCAGTATGAGTATAGATTGGTTTACATGGGAGCCGCCGTAGGCGGAGGGAGAGACTAGATCTAATATGATGTGGGAGAGGATGCAATATGACCTATCCCGTGGGGGTGCCCCTGGTGGCTTCATATATGCAACCAGTTAGGGTTTTACAAGTATTTGGTGGGCAAAGTCGCCGTCTTGGGCCTCCAGTCGGCGCCAGTCGTTTGGGTCTAGAATGCGCCAGTCACCGTATTCGGTGAGTCCACACGCTCTGGGCTTGGCTTCAGTCGGCTCGATACCATATGGCGAAACCGCTTCGTGGGTATACCCCATTTGGTATTCCCCCATCAGTCATAGGCAATGCTGCCGATGGGAGATGATCCTAGTTGTCGTAACCTTCCTGCGGTCCATCGTCCTGATACTCCTCTTCATAGTCTGGCCACGGGAATAGCCAGGGACAAAGCCATGAGTACTCTTTAAGTACTCGCAAACTAATACGAACAGTTAAGGAGATTTTTGTAGTAGGACACTAAGCTCTAGGGTTGTTTTGCAAAAATCCAGATTTACCTCTACTAAGTTCAGAAGCAAGAAAAACTAGTTAAAGTTTTATAACACCTAAGTGGGAACTTGTATTTCATATCACAACTCTGTTGTGGTCAAGTCAAAGTCTCAATTCACTTCATTAGTCATTTTGAAAACATCTGACGGGGGAACAATATGGCCACTCCAATTGTCCATAACCGCGGACGCGGCTATTCGAATAGTTTGACACTCTGTAGAGATTCTACACTTTCACCACAACATTCGATACATCCGTTAGGAACAAATCCTGAATTCACCATACTCAGTATGCGGATAATCAATCCTAACCTTTCGATTACACGCCCTGGTATAGGCACCTCTCCTATGAGTTTGGCCTCCCAACCATGACCAACTGTCATCTTGGGTACTGCACAGGTGGACAATCTTCACAAGGTAGCCTCAGCTCAGACCTTGGCCGTGAGGGAACCCATACTAAGGTATATAAGTTTCCAGTCAAGCCCTACCCAATTTTCGGGTATTGTGGTTGTACGGTAAAATTGGAATGGTATCGCATCCAGACAACCATCAGTTTTAAAAAGGGCTAAGGCTCATGCCTCAACATTTTCATCATCAAAATCATCTGGTGTTCGGAAACACATGTCAAAACATTTCATTAGAATGACTCATCATTCCAAGGTTTTCATAACCATTTTCACCAAGTGTTCCCATCTAAAGTTGATCAAGTTTTATGCTTAGCACTAGCATCTACAGGTGATGATAAGTACTAATGAGGGGTGGTAAACAAGTGGAGTTTAACTAAGTTCAATCTCATGCCTTAGGATAACATCAAGATTATCTAGCTTAGGCCAAATTTAATGCTCTTTATGCAACCTTCAATTATCTTCCTAGAATCTACAAGTTACTTAAGTAAACTCTAAGAGAAAGCTTTGATAAAGAAATAAAGCATAAAGCTTGCAAGTAAAACTAGGATTGGGTTATCAAGTGGGTATGATCACATATGCTTAAGGAATATAGTTGGCATGGTAACAAGCAAGTATTTGCTTGCATAGGTATCAGTATAAGCTTGCTAAGTTAATAACTTGCAAGTATTGGCTTGCCTTGTGCAGAGCAGTGGTTGAAGTTCTCCTCGGCTTCTTCTTCGTAGTATCCTCCTTCCTCCTCGTATCCTTGGTTGGTACTAGCGTCTATAAATAAGTACGTGGTACACAATCACCAAACAATACTTAACTATTTTCAATCATCACGCAAAAGGGTACTATAGATGATCTAGCATCATCACTAACATTACAAGATTATAGCCTTTGTCTTATTTATTTTATTTTTAGAAAAGTAATTTCTACTCATTGAAAAACTTCTTAAGATTTAATATTCTCCAACTCAAACATGGGATCATGTTGACACATGTAATCACCACATATTTCAGTACATGGGAATGTGATTTAAAGTGGTGTCACAATTTAATAAGGTTTAACCTTTTTATTATAATTAAATAAAGTGACTAGAATTGTCTATGTGGCATTCTTTTGTTGCTTGAACATTATTTCTGTAAGTAAACCCAAATGTTTTTATATATTCTGAAAGGTATGATCAAATGTGATTTTTGAGAGTTGGAATCAACTCAAAAGCTATTATGGTTGAATTTTGAAAAATGTTTGAATGCAGAAAAGATTCTGACTTGTTATTTTTACCAAGGGTGATCTACAGATCCAAATGATTTGAATCCAACGGGGTTGGATTAATCATTTCAGTACATTTCTGACAAAATTGGTTTCATGCAATTTGGTTCACTGAATCAGGCTGGGTTGATTTTTGAAACTAGGTACAGAACTGAGTTTGAATAAAAATAGAAAAATCTAAATTCAAACGGTTGGGCTGCGCGGGAGATGCTAATGGGCCGGCCCAGTGTCACTCCGCAGCGCGGGGCTCAGCTGACAGGGGGGTTCCACCCGTCAGTGGCTCATAACACGCGAAGCGGTACGGGGCGATGTGGTTCGTTGGATTAGAAGGACGATCAACGGCTGAGGGTCGTCGTCGACGATGAACATGTCACCGGCGAGCTCGAACCCTAGAGGCTCAGTGGGGGTCGTGGGAGGCTCACCGGGGCTCAGGCGAGGGCCGGCGATGGGGGCGAACGACGAAGTCGACGACGGCAATTCTCCTGGCACCGGCAGCTCCTCCTGGGGCGACTCCAATTGACGGCCCTCTCCTCCTCTGCAGCGGCGAACTCCGGTGAAATTCCGGCCACCTGGTGCTTGCCTTGCTCCGGGGAAGGGTGTGGGATGTTTCTGAGAGAGAGGGGAACGAACTTGTGTGAAGAAATCGAGCGGGGGAAGCCTCTATTTATAGTGGCAAGAGGGGACCGACGGGCGCGGGCTGAGCTCGTCGTGGTCGACGGCACATGCAGCTATCGGCGTGGGCGACGGTAGGGGGCGGTGCTATGTTCCCTGGCGAATCTCAACGGCATGGTGGCGAGGTGTGGGGCGGTGTTGATCGGTCGGAACGCTTCGACGCTCTGGGCGGGTCCGACGGAGGTTTTGATGGCGCACCGCGCGCGTGGTCCGCACGGCGGTGAACGGGCGTGTCTGCGGGGTTGCTGGGGTGGTGGTGATCACGCGTGCACACGGCGAGGGCGGCGCGCAGTCTGTGGGCGTGTGTCGAGGGTGGCGCTTTGGCGTGCTCTCGGCATGCTCTCAGAGAAGTTTGGCATGGCTTGGGCGTGTGGTCCAGTGGCTGGCAGGGCTCAAGCGCTGGACAGGGGTGGCGGTGGACGGTGGCGTGCGTCCTAGACATGGTGTTTAGGCTTGGTGCTTGCTCTGGCTAGCTAGCCATGGTCGGCTGGCAAGGGTTCCTTTGGGTTGGCATGGCATGGTGCAATGGGTAGGGTCTAGGGGTGGTCAAGGCACTGATTTGCACTGGGAGAGACAAGTGTGATCAATGGTGAACAATGCTTAGCCAAATTACTGCTCAAAACAGTGAAGTTTGGCCAATTTGATTTTCTGTCTCCAAGTGTTTGATAAAATGGCCGCAAGAAATTTATTTTTGAATTTTGAAAAGATTTTTGGTGGGTGTGCTAGGCATGTACTAGGGAATCTGTGGATGCTTGGGTTTTGAAAATTGAGCTGGTTTGAGTGGGTTTTGAAATAGTGGGATCTTCTCCTATGAGATAGATTCAATTTTAAACTATCATTTAAATTGAGCATTTGAATGTTTTTGGATGATCACAAAGTTGGCCTTGGTACCTTATTATGAGTACTATCAAGGGGTGCAAAGATCCATACATGTTTCTGTTGAGTTTTGAAAATTAGAGATAGCCAAAGTAGGCATGGGAGTTAATTTGGCCAAAGTGACCATTCACTTCATTTGTTTATTTTGAGTTGTTTGTCTTTGGGAAAAGTTTGGGGATTGTTTAGATGATGTTTATTTCACCTAAGAATCATTTTACAATCAAAGAAACACAGAACCATGGCAATTCAAAAGAATCCAAATTTTGAATACACACACATATGAATGCTTTCATATTTTTAGTTGGGAAAGTTTTTGTTAATCCTAATTTTGATGATTAGAGTTTGATGATCCAAGTTTAATAGTTTTGGGATGTTACAAACCTTCCCCCCTTAAACAAAATATCGTCCCGAGATTTGAAAAAGGACGAAAAAGATTACCTAGGATTTGAAGAGATCGGGAAACTCTGTCCTGATGTGATCTTCGTGCTCCCAGGTAGCTTCTTCTTCTGTGTGGTTGCTCCACTGGATCTTGAGAAACTTGATGCTTCGGGTTCTGGTAGTTCTAAAAGCTTCTTCCAAAATACGGGTGGGTACTTCGGGATAGGTCAGGTCATTGTTGATATCTATGGTCCGGTGATCAATATTCTTGAACACTTCAGTATTCTCCGGAACTTCGAGGCACTTGGGAAGTAATGAGATATGGAACACATTGTGCACAGCTGACATCTCTTTGGATAGTTCCAATTGATACGACACTTCTCCTCGACGGTTCAGAATCTTGAAGGGTCCGATATATCTGGGAGCTAACTTTCCTTTCAGCTGGAAACACTGCATTCTCTTCAATGGCGACAGTTTCAGGTACACAAAATCTCCGACGTTAAAAGCGAGGTCTCGACGTATCTTGTCGGCGTAACTCTTCTGTCTGGACTGGGCGGTCTTGAGGTGCTCAGAAATCTTGTGAACCTTCTCTTCTGCTTCTCGTAGGATGTCGAGTCCGAAAATCTGACTCTCTCCTACTTCCGACCAGTTCAAAGGGGTGCGGCACTTCCTTCCATACATGAATTCAAATGGGTCCATTTGCAAACTAGCTTGATAACTGTTGTTGTATGAAAATTCTGCGAAAGACAGACAGTCTTCCCATTTAGATCCATACTCTAACACACATGCTCTCAACATGTCTTCGAGTATTTGATTTACTCGGTCCGTTTGTCCATCGGTCTGAGGGTGATAAGCTGTGCTGAAATCTAGTCGGGTTCCTAAACCTTCTTGGACTTTCTTATAGAATCTCAAGGTAAACTGAGTTCCTCGATCAGATACGATGTTCTTGGGGACTCCGTGCAAACTGACGATTCTAGCGATGTATAACTCCGCTATCTTCGAACTCTGATATGTGGTCTTGACTGGTAAGAAATGGGCAACTTTGGACAATCTGTCCACTATGACCCAGATAGAGTCATTTCCCCTACTAGAAGTAGGCAATCCGGTGATAAAGTCCATTCCAACGGAATCCCATTTCCATTCTGGAATTTGCAGGGGTTGCAACAATCCAGCGGGTCTTTGATGTCCCGCTTTGACTCTCTGACATATATCACACTTGGCGATATAGCTTCCGATTTCTCTCTTCATCTTATGCCACCAAAATTGCTCTTTCAAATCTTGATACATCTTCGTTCCTCCGAGGTGGATAGAATAAAGAGTATCATGAGCTTCCTTCAGAATAACTTCTTTCAACTCAGAATCTGCTGGTACACAAAGGCGTCCTTTGTACCATAGAATTCCTTCTTCGTCTTCGGTGAATCCGGGTACTTTGCCGGTACCGATACGACGCTTGATTCCATCGATACTAGCATTTACTTTCTGTACCTCCTTGATCCGACTGATCAAAGTGGGTTGAAGTTCTATGCTAGACAAAAATCCTTCACTCACTAATTCCATTCGGAAATCCTCCATCTCTTTGTGCAGGCTTGGTTGCTCCTTCAAAATCATGGAGTTCAAGCGACACGGCAATCTGCTAAGGGCATCTGCTACCACATTGGCTTTACCGGGGTGATAGTGAATGTCTAGGTCGTAATCCTTGATTAGCTCAATCCATCTTCTCTGTCTCATATTCAGCTCCTTCTGAGTGAATATATACTTCAGGATCTTGTGATCCGAATAGATCTCACAACGGTTTCCCATCAGGTAATGCCTCCATGTCTTCAGGGCTAGCACTACGGCCGCAAGCTCGAGGTCATGGGTTGGATAGTTCTGCTCATGTTGTTTCACTTGTCGGGATAGATAAGATATAACTTTGCCTTCTTGCATTAGAACACATCCGAGACCGACCTTGGATGCGTCACAATACACGTCAAAGGGCTTCGTGATATCCGGCATGATTAAGATTGGGGCTGAAATCAATCTTCTCTTGAGTTCTTGAAAACTCGCTTCACATTTGTCCGTCCATTCAAACTTCTTGTCCTTCTTCAGCAATTGGGTCATGGGTCTAGCGATACTCGAGAATCCTTCTACGAACTTGCGATAATATCCCGCTAATCCGAGAAATGCACGAACTTGGGTTTGAGTGGTTGGGGCCTGCCAATCTTCGACATCTTTTACCTTTGCAGGGTCAACGACAATTCCTCCGGCTGATACAATGTGGCCGAGGAATCCTACCTCCTGTAACCAGAATTCACATTTTATAAACTTGGCATACAACTTATGCTCTCTAAGGGTTCCAAGAATGGTTCTTAGGTGTAGCTCATGTTCTTCTTTTGATTTGGAATAAATCAGAATGCCATCGATGAAAACAACGACAAACTTATCCAGGAAGTCCATAAAAATCTTATTCATGAGATTCATGAAATAAGCGGGGGCATTGGTTAATCCAAAAGACATGACAATATACTCGTATAATCCATATATGGTGGTAAAGGCAGTCTTGGGAATATCCTCTGTGCGAATCTTGAGTTGATGATAGCCAGTTCTAAGATCAATCTTAGAAAACACTATGGCACCGGTCAACTGATCAAACAAATCTTCTATCTTGGGCAATGGGTACTTGTTCTTGATAGTGACATCATTCAACTTCCGATAATCCGTACACAAACGGTTACCTCCATGTTTCTTGTCCACAAACAAGACAGGTGATCTCCATGGTGACGCACTTGGTTGAATCAATCCAATTTCCAACATGGCATCCAACTGCTTCTTCAGTTCTGCTAGTTCAGACGGGTTCATACTATATGGTCTCTGGGCTATGGGTCTTGTTCCGGGGATTAGTTCAATGATAAACTCGATATCCCGATCTGGGGGCATACCGGGCAAAACATCTGGAAATACATCGGGGTATTCACAGACTATCCGGACTTGGTCAATGGTAGGTTGGGCTATACTCTTGTTGCACTTGAATTGACGAGGTAAGGTTTCAGATATATGCCCGACTGATATTCCGGATGTACTGGTCATGGTTATGGCTTTCTTGACACAGTCAATTAATCCTTTATGTTTGGACATCCAATCCATTCCTAGTACTACTTCCAAACCTTTAGTTCCGAGTACTATCAGATTAGCATAAAAATCTATGCCATGGATTCGGATAGGGACGGCTTTGCAGATTCGCCTAGCTTTGGTGGTTGAACCGGGAATTTGAACAATCATAACATGCTTCAGTTTGGTTGATTGAATCTTACTAGTGCATGCAAATTCTTCGGTGACAAATGAGTGCGATGCACCAGAATCAAACAACACTCTAGCAAGTACTGAATTAACAGAAAACATACCCAGCACGACATCTGGCGCTTCCTGGGCTTCTTCAGCATGCATGAGAAAAAGACAGCCGTTGCGGTTGAGTGAATTCCCTGGGGCAAACCTTCTTCCGGGCTGAACACGACGCTGTTGCTGAGCTGGGGCATTTGCATTGGGGGCTGCGGCATTCTTCTTGGGGCACTAATTGGAGTAGTGACCCTTATTTCCACAGTCATAACAAGTCACCTGCGACTTGTCCTTTGCTGCAACAGGCACAACATTGCTTCCAGTCCTCGGGGCAGTGTTGGTGTTGGCGGCAACATTGTTGTTGTTGAACTTGGGTGGGGCACGGTTGAAATTGTTAGGGTTGCCGGGGTTGTTGTGATTTCCTCCGGGCCTCGGGTTTCCACGGTTGGGATAGGTCAGACGGTTCATCGGGGGTCTGTTGGTTCTCGGGACAAATCCTGGAGATGGGTTGGGGCGATACTTTGGGGTATGCTGGGTTCCTGGCTGATGCATCATGCGGCGCTTGCGGTTCTCATTGGCTTGGTTGATCTTTCCTTCCATCTGAATGACAGAGTCGACAAGGGATTCAATATCTGCAAAGGGATATGGACCAAAATAGTCTGCATCTCATCATGCAAACCATTCAGGAATCTCTCCTTCTTCTTGGCTTCTGTGTTGATCTCATCCGGTGCATACCCAATGACAAAAATTTGTCACGATACTCAACTACTGTCATCCTGCCTTGCTTAAGTTGCCCGAATTCATCTCTCATCCTCTTGATCAAACCCGGTGGCACATGGGTTCTGCTGAACTTGACCTTGAATTTCTCCTAGGTCATCATCTGTCCTCCGGTCATTGCACGAACGATGTTCCACCATGCTCTTGCATCTCCGGCTAGATAGTGGGTGGCGAACATAACTTTCTCGTTAGCTTCCACTCCGGCGACTTCCAGGTTGTTCTCCATGGTTTGCATCCAATCATCTGCATCTAGGGGCTCTTCCGACTTAGTGAAAAAGGTGGGTTGGTATTCTGGAAATTCTTGAGCTTAGATCCATGGTTGTCATGATTTCCTTGGCCTTGATTGTTGCGGGCTAGCTAAGCTATCTACTAAAGGGTGGCTAAGTTGGCTTGACGTTCGGCTCTTTAAGCTTCGTGATCAGAAACCAACATTTGCAGGATCTGCAACATCGGGTCCGGGGATGAACCACTTCCTCCGCGAGGCATCTGAAGATTGAGATAGATCATGAGAAAAGAGGGAAATTTATAAGGTTCAGGGACTTTGAAAAGTTTTTAAAGCTTGACTCAGATTTTCTAGCAACTTGCTTTTCATTCATTCATTCATTCATAGCACACGATACAACACACACCACAACAAAGGAAAAACAGATGGTTTTAAGAACCGTTCTAGAAACTACGATACAGTGGGACCGAATACAACTCACTACGCTAGTGCTCAAGTGCTACTACTCCTCAGAGTCGGTGTAATCATCATCCTCATCGTCATCGATGAAGGCAAAATCCTCCTCATCGGTGAAGAAGTCCATGGCCTGATCCTCCATAAAATCATCATGATCACTGAGATAGGAGTAGGGGTCTCCACGAAGATCTTCTCCGGCATTCTCCCTTTCCTCCAACTGCATGTCTCTCTCGTGGATGGTCTCCTCCAAATCCGAGATACGGTGGCGAAGACGAGCAATGATGCGCTCCTTATTGTCAAGCTGACGGCGGCGAGACTTGCGGTCCTTCGCTAGCATGGCGATGGTCTGATCCTTCGTCTTGATGATGGCGGACTTGTGGTTGGAGTAGTCACGGGCATTGTCCAACTCATGCTGATGATCATACATCATGAAGCTAAGGTGGTCCAACTGAGTCTTCAGCTCGTGGTGATATGGGGCTTCCAGTGGTTGTCCCATAGCATCACGCCTTGGACAAAACTCAAAGCGGGTACGCTTGATCTGGTTGATACTCTGCCCACATAGACGGGCAAGAGATTCCTGCATGGCCCTGGCAAGTCCATCGAGCCAGTTGTTCTCTCTTAAGGTGAACTGAATTCCCTCGGCAGTGGGAGGTTCAATCTTTCCTCGGAGACTTGCAACAACTAGCCATTGCCGATCTTCTCCTTCCTAATCATTGAGCTGAGCTCCAAAGAACTCGGGGTGTGGATGCTCCAGAAGTTCCGAAAGCTGGTCCAAATCCCGCTAAAAAATGAGGTCTCCTCCATTTACCAACTGATAAAACTTGCTGTACTTCACGTCCATCTATAAGAATATAGGATGAGTAAGTTAGTAGAGTGATCAAGTGCGTCAAATTTTATTTATTTTGTAAGTTTTTGAGGAACATGAATTTTTATGAAAGAAACAAAGTGATAAGAGTGGGAATAAGTTTTTTTTGTAAATATTTGCTTCCTTTGGTTTTGAAACTAAGTTTTTGATTCAAATGTCCAGTCTAACTAGGGTCTCCTATGGTCAGGATGGCTCTGATACCAACTTGTCAACACCCGGATTTTTAATCCCAGATGCCTGTTATGCCATACATCGCAATCCCAGGATTACCATTTTTACGAGACATAGCAGATTTGGATAGCACAGTACATCATCCATTACAAACCATACATAAGGTCTTACACAAATAAGGATCTCATGATCCAGTTCTTAATACAATTCAAGCAGCGGAAATACGTAATAATAAAGGTAGCGTAGGCGAAGCTCCATCTTCGGGGTCACAGGCAATGCTGACGATGAGAGATGATCCTAGTTGTCCTAACCTTTCTGCGGTCCATCGTCCTGGTACTCCTCTTCATAGTCTGGCCACGGGAATAGCCAGGGACAAATCCATGAGTACTCTTTAAGTACTCGTAAACTAATACGAACAGTTAAGGGGATTTTTGTAGTAGGACACTAAGCTCTAGGGTTGTTTTGCAAAAAGCCAGATTTACCTCTAAGTTCAGAAGCAAGAAAAACTAGTTGAAGTTTTATAACACCTAAGTGGGAACTTGTATTTCATATCACAACTCTCTTGTGGTCAAGTCAAAGTCTCAATTCACTTCATAAGTCATTTTGAAAACATCTGACGGGGGAACAGTATGGCCACTCCAACTGTCCATAACCGCGGACGCGGCTATTCGAATAGTTTGACACTCTACAGAGATTGTACACTTTCACCACAACATTCGATACATCCATCAGGAACAAATCCTGAATTCACCATACTCAGTATGCGGATAATCAATCCTAACCTTTCCATTACACGCCCTAGTATAGGCACCTCTCCTATGAGTTTGGCCTCCCAACCATGACCAACTGTCATCTTGGGTACTGCACAGGTGGACAATCTTCACAAGGTAGCCTCAGCTCAGACCTTGGCCGTGAGGGAACCCATACTAAGGTATATAAGTTTCCAGTCAAGCCCTACCCAATTTGCGGGTATTGTGGTTGTACGGTAAAATTGGAATGGTATCGCATCCATACAACCATCAGTTTTAAAAAGGGCTAAGGCTCATGCCTCAACATTTTCATCATCAAAATCATCTGGTGTTCGGAAACACATGTCAAAACATTTTAGTAGAATGACTCATTATTCCAAGGTTTTCATAACCATTTTCACCAAGTGTTCCCATCTAAAGTTGATCTTTATGCTTAGCACTAGCATCTACAGGTGATGATAGGTACTAATGAGGGGTGGTAAACAAGTGGAGTTTAACTAAGTTCAATCTCATGCCCTAGGATGACATCAAGATTATCTAGCTTAGGCCAAATTTAATGCTCTTTATGCAACCTTCAATTATCTTCCTAGAATCTACAAGTTACTTAAGTAAAATCTAAGAGAAAGCTTTGATAAAGAAATAAAGCATAAAACTTGCAAGTAAAACTAGGATTGGGTTATCAAGTGGGTATGATCACATATGCTTAAGGCATATAGTTGGCATGGTAACAAGCAAGTATTTGCTTGCATAGGTATCAGTGTAACATCCCAAAAAAATACTAAGCTTAGATCATCAAACTCTAATCCTCAAAATTAGGGTTAACCAAAAACTTTTCTAAATAAAATTATGGAAGCATGCATGTGAGTATGCATTTCATTTTGAATTCTTTTGAACCACCTTGTTTGTGTGTTACTTTGCTTGTAAAATGTTTCTTAGGTGAAATAAACATCATCTAAACAATCCCCACACTTTTCCCAAAGACAAATAAATCAAAACAAAGTTAAATGAGTGAATGGTCACTTTGACCAATTTAACTCCCATGCCTACTTTGGCTGTCTCAAACTTTCAGAACCTAACAGAAACTTTTATGGATCTTTGCACCCCTTTATTGTACTCATAACAAAGTATCAAGGCCCACTTTGTGAACATCCAAAATCATTTAAATGCATAGTTTAAATGACAATTCAAAATTGAATCTTTATCAATTGGGAAGATCCCACTTTTTCAAAAACCACTCAAACAAGCTCAACTTTCAAAACCCAAGCATCTGCAGACTCACCAGCACTAACCTAGCACACCCACCAAAAATCTTTTCAAAATTCAAAACTTGAATTCTTGCGGCCATTTCATCAAACACTTGGCAGACACAAATCAAACAGTCAAAACACTCTTGTGAGCAGTGATTGAAGCCTAACTTGTTCCCTCTCTAGCTCACAACCATCTCAGTAGATCATCTAGCAAGTTAAACCAAGCACTAGCACCACTGTGAGCTTGCCAATATCATCAATGGTGAACAGCCGAAGCCACCCATGCCACCCCAGTGTAGACAACAAGCTAGGAAGGAAACTAGCCGTGCCAACCTTGTCTGGGAGATCACCCATGCCTCACCGCCCCCTCTCGACCAGCCCTGCCTCGAAGACGTCGAACACAGCACCCAGGAATGCCGCGCCCTTGCCTCTGTCAACCATGCCGAGCATGCGCCAGAGCGCCACGCTCGACCGAAGCCCACAGACCGCGCGCCGCCCTTGCCGCGTGCATACATGATCGCCACCAACCCAGGAGACCGCCAGACATCCCCATTCACCGCCCCATGCCGCACAACCACCGCTCGCCGTCGAAGACGTCGCCTCTGTCGTGCAGAGCGTCGCGTGTTCCAGACCAAACCGCACCGCCCCTACATGCGCATTAAAGCTGTAGAGCATCGCCAGGAGACCACCAAGCGATTGCCACCGCCGGCCATGCCTCTAGTAGCCCGTAGCCATGTCGCCACTGTCACCTGCCCATGCCGTTCGGTCTCGTCGTCGAGACTATAAATAGAGGCCTTCCCCGCTCGAATTCTTCACACCATTTCACTCCCCTCTCACCCAGAACCACCCCGCTGCAGTCCCAGAGCAAGGAGAGCAGCGCATCGCCGGAATTTCACCGGAGTCTGCCGCCTCTGGAGCAGAAGGAAGCTATCGATTTCGTCCACCCCAGGAGCTGCCGCGACCACCCCTGAGTTCGCCGTCATCGACTTCGTCGTTCGCCCGCCTCGCCGACCCTCGCCTGAACCCCGGTGAGCCCCCAACGACCCTCACCTTCCGCGTTAGGTTTCTGTCTCGCCGGCGTTGCCCAACGTCGACGATGACTCTCAGCCGTTGGATTAGAACCAGACCGAACACACCACGTTGCCCCGTACCGCTTCGCACCCCCTGTCTCACTGACGCGTGGGGACAGCCACTTAAACAGCCCGCGGAAGCACTGCGCTTAGCAGGCCGGCCCAGTATCGTTTCCCGTGCAGCCCAGTTATTTGAATTAAACCTTTTCCATTTTATTTCAAACACACTTCTGTACCCAGTTTCAAAAATCAACCCAGATCGATTCAGTGCACCAAATTGAATGAAACCAATTTTGTTAGAAAGGTATGGGAATGCTGAATCCATGCCCATTGGATTCAAGTCATTTGGATCTATAGATCATCCATGGTAAAAATAACAATGCAGAAGCTTTTCTGCATTCAAACATTTTTCAAATTTAAACCATAATAGCTTTTGAGTTGATTCCAACTCTCAAAAATCACATTTAACCATACCTTTCAGAATATATAAAAATATATAGGTTTACTTATAGAAATAATGTTCAAGTAAATAAAAGAATGCCCCATAGGCATTTCTAGCCACTTTAATTAATTAAAATAAAAGGGTAAAACCTTATTAAATTGTGACACCACTTTAAATCACATTCCCATGGACTACAATATGTGGTGATGACATGTGTCAACATGATCCCATATTTGGTTTGGAGAATATTAAATCTTAAGTAGTTCTTCAATGAGTAGAAATTACTTTTCTAAAAATAAAAGGAATAAAACCAAGCCTTAATTTTGTAATGTTAGAGATGATGTTAGGTCATCTCTAGGACCCTTTTTGTGTGATGATTGCAAGTAGTTAAGTATTGTTTGGTGATTGAGTACATCGTATTAACTCTAGTACCGACCAAGGATACGAGGAGGAAGGAGGATACTACAAAGAAGAAGCCGAGGAGAACTTCAACCACTGCTCTGCACAAGGCAAGCTTTACTAACCAAGTGGACCAATGCAAGCTAAGACTTGCAAGATACCCTGCTAATGCAAGCTTATATTGACACTGATGCAAGCTTTACTAACCAAGTGGACCAATGCAAGCTAACACTTGCAAGATACCCTACTAATGCAAGCTTATATTGACACTGATGCCAGCCTTACTAATCAAGTTGACCTATGCAAGCTTATACTTGCAATTGTGCAAGCAAATACTTGCTTGTTACCATGCCAACTATATGCCTTAAGCATATGTGATCACACCCACTTGATAAACCAATCCTAGTTTTATTTGCAAGTTTATTACTTTATTTCTTTATCAAAGCTCTTACTTAGAGTTTACTGGAATAAAGGGTAGATACTAGAAGGATATTTGAAGGTTGCATAAAGAGCATAAAATTTGGCCTAAGCTAGATAATCTTGATGTCATCCTAAGGCATGAGATTAAACTTAGTCAAACCCCACTAGTGTACCACCCCTCATTATATCTTACCCCCACTTGTAGATGCTAGTGCTAAGCATAAAACTTGACCAACTTTAGATGGGAACACTTGGCGAAAAATGGTTATGAAAACCTTGGAATGATGGATCATTCTATTGAAATGTTTTGGACATGTGTTTCCGAACACTTGATGATTTTGGTGATGAAAATGTTGAGGCATGAGCCTTAGCCCTTTACAAAACTGATGGTTGTTTGGATGCGATACCATTCCAATTTTATCGTACAACCACAATACCCGAAGATTGGGTAGGGCTTGACTGGAAACTTATATATCTTAGTATTAGTTCCCTCATGGCCAAGGTTTGAGCTGAGGCTACCTTGTGAAGATTGTCCACCTGTGTAGTACCCAAGATGACAGTTGGTCATGGTTGGGAGGCCAAACTCACAGGAGAGGTGCTTATACTAGGGCGTGTAATTGAAAGGTTAGGATTGATTATACGCATACTGAGTATGGTGATTTCAGGATTTGTTCTTGACGGATGTATCGAATGTTGTGGTGAAAATGTACAATCTCTGCAGAGTGTCAAACTATTCGAATAGCCGCGTCCCCGGTTATGGACAGTTGGAGTGGCCATACTGTTCCCCCGTCAGACTTTTCAAAATGACTTGTGAAATGAACTAAAACTTTGACTTGACCACAACAGGGTTGTGGCATGAGATACAAGTTCCCACTTAGGTGTTATAAACTTCAATTAGCTCTCTTGCTTCTGAACTTAGTAGAGATAAATCTAGCTTTTGCAAAATAACCCTAGAGCCTAGTGTCCTATTACCAAAAACCCCTTTCACTTGTTAGTATTAGTTTGCGAGTACTTAAAGAGTACTCATGGCTTTGTCCCTGGCTATTCCCATGGCCATACTATGAAGAGGAGTACCTGGAAGATTGACCCCAGGAAGGTTACGACAACTAGGATCATCTCCCATCGTCAGCATTGCCCGTGACCCCGAAGATGGAGCTTCGCCTACGCTACCGTTATTATTACATATTCCGCTGCTTGATGTTGTATTAAGAACTGGATCATGAGATCCCTATTTGTGTAAGAACTTATGTACGGTTTGTAATGGATGATGTACTGTGGTATCCAATTCTGTTATGTCTCGCAAAAATGGTAATCCTGGGATTGCGATGTATGGCATAACAGGCATCTGGGATTAAAAATCCGGGTGTTGACAAGTTGGTATTAGAGCCATCCTGACCATAGGAGACCCTAGTTAGACTGGACGTTGAATCAAAAACTTAGTTTCAAAACCAAAGAAAATAAATATATACAAAAAACTTATTCTCATTCTTATCCCTTTGATTCTTTCATGAAAATTCTTGTTCCTCAAAAATTCTTGCAAAATACATAAAATATTGACACACTTAATCACTCTACTAACTTACTCATCTTTAATTCTTTTAGATGGACGTGAAGTACAACAAGTTTTATCAGTTGGGGAATGGAGGAGACCTTATCTTTGAGAGGGATTTGGACCAGCTTTCGGAACTTCTGGAGCGTCCGCACCCCGAGTTCTTCAGAGCTCAGCTCAATGATCAAGGAGGAGAAGATCTAAAGTGGCTATTTGTTGCAAGTCTCTGAGGAAAGATTGAACCTCCCATTGCTGAGGGAATTCAGTTTACCTTAAGAGAGAACAACTGGCTCGACGGACTTGCTAGGGCCATGCAGGAAGCTCTTTCCCGTCTGTGTGGGCAGAGCATCAATCAGATCAAGGGTACTCGCTTTGAGTTTTGCCCGAGGCGTGATGCAAATGGACAACCACTGGAAGCACCATACCACCCTGAGCTGAAGACTCAATTGGACCACCTTAGCTTCATGATGTACGATCGTCAGTAGGAGTTGGATAACTGCTGTAACTACTCGAACCACAAGTCTGCCATCATCAAGACGAAGGATCAGACCATCGCCATGCTGGCAAAGGATCGCAAGTCTCGCCGCCGTCAGCTCGACAAGAAGGAGCACATTATTGCCCGTATTCGCCACCGTATCTCATCTTTGGAGGAGACCATCCACAAGAGAGACATGCAGTTGGAGGAAAGGGAGAATGCCGGAGAGGATCTTCGTGGAGACCCTTACTCCTATCTCAGCGATGATGATGATTTTCTGGAGGATCAGGCTATGGACTTCTTCACCGATGAGGATGATTTTGCCTTCATTGATGATGATGAGGATGATGAAGCTACGGATTCCGAGGAGTAGTACCACTTGAGCACTAGCGTAGTAGTATTCGGTCCCACTGTATCGTAGTTTTCAGAATGGTTCTTAAAACCATCTGCTTTTCTTTGTTGTGGTGTGTGTTGTATCGTGTGCTATGAATGAATGAATGAAAAAGCAAGTTGCTAGAAAAATCTGAGTCAAACTTTAAAAACTTTTCAAAGACCCAAAACCTTAGAAATTTCCCTCTTTTCTCATGATCTATCTCAATCTTCAGATGCCACGTGGAGGAAGTGGTTCATCCCCGGACCCGATGTTGCAGATTCTGCAAATGTTGACTTCTGACCGTGAAGCTGAAAGAGCCAAACGTCAAGCCAACCTAGCCACCCTGCAACAGTTAGCCCAGCTAGCCCACAACAACCAAGGCCAAGGAAATCAGGACAACCATGGATCTAAACTCAAGAATTTCCAGAATACCAACCCACCTGTTTTCACTAAGTTAGAAGAGCCCCTAGACACCGACGATTTGTTGCAAACCATGGAAAATAACCTAGAAGTCGTCGGAGTGGAAGCCAACGAGAAAGTTCTGTTCGCCACCCACTATCTAGATGGAGATGCCAGGGCATGGTGGAATAGTGTTCGCGCAATGATCGGAGGCCAGATGATGACCTGGGAGGAATTCAAGGTCAAGTTTAGCAGAACCCATGTGCCTCCGGGTTTGATCAAGAGGATGAGAGACGAGTTCAGAGAGCTGAAGCAAGGAAGGATGACCGTAGTGGAATACTGTGACAAATTCTTGTCCTTAGCTAGGTATGCCCCGGATGAGATTGACACCGAAGCCAATAAGAAGGAGAGATTCTTGAATGGTCTGCACGATGAGATGCAGACGGTGTTAGTCAATATCCCCTTTGCTGATATTGAAGCCCTGGTCGACTCTGCTATCCAGATGGAAGGAAAGATCAACCAAGCCAATGAGAACCGTAAGCGTCGCATGATGCATCAACCAGGAACCCATCAGACCCCAAAGTACCGCCCTAACCCATCTCCCGGATTTTCCCCGAGAACCAACAGACCCCCAATGAACCGTTCGACCTATCCCAACCGTGGAAACCCTAGACCCGGAGGAAATCACAACAACCCCGATAACTCTAGCAATTTCAACCGTGCCCCACCCAAGTTCAACACCAACAATGCTGCCACCAACACCAACACTGCCCCTAGGACTAGAAGCAATGCTGTGCCTGTAGCAGCAAAGGACAAGTCGCAAGTGACCTGTTATGACTGCGGAAATAAGGGTCACTACTCCAACGAGTGCCCCAACAAGAAGAATGCCGCAGCACCCAATGCCAATGCCTTAGCTCAGCAACAGCGTCGTGTTCAGCTAGGAAGATGATTTGCCCTAGGAAATTCGCTCAACCGCAATGGCCGTCTTTTTCTCATGCATGCTGAAGAAGCTCAGGAAGCGCCAGACGTCGTGCTGGGTATGTTTTTTGTTAATTCAGTACTTGCACGAGTGTTGTTTGATTCTGGTGCATCGCACTCATTTGTCACCGAAGAATTTGCATGCACTAGTAAAATTCAACCAACCAAATTGAAGCATGTCATGATTGTTCAAATTCCCGGATCAACCACCAAGGCTAGGAAAATTTGCAAAGCCGTCCCTATCCGAATCCATGGCATAGATTTTTATGCTAATCTGATAGTACTTGGAACTAAAGGTTTGGAAGTAGTACTAGGAATGGATTGGATGTCCAAACATAAAGGATTGATTGACTGTGCCAAGAAAGCCATAACCATGACCAGTACAGCCGGAATATCAGTCGAGCATATATCTGAAACCTTACCTCGTCAATTCAAATGCAACAAGAGTATAGCCCAACCTACCATTGACCAAGTCCGGATAGTCTTTGAATACCCCGATGTATTTCCAGATGTTTTGCCCGGTATGCCCCCAGATCGGGATATCGAGTTTATCATCGAACTAATCCCCGGAATAGGACCCATAGCCCAGAGACCATATAGTATGAACCCTTCTGAACTAGCAGAACTAAAGAAGCAAGTGGATGCCATGCTGGAAATTGGATTGATTCAACCAAGTGCGTCACCATGGAGGTCACCTGTCTTGTTTGTGGACAAGAAGGATGGAGGTAACCGTTTGTGTATGGATTACCGGAAGTTGAATGATGTCACCATCAAGAACAAGTACCCCTTGCCCAAGATAGAATATTTGTTTGATCAGTTGACCGGTGCCAAAGTGTTTTCTAAGATTGATCTTAGAACAGGCTGTCATCAACTCAAAATTCGTGTAGAGGATATTCCAAAGACTGCCTTTACCACCAGATATGGATTGTATGAGTATATAGTCATGTCTTTTGGATTAACCAATGCCCCCGCTTATTTCATGAATCTCATGAATAAGATTTTTATGGACTTCCTGGATAAGTTTGTCGTTGTTTTCATCGATGACATTCTGATTTATTCCAAATCGGAAGAAGAACATGAGCTACACCTAAGGACCATTCTTGGAACCCTTAGAGAGCATCAACTGTATGCCAAGTTTAGGAAATGTGAATTCTGGTTATAGGAGGTAGGATTCCTCGGTCACATTGTATCAGCCGGAGGAATTGCCGTTGACCCTGCCAAAGTGAAAGATGTAGAAGATTGGCAAGCCCCAACCACTCAAACCCAAGTTCGTGCATTTCTCGGATTGGCGGGATATTACCGCAAATTCGTAGAAGGATTCTCGAGTATCGCTAGATCCATGACCCAATTGCTGAAGAAGGACAAGAAGTTTGAATGGACTGACAAATGTGAAGCGAGTTTTCAAGAACTCAAAAGGCGATTGATTTCAGCCCCAATCTTGATCATGACGGATATCACGAAGCCCTTCGATGTGTATTGTGATGCATCCAAGATCGGTCTTGGATGTGTGCTAATGCAAGAAGGCAAAGTTATATCTTATCTATCTCGACAACTGAAACAACATGAGCAAAATTACCCAACCCATGACCTCGAACTCGCAGCCGTAGTTCTAGCCCTGAAGACATGGATACATTACCTGATGGGAAACCGTTGTGAGATCTATACGGATCACAAGAGTCTGAAGTATATATTCACTCAGAAGGAGCTGAATATGAGACAGAGGAGATGGATTGAGCTAATCAAGGATTACGATCTGGACATTCACTATCACCCTGGTAAAGCCAATGTGGTAGCCGATGCCCTTAGCAGATTGCCGTGCCGCTTGAACTCCATGATTTTAAAGTAGCAACCAAGCCTACACAAAGAGATGGAAGATTTTCGAATAGAATTAGTAAGTGAAGGATTTTTTTCTAGCATAGAACTCCAGCCCACTTTGATCAGTTAGATTAAAGAGGGGCAGAAGGGAAATGCTAGTATTGATGGAATCAAGCGTCGTATCGGTACAGGCAAAGTACCTGGATTCACCGAAGACGAAGAAGGAATCCTGTGGTACAAAGGACGCCTTTGTGTACCCGCAGATTCTGAGTTGAAAGAAGTGATTCTGAAGGAGGCTCATGATACTGTTTATTCTATCCATCCCGGAGGAACTAAGATGTATCAAGATTGGAAAGAGAAATTTTGGTGGCATAAGATGAAGAGAGAAATCGGAAGCTATATCGCCAAGTGTGATATATGTCAGCGAGTCAAGGCAGGACATCAAAGACCCGCTGGATTGTTACAACCCTTGCAGATTCCGGAATGGAAATGGGATTCCGTTGGAATGGACTTTATCACTGGACTGCCTACCTCTAGTAGGGGAAATGACTCTATTTGGGTCATAGTGGACAGATTGTCCAAAGTCACCCATTTCTTGCCCGTCAAGACCACATATCAGGGTTCGAAGCTAGCGGAGTTGTACATCGCTAGGATAGTTAGTTTGCATGGAGTCCCCAAGAACATCGTATCAGATAGAGGAACTCAGTTTACCTCGAGATTCTGGAAGAAAGTCCAAGAAGGTTTAGGAACCCGCCTAGATTTCAGTACCGCGTATCACCCTCAGACCGATGGACAAACCGAGCGAGCAAACCAAATACTCGAAGATATGCTGAGAGCATGTGTGTTAGAATATGGATCCAAGTGGGAATACTGTCTACCGTTTGCAGAAATTCTCATACAACAACAGTTATCAAGCCAGTTTGCAAATGGCCCCATTTGAATTCATGTACGGAAGGAAGTGTCGCACCCCTTTGAACTGGTCGGAAGTAGGAGAGAGTCAGATTTTTGGACCCGACATCCTACGAGAAGCAGAAGAGAGGGTTCACAAGATTCGTGAGCACCTCAAGACCGCCCAGTCCAGATAGAAGAGTTACGCCGACAAGAGACTTCGAGACCTCGCCTTCAACATAGGAGATTTTGTTTATCTGAAAGTGTCGCCATTGAAGGGAATGCAGCGTTTCCAACTCAAAGGAAAGTTAGCCCCCAGATATATCGGACCTTTCAAGATTTTGAACCGTCGAGGAGAAGTATCATATCAATTGGAACTACCCGAAGAGATGTCAGCCGTGCACAATGTGTTCCATATCTCATTACTTCGCAAGTGTCTCGAAGTCCCCGAGAAGACCGAAGTGTTCAAAAATATCGATCACCGGACCATAGAGATCAACGATGACCTGACCTATCCCGAAGTACCCATCCGAATTTTGGAAGAAGCTTTTCGAACTACCCGAACCCGAAGCATCAAGTTTCTCAAGATTTAGTGGAGCAACCACACATAAGAGGAAGCTACCTGGGAGCGCGAAGATCACATCAGGACAGAGTTTCCCGATCTCTTCAAATCCTAGGTAATCTTTTTTTCGTCCTTTTTAAAATCTCGGGACAAGATTTTGTTTAAGGGGGGAAGGTTTGTAACATCCCAAAAAATACTAAACTTAGATCATCAAACTCTAATCCTCAAAATTAGGGTTAACCAAAAACTTTTCTAAATAAAATTATGGAAGCATGCATGTGAGTATGCATTTCATTTTGAATTCTTTTGAACCACCTTGTTTGTGTGTTCCTTTGCTTGTAAAATGTTTCTTAGGTGAAATAAACATCATCTAAAAAATCCCCACACTTTTCCCAAAGACAAATAAATCAAAACAAAGTTAAATGAGTGAATGGTCACTTTGACCAATTTAACTCCCATGCCTACTTTGGCTGTCTCAAACTTTCAGAACCTAACAGAAACTTTTCTGGCTCTTTGCACCCCTTGATTGTACTCATAACAAAGTATCAAGGCCCACTTTGTGATCATCCAAAAACATTTAAATGCATAGTTTAAATGACAATTCAAAATTGAATCTTTATCATTTGGGAAGATCCCACTTTTTCAAAAACCACTCAAACAAGCTCAACTTTCAAAACCCAAGCATCTGCAGACTCACTAGCACTAACCTAGCACACCCACCAAAAATCTTTTCAAAATTCAAAACTTGAATTCTTACGGCCATTTCATCAAACACTTGGCAGACACAAATCAAACAAAATCAAAACACTATTGTGAGCAGTGATTGAAGCCTAACTTGTTCCCTCTCTAGCTCACAACCATCTCAGTAGATCATCTAGCAAGTTAAACCAAGCACTAGCACCACTGTGAGCTTGCCAATATCATCAATGGTGAACAGCCGAAGCCACCCATGCCACCCCAGTGTAGACAGCAAGCTAGGAAGGAAAGTAGCCGTGCCAACCTTGTCTGGGAGATCACCCATGCCTCACCGCCCCCTCTCGACCAGCCCTGCCTCAAAGACGTCGAACATAGCACCCAGGAACACCGTGCCCGTGCCTCTATCAACCATGCCGAGCATGCGCCAGAGCGCCACGCTCGACCGAAGCCCACAGACCGCGCGCCGCCCTCGCCGCGTGCATACATGATTGCCCCCGACCCAGGAGACTGACAGACATCCCCATTCACCGCCCCATGCCACACAGCCACCGCTCGCCGTCGAAGACGCCGCCTCTGCCGTGCAGAGCGTCGCGTGTTCTAGACCAAACCGCACTACCCCTACACGCGCATTAAAGCCGTAGAGCATCGCCAGGAGACCACCAAGCGATCGCCTCCGCCGGCCATGCCTCTAGTAGCCCGTAGCCATGTCGCCACTGTCGCCTGCCCATGCCGTTCGGTCTCGTCATCGAGACTATAAATAGAGGCCTCCCCCGCTCGAATTCTTCACACCATTCCACTCCCCTCTCACCGAGAACCACCCCGCCGCAGTCCCGGAGCAAGGTGAGCAGCGCATCGCCGGAATTTCACCGGAGTCTGCCACCTCTGGAGCAGAAGGAAGCCATCGATTTTGTCCACCCCAGGAGCTGCCGCGACCACCCCTGAGTTCGCCGTCGTCGACTTTGTTGTTCGCCCGCCTCACCGACCCTCGCCTGAACCCCGGTGAGCCCCCAACGACCCTCACCTGCCGCGTTAGGTTTCTGTCTCGCCGGCGTTGCCCAACATCGATGATGACTCTCAGCCGTTGGATTAGAACCAGATCGAACGCACCATGTTGCCCCGTACCGCTTCGCACCCCCTATCTCACTGACGTGTGGGGACAACCACTTAAATAGCCCGCGGAAGCGCTGCGCTTAGCAGGCCGGCCCAGTATCAAAAATCAACCCAGATCGATTCAGTGCACCAAATTGAATGAAACCAATTTTGTTAGAAAGGTCTGGGAATGCTGAATCCAAGCCCGTTGGATTCAAGTCATTTGGATCTATAGATCATCCATGGTAAAAATAACAAGGCAGAAGCTTTTCTGCATTCAAACATTTTTCAAATTTAAACCATAATAGCTTTTGAGTTGATTCCAACTCTCAAAAATCACATTTAACCATACCTTTCAGAATATATAAAAATATATAGGTTTACTTACAGAAATAATGTTCAAGTAAATAAAAGAGTGCCCCATAGGCATTTCTAGCCACTTTAATTAATTAAAATAAAAGGGTAAAACCTTATTAAATTGTGACACCACTTTAAATCACATTCCCATGGACTACAATATGTGGTGATGACATGTGTCAACATGATCCCATATTTGGTTTGGAGAATATTAAATCTTAAGTAGTTTTTCAATGAGTAGAAATTACTTTTCTAAAAATAAAAGGAATTAAACCAAGCTTTAATCTTGTAATGTTAGTGATAATGTTAGATCATCTATAGGATCCTTTTGTGTGATGATTTCAAGTAATTAAGTATTGTTTGGTGATTGTGTACATCGTCTTTATTTATAGACGCTAGTACCGACCAAGGATACGAGGAAGAAGGAGGATACTACGAAGAAGAAGCCGAGGAAGACTTCAACCACTGCTCTGCACAAGGCAAGCTTTACTAACCAAGTGGACCAATGCAAGCTAACACTTGCAAGATACCCTACTAATGCAAGCTTATATTGACACTGATGTAAGCCTTACTAATCAAGTTGACTTATGCAATCTTATACTTGCAATTGTGCAAGCAAATACTTGCTTGTTACCATGCCAACTATATGCCTTAAGCATATGTGATCACACCCACTTGATAAACCAATCCTAGTTTTATTTGCAAGTTTATTACTTTATTTCTTTATCAAAGCTCTTACTTAGAGTTTACTGGAATAAAGGGTAGATACTAGAAGGATATTGGAAGGTTGCATAAAGAGCATAAAATTTGGCCTAAGCTAGATAATCTTGATGTCATCCTAAGGCATGAGATTAAACTTAGTCAAACCCCACTAGTGTACCACCCCTCATTATTGCTTACCCCCACTTGTAGATGCTAGTGCTAAGCATAAAACTTGACCAACTTTAGATGGGAACACTTGGTGAAAATGGTCATGAAAACCTTGGAATGATGGATCATTCTATTGTAATGTTTTAGACATGTGTTTCCGAACACTTGATGATTTTGGTGATGAAAATATTGAGGCATGAGCCTTAGCCCTTTACAAAACTGATGGTTTTCTGGATGCGATACCATTCCAATTTTATCGTACAACCACAATACCCGAAGATTGGGTAGGGCTTGACTGGAAAATTATATACCTTAGTATTAGGTCCCTCACGGCCATGGTCTGAGCTGAGGCTACCTTGTGAAGATTGTCCACCTGTGTAGTACCCGAGATGACAGTTGGTCATGGTTGGGATTCCAAATTCACAGGAGAGGTGCTTATACTAGGGCGTGTAATTGAAAGGTTAGGATTGATTATCCGCATACTGAGTATGGTGAATTCGGGATTTGTTCCTGACGGATGTATCGAATGTTGTAGTGAAAGTGTACAATCTATGCACAGTGTGAAACTATTCGAATATCCGCGTCCGTGGTTATGGACAGTGGGAGTGGCCATACTGTTCCCCCGTCAGACTTTCCAAAATGACTTGTGAAATGAACTGAGACTTTGACTTGACCACAACAGGTTTGTGGCATGAGATACAAGTTCCCACTTAGGTGTTATAAACTTCAATTAGCTCTCTTGCTTCTGAACTTAGTAGAGATAAATCTGGCTTTTGCAATATAACCCTAGAGCCTAGTGTCCTATTACCCAAAACCCCTTTCACTTGTTAGTATTAGTTTGCGAGTACTTAAAGAGTACTCATGGCTTTGTCCCTGGCTATTCCCATGGCCAGACTATGAAGAGGAGTACCTGGAAGATGGACCCCAGGAAGGTTATGACAACTAGGATCATCTCCCATCGTCAGCATTGCCTGTGACCCCGAAGATGGAGCTTCGCCTACGCTACCGTTATTATTACGTATTCCGCTTCTTGATGTTGTATTAAGAACTGGATCATGAGATCCCTATTTGTGTAAGAACTTATGTACGGTTTGTAACGGATGATGTACTGTGGTATCTAATTCTGTTATGTCTCGCAAAAATGGTAATCCTGGGATTGCGATGTATGGCATAACAGGCATCTGGGATTAAAAATCCGGGTGGTTCCATTTTTGAATCGTTTCCCACGCAGCCCAGTTATTTGAATTAAACCTTTTCCATTTTATTTCAAACACACTTCTGTACCCAGTTTCAAAAATCAACCCAGATCGATTCAGTGCACAAAATTGAATGAAACCAATTTTTTTAGAAATGTCTGGGAATGCTGAATCCAAGCCCGTTGGATTCAAGTCATTTGGATCTATAGATCATCCATGGTAAAAATAACAAGGCAGAAGCTTTTCTGCATTCACACATTTTTCAAATTTAAACCATAATAGCTTTTGAGTTGATTCCAACTCTCAAAAATCACATTTAACCATACCTTTCAGAACATATAAAAATATATAGGTTTACTTACAGAAATAATGTTCAAGTAATAAAAGAATGCCCCATAGGCATTTCTAGCCACTTTAATTAATTAAAATAAAAGGGTAAAACCTTATTAAATTGTGACACCACTTTAAATCACATTCCCATGGACTACAATATGTGGTGATGACATGTGTCAACATGATCCCATATTTGGTTTGGAGAATATTAAATCTTAAGTAGTTCTTCAATGAGTAGAAATTACTTTTCTAAAAATAAAAGGAATAAAACCAAGCCTTAATTTTGTAATGTTAGAGATGATGTTAGATCATCTATAGGACCCTTTTTGTGTGATGATTGCAAGTAGTTAAGTATTGTTTGGTGATTGTGTACATCGTATTTATTCATAGACGCTAGTACCGACCAAGGATACGAGGAGGAAGGAGGGTACTACGAAGAAGAAGCCGAGGAGAACTTCAACCACTGCTCTGCACAAGGCAAGCTTTACTAACCAAGTGGACCAATGCAAGCTAACACTTGCAAGATACCCTACTAATGCAAGCTTATATTGACACTGATGCAAGTTTTACTAACCAAGTGGACCAATGCAAGCTAACACTTGCAAGATACCCTACTAATGCAAGCTTATATTGACACTGATGCAAGACTTACTGATCAAGTTGACCTATGCAAGGTTATACTTGCAATTGTGCAAGCAAATACTTGCTTGTTACCATGCCAACTATATGCCTTAAGCATATGTGATCACACCCACTTGATAAACCAATCCTAGTTTTATTTGCAAGTTTATTACTTTATTTCTTTATCAAAGCTCTTACTTAGAGTTTACTGGAATAAAGGGTAGATACTAGAAGGATATTTGAAGGTTGCATAAAGAGCATAAAATTTGGCCTAAGCTAGATAATCTTGATGTCATCCTAAGGCATGAGATTAACTTAGTCAAACCCCACTAGTGTACCACCCCTCATTATTGCTTACCCCCACTTGTAGATGCTAGTGCTAAGCATAAAACTTGACCAACTTTAGATGGGAACACTTGGTGAAAAATGGTTATGAAAACCTTGGAATGATGGATCATTCTATTGAAATGTTTTGGACATGTGTTTCCGAACACTTGATGATTTTGGTGATGAAAATGTTGAGGCATGAGCCTTAGCCTTTTACAAAACTGATGGTTGTCTGGATGCGATACCATTCCAATTTTATCGTACAACCACAATACCCAAAGATTGGGTAGGGCTTGACTGGAAACTTATATACCTTAGTATTAGTTCCCTCACGGCCAAGGTCTGAGCTGAGGCTACCTTGTGAAGATTGTCCACCTGTGTAGTACCCAAGATGACAGTTGGTCATGGTTGGGAGGCCAAACTCACAGGAGAGGTGCTTATACTAGGGCGTGTAATCGAAAGGTTAGGATTGATTATCCGCATACTGAGTATGGTGAATTCAGGATTTGTTCCTAACGGATGTATCGAATGTTGTGGTGAAAGTGTACAATCTCTGCAGAGTGTCAAACTATTCGAATAGCCGTGTCCGCGGTTATGGACAGTTGGAGTGGCCATACTGTTCCCCCGTCAGACTTTTCAAAATGACTTGTGAAATGAACTGAGACTTTGACTTGACCACAACAGGTTTGTGGCATGAGATACAAGTTCCCACTTAGGTGTTATAAACTTCAATTAGCTCTCTTGCTTCTGAACTTAGTAGAGATAAATCTGGCTTTTGCAATATAACCCTAGAGCCTAGTGTCCTATTACCAAAAACCCCTTTCACTTGTTAGTATTAGTTTGCGAGTACTTAAAGAGTACTCATGGCTTTGTCCCTGGCTATTCCCATGGCCAGACTATGAAGAGGAGTACCTGGAAGATGGACCCCAGGAAGGTTACGACAACTAGGATCATCTCCCATCGTCAGCATTGCCTGTGACCCCGAAGATGGAGCTTCGCCTACGCTACCGTTATTATTACGTATTCCGCTGCTTGATGTTGTATTAAGAACTGGATCACGAGATCCCTATTTGTGTAAGAACTTATGTACGGTTTTTAATGTATGATGTACTGTGGTATCCAATTCTGTTATGTCTCGCAAAAATGGTAATCCTGGGATTGCGATGTATGGCATAACAGGCATCTGGGATTAAAAATCCGGGTGTTGACAATCAGTATAAGCTTGCTACGTTAATAGCTTGCAAGTATTGGCTTGCCTTGTGCAGAGCAGTGGTTGAAGTTCTCCTCGGCTTCTTCTTCGTAGTATCCTCCTTCCTCCTCGTATCCTTGGTCGGTACTAGCGTCTATAAATAAGTATGAGGTACACAATCACCAAACAATACTTAACTATTTTCAATCATCACACAAAAGGGTACTATAGATGATCTAGCATCATCACTAACATTACAAGATTACAGCCTTTGTCTTATTTATTTTATTTTTAGAAAAGTAATTTCTACTCATTGAAAAACTTCTTAAGATTTAGTATTCTCCAACTCAAACATGGGATCATGTTGACACATGTCATCACCACATATTTCAGTACATGGGAATGTGATTTAAAGTGGTGTCACAATTTAATAAGGTTTAACCTTTTTATTATAATTAAATAAAGTGACTAGAATTGTCTATGTGCTATTCTTTTTTTGCTTGAACATTATTTCTATAAGTAAACCCAAATGTTTTTATATATTCTGAAATGTATGATCAAATGTGATCTTTGAGAGTTGGAATCAACTCAAAAGCTATAATGGTTGAATTTTGAAAAATGTTTGAATGCAGAAAAGATTCTGACTTGTTATTTTTACCAAGGGTGATCTACAGATCCAAATGATTTGAAACCAACGGGGTTGGATTAAGCATTTCAGTACCTTTCGGTTTCATGCAATTTGGTTCACTGAATCGAGCTGGGTTGATTTTTGAAACTAGGTATAGAACTGAGTTTGAATAAAAATAGAAAAATCTAAATTCAAACGGTTGGGCTGCGCGGGAGATGCTAGTGGGCCGGCCCAGTGTCACTCCGCAGCGCGGGGCTCAGCTGACAGGGGGGTTCCACCCGTCAGTGGATCATAACACGCGAAGTGGTACAGGGCGATGTGGTTCGTTGGTTTAGAAGGGCGATCAACGGCTGAGGGTCGTCGTCGACGATGAACATGTCACCGGCGAGCTCGAACCCTAGCGGCTCAGTGGGGGTCGTGGGAGGCTCACCGGGGCTCGGGCGAGGGCCGGCGATGGGGGCGATCGACGAAGTCGACGACGGCGATTCTCCTGGCACCGGCAGCTCCTCCTGGGGCGGCTCTAATCGACGGCGCCTCTTCTCCTCTGCAGCGGCGAACTGCATTGAAATTCCGGCCACCTGGTGATCGCCTTGCTCCGGGGAAGGGTGTGGGATCTTTCTGAGAGAGAGGGGAACAAACCAATGTGAAGAAATCGAGCGGGGGAAGCCTCTATTTATAGTGGCAAGAGGGGACCGACGGGCGCGGGCTGAGCTCGTCGTGGTCGACGGCACATGCAGCTATCAGCGTGGGCGACGGTAGGGGGCGGTGCTATGTTCCCTAGCGAATCTCAATGGCATGGTGGCGAGGTGTGGGGCGGTGCTGATCGGTCGGAATGCTTCGACGCTCTGGGCGGGTCCGACGGAGGTTTTGATGGCGCACCGCGCACGTGGTTCGCGCGCCGGCGAACGGGCGTGTCTGCGGGGTTGCTGGGGTGGTGGTGATCACGCGTGCACGCGGCAAGGGCGGTGCGCGGTCTGTGGGCGTGTGTCGAGGGTGGAGCTCTGGCGTGCTCTCGGTATGCTCTCAGAGAAGTTTGGCATGGCTTGGGGCATGTGGTCCAGTGGCTGGCAGGGCTCAAGCGCTAGATAGGGGGTGGCGGTGGACGGTGGCGTGCGTCCTAGACATGGTGTTTAGGCTTGGTGTTTGCTCTGGCTTGCTAGCCATGGTCGGCTGGCAAGGGTTCCTTCGGGTTGGCATGGCATGGTGCAATGGGTAGGGGCTAGGGGTGGTCAAGGCACTGGTTGGCACTGGGGCAGACAAGTGTGATCAATGGTTAACAATGCTTAGCCAAATTACTGCTCCAAACAGTGAAGTTTGGCCAATTTGATTTTTTGTCTCCAAGTGTTTGATGAAATGTCCGCAAGAAATTTATTTTTGAATTTTGAAAAGATTTTTGGTGGGTGTACTAGGCATGTACTGGGGAATCTGTGGATGCTTGGGTTTTGAAAATTGAGCTGGTTTGAGTGGGTTTTGAAATAATGGGATCTTCTCCTATGAGATAGATTCAATTTTAAACTGTCATTTAAACTGAGCATTTGAATGTTTTTGGATGATCACAAAGTGGGCCTTGGTACCTTATTATGAGTACTATCAAGGGGTGCAAAGATCCATACATGTTTCTGTTGAGTTCTGAAAATTAGAGATAGCCAAAGTAGGCATGGGAGTTAATTTGTCCAAAGTGACCATTCACTTCATTTGTTTATTTTGAGTTGTTTGTCTTTGGGAAGAGTTTGGGGATTGTTTAGATGATGTTTATTTAACCTAAGAATCATTTTACAATCAAAGAAACATAGAACCATGGCAATTAAAAAGAATCCAAATTTTGAATACACACACATATGAATGCTTTCATATTTTTAGTTGGGAAAGTTTTTGTTAATCCTAATTTTGATGATTAGAGTTTGATGATCCAAGTTTAATAGTTTTGGGATGTTACAATGTCTTACGAGGAGCGGTACACCGAGTACATCAAGCGTCTAGGCCTCCTCCCTTTCATCACGCTTGTGAGCCGGTCGACACCGAACCTCAACGCGGCTGCTATCACCGCACTTGTCGACCGGTGGAGGCAGGAGACGCACACTTTCCACCTCCGGACCGGCGAGATCACTCCTACACTTCATGATGTTTCCATGATCTTTGGACTTTCTATCGCGGGGGAGCCTCTCTGTATGAGCACAGATTCCGATGGGTGGCGCAATGCGATGCAACTACTTATTGGCATGGCTCCTGAAGAACTTGTAAGATAAGAGCAAAGATAGAGTCCCAACAGGCGTGACATATGCGTGGATCGTGGACATCTTTGTGGAATGCCTGAACCCCGCTGAGGTTGAGGTGATCGAGACACATGCTCATGTGTACATGTGGTATGTCCTTTCTAGGACTCTGTTTGCGGACAACGGAGGTAGGACCGCTCAGTGGATGTGGCTGAAGGCACTAGCAAACTGGGATAGAAATATCAGCTGGGGTTCGGCGGCTCTTGCCTACTTGTACCGGCAGGTAATCACCTGTGCACTCTACATTCATTTGTATATGTTGAGTCCACACATATGCTATGCCTGACCTCTTTTTTGTTCACTTGTAGCTGGACGATGCCTGTCGTAGGGCAGGCCAAAATGTCGAAATAGGTGGTGCTATGGTTCTTCTCTCGATATGGAGCTGGGAATGCTTACCAGTTGGGCGTCCCAAAGAGGTGGGCCACTATCCTTGGCCAGAGTATAATAGAAACCCTCTACGCCTCCCGACTTGGGTTTACAAGTGAGATGTGGTATCCGAGATGACAAGCGATGTCGATGCCATGTACCTCAAGTACACGAACGAGTTCGATGATCTCTGTATGCTCCTGTTATTTCTGGATCAAACGTAATCTGCTAGCATAGCGCCTAGCAGACAGGCGCTATGGTAGTGTAGCGCCTAGCAGCCAGGCGCTATGCCTTGAAACTGTGTTCAGCTCAGACATTTCCCTGTTTTGAGACCTTCACAAGACAAATATGACACAAGGAAAATAAAAGACGAGGGATAGCAGTTCATGACATACTCGAATAGAAGCATCTCAAACATGGTGTTCATGCCCTTAAGGGGCTTTACATACTAATAGTTCGATAGTGCTGAAAGTTCACAACATTGTCAACATGCTCAATAGGCTACGAGGCTCAGTCTACAAGTCTAAATCATAGGCCCTTTGCCCTTCCTCTTCTTCTCTTCCTCTTCCTCCATGGAACGCCACGCCGCTCGACGAAGCATTTCCCTCTCCGCAGCACGAGCCTCCTTAGCTTGGCGCTCCTTTTCCTCCTCTTTCTTGCGGAGCTCGTCATTACGTTCCTTGCGCTTCTTCGCCATCTCCTCGTCACGCAGCCCTTCGTGGTAGCGCCTTCTTCTTATGGAAAAATCGATCTCTTGGATAGCCTTGTTGGATTGAGGTTGCTCAAGATCTATCCAAGTGTAGTACCTGCATACCGGAGGGGGAGACTACAAGAAAATAGTGCATGTTAGAGGATATGATATGGAATAGTTTGGGACACATGAAGAACTAAAAATCTTTGAGCATACCCGTGGAGTGTCGTATGAGTTGCGGCTACTCTCGGGAGAGCGATTGTAGTTAGCACACATGAAGAACTTCTTTCCCCAACTATCGGAATAGTAGTCTTCGGATTTCTTGACAGTGCAATCGGTTCCACACCAACAAATAGGAACCTCCTTCCCATGGGCATCAGAAGTACGATATGCCTTCCGTGGCCTTTCCTCTTGGTCGGCGCAAGGTGGCCTAGCATTGGCCCTCCTCTTCTTCTCTTCCTCTTCCTTCTCCTTTTTCCTCTTCCTCTCTTCCTCTTCCTTCTCCCTTTTCTTCTTCCTCTCTTCCTCTCTTCCTCTTCGTCCTTCTTCTTCGCCAAGTCTCGAGCAAGTTGAACTACCTCTTAAAATGCCTTCCTCTTCTTCTCTTCATCTTCCTCCTTCCTCTTCCTCTCTTCCTCAGCTTCCTTTCTCTTCCTCTCTTCCTCGGCTTCCTTCCTATTCTCCACCACCTCAGATCGCCGAGTAGTTAACACCGTCCCCATCATTTCCCTTGTTGGGTTGAGTCGCCATATCTATTATAAGAATAAAAGCTACAAGTTATTAAAGGATGCATGAATGTGAACAATAATTGATTCAATGAAATAAGCATAGTAGGTAGTAACATAAGCATGCAAGTATGAATATTTCATCCGTACCTATTAACATAAGGATTTGGTCCTGCCAAGTAACCTAACATACTAGACGGGTTAAAACCGCCACGCCCTCTTCCTCTTCTAAGCCCAAGTGATCGACCTCTTTGTTGTCTAGGAGCTTGTTGTCTAGGGACTTGCTGGCTAGTTCTTGGTTGGCTTGGGACTTGTTGGCTAGTTCTTGGTTGGCTTGGTACTTGTTGGCTAGTTCTTGGTTGGCTTGGTACTTGTTGGCTAGTTCTTGGTTGGCTTGGGTTGTTGGGGATATGCTATATGGGTATCCTAATACCATGTCTCTTATCCGACTAACCCGGGTGGCCCATAGTCGGTAGCATGGCCTGTGGCCTGCTGGGCGGCCCAGTTAGGTGGATCTAGAAGGGAGGCCCATGCCGGATAAAGGAAGGCTATGGTGGAGTCACCCGCGTACCCGGAGCCTTGGAGTGCAAGATACACAAGACTAGCGATAGACGGTGTAGGACTCTGTAACCTGTCCAGCTAGGACTTTTCCCTGTAACCCTAGGACCTGGCGACTATATAAGTCGGGCCTATGGGAGCCTTTAGGGCACAACAATAGATAACTTCAGACAACCTCGCACAGCGAACATATCTCTGTAACTCGGCGTATTGCCCTTATAGTGATTTATAGCAGGAGTAGGATTCCGCCACCATTGTGGGATCTGAACCTGGGTAAGCTGTGTTACCTCGTACCCATCAACCGTCCGCCTTACCCCACGTATCTAAACACGCACTGTGAGGACCCCTCCATGGCGTACTCGTCGGCAATACCACGACAGTTGGCGCCCACCGTGGGGCCAGAGGCGCTTCAGGCTCTTCAGCGGGCGAGGACCAAGATCTTCACGGGAATCGGCGAAACTGTAGCCATCGGCCGTGTTCTCTTCTTTGGGAACGTTCCGATCGTCCCTCCTGACGAGTTCTGGATCCCGGCGAAGACGAACCCTACGTGGTGTTCGATCTTTCCTATCGGAGACATCCACCTTTTCATTGGCGAAACCGACTCGGGCACTAGTTCCCTGGAAGTTGGACGAGCATCAAGACCCGCACGGACCGCCTACGGGCAGGATACGTCCGTGGAAGGATCGATATCGGATCTCTCTTCGGAGTTTGCCTGCAAAGATCGGAAAAATTCAAGACCCGCACGGACCGCCTACGGGCAGGACACGTTCGCGGAAGGATCGATGTCGGATCTCTCTTCGGGGTTTGCCGGCAAAGATCGGAAAAATTCAAGGCCCACCCAAACCGCCCCTGTGTAGGATATAAAGGTGGAAGATCACTGCAAATCCGCCGGCTTCATCCGTGCGTCTGGACAGCAGAGATCCAAGTTCGTCGGCGTGGTTACCATCTTCGATCTGGCACGCTACGTTCAGAGAGAGGGCGAAAACCCCCGCGACTACCTGGCCAGGTGGCTCCGTATACGAGCCGACCTAGCCCACTACCCCGATGATAACGCTCTGTATCACTTCATGGAAGGACTGGATCACGACACGCTTCTCCGAGATTCTTTAAGACGACAACAGGCAACAGGACGTCTTACCCTCGAAGAGATGGTGAGCACCGTCAGCAGCTATGCGGCAGCTGACGCGGCAGCCCAGATGGAGCTTGCGCTCAGAGACGGAGAACCTCCGATTCAGCAGCCGCCACCACCGCCTCCTGCCACCATTGTCGTAGCAGCACCACCACCTCCAGTCATCGTCGAGACCGTTGCACCTCCATCGCCCGTCATCGAGGAAGTCCTAGCACCCTTCGACTCTGTCATTGACGCGCTTTATGCTGATTTCAGTGCAGATTCATAGGAGATAGACTTCATTCCAGAAGAGCTAGACTCCGCTATGCAGGAGATGGAGGAGGAGTACTCGCGCGACGAGCAAGCCAACAACACCGTCACGTCCTGAGGGGTGTTCGTCACCATTGGTACTACGATGGATGAAGATCAACCCGGATGAGCTCCGCCTACGGCGCTGGAAAAGGGGAAGGGGCCACTTATTGCTGCTGATGATGATTGCGCAAAGGTCATGCCTCCTCCGCCTAACCCAGTGCAGCAGCCGCAGGAACCCGACACCGGCCCGAGCAACAATAACACCGCAAATGTGCCGCCTCCAGCATCTACATCGGCAGCAGCCCAAGTTACTCCAGCCGATAGAGTGATGTACGACAATCTCCTTGTCGAGCCACTGACCGTCGCTCATATCCGGAACGTGACCTAGCTTGACGAGAAGCGCCAGCAGCTGCTGGAGGAGGCGCAAGCCATCTCGGAGCAAGGCGCTAAACTAGATCGAGATCTGGTCAACACGCAGAAATCCATAGAGAAAGCTAGAGCAATGGAGGCCGAGTACAAGACTTTGCTACAACAGCAGAAGGCTAAGAAAGCTCCGGCTCGCGTTATCAACGATCCTGGTGTACGACGTAACCTAGGATGGGCTCCCTCGAAGCCGGCACAGGCCAAGCCATACATTGACAGCGAAGGCAAGAAGGTGATGCCCACCCCACTCCTTAACCTCGCCGTCGCCAAGACCCTTCTGGAGCAGGATAGATCGCCTAAGGTAGTGGAACAAGTCTATGACCTAGTGGCCAAGGCGGTGAAGCAGCAGGAAAAGGCCACCTCTCAGAGGCTTGAGTCTAACCCAGCGCTCTGCTAATCTAGCCAACACAAGCTGCCAAGGGACAGATCTCCTCTTGATGTCGGGTCCCAGACCGGTTCATCAGAACGAAGACGGAGGGATGCACGCAACAGGAAGGATGCCATCCCCATATCCTCCGACCACGGAGAAAATGCCTGACCTCGTCGCCCATCGCCACCGCCTCGATCTCCCCGACATCACGAAGATTACAAGGCTCACCATCGTACGAATATGCCCCCACCAAAACAGTGTGACATCGTCATCCGCGACAACACGGAGCAGACCCATCATGACGGAGAGTGCAACCAAGGACACAAGAGCAGGTCACGCCATGACCCTCCGCACCCGACAAGCAACCGTGACAGGCGTGAGGCGTCGCAGGAGGGTAACAGCAAGAAGGCTAACCCACCGCCACCTCCGCCTCCGTCACCACCAAGCAGTCACCATGGCGGAGGAGGCCCGCGTTGTTCACGCAGCCCATCCCCTGTTGACAAAAAGAAGAAGAACCCGGAGCCGTACGATGCACGTTCGCGGATCGATAAGATCCACGAGGCCCGGGAAGGATCATACCTGGGACCACGTTGCTTTGGACCTGCAATACGATCCGCAACTTACCCCAAAGGTTTCCGGATTGACAAGACCATCAAGCCCTATGACGGCACCGCCAAGCCAGCCACATGGTTGCAGGACTACGACAACGTGGTGGAGATTGCCGGAGGCAACCCCAACGTCGCCGTCAAGTACCTCCCGTTAATGTTGGCGGGCACGACCCGTCAATGGATCGACGACTTGCCGAAGAAATCTATCTACAACTGGCTGGACATGCAAGAAACGTTCACCAAGAACTTTGAGGGTACATACAAGCGTCCCTGCACTGTGGGCGATCTACAGCGGTGCGTGCAAGAGAAAGACGAGACATCTCGCGCCTACCTCTCCCGCTGGCTGGATATGAAAAATTCCTGCGCAGGAGTGCACGCTCAGACCGCCATGGCCGCCTTCATTGATGGGTTGGAAAGGGGCACGTTGCTCCGACATAAGCTGAAGCGCTTGCAGGACAATCACCAGCTTGACTTGAACCAGATGATTCAGTTTGCTAGTGAGTTCACAGCTGCCGACGATGATGCTCGTGGCTCATTGCCGGCAACGGCCGTTCCAACCCAATCTCGGAGGAACAACAGTACAAAGCGGAAGACCGCTCCAGAAGAAAAGCAATCTACCGACATGGTTGCTATGAATTTTGCAGGACGAGGAGAAGGCGGACAGCGTGGCCGAGGAAGGGGAGCTGGCCGCGGGCAGCAGCGCGGAAGTGAAACCACCTCGACACTGCTCCTCGTTCCCCAAACCTACGAGGAATACCGTGATATGCCGTGCCTCGTACACCTCTACGCCAACGGCAAGGCCACTCATACCAATCGACACTGCAAGTTCGTCAACGACCTCAAGGAAGACCCAGAGTCCGGCTACAAGCGAAGTCGGAAGAACAGACCGCGAGGCAAGGGCAAGGGGAAGAAGAAGGAGGAGGAGTCCAAGGATTCAAGTGACATGGACGAGGACGTTGACCCCAAGCACGCCGCCAAGAGCGACGACAAGGGCAAGAACCCCTTCGCAAAGAAAGCCCCAGTCTACCACACTTTTCTTGGCACCCCCACCGTCCGACAATAGAAGACCTCTCTGAGGATCCTGATGGCCACTCTCCCCCTAGTTCCCCAGTACCTGCGCTGGTCGGAGGTTCCAATAACTTGGGACATGATGGACCACCCAGACCTTGTGCCCACGGAGAACCAGTACGCCATGGTCATCAACCCATTGATTGATGGCGTGGAGTTCACCAAGTGCATGGTGGATAGTGGAAGCAGCATCAACATCATGTACCTGGATACACTTCAGAAGATGAACTTGACGGAGGCAAACCTAAGGCGGACCAACACCGTTTTCCACGGCGTAGTTCCTGGTCGGGAGGCTCGATCCCTTGGGTGCATTACACTTCAGGTAGCCTTTTTCGATGTTAATAATTACCGCCAAGAGCGCATGACCTTCGAGGTGGTCCCCTTCAAGAGCGTGTACCACGTCATATTCGGCCGCGACATATTCCACACGTTCATGGCCAAGCCATGCTTCGTCTACAACAAACTCAAGATACCCGGACCAAACGGCATCATCATCGTATCCGGAAGCTTTACCAAGGCAAGAGACTGCGAGATCAACGAAGCAGCCGTTGTAGAAGCTGTCCTCTACAACAAAGAATTCAAGGAGATCCAGAGCAAGGTCGATGACTCAGAGATGCCCGCGTCGAAGAAGCATATCTCTGACTCCGCTCCTGCGTTCAAGGCCGCCATCGAGACCAAGCCGGTGGAACTTGTGGTAGGCGATGCCTCCAAGGTCACCGCCATTGGGACAAACCTGGATCCCAAATAGGAAAGCGCGCTCGTCGAGTTCCTCCGTGAGAACAGGGACATCTTTGCCTGGCAACCTGCCAACATGAAAGGTGTACCTAGGGAACTTGCCGAGCACATCTTAAACATTGATCCAAAATGCAAACCAGTGAAACAACCTCTACGACTCTTTGGAGATGAGAAGAGACGCGCCATTGGCAAAGAGATAGCTAGGTTACTTAAGGCTAGATTTATGCGAGAAGTCCTTCACACCCAATGGGTGGCCAATCCTGTACTTGTCCCCAAAAAGGGAACCAATGAATTAAGAATGTGAGTTGATTACACCGGCTTAAACAAAGCATGTCCCAAAGATCTGTTTGCTTTGCCTCGCATTGACCAAGTCATTGACTCGACGGCTGGCTCAGAACTTTTGTGTTTTCTTGATGCATATTCAAGATTGACGAGGTTTGATCTCATCAATGCCCATTTTTATGGACTTGGGTTTTGGAGAATATGGGGATGCTGGAGTTCGCGGAACGGTTAGCAAACAAGCAACACGAGGACACAAGGTTTACCCAGGTTCAGGCCCCCGGAGGGAAGAACCCTACTCCTGCTTGTCTGCTCTTGATTACGGCGGAACCGAAGGTTACAGGGGTGCGCAGATGCAATCTGGCGTGAAGGTGTGTATGCGAAAGTATGAGGAGGAGAACTAGGTCATGCCCTTCTAGCCTTTATATAGACTCAGGCAGGTCCTGGGCATAGACCTAGTCGGTTACGGGTTCTAGGGTTTTACCCCTTTGAATTTCCTATCTACTCTAGTCTTGCTCTCCAAGGATCCGAAAGCGTCATGGGCCTTGGCCACCCGAAAATCTTCATGGGCCGGCGTATAATTGCCGTGGGCCTTCCTTGGGCTGGACCAGGTATGATGAGATCATGTACCCGTGGGGTATAACCATGTCAGTAGCCCCCGAGTGTTCAGTCGAATCGTAGGTTCGGCTGAGGACTCTGCAATCTTTCGGGTGCAACTATGTATTTCAATAGTTCATCTGTAGGGATTGTTGATGTGTGTGCCTGACTCACCCGACGGATCAGGGTCAGTTAACTGTCTTAGGACGAAAGAAAACGATCTTCTTCAGGTTCGAGTCCCTCAACTCGAACCCGGAACATATGCTGTTGTAATTCGACTCAGGCCGCAGAGGACTTACAGGAGTGGAATTCCAGTGAATTTAATTGATGTACCCAACGCGTCCGTCGGGATTTTTCATCGCACCTGTTAGCACGGGTTTTTACTAGTAGAGCGCAGTCGTGTGCGTTGCCAGGCCATCAGATGATATCTGTAGGTCTTATCTTTGTGTCGCAGACACAACATCCGAATGTTTATCACCGCGGAGGTGTTTCGGGTGGTCAAGGAGAACGTTGCTCACTTAACGTTTAGTTGGGGCCGAGTTGCCGAAAAGTTTATGCATGCTGATCCGAAGGATCGCGGTCGAAGAATTCATAGGGTGCGCGACCAGCGCTCCCTATGGGAGTAGCCCCCGAGTGTCTGTTCGAGTCGTAGACTCGAGCGGAGACTTTAATTCAGACGTTGTTCAGTTGTAAGTCCGTAGGACACAAAATTTTTCGGATGATTAAATCCGTCCTCCCTATGGGAGTAGCCCCCGAGTCCGTAGTAGACTCGACGGAGGACTCAAAGTAATAGTTCGCTTCTATTCATCTTTCGGGTGCGCGGCCAGCGCTCCTGATACGAGTAGCCCCCGAGTAATTGGTCGAATCGTAGATTCGAGTGAGTACTCTTAGCTTTGAAGCCGAAGAAATTGTAGCTGTTGCTAGTGTAGCTTTTGATGACGTCAGTGATGACGATCGATGACCTCAAGCGTCTGCTGCGCCAGAGATGACTTGACTGGATGAACATGGGTCCCACTGTCTGACCTTGAATTGACTGGTCACGCGCGGCGTGGAGATAATTACGGTGTCGCCTCGATTTCCACACGTAGTGGACGGCGTGTTAGCGACGGTTCATTGTGATGCTGACACGTGTATGGCCAGATCCTGGCGTTAGGTCTTCTCGATGGACGGCTGTCGTGCATCGTCTTCGTCTTTATAATCATTGGGGAAAACTTCAGTTTGTTTTCACCACATCTATTCTTGCTTTCACTGCTTCCTTGTGTTCTGAGAGCTATTGCTGCGCGCTGGAATATTCCTTCACATTTCCTTCTTCCATCCTGCGCTCTCGCCGCCGGCGCCGCCGTACCGCGATGGGGAAGCCGAAGAAGTCGTCGTCTGCGGTTGGTACCAGCGCCGCTAGAGGGAAGAAAAGTGCCGCCGCTACCCGTGTCACCGACTGTGGCTGGCGGCGATCGGAGACGCGGGAGAGTGATCTCCGCAAGCTTCACGAGTGGGGCCTGATCCCGCAGGATAGGGAGGCCGTTAAACTCCCAGGCAATGAGGTAATCCCCCGTCCCCCCGTTGGGTATCGGGTTATGTTCCTTGCCTTTGTCATTCGCGGATTTTCCTTCCCAGTCCACGTCTTCCTTCGTGGACTGCTTTTTTCTGTACGGTGTCCAATTGCACCATCTTTCCCCCAATTCTCTTCTTCACATTGCTTGTTTTATCACTTTCTGCGAGTGCTGGCTCGGTAATGAGCCGCACTTTGGCCTCTTCCAGAAACTTTATTCCGTGAAGAGGCAATCCGGTTCGGATGGTGTTTATCCCATTGGGGGTTGCATCATCTCCCTCAAGCCCAATATGCTTTTATTTTCTTTTTCCATGTCCGAATCTGTCCAGTACTGGCGGAGGCGATGGTTTTATATCCGCGACTCCATAGTACCTGGGCAAGATTTTGGTCTTATTCCTTTCGACCCCTCACAAAAGATTGAGCCGAAAAGGTCTTGGAAAAACAAGATCTTGGATGGCGAGGTGGCGGAGATAGAGGCTATCTATCGTCGGGTGGAGGATCTCCAGTTGATTCCGGAGAAAGAAGTGAACGGTGTAGATATCATCCGCACTTTTCTCGAGCGTCGGGTGCAGCCACTCCAGGCTAGGGCGCACCCGATTGTCCTTTATGCTGGCCGGCGTGATCCGACGAGGGTTTCGGCTGAGAAATTCTCCCAGGGAGATCTCGACAGGGCCCTTCGCTCGCTGCTGAAGTTCAAGGCTGGAGAGGATATCCGGGGAAGTCGCTGACTCCTCCGTTTTCTTCTTCGCTTCCTGTTCCACAGGTCTAGATTCGTGCGCGTAGCGCTATTTTTGACTGCATTGTTTTGTGTTTGTTTGCTAACAAATTGTTCTTCTCCTGTGCAGAGCTTCAAAGTGCCGTGTATGTCGCCTCCATTACCCGAAGTATATCCGGATGCTTCGGATAATGATGTGGTGGATTCCATGTCCGAGCTGCCATCGGCGCGATCTCCGGCTGAAGATGCCAACGAGTCAAGCGAGGACCACACTCGCAAACGATCGCGGAGCTCCAGCGAGTCTTCGGATGCTTCGACTCCTCCGACTCCTAGGAACCCTTCGTGTCTTGAGCGTCATAGTGATGGGCATGGAGGCTCTTCCTCTCCTATCCCTGCTCTTCCCATGTGGGCTGTAGCGCCGCACCCGCCAGCGAAGCAGAAGAAGGAAGAAAAGAAGGAAGAGAAGAAGGAAGAGAAGAAGGAAGAGAAGAAAGAGGAGAAGAGGGTCCGAAGGACCCCTCCTGTCTTCAACCTGAGGGAGCTGGACTCGTAAATTTCTTATGCACTTTGTTTTCTTTATTGTTTACTTTGTTCTTGTACTAATTTGTCTATGTGCAGGCACTCGTCTAGCGGCTCCTCTAGCGATGGTGCTCGGGAGATGATGGGGGAGTCGAAAGTTGCGTCTCCTCCTCCTCAGACGGTGGCAACTTCTGAGGGCGCTGCGCCGAACCCTCCTCCGCAGGAGGTTCAGGTGGTTGCGCCTCAGAATTTTGCTGGTGGACCTTCGACGTCTCCATTGGATCATGTAAGTATTTCTGTCTCCTGCCACGGGGGGAGCCCCCGAGCATCTGTAAAAGAGTTTTGTTGTTTTGTTCTTCCTTCGAGTCTCGGGGGGAGTCCCCGAGCGTTTTTTGTGTGTGTTTTGCTTCTGTTCTTTTCTGTTGGGCGTAGCCCCCGAGTCCTTTTCCTGACTAGTAGGTCTTCTTCCTGTAGCCTTTTGTGCAGGATGCCAAGCGACTGGTGCAGGAGCACCTGGTGCTGGAGGCCAGCCTCAGACAGCTGCAAGGTACTGTTATGCCTTTGATGTTTGCTTCTTCGTGTACTCGTGTCCTTCTGTCTGATGCTTGTATTTTCTGAATGCAGAGGAGCATAACACCTCCCTTCGTGAGATTGATGCTCTCAAAAAGAGCCTCGGTCAAGCGGAGAAGAAGGCCGAGGTCGCCGTTAGTGCGAAGGAGCGCCTCGAGATGGAGCTGGCTACTGCGGCCGAGGCTAAGGAGTGCCTGCAGCGGGAGGCCACGGACCGCGAGGAGCATCTTGCCACTGCTGTGACTGCGCGTGAAAGAGAGGTGGCTGGCAAGCTCATGGCGGCTGCCAAGGCTATTTCGGGTAAGTATCTTCACTTGCATCTTTTTTGGTTTTCTTTTCATTCTTCTTTGATGCTTTGTTCATTCCTTCTCTTCTTTTTTGTCTAACATGCCGCGGGCATAGAATTTGATCACGGTACTCTGGAGCACGGGAGTGCTCTAGATGATGCTACTGCAGCGGTCGAAGATCGCTGCAGCACCATCTTCAGCTCACTCGCCAGGGCCAAGGAGGTCCTTGGCCGCTTCTACAGGGAGCTTGTCCCCAAGGGCGCGGCCCTTGATGATGTTGACGCCCTGGCGGAGGCGCTGTCAGCCGAAGCGCCTGCGGCCTACAAGCGCAAGCAGAAGGGCATAGGCGCATCTGTCGGGCTGGCGATGGCTTTGGTGGCTGGAGCGGAGCTGGACCTTCCCCAGATCACCTCCCGGATGTCGACGACTGCGGATGGATCCGAGGTAGCCTTCACTACATATTCTGCTCGCTGTAAGCGATATGGGCCAAAGCTGATTGATCTGCTGGCCGAGTATGCACTACGGCAGCAGGGGGAAGCAAAGGCGAGGCAATCCGGCTCCGAGGCTACTCAGGGTGCCGCATCTTAGGTGTTGTAGCTATAGGATACCTGTAGTTTTCTTTTGTTGTAATTATGTTGATGAAAAAAATCCTTGTGCCACGTAGTGGCCTTTTATGCACTTAATGAATTTGTTGAGATGTGTTCTCCTCCGTCTGAGTGTTCATGTCGTTTGCCTTTCTGCTGCTCTAGGGACCTTTGGGTGCTGATCCCGTTGACACCTCGCCTGCCGCGCGGCTGCGGCCATCCTTGGATGATTCGTTGCAGCTTGCTTTTCTTCGAGACCGTGTTCGTAGTCTCGAGAAGGAGTTGCTGGGGGTGCGTGGCCATGTCGACGTTTGGAAGTCCAAGGCGGATCGCGGTTCGGCCAGAGAGGAGTACTTGATGGCGGAATTGCTTCGACTGTCTGAGTAGATTTAGTGTAAGTTTTTTTGAGCTGCTGCTCATTTCTTTGGATGCGCCTGCTGGCTTTGCATCTTATTTTTATGCGAGTATCGCAGGTGCTAACCTTGCTCCAAGGAAGGAGAAAGAGCGTGTTGCTGTTCAGGTCAATTGTTTGACTCAACAGGACATGGAAGCTGGCGGGTTCTTCTGGATGGATCGCGACCGTGCCATGGCTCTGGCAACGGTGCAGGATCGCGTTCACCAAGTGTCGCGGGTGCTTCGTCAAGTGCAGACTTCACTCTCGTCGGTTCTGCATTTGATGTTTCCCCTGGATGTTGTGCCAAGAACCCTGTTCGGTCTTCTGTCTAGATTTCGGAGCGTGACTCGTGTCCAGGAATTGGTGAGGCAGCAGCTCGTCGTAGGGGTGAAGGCTGCGTTGTCCCTTGTTAGGCTGCATCGTCCTGATGTAGATCTGTCTGTTGTAGTGGCTAGGCCACCTCTTCAGCCGGATGGTGGCGAGTGGGATATGCGTCTGCATTATGCGGCTGTAAGGCAGTATGCCGAACAGGTCGTAGATTTGTTTGAGCAGCGTGCTCAAGTTATTCTTTAGAATAGGTAGTACCTGTAAAAGAGATAGATGTAAAATTTGTATATTTCGACTGGGCATGTTGTGCCCTTAGTTATAAAGGTTTGGTTGTTGTTTGAGCACGCAGTGCTTTGTTTGAGTACGTGTCCTTTTTGTTAGCCTGACGTTGTCAGCTACTCAGGTGTACACGTGTTATCCTCAGTCGATGAAATCGTGAGGTGGGGGGAGCCCCCGAGTGCGTTTGTAGCATGAAGTAAAGTTGCAAATAGCGAACGAAATTTTTGGGGCAAGACACTTAGCTTTATTTATATCGTAATGGAGGAAGTACATTGTTCACCTGAGTAGCCTTGGCTGAAAAGCCTTATAGAAAGTAAAAGGAGTAAAAGGGGTAGGCAGCTAGGGGTAGAATCGTCGCAAGTGTGCGATGTTCCATGGGTTGGAGTATGCGACTCCAGACTCCACGTGCTTGAGGCGATAGGCGCCACCTAGGATGACTTCGGTGATGATGTAGGGTCCTTCGCATGGTGACTCGAATTTCTTCGGTCGCTCTTGCTTGAGTCGCAAGACGAGGTCTCCTTCGACGAAGGAGCTTGGGCGCAGCCGGTGGCTGTGGTAGTTGCAGAGACTCTGCTGGTACACCGCTGATCGAGCTGCTGCTATGTCTCTTGCCTCGTCGAGTGTGTCGACGACGTCTTCAAGTGCAGCCGTGGATTCGGCTTCGTTGTAAGCGACGACCCGGGGGGGCTGGTGGCGTACTTCGGCTGGTAGCACGGTTTCGTCTCCATGCACCATGAAGAACGGCGTGTAGCCGGTGGATCTGTTTGGCGTGGTGCGCAAACTCCATAGGACGGATGGTAGCTCTTCCGTCCAGGCTCTGGCCTTTCATTCGAGCAGGCTCATGAGGCGCTTCTTGATGCCAGCGCCGATTAGGCCATTGGCCTTTTCGACCTGTCCATTCGTTTGCGGGTGAGCCACTGAGGCGTATGTGATGTTGATCCCGAGGCCTTCGCAGAAGTCTTGGAATTCTTTGGAGATGAAGTTCGATCCATTGTCGGTGATGATGCTGTGCGGTACGCCGAACCTGTAGACAATGGATTCAAAGAACTTGATGGCGGTCTTGCCCTTTTGGTTGGTGACCGACATGGCTTCGACCTACTTGGTGAATTTGTCGACTGCGACCAGGAGGTAGACGTGCCCCCCTTTCGAGGAATTTGGCAGTTTGCCGATCATGTCGAGGCCCCATTGAGAAAAGGGCCAGGCTATAGGTATGGGTCTGAGCTCTGACCCGAGTGCGTGCGGTTTGTCGGCGAACCTTTGGCACCCATTGCATCTTTGGACGATGTCCTTTGCATCGCTCATGGCCGTTGGCCAGTAGAATCCGGCTCGTAGAGCTTTGGCGACAAGGGAGCGGCTGCCTGCGTGATGGCCGCAGATGCCCTCGTGGATGTCGTGGAGGATGGTTTTCCCGTCACCGATGGTGACGCACCTTTGTAGTACACCCGTAATACTGCGCTTGTACAGCTCGCCATTGATGATGGTGAAAGCTTTTGACCGACGAGATATGCGCCGGGCATCCGTCGGGCTGTCAGGCAGTTCTCCGTTTATCAAGAATTGGAGGTATGGTTGCGTCCAAGTTTCTTCGACTACCATGACCTGCATCAGGTTGACCATAGCGACCTCTGTGTCCAGTTTCTCGGGTCCTTCATGTCCTTCGGGTGGCGTAGCCCCCGAGTGTTCTGCTTCTTCGGGTGATCCCTTGGGGAATTTACGCTTGATGGATGGCACGCAGATCTGTTCGAGGAACACACCCGGTGGCACCTTTGCGTAGGTGGAGCCGATGTTGGCGAGTCTGTCGGCTTCCTCGTTGCTTTATCTTCCAACGTGCCGAAGCTCGCAGCCGTCGAATTCTCCTTCGAGTGCGTTGTAGAGTGCACAGTACGCGATCATGTTTTCGGCGTGTGCGTCGCACTCGTTCATCGTCTGCTGGACAACGAGGTTGGAGTCACTGTAGATGACCAGGCGCGTTGCGCCGCAGATCTTTTCCATCCTCATGTCGTGGATGAGGGCTTCGTATTCGGCCTCGTTGTTGGAAGCTCGGAATTTCATCCGGAGGACGTACTTCATCTGGTCGCCCTGCGGGGAGGTCAGTATGACCCCGGCTCCTGCTCCAGCTTCACGCTTGGAGCCGTCGAAGTGCATCGTCCATGACTGTGACATGTCTGGGGTGTCTGGCAGCTGCAGCTCCATCCAGTGCACAAGGAAGTCCGGGAGGACTTGAGACTTGATTGCGAGTCGCTTCTCGTAGACGATGTCTAAGGGTGACAGCTCGATGCCCCATAGGGCCACGCGTCCTGTGGCCTCTGGGTTATTCAGGATGCTGTTCAGGGGTGCCTCATTGACGACCATCACCTGGGGCTCCTGGAAGTAATGGCTCAGCCGTCGAGCCGTCATGAACACGCCGTAGGCAAGTTTCTGGTAGTGAGGGTACCTCTGCTTTGTTGGAGTCAGTACCTCGCTGAGGTAGTAGATTGGGCGTTGGACCCCATGGGTCTTGCCTTCTACGGGTCATTCGACCACTAGCACGGTGCTGACCACCTGGTGTGTGGCTGCTATGTACAACAGCAGAGGCTCGCGCTCCTTTGGCGTGACCAAAACGGGCGAGGTGGAGAGTAGTCGTTTGAGACTTTCAAACGCATCATCGGCTTCGGGCGTCCACTCGAATTTATCTGCCTTGCGTAGCAGCTGGTAGAATGGCAGGGCCTTCTCGCCCATGCGGCTGATGAATCTACTCAATGCCGCTATTCGTCCTGCGAGCTGCTGGACACCCTTGAGGTTTTTCGGCTTCTCCATCGCCATGATGGCCCGAATTTTCTTCGGGTTCGCCTCGATCCCTCGCTGGGAGATGAAGTAGCCAAGGAGTTGTCCTGATGGGACGCCGAAGGCGCACTTTTCGGGATTGAGCTTGATCCTGTAGCGGTCGAGGTTATCGAACGTCTCGCGGAGATCGTCGATAAGCGTTTTCGCCTCTCTGGTTTTGATGACTATGTTGTCGACATAGACTTGGACGTTGCGACCGATCTGGTCCTTGAGGCATGCCTGCATGCATCGCTGGTACGAGGCACCTGCGTTCTTTAGCCCAAAGGGCATTGTGTTGTAGCAGAACACTCCGAACGGTGTAATAAACGCCGTTTTCTCTTGATCTTCGACCTTGAGTCGAATCTGGTTGTAGCCTGAGTAGGCGTCGAGGAAGGAGAGTTTCTCGCATCCTGCAGTCGAATCGACGATCTGGTCGATCCGGGGAAGAGGGAAGTGGTCCTTTGGGCAGTGCTTGTTCAGCGACGTGAAGTCCACGCACATCCGCAGGATATCCGTGTCCTTCTTGAGAACCATCACTGTATTTGCGAGCCACTCGCTTTCTTTGATCTCCCTAATGAAGTCCGCGGCGAGTAGCCTGTTTATTTCCTTCCCGATGGCTTTGGCCCGTGGCTCGGACAGTCTCCGGATGGACTGCTTGACGGGCTTGGTGTCTGGAAAGGCGTTGAGTGCGTGCTCGGCGAATTCCCTGGGAACTCCTGGCATGTCCGCAGGACACCAGGCAAAGATTTCCCAGCGCTCACGGAGGAATTCGACGAGCGCGCTTTCCTATGCGGGGCTTGGCGATCAGCGCCGTCTTGGAGGCGTCCGTTGGATGGACCTGCACCTTCTTTGTTTTGACGGTGGAGTCGAAAGGACATGTCAGGTGCGTTTTGTCGTGCGACTAGGGGTGCCCCATTGTCCGTCACCTCGCAGAGCCTTACGGGCTCCTCCTGCATGCCGAATGATTGGGAGATTCTGTTGAAATCCCTGTCGCATTGGTCCGATCGGGTGAAGCTCCCGTGGATTGTGATGACGCCCTTTGGTCCTGGCATCTTGAGTAGCAGGTATGCGTAGTGTTGGACAGCTAGGAACCTTGCGAATGTTACACGCCCGAGGATGGCGTGGTATTGTGATGGCCAGTCCACCACTTCGAATTCGAGCCGTTCGAGTCGGAAGTTGTCCGGCTTGCCGAAGATGACGTCGAGCCATATTTTGCCCAGGGGAATATGCCCTTTCCTGGGACGATGCGGTGGAACGTTGTGTCTGACTGTTCCAGGCTGCACTGCGGGATCCGCATTGCTGCTAGAGTACTTGCGAACATCAGGTTGATGCCGCTGCCGCCGTCCATGAAGATGCGGCTCATCTCGAAACCTCCGATCTGCGCCTCCAGCACCAGGGCGACATGACCTGGGCGAGGGATCTGGAAAGGGTGATCCGAACGACTAAACGTGATGCAGGACTCCGATCCGCTGAGGTACTCAGGGATGGCGGGTGGAGTTGCCACGGCCAGATTGATCTGATGGGTGATTTTCTTCTGCACCCTATTCGCGGGGCACCCCTTCTGGATCATCAGTGCTCCTTTCGGCGGGGGATACCCATTCCCAGCGTTGTTCTGTGCTAGTGCGGCTGGTTGGTTTGGGCCTCCTACAGGTGGCGGTAGAGGAGCTCCATGCGCTATCTCACCTGGCGCGGATGCGTTCCCGAATCCAGGAAGTGAAGCTTGCTGCCTCATCTGGACCATGCTTTCGCTGAGTTTCTGGAACTCGCGGCAGTCCTTGAGCATGTGGCTTGACTTCTTCTTGCCATCCTGCTTATCGATGTAGAAGTGGATGGTGCATGGACCTGAAAGTTTTTCGTATGCTGAGGGTCCGTTATCGCGGTCACGGCGCTGCCACGTCTGTGCTAGGCGTCCTCCATCGCGGAAGTTTCCTCCGTGGTATCCTCCACTGTTGCGGTTGGCGTCGTTGCGGCGATCGGCATAGCCGGCCGCGACCATGTCGGGTCCATCGCGATCGTCGTAGACGCGCGATCTTCTCTTGCTACGGCGCTCTCGGCGTCGGCCGTAGTCGTCCTCTTCTTCCGATTGTGCTCGGTGGATGGAATCTTCGCCGTCATCCCACCTGTTGGCGATGTCCATGAGGTGGTCGAGTGTTTTGGGCTTGACGCGCCCGAGTTCCTCCTTGAAGTCTTGGCACTTAACGCCGTCCCTGAAGGCGTCGATGGATCTCTCTTCGGAGATGTGCGCTGCGGAGTTCTTGGTGTTGGACCAGCATAGTATGTACGAGCGAATGGATTCGCCCGTTCGTTGAGTGCAGGCCCGCAACTCTTCCATTGAGGCGGGCCTCTTGCTGGTGCCCTTGAAGTTTCGGATGAAGTTGTAAGCTAGATCCTCCCAACTTCGGATGGACCCTGAAGATAGGCTGCTAAGCCAGATCCGGGCTGCACCTGTCAGCTGCAGCTGAAGGCATTGCATGGCGGTCTCTTTGTTTCCACCGTGCAGTTTGACGAATGACAAGTGGTCGCTGAGCCAATGCCTTTGGGTCTTGTGTGCCGTCAAACTTCGGAGTATCCGAAGGAAGTTTGAAATTTCGCGACATCTTTGTTCGTCAAACAGATCTGCTGAAGCATCGGGCCCCGCAGAGTTCTCCTTCGTCTTCGTCCATCTCGGATTCAGACGAGCATGCACGCTTGGCTCGCGCTTTGTCGATTTTGCGCTGTGTGAGCGCGTCTCTGGCGTCGTAGTCGCGGTTGTGATGGCACGAACTCTTTTTCCTTCGAGGAAGGTCATGGTCCTCTTCTTCGGATGAAGGGGTGGGGCTGCGGTCGAACCTGACCGGAGCTTTCTTCTTCGGCTCCGTAGGAGCTTCCTGGTGGAGCATGGCTCCGACGAGTCTGAGTCCGGTAAGTGCGGACTTGTGCATGGCTCTTTTCGGGTCCCCCTCCAGAGGTGGTTGGGCCGCGAGGTACGCAGTGGCTGCCATGATTGCAGCCTGTGGCGTTTTCGGGATGACGTTGCCTTCGGCGTCCATCTCCATGAAGGATGTGTGGAGGGTTCGGGTCACCTCACGGCGCTCCTTGGGATCCATGTTCTCCATCCGAGAGCGGTGCTTGTTGCCTTGGTTGCCGTTCGAGCTGGAGCTGATGCCCATGGCGGAGAGCGTGGCTCGTCGCGCGCTGGACTCTGAGGCTGCTTGCTTGCATTTGTCAAGCACCTCCTGCACCTTGACCTGCTTCTTGTGATCCTCGATCAGGAGCAGATGGTAGGCCATCAGCAAATCCCGGGAGGAGTCTGTAGGCAGGACTATGTTGCCCCCACGGCGTTGCGTGCCTGGGCCCATCCTTCTTTGCTAAGGCGGATGACATGGCCGTTGTTGTCCCCTTCGGGTGAGGGGGACTGGCTTCTTCTGTTCCCGCCGTTTCGATCTGGCGGGTTAGGTGTTGGGTTGGGCGGCGGGTTGGGTGTTTGCTGATCCACGTCACCCTGGATGACTACGGCGCATTGGTAGCGCTCGTAGATTGGTTCGCTGCTACCGCAGCTTTCAGATCCGGAACCGTAGGTCCCTTCATCCGATGGCAGATCGCACAGATCGGAGTTGCAGCTGCTGCTGTCATAGGAATCATCTGTTGATGATGTTGTGCGTAGCACAGGGTGTGGGGTCCATGAAGCGGGCCCGATTGATGGTAGGGGCACCCGCTCAGGGAGGCGGAGGGTGCCAGTTTGCCCCACCTGGAAGCAGAAGCTCCCAAACAGGATCTCGAGTCCGTCGCCTACGGGCTCGAAGTCCTTCATGGTGGCCGGTGAGTGGGCGGTGAAGTCGAAAGCGCCAAAGAGGAGGTGACTCTCCGTCGCTGCAAAGTTGTAGATCAATCGGGTTGGGACCGTCACGATCGCACAATAAGCGTCCCCAATTCCCACAGACGGCGCCAATTGACGAGGTTTGATCTCATTAATATGGACTTGGGTTTTGGAGAAGATGGGGATGCTGGAGATCGCGGAACGGTTAGCAAACAAGCAACACGGGGACACAAGGTTTATCCAGGTTTAGGCCCCCGGAGGGAAAACCCTACTCCTGCTTGTCTGCTCTTGATTACGGCGGAACCGAAGGATACAGGTGTGCGCAGATGCAATCTGGCGTGAAGGTGTCTATGCGAAAGTATGAGGAGGAGATCTAGGTCGTGCCCTCCTAGCCTTTATATAGACTCAGGCAGGTCCCGGGCATATACCTAGTCGGTTACAGGTTCTAGGGTTTTACCCCTTTGAATTTCCTATCTACTCTAGTCTTGCTCTCCAAGGATCCGAAAGCGACATGGGCCTTGGCCACCCGAAAATCTTCATGGGTCGGCGTATAATTGCTGTGGGCCTTCCTTGGGCTGGACCAGGTATGCTGAGATCATGTACCCGTGGGGTATAACCATGTCAAGGATACCACTAGATCAAGATGAGGAAGTCGGGCCAACTGGCCACTTCATTCACTACCCCTTACGGCATGTTTTGCTATGTCACGATGCCCTTTGGGCTGAAAAACGCAGGTGCTACTTACCAGCGGACAATGCAACATTGCCTCCACGACCAAATTGGTCGGAACGTTCACGCCTATGTGGACGATATTGTGGTGATGTCTAAAAAGTCAAACGACTTAATCTCCGACTTAAAAGAAACCTTTGATAATCTCCGGAAATACAACATGATGCTCAACCCCAAGAAGTGCGTCTTCGGGGTTCCAGCCGGCAAATTGTTGGACTTCATCGTTTCCCAACGTGGAATCGAGGTCAATCCGGAGAAAATCAAGGCCATCTTAAACATAAACCGTCCGACATGCCTAAAGGACATTCAACGACTAACAGGTTGTGTTGCAGCAGTTAGTCGGTTCGTCAGCCGACTTGGAGAGAAGGCTCTGCCGCTGTACAAGTTGCTGAAGAAGGCGGACAGATTCACGTGGACGGACAAAGCAGATGCAGCATTGAAGCAGCTCAAGGAGATTCTTTCCTCAGCGCCCATCCTTGCAGCACCCGATCCTGGAGAGCCCCTGTTAATTTACATGGTAGCAACCAACCGGGTTATCAGCATGATCGTCGCGGTAGAGCGGAAAGAACCAGGATATGAGCACGGCGTTCAACGACCAGTTTACTATGTGAGCGAGGTCTTGACGGAGTCCAAGCAACGTTACCCGCACTACTAAAAGATAGCTTATGTAGTATTCCTTGCTTCTTTGAAGCTGAGGCATTACTTTCAGGAGCACCCAATCACAGTAGTCAGCAAGACTCCACTGTCCGACATTATCAATAACAGCGACGCTACAGGAAGGGTCGCGAAGTGGGGCATTGAACTTGCCGCCTTTGAGATCACCTACAAGAGATGCGACGCTATCAAATCACAAGCCTTGGCGGATTTTGTTGCAGATTGGACGGAGATGCCAGACGCTACTCTGTTGCCAGAACCAGAGTATTGGGTGATGCACTTTGACGGATCAAAGATGCTCAACGGCTCAGGGGCTGGTGTATTGCTACAGTCACCAACAGGAGACAAGCTACACTACATTCTGCCGATCCACTTTGAGGCTACAAACAACATGGCAGAGTATGAAGCACTCATTAACGGACTACGTGTAGCCAAGGATATTGGCATCAAGCGCATAGTTTGCTGTGGAGATTCCGACTTGGTTGCCCAGCAGGTGGCTGGCACCTGGAATGCGCGGAACCCTATGATGGCGGCATATCGAGACGAAGTGGACGAGATAGCCAAGAGCTTCTTGGGCTACGAAGTCAAGTATGTGCCTAGGGAGCAAAACGAGGCCGCGGATCTGCTGTCTAAGCTTGGATCAGGTCGCAAGCGAATTCCGCCAGGAGTTTTCCTAGAGCATCTATGGACACCATCTGTGAAGGGCATCGACATCGACAACCTGGATAGAGCTGGCTCTTTCGTAAACATGGTGACTAAGGTCCCTCCGGCTTGGACAAAACCGTTCATGGAATATCTCGAACACGGAACTCTGCCCGACGACAAAGTCGAAAGACGGCAAATAGTACGACGAGCAAAGGGTTATACCATAATCAATGGGAAACTCTATAAAAGGAGCACTACTGGTGTATACCTAAAATGTGTTTCCTAGCTAGATGGTATGGAAATCCTGCGCGAGATCCATCTCGGAGATTGCGGGCATCACACCGCTCCCCGATCGTTGGTCGCGAAAGCCTTCCGGCAAGGATTCTACTGGTTGACCTCGAAGGCGGACGCCGACAAGCTGGTTGAGACATGCACGGGATGCCAGTATTATGCCCGACAACCACATGTTCCTGCTGAAGAATTGCGAACAATACCAATAACTTGGTCGTTTGCAGTCTGGGGGCTAGACATGGTAGGACCGTTACAAACGACACCATGTGGATTTAAGCATCTGCTTGTAGCAGCTAACAAATTCACCAATTGGATAGAAGCTAAACCCATTAGAAAACTTGATGGGGCAACTGCCCTCAGGTTTGTCCGGGATCTAGTGGTGAGATTTGGTCTCCCACATAGCATCATCACCGACAACGAAAGAAACTTGTCACTCGGAGAAGTGGAGGCTTATTGCTGGGACGAAGGCATCCGACTTGACCTTGCATCTGTGGCACACCCACAATCCAATGGTCAAGTTGAGCGAGCCAATGGATTATTCTGCAGGGAATCAAGCCATGTCTTGAGGCACCGCTACATAGAGCAGCTAGAGCCTGGGCGCAAGAATTACCATCTGTGCTGTGGAGTTTACAAACTACACCCAACAGATCCACCGGCTACACCCCTTACTTCATGGTATATGGAGCAGAAGCCATCTTGCCTTCCGACATCCTCCACGATGCACCAAGAGTTGCCGCCCACGACGAGAATGACGCTGAAGAATCCAGATGCCTAGATGTGGACCTTCTCGAGGAAGAGCGCGTTTTGGCATGCCAAAGATCCGCCATCTACCAGCAGAAGCTACGCAGCTACCATAGTCGCCGCGTTCGGCATCGCTCGTTTAAAGAGGGGGATTTGGTGCTCCGACTTAAGCAGAAGAAGTCACACAAACTATCCCCGCCATGGGAAGGACCGTTCATCATAAGCAAGGCGCTGCTCAATGGGTCTTACTACCTTGTTGACAATCGTGAACTAAAGGATAGACCCAACGAGGATCATAAGCGTAAGCGACGTGACACGGATGATGACTACCCGGAGCTTGATCGGCCATGGAACATAGCACAGCTATGTCCTTTTTACACTTAGCATTTTTTATCTAATTGTGTACCTCTTATATGATCAATGAAATAAAGCTCTTTGGTTCACTCATATTTCTGAGTCTTCTACCTCCTTTAGTGTTCATTTTTGGATCATGTAAAACCTTTATGCACAAGCTTTGCATTTGCACTTGTGAAAATTCCGCCTACCGGCGTTAGCTTAAGTTTTCTGGTCTACATGTTCTTTGTCGTTTTTATGTGGATTCTGGAGTAGTGACTTTCGGCACTTGTTGTCAGCAATTTTGTGCTCGGGTTATTGACGGTGCCATTGGGCATCATTACCTAAGTGCATGGTTCTAACAATGAGTCTTCCGACTCACGAAAAGTCAAGCATAAGAACCAAAGTAATGGATAAGCCAACACTTGCTTAAAAAATATATACATGCTGGAAATTAGTTCTTAAGTAGCAGGACATAACAACCATTGTTTTCCGCCTTAATCTACATCGCCAAGTTTTTTCCGCGCATACACCAAAGGTGAAACAAATATTACATATTGTTTTTCATTCTTTGGGCGTAGGAGACTTGGAAGCAGCATCGTCCCCAGCCGGAGAATCACCCTCAACGTCGGTGCTATGATGAGACTCGGAGAAATCTTGGTTGACGCTGTCGATGGTGTTCATGGGAACGAAGACGTGGATGTCCACCAACTCGGCAACTCTGGTGTCATAACCCGCGAGTGATGACAAGATGGCTTCGTGATCAATCTCTTTGCCGTCATCGTCAACGTCGGGGATACCAGAGGTCACCATATCGATGTCGGCACCTTTGTAGTGTGCCTTCACCATTGACAGCGCCATCCTTGTGCCAGCCCGTGCACATGAAGCTTTCCAGCTCGTGACACGCTCAGGGGCTCGTCACAGAATCTCCGAGTACTTCGTCACGGAGTCCGAGGCCTTAATGTATATCTGGAGGGACTTGGCAATCTCCTTGGCTTGGGTGATGGCGGTGTTGATGAAGTTGCCGGCAAGAACCATGCATTCCTTGTCCGAAGGAGGCGAGCGGGTTAAACCCATAGGAGCTGAAAATTCTGACAAGGAGCGCATGAGTTCAATAAACTCTAAGTATCCAGACTACAGAAATACAAGGCGGAGGAAACTTACTGAAGATGCTGGCCTTGGCCTGCCAGAGGGTGTCCGCCAAGGATTCCTTCTCTTGTTGGAGGAGCTTAAACGCCTCGCTATGGCGTTGGTTTTGCTCATCAGTATCTTGCTTCTGATCTTTTAAGATCGCAAGCTCCTCCTTCAAGCGATTGATTTCCACGGAGGAGGAATCCTGCAGGGCTTTCATGGAATCCTCGTGCATCTTCAACATCTCTTCCCTCTCCTTCTTACGGATTCTGTTCTCGCTGGCCAGCTGCTAGATGTGCTTGGACTGCTCGACAATATCCTTGGCCTTGGCGACATGCTCTGCAAGTCGGAGAAAACAAAGTACATAGTGAGTACTCGGAGATTATGGGCACAAAAATAAGACGGAAATGCGCCAAAAGAAAACACACTCTTGTTTTTGATGATCTGTTCCTTCAAGATGGCAGTTTTACCCTTTTCGGCTTCAAGATCTGCGTGCATCTTCCGGTAATTGTCGTTGGCCATGCCTCTCCGAGCATTCTCGTTCTGTGGAAAAAAGGAAAAAGTTAAACCGTTGTTTAGTCTGCTTGGAGCACCTAGTCTGAAACTTTCCACCTAGGCGCTCGGGGGCTACAGCGAGAGTTTTTTAACTTAGCAATATGCTTAGCTTTTCTTTAAGCATCTAGTCGGAGCTAATTCAGTTCTCGATTAGAAGCTTGGGGGCTACAGTATAAAGTTTTTAACTCGGAATCTGCTTAGCTTTTCTTTAAGCATCTAGTTGGAGCTAATTCAGTTACAACTAGAGGCTTGGGGGCTACAGTATTGAAAATTATGAACACTGCGTATGCTACTCTTAAAGCATCTAGTCGGAATAGTTTGTTCCATCTAAATGCTTGGGGGCTACAGTGAGAGTTTTTTCTAACTTAGTCACTCTTAGAGCATATAGATGCAAAACCTATGGTTTTCCGTCTACATCCTCGGGGGCTACAGTGGGATACTCATATGAAATGCAAAAGGCAAGGTAAAAACTTACAAGTGCAATAATCCTTGAGGTTTGTAGCACTCTCGGCTAGCAGCTTGCCGAAGGAAATGCTATTTCCTCGCAAGATATCCGCTTGTCGGAGTAGATCCTCAAGACCGCACGTAGGAGATGACGGTACTCCTCCAGGAACCAGAGTTGTGTCACTCGGCGTGAGCACCGGGTAAACTATCTTCGGAAACTCAAAGGGTTTCTGGGGAGTAGGGGCACCGCCTTCGGCAGAGGTACCAGCTCCCACCACCGCCTTGCCGCTACCGATGGCATCCTTAGCCGGAGCTTCAGCCATTTGTAGAGCAGTGCTCTCCTGTGTCGCCTGCTCGCCGACAACAACGAGTTCGGTAGAGGTGCCAGAATCCACTTCCATGGCGGAAGGTCCTGGTACCTCCTGGGCTTGAGAGCTTGTCGGGGCAGAGGAAGGCTTGACGGCAGGAGTAGCAGGGGCGATGGCGGGGGAGGAGTCGCGATGCAGCATGTCCTTGATATTTCTAGAAGCCCCCAAAGTTTTTGAGGACTTCTTGAGGCTGGTCGTGGCTTTCTTCCTGAAACGTGCAAAGTGCATAAGTACAGAAACAAGACAGATAAGTAGACAATGTCGGAGAATGAGAGGCTTACACTAGGGGGGGGGCGCTTTGGCAAAAATCCCGGTGGCTTTTCTCTTTTCCGCCTCCAGGGTGGCGGTAGTCTTCTTGGAGGCTCCACCCTCCGTCTTCTTCTTCTTGCCTCCGTCGGCAGCGTCAGGTGGAGCTCTTCCGCTTTCGCGCCAACGGGACATCATCGTCGGACACGACCGTGACTTCCTTCATCTTTGGATCATAGATTTGGGCAGCCAGGTTGCCCTCATCTAGATCGCTAAGCTGTTAAGTGAGAAATCACCGTGTTAGATAAGATGGTATTGGCAAGACGGAAAAATGGAGCAATGTCGTACACGGAAAATAAATACCTACCTTTGGGCACTTGCCGTCTACAAACATGTCGTAGGTGATGGTGAAGCCACGCTTCTTATCCTTCACCTTGACGATGTCCTTTAAGCGGAGCTTGACGGAGTCGCTCGAGAAGTTATCCACGGAGATCCGGAGGGTATCCCATCGATCACTGGTATACTCGTGCATGAACTTCGCGTGGTGCTGTAGAGGTTGGATTCGCCTGATGAACCAGCACATGGCTAGGTCCAAGCCGGTCAAGCCCGTCTCTACGAACCATTCGATCCGCCTTATTGCGCGAGAAGCGTCGAGGTCGGAGGGAAGGGAGGCATGGGATCTCCATGTAGAAACTTCAGCGGCGGCTCCATCCACGAAGTCCGGGTACGTCACTTCTCGGCCCGCCAAAGGAATGTCGGGGCCGTAGAAGTACGTTCGTTGCCAGTTCTTGCAGGACTCATGGCCGACGATGTCGGGGAACCGCCGGCCAGGTCGAATCTTGAAGCTTATGGTGCCACAGTTCCTAAGCTCCTCCTTACTATGCCCGGCTTCAAGTTTGATGGTGAAGAAGTACATGAACAAATCTAACCTAGGCCTTATCCCTAGGTAACCCTCGCAAAGTGCTGCGAAGTTGCTAAGCACTAAGATGCTATTGGGGGAGAGGTTGTGGGGTTGGACCTTGTAGTGGTTCAAGACGGAGAGAAAGAAGTGGGAGATGGGCAAGGAAACGCCGCGTACCAGGTGAGCCTTGAGGTACACCTTTTCTCCGGCTTGGGGAGAGGGTGTCACCTCGCCGGCCGGCGCCACCCGCCAGGCAAGCCCCTCCGTCGCGGGGAGGTAGCCTTCAGCGACCATCTCCTGGATGTCGCGGTCGGTGATGTCCGAGCCGCGCCAGTCACCCTTGTGCGAGTCTGGCTCTTCTTCCAGTGGCTCTAGCGCCGCCAGATTATGGTCGCCGCCGGTGGTTTCGATCACCGCCGATGCGGGGATGACCAGGCCCTCTGGGGGCACGACGATGGAGCTCGCCGGCTTTGCCACGGCTTCGCTTGATGCCGCCATCGATGGGGAGGAGCTGCTGCTGGCCATGGAGTGTTGGAAGGATGCGGCTGATGCAGATGGAAGCTAGGGTTTTCAAGGTTTCTCGCGGAGAGCTCGAGGACGCGTGTGGCTGGAGGAAGAAGACGATGACACGAGAGGAATGAGGTAAAAAGTGGAAAGTGTCCCACGGTTACTATTTATCATACTTTGCATCAAGATTCGCGCAGCTAATCGGACGGTTGCCGCGTAGACGACGTGTTCGTGAACGTGCGCGGTAATTTCTCCACGTCTCCAACCGCCGCCGCCAACGGTTCGTATCGCCCGCGCGGGAAAATCGGATATGATTGCGTTCTCTGCATGTGTGAGTTACGAGGCGTCGCTGACCTAAGCCTACGACGTCATAGCTGACACGGGTAGATGAGCTGTCACATCGAAGATTCCGGCATGGACGGATTTAATCCGACTACGGAAGAGTACGATGGAAGATTCAGCATTTCTCCGGCTTACAAATCAAAGACGGAGAAAACCTTGCAGGGTTCTTTGGGAGGACTACAAGATATTGCTTGACGATTTGCCGACATCCATCTAGACGGAGCGTTCCACGTGAAGAGGCAAGATGGAGCAAGATCTCGGAGTTCTTCGGGGGCTACTGTTGGAGATATGCTATATGGGTATCCTAATAGCATGTCTCTTATCCGACTAACCCGGGTGGCCCATAGTCGGTAGCATGGCCTGTGGCCTACTGGGCGGCGCAGTTAGGTGGATCCAGAAGGGAGGCCCATGCGGGATAAAGGAAGGCTACGGTGGATTCACCCGCGTACCCGGAGCCTTAGAGTGCAAGATACACAAGACTAGCGATAGACGGTGTAGGACTCTGTAACCTGTCCGGCTAGGACTTTTCCCTGTAACCCTAGGACCTGGCGACTATATAAGTCGGCCCTATGGGAGCCTTTAGGGCACAACAATAGATAACTTCAGACAACCTCGCACAGCGAACATATCTCTGTATCTTGGCGTATTGCCCTTATAGTGATTTATAGCAGGAGTAGGATTCCGCCACCGTTGTGGGATCTGAACCTGGGTATGCTGTGTTACCTCGTACCCGTCAACCGTCCGCCTTACCCCACGTCTCTAAACACGCACTATGAGGACCCCTCCATGGCGTACTTGTCGGCAATACCACGACATGGGTCTTGTTGGCTAGTTCTTGGTTGGCTTGGGTCTTGTTGGCTACCACTTGGTTGGCTAGTGCTTGCTTCATTTCCTTTTGCTCTTTTCCTTTGAGAACACTTTCTTGTATTGTGTACTTCACCATTGCATGTTCCACACCGGGCTCTCTCACGAGGCTCTTGGAATTGGTCATTTCCCGTTTCTCGAGCACCACCACGGCCCCATCCATCTATGTCGCTCCTAAAGCGTTTTGTCTTGCGTCTTCCATGTTTAGTCACTTTCCATTCCGGATCGGGCCATAGTTGAATCCCATGGTACTCCGGCCATTTTGATTGGTCCAAATATGGATGAAATCTAGGAGCCCATGTCTTCTTAGTAGTCTCAATGGAGAACTCAGCGTCTCTCACCGTGAGCAGATTATTGTAATCCAAATGTCATCGGCGAGACGCCACGAGCAAGTGCGAGCAGGCAAGATGAAGCAATGATGGCCTTCCGCATGTGCACTCACAAGTCTTGAGCGAGACCTTGAAAGCTCGGCCTCCGTGTTGGACACCATCAGCCGTTGTACCTCCGGGCTCCGTAACTTGATAAATTAGCTCGTCATTATCATATTCCATGACAACTTGGGCATCCGCTTTCTTTGACTGAAATTACATCCAATCATCAACCTTAGGTGGGTACTTGTATTTGTACTTGTTCTTGTAATCCCCCGCAATTTGCCGGTCCGTTTCCTCTGAGTATTTAAGAAAATACCCATTCATCATGTCGAATGTATAACGGACTATTGCCGTGATGGGCAATGCACGGACACCTTTGAGCAACTTGTTGAAGGCCTCTGCCATGTTGCTTGTCATTTGGCCGTACCTCCGGCCACCATCATCGAAAGCTCGTGCCCACTTTGTTCTTTCTTCAATGCTCCTATCGAGAAACTCTCGACCACCCGCATTAAGATCTTTGTTGAAGAGCAATTTGTTGTACAAGTTTGAGAAATGACGTTCCGTGAAAGCGAGGCAACAATCTTGTAGATCATCAGCCAAATCCTTGCTCTTGCATTCCCTATAGAAGTTTCAACAAAAGTGTCTCATGCACCAACGATGGTGCAACAGAGCATGCCCGGGAATATGTTGGTCCACCGCTTTAAGAATTCCTTGATGATGGTCCGAGATGACACATATTTCCCTATGAGGGGTTAATATATTGGTTCTTAAAATATGGAAGAACCACTCCCAATTATCATTGTTTTCCACCTCTACCAAAGCAAACGCCAAAGGAATCAACCGGTTGTTGGCATCATTGGCTATTGCAATCAAGATAGTGCCCTTGAATTGACCGGTCATAAAGGTGCCATCAACGGAGATGACCGGCCTACAATGTTCAAATGCCTGAACACATTGCTCGAAATCCCAAAATGCATGGCCAAAAACTCGAACGGTTCTTCCGTTTACAATCCTTGTCTTGTTCCCCAAAGGTTCAACCACATGAACCATGCATGGGTTAGCATCGGCCATCGCTCCCAACAACCTTGGGATTCGGTTATAAGATTCCTCCCAATCACCGTACAACTCTTGAATGCGGCTTGCTTAGCCTTCCATGCCTTCCCGTACTTCACCTCATAGTGAAAGAGGGCTTTCACAAACTCCATGACCCGCTTGATGCTCATTATTGGAAACGACGCGATGTCATTGGAAAGCCTATAAGCGAGGAACTCGGAGGTGAGTTGCCGGTGCTCATGATTTGCATCCTTGCCATCCACCACCGGGCCTCGGCACATGTGAGTTGATACGCAACTAGATATGTGCCAATCGGGACCTCCCTTGAATGGTCTAGCACGCACAATCCAAGGACATCCTTCCTCCTCGCACTTCACCGTGTAACGCTTCTTGATGTCCGAGTGCACGACCGTGTAAGGACGATGATGCTTCACCGAGAAGTCCTTTATCCATTGCTTAAATTCCAACAAGGTCTTAAACCTTGATCCTTTGAAAAAGCCATTATTCACTTCATTGCCATCCCGGTAAGAACTTGTCCTTGGTCCAAGCACTATGCCTTTGCCACCATCAACTGTGGCTTCATCCGTGAGACTAAGATCACGAAACAAAGGCACCCGATGGTCCTGCCCCAATACGGTATGGTGGATTTCGGCCACTCTAGCCGTGAACCCCTCCTCGTCAACTTCTTCTTCGGGACCATCATCATCCGAGTCCGAAGCATAGCCTCGAGAATACGGGAGTTCACGGTCCATGTCATGTTGAGTGATATATTTCTCCAAATGAGCAACATTGTTGTCGTGGTGTTCAACATCATCATCATATTCACCCTCACAATCATCATTGTCCTCTTCCAACACTTCGTCTTGGTGTCTTGAAATAGGGCTCAATGTTTGGCTCAAAGGAGGTTCAATCCATAGCTCTTGCTCCACGGGTGGAGGACTCCTACTATCCAATGGGGAGGCACGACGGTTCAAGTCCAAAGGCAATGAACTATCAACCTTCTTGGTGGCAAATAGCTCAAGAGCCTTGTCTAGTGATTCGGCCACCACCTCCTTGTATACAAGCCAACGAGCCTCGGAGAAGATACGCATGGTCTTCCAACGGATATGCATTCCAAAACCCACATTATGTCTTCCTTCCAACTCAACAACATCACATGGGTCCATCCATTTCAATTCAATCCTCACTTGCTCCAAGACCTTGGCATAGGTGGGACTACGCTCAAACATAATATCTAGCTCATCCGGGTCCGGTTCTATGTTGCCTTTCAAAAAGGCATCCTTGTCCACATGATGAACATGAACAATTCTTGCCATCCCTAACACATAGGAGAATATGTTCATTAACTAACCATGACAAGATAAACAAAACTATACTAGACACATTACCAAACCATAAAGCTAACAAGAACACCCTCTCTTACATAAGCAAATGCAAACCCTAACCCTAGCCATAACATTCCAATAAACCAAACAATGTCATTTCAACAACCCTAAACCTAACTAAATGCTTCATACACATCTTTATAACCAACATTGGCCAATGAATCTAACAAATTTCCAAACATTTCTCTCCAAATCAAATTTCTAGGGTTTCAAGCCAAGTCCAACAAAAATGAAAGATTTCAAGAGGTCAAAACGGAGGGGAATGAGTGAGGGTACCTCTAGCAGCTGGGAAGAGGCACAAATCCACCAAATAAAGCTTCCAATGTGAGAGATTTGAGGGGGGGGAAGAGAGGGGAGAAGGGGGGTGCCTCCTTGCTGTTCTTCTTTGCTGAGTCGAGCTGGAAATGAATGGGGAGGGGTGGGGAGGGGGGCTGCGCGCGATAGACTAAGTCCCAAAGTGTAGCGCCTATCTGCTAGGCGCTACACATTAGAGTATAGCGCCTAGCAGATAGGCGCTATACCTTGGGGCATAGCGCCTGGACGTTACTCGCCCCAGACATAGCGCCTGGGCGTTATGCCTCCGGGTGGGGCCAGGGAAGGGCCAGACGGTGTCACGCTGGCAGGGGGCATAGCGCCTAGCTGAAAGACGCTACACTGTAGAGTGTAGCGCCTAGGCGTTGGACGTTACCCAAAGGGTTAGTACCAGTGAAATAGTTTTTCAGAGAGGTCATTTCGTGAAATCCTTTTAAAAAGGGGTTATTTTTGTCCATTCTGCCGTAGTTTGAGAATGGATGTCCACAACGGACAGTTTCGGTGTACCACAATAGAATTCTTGAGTTGATCTCTCACGCAATGTACCTAGCCCTGTAATTGGGTTTGAGTAATCAGTTTCTTTTGTGTCCATACGAATAAAAATTCCCAAGTATCCATTTATTATTTTCAAAGTTTAAAATACATTTTTTTAGAAAAAATGTCTATAGCTGACATGTCTATTAGCGTATGTCCTGATTCCTTATTTAACATTTCCTTTACCATGAAGTTTGCTTCTGACATATTTTTGCACACTCATCTTCGAGCAATTTAGCTAGCGGTTTTTCTGTTAGCATGCCAGATTAAGCTAGAAATGGTCATATATAAAACATAATCAAAGTTTGTCGCAGATTCATGTTAAGGTCTCTGTTCCAGTATCAGCATCTTCATTGTCTAGTAACTGCGCTTTTTGTTCTACCACATACCAGGATATTACATTGTCTTTTCATTTAAGTCGGTGAGAAGACCCCTATGACACTCAGCCTGCTGACCAATATTGCCATAAGTATGTTCTTGAAAATTTGTAGAAATACAATAAGTAAACGCATCGACACAATAAGTGGACACTGCTTGCGGAACTCTATGCAAGATATCTGATACCAAAGATTATATTCAAATTACTGAACTTCTCTTTCATGGCCACGAACAGAAGACATGCATGAAAAAATATTGATATAGATTTTAGGACTGTTGTAGATGCATCTGCAAACTTGCCTACTTTAGAAAAGCCATCCGTCTAGACTCTGTATTTCTAGGATTGACATGTCATTCAATCTCTTTCTCCACATCAACTTCTTAATGCTTACATCAAACCTGTAGAGACAGACAACGGTACATAGGTTGATAACCTTTAGAAAATAGTCATACTCCCTCCGACCCATATTAGTTGACTCAAACTTGTCTAGATTTGGATGAATCTAGACACTATTTAGTATATAAGTTTATCCAAATTTTGACAAATCCAAGTCAACTAATATGGGTCGGAGGGAGTATATGTTTTACTAATATTGGACTCAACTAAGTTGTGGACATAGAAACGCAATGAGAAATGAAAATTTCAAAGTATTTGTGACAAATTTTCCGGTGATAGAGCTGACAGGGCTAAACAATAGAGGACATAAGATTCAATGACTTATGTTGCATTTTATGTTTCTGCGCAGAAGACACTGAATAAACAACATACAATTAAGCATTTCGTATGAACCATTGCAACTGTTGCAAAGAAATTTGGCACAGCCCCCTCCAATAATATGATGATTTGACAAACTAATAAATAATATGAGCAGCACAAGGAGAAGTAACTGACCACACTTTGTACTCCAATATAGTGAACTTCTATTTTGTAGACAATATGTGACAAAAAATAACCTGAATCATATTTGATTGCGAGAAAAACTGTGGCACAAAGTATAAAAGATACCGACCGTTATGTAGAAAGACAAAGCAATATCTTCACATGACTCCTCTTCAGATTATGTTTTTTCCTGTAACTTATACATCCACCTCTCCCCGCTTTCTATATTGTATGATCAAAAAATCATGAAACTGAAAGATCCTTTTTTGGTGGATGATGTGATAAAATTAAATTGGACCAGAGACATTATAATGCAAGGCTAAAGAAATCATGATAATCAAAACTGGAAAGATCAAAATGAGTTCCATAATGTTTGTTTAGGATCGTGTGTATTAATGAACATATTGTGCCCCTGGCTACCTTTTAGCCTAATGGACACACAAAATATTATAATATGTACGCATTGTTTAGAGTAAGAAAGAAGAACATGGTATTTAACCTACTATATGCCCGAACCTGATGTAAAATCATGTCAATCTATAGATCTACATAGAAAAAGTTCAGTGTTTGTCAAACATAACAACTCTTTTTTGCATGAGGATCAATAAACCATGTTCTTCTTCTGAACAGATTAGATCAATAGTCTGCAATTAGTTTCTATAAAAAACGATCATTAGCTCTTATCTAGTAGAAATATTACTAAAATGAACTATAAGATTTTACCCCATCTAGAGCTTAGCCTTAAGGATGTGCAAAAGGAGATTGTGGGTACAAACCAATCTAAGTGAAGGAAAAAAAGAGTAGTTAAGCTAACCTTTCTCTGTACCTTATAATTCTGATATGTGATTAAGGTTTTGTTTGCACATGAATTAAATCACAACCGGAATTAGGTCTTATATTTTATTGAAACAACAATTTGGTAGTTGTTTAGTGCTTCTCCTCGCAGTACTGTGTTTAGACTTCATTCCAATTAAATCTTGAAAGTACATGTACGAAGTCAACATCTATTACGTATGAATGTTTTAGCAACTATAAAGATTTTGAGCATCCATCAATCTGAAAGTTTTGTGTATGCTTACGTATATCTATTCTTATAAAAATATATATAGGGATAATTATTGCTTTGCCACTAGAGGTCGCGGAGTACTCAGTTTTGCCACTAGACGAAAATTGTGCTAAGTTTTGCCACTACTTCGGGCGCAGCTGTTATGGCAAGGACAAAACGGCGAGCCTTGGGAGGATTCCGTCTGGTGGCGTTAGTGAAAGTGGGTCTAGAGGTGGGACCGCACAACGACGCAGCCAACGGTAACCCCTGCTCCCGCCAAACCGTTGATTCAGCACCACCCTCCCGTCTCGCTCCGGCCACCACCACCAACGCCGCCAGCCCCTGCGCAGCGCGCGGTCGTCCCGCGTGGCTACCTTCTCCACCGCCACCGGCACCTGCTCCAACGAACCCTGATTCAGCACCACCCTCCGCCCCCGATCCGGCCACCACCATGAGCGCCGCCAGCACCCACGCCACTGCGCGGCCGTCCCACGTGGCTACCTGCTCCACCGCCACCGACACCTGCTCGAGCGGAAGCTGCTGCGCTGTCAGTGCGCCCACAACCTGGTGATGCTCTCGTTCCGCCAGTGCGCCCACAACCTGCTCGACGAAATGGCGAACGACGAAGACGACCTTGGCGAGGCAGGCGTCGGGCCGGAGACCCGTCACGTCCATGACTGGGTTCCTAAGGGGTAAGTCTTGTTTAAATATAGCCTTATTGCACAGTGTAACTGCCATTTTGATTTTACCGAGCGGTTTATTTTGTTATGCTCATATGCGTCTCTGTTTTTTGTGGGTTAGGATGGAGTTGCGGTTTGCATTCTTGGTGAACATTAGAAGGGAGAGGTTCATAGTGGATGCAAAGGATCAAAAGAAATTTCAAGGAGGGTTTGATTATCGGCTGCCAATGGATTGTAATTGGAGTTTTCGACAATTTGCGGAGGTAATTTGCGGCCCGTATCCTTGGGGTTTGCATGATGAAGTGGAATTCAAATACTATGATGGGAGTAGTGAATGGGTGACAGTTACCAATGATGGAGATCTCGATATCATGTTTGCTAAGCATAAGGAGAAAGGGCAATTTCAAGTGACGTTGCAAAATGATGTGGTTGTGCCGGCAGTTGGATCATCTCGGGCAGATTCATCTTGTCGTAATGGCAGGTCTAGCCAGACCAGTTCAGCTAGGGGAGATTCAGTTAGTGCACGTCGACGTGGTGGCTCGTCAAGCGTGGGCACCAGCAGCAGGCTTCCAAGAGAAGTGGAGCCTAAATACGTAGATGATGAAGAGAGGTTATATTCTGGTGTTGTTCAGAATTTACGACAGCCATGTCGAGCTGAAAACCGAGATGAGGGTGACAATGCCGCTTTTGTGATTGATGATGAGGAGGGAGAGGAGGAAGACCTTCCACATGTTGAATGGGACCCTAAGAACCCTCAGATGGAACAAGGGTCCATCTTTGCATCCATGAGTGAGTGTAAAAATGCACTTGTGACATACTGCATCAAGGCAGAGCGTACATTTGAAGTTGACAAGAGCGATACTGTCTATTATAGAGTTCACCGTCCAACTGAAGACTGTCCATGGAGGATGCACGCATCTAAAATGCGAAATAGTACGAATGTTCAGGTCAAAGTGAACCCTTTTAGGCACACATGTCTGGAGTCAACCCTTAGGAAGGAAACAATCAGTAGATCCAAGTCAAGATGGGTGGCGGAAGAAGTAAAGAGGTGGGTGACAGAAGATCATCAAGTGGGTACAAAGGAGTTACAGAAGAAGCTCAAAGAAAAGTTCAAGATAGAGGTACCATACATGAGGGTTTTCAATGGTAAACAACATGCTATGGACTCTATTTATGGTAATTAGCAGGACAATTTTAAACCGTTGTACTCATTTAAGGCTGAGGTGGAGAAGACCAGCCCAGGTAGTATTGTAGATATTGACCACCACTCCGTGGAGTACACATTGAGGGGAGTGACAATGACAAAGGAATGCTTTAGGAGGGCTTTTGTCTGCTTTGTGGCTTGCCGCCGGGCTTTTTTGGACAGCTGCAGGCCCTATTTGGCTATTGATGCTACCTTTCTCACAGGGAGGTTTAAAGGACAGTTAGTAGCAGCTTGTGCAGTTGATGGACACAACTTTGTATTTCCAGTTGCTTACGTGTGATTGAGGCAGAATCCAAGGAGAGCTGGACTTGGTTTTTGCAGAATATGCGCCGGGCTATTTCACATCCCAATGGGTTGGTAATTCATACTGATGCTTGCAAGGGTTTAGAAGTGGTCGTGGACAATGTGTTCCCTAGAGTAGAGCATAGGGAATGCATGCGTCACCTTGCTGCAAATTTTGGGAAGAAATTCAAAGGAAAGGTCTATGCCGACAATTTGTGGCTAGCATCTTTGACTTGCAGTGTGAAGAAGCACAACTATCACATGAGGCAGTTATACAAAAATGATAAAGTGAAGGAATACTTGGAAACACACCACTCCAAGTTATGGACAGGAAGCCAATTCAGTGAACTGAGCAAAGTTGACTATGTGCACAATAATATTGCAGAATCTTTCAACTCAATGATCCGAAAACTGAAGGGTCTTTATTTGGCAGATTTGCTTGACAAGATAAGGATAGAATATGTTCAGAAGTTTCTTGTTCGTGGAGGAATAGCCGAGGCAAAATTCGTGGGCCACATTATCATTCCTTCCGTGATGAATGAATTGAAGCACAAAACAAGAGGCTTGGAAATGGACATGACTCGTTGCTCGATTACCACAGTAGAGGTATCATTTTTGGATAAAGAGAAGAGGGAATGGAGATATCCAGTGGATTTAGAAGCTAGAACTTGCAGTTGTAGGCAATGGCAGATAACTGGGTTGCCATGCATTCATGCCTTGTTTTTTATCACTACTCTCTCAGGTCAAGGAGGGAACATACAATAGTATGTGCATGATTACTACTTTGTTGCAAGGTTCAAAGCCACATATGCACATGCCTTACCTGCTTTGAAGGGAAAATAACAATGTGATATAGTGGACCCTGGTTTCAATCTATGCCCTCCAGTTCTGAAAAGAGCAGCAGGTAGGCCGAGGAAGAGTTGAATAAGACCTCGCAGCGATGGAACTAGACTTGGACCAAGGAGGCGTAAGTGCACAAGGTGTGGTGGGGCAGGTCATTTCGCTAAGTTATGTGATAATGCAGTAGATCTAGCGTTCAGAGAGGATTTCGACAGTGATGAGCAAATGGAGGATCCCAATGATGAGCAAGTGGAGCATCCAGATGATGAGCAAATGGATCATCCATATGATGAGCAAATGGAGTATCCCAATGATGAGCCAATGGAGCATCTCGATGATGAGCCAATGGAGCATCCAAATGATGATCAAAGTGATGAGCCAATGGAGGCTCCAAATGATGATCAAAATGATGAGCCAATGGAGGCTCCAAATGATCAGCAAAAAAATGAGCCAATGGAGGATCCAAATGTTGAGCAAAAAATGGAAAAATTGATGCTCCAATGGTTGGTGGACAACCTTCTGTGGTTGTGAGTTCTACTAGGTATATAATGCTTGCCAATACTACTGTACATTTATCACTTAACATAATCTTACCAATCATCCCCTTTGTTTTGTACACCTCTGTGGTCGGTTCGAACAACGTGGTGGCAGTGACCTCTGAGGTGCTGACAACCAAGAGGAGCACAAGGTTAAGAAGGAGCAAAGTGGTTCCAAAAAGAACAAGGTTAATAAGGAGCAAAGTGGTACCTAAAAGCACAAGGATCAAAAAGAAGCCACGACGCTATGTAGATGATGATTGAGTAGGAACCATGTAAAATTTATGAAACATTCATGACTGATGTTGTATTTATGTTAACTGATGTTGTACCTACGTTAGAACTCATGTTTGAATGATGTTGGTACATGTTTTGAGCAAGTCATGTCAAAATGTGCTAAAAAGAGCTCCAAAGGTAGGGTAAATGGCCTCATTTCTAAGCATTTTTTTCGATCATGTCTAAATCAGCCAAATAAATTTCCTACACATCTATTCTATATATGTAGACAATGTGCAAAGGATTTCCATTTTTTTGATTTTTTTGAAATTTTTATGCTAGTTTGAATTCTGGTCAAACCTACCTTTGACCAAAATTTAAACAAATTTAAAACATGAAAATGAAAAAGTAAGCATGGATCCTTCTTAGTCACTCCTAAATGAAGCCATTTCCAAAGTTTTGTTCATTTCCATGTCCCAAAGTTTGTACCACCTCTCTTCACCCTTGACTTTGTACGACGATGTTCAAGATATGACATTAGGTATATGATTCTTTTGTTCCTATGTATATAGATCATGTTTATCAACTTCAATAGTTAGTAGATGAAATTATAAGACAATGTGCAGAGGATTTCCATTTTTTTGATTTGTTTTTGATTTTTTATGCTAGTTTGAATTCTGGTTAAACCTTACCTTTGACCAACATTTAAACATATTCGTCAAAGTGAAAATTATAATCTAAGCTCGGATCCGTGTTCCTCACTCAAAAATGAAGCTATTGAAATTTGCACATTTCAAAATACACCGTTGACTGCCCCCAAACCACGTTGACATACCAAAACCCCTCAAAATCCCTTAAAACCCCGTTTGTTGATCATCTAACCATGTTGACCAATTCCAACCATCCGTATAACCCTAGCGAGCCAGCCCGTCCGTTCGATTTGTTCTCGGAGAAGGATACCTGGCCGATCCGTGGCTTTCTCTGTTTTCAGCATGAACCGTCCAAGCGGTTAATGACAGTCGTCCGATCTGGCATTCTAGAAGGACTCACAGCCGATCCGCGGCAAACACCGCCCTTCAACGTGATTGGCTCAAAAAAAATTCCCTCACCGCTGGGCGGGAGACACCGGATGGTCTGTTGGGCCAAATCCAACGGGCCTATCTAGCCTGCGCATGCCTGCTTGCCACCAGGCCTGTCGCCTCTGCACGCTGCGCCTGTCTAGGCCTGCCATGCATTCGCCATGCAACTCGCTCGAAGTGATTCAGCCTTCCCCATCGACTCAGCATCGCATCGTCTCAGTCCAGCTCCTGCTTTGCGCCATCGACTCAGTTTTGCCATCGTCTCAGTTCAGCCCACGTGCCCACGCATACACACGTGCATCAACTGCCAAAGGATTCTCGCGAGCACCACGACGCCTCGTCTACTGCCAACGGATACGCACACGCACCACGACGCCTCGTCTACTGCCAACAGATACACACGCACACCGGATACACACGCGCACCGGACGACTCGTCTTCGTGTCTTTAAAAGGGGGTGCCTCTCTTCCTCTCCCACACACACCCACCGAGCGAGCCAAGCCTCTCTTCCTCTCCTTCTCCCTCTCCACCGCACCTTCCACCGTCCGTGCACTGAGCCAAGATGTAGTACACCGGACCTACCTTCCGCCATCCGCGCACCCTACCGGAGCGGCAGTACCCGGCAGGCGTCCTCGTCGAGAACACCCTCCGTGTGTGGGCCAAGTCCAGGTGGAGGGGCAAGAGGGAGCTTCTCAAAGACTTCCTCGACGAGGGCTTCTTCCACCTCCCACGGGGCTCGCCCGTCATGTACCACATCAACGAGTCTCGTGATGGCGTCGCCCTAAAGCTGCTCACGGTCACCTTCTCTAACTGGTTCGACGCGTACGCCCTCCTCGGCGAGGTCTATTGGTGCGGCTGCGAGTCCATCTTCTTCACCACCTACAACATATTCACCGCCCGCGAGTCCATCTTCTTCTCCGGGCGCCGTCAGCACTGCCTCCCGTACAACAAGTGAAGACGGCGGTGAAGACGGTGGTGCGGCCAAGGAGCTGATGCGGCCAAGGAGTGTTTCAAGCCATCATGTTTTTTTAGCATTTTATATTTTTTGTTTTCCTATGTCTTTCCGTGTCGTGTCCTTGGACTAATTATCTATCTGTGTACCGGTTAACTACCCTATCGTATTTATCAAAGTTTTATTGTGTGATGATCTTGCATCTCAAGTTATTATGCCTTATTTGTTTTCTTGCGCTCAAGGATCATCACATGAAAAATCACAGCTCCACATGCACAAACATTGAGTACAATTGTATATATTTTCTAAAACGAAATGCTCGTGTATACATGGCCAGCAGGTCACAACTCCACGTGCACAAATATTGAGTATAATTGTTTTTTTGTAAAACCCTAAACCAATGGATTGATTAACTATAGGTAACAGTGTTCCCGTTCCTTCTCAACATCTTTCCATCTGCCCCACTGGTTACCAGAGCAGTCCTTAACGCTACCAAACCAAGCGGTCTAGGGTTCGAGTCCCTAGTCGCACCCATTTTTGTTTTCGTTTTTTCACTTTTTCATCATTCCCTTATTTTGCATCAAGGCAGAGGCCAGCTGAAATTTGATGAAATTACTTAATTTACAGCTTTGAAATTCATCCCAAATTTAATGTTACAAGTTCATACTATTTTAAGGTTACAAAATTCATCACAAATTCATGCCTTTCCATTCAATGTCAACATTACACCTAATGCGATTACAATCCCAAATACAACTGCCCAAATGTAATTGCAAATCTGTGATTGATCTTCTAGCTTACTAATCTTCTGGTTCACCCTCCTTAGCTCTATAGCTACCTCTCTGTCAATGCGTGCTCTGCCTCCGCCCTCCGTCTCTTCTGCAGTAGCTCGCGCGCCGGCCGATACAATATGTGGCATGATGGGCAATCATTCTTCGTGCTCATCTAGCAGCTCATTCATCAGTGTCTGGGCCAGAACATCGACCCAAAGGAAGAAGCATTTTATCTGCAAGCACATACCACAAAATATCTACAAGTATTTTATCTTTGCTCAAATATCCTGACCATAAAAAATAGTGAAATTGCCCTGGTTCTTACCCCCTTCTCGCTGCACACGTAGAACGGACGATTGGTGTTCTTCGGTGTGCGTGAGATCCTCCGATCAATGGCCGCTCGGCACCGCGGACAGAGCAAGATCGGCATCTCCATGCATGTCGGAACGTCGAACCGCGAGGTGGATCGGGACCTAGAAGAAGACATGGACCACGGAGCGGAAGAGGATCTGAACGCCGCCGCGCACAACCCCACTGGCTCTAACAGAGCGCTGCGCCCTCCACAGCTCCCGTCGTTGGCGGCACTCCTCATCGGTGGCGCCCTCTCGATCGCCACTCTCGGCTCGTAGCTACCAAAACGGGTTGCCCCTCTCACCTTTGCGCGTGGCCGCCTCCCGCTCACCCGCTCGACCGATGCGAGCTTCAATTTTTCTCAGTGATGCAAGCTTCAGCGGTGCGTTCCAGCTCTTTTAAATAAAATAGAGCAACGGTAGCATAGTGGGTCCCATGGCTCTCCGCCTAGCCCCACCTTGTAAATAAAACAGAGCAAGCAACGGTCACCTTTTCAAATGCCTCTCCGCCTGGCCCCACCTGAAACGGCCGAGTCAAGGATGTTGACCTGACAGAAACGGTAGATTCACGGAATGAGTTGCTGCACACAGAATAGGGGCAAAACTGAGCACCATTCCGGTCTAGTGGCAAAACTGAGTTCAACATGACCTCTAGTGGCAGAGGAATAATTATCCCATATATATATGCAAGTATCAAAAATTTAAAAGATTTCACAAACTTCCCTACATGAGAGCAAAGATGAGTAATGTCAATTCTGGAGTAGCATGTAACATCCCAAAAATATTAATCAAGACTATCAAGTTCTAATCACCCAAGTTTAGGGCTAACAAAAACTTTTGTTAATTAAAATCAATATGAATGCATGTGTGTATGTGATGAATGCATGAATGCTTCCAATGACTAATGGCAAGGTTTGGTTTGAAGATGAAAACAACATCATCTAAATCATTTCCAAGCAGATTCAAGTGAAGAGAAAAAAAATATATATAAGCAAATGGTCATTTTTGCCAAACTTGTTCACTAGACCACTTTGAGTGTTTCTAGTCCAAGTTTTCTAACAAAAACAAATCCAATTATTTTTACCCCTTGCTAGACCAAGTAAAAGTGATACCAAGCCCACCTTGCAAACCCACAAAAACATTTTGCAAATCAATTCAAAACTGAATCAAGCGTAGGTACTAAGATCACCTTTTCTCAAAACCCCATCAAACCAGTTCAACTTGATAAACCCAAGCAACCAGATACTACCAAGTATGTGACCAGTGCACTCACCAAATTTCATTCAAAAATTTAAAACTAAATTTCTTTCGTCCATTTCATCAAAAAGTTGGTGAACACAGCAAAAACTGTCTAACTTCTACTATTTATGATCAAAGCTTTGTCTAAACCTTGTCTCCAATTCTCACCCTTGTCTCCCCTAGTGACAACCACAACATTGATCAACCTATCACCCCTACCATTGCACCATGTCGTGCCACCCAAAGCCACCCCTTGCCACCCGATCATGGCTAGCTAGCAGGAGCCATCACTGCGCCTAGCCACCATGTCCAGGAGGCAGCCCAACGTCCACCGCCACCCCCTGTCCAGCCCTCGCACGCAGCCAGGCACTGGACCACAGAGAACACGCCGTGCCCAATGTCTCTGCGCTATGCCGAGAGCACGCCAGAGTGCCGCGCCCGACACGCACGCACACGCCGTGCTATAGGGTTCGCAACATAGAAAACAAAAAAAATCCTACGATGAGAACAACTATGTACCAAGAACTATCTACTAGATACAAGAAACGAGTGGATGTATATCCATAGAGAACATACCCTTGAAAACCGACAAAGCTTAACGAGTTCAAACTCGTGGTTGATGTAGATGATCTCTTGCCGATCTCAAGATCGAGAGGAAGTCCTAGCACCGCAAAACAGCAATGCATCCGTGCTCGCACACACGTACAAGGCACCGAGCAACCTCCGCCTCCTCGCTCCAGCGATGCAACGGAAGCACAACTCTTTCTTGCCAAATAGCCACTGGGAACATGTAACTCGCTAGTCCGAGACCATGGGGGATAAATACTAGAGGGGGAGAGAGATCCTTCACAAGGAGGTGTGAGAGAGAGAGAGGGAGGGGCTCCTTTTATAGGGAGAGGGGGGCACCCAAGGGGCCATGAGCCCAGCCATGGGGCTGCCCCCTCCCCTCCTTCCATTCATGTGGGTGGACACTCCACTCACACAAAAGCCTTTCAATTTCCTCCACTAAAAAACCCACTCAAATTCCCATTAAATTTCCACCAAATTTAATGCAAACTCTCATTAAATAAAACTCCTTTTATTTATTCAGAATTTTGTCAATTACTTTAATGACAAACATTCTCATATAACCCCTTGCTAGTATTTCATTTCACATGCAAAACACTTTCTGCAATTTCACCCGAATACCCGTTTCGGTATCTAGTGAAATAAATTCCTACGCTTGTTATTCTTTCCGGCATGAAACTTTTGCTCCAAATGGATGTCAGTATCTCTTAAGTGTGCCACCCTACGGTTCGTGAATAATGCTAACATGATCGAGACCCCTCTCGGATCAATAATCAGAAGAGGGATCTGGAGACCCATACTGTCTCCCACACATTCAAAAATGACTTTCTTGTGATCGTCGGAACCTTTTACACTAGTCTCTTAATCCCTTTGTTTCGCGATATATTACATGTCTGAGATTCGATCATTGGTATCTCCATACCTAGTTTGATCTCGTTACTGATATGCACTCTTTTATCGCTCCCATGATATAACATTATAGTGATCAAATCACTTGATTGCAAGCTAATCAATGTGATATCACCGAGAGGGCCGAGAGCATATCTATCCGTCATCGGTATGAACAAATTCCATTCTCGATCCATGGGCCTCAACATAACACTTTAGTAGTTCTGACCCATCTTTATAATCACCCAGTTATGGTGTGACGTTTGATGTTATCAAGAAACTCTTCCGGTGTTAGTGATTGGCATGATCTCATGGTCTAAGGATTAGGATCACTTCTTAAGTTGTTATAGAAATATAAACTTAATGACTTTGATCATACTGCTATACTTCGGATGAATGTTCATCACACCATTACACTAATGTTGTGACCTTGTTATTAACAACATCCAATGTCCATGATCAGGAAACCTTGATCATCTTGTTAATCAACGAGCTAATTTATGAGAGAGGCATAACTAGGAACTTTCTGTTTGTTTATTAAACACACATGTATTAACGTTTCCGTCTTAATACAGTTATAGCATGTAAAATAAACATTTATCATAAACAAGGAATACGATAATAACCACTTTATTATTGCCTCTCGGGTTAAATCATGTCAATACTATTATCGTACAATATATCTTTAGTGTTAGCCCGTTGCAAACCACACCTTAGTTGGATAACAAACTACTTGACACAAATGCCCTCCTTTGCTGCTACTATAGCAATCATATACTTAGCCTTTTGTTGTAGTATCCGTCATAATGTCTTAACTTTGGATTTCATCCAAATCCATCATGGAAACTTTCTTTTCATTTCATTGTGCCACCCATAGTTTAAATTGAGATAAACTTAATTTGTATCTTATGACAAAACTAGTATCAATGTAACGCTTTACAATGAACTACTTGTAATTGTTTGTCACCTCTACACAAATATATTCTTAGTTCTTCCAAAAGGTCATAAGAATATCCTCACTATCGTCCAATGATCATTTTATGATTCATTCTGGTATATGCTCATAACACTTAGAGCATAGGATATATCTGGATGTGTACATATCATGGTATGATTGATCAAAACATTCTTGTGATTTCACTCATCAAGTGTCAAAGCACTTGAATCTTATTTCACTTATCAAGTGTCAATACACTTGAATCTTGATTCAATTCTTTTCCATGTGACAAGAACCTTTTCTTGTCATTTCTATATTGAACTCCTTCAATATCTTATATATGTACATTTGGCATAACCATATTAGCGTCACAGTCTACCCACTATAGTCATCAAAATGAAATTCTTAACCTTTGTCAATAAAAGATACATCATTTCTAATCAACAAGATGTCCTCCACATAATGTATTAGAAATATGTCTCAGCACTCCCACTTAATTTCTTGCAAATGCAAGCATCTTCATCGTCTCCTAATGAAATTAAACTTCTTTAACAGTTTCATCACGGTGAAGATTCCAACTCTGCGATGCTTACTTCAACCATTGAAGTTTGCATGCCCTTTTAGCATCCTTTGAATTAACAAAACCCTTTGGACCATGTCATGCACACATCCTAGGTAACCATTCTATTAGAAGAACTTTGTTTTGCTTATTCTTCTACCATATACCAAATTATATGTAGTGGTTGCTATATTAATCCGTCCAGAATAAATATCGCTATGAAAGATCAAATCTTGTCATAATCAACTCCTTGAACATTGTTGTAAAAAACTTTACCGACATGTCAACTATTTCATAGATGTGGAACATCCATGTCTATTTCTTTATAAATCCAAATACGACCGATAGGTTTTTACACCTTTCCGGAGGGTCTTCCAAGTTCAAAACTTGATTTCTCGTGTATGGAACTATCACGGATTTTATGGCTTCAAGACATTTGACAGAGTAAGGGCCCATCATCGCTTCTTCGCATGTAGTCGGTTCATAATTGTCAAACAATAATGATTTACTCTCAAATCTCAACATTTGATTGTTTATCTGACCTACTTGGTTCAATAGGAACTTAGACCTCCGTGACCGCAACCTTTGAGGCACGTGAGCCATGAGCATTCTGGCTGCCTCTGGAATATTTTCCGGTGATGTGCAACTCAACACATATAGCTAAGGTTCGTTAACTTTATTAAAGTTCTATTGTACTCCCACTTAACCTTTTATGAAAAACTTCTTTTTCAAGAAATTTCACGTTTCAAGCGATAAACCCTTTTGTCCTTGGTGTTATGGAGGAATACCCAATGGTTATTCGAAATAACCTACAAAGACATGCTCATCCGAATTTTGTTGTAAACATCTTACTTATGCTTAGCATACCAAAATTTAAGAAATGACAATTTGGGTTTTTACCCCAAACCATAACTTCCATGGTATCATTCAACGGATCAAGATGGAGCTCTTTTCAGTGTAAAAGTGGTAGTCTCTAAAGCTTTAATCTTTTAAAACATAATGGCAGTTTTATAAACAACACCTTTGATCCAACCATGTCAAACAAGGTTTCATTACAAATCTCAAACACTCCATATTCCTATGGTGTTTCGGGAGATGCAAATCTAGGTGTTTTGCTAAACCTGCAACACAAATAAATCCCTTTATGATAAAATAATAAATTATTTATTTTCTTGTTACACTTGCAACTCAAATAAATCCCTTTATGATAAAATCATAAATCATTTATTTTCTTGTTACAATGATTTTCCAGTTCATCTTAAAAGTCTTTGAACGTTTTCAAATATTTCATACTTCTTTCTCATTAAGTGAACATTCACTCAAATTTCCGGAGAAAGCATATGAAGTTGAAATCCATCGCTTACAACTATACATAATGGACTACATACATCGATATGTATAAATTCTAATATTTTAGTCGTTCATTCTTCTTTAGCCTTTGAACGAAGTTTTAATTATCCCGAGGAAAGTCTCACAAGCATCACTTGATTAAATCAAAGACTCCAAAAATCCATGAAAATGGAGTTTCTTCATGTTTCCTTTCCAATATAATTTAAATGGCGATATCACTTTGTAAGTGATCTTTCAATCCTTTGTCTTGCGACATTTTAGCATTAGGTTTTATGGATGTGATTTCTCCAACTAGATTTGTAAATCATCCACTTATATGGAATACGGTAATTATTTGAACAACCTTTGTTCTCATAATACCTGATTTAAATAACAATTATTAAAACAAATCTTGAAGTCAAGCTTTGATGTCAACGAGAAATACAAACAACGGTTTGTTTGTTTTCGATAAACATCATCACATATTCTCTTGCTAGTTACTTAGGCCATTGTGGTTTATGAATTGCGTCGTTCCGTATGAAATTTCATACCAACCAATTCGGTATCCAATACCCAAGAACCACATTGTTTAACAAGCAAAGAATACAACCATAACATGTATATCATCTATATACCTAAATTGGATATTTCCAATCTTTTCTTTTCTGCCAAGTATATTTTATAGATTCTCTTTCAGCATTTCCTTTTCCTTTTAAAAAGAATCTATCAACATCAAAAATGGCGCCATACACATGACACATAGTCCAAAGCATGTATATTCAAATAATAATACCTTTGGACTTGCACTTTGAAGTACATCACCATCATCAAAATGATCGGCATTCTTTCAAAATCCATTCTTTAGTAATCTTTTAGTGTAGTAAACACTTTACATACATCTTATATTCATCCTTATCATGACGACTTTCATGATCAAGCTAATGTAGGTTATAAAGACGAATCATGAGTATAACGTTACTTTCCAAAACCCTTTTGGATGATTAGGATGTCTAGCATCTCCAACCTTTGTAAATTCTCATCTAATATGAGAACATACATTATACTCTATCATATTGCAACCAAAAACATTGTTTCAGATATCGTTATATCTGTCACACATGATAGTTTCTAAAACAATTCTTTCAGCTCCTATATAGACTTGATATTAAAACAATCAAGAATCATGGGGGCAAACATGATACTTAAGATACTAACACTGGAATTGTTACTCTCGATTTAATACCAATTATTAAATTTCACGGAGTAAACAGAGTTTGCTGAAAGTTTGCAATAGGACTTTAAACTTTAGATTGACACTCAACACAATACGATACCAGTTTGTAAAGTAAATATCCAGAATTCTATAGTTCTATTATCTCAATTACAACTAATCATAAGGTGGTGAACGAATGTCAATGACTACAACAAATTATGCAAATTCAATTTGATTTAATTTATGATAAATTGAGTTCTACTAATCCAAATTAGAAATGAACTCCCACTCAAAAACGACATCCCTCGTGTCTTTTTGGTGATTACATGAACCAAATCCACTACACCAAGTCCGATCATCACGTGAGTTGGTGTAGCTTCAAAGGCGAGCATCAAATGGGCATCATATCTACCATATGACTCATGCTTAAACTTTCAGTCCATGTTCCGAGGCCATGTCTGTACATGCTAGGCTCGCCAAGTAAGAACCTTAGTATTCGCGTGTGTAACTGTCTTACACCCGTAATATGGTCATGGATCCAAGAACACCCGATCATCACGTGATGTCTTGGAGCGACGAAACATAATCGGTGCATACTTAAGAAAGAACACATTCTTATCTTGATATCTAAATGAGGGATCATCTTATTATGCTAATAAAATGCCAAACAAGCAATATAAGATGCAATCAAACATCACATGTTTGTAAGTGAAATGATATGGTTCCCGCATATGATCTCCATCATGTGAACCATGGTATGATCTCTATCATACCTCTATGTGTAAGGCCAAGGTCTATGGAACCTACACGTTATGTGTGTTGTAAGAGTATCATCTCATACTTCTACTTACAACATCACCATATCATAACACTAGCCCAGCAACAATCTAAACTAGACGCCTCTAATTTATCCATTGCAAGTTTTACGTGGCTTAGGCTTTCGAAGATAGAACCGTTCTTACCTACGAACATGAACCACAACAAGGATAATCAAATTGTTGGCAACTCGTTGCAAATTAGATATTGAGTATAGTAGGAGAGACAGACACCCGCTAGCCACTTATGCAAAACTAGTTGCATGTCAAACGTGGAACAGGTCTCATGTGCGAGGACATGTAAAGTTTGTCCGGACCGCTTCATCCCACTATGCCACCAATATCCAAAGTACAACTAAGAAGCAACAAAATGATCATTATCGCCCACATACTCATATGTGTACTACCCGTGCAAAGCATCTACGCATATATCTGGCTCTGATACCACTGTAGGGTTCGCAGCATAGAAAACAAAAAATTTCCTACGATGGGAACAACTATGTACCAATATCTATATACTAGATACAAGTAACGGGTGGATGTATATCCGTAGAGAACATACCCTTTAAGACCGACAAAGCTTAACGAGTTCAAACTCGTGGTTGATATAGACGATCTCTTGCCGATCTCAAGATCGAGAGGAAGTCCTAGCGCTGCAAAACAGCAGTGCATCCGTGCTCGCACACATGTACAAGGCACCGAGTAACCTCCGCCTCCTCGCTCCAGCGATTCAGCGTAAGCACAACTCTTTCTTGCCGAATAGCCACCGGGAACATGTATCTTGCTAGTCCGAGACCATGGGGGATAAATACTAGAGGGGGAGAGAGATCCTTCACGAGGAGGTGTGACTGAGAGAGGGAGGGGGGCTCCTTTTATAGGGAGAGGGGGGGCACCCAAGGGGCCATAGCCCAGCCATGGGGCTGCCCCCTCCCTACTTTCATTCATGTGGGTGGACACTCCACTACACAAAAGCCTTTCAATTTCCTCCACTCAAAAACCCACTCAAATTCCCATTAAATTTCCACCAAATTTAATGCAAACTCTCATTAAATAAAACTCCTTTTATTTATTCAGAATTTTGTCAATTACTTTAATGACAAACATTCTCATATAACCCCTTGCTAGTATTTCATTTCACATGCAAAAACACTTTCTGCAATTTCACCCGAAAACCCGTTTCGGTATCTAGTGAAATAAATTCCCGCGCTTGTCATTCTTTCCGACATGAAACTTTTGCTCCAAATGGATGTTGGTATCTCTTAAGTGTGCCACCCTACGGTTCGCGAATAATGCGGACATGATCGAGACCCCTCTCGGATCAATAATCAGAAGCGGGATCTGGAGATCCATACTGGCTCCCACACATTCAACGATGACTTTCTTGTGATCGCCAGAACCTTTTACACTAGTATCTTAATCCCTTTGTTTCGCGATATATTACATGTCCGAGATTCGATCATCGGTATCTCCATACCTAGTTTGATCTTGTTACTGACATGCACTCTTTTCTTTTTCCCGTGATATAACATTCCAGTGATCAAATCACTTGCTTGCAAGCTAACCAATGTGATATCACCGAGAGGGCCCAGAGCATATCTATCCGTCATTGGGATGAACAAATTCCATTCTCGATCCATGGGCCTCAACATAACACTTTAGTAGTTCTGAACCCATCTTTAAAATCACCCAGTTACGGTGTGACATTTGATGTTATCAATAAACTCTTCCGGTGTTAGTGATTGACATGATCTCATGGTCTAAGGATTAGGATCACTTCATAAGTTGTTATAGCAATATAAACTCAATGACTTTGATTGTAATGCTATACTTCGGATGAATGTTCATCACACCATTACACTAATGTTGTGACCTTGTTATTAACAACATCCAATGTCCATGATCAGGAAACCTTGATCATCTTGTTAATCAACGAGCTAGTTTATGAGAGAGGCATAACTAGGAACTTTCTGTTTGTTTATTAAACACATATGTATTAACGTTTCCGTATTAATACAACTATAGCATGTAAAATAAAAATTTATCATAAACAAGGAATACAATAATAACCTCTTCATTATTGCCTCTAAGGCATATGCCCTTCATGCGCCTCACCTTCGCCGCCCGTGCCTGCACTCACCGCGACACCAGCTACCCCCTAGACATGCTCGTTCGCCGCAGCGCGACCCGTAGCACCCGTGCGACGTCAAAACCACCGTCAGTGCTGCTCAGAGGACCAACGCGTTCCGACCGTTCTCGACCGCCCCTTGACACGCTAGTAAGTCCTTGAGCATCGCCAGGAGACCGCGCACCAGCCTACACCCTCCGCCGTGCCATTAGCTCGTTGTATCGCCGACCTTGACGAGCTTTGACCATTCGACACTGCCTCTCTCGCTCGGCTATAAAAGGAGGCCTCCCAGCCCCAATTCGCCACACCATCTCACTCCCCACGAGTCAGAGAACATCACTGACCCTTCCCCGGAGCAAGGAGAGCACCAGGTCATCAGAATTTCACCAGAGTCTGCCGCGGAGGAGGAGAAGAGGAGTCGTTGATTGGAGCCGCCCCAGGAGCTGCCACAACAACCGTTTGAATCGCCATCATCGACAACGTCGTTCGCCCCCAACACCGACCCTAGCTGGAGCCCTGGTGAGCCTCACACGGCCCCCACCGCTGCATTAGGGTTTAGTCTCGCCAGGGCTGCCCGACGGAGACGACACACCCCAGGCGTTAGATCAGGTTCCAATCGTAGGGCTCATATTGAAGCATACCGCTTCAGTTGGAATGAGCCACTGACACGTGGGACAGCCATGTCAGCAGCCCACCGTGCGGTGCGCTGTGCGCAGTGGGCTGGCCCAGTTAGTTCCCGCGCGACCCAATAGATTCAAATATAGATTTTTCAATTTAGTTCAAACTCTAGTTCTGTCTGTTGATTCAAAAATCAATTCAGAGAGATTCACTGAACCAAATTGCATGAAACCAATTTTGCTAAAAAGATATTGAAATTGTTAATCCAAACCCGTTGGATTCAAACCATTTGAAATTATAGATCACCTATAATAAAAATAACAAGGCAGAGACTTTTCTGCATTCAAACATTTTTCAAAAATCAACCATAAATGCTTTTGAGTTGATTCCAACTCTCTAAAATCACATTTGACAAGATCTTTCTGAATATGTAAAAGGATATAGGTTTACTTGCAGAAATAATGGACAAGTATTAAAAGAATGCCCCATAGGCATTTCTAGTCACTTTAATTAATTAAAATAATAATGTTAAACCTTAGTAAATTGTGACACCACTTTAAATCACATTCCCAAGTGTTAAAATATGTGGTGATCACATGTGTCAACATGATCCCATATTTTAATTTGAGAATATTAAATCTTAAGTAATTTTTCAATGAGTAGAAATTACTTTTCTAAAATAAAATAAATAATACTAAGTCTTTAATTCTTGTGATGATTGTGATGATGCTAGATCATCTAGTGTAAACCCCTGTGTGCCAAATAGAAGTAGTTAATTATTGTTTGGTGATTGTGTATCTCGTATTTATTTATAGACGCTAGCACCAACCAAGGAAGAAGGGGGACTACTATGAGGAAGAAGGAGAAGAGAACTTCAATCACTGCACTACTCAAGGCAAGCTACACTATGCAAGCTAACACTTGCAACTTTGCAAGCTAGATAACTTATGCAATGCATTAGTCATGCTTTGATTAGACAACCTTGAGTATACCAAATCCCAGTTTTACATGCAAGCTTTATTTATTTTATTTCTTTATCAAAGTTCTTTGTTTACTTTTACCTAGTGACTTCTGAATTTTAGAAAGATATTATAGGTAATATAAAGATAATAAAACTTGGCCTAGGTTAGATAGAACTAGATGTCATACTAAGGCATGAGATTAGACTTAGATAAGTCACACTTGATTAGCATCCTCATTAGTGATTACCCCCAACTTTAGTGGCTAGTGCTAAGCATAAAACTTGATCACTTTAGATGGGAATACTTGGTGAAAATGATTATGAAAACCTTAGAATGATGAGTCATTCTAATGAAATGTTTTGACATGTGTTATGAACACCAGATGATTTGATGATGAAAATGTTGAGGCATGATCCTTAGCCCTTTATAAAACTGATGGTTGAGTTCGGATGCGATACCATTCCAATTTTACCGTACAACCACAATACCCGAATTTGGGTAGGGATTGACTGAAAGTTTATATATCTTAGTATGGGTTCCCTTGCGAAAGAGGTTTGAGATGAGGCTACCTCATTATGATTGTCCACCTATGCAGTTCCCAAGATGACGGATGGTCATGGTTGGGAGGCCAAACACATAGGGGAGGTGCCTATACTAGGGTGTGTAATTGAAAGGTTAGGATTGATTATCTGCATACTGAGTATGGTGATTTAGGATTGTTCCTAACGGATGTATTGAATGTTGTGGTGAAATTGTACCACCTCTGCAGAGTGTCAAACTATTCGAATAGCCGCGTCCGCGGTTATGGATAGTTGGAGTGGCCATACTGTTCCGTCGTCAGATGTTTTCAAAATGACTTGTGAAATGAATCATGACTTTGACTTGACCACAACATGGTTATGACATGAAAACTAAGTTCCCACTTAGGTGTTTTAAAACATGAAACTAGTTTTCTTTACTTCTAAACTCAGTTAGAGATAAACCTGGCTTTTTGCAAATAAACCTAGAGCTTAGGATTCCTACTCAAACTACCTTACTTGTTAGTATTAGTTTGCGAGTACTTAAAGAGTACTCATGGTTTTGTCCCTGGCTATTCCTATGGCCAGACTATGAGGAGGACTACTAGGATGATGGATAGCAGGAAGTCTATGACAACTAGGATCATCTCCCATCGTCAGCATTGCTTGTGACCCTGAAGATGGAGCTTCGCCCATGCTACCATTATTATATTATTCCGCTGCATTGATTGTATTAAGACTGGATCATGAGATCCTTTATTTGTAAGACCTTTATTATGGTTTGTAATGGATGATGAACTATGGTACCAATCTATTATGTCTCGCAAAAATGGTAACCCTAGGATTGTGAGGTATGGCATAACATGCATCTCGGATTAAAAATCCAGGTGTTTACAAGTTGGTATCAGAGCCATCCTGACCATAGGATACCCTAGTTAGAATGGACGCTTGAATCAAAAACTTAGTTTCAAAACAAAAGAAGTGAGTATTTGTGAAAACCTATTCTCATTCTTATCACTTAGATCCTTTCATGAAAATTCATGTTCCTCAAAAAATTCTTGCAAAATCTTACATAAAATTTGACACACTTGATCACTCTACTAACTTACTCATACTACATTCTTATAGATGGAGGTGAAGTATAACAAGTTCTATTAGTTGGGCAATGGAGGAGAGCTCATCTTTGAGCGCGATTTGGACCAACTCTCGGAACTTCTTGAGCACCCGCACCCCGAGTTCTTTGGAGCACAGCTCAACGACCAGCAAGGAGGAGAATTGCAATGGCTAATAGTTGCAAGTCTTAGAGGCAAGATGGAAGCACCAACCTCGGAGGGAATCCAATTCACCTTAAGAGAGAACAACTGGCTAGACGGACTCACCAGGGCTATGCAGGAATCTCTTGCCTGTCTGTGTGGGCAAAGCATCAATCAGATCAAGGGCACCCACTTTGATTTCTACGCAAGGCGTGATGCTATGGGACAACCATTGGAGGTTCCATACCACCCGGAGCGGAAGCATCAGGTGGATCATCTCAGCTTCATGTTGTATGATAGGCAGAAGGAGTTTTATAATGCCCTCTCCTACGCCAACCACAACCATGCCATCGCAGTCAAGAAGGACCAGACCATCGCCATCCTTGCGAAGGAGCACAAGACCTTTCGCCGTCTACATGACAAGAAAGATCACATTATTGCTCGCCTTCATCACAAAGTGACAGACTTGGAGGAGGCCATCCATGAGCGGGACATGCAGCTTAAGGAGAGGGAGAATTCAAGGGAAGATATCCGTGGAGACCCTTACTCCTACCTCAGTGATGATGATGACTTCCTGGAGGACCAAGCCATGGACTTCCACACTGATGACGATGATTTCGCCTTCATTGATGATGATGATGATGAAGCCACCGATTCTGATGAGTAGTAGCACTTGAGCACAAGCATAGGTGTGAGTTGTATCTGGTCCCATTGTATCGTAGTTTCACATAATGGTTCTTAAAACCATCTATTACCTTAGTGTGGTGTGTGTTTTGTATTGTGTGCTATGAATGAATGAAAAGCAAGTTGCTAGTTAGCAAAACCGGAGTCAAACTCAAAGTTTAACAGATTTTCAAAAACAAATCCATGAACCTTAGAAATTTCCCTCTTTTCTCATGATCTATCTCAATCTTTAGATGCCTCGTGGAGGAAGCAGTTCATCCCCGGACCCAATGCTGCAAATTTTGCAAATGTTGGTTTTGGACCGTGAAGCTGAAAGAGCCGAACGTTAAGCCAACTTAGCTATCCTTCAACACATAGCTCAGAAGGCCAACAACAATCAAGGCCATGGAAACCAGGACAACCATGGATCCAAGCTCAAGAACTTTTAGAATACCAATCCACCCATTTTCAGTAAGTCTGAAGAGCCATTAAATGCTGATGACTGGCTGCAGACCATGGAGAACAACTTAGAAGTTGCAGGTGTGGAGGCCAATGATAAGGTACTGTTTGCCACCCATTATCTGGCAGGAGATGCAAGAGCTTGGTGGAATAGCATTCGCACCATGAATGGAGGACAGATGATGACTTGGGATGAATGCAAACTCCAGTTCAGCAGAACCCATGTGCCACCGGGTTCAATCAAGAGAATGAGAGATGAATTCAGAGGATTAAAGCAAGGGAGGATGACAGTAGTTGAGTACCATGAAAAATTTCTGTCATTAGCTAGGTATGCACCAGATGAGATTGACACTGAAGCCAAGAACAAGGAAAGATTCTTGAACGGTCTGGATGATGAGATGCATACAGTATTAGTCAACATCACTTTCGCTGACATTGAAGCCTTAGTGGATTCTGTAATCCAGATGGAAGGCAAGATCAACCAAGCCAATGAGAATTGCAAGCTTAGAATGATGAATCAACCAGGAATCCACCATACCCAAAAGTATCGTACCAACCCGTCTGCGGGATTTCCCCAAGAAACAATAGACCCCCGATGACCCGTCCGAACTATCCCAACTATGGAGGAGGAAACCCAAGGCCCGGAGGAAACCACAACAACAACCCCGGCAACTCCAGCAATTTCAACCGTGCACCACCCAAGTTCAACAACAACAACAACCCCACCAACACCAATACTACCCCAAGGACTGGAAGCAATGTTGCGCCTGTTGCAGGAAAAGACAAGTCTCAGGTTACTTGTTATGAATGCGGAACCAAGGGTCACTACTCCAATGAGTGCCCCAAGAAGCTTGCAGCAGCCCCCAATGTGAATGCCTCAGCTCAGCAGCAGCGCCGTGTTCAGCCTGGAAGAAGATGTGCCCCAGGGAACTCGCTCAACCGCAATGGCCGTCTGTTTCAGATGAATGCTGAAGAAGCCCAAGAAGCGCTAGATGTCGTGCTGGGTATGTTTTCTATTAACTTAGTACTTGCAAGAGTGTTGTTTGATTCTGGAGCATCGCACTCGTTTGTTACAGAAGAATTTGCATGCACTAGTAAGATTCAACCAACAAAATTGAAGCATGTTATGATAGTTCAAATACTTGGTTCAACCACCAAAGCTAGACAAATTTGCAAGGTTGTACCTATCAGAATCCATGGCATAGATTTTTATGCTAGCCTAATAGTACTCGGAACCAAAGGTTTGGAAGTAGTACTAGGAATGGATTGGATGTCGAAACATAAAGGATTAATCGACTGTGCCAAGAAAGCCATAACCATGGCTAGTATAGCTGGAGTATTAGTAGATCATGTATCTGAAAACTTGCCCCATCAATTCAAGTGCAACAAGAGTCTAGCCCAACCAACCATTGACCAAGTCAGAGTAGTCTGTGAATACCCCGATGTATTCCCAGATGTTTTGGCCGGTATGCCCCCAGATTGGGATATCGAGTTTATCATTGAACCAATCCCTGGAACCGGACCCATAGCTCAGAGACCTTATAGTATGAACCCATATGAATTAGTGGAGCTGAAGAAGCAACTGGATTCTATGCTGGAAATAGGACTGATTCAACCCAGTGTGTCGCCATGGAGATCACCTATTTTGTTTGTGGATAAGAAAGATGGAGGTAACCGTTTGTGTACGGATTATCGGAAGCTGGTGTCACCATTAAGAACAAGTACCCACTGCTGAAGATAGAAGATCTGTTTGACCAGTTGACCGGTGCCAAAGTGTTTTCTAAGATTGATCTTAGAACTGGTTATCATCAACTCAAGATTCGCGCAACAGATATTCCAAAGACTACATTCACCACCACATATGGATTGTATGAGTACACTGTCATGTATTTTGGATTAACCAATGCCCCTGCTTATTTCATGAACCTCATGAATACGATTTTTATGAACTTCCTGGATAAGTTTGTCGTTGTTTTTATCGACGATATTCTGATCTATTCCAAATCAGAAGAAGAACACGAGCTACACCTAAGGACCATCCTGGAAACACTTAGAGAGCATCAGTTGTATGGCAAGTTTAGCAAATGTGAGTTCTGGTTACACGAAGTAGGATTCCTAGGACATATCGTGTCGGCGGGAGGAATTGCTATCGACCCCGCCAAGGTTAAGGATGTAGAAGAATGGCAAGCCCCGACCACTCAAACCCAAGTTCGTGCATTTATTAGATTAGCGGGATATTACCGCAAGTTCGTAGAAGTATTTTCGAGCACCGCAAGACCCATGACCCAATTGTTGAAGAAAGATAAGAAGTTTGAATGGACAGACAAATGTGAAACAAGTTTTCAAGAACTCAAGAAGAGATTTATCTCAGCCCCAATCTTGATTATGCTGGATATCACAAAGCCTTTTGATGTGTTTTGTGACACATCCAAGATCGGTCTTGCATGTGTGTTGATGCAAGAAGGCAAAGTCATATCATATCTATCCCGACAACTGAAACAACATGAGCAGAATTACCCTACCCATGACCTTGAACTAGCAGCCATAGTTTTAGCCTTGAAGACATGGCGGCAATACCTCATGGGTAACCATTGTGAAATTTATTCGGATCACAAGATGCTGAAGTATATTTTCACCCAGAAGGAGCTGAATATGAGGAAAAGGAGATGGATAGAGCTAATCAAGGACTATGACCTTGACATTCACTATCACCCCGGTAAAGCCAATGTGGTAGCATATGCTCTTAGCAGATTGCCGTGTCGATTAAACACCATGATTCTGAAGGAGCAACCAAGTTTGCACAAAGAGTTAGAAGATTTCCGAATGGAGCTGGTAAGTGAAGGATTTTTAGCTAGCATAGAACTTCAACCCACTTTGATTAGTCAGATCAAGGAGGCACAGAAAGGAAATGCTAGTATCGATGGAATCAAACATCCTATCGGTACAGGGAAGGTTCCCGGATTCACTGAAGATGAAGAAGGATTTTTGTGGTATAAAGGACGAATCTACGTACCAACAGATTCAGAGTTGAAACAAGCTATTTTGAAAGAAGCCCATGATACACTTTATTCTATCCACCCCAGAGGAACAAAGATGTATCAGGATTTGAAGGAGCAATTTTGGTGGCATAAGATGAAAAGATAAATCAGAAGCTACATAGCCAAATGTGATATCTGTCAGAGAGTCAAGGCGGGACATCAGAGACCCGCAGGACTTTTGCAACCATTGCAGATCCCAGAATGGAAATGGGATTTAGTTGGAATGGATTTTATCACCGGTTTGCCTACATCTAGTAGGAGAAATGACTCTATTTGGGTCATAGTGGATAGACTGTCCAAAGTAGCACATTTCTTACCAGTCAAGAGCACTTATCAGAGTTCAAAGCTAGCAGAGTTGTACATTGCTAGAATAGTCAGTTTGCATGGAGTCCCCAAGAACATTATGTCGGATCGAGGAACTCAGTTTACCTCGAGATTTTGGAAGAAAGTCCAAGAAGGATTAGGAACAAGACTGAATTTCAGCACAACTTAACACTCTCAGACTGATGGACAAACGGAGCAAGTAAACCAGATACCTCAAAGATATGTTGAGAGATTGTGTCTTAGAATATGGATCTAAATGGGAAGACTGTCTGCCTTTCGCAGAATTTTCATACAACAACAGTTATCAAGCCAGTTTGCAAATGGCCCCATTTGAGTTCATGTATGGAAGAAAGTGTCATACCCCTTTGAATTGGTCGGAAGTAAGAGAGAGTCAGATTTTCGGACCCGACATCCTATGAGAAGCCGAAGAGAAAGTTCACAAGATCCGTGAGTACCTCAAGACCGCCCAATCCAGGCAGAAGAGTTATGCCGACAAGATACGTTGAGACCTAACCTTCAATATCAGGATTTTGTATATCTGCAAGTATCACCCTTGAAAGGAATGCAATGTTTCCAACTCAATGGAAAGTTAGCCCCTAGATATATTGGACCCTTCAAGATTTTGAATCATCGAGGAGAAGTATCATATCAACTAGAAGTGCCAGAGGAAATGTCAGCCGTGCATAATGTGTTTCATATCTCGTTACTTCGCAAATGCCTAGAAGTCTCGGAGAAGACCGAAGTTTTCAAGAATATTGATCACAGAACCATAGAGATCAACGATGACCTAACCTATTCTGAAGTACCCATTCGTACTTTGGAAGAAGCCTTCAGAACCACCAGGACCCGGAGTACCAAGTTTCTCAAGATCCAGTGGAGTAACCACACTGAAGAAGAAGCTACCTGGGAGTGAGAAGATTACATTAGGACGGAGTTTCCAGATCTCTTTAGTTCCTAGTATTCTTTCCCTTAAATCTCGGGATGAGATTTTGTTTAAGGAGGGAAGTTTTGTAACATCCCAAAAATATTAATCAAGACTATCAAGTTCTAATCACCCAAGTTTAGGGCTAACAAAAACTTTTGTTAATTAAAATCAATATGAATGCATGTGTGTATGTGATGAATGCATGAATGCTTGCAATGACTTGTTTGATTGTTATGAATGGCAAGGTTTGGTTTGAAGATGAAAATAACATCATCTAAATCATTTCCAAGTAGATTCAAGTGAAGAGAAAATCAAAAATAAACAATATAAGAAAATAGTCATTTTTTCCAAACTTATTCACTAGACCACTTTGAGTGTTTCTAGTGTAGGATTCGTAGCATAGAAAACAAAAAATTTCCTACAATGGGAACAACTATGTACCAAGATCTATCTACTAGATACAAGCAACGGGCGGATGTATATCCATAGAGAACATACCCTTGAAGACCGACAAAGCTTAACTAGTTCAAACTTGTGGTTGATGTAGACGATCTCTTGCCGATCTCAAGATCGAGAGGAAGTCCTAGCGCCGCAAACCAGCGGCGCATCCGTGCTCGCACACATGTACGAGGCACCAAACAACCTCCGCCTCCTCGCTCCAGCGATGCAGCGGAAGCACAACTCTTTCTTTCCGAATAGCCACTGGGGACATGTATCTCGCTAGTCCGAGACCATGGGGAATAAATACTAGAGGGGGAGAGAGATCCTTCACGAGGAGGTGTGAGTGAGAGAGAGAGGGAGGGGGATCCTTTTATAGGGAGAGGGGGCACCCAAAGGGCCATGCGCCCAGCCATGGGTCTGCCCCTACCCTCCTTTCATTCATGTGGGTGGACACTCCACTCACACAAAAGCCTTTCAATTTCCTCCACTCAAAAGCCCACTCAAATTCCCATTAAATTTCCACCAAATTTAATGCAAACTCTCATTAAATAAAACTCCTTTTATTTATTCAGAATTTTGTCAATTATTTTAATGACAAACATTCTCATATAACACCTTGCTAGTATTTCATTTCACATACAAAAACACTTTCTGCAATTTCACCCGAAAAACTGTTTTGGTATCTAGTGAAATAATTCCTGTGCTTGTTATTCTTTCCGGCATGAAACTTTTGCTCCAAATGGATGTCGGTGTCTCTTAAGTGTGCCACCCTTTGGTTTGCAAATAATGCGGACATGATCGAGACCCCTCTCGGATCAATAATCAGAAGTGGGATCTGGAGACCTATACTGACTCCCACACATTCAATGATGACTTTCTTGTGATCGTCGGAACCTTTTATACTAGTTTCTTAATCCCTTTGTTTCGCGATATATTACATGTCCGAGATTCGATCATCGGTATCTCCATACCTAGTTTGATCTCGTTACTGACATGCACTCTTTTCTTGTTCCCGTTATATAACATTCCAGTGATAAAATCACTTGCTTGCATGCTAATCAATGTGATATCACCTAGAGGGCCCAGAACATATCAATCCGTCATCGGGATGAACCAATTCCATTCTCGATCCATGGGCCTCAACATAACACTTTAGTAGTTCTGAACCCATCTTTATAATCACCCAGTTATGGTGTGATGTTTGATGTTATCAAGAAACTCTTCTGGTGTTAGTGATTGACATGATCTCATGGTCTAAGGATTAGGATTACTTCGTAAGTTGTTATAGCAATATAAACTCAATGACTTTGATCGTAATGCTATACTTCGGATGAATGTTCATCACACCATTACACTAATGTTGTGACCTCGTTATTAACAACATCCAATGTCCATGATCAGGAAACCTTGATCATCTTGTTAAGCAACGAGCTAGTTTATGAGAGAGGCATAACTAGGAACTTTCTGTTTGTTTATTAAACACACATGTATTAACATTTCCATATTAATACAATAGCATGTAAAATAAAAATTTATCATAAACAAGGAATACGATAATAATCACTTTATTATTGCCTCTCGGGCATATTCCCTTCATCTAGTCCAAGTTTTCTACCAGAAACAAATCCAATTCTTTTCACCCCTTGCTAGACCAAGTAAAAGTGAACCCAAGCCCACCTTGCAAACCCACAGAAACATTTTGCAAATCTATTCAAATGACAATTCAAAACTGAATCAAGTGTAGGTACTAAGATCACATTTTCTCAAAACCCCATCAAACCAGTTCAATTTGACAAACCCAAGCAACCAGATACTACCAAGTATGTGACTAGTGCACTCACCAAATTTCATTCAAAAATTTCAAACTAAATTTCTTTCGGCCATTTCATCAAACAGTTGGTGAGCACAGTAAACACTGCCTAAATTCTATTGTTTGTGATTAAAGCTTTGTCTAAACCTTGTCTCCAATTCTCACCCTTGTCTCCCCAGTGACAACCACAGCATTAATCAACATATCACCGCTACCATTGCACCATGCCATGCCACCCGAAGCCATTGCCATCCAACCATGGCTAGCTAGCAGGAGCCATCGCCGCGCCTAGCCACCATGTCCAGGAGGCAGCCCAACGTCCACCACCACCCCCTGTCTAGCCCTCGCACGCAGCCAGGCACTGGACCACAGAGAATACGCCGTGCCCAATGTCTCTGCATCATGCCAAGAGCGCACCAGAGCGCCGCTCCCGACACACACAGACACACCGCGCCTCGCCTTCGCCTCCCGTTCCTGCACTCACCGCGACACCGGCTACCCCCTAGACATGTCTGTTCGCCGCCGCGTGACCCGTAGCACCCGTGCGACGTAAAAACCACCGCCGGTGCCGCTCAGAGCACCAACGTATTCCGACCGTTCTCGACCACCCCTTGCCGCACCATTAAGTCCTTGAGCATCTCCAGGAGATCGCGCACCGGCCTACACCCTCCTCCATGCCATTAGCTCGTTGTACCGCCGACCCCGACGTGCTCTGCCCATGCCGCACTACCTCTCTCGCTCGGCTATAAAAGGAGGCCTCCCCAGCCCCAATTCGCCACACCATCTCACTTCCCACCCCTGACAGAACAACACTGACCCTTCCCTGGAGTAGGGCGAGCACCAGGTCGCCGAAATTTCACCGGAGTCTGCCGCGGAGGAGGAGAAGAGGAGCCATTGATTGGAGCTGCCACAACCACCGCTCGAGCTGCCGTCATCGACAACGTCGTTCGCCCCCAACGCCGACCCTAGATGGAGCCCTGGTGAGCCTCACATGACCCCCACCACCACGTTAGGGTTCAGTCTCGCCGGCGCTGCCTGACGGAGACGACACACCCTAGCTGTTAGATAAAGTTCTAATCGTAGGGCTCAGATTGAAACGTACCGCGTCAGTTGGAATGAGCCACTGACATGTGGGACACCCATGTCAGCAGCCCGCCGCGCACTGCGCTGTGTGCAGTGGGCCAGCCCAGTTAGTTCCTAGGCGACCCAATAGATTCAAACATAGATTTTTCAATTTAGTTCAAACTCTAGTTCTGTCTGTTGATTCAAAAATCAATTCAGAGAGATTCACTAAACCAAATTGCATGAAACCAATTTTGTTAGAAAGGTATTGAAATTGTTGATCCAAGACCATTGGATTCAATCCATCTGAAATTATAGATCACCCATAATAAAAATAACAAGGCAGAGGCTTTTCTGCATTCAAACATTTTTCAAAAATCAACCATAAATGCTTTTGAGTTGATTCCAACTCTCAAATATCACATTTGACAAGATCATTCTGAATATGTAAGAAGATCTAGGTTTACTAGCCGTAATAATGGACAAGTATTAAAAGAATGCCCCATAGGCATTTCTAGTCACTTTAATTAATTAAAATAATAATGTTAAACCTTAGTAAATTGTGACACCACTTTAAATCACATTCCCAAGTGTTAAAATATGTGGTGATCACATGTGTCAACATGATCCCATATTTTAATTTGAGAATATTAAATCTTAAGTAATTTTTCAATGAGTAGAAATTACTTTGCAAGCTACACTATGCAAGCTAACACTTGCAAATTTGCAAGCTAGATAAATTATGCAATGCATTAGGCATGCTTTGATTAGACAAGCTTGAGTATACCAAATCCCGGTTTTACATGCAAACTTTATTTATTTTATTTCTTTATCAAAGTTCTTTATTTACTTTTACCTAGTGACTTGTGAATTTTGGAAAGATATTATAGGTAGCATAAAGAGCATAAAACTTGGCCTAGGTTAGATAGAATTAGATGTCATACTAAGGCATGAGATTAGACTTAGATAAGTCACACTTGATTAGCATCCTCATTAGTGATTACCCCCAACTTTAGTGGCTAGTGCTAAGCATAAAACTTGATCACTTTAGATGGGAATACTTGGTGAAAATGATTATGAAAACCTTAGAATGATGAGTCATTCTAATGAAATGTTTTGACATGTGTTATGAACACCAGATGATTTGATGATGAAAATGTTGAGGCATGATCCTTAGCCCTTTATAAAACTGATGGTTGAGTTCGGATGCGATACCATTCCAAGTTTACTGTACAACCACAATACCCGAATTTGGGTAGGGATTGACTAGAAGTTTATATATCTTAGTATGGGTTCCCTTGCGGAAAAGGTTTGAGCTAAGGCTACCTCGTTATGATTGTCCACCTTTGCAGTTCCCAAGATGACGGATGGTCATGGTTGGGAGGCCAAACTCATAGGGGAGGTGCAGATACTAGGGTGTGTAATTGAAAGGATAGGATTGATTATCCGCATACTGAGTATGGTGATTCAGGATTGTTCCTGGCGGATGTATTGAATGTTGTGGTGAAAGTGTACCACCTCTGTAGAGTGTTAAACTATTCGAATAGCCGCGTCCGCGGTTATGGACAGTTGGAGTGGCCATACTATTCTATCGTCAGATGTTTTCAAAATGACTTGTGAAATGAATCATGATTGTGACTTCACCACAACAGGGTTGTGACATGAAAACTAAGTTCCCACTTAGGCGTTTTAAAACATGAAACTAGTTTTCTTTACTTCTAAACTCAGTTAGAGATAAACCTGGCCTTTTGCAAATAAACCTAAAGCTTAGGGTTCCTACTCAAACTACCTTACTTGTTATTATTAGTTTACGAGTACTTAAAGAGTACTCATGGTTTTGTCCATAGCTATTCCTATGGCCAGACTATGAGGAGGACTACCAGGATGATGGACAACAGGAAGTCTATGACAACTAGGATCATCTCCCATCGTCAGCATTGCCTGTAACCCTGAAGATGGAGCTTTGCCCATGCTACCGTTATTATATTATTCCGCTACGTTGATTGTATTAAGACTGGATCATGAGATCCTTTATTTGTAAGTCCTTTATTATGGTTTGTAATGGATGATGAACTATGGTATCAATCTGTTATGTCTCGCAAAAATGGTAATCCTGGGATTGCGAGGTATGGCATAATAGGCATCTGGGATTAAAATATCCCGGTGTTAACATAGCATGCCCACCGTTGCCTGATGTCTGCTTAATACCATTGTAAACTCTGAAATAAGGGGATTTGACAAAAAATGAGTTAGATCATATATCAGTAACCTCAATTGCGCAGTCGAGCATATGAATCTATATGAATTAAAAATAAGAAATAAATCGCTGAAAAAACAATAAAGTGTGGAAGCTACGTCTTGGGCGAGTTTCTGGAGGGCAATGTCTCGCTTGACCAGCAGAATTATACTCAGTTTATATCATAGTGAAGATACTCATCCTGGTACAATTCCTGCTCACCATGGAGGCATGGACATGGAGAGAAATCTTTGACCCGCCGCCTGAGAGCGCGACATCCAAGGCCGCCAGTTCATCTAGGTTTCATCAAGGTCAGCGCCTCAATACAGCAGACCACACGGGAGCATACAGATTGAACTCCATATGGATGACAACACACTATTTTGATTCAGCGGACATCATAATAAGTAAAATTAGACTGAGCAACCTTCTTATCTGTCTGTATACCCCTTTCTAAAATAGGCACATGCAAAAAACTCCATCATGCACTATATCGAACGCTTGAAGAATGGGAGTGTCAACCATGGCATATTCTAGACTTTTAGACATTACTCGTCAAGTTCTAGACATGTCATGATAATTCAAGAAAACATGCAACAGAACAGAACGTCCATTTTTCTTACTTACCTTCTCAACTGTAATAGATTCAGAGGAAGATTTTGGGCTATAACACACTTCAATATATCTCATAAATGTTTGATTTAAAAGAAGGAATTACTTTTCAATCCAGTGCTGGTATAAAAAAATTCCAGTGATGTAATATTGATTTCTCAGATATGATAGTGGACAAAGCTGACTTATACATATGTTCTCAAGGAGCAGCAAAAGTGTTGGAGTCTACAAACAAAACAAAGAAAGTTAGTAGTATTAAGAAAGTGAAGTACAAAGCCAAATCCTCACAGCCTCACACAAGCAACCGTTGAAATAGAGATTAACATCATATGCAGATGTTGCTCAGATGCTTCTTAGCATTATCATTGAGTGGGACATCCAAATAACAATCTTCCAAAGGTGGCAAATCAAGCATTTCATAAATCTTTCTATGCATAATAGAGACACTAGAACCAAGATCACATGAAGCTTTGAGATCAAAGTCATTCACTTGCATATTAATAATGGGTTCCCAACTATCTTCTACCTTCCTAGGAATAGAAGCTTTGTGTTTTAACTTCTCTTCCTTAATCTTAACAAGAGAATCTGTAATGTGTTTAGTGAAAGCAACATGCATATCACTAGCATCAGGACTTTTAGCAAGATTTTGCAAGAATATAATCACTTCAGAAATATTGCAACCTTCTATATCAAAATCAAACTTAACATCACTAGTAGTAGGCTCAATAGGCTTAGGCATAGTAGGAGGAGGAATAGGGACTACTTGTGGTTTAGTGGTGATAGTACACACACTATTTTTTCTATAAATTTCAGCTTCCCTTTCACACTTAGCATGAAGTTGAGCTAACAGCCTAACATTTTCATCAATAGTAACTTGTATGGCATGAGTGGAAGCAAAGGTACTTTCCATGATTTCAGTTTTAGCAGCCATTTTATTAATCAAGGAGGACTGAGCTTCAGACAAAGAGCATATATTTTTCTCAATATTTAAAAGCTTTTCCTCTATAGCCTTATTGAAAGTGGTTTGTTTACTAATAAAGTCTTTGAGGATGAGTTCAAGTTCAGAGGGGGCACTTCTAGTATTGTTGTAAGAGTTTCCATAGGGATTGCCATTATTAGGAGGATAAGGCCTATAGTTGTTACCACCAAAGTTACTCCTATAAGCACTATTGTTGAAATCGTTGTTTCTAATGAAGTTCACATAAACTTGCTCTTCTTGAGAAACTAAAGAGGCTAAGGGAACACTATTAGGATCTAGAGGAGCTTTCCCACTAACAAGCATATACATAATAACATCAATCTTATCACTCAAAGAGGATGTTTCTTCAATAGAATTTACCTTCTTACCATGTGGAGCTTTCTCAATGTGCCATTTTAGAGTAGTTAACCATCATATTATCAAGGAGCTTTATTGCAGCACCCAAGGTGAGGCCCATAAAGGTACCTCCGGCAGCTGAATCCAACAGGTTTCTTGAGGAGAAGTTCAAACCTGCATAAAAAGTCTGGATAATCATCAAAGCAGTGAGTCCATGAGTGGGGAAATTCTTAACCAAAGACTTCATTCTTTCCCAAGCTTGAGCAACATGTTCATTATCAAGTTGTTTAAATTTCATAATGTCACTTCTCATAGATATAATCTTAGAAGGAGGATAGTACTTTCAAATAAAATCATCTTTGCACTTAGTCCAAGAATCAATACTATTTCTAGGAAAGGATAGCAACCATTCTTTAGCTTTTCCTCTCAAGGAGAAAGGAAAAATCTTGAGCTTAATAATATCTCCATCTACATCCTTATACTTTTGCATCTCACAAAGTTCAACAAAGTTATTGAGATGGGCAGCATCATCATCAGAACTAGTACCAGAAAATTGCTCTCTCATCACAAGATTCAACAAGGCAGGCTTAATTTCATAAAAGGTAGCATCAGGAGCAGGTGGAGCAATAAGTGTTCTAAGGAAATCATTGTTGTTGGTGCTAGTAAAGTTACACAACTTGGTGTTCTCAGTAGAGTTCATTTTGGCAAAGGTGGGCAAGCCAAAAATAGCAGCAGCAGCTAGAGCAGGAACTAAATTTTTTGTGTTTTTGAATAAAGCAAGCAAACCAAACTAGACTATTTTTGGGGTTTTTTAAAAAGAGGCAAACAAAACCAAGCAAAAGAAACTAAGCAAACTAAAAACAAAATAAAGAGAAAGTAAGTGGAGGACTCCCCTTGTGAAGACGTCCTTAGACTTCCCGACAACGGCGCCAGAAAAAGGCTTGATGCGCGCACGCAATGTTGTCATGGGACGCTTCGTTGGAAACCCCAAGATCAAGGTATGATGCAGCACAATAGCAAGTTTCCCTCAGTTGAGACCGAGGTTATCAAACCAGTAGGAGGAAGGAAACGCCACATAGGTGTTGCAAGCAACGCGGAGACCTGTATAACACAAACTCAAGACTTTGCCCCAACGAATCAGAGAGGTTGTCAAGCTCACTGGTTTACTGTAACAAAGGATTAAACATATGGTGTGGAAGGTAATGGTTTGCAGCAAGTAAACAGGTAATAGTGGAAGATGTATCAATGGTAAAGATTGGACCGGGGTCCATAGTTCACTAGAGGTGCTCTCCTTAGATAAAAAACATGGCATGAAGGGTAAACAAATTACAGCAGGGCAATTGACAGGAACTGAGCAAGGCATAACAATGCAATACCAGACAAAAAGATCCTATGAGATTCGATTGGGCAATACAAAAATATACATAGACCGCCATCCAATTGCATCTATGACTAGAAGTCCACCTTTGGGTTATCATCCGAACCCCCTCCAGTATTAAGTTGCAAGCAACAGACAACTACTTGTCCAAGATAGCTACTAACAACGGAGAGCATGCAAGATCACAAACAACACAGACATGATAGAATCATAAAGACAAAACCATTAATCAATCTGACAAAGTAATCTCAATATCCATCGGATCCCCACAAACACAACATGCATGATTACAAATAGATTAGATCTTGATCATGAACAGAGATCACAAGATCTATACATGAAATCACAAGGAGGAGATACAACCATATAGCTACTACATGGACCCATAGTCCAAGGTGGAACTACTCACGCATCATACCGTAGAAGAAGGCCTCCGGGTTGATCTCCCCTCCGGTAGGGTGCCGGGAATAACTTCAGATCCCCCGATCTAGGGACGATTGTGGCGGTGGCTACAGACGGTTTCGTGGAGTTTTGATCAGGTCCCAGGGTTTCTGCATCAGTGGCTTCTTATAGGCGAAGAGGCGAGGCTGGGAGGCGGCCAGGGCCCCCACACCCTACCTAGGCGCGGGGTGGGCCCACCCACGCCTAGGTGGGTCTGGCCGCCCTGGTTTGCTTCTCCGTCTCGTCTTCTGGATTCGTGTCCCCCACGATAAAATATTGACTTTGGCTTTTGTCCCGTCCAATTTCGAGAATATTGATTTTCTTCCTTTTCTGGAACCAAAAACAGAAGAAAACATGCAATTGGCACTGTGGCAACTTGTTAATAGGTTAGTTCCAAAAAAGATATAAAAACACTTCAAAGTGTAGACAAAGCAAACTAGATACTAAACAAGCATGGAGCATAAAAAATTATAGATATATTTTCGACGTATCAATATGTAATTTAGGTACGCATACCTTTAGGTATGTCTAATTTAAAGAGAAATTATGCGTATCATGCCTGGTGCCTGGGCACCAAGGTGCACCAGTTATTATATATATATATATAAATATATATATATAAATATATATGACCCAACTATATAGGAACCCCTTTTAAGAGATTCCTGTATAGCTATATAGGAACCTACCCCAAATAATCACTACCTAATCCTCTCCGTCATCACCCAACACGATCCACCCATCCCTAATGAATCCCCACCAACCCCACACCAACCACCTCCCCCCCCCCGCACAAAGCACCTCCCACCGCAGGTGCACCACCTTCCTGCCAACGTGCACCTACCACCTCCCCCGCCGGTGCGCCACCCACCACTTCCCCCGCCGGCGCGCCACCCATCACTTACCCCGCCGGCGCGCCACCCTCCACCTCCTCCTGCAGCCTCTCCATCGTACCGCCGGCGTGCCACCTCCACCTTACCCCACAGGCGCTTAACCCTTCCCCGATGGCGCACCACCCTCCACCACCCTGGCAGGCGCTCCACCTCCCCTTCTCATCCCCATCAGCTCAAGGGAACTGGCGCTACCCCCTGCTCCTACCTACGACGCGAGTAGCCAACATATGCTTGCCCCCAACACCTTCCCCATTGCCCCCCGTCCCTACTCTGAGCAATTAGAGAAGATGTTTTCGTTGTGAAGAACCGATCACCAATGTCAATCCCCGATCCAGCGGCAGTATGTAGTTCACATTTGGACTTGTGGTGAAGGAGTTCAGAATTTGCATCTTCGCATTTCCACGGTTCACTTATTGGAATATCAAAAAGGTTGTATATGTGTGTCAAAAACTGAACTATGTTTTCACTCTGAAAAATAAAAGTTTACTCTGCTCAAAATAAAAGTTCACTCCGATCGAAACTAAAGTTCACTTTGATTGATAAAAAAAGAAAGCTCACAAGTGATGAAAATATATAGTTCACTCAGTTGTCACAAAAAGTTCACGGACATTAAAAATAAAGTTCACTCTACGGGAAAACATAGTTCACTTTCAACGCGGAAAAAAGACAGTTAGCAAAAAAAGTCCACAAGCATTGGAAAAAAGACAGTTCACAAAGGTGTCCGAAAAAAGTTCGCGAAAAATAAAATTCACAAGCGTTGAAAAAAATACATTTCACTCAGTTGTCCAAAAAAGAAAGTTGACATGCGCCAAAGAGAAAGTTCACTCTACGGAAAACATAGTTCACTTCAAACGCGGCGGGGTTCTCGTTATATTTGGCAGTTCACTTCAGTCAACACTAAAAATTCCAGAGGGGTATTCGCTAAAAATAAAGTTCACGTGCATTAAAAAGAAAGTTCACTCTGTGGGAAAACAAAGTTCACTTCAGCGCCATAGGGATTCTCATTATATTTGGTAGTTCAGGTTCGAGAAAAAAAAGAATTCACTCATTTTGTCCAATAAAAAGTTCAGATGTCGTTAAAAAGGAAAGTTCACTCTGCGGGAGAACAAAGTTCACTTCAAACATATTTGAAAGTTCACTTCAGACATGGCTATAAATTCTTAAAGTTCACTTTGAACATGGCAGACATTCGTTAAAAAAGAAAGTTCAGATGCGTTGAAAAAAAGTTCACTTTATTTCTTGGCAAAGTTCAGAAGGGTTCCTGTATAGTTATACATGAACTGGTTCCTTTTTAGCGTGATACACATAAATTTTCTTTAAACTACACATACCTAGGTATCACATACCTAAGTATTATATACCTAGGTATCACATATCTAAGATATGCACACCTAATATATATATACCTAAGGTATCACATACCTAATGGATATGAACCCTACATACATGAATATATATGTAACTTGGGTACATACGCTTTAGGTATATGATACCTTGGGTATATGTAACTAGGATACATATAACTTAGGTAACTATCTAGGAACCACCTACTTTTTTGGAAAGTATTTGTTAACCCAAAACTAGCACGACCCGGACATCCCGACCATGACCTAGATCCGGACATCCCGGACGTCTCCGACCCGTACGCCCCGACCATGCCCCCTTCCTTCAAAGCCCTGCCCCACGATCGGAGACACCTCCCATTGATTTTCTAGGTTCTACCCTACCTGCGCCGGCGCCGACGAGCGAGCGGTGGCGGAGGCCGACACGAGGAAGGAGGCGCCGGAGTTGCTAGCAGCGGTGGAGGCCGACACGAGGGAGTAGGCGCCGAATTTCCCCGCTTTTCCCGAGCTAAAGACCTTCTTCTGGGCTGTGCCGACGCCGACGAGCGAGAGGCGGCGGAGGCCGACGTGAGGAAGGAGGCGGCGGAGTTTCCTTCTTGTTCCTGACATAACGACCTTCTTCTAGGGTGCACCGGCGCAGGCGAGCGAGCGGCAGTAGCGACAGACGCGAGGAGGAGGTGCCGGATTCCCCGGCTGAGGGCACCAACCATCCGTTACATCGGTGCAGGCGATATACCGCCGGTATTCATGGCACCTATCAGGCGTAAAGGGGTGTCCCTGCAAAAATCTGAGGTGTGTGCCTAAAATCCTGCTAGTTATCTACCAAAAATCCTACTAGTTAACTACCGTAAGTTCTGCTAGTTAACTACTAGAATATTATGGTGAGCTAAGAGGAACATGGAAATCACTAGTGTGTCTGGTTTCGTGTTTTTGGAAGTTAATTGAAACAATCCAGGTAGTTAGCACATGATGGAGTTAGCACCTTGCAACCTTTTTCTAGTTAACTGCTTAAATTTGTCTTGTGAAATTAATGAAACCTTGTAAAAAAATAACTGATGTGTTTGTTTTGTGGTGGTTTTTTGGGAGCTAACTGAACGTGTCAAATGTAGTTTCAGAAAAAACATTACTGGGTCAGGTCAGGATTTTTTTGGAGTTACCATGTTATAGGATAAGAAGTTAACTATGGTTACTTGTGTTTTAAAGTTGATTATCACTATTGTGTCGGTTCACTTAGACTTCTAAAAAAACAAAAAGTTAACTAGCAGTATTTGGTATTGCAGCTGTGTTACTCCTTAAAAAATTGTGGGAGTTAAGATGTTAAATTGATAGAAGTTAATTATAGTTACATGTGCTGCAGGTTCTGCTTGCGACTGGGGTGTTCAATACTGAAGTTGAAATATTGACTAATTGTGTAATTGAGAAAGTAGAAACAGATGTTGAAAAAGAAATATCAAGATTCTCTGACCAAAGGTTTTAGGTATAAAACATATAGTAAATCTTTTAATGTAAACTCCACTAATTATGTTTGTATGAGAGTTAACTATGTTCAACTAGGGTGGTTTGGGTTGTTGTGAAAATATGAAATGTGTTGCACCACCAAAAAATCTTTGGAACAAAACTGTTCATATATGGTAGTTAGCAATGGTAAACTGTGGAGGTTGGGATGTTGAAAAACAACATGTGCTTGATCAGAGATGACAAAAAAATGATGTTAACTAATTTCATGTATGGAAGTTAGCTACTAGGGAATATGGAAGTTAGGTGTTACATAAAATTAACACATGCTGTGTATTTTTCTCCCCGGATTTTTGAAACAGATACACTTCTAAAAATGGCCCATGGAAACAATGATATGGTTGAAAAGATAGTAGATGGAGGTGAAAAAATATAATACTGGTCTGTCCCACCAAAGCGTAAACATTCTCCTGTAATATATGATGAGCCTATAGGTTGTTTTGAACCTATGATGCGTCTTCCAAGACGACAAGCTGGTACCAGAGCATTGCCCTAATCCTATTGCCAAGTCTACATCAGTGCAGAACAGTGTGGATGTGAATCTGTCAAGTGGTGTTTCAAGCAATCCAAGTGTTGTAGCTAGGAATCATATGCAACACAAGAGGCAGAAAGTAGTAGATGCAGACAATGTTGACATTGTTCACATTTATGGTAACTCAGGAATCGACACTAGACAGTTAAATCTCCATCAAGAAGCAGTTAGGTAAATTCCAGACTCATTGGACAGCCACTCCAATGACGATGAGATCATGATGTGGTCTGGTCCAAGAAAACCACGCTCACATGCACGCTGCAATGAGCCAATTGTTGTTAGAGATCCAGTTTTTCGTCTTCCACGAAGGGCAATGCAAAGTAACAGTGGGGAGTCAAGATGTGCACATAATGAAGTTGAGAAGAAAACATCAGATGTACAAATCAAATCAAAGCTGCCAGTAAGATCATCAAAGGATACGAGGCCATATGGTAAATCTAAGAATGATGCAATGCATAAAAATAGGACTTCATCAAATCACATGCCTCCGAAAGATCCTTTGCTTCATGTACCTGTTGTCATGCCACCTTGCCCCATCAAACAAGGGTATGAAGAAACACCAACTCCTCTATAATCGTACACACATGTGAGTGCCTATAAAAATAATTGTTTCAATTAATTATAAAATAATAAAAAATATATAGCAATCTAGATATGGTGAAAAATGAAAAATGTTGTTTATTTTATCTTTGTTACTTAGAAAAGATAATAAAACTAATAGTGACTGACATATTGTGCCTGGGAAACATATGTAGGAACCTGGGCTCCCAGAGAGTTTCATACCTATAGTTGCCCAGGAATTCGAAACATTTGATGAGGGTTTTTAGTTTTACAACACATATGCTAAGCACACTGGGTTTGGCATTAAGAAAGCACAACGTGACAAGAGACGGTGGTATCTGTGAGGAAACACACAACACAGGTTTCGATGAATCTGACAGACAACAGGATAAAGTGAACAAAAAAACTGGCTACAAAGCACTTATGAGATTAAAAGAGAGAGATGATGGTATCTATGTTGTGATGGATATAATCCTAGAACACAACCACCCATTGCTATTAACTCCATCAATGCAAGTGTTCTTGCATTCACACAAACGTGTTGACGCAACGCTGCAGGTTTTGATTAAAGTACTCCAGTTTAGCAATGTTAAACATGCTAGCATAATGTGATTCCTATCTAGGATGAATGGTGGACACAACAAGTTACCATGCCATGACAAGGATATAAAGAACATGTAAGTATCAGCGCATGAAAAAAACAAAAAATAAATCATATAAACTCATATTCTCTGGCAATAACTGATATTTATAAACTACAAATTTTGCAGGAAAGCGCGCAATACACGCTTCGACAACGCAGACGATATGCAGAAACTGTTCAAGTTATTTGCTGATATGAAAGCTGAAAACGAGAATTTCTATTCTAATGTGCAAGTTTTTTCAGAAAACACATTTAGAAATTTTTTCTGGTCAAATGCTAGCTGTGGAGCTGCATATGCTGATTTCGGCGACTGTATCACCTTCGATACAACATACCAGAGCAATATATACCACATGCCACTTGCATTTTTTCTTGGCGTCAATAATCATTTGCAGTCGACCATTTTTGGTGTCGCGCTGATGGGCGATGAAAGCATAGAATCATTCAAATGGGTATTCAGCACATTCTAGAAGTGCATGGGCGGAAGCAACCAATTTGTATTTTAACAGGTATGTCAATATTAACCTTGAAAAAAGGTTAGCTAGCTATTTTTAGGAAAGTCCATTTTCTCTGTCAATTGAAGTGATGTATCTATTTATTAAGGAAAATGATGATGCTTGCTCTACTTATGGAAGTTAGGTAGCCATTTTTATGGAAGCCAACTTGTTATCTTATGGTAGTTAGGTATCTATTTTATATGATAAAAACTATGGCTTCCTCTGCATTTGGAAGTTAACTATATCTTTGAATTAAGGTTCACTTGCTCTGATTTGGGAAATTAACTAGCTGTTGTTATGGAACTTAGATATATATTAATTAATATGAATAATTTAAATATAATATTAATTGGGAAAAATGACAAAGTTAGGTAGCTGTTTTTATAAAAGCTAACTTCTTTGCCTATTGGGAGTTAGGTATCTATTTTAATATGAAAAAATCTCTAGCTTGCTGAGTATCTAGAAGTTAATTATATGTTTTCATGAAAGTCCATTTGCTATTTTTAGGGAATTTAACTACATGTTGATATGGCTAACTTAGCTATTATATATTGATATGAATTTCAATATAATATTGATTGTGAAAAAATTAACAAAGTATTACTGCTGTTGGATACATATCAGTGTCCCTCTATGGCGCAGGCTATACTGGCGATTTTCCCATGGTCTCTCCATAAGCTGTGCAGATGGCACATAATGAGAAAACGTAAAGTTTTGCTGAGAAAGCTTTACCAACTTTTTCCTTACCTGAAAGAGCAGCTAGTAGTGATTTGGAACCATCCGTTAATGCCGTTGGAATTTGAAGCAGTATGTCATAAAATGATTGATAAGTACGGGCTGCACGATATCAATGTGATGATCAACCTGTGGAACGAGAGGACTACATGGATCTAGGCTTATTGGAAGGATGTTTCTGCGCCGGAATGACATCGACACAGAGAAGTGAGAGCATGAACCATGTGCTGAAGAAAGGATTCATGAAGGAACAAGATAATCTCCATATATTTGCGAAACAAGTAAATAGCTGTATACAAACAAGGCGAGAAGCAGAAAACACAGAAACACTTGCGTCGATGGTACAAATCGCAAACATGCTTATTTATTTTTTAAGTAAAGGATAAATATTTAAGTTATGTTTGAAAAACATGGAAGTTATCTTACAATAAATATTAAAGTTAAGTATGTCACACTACTGAAGTTAACTTATAGAAAATTGAAGTATACATTATAAAAAATTGTAGAGGATGGGTTTGTAATAGATGTTTTAAGTAAAGGATAAAATATGTAAAACAATACTTCCTAATGCATTGGCTGATATGTTAGTTTACATGTACAGGGTGCAAGGAAACCTTTGACCAGATATGGATTTGAGGAACAAGCACTAAAGGAGTACACGAGAGCGGTGTACTTAGTGTTTAAAGAACGCCTATATCATAGCACACCTTTCAGAACTAAAACATCTTCGGAAAACCCAACACACTTCCTCGTCCATCACTACAACCAATGTAGGGTATTTTCTTGGTTGAGGCATGAGTTCCGTGTGCTAGCGGATGAAACAGAAAAAAGATTTGAGTGCGAGTGCAAACTATGGGAGCATACGGGTAAATTATCTGAGTAACATTACTGAGAATATGTTGCTTATCATGCAAACAAATTATTGATTTTCTTTTTTTATTGAAATTACATGAATGCTTTTCTTGCAAATGTTTTTTACATAAACAAAAAAGGGGATTAAATATCAGGAATACATAAAAAATAGTTAGCATTCATGGAGAAAAATATGCCAAGTAAATAAATGAATTTAATAAAAAGATATGGAAGTTAAGTTTGTAGAACAACGAAGGTTAACTGTATTAAAGTTGACTTCAGTGAAGTTATTTTACTTACTAAATTGTGGAAGTTAAGTTTCCATTCATATTGAAGTTGACCTCAATCAATGTATTTTTAAAAATGTGCTAAATCAGATTATTTTTAATTTACGCAAAGTTAAAACTATTTTTACAGGATTATTTTGCCATCATGTCATAGCTGTTTTTGAGCACGACAGACTGAAAAAGATCCCAAAGAAGTATATACTGCAAAGGTATAAAAAAATACAGTCATGGATCCAAATTTCAACCGTAAAGATTACAAAACATCGGAGACAGGAGGAACATCACTTGAATACAGACGAACTATACTATATAATGAGGCAATGAAGACTGTGAATAGAGGATGCTACACAGACAAAAAGTTCGAGATGGTTTTGGTGGCTTTTAGAGAAGTTAATGCACGAATGGAAACCAGTGAATTAGATGTTGACAGTAACAATCGGATATCAGCAATGGAGAAGTTCCGCAAGGGTCTAGTCTGTTTGACAATGTCCCTGTTACTGAAGATGGTGACATGTTCGCAGATTTACAGCCACAAGTAGCAAGAACAAAAGGGAGTCAGAATAAAGAAGAAAGGGAAATAATTCTGCCCTTGCACGTCCACACCCAGAGCTCGACAATCATGGCATTTCCAAAGGTCAAAGACTCTGCAGCATATGCAAAAAAATCACAGGCCACAATGCAAGAACATGCAATAAGAGGCAGCTCGCGGTAAAACTACTTGATACACATTAGAAAATGTACGACACTTCTAGCCCTACAGAGAAAGTCAAAAAATGCATCCAGAATTTTCTAGCAACTCAGGAAATCATAGACGATGATAAAGCTATTCTGGATATAGATGAGGACGAAGATTATGAAGACAATAGCAACGGATCTGAAGATGATGATGAAGCTCATACAGAAACAGAAAGTGAAGTTGACGCAAGCCTTAGTGTAGATGCTCAACAAGGACGCAACAATTGCAAAAAGAGAGGTCCACAGAAAACAACAGCTACACAGATGAAGCCACAAGGAATACGTACTTGTGACGAGTGTGGTAAAATTAGAGGACACAACACAAGGACGTGCAAGAGATTGCAACTAGAGAAACAACTACGGAGAGAACAACTAGAATTGAATACAGAACAGAAATCTGCAAATAGCACAGCAAAAAAACACAAGAAAGGAGCAAAGGAAAAAGATGACACACAACCGGAGAATTAAATAAGAAGGAGTAGCATATTTAAGAAAAGTTGAAGAGATCATATATGTGTCCAAAAAATAGAGCCAGAAAACCAGATAGTGTTTTACAGATAAAACTTATATAGATGTTCTCTTATTGCTTGTTTAAAACCGGCGTGATTATATATCCTTGCAGAATTCTCCTAATTTGTTTGGTTGCAAATTTTTGTTGGTTTTGTTATTGGGATGACTCTTTCCAGTGGACACATTGTAAGTTAATTAGCTAAAAAGTATTGTTTAATAATGGCGCATTTACGTGTCTGTGGATGTATGGATATATGAAAAACTGGAAGTTATCTTTGAACAACATAGAAGTTAGCTTACAATAAGTATTGAAGTTAAGTATGTCACAGTACTGAAGTTAACATATAGAAAATTGAAATATACATTAATTTTTTTTGTATAGGTTGGGTTTGTAAACGATGGGGGTTAACATTAGAAAAACCTGCGGCTTAGCTTATAACAAAGTAGGTTAGCATTAGAACTACATGGACGTTAGCTTAAAAAGAAAAGATAGATAAAAATTTGGAATAGTAGATGTAAGCTTATCGAAAATGAAGTGGACAAGAATTAAAAATTTACCTTGTAAAACATTTGAAGGTTAAAATTACAGATAATGGAGGTTAACTACACAATAATATGGGCTTCAGCTTGCTTTAAACTCTTTGTTGTGAAAAATAAAATATACCCTTGTAGATAAAATGAGAGATAATTCGAAGTAAACCTGAATATAAACTAGTTTACTTTTATAAAAATAGATTAGAAGTTAAGTTCATGTAAACCTGGAAGTTAAGTTCCAGAAACCTTGGAAGTTAACTTTCATAAAACAAACATGTTTCAGCTGCTAACAACAAATACTATACAAACAACAAATATAGTTCACAAATCTGGTACTTCCATAAAAATACCAATAATATATGGTAATACATCAAAACAATAGAAAAGTTAGTAAGACAAATCATATTCAATGTACAACATGTTTTCACAAAACTATAATACATCTTGCTACCACGTGCACAAATTGATTGGCAGTTGCTAGTGGATGGTTCAAAGAAGTGCATATTCAGCAACAAGTTTCTATAAAATACTTGGCCAATCTGATGGACCTAGTTCATTCTTCATGTGGAACAAGAGATGGAACATGAATTCAGCCTTCCAGTCTTCAACACGTACCTGATTTCAAAAAAAAAAAGCCAAAAAAATACAAGTAAGTTGAGAAAAATGGAGTGGAATTCAAGCAATATCATAAACAGAAAAAAGTGGCAGTGTTTCAGGAAAAAAATGTAAAAGCTAACATCCTTATTTTTGATATGCTCCGTAATTTTAATGCCATCATAAACAAGAGCTATCTTCATCATGTAAAATGCGCACTCATTGACACCCTGCTCTGGGGTCAGCACATATCTGCACCTGTCTGCAGCTACATCCCACTGGACTGTGTCTTTCTTGTTGAAAGTAGAAACCCCATAAACCTCCTTAATAACCGCAACCATTCTTTTGATCTGTTTGGCTGTGTTCAAGAACAAAACACAAGGGTAATAAAATACATAAAACATTAGAGTTTAACAAAACACATAGATATTGCAGATTTTAAAATTCAAACCGAAGAGAAAAATAAAAGCATACAATTTCGACACGGTCGGCGTGGAATTCGCTTCTAGATAAGTTCTGAAGATTATAGTACCTCCTTGAATTAAAAATATCAAGTGTCTGATTGTATCGATTCATCACGTAAAGAGTGTGATGATTCCTCTTGAAGTAAGAGTTAAGAATCTGTGTAGAAAACAAATATGGAAGTTAAGTGATGCATATGTACAAAAAATAACTTTTTGTAACAGACAACTATGGAAGTTAAGTGATGCATATGTAGAAGGTTAACTTCAGTACCACCATGCAAAAATAATTTACACACAAAAGTCAAAATGGACAAAAAAAATTACTAGATTTGCATCCAGCAGGTTTTCTCCTTCCCTCACAAAACCTGAGAATTGTTTAGCCACTGTCTTAACATCAAAAGCTTTCCTTGGAATATCATTTCCATCAGCATCTTTTGACAACCATGGTGAGAAGTCAAGAAGGTACTGCAAAACAAATTGAACACAAAAAAAGAAGCCAATAAAAACCAAAAATGACAAATGAGAAAAAATACTAGCAAAAGGAACATAAGTTTGCGGAATTTACAGGGACAGTATAAGGAGAAAGTAAAACACGCTCCCCAGACTCAAACATTTTCTTTATAGTGGGATCATCCTTCCAGAAAGAGAATATATAATCCATAATCTTAGATTCCATCTCTTAACCACGGCCAAAAAGTCTAAACATGTAATTTCCATCAATAGATACAGGATCATCGTAAGTGTTTGTGAACATAACCAAAGCCGACCTGCAAAAAAGAGAAAAAATGATGAAAAATCATAAGTTCAGATTCGGGTAACACACCAGGTATCAAAAAACAAATTAACATATAAAACATGCACAAAACAACAGAAAAAAGGAAGAAAAAGATAGCAATGGTACTTACTCCCCATGTTCCTTCAGTTACTCCGGGCTTAAAATTAAATCTCTGAATTGTTTGGCCTTGACTAAGCATGGGAATTTGTAAGGAACAAACTCGGGGAGATCTTTCATGAGCTTCTTAGAGACTTTGGTCGGCCTCTTGTTAGAAAGTACAAGAGGTTGGGCAGGTGGTTGATACTTTCGGAACTGAGTTACAAAGTCATCGCTGCTGGTAACTGAGTAGATAACTTCATCTTTCTGAACAGATTTTGCAACAGTCCTCGGGGGTGGCGGAGAGACAAATCATCATCGTCATCATCCACATTTACTAATACCTTCTCCTTCTCCTTCACAACTACTAATGCCTTAGTGGTATTTGGTTTCTTCACCGGATAGCCATGCAGTCTCGCGATAGCCTTCTTCACCTTGCTAACAACTTGCAACTGAAATTCTTATTCTCATAAAGCTATAACTTCTGGTGTGAAGAATAGAGTTTCAAATAACGCAAAGTTATCTTCCTCTATGGCAAGAGGAAGAAACACGTATAAAAAGTTAACAACACTGTAAAAAAGTAACAGTTCAGTGTAGCATGAGCAGTTAGCATCATATTATAGTAGAAGTTAACTTCAAACACCTAAAGAGTTAAGATAAAATGGTGGGGTTAACACCCTTCTATAACATAAGTTATGTTAAAAACAAAAAAAACATAGAGACACATTTCTTCCTATATACTAATAGTATCTACTCAAACATAATATATTACATAAAGAATTAAAAAATTAACATTAAAGCTATAGTTAACATCATTTTACAGTACTAGTTATTATCATGCAAAAAATAACAGTTCAAAAAAATGGAAAAAATTAGGAGTTAACATCATATACACTGGAAGTTAGGTATAAAACAAACAATAGGTGCACATATATATATTTAAAATAAAGGAAAAAAATAGACAGCATACCTGGATCAATACCAGACATTTCTGTTAAATCAATATTAAAATCAGGTGTGTTCAACCAACTGTACAATGTGGTCGTCCTTATATTTAAGATATCTTTCTGGTTAAAAGACATCAAACCGTCTCCATCAAAAGTTAACAAGAATTGGAGCATGAAAAACCCACAATAATGACTGAATAAAAAACAAAGAAGAAGATCAATATTAAAAAAATGCAAAATATTAATATCATAGTGAGCAAAAATTCTAAAAATACACAAAACATATAATAGAAATCATAGAGAAAGTAGCATGAAAACTATAAAAATTGCAATAAAACTTACGGAGTTGACTGTTTCGGCACTCTGATGTAGTCAATCCGCTAGCTATCAATATTTGGTGGATCAAACTTTTCACCTTTGGAATTGGCAGGTTCCCTCCATAACTTCCTGATGTTTTGAACCATCGTGTGTATTACCCTCTGAACATATGGATCATCGGAGCCACCCGTAGAATTAAGGAACTGAAAACAATTTTTGCGCATGTTGATACCAACAACACAAAAGTGGCCCACCACACCAGGGACTTCAGGGCCAAGAGGATCGAAAGTAGCAAAAAGAATGTACAAAAGAAATAAAAAAGGATCAAGAGTTAAGTGAAATATAATGATGAAACAAACCGAAAAATGAATCTAAAACAAAAATACAGAGAGAAACAATATGTTAAACAAAAATCTTCATACTTACAATATCTTTCTGGTCCAAACGGTCTTTCGAATCTACACTGAAAAGTTTTTGCACACGCCTGCTATGCAGGTTTCCTTTGAAAATATGCCTCTGATTAAATCCATCATAGCCACATAAAGAAAAAATATAAAATCATAAAAGGGCTAGGAAGATAAGTTAATGAAAAACTGGAAGTTAACATTCGTGGAAACCGTGCATGAAAAAATGTAATTACTGTTTTTTATTAGGAAGTTAAGTTATATGATAATGACAGTTAACTTCCATTGACAAAGCAGATAAACCTACAAGACATCAAGTAAACTAGCTTCCTAAAAAATTATGGGAGTTAACTATCTAAAAACAATAGAATATACAAAATATTATGGATGCATCCATAACAAAACGAAAAAACAGTAGTGAAGACAAAAATACAAGAAATTAACTTACACAACAAATATACGGTATAATCAACTTCTATGATCCCTTGTATTTTTTCCAAGCAGATAAGTTCCGACAGATACTGTATATGAGAAAAGAAATCTAGTTGGCTGGAAAGCCCTCGCAATTTGCCCTATTGTGCAGTCACAATCGTCATTCCTGAAGAGTATGATGCCCCTGAAAAAAATAAAAATATCATAGACATCAAAATAAATCAAGAAAAATCACACTTGAAAACAAATATGGTGATGGACAGAAACAAAAATAACAAAAAATATATGTGAAGAGAAGTACTCTTTCTTCTTGTCATTCCTCAGCCTGCACACGACATGATAAACCTCTCCGATCTTCTCCAAAGCTGGAGAAGTGGACGGGGTAGACAACATAGTGGATGCTATTAAAAAAGGAAAAAGAATGGAAGTTCACATGCCGGTAAACGTGTAGTTGATTCAGACTACCGCATGGACAAAAACAAAGAAATGATACACATCATATGCAAAAACATAAAAAAGAAGAAACTTTACAATACATATATCATTTTAAAGTCTTATTACATTACAACATTAAAAAAGTTCCACCCATTACCACCCGCCTCCCCCCACTTAGTGCTTACCCAGAATAAAGTAAAAGTAGATATCAGGGTAATAATACATAACAACAGAGATGCGAGGAGTAAAAAACACAAAAGCACTAATGGGGGGAAATACGAGGGTATGTGGCAGGGGCATAGGAAAATTATAAAATTATACTCTGAAAATCATTGCATGTATCTTCGTCCTACGTCTTCTTATCTCCAGCTTGCTCCTACTAATGGTTATCTACAGAAGGTTCAAAAACATCCACAATGGGATCAGGACTAGAGGACATAGCACCATGTGCAACTGGCGTATTGTGTGAGTCTTCATTCTTGTCCGCTGAAATATCCCCACCCACAATACCAACATCAGCTGGGGTAATCTGCTCTTTGCTTAAGACCAATGCATTGCCCCTGAATTATACTCATGAATACCAAAAGAAGTTGGAATAGCCTGATCTTCATTTTCAGGCAATTCATTATCCACAATAGGCGGCTCAGCTAATAGTGCACATTTATCTGCCTCAGAATATGCTAAAGACAAAAACATTAGTACAATAAAAATAACATTCTGAAGTGACAACAAACATATATCACGGGCAAAAGAAGCACCCACCATCATCAGCAACATGAAAATCATCTGCATTATTGAGATCAACATCCTCTATAGAAACCCCATCAGGGGGAGCATCATTTTTCTCTTCAAAATTATCAAGACCATCATCATCTACATTACTGTAGGCCTGCGGCGGTGACATAGGAACTGACGCACGGTTAAAACGAGGACTATATTCCTCAAAAATGCATTCATCTAGTCCTCCACCGAATTCTTCAATATATTGCAAAGCATTCTTCTCAGCTACTCTAGCTTCTTCCTATGAGAAGTTAAGGTGTCAAGAAAATAAAACTAACAAGTAGGAGTTAACAAAACCATGAAAAATAAACATGATGCAAATATGTTTTGAAAAAAGATGTCTAGTAAATAAAACAATACCAGTCAAAAAAGTACAATAGTGAATTTAAAACATTAGATAGCCCTGGTAGTTAACTTCTTACAGTAACAGGAGTTAACGATTAACAAAAGGATAAAATACAAAAATATGTACTTTCAGAAATTACAAAAAGAAGTTAAGTTATAGATATCCTAGAACTTAAGTTACATAAATCCTAAAAGTTATCAAACAAGATACATAACATTTTTCAAGTGTTTTAAATAATAAAAACAGAAAATCCAATGAAAAAACCTCTAAGCAAAAAAGAATGGGAAAAGAGAGAAAACATTATACCTGAACCTCAGCTATAGGCAATTAGTTTATATCATGGCTCTAAGCAAAACAGATATCCTAGAATTGTTCTCAATTCTTCTCAATTCAGCTATAGGCAATAGTGAATCTAAGCAAAACAGATATCCTAGAATTGTTCTCAATTCTTCTTGTCCTTAGGCAATTAGTACCAAATTTATAGTAGACTTTATTGATCATATTCACTTTGGCCTTTGCTTAATATTGTCCTATCTTTGGCCAAGTAAATGTTTTGTGTGCTCCCATGTATTCCTTGCTACTTTTGGATCCTTTTATTTTTATTGGTATCCTCTTGTGTTTTATTTAATGTAGGTAGTAGTGATGATCTCATTTGTGTGCATTTTGCATTCAAAAGCAAAAATTCTATATAATGTACTACTTATGGGTGATCTCTCCTATATTATCTAGAACAATCCTTTTATGCTTCTTTGTTTGATCCATATCGAGTTTTATGTGCTTGGATGCTCAATCTTTTATTTTTGGTATTTTGTGCCATCATGAAATGTTTGGGGAGTTTGGTTTCTTGTTGGAACCTTGCTCTTTTTTGGGGAGTTGGTTTTGTCTCATTCCTTGTGTCATGGTTTGTCCAATTTTAGAATGAGATAAAACCTTGAGTATTTGTGTTTTTATATATCTTCTGCTCTTTGGCTTTTGCCTAGTTCATTTGTTGAACTTGTGATCTTTCATGTGTTGAATTGGTTTTTTGATATAATTTGGACATCGTTTTTCGTGTCACACTCTTGTGTGTGCAATCTCGATTTACTTGGTGTTTTTGTTCAAATTGTATCTTCTTTTTGGTTCTTGAAACCTTTATGCATGCATATTTACTATATGTTTATATCATGGCTTGCTTGATTTCTTTGATCCAATATATATGGGAAACTCCACCAAATCCGATCGGCTAAGTTGTGCATGAAATTCAAATTCATATCAGTATGCACATAATTATGTGGAGTCTCACCTATGTATTGTAGTTTCACTAACTACTTTGGACCCAATAAGTTTGGGGACCATTTTTGTACTTAAATATGTTTTAGGTACATTGGAGATATATTGGATGCTTGTCACTCAATCTTGAAGAAGTGGTGCGTTAATGAAAATTGGAGGCAAGCTATAGGATGATCAATGAATTTATATCCTCTACATCCTACCAAGTATATCTCGGTAACAAGTATCTCTTTCTCATGCTCATATATCTTGATTCCAACCGTTTGTCGGTTGCCTTCTGGCATGAATTCATGTATTTGTAATTGTTGTATCTCTAGCCATGGTGTTAAGAAAACTCTCTATTGTATATGTGTATAAGTTGAGATGAGTATATATTATTGGGACTATACAAAATCATGCATATGATCCTCCAATCCCAAATATGTCAATCTAGAAATTTTATTGCCTATCTTTTCCTCAACTTCTCTCATGTGCAATAGTGAGATTTTGCTAGTTAAATTTTTCTTGTGATACTTGTTGCCTTTCTCCATATATTCCAACTTTCTCCTCTTCCCTTGGTGAAAGTTGTAATATATGTAGTGTGTTGGTGTTTTAAGTCCATTAATGTACAATAAGACATATGTGAGCCTTTGGCCATGCTTTGAAGAAAAAATCTTATTGATATATGTTATGACTTCATTTTTGCCTTTCATGTGCTTTCTTGTATAATCTTATTTATGTGTGCATATTTATTTTTTGGCATATGTCTTTGTGATGTTTTCCATTTAGAGACATATACACATATGAGGAGATAATTTTAGTTGATTTTTAATCCTTGGAGACCACTGTCCTTTTTATTTTGATTCTTCGGTGGCTTCCAAATTTAATTGCCTATGAGTGCTTGTTCCTCTTGTTTGCATCTTTGGGCACGCATATTTGTTCTCTCATGCCTTGTATTGTTAAATGAACTTGGATTAGTGAGGATTCCATGATTATGCACCTTGTTCCCAAATGCAATTATCATAATTGGTGCATTATCTTTGGGGAGCTCATCTAATTCATTTAATAATGCTCATTTACCTTTTTTATCATTTATTGCGCCTTAAATGTTTATGGGGAAGTGAGGATTCCATATTTGTGCATTTTTGTATTGAAATACAACGATTCTAAAGTGCACACAAATCTTGGGGAGCTTCTCTATTTTATTTAAGCATTTATTTGATCTCTCATTTGTTGTGCTTGAAATGCTTATGGGGGAGCAAGGATTCCATATTTGTGCAATATGTATTCTAATGCATTTATGTTGAATAGTGCACAAATCTTGGGGAGCTTCTCTATTTGTTATTTAAAGCACTCTCTTGCTCATATCATAATATCTTGTAGTTTCCATTTGAACTCATTTGTTGTTTTCAATTGGTTTGTGGGACCTTGTAATTGCTTGCATCATTTGACTTTATTTATTTTGGCAATCTTCGGGTCCTCGATAGTTCTACTCCCTCCCAAGTATTCATCATTGGATATGTGCGAAGGCACACCTTTGGAGGAATTATTATTATATTTGCCTTCTAGAACTTGTCACCCATTTCGGCAATCGATGCCAATGGGGGAGAAGTTTTAGAGGGTTTAAGGGAAGTCAGTTTATGCATTGAGTTTGTTCTTGTGCATTTGCCTCTCATGCTCTTGCATCTTTGTCATTGCTTAGCATCTGGTATATATAGTGGAAACTCCACCAATGATAATGATTGGCAATATATGCAATGAAATTCAAGTTCATCACACATGCATAGATTGTGGGGGAGTTTGCTCTATATATGGTGGTACCAATATCACATACTTATGTAGTATTTGATATTGGTGTTACCAGTTTGTTCATTAAAATTCCTTATATAAACCCTCTTAAAGGGATTATCAATTACCAAAATGGGGGAGATTGAAAGAACATGTGGGCCCCCATGTGTGGTTTTGGTAATTAATGACAATCCTTATGGACTAATGTGTGTATTAAGTTATACTTGTAGGATTTGTCCATTGACATCGCTTGGAGCATGTGTTGTCTTCAAGGTCGATGAAATGAGAAGAAGATGTGATGTTCAAGCTCAAAATGCGCCATCTATAGAAGATCTCATGTTTGAGGCTTGCCATCCTCGGTGATCATGGATCGATGATGAGGAATTAAGAAAGGCGTTACATCTTGAGAAGGGCAAGATCCTCTACATCAATCTCAAGTGGAATGCTCAAGGCAAAGGTATAATATTGATAGGTTTTTCCTTTTGCCGGTATCATATTCTTAGTAGGAGACCGGGTTTAGGATAGATAGCCGTACTATCAAGAGGGGCTCTCGAATGAGTAACTCGTTCACTTCGTTCGGAGAGAGCTCAAACCTTTGCATATTTGCATCATCATATTTGGTAGTTATTTGGTCTTATCCATGTGAGGATATAGAGCTTGTGGTAATCTCCATAACAAGCTCTTGTTCATCAAAATCGGATCTTCCGTTTGTATCTTGTTGCGATTTTGATCTTGGCGGCTTTTCGGTTTCTCACCAAGTGAGGTATCTCACATTATTATACATGATACATTCTCACTTGGTGATAACCAATAATTTCACCTTTCACAGGGTAGCTCATGTCGTCCTTTTTCCAACGCAATTGGAATCGGGTCGATCGGAGTTACCAATCAAAAGTTATAGAGGTTTGAATTTTCCTAGGTACCAAAATGCGGTAGTATCGCATTTTAGTACCAAGCGCGGCAGTAGGTTTTGGCAAGTTGCCAAATTCCACTGCCCTCCTAGGTACTAAAATGCGGTACCAAAATGCGGTAGTACCGCATTTTAGTACCTAGCACGGCAGAAGGTTTTTTACTTCGTCATTTGGATCTATCCTCCCTTTATGGACTATGATGTTTCTTTGCATGATCTTGTAGAGGTTGTTGTCCTCTTCGAAACGATCCCAAGATCATCGAAATCGGAGTCCGGATGCAAAAATTATGGCTGTTTTTGTTCTGTGATGACCGGTAGTACCGGACCAGGATCTGGTAGTACCACATTTTGGTACCGGGGAGCACAGAGAAAAACGCGTCTGGCGCCCCAGGAATCCCAGGGAATGTCCGGTAGTGCCAGGAAAAAGTTCGGTAGTACCGGGAATCGCGTTTTTGGGCTGCAACGGTTGGATTTTGGAGGGACCTATATAAGGGGCCTTCTTCCCCAATGGTTCCTTAACCATTCTTGCAAGTTTTCCCCTCCATTGTTGACCTTCTTGAGCTTGCTTTCTCTCAATCCCTCCAATGATTCTTGCATATTCTTGAGGGATTTGAAAGAGGAGATCTAGATCTATAATCCCACCAATCAATCTCTCCTCTAAGTGAGGGGAACATATTGGGATCTAGATCTTGGAGTCTTTTGTGGATTTCCTCCATTGTTCTTCCTCTCTTATTCCCCCATAAGCTTTTGTAGCTTTGGTGGAATTTGGGAGAGAAGGATTTGAACACCTTTGTGGTGTTCTTGCCATTTGCATTTGGTGCATCAGTTTGTGTTCTCCTCGGAGGATTTGGTTTGAGTTACTCATTGGAGCTTGTCCCTCTTGGGTTCTTGGAACCCTAGACGGTTTTGTGGCCTTGGTGGCGTTGTGGCCTTGGTGGCGTTTGTTGGGAGCCTCCAATTAAGTTGTGGAGAAGTGCCCCAACCTTGTGAGAGGTTCCGGTTGCCACCGACAAGTGCACCGATAGTGGAAGTGTGGATCGATCCCATTGGGGTGAGATTCAACGGAGAATAAGGGAGGCCTTTTGTGGCGTTGGTGGTTTGATACCACCCCCTCTCCAAACGAGACGTACTCCATGTTGGGAGGAACTCGGTAAAATATCGGTGTCCCCGCATGCCTCGGTTATCTCTATACCCAAGCTCTTTACTTATGCACTTTACATTGGGATAGCCTTCGTGCTTGAAGTAATATATATCTTTCTATCACTTTGTTTCTTGTATTGCTTAGCATAAGTGTTTGGAGCACATAGGTGAACCTTAGTTGTTTTAGGTTGTGCTTAACAAAGTAAACACTAGTTTTATTCCGCCTTTGTTGAGCCACTCTAGGAATTTTTTTAATCTCCTATTCACCCCACTCTAGGCGACATCCGTATCCTTTCAACCGCCCCACGCCTCGTCACCACGCCGTTGAGCTTCGCCAGGGAACATAGAACCACCCCTACCGTCGCCCACGCTGATAGCTGCCTGTGCCGTCGACCACGAAGAGCTCAGCTCGCGCCCGTCGGTCCACTCTCGCCACTAAAATAGAGGCCTCCCCCGCTCGATTTCTTCACACCAGTTGGTTCCCCTCTCTCTCAAAAACATCCCACACCCTTCCCTGGAGCAATGCGAGCACAAGGCGGCCGAAATTTCACCAGAGTTCGCTGCTGCAGAGGAGGAGAGGCGCCGTCGATTGGAGCCGCCCCAGGAGGAGCTACCGGTGCCAGGAGAATCGCCGTCGTCGACTTCATCATTCGCCCCCATCGCCGACCCTCGCCTGAGCCCCGGTGAGCCTCCCACGACCCCCACTGAGCCGCTAGGGTTCGAGCTCGCCGATGACATGTTCATCGTCGACGACGACCCTCAGTCGTTGATCGCCCTTCTAATCCAGCGAACCACATGGCCCCGTACCGCTTCGCATGTTATGAGCCACTGATGGGTGGAACCCCCCTGTCAGCTGAGCCCCGCGCTGTGGAGTGACACTGGGCCGGCCCATTAGCATCTCTCGCGCAGCCCAACCATTTGAATTTAGATTTTTCTATTTTAATTCAAACTCAGTTCTGTACCTAGTTTCAAAAATCAACCCAGCTCGATTTAATGAACCAAATTGCATGAAACCAATTTTGTTATAAAGGTACTGAAATGCTTAATCCAAGCCCGTTGGATTCAAATCATTTGGATCTGTAGATCAACCTTGGTAAAAATAACAATCATAAGATTTTCTGCATTCAAATATTTTTCAAATTTCAACCATAATAGCTTTTGAGTTGATTCCAACTATCAAAAATCACATTTGATCATACCTTTCAGAATATATAAAAACATATGGGTTTACTTACAGAAATAATGTTCAAGTAATAAAAGAATGCCACATAGGCATTTCTAGTCACTTTAATTATTTAAAATAAAAAGGTTAAACCTTATTAAATTGTGACACCACTTTAAATCACATTCCCATGTACTGAAATATGTGGTGATGACATGTGTCAACATGATCCCATGTTTGAGTTGGAGAATATTAAATCTTAAATAGTGTTTCAATGAGTAGAAATTACTTTTCTAAAAATAAAATAAATAAGACAAAGGCTTTAATCTTGTAATGTTAGTGATGATGCTATATCATCTATAGTACCCTTTTGTGTGATGATTGAAAATAGTTAAGTATTGTTTGGTGATTGTGTACCTCGTACTTATTTATAGTCGCTAGTACCGACCAAGGATACGAGGAGGCATGAGGATACTACGAAGAAGAAGCCGAGGAGAACTTCAACCACTGCTCTGCACAAGGCAAGCCTTACTAACCAAGTTGACCTATGCAAGCTAACACTTGCAATTATGAAAGTTAGATAACCTATGCAATGCACTAAGCATGCTTGGTTAGACACATTTGATGATACCCAATCCTAGTTTTACTTGCAAGCTTATTACTTTACTTCTTTATCAAAGCTTACTCTAGAGTTTACTTAAGTGACTTGTAGATTCTAGGAAGATAATTGAAGGTTGCATAAAGAGCATTAAATTTGGCCTAAGCTAGATAATCTTGATGTCATCCTAAGGCATGCGATTGAACTTAATTAATCACCACTTGTTTACCACCCCTCATTAGTACTTACCACACTTGTAGATGCTAGTGCTAAGCATAAAACTTGATCAACTTTAGATGGGAATACTTGGTGAAAATGGTTATGAAAACCTTAGAATGATGAGTCATTCTACTGAGATGTTTTGACATGTGTTTCCGAACACCAGATGATTTTGATGATGAAAATGTTGAAGCATGACCCTTACCCCTTTATAAAACTAATGGTTGTCTGGATGCGATACCATTCCAATTTTACCGTACAACCACAATACCCGAAAATTGGGTAGGGCTTGACTGGAAACTTATATACCTTAGTATGGGTTCCCTCACGGCCAACGTCTGAGCTGAGGCTACCTTGTGAAGATTGTCCACCTGTGCAGTACCCAAGATGACAGTTGGTCATGGTTGGGAGGCCAAACTCACAGGAGAGGTGCCCGTACTAGGGCGTGTAATCGAAAGGTTAGGATTGATTATCCGCATACTGAGTATGGTGAATTCAGTATTTGTTCCTAATGGATGTATCGAATGTTGTGGTGAAAGTGTACAATCTCTGCAGAGTGTCAAACTATTCGAATAGCCGCGTCCGCGGTTATGGACAGTTGGAGTGGCCATACTGTTCCCCCGTCAGATGTTTTCAAAATGACTTGTGAAACGAATTGAGATTTTGACTTGACCACAACAGGGTTGTGATATGAAATTCGAGTTCCCACTTAGGTGTTATAAAACTTCAACTAGCATTCTTTGCTTCTGAACTTAGTAGAGGTAAATCTGGCTTTTGCAAAACAACCCTAGAGCTTAGTGTCCTACTACAAAAAACCCCTTAACTTGTTAGTATTAGTTTGTGAGTACTTAAGAGTACTCATGGCTTTGTCCCTGGCTATTCCCGTGGGCAGACTATGAAGAGGAGTACCAGGATGATGGACCGCAGGAAGGTTACGACAACTAGGATCATCTCCCATCGTCAGCATTGCCTGTGACCCCGAAGATGGAGCTTCGCCTACGCTACCTTTATTATTACGTTATTCCGCTGCTTGAGTTGTATTAAGAACTAGATCATGAGATCCTTATTTGTGTAAGACCTTATGTATGGTTTGTAATGGATGATGTACTGTGGTATCCAAATCTGTTATGTCTCGCAAAAATGGCAATCCTGGGATTGCGATGTATGGCATAACAGGCATCTGTGATTAAAATCCGGGTGTTGACAATAAGTGCAAGCATATACAGCATAGAAGTCACAATGTTTCAAGTTTCTTAGGAGCAAAGAATATAAAGTGTGCCATCAAGGTTGTGAGGGATTTAATCACTAAGTTTTCACATAACAAAATAGTTTTTAATTGGAAGATAGCTGAAAACAAGAATATACTTGGAATGGTGTAACACACCATGCATAGGAGTTTATAGTGGACACTTTGGAATAACTTGGTTTCTTGGGAGTTGGAAGCATGAGCAGAGCTTACTCATACAAGTGGAGGCTAGCAAAAGACTGGGAGCAACCAACTAAGAGAGCATAATGGCCATAATCATGCAGAGCAACAAAGCATTACTAATCAAAGCATAGAGTGGTACTACAAGTCAAGTACTAAATGATCATAGAGGCTAATGTGACTTGTCATAGTCATACCATGGTGTGAGCATGTGCCAAGTCAACCCAAACAAAGCATCAAAGGAGAATACCACAATACTATGCTTTTGCATGCTAAAACAACACATAATTTCTTCAAGGCACACTAAGCAATCCCAATTGTTTAGAACAAGACATGCTACAGCAATAATCACTAAGAATAAGGTCAAAACAACACCTAGCATGTCATGCTAAAGTCTAAGTCACAGTCAATGCAAGATCCTCTTGCACTTACAAGCAAAAACTTACTACTCCTTTCCAACACCAAGCAACTTATTTGCAAAACAACACAGCGAGAACGGGGATCCAAACTACTTTATTCAAGAAAACTAAACAACCTAAGCAAAGCAAACGAAAACTAAGACGCTCCAAGAACAACACAACTGTGCATGAAACAATAAAAACGAAGTGCCTAGACAGACCTGAGCTTTTTATTGATGAAGAAGGGGATGCCTTAGGCATCCCCAAGCTTTGACGCTTGTACCTCTTGGATATTTCTTGGGGTGACACCATGGTGGCATCCCCAAGCTTGAGATTTTGTCCATTCTTCATCTCATTGCATCATTCTCTCTCTACACCTGAAATTTTTCCTTCATACAAAACTTCACACAATCTTCATTAGCAACATTAGTTTATTCAAAAGATATTAGACCTATGGCAAAGCTTTGGAACAACAAGGCTTTTCACTAAAAACACAAGCTACTGTAGTAAATCCTTCAAAAAGCTCAATTCCCTAAAAGAGAACTCAAAAAGGAACCAATAAGAAGCAAATGCAAATAATGGCAGAAATCTGTCAAAACAGACCAGCAGGTAGAAACCGGTTTTTTCGAACATCTTCTGTTGCTCAAATCAAAAAGTGTTGAACTAAAGAAACTTAGCTAACATATTGGGGGATTTATTTGTAAATTTTGAGCTTAATCCGAGTTAAAGAGACCCCTCACAAATTTTTATGGTGAAGGACATATATCTGTTTCGGGACAGCAACTCCCCAAATCTTACTTCCCTCTCATTAGAGGTCATTCTTGGCACAAAAAGCAAACAAAAAGGATAAGGATAGGTTATTACTGAAGTAATAACTTCCAAGACTCAAGGAAACTCTTGGGTTATCTCCCAACAAGTACTTTTCTTTAACGCATTTAATTTAGGCACAAGAAGCAAGAAGAATCAAGTATTTTTAAAGGATGAAGCATTAACATCAATCCTTGCTTTCAAAGGAGGAGCAAAAAGCAACTTATCTCTCCTCATAAGGAAGTGTTCAATACCTTTCTTGAATGGAAAATGATATTTAATGGTTCCTTCTTTCATATCAATGATGGCACCAACTGTTCTAAGAAAAGGTCTTCCCAAAGTAACAGGACAAGAAGCATTGTATTCAACATCCAAAACAAAGAAATCAACAGGGATATACACATTGTTTACCATAATCAGAACATCATTAATACTCCCCATTAGTTTTTTCTTAGAATTATCATTGAGTGGGACATCTAAATAACAATCTTCCAATGGTGGCAAATCAAGCATTTCATAAATCTTCCTAGGCATAATAGAGACACTAGAACCAAGATCACATGAAGCTTTGAGATCAAAGTCATTCACTTGCATATTAATAATGGGTTCCCAACTATCTTCTACTTTCCTACGAATATAAGCTTTGTGTTTTAGCTTCTCTTTCTTAATTTTCACAAGAGCATCTGTAATGTGTTTGGTGAAAGCAACATGCATATCACTAGCATCATGACTTCTAGCAAGATTTTGTAGGAACATAATCACTTCAGAAATATTGCAACCATCAATATCAAAATCAAACTTAGCATCACTAGTAGTAGGCTCAATAGGCTTATGCATAGTAGGAGGAGGAATAGGAGTGCTTAGGAAATAATTGTTGTTGGTGCTAGTGAAGTCACACAACTTGGTGTTCTCAGCGGAGTTTATTTTGGCAAAGGTGGGCAAGCCAAAAACAGCAGCAGCAGCTAGAGCAGGAACTAATTTTTTGTGTTTTCGAATAAAGCAAGCAAACCAAACTAAACTAATTTTTTTGGGTTTTTTTTGGAAAGAGGCAAACAAAACCAAGCAAAAGAAACAAAGCAAACTAAAAACAAAGTAAATATAAAGGAAGTGGAGGACTCCCCTTTTGAAGACATCCTTGGCCTACCCGGCAATGGCGCCAGAAAACTTGTTGATGGTGCTTAACGTGGAGCACTTCGTTGGAAACCCCAAGAGCAAGGGGTGATGAGCACAACAACAAGTCTTCCCTCACTAGAGACCGAGGTTATCGAACCATAAGGAGGAATGAAATGTTACACAGGTGTTGCAAGTAACGCGTAGACCTACACAACACAAACTCAAGACTTTGCCCCAACGAATCAGTGAGGTTGTCAAGCTCACCGGTTTGCTGTAACAAAGGATTAAACGTATGGTGTGGAAGGTAATGGTTTGCATCAAGTAAACAAGTAACAGCGGAAGATGTATCAATGATAAAGATTGGACCGGGGTCCATAGTTTACTAGAGGTGCTCTCCTTAGATAAACAACATGGCATGAAGGGTAAACAAATTACAGTAGGGCAATTGACACGAACTGAGCAAGGCATAACAATACAATTACTAGTCAGAGATTCTATGAGATTCGATTGAGCAATACAACAAGATACATAGACCACCATCCAACTGCATCTATGACTAGAAGTCCACCTTCAGGTTATCATCCGAACCCCCTCCAGTATTTAGTTGCAAGCAACAGAAAACTGCTTTAAGCAAAGTGTGTAAGGTAAACAGTCCACATGTTCCATGATCAAGAGACCATTGTTTTCTCCCTAGTGGCAATAGCACATCTACAACCGAAGAGATTTCTGTCACTTCCCTTGGAAACTAGAGGCATGAACCCACTATCGAGCATAAATACCTCCTCTTGGAGTCACTAGCAACTACTTGGACAAGATAGCTACTAACAACAGAGAGCATGCAAGATCACAAACAACACAGACATGATAGAATCATAAAGACAAAACCATTAATCAAACCAACATAATAATCTCAATATCCATCGGATCCCTACAAACACAACATGCATGATTACAAATAGATTAGATCTTGATCATGAACGGAGGTCACAAGATCTATACATGAAAGCACAAAGGAGATACAACTATCTAGCTACTACATGGACCCATAGTCCAAGGTGGAACTACTCACGCATCATACCGGAGAGAAGGCCTCCGGGATGATCTCCCCTTCGGCAGGGTGCCGGGAAGAACTTCAGATCCCCCCGATCTAGGGACGATGGTGGCGGTGGCTATAGACGGTTTCGTGGAGATTTCATCGGGTGCTTAGGGTTTCTGCATCGGGGGATTCTTATAGGCGAAGGGGGAGGCCGAGGCGGTGGCCAGGGGCACGACACCCTGCCTAGGCACGGGGCAGGGCCCACCCGCGTCTAGGGGGTGTGGCTGCCCTGGCACACCTCTCCATCTCTCCTATGGACTTCTTGTTCCCCATGGAAAGTTATTGACTTTGACGTTTGTCCTATCCAATTCCGAGAATATTTCCTTACTAGCTTTTCTGGAACTAAAAACAGCAGAAAACAGGCAACTGGCACTGTGACAACTTGTTAACAGGTTAGTACCAGAAAACATGTAAAAAGCACCTCAAAGTGTAGACAAAGAAAAGCAAAATAGATAATAAACAAGCATGGAACATAAAAAATTATAGATACGTTACCGACGTATCAATCATGCATGAATAAGCAAACCTGTTGGACAACATAGGAGAGATCTAGCCTGGTCAGTGTCAAATACTGTAGGACGCTGAAAATATTACGATATGCGAGGGATTAGACACCGATGGACCGCCTTGGGCAGACAATTTGCACTTGGTGTCAATAGGAGTAGAAATAGGGTTGCAGTTGAGCATGTTGGCCCTCTCCAAAAGATCCATGGCATACTGCTGCTGAGAGAGAAATAACCCATGAGAAGTGCGATGGACGTTTACACCAAGAAAATGGTGAAGAGATCCAAGATCACTCATGCAAATTTAGAATTCAAGAAGGCAATGATACGTGAAAGAAGCACTGTGGAGCTGGCAGTAAGGATTATATCATCCACATATATGCCTGGCTCTGATACCTAGAAGACGGATATGTTTTGTATATTATTGATCATAAAGGATTACAAGTGTTTATATAGGAGAGAGGGGGAGAGGTAAAACCCTAACCCTAACCAAAATGGGCAGTCCGTATAGAATTACAATTCAACAATTTCCATATCCAACTCCAGAAGGTAATCGCAAAAGAGAACTTCCACATCAAATGCCATGAATATTTGCAGCCACAAAAAGTTCCATAGAGAGTTACTTTTCTGCTAACAATCCAAGATGGGGTGGCACTCTCCAAATCCTTTATCAGTCGAGCTTCCAACACTAGGCAAATATTTTTCACCCACAAAAATTTCCATGGAGAGTTACTTTTTTGCTAACAATCTAAGATTTTGTGGCACTCTCCAAATCTTTTATGAGCCAAACTTTGGGTGGTGTTAAACAAGGGGACAGGCTTACGTCAGTACGTCCTTTCCGCAGTTTTGTTACCAACAAATTGTTTCACCCCATCTGTTCCCTTCTAATTCTTTTTGGTGTTCTTTTCGCACATCTAAACAACCATATACGGAATGTGCATTACCCGCAGAGCTACTGCTCGACCTAATACATCTCAATGCAAACACCGGCAGTTTGCCTATTGAATTAATGCACTAGTCATCTAAATCAAAAGTTCGAACTGATGAAAAGGACTAGGCTATGTATTTTAACACCCCTCTCACGTCTAGATTGGAAAAATGGGAAGACATTAGACGTGGGTAATCAAGGACCACAACTATTTAGAGTAGATTAAATAGTGCATTAGCCGAGGTTTAAACTTGAGACCTTCTGGCTCTGATACCATATTGAATTAATACACTAGGCATCTAAACCGAAAGTCCAAACTGATGAAAAGGGCTAGTCTATGTATTTTACTATTGCCTCCACAGTTCGTATAGGACATAGTCACCAGAATATATCCTGGGCTAACGTGAGCTACCAAATATAACCAGAACCTAGGTCACGTTTCGAAGTGAACTATATTTTCCTATAGGGTGAACTTTCTTTTTGGCGCATGTGACCTTTTTTTTTCAAAAACCCTTCTGAATTTTTTTTATTCTTGTCTTAAGTGAACTACTAAATATAACCAGAACCCCGGTCGCGTTCGAAGTGTATGGTTTTCCGCAGAGTGAACTTCCTTTTTAGCGCCCGTGAACTTTATTTTTTATTGACAACCCATCTGAATTTTTTTATTCTTGTCTAAAGTGAACTACCAAATACAACGAGAATCCCTGCCATGTTCGAAGTGAACTTTGTTTGCCCACAGAGTGAACTTTTATTTCAATCAGAGTGAACTTTTATTTTGATTAGAGTGAACTTTCAAACAATTTCGAGCAAGTTTTTATGTGTGAAAATAGGTCAACTGATTTTTTATATGATGCAAATACATCCACTTTGAAATAAAAAGTTCACAACTGGGGAGGGCAGTGGTCGCTGCGGGAAGGAGCTATAGGGCGACACTCAAGGAAGGGAACCATGGGAAGGAGAGAGGCACCACCGGTAGGGAGTAGATGGGGATTCGCCACGAGGGAGGATATGCCACGGGTGGGGCATTCCTGTGGATGAGGATGACCAGGGTGGGGCACGTCGGCGAATGAGGAAGGCCACGAGTGGGGAATGCATGTGGAGGAGGACGGCCAGGGTGGGGCGCGCCGGTGGAGGAGGAAGGCCATGGGTGGGGCGCGCCTATGGAGGAGGACGACCAGGGTGGGGCATGCCCGTGGAGGAGGATGGCTAGGGTGGGGCGCGCCGACGGAGGAGGACGGCCACGAGTGGGGAACGCCGGTGGAGGAGGAAGGCCATGGGTAGGGAGCGCCTTTGGAGGAGGACGGCCAGGGTGGGGCGCGCCCGTGGAGGAGGATGACCAGGGTGGGGCGCGCCAATGGAGGAGGACGACCATGGGTGGGGCGCGTCAGTGGAGGAGGATGGTCAGGGTGGGGCGTGTCGACGGGGGAGGAAGGATAGTTAGGGGCGGGACACGCCGGCGGTGGAGGAAGGCCACATGTGGGGCGCCGACAGGGACATGGCGAGTGGTGCGGTGTCGGGGGTGGGTTGCGGGGGTAGGTGGAGGTAGAGGTCGGTTGGGCGGGGGTGGGTTGTGGTAGGTTAGTGTGGTTGGGTCTCCAGGTTCATATATAGTTATACAGGAACTCTCTTAAGAGGGTTCCTATATAGTTGGGTCATATATATATATATATATATATATATATATATATATATATATATATATAAGCTAATTTTCTACCCACCGTGCTAGCTGTGCATGGTGAACGGACTGTCCGATATCGCTAGCATGTGATCCTGCAATATCTCCATCGTCTTCTTCTATTGTTGTTCTGTTAACACCATCTATTTGTCATCCTTGTACCTGTCCACGCGCTTGTCTGGTCCGCTCAGTGTGGACGGTGGCCAATGTCATTTGTTGCTACGTTTGTAACTTGAATACCATAGTCGTCTGTACGTGGTTTCCAATTCTTTTCCACTCATCTTATTGTACACAGCCAAGAAACACAGGAACTCACGAGCTGTCTGCCATCAGGATGGTTTTGTGCCGGATGAATGAAAACACGGACAAAAATGCTTATGCAGATGTGTGTTGTATTTTATGTATCATCTTGATATGCGAAAAGGAAAGGACATATGACATGATAAATGGCAAAGGTGTGGGAAAGCCTCCTCCATGTGGATGGATGTTATCATTTTCATCTCTGACGGATGACATGCTCATTTTTTAGGGTCTAGATTATATTCTGTTAATCTGTTTGTGTGCTCATTTTTATCTTATGGTAGGACGGGTGTGCACAACTAGCTTGGTGAGTATCCAACTATTTTGTATATATGAAAAATAGTGGGCTATTTAGGGTGCTACCTATGCATACTAATCCAATCATTGAATATTTTATAGAGAGCATGAATTTGAGAAGCCGAAGAACAAAATATCTAACGGAAAACACCATCTCTGTTACATCAAGAGCATAATTTGCATGCACTTGCTAGTACATGCAAGTACCACACGCAAGCTAGCATATGCATGCATACTAGCAACAGCTCACATATCACATGCAAGCTAGCAATACTAGTAGACCATTGAACCGGCTAAAATACTAGTGTTTTGCGTTTTATACTGAAAAAATCTAGCGGAAACGGACGCGGGAAGCACTCTCACGCTAAAACGAAAGCCACACGCGAAAATTTTGGCTAAAATTCATGCAGCCCGGAACGCATGATAACTTGCTTACTATCTTGGTCTACTCTCATGGTTAAATTTATTGTCGAAATCCATATATGTTTCCATGCTCGGATTGATTCTTAGCATGCACACATCTCGTCAAGTAGTACAGCTAGTCAGGGTCTAGCATAGCAAGTATAACTAACATACGGCGCATGCATCCGAGTTTGTAGAATTTTTTGCAATAATAGGGGTTGTTTGATATGCTATAATAAAGTCTGGCCATGCTATTTTATAAACGGCAATAACCTCGTTAACTGCATGCAAGATATTGGCTCTCTCTCATCTTGGCAGCTAGTTCACGTACTCCCTGTATCCAACGTCAACGTTTGCATGCATTGGTAGCATCCTAGATAGCAAATCCGTGTTATATATATATATATATATATATATATATATATATATTAGAGTGGATTTTTTTGTCCCCGGTGGACTATACCACCCTTTTGGTTATCGTCGGATGGGGCGACAATAGCGAGATATAATACTTCATTAAAACTTGTTTTTGAACTAATTATTATGTTAACCATCTAACAAAACCCAACAACCATGGCGATCATATCTGTTATACTGACATGTCAGCGATTAGCAAACAGCCAACACCGATCTCAACGATTGATCAAATGGTAAATGCGTGGGGTGGTATAGCCCCCCCGGGAAGTACAAACATATTTTCGATATATATATATATAGGAAGCCCATATGGTGCACCATGGTGTCCAGGCACCAAACCTGCATTTCGTACATACCCGAGATGTACATACCTAAATTTCACATACCTAAGGTTTACATATATAAAATATACTTATCCAAATTATATATATCTAGGTATCACATATCTAAGGTATACGTATCTAAGTTGCATATATAAACACGTATCCTGGATACGTAGACCTTAGGTGTGCAATATCTTAGGTATGTGATACCTAGATATGTGTAACTTAGATATATGATATCGACGTGGATTTGCTACCCACTATGCTAGCTGCACATGATCATAGGATCGTCTGATATTGCCATCCTATGAACCCGCAATATCCGCATCGTTGCTTTCTAACATTATTCTGCTAACGGCATCTTTTTGTCATCCATCAAATTCTGCTAAGCGTAGGTTTTAGGAGATGTAGTTTGTTCCCTCCCATGTGTCTTAAACACCATGGTCATATGGTTGTGGTTTTCATAGGTGCCACGGACACCACAGTCACATTTTTATGGTTTTAATAGGTGCCATGGATAACATAGTTACATGTTTGTTGGTTACCACATGTGCCATGGATACTATGTCCATGTGGTTGTGGATTGTCTGATCAAGTGACGCATAGACTTGTTTTTTTCCACATTTTCTATCCTTTGTTCCCGTGGAAGCTACATGGCACTACATATAGGCACCAAGTGAATATCGGGTATCCAAAAAAACTCACGAAAACAATGCCTGCTCATTGCTCATGTCTGGCATCTAGCACCCCAAATAACTGCCACCATGGCCAACATGCCACCAATTCAAAAATAAGGTGCATACAAGTGTCGCACCAGATGAATCGAAAATCGTTTTTCAGGGGTGCACACATGGTGAAAATTTGATCTTTTACAAAGAAAATTATTTTCACCTAGTTTCCTATGCAACCCCTTTGAATACATGTAGATCCTCCACTGATCTTTCTAGTCAATAGCGAAAGGTTTCGACATTTTTAGAAAATTCATATGCATGTGAAAAACCTAGGCCCAACATGAGATCCCCCGTTAGGCAACGAGGATATGACCTGCCGTGTCATCAACCGCAAGTTCGACGATGATTTTTCATCCAGAATTAATGAGCTAGGCAAAAAAGCAATAATTCTGATTATGAACTGGACTTATTGGGCTACAATAACATGGCAAGTCAAGAGTTCGACACATGATTTGTTGTTACATCGTGTGACCGAAGGTCCGCCACGTTATGAGAATAGGTGTAAGATCCAATGAGAACACACATCAACTTTTTAAATGCATCGACTCATTCTTATATCTCTTGAATGAACTCAGGGGTGGGCTGCCAGTGTTGTTGTTCAGATGTAAGAGGTCATACGGTAGCTCTGTCGGTGTTGTATAGTCCATCTTGGACTATATTTTGCATTGATATTGAGCGATTAGACGATGTTATGAGCGGCATAACTAGAGTTGGATCGTGTAAAAGAATAATCCCACACCATAAGGCTTGTTAAAAAATATTTGCTCATTGATGCTAGCCCGTCGTCTTGCTTGACACCATCGAACATGCGACAGAAGTGTAGTGCTTCTGGTTCAAAGTCCTATCTATCTGAATTGTGAGTCAAGAAAATTAGTGATATTATTATTTTATTAAAAAAAGGGTGTCTGAAGCTTGGAAAAAACCCTTGATTAATCACATAAAACATAGAAAACGCCTGAACTAATTCATGTGATTAGACTCGCGGAGATGAAACATCAAATTTGGTACCTGCACGACGCCTCAATGCACCTATGCGGTTGAATGAAGTTATACTCTATTTTAGTTTGAAGAAGTCAGTATGTTCTTGGCTCGTGTCTTAACATATGTGAAATGAAAGGCATGTTGTCATGGTAAAGGCCACACTCTGGAGAGGACTTATGTGTGTGGATGAGTCATATCGTGGAAATAACTTATGTGTGTGGATGACATGCGTCGTTTGCGTCTAAAACCAACATCTTCTCCTGATACAACGTCTGTTAGTTCCCCTAATAGATCTATAACACATATGTTAATCCAATTGTGGTCTCTTATTTTATTCTTACGGTGGTGTGGGCATGCGTAGCTAGCCGGCTGAGTATCCCACTATTTTGCATATATATAATATATATATATATATGATGTCCAAAATATGTCAAGTGAATGTATGAAGCACTAAAAATTTCTAGTAGAATGATGCTTCTTTAGTCAGACAAAAATAAAGGCTATAGGTTTCACAATATCTATATGTTTCATACGCATCGGAACAAAATTTGTTAACACAGTAATCATACTTCTAATATTAGTGCATTATGCTTCGCATGCATATGAATGAAATTTCTGGCACAATAATCAGCTATATGCTTCCAATAACAGGGCATTTTGTTTGAACCATTCAAATTTCAAATTAGTACATCCTAACATTTTGCGAATTAACATCCCATAACAGAGACAAAATTATTATACATGGAAGCAATATCTATCGACAGAAGCAGTTGATATACCGAAAACAAACAAGTTTAAAAAAATAGAAAATTCAGTTGTAATGGAAGAAAAAATTAGTTGCGACAAAAACAAAATGAAATAACACTAGTACAAAATATTTGCATCCCACAGAAGCAAATCTAACTGCCCCAATTTTTACAAAAGTCTACTATTTTCTGTCCAAACAGAATTTAGCAGCCTACCCTGCTTAATTAGCTATCCCGTTTAATTATCAATTTATATTAAGGAGAAGGGAATAATGGAGGCATTTATTACCATAAGCAGGACATCGTCCTCGTTCCAAGGAAATAATTGCGTGAAGATCTCGTTAAAATCTAACCTCCATCATGCTTTCAATTGTACGTTCACACACTGATCCGATGGAAGATAGATATCGGACAAAGCTAGATATCAGACGCTGATTCCTAGTGGTGCCCATAACTTTTGACGAAAGAAAGAGCTCCTGTCTACAGAGACCGCCTTACCATTTAAAAGGGGTCCATAACAATGATAGAACTTATTATTTTTTTAGTATAGTTACACTAGTAGAAAACAGGCCTTTCGTCCAAGCCATTAGTCCCGGCTGTGGATGGGGCCGGGACAAATGGCCCTGGCTGGACGGCCCGAGCCACCCAGAACCATATGTCCTAGCCCGTTAGACCCCATTAGTCCCGGTCTGAGACTCAAACCAGGATTAAAGGGCCCTGGCCCTGCCGCTCGCTGGGGGCACCCCATTTAGTCCCGGTTTGTATCTCCAACCGGGACTAGTGGTCTGGCCCTATATATACGCACAACCCTTTCCCCCTCTCAACTGTTTTTTTTCCTGGTGGGAGAGAGTGTTGTTGTGCTATTTTTTTTCTTGTTCATACATATGCACTAGAGGTGTTCGGTGAAATGTCCATTATAGCGATGCAAGTTTAGGTCATACAAGACAGACATGATATGAGGTGCCCGATCCACACTTATGTTTTCTCATCTTTGTTTCCAAGTATAATAAAGGTTAGCAACTATTTTCTCAGTAAGACCGTCGTGCGGTACTAATTTAGCATAGTGATTGCGTTTGACATATATTTGTATGATACAGATGAGCCATCCATGGATGTACGGTGACCGACGCTCTGCCGCTTTCAGAGAAGGTGTGCGTTCTTTTCGAGTTGTGGCCGAGGAGAACAAGCGACGGGATGGTTTTATGTGTTGTCCATGTGTTGATTCTAGGAATGAGAAGGCTCACACTTCCGCAAGAGTCATTCAGAGCCACCTGCTTCGATCTGGTTTTATGTCTGGCTATAATGTTTGGACCGAACACGGAGAAAGAGGAGTTGTGATGGAAGACGGAGATGAAGAAGAGAACGAGTCCCTGAATACACTGATACCGCAATGAAAGACAATGAAGAAGAAGGAGGTGAAGTACAGGAACCAGACCGGCCCGCTGATAATTTTGGTCGGGTCATTTCTGATGCAAAGCGAGACTGCGACACAGGAAATGAGGGGTTGCAGTTTGAGAAGATGTTACAGGACCACAACAAATCGTTGTACCCAACTTGTGAAGATGGCCAGAAGAAGCTGGGTAGCACACTGGAATTGCTGAAGTGGAAGGCAGAGACCGGTGTGACTGACTCGGGATTTGAGAAGTTGCTGGTACTCATGAAGAAGTTGCTTCCAAGAAATAACGAATTGCCCACCAATACATACGAAGCAAAGAAGCTCGTCTGCCCTCTAAGATTAGATGTGCAGAAGATACATGCGTGCCCTAATGACTGCATCCTCTACCGCGGTGAGAAGTACGAGAATTTGAATAAATTCCCGGTATGCACTCCATTGCGGTATAAGATTAGAAAATATGACCCTGGTGATGTTGATGGCGAGCCACCCAGGAAGAGGGTTCTTGCCAAGGTGATGTGGTATGCTCCTATAATACCACGATAGAAACGTTTGTTCAGAAACAAAAAGCATGCCAAGTTGTTGCGATGGCACATGGAAGAACGTAAGAAAGACGGGATGTTGAGGCACCCCAAAATTAGTCCTAATTAGGACTAATTTTTTGTTTCACATAGAATTAACTAAATGGAGTAGAAGAAAAATCCCGACTAAAAACGTTAATATAGCATAGCAAAAACCGTTGAAATTAATATTTTATATATCAAAATAATTAGTTTTGTTATTAATGAAAAAATATGGCTAACATGTAATTAATATGGGATATGGCATAGTTGACAGACTTGTCAAATACCAGTAATTTACTTCCCATCTCTTTTTACAAATACTTCTGATGTTCAACTGGGTTAAGTTAGGAATACTTAAAATCATATAATTTATTTATAACGAAAGAACAATAATTTGTATGTCAATAAAGTTTTAGTTATTGACTGAGTTAGGCATCAACATGACATCATTTAGTCCACACATATATACTTCAATCTATGGATCGCTCTAAGTTATCATTTTGTAAAGAAGATTCAAGAAGCTACATTATGTTTCAAAACTGGCTAGCATTAGGGATAGAGATTAGTTTGTGTCAACTTCATGCACTTCATTACCTTGAATTATAGATATTTGGATCGATGTATCCAGGCTAAATTTATTAGACGGTGGCAACGCACGGACGTACCCATCTCAACTTTCTTTTCTCCGTATCTCTCTATTTTTGATAGATGTTTTATTCAATGTATCTAGGTTTAATGGCAATCGAATGGACATTGAACAAGTTTATATAAACTAAACAACACATGCATTAGAACTAGGCGACATCCCTAAAAAAAGAACTAGACGAAAGGACCAAAAACGATGAACATAAGGAAAAAAAAAGGGAAATTACCACCGGTACAAAGACCAAATGCACAACCCTCCTTCTCCTAGGTAAGGGCATATCCAGCAGTACGACCCAAATGGCCCTACCATGTCGAACCGGTCCACGGAAAAGAGGACTACGTGCACACGCTCCAGTGGTGTGACCCAGACGGATCGACACATTTGGCGTGACCCAGACGGATCGACACATTTGGCGTGACCCATCGGTCCATCAAATTTGAGGCACCAATGCGTTAGACCGTATAGCACACGGACCGATCTCGTATCCGGGCGTCTACCGTTGAGGCCCCTTTGTAAGTGGCACATTAATTTTATAAACTTTTCCCACTAGTTGGATAGCTGGTTACGTCAAGAAGTACGTCTATTTAACCTAAACTATGATGGCATCTGCACCTCACCTAGGCCTCGCTGCCAGCATGACCACAGGGCCTAGCTCCTCTATCATTACCGCAAGATCCGTCGTCGGTCGCCTTGCGCAGCCTCCTGATGGAGCGTTGCTACTCGTGGAGCATGGTGTCGGTGCGGCGGCGGTTCTCCGCCGACATCAGTGGCAAGTCTAGATCGTTGGCTCAATGGCCCAATGCCGCCTCAAACTCCATCGGCCAATGGTCCCTACCCTCATGCGCCACCCGCTCGGCCTCTTCTGCAGCCCGCGGACGCTTTTGCGCGCATGGTGTCATGGGATTTGACGATGGCCTGCTGCTCATCGCTCCTCTCTTGCACGACGATGGAAACAACTCCGTGTGTACCAACTCGTTGGGACTCCAAGTGCGGAGGTTTTGTAAGTGTCTTTTTTCCAAAAAGTTGACTCGAGGGTTTATATCGAACTCTTGGAGAATTGGCTTAGGAACTTATCCTCTTGTCTTCTTCAAACAACCTATAAAATAAAGTATTTGCCTTGTGTCTCCAACTCCACCATGGGGTTGTCATGCATAAGGTTTCATATTAGTAAAGCTAAAATAAAACTATAATAAATATAAATAAACAATCTATGATTAGGCTAGAAAAGTAACCGCAATAAAGTAAAGTTCTTTTGGAATTTTTTCTTGTGTTCGCTAAGAGTAGAAGTATTTTTGTATTCTCGGATTTAATTAGTGTATAAAATATAATTTTGTGTTTGGATGTAGGAATTTAGGCATGGAATTGAATTTGTTTGGGAATTTCAAATCCAAGATGGAAAGGAAATGTCTTCTAATTCCAATTATGGTGTTTCGATATGTTTGGAATTTGCTGCTGAAAACAAATTGTAGTAACAAATTCCAATTCCTGTTTGGATGTATATACTATGGAATTTGATGTTTTGTTGATGTTAACACCCGGATTTTTAATCCCAAATGACTGTTATCCCATACCTCTTAATCCCAGGATTATCATTTTTGCGAGACATAAGAGAATTGGTACCACAGTACATCATCCATTATAAACCATAATAAAGGTCTTACAAATAAAGGATCTCATGGTCCAGTCTTAATACAATCAATGCAGCGAAAATTAAACGTAGCGGGGCTTCATCTTCAGGGTCACAGGCAATGCTGACGATGAGATATGATCCTAATTGTCATAGACTTCCTGCTATCCATCCTCCTGGTAGTCCTCCTCATAGTCTGGCCATAGGAATAGCCAGGGACAAAGTCATGAGTACTCTTTAAGTACTCGCAAACTATCACTAATAAGTAAACTAGTTCGAGTAGGAATTCTAAGCTCTAGGTTTATTTGCAAAAGCTAGGTTTATTTCATACTGAGTTCAGAAGTAAAGAAAACTAGTTTAATGTTCTACAACACCTAAGTGGGAACTTAGTTTTCATGTTCACAACCCTCTTGTGGTCAAGTCAAAGTCATAGTTCATTTCACAAGTCATTTTGAAAACATCCGACGACGGAACAGTATGGCCACTCCAACTGTCCATGACCGCGGACGTGGCTATTCTAATAGTTTGACACTCTGCAGAGATTGTACACTTTCACCACAATATTCGATACATCCGTCAGGGATAACCGTAAATCATCATACTTAGTATACGGATAATCAATCCTAACCTTTCAATTATACACCCTAGTATAGGCACCTCTGTAGGGTTCGCAGCATAGAAAACAAAAATCTTCCTACGATGGGAACAACCAAGTACCAAGACCTATCTATTAGATACAATCAACGGGTGGATATACATTCATAGAATACATACCCTCGAAGACCGAATAGCGTTAACAAGGTTGTACTCGTGGATGATGTAGTCGAACGCTTGCCGAACTCAAGATCGTGATGAAGTCCATCTAGTCTAGCCGGTTCAGCACCATCAAGTCTAGCACCACAAAGCAGTGGTGCATCCGTGTGACACCCTCGGGATCAGGGCTAAACAAATCCCAGACCTCCATCTGACATAAGCTTAACCCGAGAATATCCAGTGAAGAATCGGTAACACAACAGTGACCCTACGACACAAAATTTATTACAGCAAGCTCATAACTGAGCAGAGGTCACTGACCACAAAATCAAACAACGGAAAGCAAATTATGCTATTAAGTATAGCAAACTTAACAAATGGCCTAAGAGGCCTGAAGCATAATGATGACGTCGCAGCCCATAGATTCCAGGCTGTCGGCCGGGAACCCCAAGCTACTTATCGATGTCGATGTAGTACCAAACTGATCTTCAAGGAACACTTACTATGCCAAAAGTATCAACAAAGCAAGGGTGAGTACAGGGTGTACTCCGCAAGACTTATGGCTGGTGGAGTTGTTTTGCATAAAGCCATATTTGTTTATAAAACAAGAGAGAGAGAGAAGAAGCTCGTCTAATCAGAATATTTTAAAAGGGGATAAGAGAGCGACATCTCTAAAATATTGATCATCATCTTTTGATATCCACCAAGTCATCATCATCTACCAACTAGGATCACCCCCTCGTACCCATGAGGAAGCATCCTTAAGCACACATTGATCTACCAAGTTTTAAGATTAGGTTCAAGTTCTCTATGATCTTAGAATCTGGTCACCAAGCGTTCATAACCGTGAACACGGCTTTTCGAAAAGATTTAACCCTGCAGGGGTGTAGAACTTTACCCACACGTACCAACCGACTCTTAATGCCAGTACATTAGCCCTCTTCCTTGGAAGGCCGGCAGAGGGTGGTTGGCCACGACCTTTACCTTGCTTTCGTCGAGACCATGAGTCACGCAATAAGTATGGTTCCGCCGTAACGGGTCAAATCCCGAAGCCGGTACTTAAAGATGTGAGGCGAGGTTGGTTTACCAGGGGCGCTATCTACCGCAAGCAACCTAGGCCACACTTACATACCTGTTATGAATGCACCAACTTCACCCGATAAATCTTTCAAAAGATTTTCTATGCATATGTCGAATGGAACGCCCAAATTATGTGACTCATGGAATCTACTAGGCAAATTAATCAGGCGAGGGGTTCCCAAGCCCCGTGTGGCTGTACGCTCGTCTCGGTTCCAAAGGCAAGAACTCAGGTCCTAGTGGTGGCGAGCATGGGACTAGAAAAACCACATCCCACCGTGGCCTCCCATACAAGCCTTAGCAAGTTTAATCTCATATCACTGATCTCATCTCACCACGTTCTCCTGTCATACTAGATTATCTGCATCTGATACATCATCTGGATGGATCAGACTCAACAGCTATGCATGGCTAAGCAGGACACAGATATAAGCTCTAGAAGTGCACACACACCAAACCTAGTTATGCTAGGAGCAGTGGATCAGGTAATATAAGCTCAAAGGGAGTAATGCAATAGATAGGATACTATAACTATCGATAAAAGACCATAGTAGAATCGTATGCATCATGGCAGAATTGAAATGCTTTTGAAATCGTAGGATTATATCATGGTGGGGCTATGCTTGCCTTTGCCAGTTGATAGCAGATAAGCAGATCTTCAGGAGCCTTGTACTTGACTTGATTACAGTTGGTCAAATATTGCTCTTTGATCTTCAATCTTCGATGGTCTTGATCTCGGGCTTCAATCTCGATCTCGATCTCGTATTCTACCGGGAAGAAGCAAGCACCGAGAATAAAGGGGAAACAATCAACACATGGCATCGATGCAATGCTCAAGCTATAATTATGATATGACAAGTTGAATTGCATTGAATTGAAACCCTAAAGCATGCTCGACAAATTAATCGGGATTCCAAGGAGTGAAAACCCTAACTCGGGGAAACTCTAGAATCATATGAGAGGGGTTACTAGGTTCTTCTAATTAAAATTGCCATTTAAGTTGTTGAACAACACATGATTATAGCTTAGATAGTTAGGTCTCATTTTTCTGAACATTTTGATATATTATTTGTATTTTTTCTAACTTATAAATAATAAGTTATTGAATTTACAATATTCAAACAATTTCTAAAATTATTTAACTTTTTCTTAATTTAAATAAGTCTGGAATTACTTTTTACACCGCAGGATGGGCTAGCCACTATGGATGACATGTGGGCCAGAGGCCACATAGGCAAGCCACGCAGGCAAAGTGGGATAGAGGGGGCCGTGTGTGTTTTTCACCAAGGCAGTAGCTAGCCGCTGCGGCTGACTACTGGGCCCGGTGCCACGTTGGCAAGCCACGCGGGCTCGCCGACCGATGGGCCAGACAGCGGCGCGGGACGTCATTAGGGGGCGATCTAGGGCGCGTGCGTGCACGCATTAGAGAGGGGAGGTTGAGGCGAGCCAAATAGTAGCGGCGCCGCCTCGAAAAGGTCACCAGAGAGGAGAGCACGACGACGGTGAGCGGCGGTGGTGGCAGGTGGTCGACGAGAAGGAGGAACCAGAGCGAGAGGGGGCGAGAGAGAGGATCCACGAGGACCAGCAGCTTACCAGGTGTGCGGTGGTGGTGTCGGGGAGGCGAGGCAAGGTCGGGAGCCGGCGAATCGACGGCGGCGGTCGTCGGGCTCGAGGGAGATAGAGTCATTGGCGACGATTGGGAGCGAGCGGGGACGATTCCTTTGGGGAGAAGCCTCGGGGCGACGAGGCGGAGCTTCCTGCACGCTTGGCTGGGCGAGGGGTGGCCGGGAGCGGCGAGGCGACGCGGCGGCCGGAGCTTGGGTTCGGCCACGAGGAGGAACGCGCGAGAGAGAGGGGTCTCTGGGAGAGAGGAAGGGGATAAGGACGAGAGGGGAGGTCGCGGCGCTCTTATCCACCTCCTGGAGCTCGGCAGATGGCGGGATGAAGACGGCAAGGATCGACGGTGGCGCTCGGGACACCGAGCTGCTTCGTCGTCGCCGAGGAAGAAGACATGAGCGAAGGGCGAAGGGGTACGGGCTGCACTGGGCTGGCTTGGGCCGGTGCTGGGCCGACTGTGGGCAGGTAGAGAGGGGGAGGTTGGGATGTAGCCCAGATAGGTTAGCTGGCTCTATTTTTTTCTGAAAACATTTTACCTTTTTCATTTCTGTTTTGTTTTTCTCTCTTTTGCAAACCATTTTTAAATCTGTTTTTGGCATTTCAAAATTACTAGAAGGTTTATAAAATATATAAAATAATGCAGGGCCCTTATATTCAATTTGTGCTCCAATATTTTTGGTAGATTTCAAATTCAAAACATTTTGAATTGATTTCAAATAGAGGGAGAAAACTAGGGTTTTAGGGTATTAGTTGGATTTTCTTTAGTGCAAAATTTAAAGAGATGATTCTCATGCAATGCACAACCAACCCTAAATAAAGTTTATCTAAAACTGGGGTGTTACAATCTGTGATCGCACACACGTCCGGATACCCCGACAACCTCCACGCCTTCGCTCCAGCGAAGCAGCGGAAGCAAAAAATCCTTCTAGAAAAAGCCACCAGGAAAATGTATCTCGCTGATTCGAGACCATGGGGAAATTCTAAAAGGGGGAGAGAGATCCTTCACGAGGAGGTGTGCTTTGAGAGGAGGAGAGGGAGGCCTTTTATAGGGAGAGGGGGATCACCCAAGGGGCATGGCGCCTAGCCCATGGTGTCTGCCCCCACCTCTTCCACATTCATGTGGGTGGAGCTCCCACTCAAAATGAAACATCTTCACTCACATAAACATGCCTCCACTCAAAAATCCACTCACATGCATTAAATTTCCACCAAATTTAATGCAAGCTCTCATTTAAATAAAACTCTTTTATTTATTTATTCAGAATTTTGTTAACTACTATAATTAACAAAAATTCACATAAAACCCCTTATAACATTTCAATTTCACACGCAGAACCAGTTTCAGCAATTTCAATCGAAATAGTTCTGGTGTCTACTGAAATAAATTCCTGCGCTTTCCTTTTTCTTTCTCTAGCATATTATTTACTCCAAATGGTGTAGGTATCCCTTAAGTGTGTCACCCTACGGTTCGCGAATAATGTAGACATGATCGAGACCCCTCTCCGATCAATAATCAGCAGCGGGACTTGGAGATCCATACTGACTCACACATATTCAACGATGACTTCTGTGATCGTGTGAACCTTATACGCATGTAAATCAATCCCTTTGTTTCGTCATATATTACATGTCCGAGATTAGATCATCGGTATCCCCATACATAGTTTGATATCGTTACCTACATGTACTCTTTTCTTGTTCCCGTGATATAACATTCTAGTGATCAAATCACTTGCTTGCAAGCTAACTAATGTGATATCACCAAGAGGGCCCAGAGTATATCTATCCGTCATCGGGATGGACAAATTCCACTCTTGATCTATGAGCCTCAACATAACACCTTTATAGCACTAAACCTATCTTTATAATCACCTTGTTATGGTGTGACGTTTGACGTTATCAAGATACTCTTTCGGTGTTAGTGATTAACATGATCTCATGGTCTAAGGACTAAGATTACTTCGTATGATGTTATAGCAATATAAACACAATGACCTTTATTGTAATGCTATAATTCGGATGAATGTTCATCACATTATTCCAATAATATTGTAACCTCGTTATTAACAACATCCAATGTCCATGATCAGGAAACCTTTGATCATCTTGTTAATCAACGAGCTAGTTTATAAGAGAGGCATAACTAGGAACTTTCTATTTGTTTATTAAACACACATATATTAACGTTTCCGTATTAATACAATTATAGCATGCAAAATAAACATTTATCATAAGTAAGGAATACGATAATAACCACTTTATTATTGCCTCTCGGGCATATTCCCTTCAGTCTCCCACTTGCACTAGAGACAATAATCTAGTTTAGAAACTTTGCATATTGAACACCTATGGCTTCCTAGTGTTCCATATACGCGATTGCAAGTGGTTAACATAATCTACGGATCTGATGCTTTCAGGTCTGTGTGTATTTGCATGTCTTTGCGTCTCCACGCATCACTCATTTCTTTAATGAGATGGCATTGTATAAATTTGGTATTTTGGTGAGACCTTTAGTTCCTTGGGGTTAAAACATGTCGATACTATTGTTGTACAATATATCTTTAGTGTTAGCCCGTTGCGAACCACACCTTAGTTTGAGAACAACTACTTGACACAAATGCCCTCCTTTGCTACTACTATAGCAGTCATATACTTAGTCTTTTATTGTAGTATCCGTCATAATGTGTTAACTTTGGAATTCATCCAAATCCATCATGGAAAATTTCTTTCCATTTCATTGTGCCACCCATAGTTTAAATTGAGATAAATTTATTTTGTATCTTGTGACAAAACTAGTATCAATATAACGCTTTACAATGAACTATTTGTAATTGTTTGTCACCTCTACACAAATATATTCTTAGTTATTCCAAAAGATCATAAGAATTTCCTTACTATCGTCCAATGATCATTTTATGATTCATTCTGGTATATGCTCATAACACTTAGAGCATAGGACATATCTGGATGTGTACATATCATGGTATGATTGATCAAAACATTCTTGTGATTTCACTCATCAAGTGTCAAAGCACTTGAATCTTGTTTCACTTATCAAGTGTTAATACACTTGAGTCTTGATTCAATTCTTTTCTATGCGACAAGATCCTTTTTCTCGTCGTTTCTATATTGAACCCCTTCAATATCTCATATATGTACGTTTGGCACGACCATATTAGCGTCACAGTCTATCCGTGTAGACATTCATGCTAAATATTTGGTTTTTGCCTAAGTCTTTCATCGAAATGAAATTCTTAACCTTTGTCAATGAAAGATAGATCATTTCCAATCAACAAGATGTCCTCCAAATAATGTATTAGAAATATGTCTCAGCGCGTCCACTTATTTTCTTGCAAATGCAAGCATCTTCATTGTCTCCTTATGAAAACTCCTTTAACAGTTTCATCACGATGAAGATTCCAACTCCGCGATGCTTACTTCAACCATTAAAGTTTGCATGCCCTTTTAGCATCCTCTGAATTTAACAAAACCCTTTGGACCGTGTCTTCTAAACGTCCTAGGTAACCATTCTATTAGAAGAACTTTGTTTTCTTTATTCAGCTACCATATACCAAAATTTTATGTAGTGGTTGCTACATTAATCCGTCCAGACTAAATATCGCTATGAAAGATCAGATCTTCTTAAAGTCAACTCCTTGAACATTGTCATAAAATAATTTACGACATGTCGACTATTTCATAGATGTGAAACATCCATGTCTGTTTCTTTATAGATCCAAATACGACCGATAGGTTTTTACACCTTTCCGGAGGGTCTTTCAAGTTCAAAAAACTTGATTTCTCGTGTATGGAACTATCACGGATTTTATGGCTTCAAGACATTTGACGGAGTCAGGGCCCATCATTGCTTATTTGCATGTAGTCGGTTCATCATTGTATCTCAAATCTCAGCATTTGATTGTTTATCCGACCTACTTGGTTCAATAGGAACTTTGATCTCCGTGACCACAACCTTTGAGGCACATGAGCCATGAGCATTGTGGCTTCCTCCGGAACGTTTTCCGGCGCTGCACAACTCAGCACATATAGCTAAGGTTCGTTAACCTTATCAAAGTTCTATTGTCCCCCCACTTAACTTTTGCAAAAAAATCCTTTTTCAAGAAACTTCACGTTTCAAGCAATAAACCCTTTTGTCCTTGGTGTTATGGAGGAATACCCAATGGTTATTCGAAATAACCTACAAAGACATGCTCATCCGACTTTGGTTGTAAACATCTTACTGATGCTTCATACCAAAATTTAAGAAAGGACAACTTGGGTTTTATCCCAAACCATAACTTACATGGTGTCATTTCAACGGATCAAGATGGAGCTCTTTTCAGTGTAAAAGCGGTAGTCTCTAAAGCTTTAATCTATTAAAATATAATGGCAGTTTTATAAATAACATCTTTGATCCAACCATGTCAAACAAGGTTTCATTACAAAGCTCAAACACTCCATATTCCTATGGTGTTTCGGGAATTTCAAATCTAGGTGTTTCGCTAAACTTGTAACTCAAATAAATCCATTTATGATAAAATCATAAATTATTTATTTTCTAGTTATGTTGATTTTCCACTTCATCTTGAAAGTCTTTGAACATTTTCAAATATTTCATACTTATTTCTCATTAAGTGAACATTCACTCCAATTTCCGGAGAAATCATATGAAGTTGAAGTCCATCTCTTACGACTATACATAATGGACTACATACATCAATATGTATAAAGTCCAATATTTTAGTCGTTCGTTCTTCTTTGGCCTTTGAACGAAGTTTTAGTTATTCAAAAGAAAGTCTCACAAGTGTCATTTGATCAAATCAAAGACTCAAAAAATCCATGAAAATGGAGATTCTTCATGTTTTCTTTCCAATATAATTTAAACGGCGATGTCACTTCGTAAGTGATCTTTCAATCATTTGTCTTGCGAAATTTTAGCATTAGTTTTATGGATGTGATTTCTCCAACTAGATTTGTAAATCTTCCATCTTATATGGAATACAGTAATTATTTGAACAATCTTTGTTCTCATAATACCTGATTGAAACAAATCTTGAAGGTAGGCTTTGATGTCAACAAGAAATACAAACAACGGCTTGTTTGTTTTCGATGAACATCATCACATATTCTCTTGCTAGCTACTTAGGCCATTATGGTTCATGAATTGCGTTGTTCTGTATGAAATTTCATACCAACCAACTCGGTATTCAATACCCAAGAACCACATTGTTTAACAAGCAAATAATACAACCATAACATGTATATCATCTATATACCTAAACTGGATATTTCCAGTCTTTTCTTTTCTGCCAAATATATTTTATAGATTCTCTTTCAGCATTTCCTTTTCCTTTAAAAAAAATATATCAACATCAACGGTGGTGCCATATACATGACACATAGTCCAAAGCGTGTATATTCAAATACTAATACCTTTGGACTTACACTTTGAAGTAGATCACAATCATCAAATGATTGGTGTTCTTTCAAAAAACCATTCTTTAGTAATCATTTAGTGTAGTAAACACTTTACATATATCTTCTATTCATCCTTATCATGACGACTTTCATGATCAAGATAATGTAGCTTATAAAGGCGAATTGTGAGTATACCATTACTTTCCAAAACCCTTTTGGATGATTAGGATATCTAGCATCTCCAACCTTTGCAAATTATCATCCAATATGAGAACATATATTATACTCTATCATATTGCAACCAAAACATTGTTTCAGATATTGTTATATCTGCCACACATGATGTTTTCTGAAACAATTCTTTCAGCTCCTAGATAATCTCGATATTTAAATCAAGAATCATGGAGGCAAACATGATACTTTAGATACTAACATTGGAATTGTCACTCTTGATTTAATACTAATTATTAAACTTCACTGAGTAAACAGAGTTTGCTGAAAGTTTGTACTAGGAATTTAAACTTTAGATTGACACTCAACACAATACGATACCAGTTCGTAAAGTAAATATCTAGAATTCTATAGTTCTATTATCTCATTTACAACTAAGCATAAAGTGGTGAATGAATGCCAATGACTACAACAAATTATGCAAATTCACTTTGATTTAATTTATGATAAATTGAGAACTACTAATCCAATTAGAAATAAACTCCCACTCAAAAACGACATCCCTCGTGTCCTTTTGGTGATTACATGAACCAAATCCACTACACCAAGTCCGATCATCACGTGAGTCGGTGTAGCTTCAAAGGCGAGCATCAAATGGGAATCATATCTTCCATATGACTCATGCTTAACCTTTTGGTCCTTGTTCTGAGGCCATGTCTGTACATGCTAGGCTTGCCAAGTAAGAACCCTACTATTTGCGTGTGTAAACTGTCTTACACCTGAAATATGATCGTGGATCCAAGAACACCCGATCATCACATGATGTCTTGGAGCGACGAAACATAATCGGTGCATACTTAAGGGAGAACACATTTTTATCTTGATATCTGAATGAGGGATCATCTTATTATGCTAATAAAACGCCAAACAAGCAATATAAGATGCAACAAACATCACATGTTAATAAGTGGAATGATATGGTTCTTGCACTTGATCTCCATCATGTGCATCGTGGTATGATCTTCATCATTCCTTTATGTGTAAGGCCAAGGTCTATGGAACATACACGTTATGTGTGTTGTAAGAGTATCGACTTATAATTTTACTTTACAACATCACCATATCATGACACTAGCCCAGCAATAATCTAAACTAGACGCTTCTAATTTATCCATTGCAAGTTTTACGTGGCTTAGGGCTTTCGAAGATAGAACCGTTCTTACCTACGAACATGAACCACAACGAGGATAACCAAATTGTTGACAACTCGTTGCAAATTAGATATTGAATATAGTAGGGGAGACAGACACCCGATAGTCACTTATGCAAAACAAGTTGCATGCCAAGCGTGGAACATGTCTCATGTGCAAGGATAAGTAAAGTTTGTACGGGCCACTTAATCCCACTATGCCACCAATATCCAAAGTACAACAAAGAAGAAATAAAATGATCATCATCGCCCACATAATCATATGTGTACTACATGTGCAAAGCATCTATGCATAGATCCGGCTCTGATACCACTGTAGGGTTCGCAGCATAGAAAACAAAAAATTTCCTACGATGGGAACAACCAAGTACCAAGATCTATCTACTAGATACAAGCAACATGTGGATATACATCCATAGAATACATACCCTCGATGACCAAATAGCATTAACAAGGTTGTACCTGTGGATGATGTAGTCGAACGCTTACCGATCTCAAGATCGTGATGAAGTCCATCTGGTCCAGCCGGTCTAGCATCATCAAGTCCAGCACCGCAAAGTATTGGTGCATCCGTGATCGCACACACGTCCGGGTACCCTGACAACCTCCATGCCCTCGCTCCAGCGAAGAAGCGGAAACAACAAATCCTTCTAGAAAAAGCCACCGGAAACATGTATCTCGCTGATCCGAGACCATGGGGAAATTCTAAAAGAGGGAGAGAGATCCTTGACGGGGAGGTGTGCTTTGAGAGGAGAAGAGGGAGGCCTTTTATAGGGAGAGGGGGAGAACCCAATGGGCATGGATCCCAGCCCATGGTGGCTGCCCCTACCTCTTCCACATTCATGTGGGTGGATCTCCCACTCAAAATGAAAATCCTCCACTCACATAAACATGCCTCCACTCAAAAATCCACTCACATGCATTAAATTTCCACCAAATTTAATGCAAGCTCTCATTTAAATAAAACTCTTTTATTTATTTATTCATAATTTTGTTAATTACTCTAATTAACAAACACTCACATAAAACCCCTTATAATATTTCGATTTCACATGCAGAACCAGTTTCAGCAATTTCAACCGAAACAGTTCCGGTGTCTAGTGAAATAAATTCCTGCGCTTTCCTTTTTCTTTCTCTGGCATATTATTTGCTCCAAATGGTGTCGTTATCCCTTAAGTGTGTCACCCTATGGTTCACGAATAATGTAGACATGATCGAGACCCCTCTCCAATCAATAATCAGCAGCGGGACCTGGAGATCCGTATTGACTCCCACATATTCAACGATGACTTTTCTGTGATCGTGTGAACCTTATATGCATGTAACTCAATCCCTTTGTCTCGCGATATATTACATGTATGAGATTCGATCATCGGTATCCCCATACCTAGTTTGATCTCGTTACCGACATGTACTCTTTTCTCGTTTCCGTGATATAACATTCTAGTGATCAAATCACTTGCTTGCAAGATAACTAATGTGATATCACCGAGAGGGACCAGAGTATACGTATCCGTCATCGGGATGGACAAATTCCACTCTTGATCCATGATCCTCAACATAACACCTTTGTAGCACTTAACCCATCTTTATAACCACCCTGTTACTTTGTGATGTTTGATGTTATCAAGATACTCTTCCAGTGTTAGTGATTAACATGATCTCATGGTCTAAGGACTAAGATTACTTCGTATGATGTTATAGAAATATAAACACAATGACCTTGATCGTAATGCTATACTTTGGGTGAATGTTCATCAGATCATTCCAATAATGTTGTGACCTCGTTATTAACAACATCCAATGTCCATGATAAGGAAACCTTTGATCATCTTGTTAATCAACGAGCTAGTTTATAAGAGAGGCATGACTAGGAACTTTCTATTTGTTTATTAAACACACATGTATTAATGTTTCCGTATGAATATAGTTATAGCATGCAAAATAAACATTTATCATAAATAAGTAATACGATAATAACCACTTTATTATTGCCTCTCAGGCATATCCCCTTCAACCTCCCCTATGAGTTTGGCCTCCCAACCATGACCATCTATCATCTTGGGAACTGCATAGGTGGACATTCATCACGAGGTAGCCTTAGCTCAAACTCTTCTGCAAGGGAACCTATACTAAGACATATAAACTTCCAGTCAAGCCCTACCCAATTCGAGTATTGTGGTTGTACGGTAAAATTGGAATGGTATCGCATCCGAACCCAACCATTAGTTTTTATAAAGGGCTAAGGCTCATGCCTCAACATTTTCATCATCAAATCATCTTGTGTTCATAACACATGTCAAAACATTTCATTAGAATGACTCATCATTCCAAGGTTTTCATAATCATTTTCACCAAGTATTCCCATCTAAAGTGATCAACTTTTATGCTTATCACTAGCCACTAAATTTGAGGGTATTCACTAATGAGGGGTGCTAATCAACTGTAACTATCCAAATCTAGTCTTATGCCTTTTGATGACATCTAGTTCTAACTATTTAGGCCTAGTTTTATGCTCTTTATGCTATCTATACTATTTTTTCAAAACTCACAAAGCACTAACTGAAAGTAAATAAAGAACTTTGGTAAAGATAAAAGAATAAAGCTTGCAAGTAAAACTGGGACTGGTATAATCAAGGTTGCATAACCAAAGCATGCCTAATGCATCTTGCATAGGTTATCTTGCAATTTGGGATGGCTTGCAAAGTTCTAGCTTGCATAGTTAAGAAACTTGCAAGTGTTAGCTTGCCTCGATTGGTGCATTGGTTGAAGTTTTCTTCTTCTTATTCGTAGTACTCCTCCTCCTCGTAGGCTTGGTCGGCATTAGCGTCTATAAATGAATACGAGGTACACAATCACCAAACAATACTTAACTACCTCTATTTGGCACACAAAGGTTCACACTAGATGATCTAGCATCATCACAATCATCACATGAAATAAAGACCTAGTCTTATTTATTTTAGTTTAGAAAAGTAATTTCTACTCATTGAAAACTACTTAAGAATAAATATTCTCCAATTAAACCATGGGCTCATGTTGACACATGTCATCACCACATGTTCTAATACTTGGGAATGTGATTTAAAGTGGTGGTCATATTTTATAAAGTTTAAAATTACTATTTTATATAATTAAAGTGACTAGAAATGACTATATAACATTCTTTTGGTACTAGTCCAATGTCACCACATGTAAACCTAAATATTTTTACATATTCAGATAGATCAGGTCAAATGTGATTTTTGAGAGTTGGAATTAACTCAAAAGCATTTATGATTGATTTTTAAAAATGTTTGAATGTGGAAAAGTCTCTGTCTTGTTATTTTTACTATAGGTGATCTATAATTTCAAAGGGTTTGAATCCAACGGTCTTGGATTGATAATTCGAATACCTTTCTTGCAAAATTGGAATCATGCAATTTGGTTCAGTACATCTCCTTTAATTAAATTTCAAAGTCACTGAGTGAACTAGGGTTTAACTAAAATGGAAATATATAATTTGAATCAGTGGGCTACGTGCGGGAATGATACTGGGCCGGCCCAACTGCACTACACGCGTGCAGTGGGCTGCTGACAGGGGGTCCCATGCATCAGCGGCTCATTCTAACCAAAGCGGTATGTTTCAATCTAAGCCGTGCGATTAGACTAAGATCTACGGCTGTGGTTCGTCGTCTCTGGCGGATAACTCCGACAAGACTGAACCCTAACGGCGATGGTGGGGGTATGCGGTGGCTCACCTGGGCTCCAGCTAGGGTCGGCGATGGGGGCGAACGACGTTGACGACGACGGCGGTTCGAACGATGGTCGCGGCACCTCCTGGGGTGGCTACAATCGATGGCTCCTCTCCTTCTCTACAGCAGCGGACTCCAGCCAAATTCCGATGGGCTGGTGCTCGCCTTGCTCCGGGGAAGGGTCAGGGGTGGTTCTGATAGAGAGGGGAGTGAGATGGTGTGAAGAATTGAGGCGGTGGTGGCCTCTATTTATACACCGGCGAGAGGGGCAGAGCGGCATGGGCTGGGCTCGTCGGTGACGATGATACAGAGGGCTAACGGCATGGTTGAGGGCGTAGGACAATGCATGTTTCCTGGCAGTCGTCGCACGCTTAATGGCATGACACGTGGCGGTCAAGGATGGTCGGGAGTGGTCCGTGCTCTGGGTGGAATCGGCGGTGTTTGAGACGGTGTACAGGGGATACTGGTCACGTGGCAGCGAACGTGCATGTCTGGGAGGTAGATAGGGTCATGGCGAGTGCAGGTACACGTGGTGAGAGCAAGGCGCGGCGTGTGCGCGCGTGTCGTTTGTGGCACTCTAGCGCGCTCTTGGCATGGCGACAGAGAACTGGGCGCAATGATTTTCCGATGGTCCATGGCTTGGCTACGCTCGAGGGGTGGACAGGGAGTGGTGGTGGACGGTGGCCTATCTCCTAGACATCGTGGACGGGCGCGACGCTGCTTGCTACGAGCTGTCCATGGTTGACGGGCAAGGGCAGCTCGGGTGGCACGGCACTGGTGCAACGGTGAGGAAGGGGGTTGCTTCAATGCAGTGTTGGGCACTGGGGGAGACCAGGGGAGTGAAATGGGGGCAATTGATAGACAAGGCATTGATCAAGAACAATAATAGTTTGGCAGTTATTACTGTGCTCACCAGGTGTTTGATGAAATGGCCGCATGAACTCAAAGTTTGAATTTTTGGATGAATTTTGGTGAGTGATCTTTTCATATGCTTGGTAGTATCTGGTTGCTTGGGTTTGGCAAGGTGAATTCATTTGGTTGGTTTTTGACAAATGGCCATCTTAGTATCTATTAAGAATTAAATTTTGAATTGTCCTTTAAATAGATTTGGAATTTGTTTCTGTTGGTTTGTAAGGTGGGCTTGGGTTCATTGTTACTTGGTCTAGCAAGGGGTGAAAAGAATTGGATTTGTTTCTGTTAGAAATCTTTGACTAGGAACACCCAATGTGGTCTAGTGAACAAGTTTGGCCAAAATGACCATTTGCTCATATTTCTTATATTTGATTTTCTCTTCATTTGATTCTGCTTGGAAATGATCTAGATGATATTGTTTTCATCTTTAAACCAATCCTTATCATTCATAGCAATCAACCATGGCAATTGCAATCATTCATGCATTAAACACACACACATGCATTCATATTAATTTTAATAATAAAAGTTTTTGTTAACCCTAAACTTGGGTGATTAGAACTTGATAATCTTGTTTAATATTTTTGATGTGTTACAAACCTTCCCTCCTTAAACAAAATCTCGTCTCGAGATTTAAGAAAAAGAAAACTAGGAACTAAAGAGATCTGGAAAATCAGTCCTAATGTAATCTTCTCGCTCCCAAGTAGCTTCTTCTTCGGTATGGTTACTCCACTAGATCTTGAGAAACTTGATACTCCGGGTTCTGGTGGTTTTGAAGTCTTATTTGTAACATCCCAAAAATATTAATCAAGATTATCAAGTTCTAATCACCCAAGTTTAGGGGTAACAAAAACTTTTGTTATTAAAATCAATATGAATGCATGTGTGTGTGTGATGAATGCATGAATGCTTGTATTGACAAGATTGATTGCTATGAATGGCAAGGATTGGTTTAAAGATGAAAACAACATCATCTAAATCATTTCCAAGAAGAATCAAATGAAGAGAAATTCAAATATAAACAATATAAGCAAATGGTCATTTTGGCCAAACTTGTTCACTAGACCTCTTTGAGTGTTTCTAGTCCAAGTTTTCTAACAGAAACAAATCCAATTCTTTTCACCCCTTGCTAGAAAAAGTACAAGTGAACCCAAGCCCACCTTGCAAACCCACAGAAACATTTTGCAAATCTATGCCAAGGACAATTCAAAATTGAATCTAGTTCATATGATAAGATCACCATTTCTCAAAACCCAACCAAACCAGTTCACTTTGACAAATCCAAGCAACCAGATACTACCAAGTATACTACCAGTGCACTCACAAAATTTCATCCAAAAATTCAAATATAAATCTCTTGCGGCCATTTCATCAAACACCTTCTGAGCACAAATCAAATAAAACAACAAACACTATTTTGGGCAGTGTTATTGCCAAACTTGTTCCCTCTACAGCCCTCACCACACTCCCAGTATGTCACCCACATTGTCTACGCAACCCTATCTCACTGTATGCACGACCATGCCATCAATGGCCACCATGGCCGAGCACACTTGCCACCTCCACCGGTGACAGCAAGCTACAAGCGTAGACAGCCTTGCCAACCATGTCTAGCACGTTGTCCGTGCCTCACTGCCCCCCCCAGACCAGCCCTAGCTCGAGGACAGAGAGAGGAACCACCGGAAATGTCGTGCTCGCGCCGCTGTCGACCATGCCGACGCGCACCGCAGTGCACGCTGCGTTTCCACTCAACCCGACCACCTCGAGCTCTCTCCGCCCATCTACATGATCACCACCGTCCTAGCAGACCACCACACATGCTCGTTTCCTTGATAGTGCCCCATAGCCGCCGGACGTCGCGAAGTTCGCCATCAGTACCGCGCAGAGAGCCGCACGTTCCCGACCAAACCCCACCGCCCCACGCTTCGCCTTTAAGCTAGCAACAATCGCCAGAATACCACGCACCGCCCCTAGCCTCAGCCACGCCGCTAGCCGCCTGTAGCATCGTCACCGATGAGCTCGCACACGCACCGTTCGGTCCCCTTGCCATAGTATAAATAGAGGCCTCCCCCGCACCATTTCTCCACACCATTCCACTCACCACTCCTCACTGATCCTCCCCCACTTCTTCCCGGAGCAAGGCGGGCTCTCCCTCGCCGGAATTTAACCGGAGCCCGCTGCTGCTGGAGGAGAAGGGCAACGTTGATTTCGACCACCCCAAGACCTGTCGTCGCCACCATTCTCTCCGCCGTTGTAGACAACCTCATTTGCCCCTGTCGTCGACCTTAGCTGGATCCCAGGTGAGCCTCGTCGGACCCCCACCGCCGCGTTAGGGTTAGTTCCTCGACAAAGTAGCTCGTTGTCGACGACGACTCTCAGCCGTTAGATTAGAATTAGATCGTAAGGCTCAGATTCGTAGATACCGTTTCGTTTAGTTAGTTTCGCTTACTAGTGGACCCCATCTGTCAGCAGCCCGCGCGCGTGCTGTGCGCAGTGGGCCGGCCCATCTAGCTCTCCCGCGCGACCAAGTTAATTCAAATTAGATTTTTCCATTTAGTTTCAAACCTAGTTCATACAGTAACTTTAAAAATCAATTCAAAGAGTTTCACTGAACCAAATGGCATGAAACTAATTTGGTTAGAAAGGTATTGAAATCCTTAATCCAAGCCCATTGGATTCAAACCATTTGAAATTATGGATCACCTATAGTAAAAATAACAAGGCAGAGACTTTTCTGCACAAACATTTTTCAAAATTCAACCATAAATGCTTTTGAGTTGGTTCCAAGTCTCAAAAATCACATTTGACAAGACCTTTCTGAATATATAAAAATATCTACGTTTACTTGTACTAATAATGGACAAGTATGAAAAGAATGCCCCATAGACATTTCTAGTCACTTTAATATAATTAAAATAATGAGGTTAAACCTTATTAAATTGTGACACCACTTTAAATCACATTTCCAAGTATTAAAATATGTGGTGATGACATGTGTCAACATGATCCCATATTTTAATTGGAGAATATTAAATCTTAAGTACTTTTTCAATGAGTAGAAATTACTTTTCTAAAATAAAATAAATAAGACTAAGTCTTTAATTCTTGTGATGATTGTGATGATGCTAGATCATCTAGTGTGAACCCTTGTATGCCAAATAGAAGTAGTTAAGCATTGTTTGGTGATTATGTACCTCGTATTTATTTATAGACGCTAGTACCGACCAAGGATACGAAGAGGAAGGAGACTACTACGAAGAGGAAGCAGAGGAGAACTTCAACCACTGCATTACTCAAGGCAAGCTAACACTTGCAACTTTGAAAGCTAGGTAACTTATGCAATGCATTAGGCATGCTTTGGTTATACCACTTGATTACCAAAACCCAGTTTTACTTGCAAGCTTTATTCTTTTATTTCTTTATCAAAGCTACTTATTACTTTTAATTAGTATCTTGTGAATTTTGGAAAGATATTATAGGTAGCATAAAGAGCATAAAACTTGGCCTAAGTTAGATAAAAATATATGTCATACTAAGGCATGAGATTAGATTTAGATAAGTCACACTTGATTAGCAGCCCTCATTAGTGATTACCCCCAACTTTAGTGGCTAGTGCTAAGCAAAAAAACTTGATCACCTTAGATGGGAATGCTTGGGAAAATGGTTATGAAAACCTTATAATGATGAGTCATTATAATGAGATGTTTTGACATGTGTGGTGAACACCATATGAAATTGATGATGAAAATGTTGAGGCATGAGCCTTATCCCTTTATAAAACTGATGGTTGAGTTCGGATGCGATACCATTCCAAATTTTACCATACAACCACAATACCCAAATTAGGGTAGGGCTTGACTGGAAGTTTATATATCTTAGTATGGGTTCCCTTGCGGCCGAAGTTTGACCTGAGGCTACCTCGTGGTGATTGTCCACCTGTGCAGTTCCCAAGATGACAGATGGTCATGGTTGGGAGGCCAAAATCATAGGGAAGGTGCCTATACTAGGGTGTGTAATTGAAAGTTTAGGATTGATTATCCGCATACTGAGTATAGTGATTCAGGATTGTTCCTGACGTATGTATCGAATGTTGTGGTGAAAGTGTACCACATTTGCAGAGTGTCAAACTATTCGAATAGCCGCGTCCGCGGTTATGGACAGTTGGAGTGGCCATACTATTCCGTCGTCAGATGTATTCAAAATTACTTGTGAAATGAATCATGACTTGACTTGACCACAACAAGATTGTGATATGAAACTTAAGTTCCCACTTAGGTGTTGTAGAACATTAAACTAGTTTTCTTTACTTCTAAACTTAGTTAGAGATAAATCTGACTTTTTGCAAAACAACCTAGAGCTTAGTATTCCTAGTTGAACCACCTTACTTGTTAGTATTATTTTGCGAGTACTTAAAGAGTACTCATGGCTTTGTCCCTGGCTATTCCTATGGCCAGACTATGAGGAGGACTACCAGTATGATGGACAGTAGGAAGTCTATGACAACTAGGATCATCTCCCATCGTCAGCATTGCCTATGACCCTGAAGACGGAGCTTCGCCCACGCTAGCGTTATTATATTATTCCGCTGTGTTGATTGTATTAAGACTGGATCAGGAGATCATTTATTTGTAAGACCTTTATTATGGTTTGTAATGGATGATGAACTATGGTACCAATATGTTATGTCTCACAAAAATGGTAATCTTGGGATTGTGATGTATGGCATAACAGGTATCTGGGATTAAAAATCCGGGTGTTGACATTCTTCCAAAATACGGTCCTTGTTGAGCTCTATGGTTATGTGATCAATATTCTTGAAAACTTCGGTCTCCTTCGGGATTTCTAGCCATTTGCGACGTAACGAGATATGGAACACATCATGCACGGCTGACATCCCCTCTGATGGTTCCAATTGATATGATACTTCTACTCGGCGATTCAAAATCTGGAAAGGTCCAATATATCTGGGGCCTAACTTCCCTTTCACTTGGAAACATTGCATTCCTTTCAAGGGTGATACTTTGAGATACACAAAATCTCCGATAGTGAAGGCTAGATCTCGACGTCTCTTGTCGGCATAACTCTTCTATCTGGATTGTGCAGTCTTAAGGTGCTCACGGATCTTATGAACTTTCTCTTTGGCTTCTCTGAGGATGTCGGGGTCCAAAAATCTGACTCTCTCCTACTTCCGACCAATTTAGTGGGGTACGACACTTCCTTCCATACATAAACTCAAATGGGGCCATTTGCAAACTGGCTAGGTAACTATTGTTGTATAAGAATTCTGCGAAAGGCAGACAGTCCTCCCATTTAGATCCATATTCCAACAACAAGCTCTCAACATATCTTCGAGTATTTGGTTTACTCGCTCCATTTGTCCATCAGTCTGCGGGTGATAAGATGTGCTAAAATCCAGTCTGGTTCCTAATCCTTCTTGGACTTTATTCCTAAATCTCGAGGTAAACTAGGTTCCTCGATCCGACACAATGTTCTTGGGGATTCCATGCAAATTGACTATCCTAGCAATGTACAACTCTGCTAGCTTCGAGCTCTGATAAGTGGTCTTGACCGGTAAGAAATGAGCTACTTTAGAAAGTCTATCCACTATGACCCAAATAGAGTCATTTCCCCTACTAGATGTAGGCAAACCGGTGATGAAATTCATTCCTACAAAATCCCATTTCCATTCCAGAATATGCAATGGTTGCAAAAGTCCTGCGGGTCTCTGATGTCCCGCTTTGACTCTCTGACAGATATCACATTTGGCTATGTAGCTTCCGATTTCTCTCTTCATTTTATGCCACCAAAATTGCTCCTTCAAATCCTGATACATCTTGGTTCCTTCGGGGTGGATAGAATAAAGAGTATCATGGTCTTCTTGCAAAATAGCTTGTTTTAACTCTGAATCCGCTAGTACACAGATACGTCCTTTATACCACAAAACTCCTTCTTCATCTTCGGTGAATCCAGGTACCTTCCCTGTACCGATACGATGTTTGATTCCATCGATACTAGCATTTCCTTTCTACGCCTCCTTGATCTGACTGATCAAAGTGGGTTGAAGTTCTATGCTAGCCAAAAATCCTTCACTAACTAGCTCCATTCTAAAATTTTCCATCTCCTCATGCAAACTTGGCTAGGCTTCTTTTATCATGGTGTTCAATCGACACGGAAATCTGCTAAGAGCATCTGCTACCACATTGGCTTTGCCTGGGTGATAGTGAATGTCAAGGTCATAGTCCTTGATTAACTCTATCCATCTCCTTTCCCTCATATTTATCTCCTTCTAGGTGAAAATATACTTCAAACTCTTGTGATCCGAATAAATCTCACAGCGATTACCCATGAGGTAATGCCGCCATGTCTTCAAAGCTAAAACTATGGTTGCTAGTTCAAGGTCATGGGTAGGGTAATTCTGCTCATGTTGCTTCAGTTGTCGGGATAGATAGGATATGACTTTGCCTTCTTGCATCAGCACACATCCGACACCAATCTTGTATGCATCACAATACACATCAAAAGGCTTCTTGATATCCAGCATAATCAAGATTGGGGCTGAAATCAATCTCTTCTTGAGCTCTTGAAAACTTACTTCATATTTGTTTGTCCATTCAAACTTCTTATATTTCTTCAACAACTGGGTCATGGGTCTTGCGATGCTCGAGAATCCTTCTACGAACTTGCGATAATATCCCGCTAATCCGAGAAATGCGCAAACTTGGGTTTGAGTGGTTGGGGCTTGCCATTCTTCAACATCCTTTATCTTGACAGGGTCGACAAAAAATCCTCTTGCTGAAACGATATGTCCTATGAATCCTACTTCCTTTAACCAGAACTCACATTTGCTAAACTTGGCATACAACTGATGATCTCTAAGGGTTTCAAGGATGGTCCTCAGGTGTAGCTCATGGTCTTCTTCTGATTTGGAATAGATCAGAATATCATCGATAAAAACAACGATAAACTTATCGTTGAAAATCGTATTCATGAGGTTCATGAAATAAGAAGGGGCATTGGTTAATCCAAAAGACATGACAGTGTACTCATAAAATCCATAACTGGTGATGAAGGTAGTCTTTGGAATATTCGTTGCATGAATCTTGAGTTGATGATAACCAGTTCTAAGATCAATCTTAGAAAACACTTTGGCACCGGTCAACTGGTCAAACAGATCTTCTATATTTGGCAGTGGGTACTTGTTCTTAATGGTGACATCATTCAACTTCCGATAATCCGTGCACAAACGGTTACCTCCATCTTTCTTATCCACAAACAAGACAGGTGATCTCCATGGAGACACACTTGGTTGAATCAAACCTATCTCCAGCATAGCATCCAGTTCCTTCTTTAGCTCCACTAATTCAGACGAGTTCATACTATAAGGTCTCTGAGCTATGGGCCCAGTTCCATGGATTAGTTCAATGATAAACTCGATATCCCGATCTGGGGGCATACCGGGCAATTCATCTGGGAATACGTCGGGGTATTCACAGACTACTCTGACTTGGTTAATGGTTGGTTGGGATAGACTCTTGTTGCACTTGAATTGACGGGGCAAGGTCTCAGATACATGCTCTAATGATACTCCAGTGGTACTAGTCATGGTTATGGCTTTCTTGGTGCAGTCGATTAATCCTTTATGTTTCGACATCCAATCCATTCCTAGTACTACTTCCAAACCTTTGGTTCCAAGTACTATTAGATTAGCATAAAAATCTATTCCATGGATTCTGATAGGTACGGCCTTGCAAATTTGTCTAGATTTGGTGGTTGAACTAGGTATTTGAACTATCATAACATGCTTCAGTTTTGTTGGTTGAATCTTACTAGTGCATGCAAATTCTTCTGTAACAAATGACTGCGATGCTCCAGAATCAAACAACACTCTTGCAAGTACTGATTTAACATAAAACATACCCAGCATGACATCTGGCGCTTCCTGAGCTTCTTCAGCATTCATGTGAAACAGACGGCCGTTACGGTTGAGTGAGTTCCCTAGGGCAAATCTCCTTCCAGGCTGAACATGGCGTTGCTGCTGAGATAGTGCATTCACATTGGCTGCTGCAAGCTTCTTCGGGCACTCGTTGGAGTAGTGACCCTTGAATCTGCATTCAAAATAAGTAATCAGAGACTTGTCTTTTCCTGCAAAAGGCACGGCATTGCTTCCAGTCCTTGGGGCAGTATTGGTGTTGTTGGGGTTGTTGTTGTTGGACTTGGGCGGTGCACGGTTGAAATTGTTGGAGTTGCTGGGGTTGTTGGTGTGGTTTCCTCCGGGCCTTGGGTTTCCTCCTCCATGGTTGGGATAGTTCAGACGGGACATAGGGGGTATATTGTTTCTTGGGGCATATCTTGCAGACGGGTTGGGGCGTTACTTCGGTGTATGGTGGGATCCTGGTTGATGCATGATTCGACGCTTGCGATTCTCATTGGCTTGGTTGATCTTGCCTTCCATATGGATTGCTAAATCCACTAAGGCTTCAAGGTCAGCAAACGGGATATTGACTAACACCGTCTGCATCTCATCATGCAGACCATTCAAGAATATCTCCTTCTTATTGGCTTCAGTACCAATCTCATCAGGGGCATACCTAGACAGAGACAGAAATCTGTCACTGTACTCTACCACAGTCATCCTTCCCTGCTTCAGCTCCTTGAATTCATCCCTCATTCGCAGAATCAAACTTGGTGGCACATGGGTTCGGCTGAACTTGAGTTCGAATTCATCCCAACCCATCATCTGTCCTCCATTCATGGTACGAATCCTATTCCACCAAGCTCTTGCATCACTGATACGTTGGAAAAGTATCTATAATTTTTGATGCTCCATGCTTGTTTAGTATCTACTTTGCTTTGCTTTGTCTACACTTTGAGATGATTTCTACATGTTTTCTGGTACTAACCTATTAACAAGTTTCCACAGTGCGAGTTGCCTGTTTTCTGCTGTTTTTGGTTTCAGGAAAGCAAGTAAGGAAATATTCTCAGAATTGGACGGGACAAAAGCCAAAGTCAATAACTTTCCGTGGGGAACAAGTAGTTCAGAGGGAGACGAAGAGGCGTGTCAGGGCAGCCAGACCCCCCTAGCTAGGCGCGGGTGGGCCTTGCCCCGTGCCTAAGCACGGTGTAGGGCCCCTGGCCACCGCCTCGGGCTCCCCCTTCTCCTATAAGAAGCCCCCAATGCAGAAACCTTAAGCACCCGATCAAATATCCACGAAACCATCTGTAGCCGCCGCCACCATCGTCCCTAGATTGGGGGATCTGAAGTTCTTCCCGGCACCCTGCCGGAGGGGAGATCATCCCGGAGGCCTTCTCTCCGGTATCATGCATGAGTAGTTCCACCTTGTACTATGGGTCCATGTAGTAGCTAGATGGTTGTATCTCCTCCTTTGTGCTTTCATGTATAGATCTTGTGAGCTCCGTTCATGATCAAGATCTAATCTATTTGTAATCATGCATGTTGTGTTTGTGGCGATCTGATGGATATTGAGATTATTATGTTGGTTTGATTAATTGTTTTGTATTTATGATTCTATCATGTTTGTGTTGTTTGTGATCTTGCATGCTCTCCGTTGTTAGTAGCTATCTTGGCCAAGGAGTTGCTAGTGACTCCAAGAGGGAGTATTCATGCTCGATAGTGGGTTCATGCCTCTAGTTTCCAAGGGAAGTGACAGAAATCTCTTCGGTTGTAGATGTGTTGTTGCCACTAGGGAGAAAACAACGGTCTCTTGTTCATGGAACATGTGGACTATTTATCTTACACACTTTTCTTAAAGCAGTTGTCTGTTGCTTGCAACTTAATACTAGAGGGGGTTCGGATGATAGCCTGATGGTGGACTTCTAGTCTGAGATGCAGTTGGATGGCGGTCTATGTATCTTGTTGTATTGCCCAATCGAATATCATAGGATCTTTCTGACTAATAATTGCATTGTTATGCCTTGCTCAGTTCCTGTCAATTGCCCTGCTATAATTTGTTTACCCTTCATGCCATGTTGTTTATCTAAGGAGAGCACCTCTAGTGAACTATGGACCCCGGTCCAATCTTTACCATTGATACATCTTCCACTATTACTTGTTTACTTGATGCAAACCATTACCTTCCACACCATATGTTTAATCCTTTATTACAGCAAGCCGATGACCTTGACAACCTCACTGATTCGTTGGGGCAAAGTCTTGAGTTTGTGTTGTGCGGGTCTCCGTGTTGCTAGGAACACCTGTGTGACGTTTCCTTCCCCCTACTGGTTCGATAACCTTGGTTTCTTACTGAGGGAGAACTTGCTACTGTGCTGCTTCACACCTTGCTCTTGGGGTTTTCAACAGGATCCATGTCAACCGTGCTAGTCATCATCAAGTTTTTCTGGCGTCGTTGCCGGGGAGGCTAAGGACGTCTTCACTAGGGGAGTCCTTCACTTCCTCTATCTTTACTTTGTTTTTAGTTTGCTTTGTTTCTTTTGCTTTGTTTTGTTTGCCTCTTTTCAAAAACACAAAAAAGTAGTTCCTACTCTAGTTGTCACCTTGCTCTAGCTCACCATGTTGTTCACGAAGTTTGCCCTGAAAGATCTTGCAATAGGTAGTGGCTCCATAATTGGGAAAGATAATATTGAAGAAGTCTTTAATCATGTTAGCAAGCATGAAGATATTGAGGATACATCTATACTAGAGCTTGCTCCTAATTATGAGATTGTTGCAGCTTCTTTAGTTCATATGTTGGAGGCTACGTTTGTTAGCCTTAACCCCTTCATACAATTCTTGTTCCTAAAACTAAAAGAAGAAAAGAATGCTGAAAAGAGATAATTCATCCTTGAAACTTTATCAAATGAATTTCATGATGTTGCTAGGGAAGCCAAAAAGGTCTTTGAGTGTTTCAATATGCTAGGCTCAAGTGTAGATGTTGTGGGAATTTCTGATAAAACTAAGCCTAGAGAAGAATTTAAGATGCCCATACCCTTTAAGCTTGTTGGAATGCATGAAGCCTTTGAAAAGAATTTTGATTGGATTGCTACTGAAACTCTTTTTGATGAAAATAGTAGACCAAAGAGAGATGAGAAGGGATCCTCCAAAACCCATTTGGATGAGATACCTTTCATAGTTGAAGACTTTGCAAGTATTGATGTTAATGCTTCCTCATTTGAAAATACTTGATTCTTCTTGCTTCTTGTGCCTAACTTAAAGGCGTTAAAAAAGTACTTTTTGGGAGATAACCCAAGAGTTTAATTGAGTCTTGGAAGTTATTACTTTATTAATGACATCTCCTTATCCTTTTTGTTTGTTTTTTGTGCCAAGAATGACCTCTAATGAGAGGGAAGTAAGATTTGGGGAGTTGCTGTCCTGAAACAGATTTCTGTCCTCCACCATAAAAAATTGTGAGGAGTCTCTGTAACTCGGATTGAGCACAAAATGTATGAATAAATCCCCCATTATGTTAGCTAACTTTCGTTAGTTCAACACTTTTTGATTTGAGCAATAGAAGATGTTCAACAAAATGGTTTCTACCTGCTGGTCTATTTTGACAGATTTGTGCCATTATTTGCATTTCTTCTTATTGATTCCTTTTTGAGTTCTCTTTTGGGGAATTGAGCTTTTTGAAGGAGTTACTATAGTAGCTTGTGTTTTTAGTGAAAAGCCTTGTTGTTCCAAAGCTCTACCAGAGGTCTAATATCTTTTGAATAAACTAATGTTGCTAATGAAGATTGTGTGAAGTTTTGTATGAAGGAAAAATTTCAGGTGTAGAGAGAGAATGATGCAATGAGATGAAGAATGGACAAAAGCTCAATATTGGGGATGCCACCATGGTGTCACCCCAAGAAATATACAAGAGGTACAAGCATAAAAGCTTGGGGATGCCCAAGGCATCCCCTTCTTCATCAATAAAAAGCTTAGGTCTGTCTAGACACTTCGTTTTTATTGTTTCATGCATAGTTGTGTTGTTCTTGGAGCGTCTTAGTTTTCGTTTGCTTTGCTTAGGTTGTTTAGTTTTCTTGAATAAAGTAGTATTGACCCCCGTTCTAGCTGTGTTGTTTTGCAAATAATTTGCTTGGTGTTGGAAAGGAGTAGTAAGTTCTTGCTTGTAAGTGAAAGAGGAGTTTGCATTGACTGTGACTTAGACTTTAGCATGGCAAGCTAGGTGTTTTTTTGACCTTATGCTTAGTGATTATTGTTGTAGAATGTCTTGTTCCGAACAATTGGGATTGCTTAGTGCGCCTTGAAGAAATTATGCGTTGTTTTACCATGCAAAAGCATAGTATTGTGGTATTCTCCTTTGATGCTTTGTTTGGGTTGACTTGGCACATGCTCACACCATGTTATGACTATGAAAAGTCACCATTAGCCTCTATGATCATTTAGTCCTTGGCTTGTAGTACCACTCTATGCTTTGATTAGTAATGCTTTGTTGCTCTGGATGATTATGGCCATTATGCTCTCTTAGTTGGTTGCTCCCAGTATTTTGCTAGCCTCCACTTGTATGAGTAAGCTCTACTCATGCTTCTAGCTCCCAAGAAACCAAGTTTTTCCAAAGTGTCCACTATAAACTCCTATGCATGGTGTGTTACACCATTCCAAGTATATTCTTGTTTTTAGCTATCTTCCAATTAAAAACTATTTTGTTATGTGAAAACTTAGTGATTAAAGCCCTCATGAACTTGATGGCACACTTTATATTCTTTGCCCCTAATAAACTTGAACCATTGTGACATCTATGTTGTATATGCTTGCACTTATACGTTGGAATTAGCAGAACCGTGCTGTCACGGGGAACGTTTTCAACATTGCACTTGTACTTTGTACTCAGTTGATATCATGTTCTTTTGTCTATGGATGTCACCGGTGTGAAATAAAGAGGAAACTTGTAAGTCCATGGAGTTTGTATTCTGTGTAAGAGAAACGTCTGGGCAGCTAGCCCAAGCCATTCCTAATCATGGTGGAAACTTGCAACATCACCATAGTGAGCTATCTATGAAGCATCCTCAATACAAAGCTTGCCTTGTCATTTTGGTTATGGGAAAGCTCCTATACCATGTCAAGGGGTACCCGTTGGCGGTTCTCTATGATATGCAAATACTTACAATGACAAGAACTTACCTGTGACTGAAGTTGAGTAGCATGAGGTGTGACCCTCGTATTCAAGGGACTTGAGATTGCCAACTTATACTTTGTCAAGCATATACTCCATAGTTAGTTCACTTTAACCTTAATCACTTCAAGATGCTTATGATAGGGGCAATGAGGGATGAAAGCTAACAAGTACCATAATTTTTGGAAGCTCTTTTTGAAACTTGTAATCCCTGCTTCCTTTACAAAAGGCCTTTGTTCCACCATTATTGAGTCTCCACCTTCTACCTTCAGGCACCATTAAGAGAGCATAGTTTTCATTCTGTGTGCGGTGTTCCAAAGCTTATTGATTGATGCATATTGTGATATTACTTGTTCTTGTGCTATTTGTTTCTAGTCACCCTTGTGAACTTTGAAGGTGTCCTATGCATCTATTTGCTACTCTATGAGGGACAAGCTGATTGCCATTATGCTATGTTTTCTGTATGTGAAACAAACAAACGTTTTTCAATGCATGTTATTCATGATCTTTGTTTGTAGCCTTTCATGTTGCATGCATAGTTAATATGTCCTATTGTTAGAACTCATCTTTCATGCACATGTTTAGAGTTATTTTATCCCAGCTTTCAATGCTTGCAAATGGTTTGATCTTTATTGTGAGGGTGCATGTCACCTCAAAATTTATTCTTTTATCCCTTACCTACTCAAGGACAAGCACAAGTTAAGCTTGGGGATGTTGATACGTTGGAAACGTATCTATAATTTTTGATGCTCCATGCTTGTTTAGTATCTACTTTGCTTTGCTTTGTCTACACTTTGAGGTGCTTTCTACATGTTTTCTGTTACTAATCTATTAACAAGTTGCCACAGTGCCAGTTGCCTATTTTCTACTGTTTTTGGTTTCAGAAAAGCTAGTAAGGAAATATTCTCGGAATTGGACGGGACAAAAGCCAAAGTCAATAACTTTCAATGAGGAACAAGAAGTCCAGAGGGGAGACGGAGAGCCATGCCAGGGCAGCCAGACCCCCCTAGCTAGGCGCGGGTGGGCCTTGCCCTGTGCCTAAGCACGGTGTAGGGCCCCTGGCCACCGCCTCGGGCTCCCCCTTCTCCTATAAGAAGCCCCCAATGCAGAAACCTTAAGCACCCGATCAAATATCCACGAAACCATCTATAGCCGCCGCCACCATCGTCCCTAGATTGGGGGATCTGAAGTTCTTCCCGGCACCCTGCCGGAGGGGAGATCATCCCGGAGGCCTTCTCTCTGGTATCATGCATGAGTAGTTCCACCTTGTACTATGGGTCCATGTAGTAGCTAGATGGTTGTATCTCCTCCTTTGTGCTTTCATGTATAGATCTTGTGAGCTCCGTTCATGATCAAGATCTAATCTATTTGTAATCATGCATGTTGTGTTTGTGGCGATCCGATGGATATTGAGATTATTATGTTGGTTTGATTAATTGTTTTGTATTTATGATTCTATCATGTCTGTGTTGTTTGTGATCTTGCATGCTCTCCGTTGTTAGTAGCTATCTTGGCCAAGGAGTTGCTAGTGACTCCAAGAGGGAGTATTCATGCTCGATAGTGGGTTCATGCCTCTAGTTTCCAAGGGAAGTGACAGAAATCTCTTCGGTTGTAGATGTGTTGTTGCCACTAGGGAAAAACAACGGTCTCTTGTTGATGGAACATGTGGACTATTTACCTTACACACTTTGCTTAAAGCAGTTGTCTATTGCTTGCAACTTAATACTGGAGGGGGTTCAGATGATAACCTGAAGGTGGACTTCTAATCATAGATGCAGTTGGATGGCGGTCTATGTATCTTGTTGTATTGCCCAATCGAATCTCATAGGATCTTTATGACTAGTAATTGCATTGTTATGCCTTGCTCAGTTCCTGTCAATTGCCCTGCTATAATTTGTTTACCCTTCATGCCGTGTTTTTATCTAAAGAGAGCACCTCTAGTGAACTATGGACCCCGGTACAATCTTTACCATTGGTACATCTTCCATTGTTACTTGTTTACTTGATGCAAACCATTACCTTCCACACCATACATTTAATCCTTTGTTACAGCAAACCGGTGAGCTTGACAACCTCACTGATTCGTTGGGGGCAAAGTCTTGAGTTTGTGTTGTGCAGTTCTCCGTGTTGCTAGCAACACCCGTGTGATGTTTCCTTCCTCCTACTAGTTCGATAACCTTGGTTTCTTACTGAGGGAAAACTTGATGCTGTACTGCTTCACACCTTGCTTTTGGGGTTCCCAACAGTCTCCACGTCAACCGTGCTAGCCATCATCAATCACCTGCCAGATAATGGGTGGCAATCAGTACTTTCTCATTGGCCTCCACTCCTGCGACCTCTAAGTTGTTCTCCATGTTCTGTAGCCAGTCATCAGCATCTAATGGCTCATCAGACTTACTAAATATGGGGGATTGGTGTTTTGAAAGTTCTTGATCTTAGATCCATGGTTATCCTGGTTTCCATGGCCTTGATTATTATGGGCCATTTGAGCTATCTGTTGAAGGGTGGCTAAATTTTCTTGACGTTCAGCTCTTCCATATTCACGGTCAGCAAACAACATTTGTAGGATTTGCGGCTTTGGATCCTGAGATGAACTGCTTCCTCCGGGATATCCGCGAGTCATCTGAAGATTGAGATAGATAGTGAGACAAGTGCTCAAGTGCTACAACTCACACCTATGATAGTGCTCAAGTGCTACTACTCATCAGAACCGGTGGCTTCTTCATCATCAATGAAGGCGGAATCATCATCATCAGTGTGGAAGTCCATGTCGAGGTCCTCTAGGTAGTCATCATCATCACTGAGGTAGGAGTAGGGATCTCCACGGGTATCTTCCCCTTCGTTCTCCCTTTCCTCAAGCTGCATGTCCCACTCATGGATGGTCTCCTTCAAAGATGATACCTTGTGACAAAGGCGGGCAATGATGTGATCCTTCTTGTCATGCAGACGGTGAAGTGACTTGCGCTCCTTCACGAGGATGGCGAGGTTCTAGTCCTTCTTGACTGCAATGGCATGGTTGTGGTTCGCGTAGGAGCGGGTGTTGTCCAACTCCTTCTGCCTACCATACAGCATGAAGTCGAGATGATCCACCTGAGGCTTCAGATCCAGATAGCCTAGCACCTCCAATGGCTGTCCCATAGCATCACGCCTTGCATAGTAAGAAAAGCGAGTGCCATTGATCTAGTTGATGCTTTGGCCACACAGACGGGCAAGAGCCTCCTACAGAGCCCTGGCGAGTCCGTCTAGCCAGTTGTTCTCCCTCAAGCTGAATTGGATCCCCTCTGAGGTGGGTGCCTCCATCTTGACTCTAAGATTTGCAACTATCAGCCACTGTAGTTCTCCTCCTTGATGATCATTGAGTTGTGCTCCAAAGAACTCGGGGTGCGGGCGCTCAAGAAGTTCCAAAAGTTAGCTCAAATCTCGCTCGAAGATGAGCTCTCCTCCGTTGCCCATCTGGTAGAACTTTGCTATACTTGACTTCCATCTATAAGAATGTAGGATGAGTAAGTTAGTGAGATGATCAAGTGTGTCAAATTTTATGTAAGATTGCAAGAATTTTTGAGGAACATGAATTTTTCTTGAAAGAATCTCACTGATAAGAATGAGAATAGGTTTTCATAAATACTCACTTCTCTTGTTTTGAAACTAAGTTTTTGATTCAAGCTTCCATTCTAACTAGTGTCTCCTATGGTCAGGATGGCTCTGATACCAACTTGTCAACACCCGGATTTTTAATCCCAGATGCCTGCTATCCCATACCTTGCAATCCCAGGATTATCATTTTTGCGAGACATAACAGAATTGGTACCACAGTACATCATCCATTATAAACCATAATAAAGGTCTTAAAAATAAAGGATCTCATGATCCATTCTTAATACAATCAACGCGGCAGAAATTAAATGTAGCGAGGCTTCATCTTCAGGGTCACAGGCAATGCTGACGATGGGAGATGATCTTAGTTGTCATAGACTTCCTGCTGTCCATCCTCCTGGTAGTCCTCCTCATAGTCTGGCCATAGGAATATCCAGGTACAAAGCCATGAGTACTCTTTAAGTACTCGCAAACTATCACTAATAAGTAAAGTAGTTCGAGTAGGAATCCTAAGCTCTAGGTTTATTTGCAAAAGCCAGGTTTATTTCATACTGAGTTCAGAAGTAAAGAAAACTAGTATAATGTTCTACAACACCTAAGTGGGAACTTAGTTTTCATGTTCACAACCCTGTTGTGGTCAAGTCAAAGTCATAGTTCATTTCACAAGTCATTTTGAAAACATCCGACGACAGAACAGTATGGCCACTCCAACTGTCCATGACCAAGGACGCGGCTATTCAAATAGTTTGACACTCTGCAGAGATTGTACACTTTCACCACAATATTCGATACATCCGTCAGGGATAACCCTGAATCATCATACTTAGTGTGCGGATAATCAATCCTAACCTTTCAATTACACACCCTAGTATAGGCACATCCCCTATGATTTTGGCCTCCCAACCATTACCATCTATCATCTTGGGAACTGCATAGGTGGACATTCATCACGAGGTAGCCTCAGCTCAATGTCTTCTGCAAAGGAACCCATACTAAGACATATAAACTTCCAGTCAAGCCCTACCCAATTCGGGTATTGTGGTTGTACGGTAAAATTGGAATGGTATCGCATCCGAACCCAACCATCAGTTCTTATAAAGGGCTAAGGCTCATGCCTCAACATTTTGATCATCAAATCGTCTTGTGTTCATAACACATGTCAAAACATTTCATTAGAATGACTCATCATTCCAAGGTTTTCATAATCATTTTCACCAAGTACTCCCATCTAAAGTGATCAACTTTTATGCTTAGCACTAGCCACTAAAGTTGAGGGTATTCACTAATGAGGGGTGCTAATCCAGTGTAACTATCCAAATCAAGTCTTTTGCCTTTTGATGACATCTAGTTCTAACTATTTAGGCCTCTTTAGGCCAAGTAAAACTGTGATTGGTATAATCAAGGTTGCATAACCAAAGCATGCCTAATGCATCTTGCATAGGTTATCTTGCAATTTGGGATGGCTTGCAAAGTTCTAGCTTGCATAGTTAAGAAACTTGCAAGTATTAGCTTGCCTTGATTGGTGAAGTGGTTGAAGTTTTCTTCTTCTTCGTAGTACTCCTCCTCGTAGCCTTGGTCGGCACTAGCGTCTATAAATGAATACGAGGTACACAATCACCAAACAATACTTAACTACCTCTATTTGGCACACAAAGGTTCACACTAGATGACCTAGCATCATCACAATCATCACATGAAATAAAGACCTAGTCTTATTTATTTTATTTTAGAAAAGTAATTTCTACTCATTGAAAACTACTTAAGAATTAATATTATCCAATTAAAATATGGGATCATCTTGACACATGTCATCACCACATATTTAATACATGGGAATGTGATTTAAGGTGGTGGTCATATTTTATAAAGTTTAAAATTACTATTTTATATAATTAAAGTGACTAGAAATGCTATATAGCATTCTTTTGGTACTAGTCCAATGTCGCCGCATGTAAACCTAATTTTTTTTACATATTCAGATAGATTAGGTCAAATGTGATTTTTGAGAGTTGGAATCAACTCAAAAGCATTTATGGTTGATTTTTGAAAATGTTTCAATGTGGAAAAGTCTCTATCTTGTTATTTTTACTATAGGTGATCAATAATTTCAAATGGTTTGAATCCAACGGGCTTGGATTGATAATTTGAATACCTTTCTAGCAAAATTGGAATCATGCAATTTGGTTTAGTACATCTCCTTGAATTGAATTTCAAAGTCACTGACTGAACTAGGGTTTAACTAAAATGGAAAATGATTATTTGAATCACTGGGCTACGCAGGGGAATGATACTGGGTTGACCCAACTACACTGCGCGCGCAGCGGGCTGCTGACAGGAGGGTCCCATGCATCAGCGGCTCATTCTAACCGAAGCGGTACATTTCAATCTCAGCCGTGCGATTAGACTAAGATCTACGGCTATGGTTCGTCGTTTCCGGTGGATAGCTCCGGCGAGACTGAACCCTAACGGCGATGGTAGGGGTACGTAGTGGCTCATCTGGGCTACAGCTAGGGTTGGCGATGGGGGTGAACGATGTTTTCGATGACGACGGTTCGAACGGTGGTCGCGGCAGCACCTGGGGTGGCTCCAATCGACGGATCCTCTCCTCCTCTTCAGCGGCAGACTCCGGCCAAATTCCGGCGGGCTGGTGCTCGCCTTTCTCCGGGAAAGGGTCAGGGGTGGTTCTGAGAGAGAGGGGAGTAAGATGGTGTGAAGAATTGAGGCGGGGGTGGCCTCTATTTATACACTGGCGAGAGGGGCAGAGCGGCATGGGATGGGCTCGTCGATGACGACGATACAGAGGGCTAACGACATGGCTAAGGGCGAAGGACGGTGCGGTGTTTCCTGGCGGTTGTCGCACGCTTAATGGCACGACACGGGGCGGTCGAGGATGGTCGGGAGTGGTCCATGCTCTGGGTGGAAACGGCGGTGTTTGAGATGGTGTACAGGGGCTACTGGTCGTGCAGCGGCGAACGGGCATGTCTGGGATGTAGCTAGGGTCATGGCGAGTGCAGGTACACGCGGTGAGAGCGAGGCGTGGCGTGTGCGCGCGTGTCGGCTGTGGCACTCTGGCGCGCTCTCGGCATGGCGACAGAGAACTGGGCGCGACAATTTTTCGGTGGTCCATGGCTTGGCTGCGCTCGAGGAGTGGACAGGGAGTGGCGGTGGACGGTGGCCTGTCTCCTAGACATCGTGGACGGGCACGACGTTGCTTGTTGCGAGTTGTCCATGGTTGACTGGCAAGGGCGGCTCGGGTGGCACGGCACTGGTGCAACGGCGAGGAATGGGGCTGCTTCAATGCAGTGTTGAGCACTGGGGGAGACCAGGGGAGTGAAATGGGGGCAATTGGTAGACAAGGCATTGATCAAGAACAATAATAGTTTGTCAGTTATTACTGTGCTCACCAGGTGTTTGGTGAAATGGCCGCATGAACTCAAAGTTTGAATTTTTGGATGAATTTTGGTGAGTGATCTTGTCATATGCTTGGTAGTATCTGGTTGCTTGGGTTTGGCAAGGTGAATTCATTTGGTTGGTTTTTGAGAAATGACCATCTTAGTATCTATTAAGAATTCAATTTTGAATTGTCCTTTAAATAGATTTGGAATTTGTTTCTGTTGGTTTGTAAGGTGGGCTTGGGTTCATTGTTACTTGGTCTAGCAAGGGTGAAAAGAATTGTATTTGTTTCTGTTAGAAATCTTTGACTAGGAACACCCAAAGTGGTCTAGTGAACAAGTTTGACCAAAATGACCATTTGCTCATATTTCTTATATTGATTTTCTCTTCATTTGATTCTGCTTGGAAATGATTTAGATGATATTGTTTTCATCTTTAAACCAATCCTTATCATTCATAGCAATCAACCATGGCAATTGCAATCATTCATGCATTAAACACACACACACACATGCATTCATATTAATTTTAATAATAAAAGTTTTTGTTAACCCTAAACTTGGGTGAATAGAACTTGATAATCTTGTTTAATATTTTTGAGGTGTTACAGTTGAGTTTGGAAAATATAAACTTTTATACATGTATGAAAAAATATCATGTGTATTTTAGAATGTTTATATATTATTTTAGTCTCCTAGAGAAACTAGATTGCCCAGATAAAAAGCTCTCCCGCATATCTAGAGAGAAATCAATGATCATTGGCTTGATAGAAGTATGAGACAAAAGACAATGTTGCTAAATTCAGATGTTTCTGTAATCAAAATTTAGATGTTGTAAAGAATATACAGCCAACTGGAACTATCCATGGTAGAAACTTTTTCATTTCATTGGAATCATGCAAAATAGTCTGTATACTAGTATTCCTACATGACAACATTTCCCCCCAAGAACCAAAACCATAGACTTCAGTGACGCTTTACAGGATAACTCCATTTCTTCAGAAAGTAGTGCAAATCAAATCAAATGCGTACAAGTTTCTGTCATCTATCTACTTGCAACCGATGATCCAGATAATCCTTTCAAGTGCTGCCACCGGATATCTTCAAGTATTTCCAAACCCCCTACACATTTCAATTTGAACTGTAAAAAGCAGATCAAAAATTGAATCTTTATACCTGCAATCAGCCTCAAAACCAGATAAAAAATAGCCAAAAACAGAAGGATTCAGCGGAGAAGAAGATGGCAAAGAATACCCAGTGCACCGTCGTTCACCCATTACCGTCTAGTTGTGCCCACTATTTAGGGTTAGGACTAGGCATGGAGGGGGCATCCAAGGGGAATAGGGTCTGGACTGGAGGAGGGAGGCTAGGGAGGGGAGTACAGGGAAGGGAAACATGGAGGGAGATGCCTAACCTATGCGCCGCCGCCGGAGTCTATGGTCATTGGTGTTTCTTGCCTCGAGGAAGAAGGTTGTAGCTCGCGTCGGGAGGGATGGGTTGGTCGCTCTGTTTCTCGAGCGAAGCGGTACGCACGGGTTTACTTTCCATGCGATTCCGAGGGGGTGACCTCCGAATCGCGGGGTGGCTCTTTGCACACCAGGGAGCGGGGGCTTGGAATTTCTTTCTATAGGGGTTCGTAGCATGGAAAACAAAAAAATTCTATCGCATGAACACACAAAACCAAGATCCAATCTATGGCTAAGCCAAGATCTAATCTACGACATCGGTGCAACAAGATTGTAGAGAACTAGCCCTCGTAGATCCAAAGCTTTTAACAAGATCAGATTCTCGTGGTTGATGTAGTTGATCACTTTCCGATTTCAAGATCCTGTAGACAATCTTTCCGGCGCCATGTTCCGGCAGCGCTTCTGCAGTCGGTCACACGTACGGTACTCGACGAAGACCTTCTTCTCCCTTATTCCAGGAGGCAGCGGAGGTTGCAGATCTCCTCGCGAATCCAGTAGCATGACGGTGTGGTGGTGGAGATGGAGGAGTAGATCCCGCAGGGCTTCGCCTAAGCCGGAGCGGGTATGGTGGATTTAGAGAGGCCCTCGGTGGCTAGGGTTTAGACGCCAAGGGGAGGAGTTGTCCGGCATCTAGAGTAAGGCTAGGGGTGGTTTAGAGGAGAGCTAGGGCGCCGACGGCAAGAGGGCAGGCGGTGGCCTAGGGTTTTGGGGTAGGGTGGAGAAGCGCCCCCACCCCTGCTTATATGGAGGGGAGAGGTGGCAAGGGAGAGGAGGCCGAGTCCTCCCCCAGCTCTCCTTTGGTGTCCGGCGGCTTGGGGAGGGAGAGGGAAACCTCTCCTATGTAGGTATCCTTCCCTCCCTCCACTTGGACTTTGAATTTCAATGTTGGGATTTGACTTTTCAAATTGGAGTTTGACTATTCAAACTAGACTTTGCTTTCTGTCTTCCCATCGCCCAGTCAAGTGACCTAGGGCATGATGCAACCATTCCACATTGTCATGGCACATTCCAAGTACCCATTCCCCCGAGGTGGTGGACCTTCTAGAAGCTTCTGGTGAAAACACTGAAAACATTTCCGAACCCTAGAATTAGACATTCCTTATATGAGTCTTATTCTCCAGACCATTCTGGATCTCCTCGTGATGTGCCAGATCCAATCCAAGACTCCGAACAACATTCGGTCTCGAACACATTTCCATATCTACTAAACAACATTGAATCCTTAAGTGTGCCTCCCTACGGTTCGTGAACTATGTAGACATGATCGAGACACTTCTCCGATAAATAACCAATAGAGGAATCTAGAAATTCATATGGCTCCCACATATTTCTACGATGAATTCAGGATCGAATGAACCATTTACATATGATACCAATTTCCCTTTGTCTCGTGATACTTTACTTATCCGAGGTTTGATCGTTGGTATCTCTGCATACCTAGTTCAACCTCATTACCGATAAGTACTCTTTACTCGTTCTGTGATATGTGATCCCTTGTGATCTAGTCACATGCTTGCAAGCTAATTGGATGACATTACACCGAGAGGGCCTAGAGTATATCTATCCGTCATATGGATGGACAAATACCACTCTTGATCCACGTTCCTCAACACATACTTTCAGAATACTCAATGCCACCTTTATAACCACGCAGTTACAAAGTGGTGTTTGATGTCATCAAAGTATCCATCCGGTGATAGTGATTAACATGATCTCATGGTCGAAGGATTTAGGTTACTATGTATTTGAAAGCTCATAGCAAACGAACTTTTAAATGACTTGTTCTTATGCTACGCTTAACTATAGGAGTGTGACCTTGTTATTAATAACATCCAATGTACATGATCAGAAAACCATTATCATCTATTAATCAACAAGCTAGTTTAACAAGAGTCTTACTAGGGACTCTTTTATGTTTACAAACACACACAAGTATTAATGTTTCCTGTTAATACAATTATAGCATGGGATGTAAACCTTTATCATAAACATAAAGATATGGTAATAACCACTTTATTATTGCTTCTTGGACATATCTCCAACACTTCCCGTTTCCAAGCAATGATTCATGGCGCAACCCAAACAACAGAAATCGGTCCACGATTCTATATTCCACGATTCCAGCCCCAAATTCATACATCCAAACACAGTGTAAAAGGAAATAAAAGTAATGGAAAGTGGTTTATTATAATAAAAAAGTGGACCAGGCTTCATGGGTTCACTTGACTACTCTCTCATAAGGTGTAATGGACATAAAATTGTTTAGAAAAGACATAAAATTGATGAAACTCTAATATGTGTTTGATTAACATTCATATGGGCATCACGTCCTAATATAAGATGATGCAACATATCTTACTCATACTTCTCTAGAAAGGGAAAACTTCATGCAATTTAGAATTAAGAATAAACAGAGTATAGACTTAGGTATTTTGACATGATGTTTGAATATCAAATGCGCTACCTTGAACAAACAAGATTACCTTGGCTATCACCAGATGACCGTAACACGTGTATTCATTTTATCCCTAATGAGGTAACAAAATAAAGGTGAAAACCATAGTGGGTCTCGAGTTTTCTATCACTGCCCAATCACCACCACCATGTTTCTCCATCTAATACACATGTTCCCCACACATGTTTCTCCATAAAATTTGATCATAACAAGTACTTAAAAACATGGTACATATTATGCATCTGTCAATACATCTTACACATAGTAGAACTCCAATCTCAAATATGAAATCATAAAACAAAGATCCACCACATAGGAATTACATAGATGACCATAATCATGTAGGACATCTCATATGGTACTAGAACAATGATAGCACAAGATATAGATAGATCAAGCTATTGCCACAAAACCATTGTCCAGAGGTGGACAACTCCCTCATCATCATGGAGATGATGTAGATGATATTCAAGAAGGTAGAGATCCAACTGGCGGCGTTTCCCCCTCCAACCTTTGTTGGTTCTGGCTCTGTTTTGGTGTTTCTATATTTCTGCTCTGCCTCCTTCGAGATTGCCCTAATTTTATTTTTATAAGAGTTTTTAGGTCAAGACTTTGAGGTTGAGATGAATATGGATGGTTGTGGATGCTCGAGGAGGGAAAGAGTCCTTGTGGTGCGACCAACAAGGTGGGTCGTGCCACTGACCCTCTTTTGGCCTCTGGACTCCTCTCTCGAGGATCTAGTGCTTCAGGTTATTTACTCGCATAAAAAAAATTCTCGAAAAATCCCATGTCTATTTGACTTTGTTTAGATCTCGGAAAGATAAAAAAAACTCAAAACAGGGTTTTCCTACCATGTAGAGTTATATCCCAAATAAAAGGGATCATTGGTAAATCCCCATAAATAATTGTAAAACATGTATATAACATTTTTAAGGTGCAAATACATGGGAATATGTGTCAATAAACTATAAAGTCAATGAATGCATTTTACATGCATCAACCTCCCCAAGCTCAACCTATGCTCGTCCTCGAGCAAGGAGGTGATAAAACTAAATATGGACTTTAGAGTTTGTTGATATGTTGGATATCATAAAGTGATGATCATTGCAACACAAAGTTAAATGGTTAATTCTTTAAGTAATAGCAACAAACAAATGAGCTATGAAGTGATATCTCTTATGCACTTACATCTATGCTTAACAATTTATTAACTTGTATAAAACAAATGAAAGTACTATGGACCATTAAGCATATAAAGTGCAAAACAAAATTAAATCCTATATTGGTGTTAGAATCATCCTTCCACTTCTTTCTTTATTTATAATTAGGCACTTAAGTAATAGAAAGTAAGCATGGAATATATGTGCTAGATGTTTGAGAAAATAAAATGTTATAAGAGAAAAGAAAGTAAAGTTTTGGGATATGTAGCTCTTGTCAATGGTAATTATAAGTGTTGGGCTCTAGGCATCATTTATGGTTATGGTTAAAGTAAAAATAAGTATCTATCTATCTATCTATCTATCTACTAATTTCTCTTGAGGTAGATTAGTCAATACGTTTTCGTCCGTCGTATTCAACCTTTATCAAATTTTCCGTCTGTCATCCTTTTGACTATTTTGGCCCTAACAGTTCTAACTTATTACAAGGGCTGCCACCGCCAAGTGGTATCAACCAGTTCAGTCCAAAGAAAAGAAAAAACCAACCGCCGCTCTGGGTCTCCTGGGTCAAGGACCGAGCCGTCCATGGAGGAGCACAAGCTTGGATGGGAGGCCGCGGTTGACGGAGAGGCGCCAGGTCGCTGCGGCCGGAGATCGGACGTCTATGTGCCGGTCGGGGAAGCGGAAAGCAGGGCTTGATCTGTGGCCCGTGGCGCAGCCGCGCGGCCGGGGTTCGGGATGCCGGCGAGGAGCTGGTCCGTGGCGGAGGGCGAGGGCGCAGGGGAACCGGTCCGTGGCGGGGAGCCCGACGACGGCATGAGCGCGCGCGTGGGGGAGACTTCCGATGGAAGGGGCATGGCAGAGTACAGCCGTGTGTGTCGATCCCTTTCTCTTTCTCTTGTTTCTCTTTCTTTTGTTCGTTCGCTATTGACGTCCTCTTTGCATCAGCATGGATTGAATTGTGTCTATTCCTTCTTCATTTTATGGTGGTTGGATCGCCTACTTGCTGCTCTCCTCCCGCGTGCACGCACTCGTGTTGGAGATGCTACGGCGCGGTGCCTCGACATCTGCCGCAAATGGCTGTTCACCAATGACGGGCCTGACGTGCTCCAGATCTCCTCCGGGGTTTTCGGTGAGGCCATGTTCCAGGTCACTGCAGATCTCCGCCACTCCCCTTCTATCTATCTGCTTATATTACTAGGTAACAGTATGTATATGCTACAATTCAATTCTATGACAACTTCCTGCGTAGAAGCCCCAATTTCAGTACATGGCGTAGTACACCTTCCCCACACAGTGCCATTTTCGTTATCAGATTGTTGTATGCTTCAGGTTCAAAAGTCCAAATCCATAATTCGATTAGAAGATAACAGTTTAAATCAGCCTCCCACTTCATTGTATAGTCAGAAGACGAAAACAAGATATGAGAAATGTAAAGAAATTCTATCAGAATTGAGGCCTTCTCTTTCTGTTTGACACAAACAATAGCAATAGGGAAAGGAAATATACATATGTATAACCCTTACTACCACCACATCCATGATCATACACACACTGCATCTATTTATGTAAACATGTCTGGCAAGAATTAATCAAAGGTTCACTCCATCAATATGTTGTGGTTTTTGTACTGTACGATTAAGATATGGATCTTAGAGGAGGGATGGATGACGTGGTTACTGCTTATCACATCCACGTCCTCATGCTCGGAAATGGAGATCTATATGAAGAGGCCTTGGATTTAGGAGGAGATGAACACATGTTGGTGGTCTAGCCGAAACAGGTGTATTTGAGAGGAAGAGGTGAAGAGAGGAGGAGAATTGCTCAGGTGAAATGCAGCGGTGCAGGCGTTATTAAGGATCATGTGATGTACTTCACCATATCTCACTAGAGACCATATCTCACTGGAGACTGCAATGGAGAGGGGAAGGAAGTGGGATAGAGAAGGCGCGAAGACAGCTACCAGTGGTTTTACTTTTGTTTCATGTTTGTGTCAATAGAAGATTCTTAATTGCGGAGCTATATCTATTTTTCAGGTTACATGTAAACTTTGAGATTTTGGTTCGATTAAGTTTGTTATTATAATTAACCAAAGACAATGGTGTTATTATAAACAACTATGACTAGCTTGCATCCTGTGTCTGTGTGTCCGTTGACGCTCCTGTAAGTTGGAGATTGATATTTTATCAAAGGTAAAACAACTTTGCCTTTGTGTATATGACATGCAATGCTTGCAACGGCAATCAGCTTCTCAACAACGGTGAGAATCTGAATGCATGACATATGATGTATCTGGGCTCTAGAAAGATGTTAATTATGTGCACACTATCACAAGTGTATTACTAGATTTAATGCATTTACAAGCAAATTGAATGACCTTTTGATAGCATATTTTTACCATTTTGTGGGTACTGTAGCATTAGCAATGTACAAAGGTGGATGCGTTGAGACAAGTTGTTTTCAAGAGACTATCGTGTTTCGACGGACGGATGATGGCACAAGCAAGCAATATGACCCAGGCGAAGCAGGCCTAACGGCGTCATGTGACATTTTGTACATCGCAGGGGCATTTCAACAATCTCTGGTACAGTTTATTTCTTCATCTTCTTTTAGTCTGTAACTTTGTAACACATAACGCTCGCACTTGAAATTTTTACCTGACAGAGAGTATTTTATTGACCCTCTCTGAACAGAACCAAGTGCAAAGTTGAAGAAATGTACTGCCAGTCCGTAGTTTTAGTTGGCCGCTAACATGTTAGCAAGGTTAATTTGTCCTATTTTTTTGCGTCCAAGACTTTTAAGAAAAAAAATGATGCATATGTGCACTTCTCTCTCCAGTAAGGTTGTAATGATAAATGGGTCACTAACCCAATAGTGCTTACGTGAGTTTCTTTCATTGGATTTACTTCCATCGTAAGCAGTCAGTATAATTCCATGAGAATTAGGACATTCCCATGGAAAATTTTCAGGATGATGTTAGGACGTGTTATAATATGGAATGTTGTGGTTGTATTTCCTGGATCAAGTTAGCAATAACGCCCAGCAAGTGAAACATTTGATACTGCGGTGGATGATCTTCAGAACAAAAGCATTACGTACATCATATGGGATGCTAATTTGCATATCATGCTGAGTATATATGCTGCTAAGAATTATCGAAGTACCTTCCATGAGCAATCTCCAAGATACGAGCAAAGTTGAATCTTATTAAATAAGATATAATTGGTTTATTGATTTTATATGCAGATGGTGTTGAATAATAGTCTTTTGTCGAATTGAATTTTAAGGAAAGTAGAATCAGATTGTTTTTTAAGTACTATAGTTCATGATAAAATATATAAACTCTTGAATATTGAAAATAAACCTTAGTCCCAGTTCCTTTAGAAAATGTAAAATCTTTGCCGTAAGAAGGGGGTACCTGTACCGTGTTGACTTGGTTCTCCTTACCACATTTTTAAAGAATGCTGAGTTGGGCTTTTCTCCTATAAGCATCCGATCTAATATGTTGAACAAGAAATGAGCTCGATTTAGATAGGAAATTCATACATAATTTATGATATCATATGTCATGATTTAAGTTAAATTATATGACAGTAAATCAAATTTAAAGTGGTTTATAAAGTTGTTCACATCAGAAAACAATAAATTTTCTTGACCAGCGTAACACCAATGTCAAGATCTATCTATGAGTTAATGTAGTAACAGAGAGAAGTTTTGGCGACATACTCTTGTAAACCGAAAGCGTTTAACATTTCACGAGAAACACGGATGATGTAGTCGTACTCATAGCCAACCTCAAGGTCATGTTTCTTCTCGCACGTGATACCTGCATTTTGCATCATCGTTTTTAGGACTTATATGCATTGTTTAGAATCATATTTACCATGATCATCATTATTTATGCATATTTATATGATTTACGGGACTTTTCTACAAAGCCCCTTTCATTGGTATTTAATTTTTGGGAGGCAGAAAACCACCTTTTTCATGTTTTGTTGTTTCAAGGACCTTCTGGACGATTAAAAATCGAAGGAAAAATATCTGATGATTTTTTCACCAGGAGAATCAACATGGGCCAAAGAAGCACGTGAGAGGATCCCCGATGGCCAAAATAGGCTAGAGGGCGCACCCGCCCCCCGGGCGCGCCCTAAAGGCTCTTTTGGGCCTCTAGCATCGTCTCGGCAACTCCTTTTTATAGACGCGTCGGTATCGCTAGAAAACATACGCCATATGTTTTTCCATGATTTATAGAGGTGGCAGCGGAGGCGAAAGTTATCTCCTACTCCGAGAGAGGGTAGATCCTGCTGCACCGGAGCCTCTAGTGAGGGGACAATCGATGTCATCATCAGTAACACCCCAGCCTCTCCGGACTGGCTGTCACTCTTGGCAACTTAATAGGATCTCTAAACTAACCCCACAAACCAACACTAGTCTTTTCTGCGCACTTTGTCCTCACTCATGCGCACCCGGTACCCACGTCCTGGTCGGTCACTCATCCTCAAATTGCTCCAGGCGAAGCACGCTTAACCTAGAGGTTCTTTTTGAATGAGCTTTTGGGAAAGAAGTTGCAACTTGTTGGTATGGGTATACTATCAATCCTATTAAGCCATGCGCCAGGGTCTCACATATACCCACCCTTAGAACATCGACGCCCTCGTCGATCAACACAAGCCAAGAACGTCCCCTCTTGGCACATGTATGTGCGTTCAGTGCTGGCACATGTGTCATGTCATGTCCACTCCGGGCCACACGCGCCATACTCCACATGTCCACCACTAACCCGCACACACCCGTCTAACCGTGAGGTTCGGCTCTGATACCACTTGTAAACCCACGGCCTCTCCGGACCGGCGACTATCACTCTTGGAAACTTAATAGGATCTCTAGACTAACCCCACAAACCAACACTAGTCTTTTCTTGTCACATCCCAAAATTCTCCTAATTTTGGAGTGTGAAATAAATAAATAAGTTTGATTGATTGTTTGACTATGTTGAAAATTCTCAAAGAGAAGAAACTTTTTTTGAATAGAAAATCCTCTCAACCTTGAATTCAAAATCTTATATTCTTTTGTTATGACCTAAGTAGCCATATAGGCAAAAGGGCATGGATTGATTATGGATTGTAGAATTGGTGTGCAAGATTTCAAAATGAAAATCGTGAAGCATTTATAAGCATTTCATTACATCTATGCAAAGTTCTCACAAACTGAATCCAAATCCTGGTATCTAAATCCTATAGTTGATTTGCCCAAATGTTTCTAAAGGAAATTAAATTAACTTTATAAAACCCACTATTGTTAAGGCATAAATTATTGAACATTATAGCCTAAAGAGATCCAATTAATACTACAAAATTTTAGAAACAAAATTGAGCTCATTTGGAGCTATTATGAAAAAGTTATGGAATAAATACAAACAAATAAAGATATAAATAAAATAGAATATACAAGGATTTATAAATCCACTACTTGCAAACTAGTAAAAAGATTATAAATATGATCCTACAATGATCTATTCGATTTTAGAAAAATTTAGAAACAAGAATCGTGTCATTTGGAGTTCGTATGCAAAAGATATGAGGAAAACAAGTAAATAAATAAAATAAAATAACTAACGGACCGGTCCACCCGGACCAACCGGAGCACCCATATGCACGCGCTTACGTGAAGACGATCCCAGTGCTTTAAAAGTCGTGCGAAAACAGTTTTTGACAAACCAATCTCTATTCAAACTGTTATATCTTTTTATCTACAACTCCGAATCGACTTCCGTTTGTTTTTACTTGTTCCCTACTCCAAGACCTATCTCTACACCATCCTAAATATCCATATACACTCGTGGAGCCACAGCTGTACGAGTTTCCCTTCTCGAAATCCCGAATCTACACATGCCCGAATCTTATTTCGCTTTTTAACCCATCTAGACTTTGTTGTTTGCCTTCGGCCAAAAAATGAAAGTTGTAGAAATCATCGAAATCTTTCAATCCTGACAAACCTCACCTCTTTTCATCCAACACAGCCAGAGAATTTCGCATCGCAATATTTTAGATCTGACGGTGTAAATCCAAGATGTACTCGCGCTCGTTCCTTCAAATCCAAATTCCTTTAGTGAGAAGATAGAACTAATGATTCCCCACAACTTTCATGTTCTAAGTTTTTCAATTTGACCTACATATTTGTCTCTCTAACACAGATCTATTTCTTGTCTATTTTGAGTCAAAATCGGGTCAATCTCCTCTCCTAACCACTGGATCTCATCCCAACGGCCAGGATTAGATCGATTCCGCGAAGGTGTACGAGCCACCCGGATCTCGCCACGTGTCAACGCTAGTCCAGCCCGCGTCCCAGTTAGCATAGAATATTCCCAGTGAATATTCCCTGCAGATTCGAAATTGAATTTAATTTGCAGAAAATTGTGCAAACTTGGAAAAATCATATAAAAAGATTCGTAAATCCAAAAATAGAAAATAATATATCAATGGATTTAGAAAAATGTGTAGAGTATTAATATGGCATTAGATTCAACCTTTACAGCATGCGTTTACTGCAGTAACTTAATTAGTTTTAATGGTCTTTTAGGTTAATAAATTCATAGGAAATTATCTGTAACTCCGAAAAATATGAACAATATATCAAATTGAAGCTACTATAATGTAGATTAATAATATCAGGTTGAATCCATATTTTACAGACTATTTACCCCGTAGCAATTTAATTAGTTTTAATGGCTTTATAAATCATTAAATTCATAGTAAATTAATTGCTTGTCACAAAAATATAAATGATATACCGATGGAAAGCTGGTTCCATTTAGATCATCAATATGCAAATGGTTCAGGCAAATACTGTAAGGTTTTGCAGCAATTAAATAAATAGATTAATGGCTTGTTTAGAGTATTAAAATCATAGTAAATCGAATACTGCTCAGAAAATTACAAATAATATGTCCCTGGAATCACAATTCCGTGGAGATTACAGATATAATTTTAGTTTGATTTGTAGACAATAGAAACTATATGAATCATTTAAACCCATTAAACACTACTTAAATCATATAAAAAGATTTATGACTCCGATTAGGATGAATCCAACGCCTACTGGTTTGTATTAATGTCCTCTATCCAGTAAACCCAAGAAAAAAATTTAATTCGACAGTTAGAATAGGCGTTATAATAGAACTATTAAAAACCCTATATTGGCAAGTAATTATTAATAACAAGTACTCCATTGCATTAATTGGCCTCTTGCATGCATCATATATTTCAGTATTATTTAGAGAACTAAATTAACAACATTGTGACTTATTAAATTTCCATGCATGCATTTGTTGCATTTGTTTGATCTCTATGTGCTATTGTTTATGTTGTATGCAATTGTTTGATCGATAGATTGCAAGGAGTGCAACGTGTGTGATTGCAACTACTATGATTGCAAGTATTGTGGTTATGACGAGTGCAACCATTATATCTATGAGGATTGTGAGGATTATCTAATCTACTACATCTACAACAAAGGCAAGTGATGCTATCTTGGTCATAAATGTCCTACCGTTTTCCTATGCATCGTAGATGTTTTTGTAGAATTGCATATGTAGGAATTGATGTGTATATGCTATGCTATGTCCCATATTATTCTCTAGTATTCCTTGTTTATGAGCCATCGTATTGGTAGATTTCTTAGCTATGCTATTTAGACGAGGAAGGGAATCATACCATGAAAAGTTATTTGTTTTGAAAGGATTTTATTTTGTTAAATGACAAACCAACATGATTTTAATGAACCACCTGGGCGGAATGGCATTGATTGGGTCATCGAGTGTGGATTATGGTGGGGAATGCCGCCCAGGACAGTGAGAAAGGATTGGCTTCTTTGTTTGGTAGCTTCCATGTGCAACCATGTGCCAATAATGAAATGGGCGGTTGGTTGGACTTAGTAGGTTGTGGTAACTCGAACCCACGTATCCAGAGATGTAGATAGTGTAGGTTGGACTGGTGCGTGTCGGGTTTGGGGAGCTACTTCCCGAACGGTTCCTTCTTGGACTTCTCCCTATCATCACCCAATATGAGAGTGGTGGTACGAGCTGGGCTGGCCAAGTCACATGGGTAAAGTGTACTAACCCCTGCAGGGTGTATAAACTAAGTGCTTAGCCGTGTCCCCGGTTATGGACAATTTGAGCGACCTGATACTGATGCTATGATATTTCTCACTCATCCTTATTTCTTAATTACTTAAAACTTGTTGGGTGAACATAATTAGGTAGGAGCACCTGGGAGTGAACCAGAGTGTCCTATTTATCGTATTGGAAAACTACTTTTTTATAAATGTTAGGATAAAACTGTTGCTTTATGCAACTGAGCCTGAACTCCACTTGGCCAAATAAGCATGTAGTTGATAGATCTGTTGTTAACCACTTTAGCCTACTTGCCATACATTCAATGTATTGACCATTCGTGGCTGCAATGTTTCATGTTGCAGGTTTTATCGTATCTGAGTGATCGTTCATAGGTCGCGAGACTCCACTCAACAATTTTTCTCCTGTGGCACATTTGGAGGATGGAGATCTACCTTGTATTCGTTTTCCGCTGTGTACTTGAATAAATAATGTAAATTCTGGATCATATTCGTTGTATTTATGATGCACAGTTATATTTGGTATCATTTTGTACTATGTGTGCCAGTGAACCGATCCAGGGATTGGCACTATACACATGAACTCAGCCTTATTAGGCGAGGGTGTTACATTTCTGCGCACTTTGTCCTCACTCGTGCACACCCGGTACCCACTTTCCTATCGGCCACCCATCCTCAAATTGCTCCAGTCCAAGCACGCTTAACCCGGAGGTTCTTTTTGAATGAGCTTCCGTAAAAGAAGTTGCAACTTGTTGGTATGGGTATACTATCAATCATATTAAGCCATGCGCCAGGGTCTCACATATCATCACCACTCCTCCTAAGTGTAGGGGGAGGCCTATCCATCAACATCACCATCATCATCACAATCACCATCTCCAAGTTCCCTCTTGTTCCCCTCATAGTTAGTGATTGATTGAACCCCGGATATTGTCTTAAGGGCTATTTACATGTTTGTGATTGACATTTTGTCTTTATTTGGTGGATAGATTATATTTCTAGATTGTGTTGTATTTCATATTCTACTGATACATATCATGCAATGAATATGTGGTCTAGTTTTTATATTTTATATTGTTCTATGATGGTTTTATGCGAATGTCGACTACATATTACTTCACCTATATGGGCTCATAGGAGAATACTTTGATTCAATGATAGGGGTTAGAGGAGATGGAATTGACAGAAACCGTTTTCCAATACTTTGAGTTGCTTTGGAGGGATTATATGTCGGGGACCAATGAACTTATTGCTATGTGGGACATTTATGTCTTAATAATTCTTAGATGTTCATATGAATGGATCTAGGACCCATCATAAGTGGTGTATTTCAATCATATTTGTGGATGCGTATAATTTAGGCTTCACCCTAAGGGAATGAAACTTGACAACATATTCACCATATTGTGTAGAAATCTTTATGCTAAGTAAATTCATGCTGCCCTCAGGAACGCTTCTCACATATAAATTCACACACACTTGAGGTTGTCCTCCTGCTGCATAGAGGATTAGTCTTTCTCTCATTGAGAGCATTTAATTATTGCTATTTACTTTCAACACTTTATATTCTTGCAAACTACAAACCCAAAAACACCAAATCTACTGCATTTACTATTATTTTCTTTGTCAAATTTGCTAACCAATACCCTCAGATCCTCGTGGGTTTGACAACCTTTCTTTATTGAAAAGTACTTCAATTGATCTCCTGCACTTGGGATCAATCGGCAAGACAGTCCGGGTGCCACTACTGGCAGCACCCCAGTGGTTTCGCACGCATATGGTGCTCAACAACCACTCACATTCTCCCCGATTCAGCTAGTATTGCGAATGTAGACCTTCTGGAACTAGGATCCAGCGGGATGACAACGTGCCGGAGTAGTGTCGTCTCCCACACACGTAGTTCTTCTTAGAACTGCAAGCACGAGAGCCAAAGAGAGAGAGAGAGAGAGAGAGAGAGAGAGAGAGAGAGAGAGAGGGAGAGAGAGCGAGAATCCCTGAGGAAAAATGCCTTAGGAATTATCCAATTGTTAATTATTATTTCCCCTCTCCCTTGGACCCTCTTTATATAAGATAAGGAGAGAGAGACTCCCACCTGCCATCTCATAAGGTGGGACTAAAGGAGGAGGAGGGTGCGCCATGGGGAGGTGTCCAACCGGGTGGTCCCCAGTGTAGCATCCCGGGTAAAACCACTATTAGAAAATCGATGTGTATTTGTTTTGTGAATCATCATGGCGACATGCTCATGTCCTCATGTGACCTTGCATTTGAGCATCCTCATGACCGCATTCATATTACTTGCGAAAAGCTATTTTATAAAATTCCCACTTTGTTTTCTAAATATACTCCTCCTTAATTTCAAATAATAAAACTCCGGTGTTCCCGAATATCTCTATTTGTCTAAAACTAATTACAAACTATTTTATAAGATTAACACAAAACAAATGTTTAAAAAAACCCAGTTGTGCCGGGGGAGGCAGCCCAGCCTATAGGCCAGGCCACCTACAACCCCGGTTGGCCCAGTCCGTTTTACCCCAATAAATATCTACCCCTAAACCCTAAACCCTAGCACCAGTCCCAGCCTAAACAACCACCCAACCCACACCGCCGCCGCCAGAACCAAGCACGCCCCCTGCCTCTACCGCTAGCGACACCCCACTCCACCCCAATTGTACACCGACACGTTACCGTTGGCCACCCACCCCATCAGAGCAAGAACAATAGAATAGCCAGCTGCTGATTATAAGGTAGTGCCATGTCATCTATAGTCAGCCAAATAGCCAATATGTATAATAACAAGCTATAAAAATGTACTACTTTATCAATAATAGGCCCACCATTCACTCTCACAAAGTGCCTAGGAGCATGTGCTAGAGCTGTCTCTTGCATGAGAGCTCACTATCCTTCTCTCTCCTCTTCTCTCTCTTTCAACTCAGCACAAATATACTATTTAATGTCGTATAGCCAGCTGATGTAACTTTATTGTACTTGCTCTCATGTCCCTATCCTCGCTTCCTGGCCCACCATTTTCCTGCGAGTCCCACCCACGTCTCCCTCGACAGTGCCTCGCCCGCATCCCCTCTGCCTCGCGTTCTCCTCACAGGACCCTCCGACGCCACCGCCTTCTCCCCCAACTCGCGTTGCCAGCGCCTCCTCTCGTGCTCATCCTACCCCGCCTGTGATTCCCCTCCTCCTCTAATCAGCTCACCTACCACCGGAGCTCCTCCCGCGCCTCCTCTGTGCCTCCCGGGATCCGCTGCCAAGCCCTGTACCCCGTGTCAGCCTTCTTTTCCTCCCTCTGCCGCAGCATCGCGCCATGAGCCTCTCACGCCCCCGCGCGCCCTCGCTGCATCTCCCCTCCTTGCGTACGCTTGTCCCGAGCGCCGCCATTGGCCTTTGTCGCCACCGCCTCAATCCGTCCCCGTACGTGAGCTCGACGACGACCCTCGTGCCTCCTTGTCCTACACGTAGCGTTGCTACCCTCTGCTTCCACCCTGCGAGCCCCCACTCCACATCAATCTCGTCCCGCACCAACCGAGCTCCATCGTTGACCATGGTCCTTGTCTCCAACCTTCCCCGCCTTACTCTGAAGCCCCGGTGCCTTTTGTTTGATGCTCGTTGACCGTGGAACCTTTTGCTGTGTTGATAACATGGAGTCATGGTGGTATGGAGTCAATGACTTGGTGTAAATCACGTGGTGCCACCCACTTCTGCAGTTCTGTAGATTGTTTTGGACTCTTCTACAAACGAGCAAGATTGAGCCGGCGCCGAACCTCAAGATCTCCATCTTGGAACCGAAGGCCACCATAGTATAATATCGCCTACACGGACGCCAAGCCCTTCTTCATGAACCCCGAAGACCCTATCCATGTCGAATCACAAAACCGAAGACCCGAAGACCGATCCCACCGAGCCTTAACCCCTCTGAGCCCCCAAGATCTTCGACCGCCATATGTGACCCCTATCCGAGGCCCCTTTTTTATAATAAAATGATATTATTATTTCTTGCATATGAATTAAGCATCCTTGCATACATATTGTGTTTGGGTGTATTTTGTTGGCTCACCTAATAACTAAATATGGAGACCATATATATGCGGGCTTTTCTAGTCTTATATTGGCTCTATTTAAAATTGTGTGGCAAAACCATGCTATATTTTGCCTTGTTAATACAACATTTAAAATGTGGGGTATCTAAACAACATGAACCTATTAATTAATTGTTGGGCCCTGATTCTGCTTAATATTGCCTAATTGCATTGCACCTTTGCCATGTCATACATCATACATGCATCATTCCCGATCTTCTGCCGTAGCATTAAATAGTGCATCCGGTGTTTCTTCTAGTGCTTTGCTTCTTCACGAATTAGGCCGATGAGTTGATACGAGTGTCGACCCGATATTCAGATGAACCTTCGGAAGTGTTTCCTAGGCGAGCATTCTCTCCCTTTCTACCTATTTGGCATTTATAGTCTTTATTTCCTCCCGTTGATCTATTGCTATCTGTGTTGTGATACTATAGATTCCGCAACCCCTTTATGTATCCATGCAATCCCTATATTGCCATGGATACCTTCTATTACCTGTTGTTTGGTAGATAGTCGGCCTTGCGAGTTGTAGTTGCTTGTGAAGGTGTTGCTTTGCATCGTCGATGTTCCATAGTTGTTGGAGGAATGCCTCATGTTTAATGTTGGAGATGATCATGACTTTAATTACAACTTGATATTAAAATGTTGGGAATAGTTATAACTAATGTAGAGGCACCGATGGGCAATAGATGTTATTTGGTTTTTAACCGCTCACTGGTGTCCCGTAGGACCCCGAGTACTTGACATCTGTTCTTGACTATCACACTATCCGCATGTGGGACCATGAATCCCCTTAGCCAAAGCTTGAGTCATAACTTATTTCTTGGAGCCACAAACTAGCTTGGGGTTTTATTACTATCCTATAATTATGCCATGTTTACTATATTATTTAATACTATTGCTTGAGGAGCATTTGATACTATACTGTTTAGGAATGTGAAATGTTTTTGCATATCGAAAAGCCCAGTCACACTTTCGGGTTCCCAGTCATTTACAACCATTGGCACAAACCACTGGGTCCATTTTGGAGCCGGCCAACTTCATCGCAGGTAGCTTAGTGGGGTCCCCTCTAAAATATTTTATGAATCTTGTGATTGCTTTGTCGTGATGCCTCGTTGGGTTTTCATTTGGTTTTTCCGAGGTTTATCGTGTGTGTGTTGCTATTTGTGCCCCCCTATAGGGTAAATCTTTCTGAAAGCCATATCCGCAGTTACAGACAACTTGGAGCACAGTATCTCGATCATAGATAACTATAGCTAAAGTAGTGCTATAAATTTGACTTTGACATGTGTAGTAATCAGATACACTACAATGTAATGAGTAAATAAAAGTGCCAACAACTGCTGGATTTGGGATGTCTCATGTTATCTATATATGACTAGTAAGTATTGCAACTACAACAGAATGGTTAACTAAATGCCCATTTCTTATGATATTAGGATGAATCACTCTATCTATATCTGACTAGTAATTACTGCAACTATAACAGAATGAATAAAACTACCAACTATGTGAATTCCTCGGTGGAATTTCTTGTTTGGTCTCGAGGGGAAATACTAGAATGGGTATGTTTGGTGTTAGTATCAGATTGGATCCAAATAGGTCTCTCTTATCCCCTCTGATAGCCGACAATTGTATTGAGTCTCTATAGGTTGTTTAGTGCATGTTGTGCTACCGCTTTAGCCCACCATACCTATGTAGGCGAGGACCGCCGAATTCTATGTCTCACTGTGTACTGGCCTCAGTACTGACCGCTCACTTTTTCCTTTGCCCTTTATTGGCACCCCTTTTGTTGTAGCAGGTTTGAGATCAATGTCGTTAGCACGGTTACCCTTTCGGCTTGGCCTGAGCAGGGTTATGAACGCCATTGGTTATTCTTTAGGGCTCTTAGATCAATTTGCATCTTATCCGCACTTGGATGTTGTATCGTTTTCAAGGTGATTTGGATCTTTGTATTATATATCTGTATTCTTGACTCATGGAGTCGTTGTATATATATGTTCCGTGGGTTCCATTGTGGTCTATTGTGTAATGATATTACTTTGTTTTCCACCCGCACGCAACTGCCTGGTGGACACCTTTGAATAGTTTCTATGCGGGTTTGGAAGGAATCGCTAAAACTTTCATAGGGCCGATCCGAAGGTATTACCCCACCCTGTGCGTGCCCCATGGGCGGTGGGGTTCCCTAGGGAGGCACCCCCACGTGGGCCCTTCCCTCCGGGAAGTGGACCATTAGGGAGGATTTGCTCAAAAAATATTTATTAAAATAGATTTTTACAATTAATTAAATTAATTAATATAAAAATGACATTTAACATTTCCTCATGATCAAAAACTCCTTTTCGATCATTTCGAACTACTTCAGACTTTATCCGAAACCCTTCCGGTTTTCTCTCTTCTTTCTTCCGGTGATCCCGATGATTCCAAAATGATCTCCAAGCATCATAGAACCCTTAAGTGTGTTACCCGACGGTTCGGGAACAACATAGACATGATCGAGACACCTCTCATATCAATGATCATCAATGGGATCTGGATACACATAATGACCCATGTGCATTCCATGATATTATTTTTGTTTGAATCATAAAAATCGAGTATAATTCCTTTTGTTACTTTCATACATAACTCGTCTGAGATCTAATCATCGGTATCAACATACCTTGTAATCTCGTTACCGATAAATCTACTTATCTTGTTCCCATGATATTGCATTCTCATGACCTAGTCATTCGATGCAGCTTCTTGGATGCAATCTCACTAAGTGGGCCTAGTGTATATTCCCGTCACGTGGGAGAGAAAATCCTAATATTGATGCATACACCTCAACATATACCTTTAGAATACCTGACATACACCTCTATGATCACCCTGTTAAGGTGTGATGGTTGATGCAATCAAAGCAGCCATGGGTGATAGTTATTAGATATGATCTCACAGTCAAAGGAGAAGGTCATTTAGTTTCCTAATTATTGCAACTATGAATTGTGTGACTTGATCGTGCTGCAATACTTATGTTGGGTAGCATGTCCATCATATCATTCACTAATGTCATGACCTTATTGTCAATTGTCATAAATGCTCCATGATCAGGAAACCTTGTTCATCAGTTGTCCAATTAACTAGTTGAATAGAGGCTACTAGGGAATTGGTTTGTTTACATACCAGACGTGTACCAATATTTATGATTGATACAGTTATATCATGGTATAAAACTATTGTGAACTAATTGAGATATGATAATAATCTTCCTTTATTATTTTTCTCTAAGGCATATCTCCAACAGTCTGCCACTTGCATTAGAGTATAAATAATCTACTTGTATTTGTTACTAATCATAAACACAGTATTACATAATGTTCTTTTGATCATTCTTTCTCATGGAGAACATTCTATAAATGATTTGTATCTACTAGATCCATATGTTCATTGCAAATTGTTAATGTCACCTTGTTTGACACTCATTCTATTATCTCATAATATGTCCAAGCATTTGTTTGGAGACATAGTGATACTTTGTTTCCTTATGTATAAAATGAAAACCGTTCAGTCAAGTGTACTTTTACATAGTCATGCATACTAGAAAACCACTCAATTTTGAAATTCAAACTTCTTAAACCAAAACCATCATACTTTTGATTATTAAGTAGTCACCTACATCTTTATCAGTGTATACCCTTGGTTATTCCTAGACACTAAGGATATGCTTAATTCTGGTTTAGTGATTTATTTATGAATCACTTTAGAACCTATTCTTCCAACAAAGAACATGATTCACATTTTGTTGAGTATACAACATGGTTGTATGGAAGAACCTATGGTCAAGGCATAGAGGATGTAGATCATACCTTTTCATTCCTTTGAACCATTGCTGTAATACTAAGATTAACTCAATGATCCATCTAGTTATACAGACAAGAATGTCTTTTTTGATTTGTTCTATTCTAAATCACTTCAGAATTAAACTAGAACATTTGGAACTTCTTTCAGCATCCACTCAGGAAATATTTCAACATCAATGCTTATGAAAGATCTATCTCCATATATTATATATGTTCAAATTTATCTTTCGAATATATACCAATTTAAATATTATTAGTACCAACCACACCATTCACAATATGTCATCTACATATACAAGAATGTTGTTTTAAGTCCAGCTCGAATATGTCATCCACATATAAGAGACTAGGATACTCACTCAACTCCCACTTAAATATGTCATCTAGATATTAGATCAGGAATTCACATAGCTCATACTCAAAATATGTCATCTACATATAATGTTAGGAAAACTATTTAGCTCCCACTCAGTTGCAGGTATTCTCAATAATATTGGTAACCTCAAAATTCTTTGATCATGTATCAAATCCAGAATCTTCAACAATGAGACACTAGCATCCATGTGATTGACCAAGCCTTGCTTGTTGTACCAATTACGACCCTTCTTTAATCTTGATATTGAAGGAGATGCAGTTTTTTCAATCTTCTACCAATTATAAAAATTTAAATAATTGCTTAGTGTAAATCTAGTAGATTCGCATGTTTGGATGTGGACTAAGTGTGGCAGATTCTTAGTCAGGTCCATGTATTCTCACCTTTCCAATGTTGAGACTGATAGGAGCTTTAAGCATCTGTGGAAAGCAAAAATACCTTTGAAGATTAAAATTTGGTTATGGTTGATATGGCATAATGCTATTCTCACTGAAGATAACATGAAAAAGAAAAACTGGGAAGGGGATTCTACTTGCAGATTTTGTCGAGAGGAGGAAACTATTGGACATATGTTCTTCTCCTGTGTGGCTACTAAGTATGTGTGGGGTGTGGTAGCTAAGTCATTTGGTGCTGAGAATAGGCCTGGGTCCTTTCCTCAGTACTTCTGGTGGGTTCCTAATTTCCTGGGAGCGAGTCGAAATGTGTAGATTACGACGTTGGCAGCGATTTGCTGGGCTATTTGGAAGCATAGGAACATGGCCTGTTTTGAAAAAAAATATTAACTCTCCAGTTGATTTGGTTATATATACATGTGTTTTTATTCGATATTGGGCAGGATTGCATGGGGAAGAAGAGCAAGAGATGTTGCGTGCTAGGGCTGATGTATTGCGGCAGAATGCTTTATCTGATGTTGCGGCGATGGATGTTGCTCCTGTGCCTTTCTTGGGACTTCCGGTGATTCCTCAGGATCACAAAAATGGTGCAAATGATTTGGAGAGGGAAAAGTGAAAAATAAGAAGAATGTGGTGGTGATGAAATAGTTTCTGGGACTTTCCTATTATTGTTATGTTGGTTGTTTTGCCTGCAACTTTTCACTAGCCTACGGTCGGTGTTCTTGCATCCCCAGCCTCCTCTCTTTTTCCGTCCTTTTGATTGAAAGCTTGTAATAAGGTGACAAACTAATGGATCCGCTAGATGGATCAGACAAATAGCTTGTGTGGTTTTATGTTCTGTTATCTGATGATAGTGGAACCCGATCCCTATGTTATGGGGATTGTATGGAAAAAAATCTAGTAGACTCAAACATCGCTACAAAGTGTAGTAAACCATTGAATTTTCCAAGACACTCTTTGAGACAAATTGAGATTTATATACTTTATTTTAAAGTTTCATTCACTACAAAAATGTCCTTTTACAACGAATGATTTTCGTGGTTGAAGGACCATTTTTCGTGGCTGAAGAGTCTTCTATGATGGATGCCCTTCGTGGTAAAAGCCCCATCATAAATGAATCTATCACGGGTTTTTTTTCGATCGTGGCGGATCGCACCCTTTAGCCACGAAAAGTCGTTCGGTCATAGATGTGTTCGCTAGCCGCGTTGACTGCAGACGTCATGCAAACTGCCACGTGGCGAGCGCTATTAATGGCCAGTTAACGCCATCAATTGTTAATGAAACCGTGGTAGAAGCCAGGCCTAGCCAAGGCCTGGTAATTATTAAGTGGGTCGGCCTATTAAGGAAGCCCAAAGATCGTGGACCATTACTGTTTTGACATGCACTGTTACAAATGGAAACACTGGTGCAGCCGTAGGTGGCCCGTAAACTTTCTAGCTTGTTACTGTTTCCATATACACTGTTTGAATTGGCCTGTTTATGCGGCCCACAAGAGATCGGGCCTGTTACTATTCCGTCATGCACTGTTCTAATTGGGGCCCCTTTGGACAACCCGCTTTTTGGCCCGTTACTATACATTCCTACACTGTTTGAAGTGGGGCCCATTTATGTATCCCGTGGTGGCCCATAGACTTTTGGGCCTGTTACTGTTCTGGCCTATAGAAGGCCAGTCTATGCACACTAGCGGGCCGTTTAATTTTGGCCTTTCACTCTTCTAGCCTTTTACTCTTCTGGCCTTTTACTGTTTTAGCCTTTTCCTATTCTGGTCATTTTCTGTTCTGGCCATTTACTGTTTTGGCCGTTTACTGTTTTGGCCTTTTACTGTTCTGGCCTTTTATTGTTTAGTGTGAATAAGTTAAACGGCCCGCTACCACATGGCGGCACGGATGGCCCGTCACTATTGAATGGCGGCCCATCAAGGGCTGGTCCAAAACTAAGCAAATTGAGGGCATATTCCCAGTACTAGATTATCTACAGTACTAAAAGAATTCTGAAACTGTGGAAGAAAAACTTATAACGGTAAAAATATTAAATTATTACAGTCCAGAAAAAATCCGTAGCTGAAACAACATCATCATAGTACAACGCAACTGTTAAACACACAGAATCTCGGTTTAAAAAAAGTTACTTTCAGGAAGCTCGCATCGCCTCACATGTAAGGTCGGGCTTACCAAAAGACTTGCTGAGGAGATTATTGAGTAGTTTCTCCGTTAAAGCTTGCCTGTTCTTTAAATCAGATAACTCATTCCATGCTATGGAGACTACTGCATCTGTTCTGTTGGCTTCCTGCCCAACTACATCAAGTGCATATCTGAGTGCAGCTCTAAAAAAATCTTTCTATTGGAATGTATGGAACAGTCAACATCATGTACCTACGTGAGCAATACGCACTGTCACTGCTGCTATGTGCAAAGATATCTGCACTTGAAGTATTTGTTTTATGTTCTTCCTTCATATTTATATTTGAAACCTGAAACAAAAAGAAATGTCCTATATCATCATTACCAAGGAAAAGAAAAACCATAGAATTTCAAATCAGTCAACTAGTAGTAGCAGGGCCTCATACATCTCCATCTTCTGGAATAACTAGAATAGTCGACTTAATAGAGGGATGAGATCGTGTGCGACTTTCACTTCTTCTCTGTGAAATGACTGCTCTACTTGATGAAGCTTGATACTAAGATAAAAAAGTTACAATATCATACGAAGGAACAAAACTACCTGTTCATTCTCAAAAGATTATTTTGGTCTGATATAGCAATGTAAGCACTCAACCCAAGCACCTCAAGCAAACTAATCAAAGTAGAATGCATGATTTATGAATGTGATGAATCCATCGACTAAGAACTCCTTAAACTGGAAGAGAAGCATTTACCGAAGAACAAAATAAGCATTTAACCATTGTGGCTGATATTAACTAGTCTACTCAATGTGCAGTTGGATCTGAATCTTAGGTGGGTGGAATTATTGTAATCGACAAAATACTATATTAAATTAGTCAAATTACAAATAGAACAATACAGTGCCTCTAATAGACTAGCCAGATCATTTCAGAGAAATGGTGACACAATCTATCAAACAGTTTGATACATAAACATTCAGATTTAAATTTTTTCATTGTCTGCTCAAAGACCAATTGAACTATCGTGTGCCTCTTATTAAAATAGCCAGACAAGTGGCAGATACCAAAGTGAGATTTGAAGTGAATGGTTGATTATGATCTTTCTCTTTCTGTTATATTGGATTACGTTGCAAATCTGGCCTTGTTCTAATCATTCTAGTGCCTCCGACAAAAATAAAACTGAACTAGACTAAATGACCTAAAACCAGGGGACTTAAACCTTAAAAACTATGTGTGGGGGTGTGGGGGAGGAGGGGTGCATACAGTAGCTCTATGTAGAGTCTCACGGTTTCTTATCTGGTTACAGGTATGTTCGTTGACGATGTCCGCTGCATCATGCAATTGGAATGGTGGTCTCCATACTTCAGTGTTGGGCCTCTGCATAAAGGTGCAGCATATAGTAAACACAAAAAGGTTCCAATCTAATAGATGTTAGCATGAAGTGATAGGAAAGGAATAGATACTTACTAGATTATAGGGGCCCTTCATTCTACGATTTCTAGTTTAAACTGCACCTATTCATTATGTAACAACAGCAAACTGTTAGGAATCATGGGGTAAGCAGAATCAAATAAACCCGGCCTATTATTGGAAGCAGTATAACGAATGTAAAAGTGTACTGCATAGATAAGTGAACAACATTAGGCAGTAAATAACAGTTAGTGCCATAGCCTATGCCAAAACAGAGAGAAATTACAATGGAATCACTTATGGGTGGGCACTTTAATGAAGGAGATAATGGAAACAAATGTGTTCACCGTTCATTGGCTCATATTTCTCCATGACAACAAAAATCGCAGTTCAAGTCGTTATAGTTAAACATGACTACAAAGAGTTTATTTGGAAAGATAAGGATAACAAGTACAACACTTGTAAGTTACTACAAAAGTAGCTTCAATACAAAATACAGTTAACTGCTCCATATTTATCATACGAAAATCAAAGGATATCTAGTTATCTGGTCGGGACAGCGTCTAGGCATCCTGCGCATGTTGCTCTGAGCACTGGACGACATCGGCGAAGAAGCAGATTCCTGGTGGTGCTTCTGGAAGCAGAACAGGGGTTGCTCTGAGCGCTGGATGACAGCGACGAAGAAGCAGATTTAGGGTAAGGTGGTGAAGGTTAGATCTAGGGTTTTCTGCAGAGCTTGCCCAGCTGCGGGCAAGGATTGTGTGTGGGTGTGTGTGTGGGGTGTGGGGGTGGGGGTAGAGGTGGTGAACTGGGAAGTTACGATTGAAGCCCTAACGAACCGCCTTAACTAGGGGTGGAAAGGGAATTCCAGTATGTTTAAAACTCTGGGGTGCAAAATATTTCGAGGATAGCGTGAGATTTTCCCGCTCGACTAAATCTAGGCCGTACTCCCTAGAATCAAAGGCAGTCACGGGCCCATATTCATAAATTAAGGCCCATTAGGCATTGATCATCCATGGCTCATATTGGACGTTTGGATGTCCCGAGCAAGCCATTTTAAGCGGCCATCAACAACGACCAACTCTCCACATCGAGGCATGACGCACACACCGAAAAACTTTCTATGTCTCTCCCTGCCTCCCTCTCCCTGGCCAAGCCACCAAACACACACAAAAATGCCGCGTAGCTGATCCGATCAGTGCACCTCCATTGACGAGTCCAAGGCATTGGCCAATGGGGATAACAGTCCCTACCATGGTGATAGCAGGGAGTCTGTTGACGGGCTGTACTATTGCGACACTCCGAAAGGTAATTTTTCTGATGAGGACTCTGCTTACCATCATCTGATGGAGGGAACGCCGCTAGAGAGCATAGAGGAGGAGGACATTGGTTTGTCTTTCATCTATGATGGACCCGTCGTCTTCAAGAAGAGTTCACTTGATCCACCCTTCTTCGGCAATAAGAAGAGGAAGTAGGAGGATGAGGGGTCGGAAATCGTCTACAAGAAGAGTGCACTTGATCCCTTCTTCACTAGCAAATAAGAAGATGAAGGAGAAGGAGGCGGGAGGCTTGAAGAATAAGAAGGCGAGAGCTGGGGTATGCCACAGTAAGCGGAAGGACGGCGCCAATAGGAAGGTCGCAGCGGAAGGATCCATGTCCAAGAAGAAGAAGTCTTATGATTAATTTAACCTCTAGTACTACCTATTTGTAATAAGGTTTGGAGATTGAAGATCATGAAGTGCAAGTTGGAACAGTGTTGGGATCTTGAACAAGTACCACGTTTGTCATTTCATCTCCCCCACTGCGACGCAATAAAACCTCTTGTACTCCGTATTACTTCCTCCCCTTAATTTCTAGGAAAGAGGGGTTTCAATATAGAGAAAGCAACGTCAATTAGTACTCACGTGATTTCACGTAATTAATACTCCTACTAAAAGGAAGAAACCTGGGAAACTGCATGTATTCGTAGTGATTAAGTGAAATACGGAGTACTACTATCAAAGTCCCTGGATAAAAAAGTAACCTCTGTACAGCATACTTTACACGTAAATCATCTCCTTGCTTGACATTGAATTAAATTATTTAATGTCACATTGATATGAAAACTCGACTGTGCCCAACGTGCTATCCCTGGCCGGCACAGCGACACATCAAAAAAGCCTACAAAATCAAGCAAGCATGCAACCATTGATGGCTCAGATATGTAGACCTCGTTGGGAACCCCAAGAGGAAGGTATGATGAGCACATTAGCATGTTTCCCTCAGTTATGAAACCAAGGTTATCGAACCAGTAGGAGTAAGGAAACAACTCCAAGGTGTTTCTAGCAACTTGGAAACTGCACAACACAACCACAGAACTTTGCACCAACTTACATTGAGGTTGTCAAAATCACTAGTTTTGCTGAAAACAAAGGATTAAACGTATAATGTGGAAGATAGTAATTGCTTGCAGAAAGTAAACAGTAAATAGTAGATGGAATATCAGTGATAAAGGAATGGACTAGGGTCCACAGTTCACTAGAGGCGTTTATCCATAAGATAAATAGAATGTTGGGTGAACAAATTATAGCGGGGCAATTGAAATGTTGAAAATGCATATACCAGACATCTTGATCTCTACGAGATTTGTTTGGGCATTACAACATAATACATAGACCGTAATCCAACTGCATCTATGACTAATAATCCACCTTCAGGTTATCATCTGAACCCCTTCCAGTATTAAGTTGTAAGCAACGGATAATTGCATTAAACAAAGTGTGTAAAATAAACAATACAATTTCCCTTGGACAAAGGATTGTTGTTTTCTCCCTAGTAGCAACAGCACATCTACAACCTTAGAGATTTCTGCCACTTCTCCGGATTACTAGAGGCATGAACCTACTATCGAGCATAAATACTCCCTCTTGGAGTTACAAGCATCTACTTGTCCAAAGCATCTACTAACAACGGTGAGCATGCAAGATCACAAATAACATAGACAAGATAGATTCAATAATCAGTCTAACATAGTACTCAATATCCATCGGATCCCCACAAACACAACATGTATCATTACAAATAGATGATCTTGATCATGAACAGAGCTCACAAGATCTAAACATGATAGCACAAAGGAGGAGAACCAACCATCTAGCTACTGTATGGACCCATAGTCCAAGGGTGAACTACTCACGCATCACTCCGGAGGCTGGCATGGTGATGAAGTAGGCCTCCGGGATGATCTCTCCCCTCCGGCAGGATGCTGGGAAGAGCTTCGGATCCCCCCGATCTAGGGATGGAGATGGCGGTGGCTACACACTCTTTCGTGAATTTTTGATTGGGTGTTTAGGATTTCTGCATCGGGGTGCTTATATAGGCGAAGGGGCGAGGCAGGTGACAGCCTGAGGGGCCCACACCATGGGGCAGCGCTCCCTAGGGGGTGGCCGCGCCAGCGCTAGGTGTGGCCACCTCGTGGCCCCGCTTCGTCTCCCCTTCGGTCTCTGTGTCATGTTTGGTAAAATAATGACTTTGGCTTTTGTTCCGTCCAATTCCAAGAATATTTATTTACTAACTTTTCTGAAACCAAAAACAACATAAAACAGGCAACTAGCACTGCGACATCTTGTCAATAGGTTAGTTCCTCCAGAAAATGTATAAAAATACCTCAAAGTGTAGACAAAACATAAGAAAGTTGATCATGGATAATCAAAGATTATAGATACGTTCTTTTTTGATTTTGGATTGGAAGGGTATGTTCTAAAAAAAGAAAGGTAGAGGTAAATACTTCAAAGACATGGCTCGGTAGGGATGGAATGGTCAATCGTCAAGTCAAGGATGACTTCTTTATTGGCGAAACGATGGGGGAGAGAAAGCACGCCAGTTATGACGTATCAACCATCCATACACGAGAAATTGAGAGGAGCGAAATGAATTGCCTTGGTAGCAAGGACGTGCATCTCAGCACCTGTGTCTCTGGCGTGCCCCTAGGAACCGTGTGATGACAACTACATCTGAGTAGTACAGTACTGTTCTGTAGTGTCACTTCATGAAGTCACAAGCTCACGTACTACACCTAGTAAAAAGCCGTAAATAGCTACCGCCGCCCGTCACCCGCCCACCGCAAATGCCTATACCTAAAGGAGTACTGTAAAAAGCGATGTACTACTCGAGTATAAAAATACATCTATTATCGGAGTATTAGTACAACTGTACAACTACAGTTGCTACTGTTCTCCAGTTACTACTCCGTGGAGTTTCCAAATCCGGACCTGTTTTTTTCTAAATTAATCCTAGTACCTGTATCTAGACAAGCTTAAACACAAGAAAGAAATGGAATTGTGCTGATGTTTTGTGTACCGGGGCATCGATCCTGATGTTTTCCAGAATGTTGTAAACTTGGTTTCAACCGGGGCAGGTGCCCTTTCTCTCTAAAAAAAGAGAGAGAGAAACGAAAGATCCACAAGAGACAGTAGATAGAATAAAATGCAGATCATGTTGAAGACATGCATGCAGTCCTTGATCTCTCCCCTGTAGCATTGTGCAGTTTGCGCCAGACCCCAGGCTTCTCTGTCTCTCTCTAGGAGTAGACCTTCACGTGGGTAGGATCTGTTACTGTACAACATGATACCTTCTTTACTCTCACCTATGAACAACCTGCAGCCTTGTTTTGTCCGACCAGTGTGAAGCATGGTGTTGAAGTAGCGATACCTACTCCATTTTTATGCAGGAGCCTGGCTCTAGGATGGATCTACGATGGATCATGGGACCCCATATTTAATGCTACATAAAAATTCTGAGCTACATATAGGCAGGCACTACATCGGCGAGCCTAACTTCCAGGGAACCACTCGAACACCGCGCATATAGGCGGATTCCACCAAGGCTCGCCAGCGATGGACAAAGACGAGCTAGCGTCGATAACTGCTCCATGCCCCCATAATGCCTGTCTCACCATGGTCGTCTACCACAAGCTCGACGAGCTAGCGCCGATAACTGTTCCATGCCCACACGACCGCTGTCTCACCATGGTCGCCTACCACAAGCTCGACGACCACAAGACCGCGTGCCCATATAGCCTGTGCGGCTGCACGGAGGTGGGCTGCATTTTCACCGCCTCGCCGGTCGAGCTCCTTATGCACCTCGACGGCTACCACAAGGTACGAGTGCATAGAATATCATACGGCCAACCCATGGAGTTTACAATAATGATGTCGTTACTGTACTTTCCGCCATCCATGGTGATAGTCTACCGTGATGACGCTAGCATGTTCAGCCTCATCATCGGCGAGCTTGGCCAGGACGTCGTTGTTTCCTTGGTGTGCGTCAGGCCGGCCGCATGCTCGTGGCCCCGGTACAGGATGAAGCTATGCGCGACTGGGTCGCAGTCGCCGACAGACGTTTCGACGGACACCGTTAATGGGATAATGGATCCAACGAGCTATGCGTCGTCTCGCAGTGTCATCCTCAATGATCTGACATTCCTCACGGTTCCGCTACGGTACATAACCGCGGCTGCCTGAGAGTACCAGAAGGTGTTATCTTTCTCTGTTTTCATCGACAAGAAGAATTGATCTTAAAATTTTGCTAATGATCCCAACGCGATGGTAATGATGTATTACAAGTTAATTTAGTTCTAGAGTTCCACTCATTTACTTGTTACTATAGTAGTACTCGGAGACACGGTCTATTTTGGCAGTAGGAAGGGTATATTTTGGCTATAAAGTAAGTTTGCTGATAATTTTTATATTTAGGATTTAGCTGTTCTATGAAATGATATGTCAAACTTCTATATATAACACCACATGCATGTGCAAAGCACGTGCAACTTACTTATCCTACTACTTTTCCTTGCTTGATTTCAGGGTCCTTTGTGCTAAATGTTTGGACTTGGATGTAATTTTCTCTTTTGTGAGGTCCTTGGTATAACATGTATGTACACATCCTATGACCGTGTTAATTGAAACATCTCGCTCCCTCGGGACATACCCTGGTCAGAAAAATAATGTGCCACCACCCGGTTTTCAAAAAAAGTAGATGACGACCTTGGTTATTTGGCCTGAAATCCAAGAAAGTACACACGGAGTACGTGGTATAGTAGGCCATACCGTCAAACGAGTTTTTCAAGTATTTGTACTACTCCCCTGACCCATATTAGTTGACTTCGAGTTATCAAAATTTGGATGAACCTATATACTAAAAGGTGTCTAGATTCATCCAAATTTAGAAAAATTTGAGTCAACTAATATGGGTTGGAGGTAGTAGTATAATAAATTAAAGAAAAAAGAATGCCCCCAACAAATTTTCGTACAAAGTGAACAATTCTTTCTTATGTTTTCCTAACTTTTAAGGATTTTTCTATTTTTGAAATTCGAACATGGACGGTTGGATCAAGACTGGCAAATCCAAACATTGCTAATTGTTGGTTCTTCTTTTCCATTCTTTGCATCTAGAAGATTCTATTGATAGTCTTTAGCATAATGAACGCGTTTGTGCACAAACCTCAAAACACACTTCATTGCTTAGTTTCAGGGACCTTGTGCTAAATGCATGGACTTGGATGTGATTTTCATTTTTGACAAGGTCCTTGATGTAACTTGTACTTCCACCGACCATGTTATGTGAATACCTCGCTCCGGGAGGACCTACCAGAGTTATAAGAAAATGCAACATTCCGAATTATCACACTAAGTGGACCATGGTTTCTTATATAATTCCATTTTTCAAGCTTTCCTAGCTAACTTCGCACACTTCACTTACTTTGTCGATTCAACGAAATTAGGTCAAATGCGAGCTACAAGTTAGCGCGGTAGATTAATTGCTCTTGAATTAAATGTAATTTCAGAGGTAGATGGGTGCGTCTTCTTGTAGCAAACAATGTTGTCGGTGTGAGTTTCGAACTATATGGAAGGAACATTCTCAATTTCTCGAGTGATGACGAGATTGTTCTTTTCCGTAAAGAAATAAAGTCCGAAGAATATGGATCTGAATGCCACAATCTAGCAAGCTTCTAGACATATTAAGTGGGCCAACATGTTGTCGGTACTTGAGATTTCCATGTTTTATGAGTTTTCAAACTCCCTAGCTAACTCTGCCCACTTGAGTGACTTTATGCTGATTTATCGAAATTAGGTCAAATTTGAACATCGAGTATTTTAGGCTGCTTTGATAGTTTTATGAAAAAGATTTTTGAGGTACCCATCGGGGGGTCAATTAATATATCATAAACCACCGAGAGTTTTGACAACAGGTTCAACTTCTTGCTAAGATTATTCATCTTGATAACGAAATTAGGTCTTAAACTTGAGCTACAAGTAGGCGTGATAGATTGCTCTCAAATTAAATGTAATTTCAAAGCAGTAGATGGGTGCATCTTCTTGTAGTAAACAATACCGTCGGTGTGAGTTTCCAACTATTAGGAAATAACATTCTATTTTTTCTGAGTGATGACGATCGAGATTGTTCATTTTTGAAAAGAAAGTTTGAAGAATATGGATCTAGATGCCACAAGCCAAGCTTTTGACATATATAGTGGACCGACATGTTTGTACTTATGATTAATTCCCATGTTTTAGGAGTTTTCAACCTTTGGCCTAGCTAACTCTGTCCACTTGAATGAATTTATGTCTATTTACCGAGATTAGGTGAAAATTTTGAACTTCAAGTAAATTGTGGGTTGCTTTGAAAGTTTACGAAAATTCTTTTGGAAGGTACCCACTAGGGAGTCACAACTAATATATCAGAAACCACCGAGATTTTAGACGAAAGGTCCAACTTCTTGCTAAGATTTTTCTTCTTGACAATTTAACGAAATTTTGTCAAACTTGATCTACACAAGTAAGCGCGGTAGATTTCTCTTGAATTAAATGTATTTTGAGAGGTAAATGGGTGCATGTTATTGCAGTAAACAATGTCATTGTTGTGAGTTTCGAACTATGAGGAAAGAACATTCAATTCTCAATTTTTTCGAGTGATGAGAACATAGTTCTTTTCTATAAAGAAAAGTTCGAAGAATATTGGATCTGGATGCCACAAACCAAGTTTACACACATATATATATATGTTGGACCAACATGCTGTACTTACAATTCCCATGTTTTATGACTTTTCAAACTTTTTAGCTAACTGAGCCCGCTTTAATAAATTTATGTCGATTTATCGAAATTAGGTCAAATTTGAAACTACAAGTAAATTGTAGGTTGCTTCGAAAGTTTACGAAAAAGCATTTGAAACTTCCTAGCTAACTAACCCACCATCAGGGGCATAATTAATATATCAAACCACCGAGAGTTTTGACGATGGATTCAACTTCTTGCTATGATTTTGCATCTTGAAAATTTAACGAAATAAGGTCAAACTTGAGCTACCAGTAAGAGCGATAGATTTCTCTTGAATTAAATATATTTTAGGAGGTTGTTGGGTGCACATTTATATATTGTATTAAACAATTCCATGGGTGTGGGTTTCCAACTATGAGGAAAAGAACATTCTCAATTTTCTGAGTGATGACGATATTGTTCTTTCCCTTAAAGAAAGTCTGACGAATATGGATCTAAATACCACACGCCAAGTTTTCAAACATACACAGTGGACCAACATGTTGTACTTACGATTTCTCATTTTCTATGAGTTCTCAAACTTCCTAGCTAACTCTGCCCACCTGAATGACTTTATGCCGACTTATCGAAATTAGGTAAAATTTGACTACTACTAGTAAATCGTAGGCTTCTCCGTGATTTTATGAAATGGCGTTTGGAGGTACCCACATTGGGCGGTCAATTAATATATCTGAAACCATCTGGAGTTTTGACGACTGGTTTGACTTCTTGCTAAGGTTTTGCATCTTGGCAATTTTTAACCCCTCTTGAAAATGACCACGTGAAATAAAGAGAAAATAAATTAAAAGATTTACGCATGACACACCCTATCATGCATGTCGTGTGCACTACATGCCATGAAAACGTTAACCATGGGATTTGACAAGTTTTGGAAAAAACAGCTTCGCAGTATTGTTCTGCCATGTATAGAAACTATTGGGTTTCAAACGGAACGACTAAGGTTGTCAAGGCCATACCGATCAACATCGTAGTTTACAACCCGATGGAGTTCCCGCAGTAGATGGGTGCATCTTAGGGTAGTAACCATTGTTGACCGTGGGAGTTTTCAGACATATAGTGGATCATGCTTCCTATCTAACTCAAGGTTTCAAATTTTGGCCGAGATTACCGAAATTTAGCCATTTTGGCGAGGACCAGTAAGAGAATTTACCAAACGAAAACTTTCTAAATTTGGGGATTTTTTTGTTGAATTATTTAAAATATTTTATATTTGGTAGAATTTTATCTGAAACTCTAAATTTTGGTCTAATTTTAGCCAAATTTTGTTTCAAAGTTTAAATTTTGATTCTTGCATTTCATCTGATATTTGACCAAAATTCATCGAAATAGCCAAATTTTGGCCATTTCACTCATACCTGGTAAAAGACCAAAACCAAAATCCAAAACCTTGATCTAACTACATCGGTTAAATGTATTTCGCAAAAAAATCAAGTCTAGCGCGGTGGAGATGGGAGTACAGAGCACGAGTGTCTAAGGACATCTGTAATGTAGGACCCACCCGGCTTATGAGAATTGCCACAATGTATAGGTTAACATTTGCCACAATGTAGGACCCACATCGCTTGGTCATATTCATCCATGCAAGAGAGATGATAGAGGGGAAATTATTTTTCTATTCTCTATGGGCAACCCACAAGCTTGAGGTAACTTTATTTTCTCCACAATGTACTACTATATCCCTTAAGGTGTGCTTTTTTACACAATGCAGATGCCCTAAGGGAAAAAACAAATAATGGGCCCACTTGGTAGTGTATGCCAAGCTATAAAACTCTTGTGCAAAAGTTCTTCAGTTTAGTGGGTCCCACAAATCATCTCGTTTAGACACTAGTGGATCTTATTACTTTTAAGTAAAGTAGTAGTATTTCTGTTGCTTAGACATAAGTAATGGAGTATATGTTAACCTATGTCCACGCGATGTACTAGCAGAGAGGATAAAACATAGGCAGGGGAAGAGGGTAGCGGCGAAGAGAGATGAATTGTTGAAGGAAGTTCCATGTCAGGGCAAAGTTTATGATGGGTTCCTGACACGAGGTACTCCTGACACTACTAGTAGTAGTAAATGTCAGGACCTATGCACGCAAAAAAAATTGGAAGTGTGTTTTCTCTCTCCTTCGCTGCCTCTCATCTCGCCACCCCTCTCACCTCGCGCACCGACCCAGCTGATCTCTCCCTTGTCCATAGCGTGGCGCTGCGCATGTGTGCCTCGGTATGGCGGCTCTCTTTATTTTTCTTTTTTAGAGAGAGGGTGGCTATGTTTCTCTGGCGTGTTCGGCAGCCGCATTGGTGGAGTAGTACTGTACGGAGTACATAGGAAGGAAACAACTTTGGTCCTTGACGGCAAAAAGATTCAAACTTTTCTGGTTTCTAAAATTTCACTTGCTTCCCAAACATCGGGAGGGAAAGGTTATTCAAAATACCGGCCATTCGCAGTAGTACTTCTTATCTTATTTTTTCGTCTAAAAAAACTATATAGTATACGTATAACTTTGAACATGGACTGTTGGATCAAGACAGGCAAATCCAAACATTGCTAATCGTTGGACCTTCTTTTCCATTTTTTGCATCTAGAAAATTCTATTGATAGTCTTTAGCACAATAAACGCTTTTGTATGCAAACCTCAAAACACACTTCATTGATTAGTTTCAGGACCTTATGCTAAATGCATGGACTTGGATGTGATTTTCAATTCTTACGAGGTCCTTTATGTAACTTGTACTTCCACTGACCATGTTAACTGAAGCACCTCGCTCCAGGGGGGACCTATCAGAGTTAGAAGAAAATGCAACCTTCCCAATTATCACATAAAGTGGACCACGGTTTCTTATATAATTCCATTTTCCAGCTTCCTAGCGAAATTCGCACACTTCACTTACTTCTTTGTCGATTCAACGAAATTAGGTCAAACTCGAGCTACAAGTTAGCGTTGTAGATTAATTGCTCTTGACTTAAATGTAATTTCAGAGGTAGATGGGTACGTCTTCTTGTAGCAAAAATGTTGTCGGTGTGCGTTTCGAACTATCTGGAAAGAACATTCTCAATTTTCCGAGTGATGACGAGATTGTTCTTTTCCTTAAAAAATAAAGTTCGAATAATATGGATCTGAATGCCTCAATCCAGCAAGCTTCTAGACATATTAAGTGGACCAACATGTTGTCGATAATTGAGATTTCCATGTTTTCTAAGTTAAACTCCCTAGCTAACTCTGCCCACTTGAGTGACTTTATGCCGATTTATAGAAATTAGGTCAAATTTGAACAGCGAGTAAATTTTAGGCTGCTTTGATAGTTTTACAAAAAAAGATTTTCGAGGTACCCATCGAGGGGTCAATTAATATATCAGAAACCACTGAGAGTTTTGACAACAGGTTCAACTTGTTGCTAAGATTATTCATCTTGACAACTTAACGAAATTAGGTCTTAAACTTGAGCTACAAGTAGGCGTGATAGATTGCTCTCGAATTAAATGTAATTTCATAGCGGTAGATGGGTGCATCTTCTTGTAGTAAACAATATCGTCGGTGTGATTTTCCAACTATCAGGAAATAACATTCTAATTTTTCTGAGTGATGACGATCGAGATTGTTCATTTCCAGAAAGAAAGTACGAAGAATATGGATCTGGATGCCACAAGCCAAGCTTTCAACACATATAGTGGACCGACATATTTGTACTTATGATTAATTCCCATGTTTTAGGAGTTTTCAACCTTCGGCCTAGCTAACTCTATCCACTTGAATGAATTTATATCTATTTACAAAGATTAGGTGAAAATTGTGAACTTCAAGTTAATTGTGGGTTGCTTTGAAAGTTTACGAAAATTCTTTTGGAAGGTACCCACTAGGGAGTCACAACTAATATATCAGAAACCACCGAGATTTTAGACGAAAGGTCCTACTTCTTGCTAAGAATTTTCTTCTTGACAATTTACCAAAATTTTGTCAAACTTGAGATGCACAAGTGACCGTGATAGATTTCTCTTGAATTAAATGTATTTTGAGAGGTAAATGGGTGCATATTCTTGCAGTAAAAAATGTCATCGGTGTGAGTTTCGAACTATGAGGAATGAACAAGGCTCTCGGTTTAGAGCCAAGCACAAGGAGCTCGGTTATCACCTTCGCAACCTCTAGAAGGTGGCCATCGAAGAACGTCGCATGCCCCCGATCAAACCCAAGGATCAAAAGGTCAAGGGAATGGGCAACAATAAGTGGAGGAAGCGCTAGAGGGAGGAGGCGGATGCTAGGAGGTGCCGCTGATCTTGTGTGTTGCTACTGCTATCAAGCATCTTCTTTTGTATTTCGGTGTTGAACTTGTCTACTACTTCTGCTGAGTAGCCTAAATGTCGAACCTTGTTTAGTGTTGTACTACATATACTATGTTAGCTTTCCTATATCTTCTTTGTTTACTGAATGTGTTGGTTAGATTTTCTTCTCTAGATTTGCTATCAGATTGGGCAAAAACGAGGGCAAAAAGGAACAATGAATGATGAAGATAGAAGCTGTTGTAGACGAAGGATACGGGAGAGAGAGGGAGGAGGGGAATATAATGAGAGGGATGACAGGTGGGCCCTAGGTCCATGTCATTGCTTAATTATGGGCCCATCATGTTAGTTTAGCTGTTAAAACGCGAGTAGCCAAAAAATATTTAACTATTTGTAACAGCTCGCCCCAAAAGCGGTACGTATTCGCAAAAAAATGCAGGGCACTAACCTGTTACCCTGGCCCAATAAATGTAATACTCAAGAAATGTGGGTTCACATCCCTTCCTGAAACATAATAAAACTTATTTATGATATTATTTATAGCTAGTCTATATGATGTGACAATACAATACTGAGCCAGGACGTGCCTGCTTGCTAGTCCAGTTGGCGTCCTCGATACATCTACGCCCTGCAGAAGAATGATGAGGCAACACGCAAACACCCCTCGATCAAAGAGCCTCCCATCTTCTCCATCTAGTGCGCACTTGGTTCTCGTCCGCAGAATCAGTTCTTGCAGGCCGCCATCACTCTCCTCTAAGAAATCCCAACAATAATATTTGAATCTGCCCTCACCCCCAGTTCATATGTACTCAATAGTGGATTTGATGCACAAGATTCGGTACGGTGGCTGGAGCAAGTTAGGGGACGACGCCTTTGGAGAAATCGCTATGCGTATGGACACTACCAGCGCCGTCCGGCTGGCCGCATGCTCCAAGGAGTTGCGCCGCCAAGTCACTGGAGGAAAAGGTAGAAGATGCTCCAACGACGGCTACGAGACATTGGTCGCCTTCCACGACTTCGTCAACCACAAGATGGCGTGCCCGCACGACCCGTGCTACTGCCCTGAGCCTGGCTGCGAGTTCGTCGCCCCGCCCACAGCGCTCCTCGCCCACCTCGAAAAATCCCACTCGATGGAAGTGCACAGTTTCCACTATGGCATGGAACACAGGTACATATTTCAGCCTTTGCTGGCACCTGGCTCATGGAGAGTAGAGACCATCATATCCGGGGACGATGGTACAGTGTTCGCCGTGCGATTTGACATGCTCCACTCTGGCCTCGTTGTATCCGTGCAGTGCGTCAGGTCGGCGGCGTGCAAGTTTCCGCGATACATGGTGGAGTTGCACTTATATAAACCTTCAATGATGGGAGGGGATGATACAGCCATTTTGCATCACTATTCTATATCATAATTTGCTACTATTCATTGATATATTTATTATTAAGAAGTGATACTTATGTCATTACATCTATTTTTGCATGTTGGATGATTCTTGGAGGATGAACTGCCGGAGTCAGGATTCTGATGGAAAAAGCGATGTCTAGATGCAATTTTGGCGAAGATTAGAAAAATACCAGAAAATATATGGAAAATTATATTTTTTCAGAAGAAGAAGGAAGCCAGAAGGGGAGGCAGAGTCGGGCCACATGGGGCCTACACCCCCCAGGCGCGGGCCACCCTAGGTCACACCACAAGGGGGTGTGGCCACCCTGGCCAACCTCCTGCTCTGCCCTCTCGTCTATATCTTCTCCTCGAAACCCTAATATTGGAGAGAGCGACCACAGAAAGATTTCATCGCCTCTGTGGGGCGGAAACTACAGAGAGATAAAGAGCTCTCCGGCAGACAAATTTCTGCCAGGGAAATTCCTTCCCGGAGAGGGGAGATCGTCGCCATCAACACCATCATCAATATAGACTTCATCGGGATCATCATCATCATCCACACCACCATCTCCACCAGCACCATCATCACCACTCCATTCCACTGTAACAATTGTGTTGAATCTTGCATAGTTCTTAGGGGAAACTTTCCCGGTGTTGATTACTATTGTAGTTGATTCTTGTGAGTGGAACCATTGAATTATTGTTTATGTTCATATTGTTATCCATCATCATATCATCTCCGATCTTGATCCATATGATGTCTCATGAGTAGTTTGTTTAGTTCTTAAGGACATGGGAGAAGTCATGTTGTTAGTAGTGGAATTGTGTTGAGGTATTATTCAATGGTTTAATATTTAATTTGTGGTTCTATTCTTCTAGTGGTACCATGTGAATGTCGACTACATGATACTTCACCATTTATGGGCCTAGGGGAATGTCTTGTGTATTTGGATACTAATTGTGGGATTGCCGGAGTGACAGAAACCTGAACCCCCGTTAGGAAACCTTTGCACAAGGGAGTATATGATCTCAAAGTTTAAGGCTGTGGTTAGGTTTTTATCTTAATTACTGTCTTGTAGTTGTGGATTCTTGCAAGGGGTTTAATCACAAGTATGTATTAGTCCTAGTAAGGTCAGTACATTAGCATAGGTTCACCCACACAACACTTATCAAACCAAAGAAGATTAATCAACTATATGAAACGAAAGCACTTGACAGTATTCCCATGTGTCCTTGAGAACATTTGGTTCTCATAATTATTACCACCGGCTTGTCCTTTGCTAAGAAAGGATTGGGCCATTTGCTGCATTTACTTGTTGTCTTTATTTACTTGCACTTAATTTCCTTGAATTATCAAAAACCCCTAAAAATCCGTTTGCTAAGTATTTACATAGATTTCCTGCTCCAAACCACTAGTCAACACCTTCTTCTCCTCGTTGGGATCAACACTCCTATTTATCGAAAGTACTACGATACACCCCCTATACTTGTGGGTCATCAAGACTATTTTCTGGCGCCATTGCCGGGGAGTGAAACACTATTGAAGATTGGAACTGGTAAAGGAAACTTCTACTATGAGTACTGCTTTTATTCCTCTTTGTTACTTTGTTTCCAATATGGATAACCCACTTGGTTTCCTATTTGGGAAAGCTACTACCATTGCTAGGGTAGTAGATGAACCACCACTTGTTGAGATAGATCCTTTTATGATACCTACAATAATTGTTGATCGTGTTATGGATAATTATTATTTTGGGGATGGAACTGTCCATCCTGGTGATCACTTGCTTTTTTTCCATGAATTATGCGGGTTTTTTAAGTGTGCATGTATCACAACGGACAAGTTAAGAAGAAGTTACTCTCTATATCATTGAAAGGAAGAGCAGAAGAATGGTATAAGCTGCTGAAGAATGGACAATCTATGGAATGGGAGGAAATAGTACCTCTCTTTTATTCTAAATTATATCCTCCCAGTGAGATTCATAAGGATAGGAATCAAATATATAACTTTTGGCCTCGTGATGGAGAGAGTACAATGCAAGCTTGGGGGGAGATTGAAGTTACTAATGCTTAAATGTCCTATTCATGAACTCCCTAACAGTATTATTATTAATAACTTTTATGCAAGGCTTTCTCTTTATGATAATGATTTATTAGATGCTTCTTGTGCTGGATCATTCACACATATGAAAGAAGAAGCTAAATGGGTTCTCCTAGAACGTATTCAAGAAAACACTGAAGCATGGGAGAATGACAAAGGAAGAAAGTCAGGTATAAATTATGATTATGAATGTATTAAATCTTTTATGGAAACTGATGACTTTCATGATATTAGTACTGAGTATGGTCTTGATTCTCAAGTTCTTGCAAATTTATTTAAGGCTTTTGTCTCTTATTTAAGTACCATGCACCTTATAAAGATATTGTTAATCATGTTCCTGTTAGAAACACTGAAGTTTGTACTGTTGATCCTATTTTGCTTGAACCCTATATTGAGAAAATACCTTTACCTGCTAAGGTAAAGGAGCATTCTATTATGGCTAATGTGGTTAGCAAAAGTACAAAGAATGAACCTGATGAACAAATAAATATTGAACCTGTAGTAGCCATTGTGAAAGATCTTGCCACTAAAAATGTAGAAGATGGGCACATTATCTTCTGTTAAGATGCTTCTAATATTGTCTCTCATCCTAGTAAAGCTAGGAAGGCTAGTGTCCCTGTGCTTTCTATTAGAATTGGTGATCATTTCTATTATGGTTTATGTGACATTGGTGCTAGTTCTAGTGTTATTCCTTATGACCTTTATAGGGAAATTATGCATGAAATTGGTCCTTGTGAACTTGAGGACATTGATGTGGTTATTCACCTTTCTAATAGAGAGACGGTCTGTCCAATTGGCATTGTAAGAGATGTGGAGGTTCTTTGTGGTAAGATTAAATATCCTGCTGATTTTCTATTGCTTGGTTCAGAAGCTAGTAAAACTTGTCCTATCATTTTTGGTAGACTTTTCTTGAACACTTGTGGAGCTATTATAGATTGTAGGAAGGAGAAAGTTTTAACCAAGTTTGATGGAGAATCTTATGAGTTCAATTTTTCCAAATTTGCTAAAACTCCTTATGAAAGTGAATTACCTAATTATGATTTCAGGGTTGAACAACTCGCTGCTATTTCTCTTGCACCTAACAATGCCTTGCAGTAATATTTGGAAGATCATGAAAGTGAAGTCTTAGTGAAAGAAAGAAATGAGATTGACGAGATTTTCCTTCGTCAACCTGAGATGATTAAGCATAACCTACCTGTGGAAGACTTGGGTACCACATACCACCTAAAGGGGATCCAGTTTTTGATTCAAAACCTCTACCTGATGATCTTAAATATGCTTATCTAGACGATAAGAAAATATATCCTATTATTATTAGTTCTAAACTTTTAGGAAAGGAAGAGGAAAGATTATTGGAAGTATTGAAGAAACACCGAGGAGTTATGGGGTATACTCTTGATGATTTAAAAGGGATTTCTCATACTATATGTCAGCATGCTATTAACATAGAGCCTGATGCAAAACCAGTTGTTGAACACCAACGCCGTCTAAACCCCAAGATGAAGGAAGTGGTAAGAAGTGAGGTATCAAAACTTCTTGATGCTGTTATTATTTTTCCTATTGCTGATAGTAGATGGGTTAGTCCTGTTCATTGTGTCCCCAAGAAAGGAGGAATAACTGTTGTGCCTAATGAAAATAATGAGCTTATTCCTCAAAGAGTAGTGGTTGGTTATAGGATGTGCATTGATTTTCAAAAGGTGAATAAAGTCACTAAGAAAGATCATTATCCTCTGCCTTTTATTGATCAAATGCTAGAAAGGTTGTCTAAGAAGACTCACTTCTGTTTTCTTGATGGTTATTCTGGGTTTTCTCAAATTGCTGTGAGAGCTCAAGACCAAGAGAAAACCACTTTCACCTGTCCCTATGGAACTTATGCTTATAGGCGTATGCCTTTTGGTTTATGTAATGCTCCTGCTACCTTTCAGAGATGTATGTCTTCTATCTTTCATGGTTTTTGTGAAGAAATTTTGGAAGTTTTCATGGACGATTTTCTCCGTCTATGGAACTTCTTTTGATAATTTTTTGCACAACCTTGATAAAGTTTTGCAGAGATGTGAAGAAACTAACCTTGTTATTAATTGGGAGAAATTCCATTTCATGGTTAATGAAGGGATTGTTCTTGGACACAAAATTTCTAAAAGAGGTATTGAAGTAGATAGAGCCAAAGTTGAAGCAATTGAGAAAATGTCCTGTCCTAGGGATGTTAAAGGTATTCGAAGTATTCTTGATCATGCTGGTTTCTATAGACGGTTTATTAAAGATTTCTCAAAAATTTCAAATCCCCTTACTAATCTTCTCCAAAAAGATGTACCTTTTGTTTTTGACGATGATTGTAAGGAAGCTTTTGAAACTTTGAAGAAAGCTTTAACTACTGCTCCTATTGTCCAACCACCTGATTGGAATTTACCCTTTGAAATTATGTGTGATGCTAGTGACTTTGCTGTGGGTACTGTTCTTGGGCAACGAATTGATAAAAAGTTGAATGTTATTCATTATGCTAGTAAGACTCTTAATGCTGATCAAAAGAATTATGCTACTACTGAAAAGGAGTTCTTAGCTGTAATCTTTGCTTGTGATAAGTTTAGACCTTATATTGTTGATTCAAAAGTTACTATTCACACTGACCATGCTGCTATTAAGTACCTTATGACAAAGAAAGATGTGAAGCCTAGACTTATTAGATGGGTGTTGCTTTTAGAAGAGTTTGATCTGCATATTGTAGATATCCTATCGCTGATAATTTATCTTGCTTGGAAAACATTTCTTTTGATCCTATGCATGTTAATGATAGTTTTCCAAACGAATAGTTGGCTGCAATAAAGGTAAGCCCGCGGGAAAGTCCTTGGTATGCTGATTATGCTAACTTTATTGTTTCCAAGTATTTGCCTCCAACCTTTACAACTCAGCAAAGAAGGAAATTCTTTTATGATCTAGGGCATTACTTTTGGGATGACCCACATTTATATAAAGAAGGATTAGATGGTATTATGCGGAGGTGTGTTCCAGAATATGAACAACAAGAGATATTGAGAAAATGTCATGGCAGTGCTTATGGAGGGCATCATGCTGGAGATAGAACTACACAAAAAGTTTTACAATCATGTTTTTATTGGCCTACTCTCTTCAAAGACGCAGGGAAGTTTATTTTATCATGTGATGAATGTCAAAGAGTTGGTAATATTTCTAGACACAATGAAATGCCTATGAATTATTCTCTTGTTATTGAACCTTTTGATTGTTGGGGATTCGACTTTATGGGTCATTTTCCTCCTTCAAAAGGGTATACTCATATTCTTGTTGCTGTTGATTATGTTACAAAGTGGGTGGAAGCCATACCTACAAATAGTGCTAATGCTAAGACCTCTTTAAAAATGCTTAAAGATGTTATTTTTCCTAGTGAAAGAGCATTTTCCTATCCCTCTGATTTTGATGTTTGATAACAATACACTTATCGTTTTAACTATGTACTAAGTTTATCACAGGATTGATAAAAGGAGGCACAATTTATGGCATATCAATTCCCCTTGCAAAAAACCTTTGTGTCAACCGGTAGTACCGGACCTACAACCGGTACTACCGCTTGACACCGGTACTACCGGTTCCAGTACCGGTTGGCACTAATCAAAAGTGATAAGGGTGCGTGCTAGTCAGTACCCACCGGTACCAGGAAGCGGCACTACCGGCCCAACCGGTAGTACCGCTTGGTACAAGCGGTACTACCGCTTGAGGCGGTCGTACCGCTCGTCAGTACCGTGGCATACTGACTAGCACCCACCCCTCTCCATTTGGTCAGTACCAAGCGGTACTTGGGACCGGTACTACCGCCCGAACCGGTAGTACCGCTTCCTACCTCCGGTGCTACCGCTTGGGGGTAGTACCGCAAGGGCGATACCGCCCAAAGCTGAAGTACGCTGAAGAACTGGGACACCTCCGGTACTGGACCGGTAGTACCACTTGCAAGCGGTACTACCGCTTGAGTACCGGTACTACCGGTCATTAAATGCTCCAATGGCCATATAATTCGTGGAGGGGTATAAATACCCCTCCACCTACCTTGGGACAAATTGCTCAGCACATTAAAGTCATTGCCCACCATTGGAGTCCATTGGAGCCACTCAAATCTTTAAGATCTCCTCATCCATCCACCCAAAGTCCTTGATCTTTGGGGAATCGAAGGAGGAGGCCCCGATCTACTACTTCACCAAAAGAGATCTTCATTTCCCCCTCATTTCATTGAGGGCCCCCTTGCTCTAGTGTTTTGTTGGAAACCCTAGTTCTTGTTTTTGTTCTTACAAGCTTGTCTTTGATTGCTTTGACAGCTTGCTTGTATTTGGGAGCCTCCGATTAAGTTGTGGATGTGTGCCCCAAACTTGTAACGGTGCCGGCTTCCACCTTGAAGGTTGCCGATATAGTGGAAGGTGAATCGATCCCGTTGGGGTGAGATTCATCGGAGAACAAGGGAGGCCTCTCGTGGCGTTGGTGGTTTGAAACCACCCCCTCTCCAAACGTAGACGTACTTCCCCTCAAAAGGAAGGAACTACGGGAAACAAATCCTTGTGTCTCCGCGTCCACTTTTCGGTTACCTCTATCCTTTACCGCACCTTACTTACTTGTTACTACTTTGTGTTGTGGTAGCTCTTACATATTTGTCATATAGGTAAATTCAGCATAGTTGCATTATCTAGAGAATTTACCTTATTGTCAAACCTTAATTTAAAAAGAAGAAAATTTGAAGTAGCACCTATTCACCCCCCCCCTCTAGGTGCCCATACAATCCTTTCAATTGGTATCAGAGCCTCGGCTCCTTATTCGGGCTTTACCGCCTAAGAGAATATGGGTAGCCAAGAAGGGGATGGTGGTAGTGAGTCGACCCCTGTGACCATGGAAGATCTCAGAAACTTGGAAACAAGATTGAGCTCTTCCTTGGTCAACAAAGTCAAGAAGATGCTTGAGCAACTTCTTAAAGACAAAGATGGCTCATCACCCCCATCTCCTCAAGAGGAACTACCATCCGTTGTACCTAAAGGGAATACTCCGGTATCCCCCAAGGGTATGGTGGTAGGGGACAAACTAGACAATGTAATTCCTCCACACGACTTGATGGGGGAAGGGTGAGCACCGTGATTCTTGGTACTCTCCCGATCCTCCCATCCCTCACCCTCATGTGTACAATAGAGGTGACCCACCTAAGCTAGAAGAGTCTACTACTTTTGCTCAAGAAGTTGCTTTGCATATGATTCAACAAGGATTGGGAACAAAGGATTACCCACACATTGAGCACTTTAGCATTGCCAAGGAAGCTTGGGATGCTCTCACTGTGTTGTTTGTTGGAAATGAGAGTATGAGGAGGAACAGATATGATGCTCTAAGCAATGAAGCCGAAGGTTTCTACATGAAAGAAGCTGAAGATCACGAAGACATGTATCGAAGGCTCAAGACCACCACCACTGCTTTTAGAAATGTGGGTGCCTCACATGTGGATGATGCATGGATAAAAAGGAAATATGTGAGTGCACTCATGCCTTTTGAGCCCACCGACTTGAAGAGCTTACAAGGAAGACACAACTATCATCTCATGACCTAGAATGAAGTTATGCAAGAGATGGCCGCTTTCAAGGTCGCCGCCAAGAATGCCCGTGCTCGTGCCCTCGGTATGAGCAATGTGGTCAATGTTGCTTTGAAGGCCAAAGTTGTGGACTTTGAAGATGAAGATGATAGTGATGAAGGCATCTCCTTGGACCATCCCGATGACGTCAAGATTGCTCATAGTCAATATATGGCTTTCTATGCAAAGAACTTTTGGAAGAACCCTGCCAAGGCCAAGATGGAAATGCAACGAAGAAGCAATCCAAATGGGAAAAGAGAGAATACCACTAGGTTGAGAACGTGCTTCAATTGTGGTGACCGCTATCACTTTGTGGCAAGCTGCCCCTATGAGAAGAGAGAAGATAACGGTGGTAAGCTTGTGTTGAAGAAGACTCTCAAGGCACCTTACAAGAAACCCTTCATCAAGATGAATCCCGTCAACAAGAAGTCGGGAGAAATTTTCTTGATCACTCATGAAGAATACTCCTCCGACAATGAAGATGATGAAGATGAGGAAGATGAAACTTCGCATGGTGTGGCTGCTCTAGCTACCACCTCTACTCCGACACTCTCACTCTTCGATTCTCCAAATGAGAACTCTTCCACCAAGAACGTCACTTGCCTTATGGCAAGAGGAACGGAGGTATCCTCATCATCCCACTCTACTAAATTAGATAATGATGAATTTGATGATGAAATGTCTCTTGATGTTAAAAAGGAATTAATTGCCTTTGATGAGTTCATGAATAAACTAGAAGGTGATGCTAAACTATATTTTGGGAACATCTTAGATCAACTCTCCCATACTCAAGAGCTTCTAGATGTTAGATGTAAACTTGGACATGAACATATGATTGAACTAGAGGCTTTGAGCAATGCTCTAGAAGAAGAACAAGAGACTAGGTTGTCCCTTGAGTCAAAACTTGAAGGGCTTGATGAGGCCAATGACATCATTGTTAACAAACTCATGAAAGAGCGTGATCATGCTATTGCTAAATACAAACGGGCTAAAAAGGACAAGATTGAGTTTGGTGTGGTTCATGAAAAACTTGCCGAGGACTTTAGCTTGCTCAACAAGGCCCACAAGGCCTTGGAGAGTGAACTCTTGTCACTCACAAAGTCCCATGAAACACTTCAAACTCAATTGGCCAATATTCCTTCACCTAGTAACTTCATTCCATCTAGTAGAACAACTATTCTTGAAGAGAATGCTAGGTTGAAGGGGGAGCTTGCTAAGGCCACATTTCCACAAGGCAACAAGTCTATTGATGATCTTTTGAGCAAGCAAAGGCGTAGTGGTGATAAAGGGGGCATTGGTTTTGTCTCTAAAACAAAGAAGAAGAACAACAAGAAGAAGAAGGACATGCCCACACAAGAGACCAACAAGACCTTTGTGGAGAGTAAGACCACAAGTGGTAAAACCATGTCTCATGATGACTTTGCGGGTAGTGCTAACCCTCACTATGTTCTAATGCGTGATCATTATGGTGGTGTGTATGCACAATACGTTGGCCCTTATGATGGTTATATTTCTTGGTCTATTTGGGTTCCCAAGACCCTTGTTGCTAACAAAAGAGGACCCATTGAAAAATGGGTACCTAAAAACTAGCTTGACCTTTTGTAGACTTATGCTTCCAGAGGGTCAAAATGGGTGATCGATAGTGGTTGCACAATTCATATGACCGGAAGCTCTTCGTTGGTCAAGGACTTGGTGTCAAATGAAGATCAAATCACCGTCACATATGCCGACAAGCCAAAATCTATAGTAATGGGTTTCGGCAAGGTAGTGGTGGTTCACGACATTACACTCGTGAACGTCATGCTTGTTGAAACCCTTGGATACAATTTACTTTCTGTCCGTGCTCTTGGAAAGATGGGCTTTTCCGTCTTTATTGATAATGATATTGTGGTCCTCATGTGGAGCAAGTCTCTCAAGGTCACTTTCATTGGGTACGTCGAAAATGACTATATGTGGTGGACTTTTCGGGGCAAGTGTGGCATCCCGCAAAACCACTACTAGAAAATCGCGTTGATTTTGTGCATTGCATCATCATGACCGCATGCTCATGTCATCATGCCACATTGCATTTGAGCATCGTCATCATCTTGCATTTGTTCGCATAAAACTATTTTCGGAAAAACCTAATTTGTTTTCTGAACGCCCCGTCTTTATTCAAACGCAAAACCCGGGTCTCCGGATTATTTTGTTTTGTCTGCTATCGGCTTGCAAAAGTCTGTTTGAAACAAATAAAATTATTTAATTATTTTTGTGAGGGCAGTCGAACGGGCCGATTCGACCCACTCGACCACCCCAGTATTAAAACGGTCCACCTAAACCAGCCTACCCGAAATCCTATTCCTACCCAACCTAGTCTACCCACCCCTCCAGCCACCTCACCCCACCCAATCCTCTCTCGCCACCTCACCTCTCTCCCTCCTCCCCACCACTCATCTGCTGCCACCTCACCTCCCACATGCCAGCCCCCCCACTCCTCTCTCCCTCTCTCACCCCAGTCCCTCCTACCCCCTCTCTCTCTTCCTCACCGACGGCTCGGCCCCACCGGCGCACCCGTCCCCACTCCCTGGACTCAGCTCTCCCTCACCCCCCCACCTGGCCCACCCCCCTGGCCCACGACCCCACCCGCCTGGCCCACCGCTACCTGCCCCTGGGTCCCACCCCTTCGGCCAACCTGCCCCGACGCCCCGCTCCCTCTCTCTTCTTCCTCCCTCACCTGCGCGCTCTCCTCTCCTCCACCTCCCTCCTCTCTGCCTCTCCCTCCGCGCGGCCTCCGTCGGCCGAGCTCGCCCCGAGCGCCCCCTCTGCCGGCGTCCTCCTCCTCCGCCCCAAGCACGCCACCCCGCCTTCTCCTCCATCGCCGCCCCTGGCCGCTCCTCTCCCTGGCCGACGCGCCCCGCCGCCTCGCTGGCCCGGCGACCTCCGCGCCTCGGCCTCCGCCCGCGCCGCCGCGCCTCTCTCGGGCTGCCGCCGCCCGCCGCCCAGGAGCCCGCCGCCCGCCTCGCTTTCTCCACCCCGGCCGAGCTCCCTCCACCCTCGCCGTCGCCCGCCGTCCCGGCCACCTCCTCCTCCATCTCCGACGGCCGTCGCCGGTCGCCTCCCCGCTGCCTCCCTCCTGGCCTCCTCGACCCCGCGTCGGACCCCCGACCCTGACGCCTCCGGTCCTTCTCGCTGTCGTCTGTCGCCTCGTTTTCCCTGGAGCTCGCCTCCGGCCGCCCTCGGTCTCCCCGGCGTCCTGGTGCCATGGCCGCGTCCGCCCTGCTCGCCCTTCGGCCATGCGAGCCTGCAGGCGCCTCTTCCTGGCTCTGGCATGCGCTGGCCGTGGCGTCCTCGTTTTGTTCCGCCCGTTTTGGTGTATATCTGCTAGCGTGCGTACTCGGTAAAGGATTACTACAAGCCACTCGAGCCCGACAAGTTCGTCACCAACATCTACATCGGTTCGATGTTGTGCCAGGGACCCTCAAGATCTTCTTCCTAGACCTGAAGGTCGGATCAAAGGCCCCGATCCCGGAGTCCAAAGACGGAACCTGAACCTGGCGGAACAACAAGATCGCCACACGGACGCGAACCCCAAGACCCTGAGGCCCCGAACCAAAGACCGATCCGAAGCGCCAAGGCCGTCGACAGGGAATCGACAAGGTCATCGCGGAACTCCAATGTCTATTTCAAAGTTTGTCGAACGCCGAGATCTTCACTCGGATCCGAGGACACCGAGACCCCGATGCGACAAGTACTTCATCCCGAACGCCATGACCGTCGACATGACCCGAAGACCACGGATGCGCCAAGATCTACCTCCGTTATCCGAGAATGATCCCGCCGAGGCCGAACCCCAGATCCGGACCCTGAGACCGACCCCGAACCCCGGAACCCCAAGCTCGCCGAACCCTAATGTGTGAACCCCTTCCCGAAACCCTATTTTATAATATAATACAACTTGTCACATATTAAATGTTCATGCATGCATATTGTCTGTGGTTTGGGGGTCTTATGCCGATTCACTTCTTAATTAAATATGGGGCCATATGCGGGCAAATCTAGTCTCATATTGGCCTCATTTAAATTTGTGTAGCGAACCGGTAACTTATCTTGCCTTGTTATTACAACATTTAAATTGCGGGGTATCTAAACAACATGAACCACTTAAATATTTGTCGGGACCCCGGTTCCGCTTAATGTTGCTCAATTGCATCGCACCTTTGCCATGTCATACATCATACATGCATCATGCCCGATCTTTTGCCGTAGTATTAAATAGTGCATCCGGTGTTTATTCTAGTGTTTTGCTTCTTCGCGGATAAGGCCGTTGAGTTGATGTGAGCCTCGCCCCGATCTTCGGATGAACCCTCGGCAATGTTTTCAGGCGAGCACCTCCCTCCTTTCTACCTATCTTACTTTTATAGTATTTATTCCCTCCTGTTGATCTATTGCTATCTGTGTTGATGCTCTAGTTTTCGTGCCCGTGATATCCCTTGCAGACTCATATTGCCTTGGAAACATCCTATTACCTGTTGTTTGGTAGATAGTTGGACCTGCGCGTCGTAGTCGCTTGCTCAAGTGCTGTTGCGTGTCGTCAAGTACCACAGTTGTTGGAGTATTGCCGCCTGTTCGATGTTGGAGATGATCTTGGCTATATTTATCGTTAACTTTAATTACTGTTTAATTACTAAAATTGAAGTAGGTAAGCAGAGGCACAGGTGGGCAATAGATGTTATTTGGATGTTAACCGTCCACTTGTGTCCCGTAGGACCCCGAGTACTTGATACCTGTTCCTTGAATATTCGCGCTATCCACATCCGGGAGGCTTATGGACCCCCCTGAGCCAGAGCTTGATTCATTCTTATTTCTTGGGGCCACAAACTAGTTTGAGGTTTTATTTACTATCCTGTACTTATGCCATGCTTTACTGCTTTATTTAAATTGTGTGAGGTACTACACACTGTACTGTTTAGGATCGTGGCCCGATTTCGCTGTATCGACAAGCCCAGCCACACTTTCGGGTTCCCAGTCGTTTACAGCCGCCTCCACAACCTTAAGCCCGTTTCGGAGCCGGCCGGCTTCGTTGCGGGATCTACTTAAAGGGGTGGCCCCCTGAAATATTTCCGAATCCTGTGATTGCTTTGTCGTGAAAGCCTCGTTGGGTTTTGATTTGGTTTTTCCGAGGTTGATCGAGTGTGTGTTGCTATTTGTGCACCCCGGCCGGGTTAAAACTTTCTGAAAGCCGTGTCCACGGTTATGGACGACTTGGAGCACAGTATCTCGATCATAGACAACTATAACTAAAGTAGTGCTATAAATTTGACTTTATAATGACTAGTAATCAGCTTCACTATAATGGAATGGCTAAATAAAACTGCCAACAATTGCTTGTTTGGGTGTCGCTTGCGACCATTGTACCTGACTAGTAAGTATTGCAACTACAACGGAATGGCTAAATAAAAGTACCAACAACTGCTGGGTTTTGGGTTTATCTCATGCTATCTGTACCTGATTAGTAATTGTTGCAACTATAACGGAATGGTTAACTAAAAGTGCCCACTGCTTATTTTATCAGGATGACTATCTACACCTGACTAGTAATTGCTGCAACGATAACTGAATAAATAAAACTGCCAACTGTGTGAGTTCCTCGGTTGACTTCCTCGTTGGTCTCGAGGGGGAATACCAGGATGGGATTGTTTGGTGTTAGTACCAGGTTGGTTCCGAATAGGTCTTTCTTATCCCTCTCTGATAGCCGACAGTTGTATCGAGTCTCTATAGGTTGTTTAGTGCATGCTGCCGCTGCCGCTTCAGTCCACCATACCTATGTAGGCGAGGACCGCCGAATTCTAGTCTCGCCGTGTACTGGCCTCAGTACTGACCGCTCTCTCTCTTTTTCCTTTGCCCTTTGTCGGCACCCCTTTTGTTTAAGCAGGTTTTGAGATCGACATCGTTAGCAGGGTTACCCTTCCGGCTTGGCCTGGGCAGGGTTATGGACGCCATTGGTTATTCTTCAGGGCTCTTAGCCCCATTTGCATCTTGTCCGTAGCCGGACGCTCTATCATTTTCAAGGTGATTTGGATCTTTGTCTGTATATCTGTATTCTTGACTCATGGAGTCGTGTTGTATATATATCTGCTCTATGGGTCCCATCGAGGACTGTTGTGTAATGTTATTACTTCGTTTCCACCCGCACGAAAGTGCCTGGTGGGCACCTTTGAATCGTTTCTATGCGGGTTTGGCGGGAATCGCTACAACTTGCATAGGGCCGATTTGAGGGTGTTACAGAGTGGTATCAGAGCTCAGCAGTTGCGATACCCCACAAGTCCAGCCTGTAGGATAACCTAGCTAACGGCCGAAGTAGAGTGTCAAAAACTATTTTGCAAAATCGGATGGATAGTTCTGATTTGGTCTGATTTTACTCCTTACCCCTCTGCTACTGCTCTCCTCTCACCTCTGCGTGTTTTGAATCCGCTCTCTTCTCCCTCTTCGAGTCCAGGATTTCTCGTGGTTGGGATCCGTCGTACCTTTAGGGTTTCGCTTCCTCTTTTGGTAACGGTGTTCTCCGACGCGACGACATCATCTACGCCAGATCCGATGCAGGGTCTGCATCACTCCTGTGTTTCCGAACCTCGCTTGTCGAGATCTTCAGTCTAATTCCAAGAATGGTTGCACGCTTTTCTACTGAGTGTGCAGAGTAATAGTTTGGGTGCGTGATGGATTGGCCCCCATGCCGACTACTCACTCTATTCGCTTGTGTACATTGAAGTGGATGAGAATGCATCGGTTCTCTCTTTCTATCGAAGTTAGAGGTGGCTTTATTTGTGGATACCTTTACCTTCGACCTTTTGTTCCCGGAGTGTTCCCTCGACGAGCACGGACAACGACCTCTTGTTAGTGGTGTCGCGAGGATCTACACGAAGCGAGAAGACGCAGTCCGCCGACCTTCCTTCCGGTACCATGAGGCGGATCTCGAGGGCGAGATCCATTGTTAGTGGTGTCGAATTGTGGCATCCCGCAAAACCACTACTAGAAAATCGCGTTGATTTTGTGCATTGCATCATCATGACCGCATGCTCATGTCATCATGCCACATTGCATTTGAGCATCGTCATCATCTTGCATTTGTTTGCATAAAACTATTTTCGGAAAAACCTAATTTGTTTTCTGAACGCCCCGTCTTTATTCAAACGCAAAACCCGGGTCTCCGGATTATTTTGTTTTGTCTGCTATCGGCTTGCAAAAGTCTGTTTGAAACAAATAAAATTATTTAATTATTTTTGTGAGGGCAGTCGAACGGGCCGATTCGACCCACTCGACCACCCCCAGTATTAAAACGGTCCACCTAAACCAGCCTACCCGAAATCCTATTCCTACCCAACCTAGTCTACCCACCCCTCCAGCCACCTCACCCCACCCAATCCTCTCTCGCCACCTCACCTCTCTCCCTCCTCCCCACCACTCATCTGCTGCCACCTCACCTCCCACATGCCAGCCCCCCCACTCCTCTCTCCCTCTCTCACCCCAGTCCCTCCTACCCCCTCTCTCTCTTCCTCACCGACGGCTCGGCCCCACCGGCGCACCCGTCCCCACTCCCTGGCCTCAGCTCTCCCTCACCCCCCCACCTGGCCCACCCCCCTGGCCCACGACCCCACCCGCCTGGCCCACCGCTACCTGCCCCTGGGTCCCACCCCTTTGGCCCACCTGCCCCGACGCCCCGCTCCCTCTCTCTTCTTCCTCCCTCACCTGCGCGCTCTCCTCTCCTCCACCTCCCTCCTCTCTGCCTCTCCCTCCGCGCGGCCTCCGTCGGCCGAGCTCGCCTCGAGCGCCCCCTCTGCCGGCGTCCTCCTCCTCCGCCCCGAGCGCGCCACACCGCCTTCTCCTCCATCGCCGCCCCTGGCCGCTCCTCTCCCTGGCCGACGCGCCCCGCCGCCTCGCCGGCCCGGCGACCTCCGCGCCTCGGCCTCCGCCCGCGCCGCCGTGCCTCTCTCGGGCTGCCGCCGCCCGCCGCCCAGGAGCCCGCCGGCCGCCTCGCTTTCTCCACCCCGGCCGAGCTCCCTCCACCCTCGCCGTCACCCGCCGTCCCGGCCACCTCCTCCTCCATCTCCGACGGCCATCGCCGGTCGCCTCCCCGCTGCCTCCCTCCTGGCCTCCTCGACCCCGCGTCGGACCCCCGACCCTGACGCCTCTGGTCCTTCTCGCTGTCGTCTGTCGCCTCGTTTTCCCTGGAGCTCGCCTCCGGCCGCCCTCGGTCTCCCCGGCGTCCTGGTGCCATGGCCGCGTCCGCCCTGCTCGCCCTTCGGCCATGCGAGCCTGCAGGCGCCTCTTCCTGGCTCTGGCATACGCTGGCCGTGGCGTCCTCGTTTTGTTCCGCCCGTTTTGGTGTATATCTGCTAGCGTGCGTACTCGGTAAAGGATTACTACAAGCCACTCGAGCCCGACAAGTTCGTCACCAACATCTACATCGGTTCGATGTTGTGCCAGGGACCCTCAAGATCTTCTTCCTAGACCTGAAGGTCGGATCAAAGGCCCCGATCCCGGAGTCCAAAGACGGAACCTGAACCTGGCGGAACGACAAGATCGCCACACGGACGCGAACCCCAAGACCCTGAGGCCCCGAACCAAAGACCGATCCGAAGCGCCAAGGCCGTCGACAGGGAATCGACAAGGTCATCGCGGAACTCCAAGGTCTATTTCGAAGTTTGTCGAATGCCGAGATCTTCACTCGGATCCGAGGACACCGAGACCCCGATGCGACAAGTACTTCATCCCGAACGCCATGACCGTCGACATGACCCGAAGACCACAGATGCGCCAAGATCTACCTCCGTTATCCGAGAACGATCCCGCCGAGGCCGAACCCCAGATCCGGACCCTGAGACCGACCCCGAACCCCGGAACCCCAAGCTCGCCGAACCCTAATGTGTGAACCCCTTCCCGAAACCCTATTTTATAATATAATACAACTTGTCGCATATTAAATGTTCATGCATGCATATTGTCTGTGGTTTGGGGGTCTTATGCCGATTCACTTCTTAATTAAATATGGGGCCATATGCGGGCAAATCTAGTCTCATATTGGCCTCATTTAAATTTGTGTAGCGAACCGGTAACTTATCTTGCCTTGTTATTACAACATTTAAATTGCGGGGTATCTAAACAACATGAACCACTTAAATATTTGTCGGGACCCCGGTTCCGCTTAATGTTGCTCAATTGCATCGCACCTTTGCCATGTCATACATCATACATGCATCATGCCCGATCTTTTGCCGTAGTATTAAATAGTGCATCCGGTGTTTATTCTAGTGTTTTGCTTCTTCGCGGATAAGGCCGTTGAGTTGATGTGAGCCTCGCCCCGATCTTCGGATGAACCCTCGGCAATGTTTTCAGGCGAGCACCTCCCTCCTTTCTACCTATCTTACTTTTATAGTATTTATTCCCTCCTGTTGATCTATTGCTATCTGTGTTGCGATGCTCTAGTTTTCGTGCCCGTGATATCCCTTGCAGACTCATATTGCCTTGGACACATCCTATTACCTGTTGTTTGGTAGATAGTTGGACCTGCGCGTCGTAGTCGCTTGCTCAAGTGCTGTTGCGTGTCGTCAAGTACCACAGTTGTTGGAGTATTGCCGCCTGTTCGATGTTGGAGATGATCTTGGCTATATTTATTGTTAACTTTAATTACTGTTTAATAACTAAAATTGAAGTAGGTAAGCAGAGGCACAGGTGGGCAATAGATGTTATTTGGATGTTAACCGTCCACTTGTGTCCCGTAGGACCCCGAGTACTTGATACCTGTTCCTTGAATATTCGCGCTATCCACATCCGGGAGGCTTATGGACCCCCCTGAGCCAGAGCTTGATTCATTCTTATTTCTTGGGGCCACAAACTAGTTTGAGGTTTTATTTACTATCCTGTACTTATGCCATGCTTTACTGCTTTATTTAAATTGTGCGAGGTACTGCACACTGTACTGTTTAGGATCGTGGCCCGATTTCGCTGTATCGACAAGCCCAGCCACACTTTCGGGTTCCCAGTCGTTTACAGCCGCCTCCACAACCTTAAGCCCGTTTCGGAGCCGGCCGGCTTCGTTGCGGGATCTACTTAAAGGGGTGCCCCCCTGAAATATTTCTGAATCCTGTGATTGCTTTGTCGTGAAAGCCTCGTTGGGTTTTGATTTGGTTTTTCCGAGGTTGATCGAGTGTGTGTTGCTATTTGTGCACCCCGGCCGGGTTAAAACTTTCTGAAAGCCGTGTCCATGGTTATGGACGACTTGGAGCACAGTATCTCGATCATAGACAACTATAACTAAAGTAGTGCTATAAATTTGACTTTATAATGACTAGTAATTAGCTTCACTATAATGGAATGGCTAAATAAAACTGCCAACAATTGCTTGTTTGGGTGTCGCTTGCGACCATTGTACCTGACTAGTAAGTATTGCAACTACAACGGAATGGCTAAATAAAAGTACCAACAACTGCTGGGTTTTGGGTTTATCTCATGCTATCTGTACCCGATTAGTAATTGTTGCAACTATAAAGGAATGGTTAACTAAAAGTGCCCAGTGCTTATTTTATCAGGATGACTATCTACACCTGACTAGTAATTGCTGCAACGATAACTGAATAAATAAAACTGCCAACTGTGTGAGTTCCTCGGTTGACTTCCTCGTTGGTCTCGAGGGGGAATACCAGGATGGGATTGTTTGGTGTTAGTACCAGGTTGGTTCCGAATAGGTCTTTCTTATCCCTCTCTGATAGCCGACAGTTGTATCGAGTCTCTATAGGTTGTTTAGTGCATGCTGCCGCTGCCGCTTTAGTCCACCATACCTATGTAGGCGAGGACCGCCGAATTCTAGTCTCGCCGTGTACTGGCCTCAGTACTGACCGCTCTCTCTCTCTTTTTCCTTTGCCCTTTGTCGGCACCCCTTTTGTTTAAGCAGGTTTTGAGATCGACGTCGTTAGCAGGGTTACCCTTCCGGCTTGGCCTGGGCAGGGTTATGGACGCCATTGGTTATTCTTCAGGGCTCTTAGCCCCATTTGCATCTTGTCCGTAGCCGGACGCTCTATCATTTTCAAGGTGATTTGGATCTTTGTCTGTATATCTGTATTCTTGACTCATGGAGTCGTGTTGTATATATATCTGCTCTGTGGGTCCCATCGAGGACTGCTGTGTAATGTTATTACTTCGTTTCCACCCGCACGAAAGTGCCTGGTGGGCACCTTTGAATCGTTTCTATGCGGGTTTGGCGGGAATCGCTACAACTTGCATAGGGCCGATTTGAGGGTGTTACAGCAAGCCACTACAGGTCCGATGTGCTTATACGGGAAGGCCGATGTGGGTTGGTTATGGCACCGCCGACTAGCCCATGTCAATATGAGAACTTTGCAAAGTCTCCATAAAGAGGGCCATATTGTTGGACTAAAAGAAAATGTTTCCTTTGCCAAAGATCGTGTTTGCAGGGCATGTGTCCTAGGGAAGATGCATGACGCTCCTCACAAGCCCACGAACCAAATCAAGTCTAACAAGATCTTGGAACTCCTCCATGTGGACCTATTTGGTCCTCCATCTCATGCAAGTCTTGGAGGGAAGAAATATTGTTTGGTGATTGTTGACGACTTTTCAAGACACTCTTGGGTTTATTTCTTCAAGTTGAAGAGTGAAACTCAAAGGACTTTTATCGACTTCATCAACTTGGTTCAACGGCAACACAATGTTCCCGTGTTGATTATAAGAAGTGACAACGGCACCGAGTTCAAGAACTACACCTTGAATGATTTTCTTAGTGGTGAGGGGATTAAACATCAATATTCCGCTGCATACACCCCTCAACAAAATGGTGTGGCCGAAAGGAAGAATCGGACTCTTATTGAGATGGCTAGGACCATGTTGGCGGAGTTTAAATCTCCATACAACTTCTGGGCAGAAGCCGTCTCCACCGCTTGCCATGCTTCAAACCGGCTCTACCTCCGCAAGAAAATCAACAAGACTCCATATGAAATACTTACCGGTAACAAGCCCAACATATCTTATTTCTGGGTGTTCGGTTGTAAGTGTTTCTATCTCATCAAAGGTGTTCGTTTGTCTAAATTAGAGTCTAAAGCATTAGAGGGTATTTTTGTTGGCTATGGTCTCGAATCTCACACTTATAGAATCTATGACAAGCTCTCCGGAGCCGTCATGGAATCTTGTAGTGTGACCTTCGAAGAATATGATGGTCCCCAAGGGGGGCGTGTTGATGCTTGTGATGCAGATGATGAAATGCCTCAGGATGCCATAGGAAGAATGGGTGTGGGTTATATCCGCCCCGTTGAGGAACCCCTTATGGCGGATCGAGAAGAACTATCCTCCACTCGAGTGGAGCCCTCATCTTCACAACCTCAACATGCTCCATCTACCGAAGAGGACATTGACTCAAGCCAAAGACAATATATGGACCCTCAACATAGTGATCAATGTGTGAACTCTAGTCAAAGGGAGCTTGGTCCATTCGATGGGGTGTCAAGTGGTGCCAAGTCAATTTGCCAAGGAAGATCCATCCAAGCTGTTTTGAGACGTGCTCAAATTGAGGCTAGAAGAGCACTTGATCAAGACCAAGGTCAATCCTTGCCTCCCAATGTAGAGGATGAATCCAATGATGATCAAGGTCAAGTTGATGGTCAAGACGAGGATCAAAATGATGAAGAGGGTCCCCCAAGAAACAATGAGGAGATCCACGCTCGTCGCGAAGCTAGAAAAGAAAATGTTGGAATTAAGAGACCACACCCTCCAAAATGTTGCTGGAGATCTAAGGAAAGGAATTTCCACAAGAGCACAATTGAAGAGGTTCAGTGAACACCAAGCACACATCTCCATGATTGAACCAAAGAAAGTGTGGGAAGCCCTTGAAGATTCGGATTGGTTAGAAGCTATGCACAAAGAGCTCAACAACTTTGAGAGAAACAAAGTGTGGAAGTTAGTTGAGAAGCCAAAGGATTGCCGCAATGTTATTGGAACAAAGTGGATATTCAAGAACAAGCAAGATGAGCATGGGATTATAGTAAGGAACAAGGCTAGATTGGTTGCACAAGGTTATTCTCAAATTGAAGGCATTGATTATGGAGAGACTTATGCACCCGTGGCTCGCCTTGAGTCCATTCGTATCCTTCTTGCTTATGCGGCACATCATAACTTTAAGTTGTAACAAATGGATGTTGAAAGTGCATTCCTTTATGGTCCCTTAAATGAATTGGTATATGTTAAGCAACCCCCGGGATTTGAGGATCCCAACTTCCCAAACCATGTCTACAAACTTGATAAGACGCTCTATGGGCTCAAGCAAGCCCCACGCACGTGGTATGAGCACCTTAGAGAGTTATTGTTTGACCGTGGCTTTGAGGTTGCGAAAATCGATCCCACTCTTTTTACTAAGAGGGTTAATGGGGAGCTTTTTGTATGCCAAATCTATGTTGATGATATTATCTTTGGCTCATCTAACAAAGCTTATGACTAGTAGGTTCCGGATGTCCTTGATGGGGGAGTTGAAAGTATTCCTTGGCTTTGAGATCAAGCAAGTTAGAGGAGGAACATTCTTCAATCAAGCCAAGTATACTCAAGATATGCTCAAGAGATTCAAAATGCAAGATTTGAATGGAGCCCCAACTCCCATGGCAACAAAGACTCATCTAGAACAAAATCCAAATGGTAAAGATGTGGATCAAAAGGTATACCGGTCTATGATTGGTTCTTTGCTTTACCTTTGTGCATCTAGACCCGATATTGTGTTGAGTGTAGGTGTGTGTGCAATATATCAAGCGGCTCCTAAGGAAAGCCATTTAATGGCGGTCAAGAGAATCTTTCGATATTTAGTTCATACCCCATTTTATGGTCTTTGGTATCCTCAAGGCTCAACATTCACTCTTTGTGGTTACACGGATTCGGATTGGGCGGGAGACAAGGATGATAGAAAATCAACATCCGGGGCTTGCCAATTCCTTGGTAGGTCCTTGGTATGTTGGTCTTCTAAGAAGCAAAATTGTATATCTCTCTCTACCGCCGAAGCCGAGTATGTTGCTGCTGCTAGTGCTTGCACCCAATTGCTATGGATGAGGCAAACTTTAAAGGAATACGGTGTCCATTGTGACAAAGTGCCTCTTCTATGTGACAATGAAAGTGCCATCAAGATTGCATACAACCCGGTGGACCACACGAGGACAAAGCATATTGAGATTCGACATCACTTCATTAGAGATCATGTTGCTAGAGGTGATATTGATCTATCCTATGTATCAACCAAAGATCAACTTGCCGATATCTTCACGAAGCCACTTGATGAAGCAAGGTTTTGCTACTTGAGGAATGAACTAAATATCATAGATTCAAGGAGTTTGACTTGATTATCTTGCACTCTCACCTAATTCTCGACCCATGTTAGGTTTAGGTGTAGGCATGGACATAGGGGGAGTGCGGTCCTAATTGATTGGACTATCCCTCCCCCCATTATGCGCAAAGTAAACAAAATCATTCCTCTTAATATCATTTTGTGATATGTGAGCTCAATGATGAGTTTCGGTAATGGACCCAATATATATCTTCATGGTGCCAAGCCGAGTATACTCAAATATGGTGGCCTAGGTCACCGCCCCCTCTCAATAGAGAGGTTGATGTGCTTACTCGTGTTTGTCACCTAGTTGAATTGGTTTTCACTCATGATTGTCATCTATTTGAATTGTCATCATCATTCTTAGTCTCATGCACTCTAGTTTGGTATTTATTTGTTTCTTCAATTGTTTTTAGAGTGCATGTGCTTCCCAGCTCACTTGTCTTACCCCAAGCCTCCGTACTCCCTCACGAAAACCCTCTCTCTATCCGCACAAGAATCATCCTTGATCCCTGGCTTTGGACTCAGATGGGACCGGTACTACCGGATGTGCGAGCGGTACTACCGGACCTAGTTTCCCAGATTGTCTCCTGGCAGAACTGCTCCAGGAATGGTACTACCACCCACATGTCCGGTCCTATCGGTCACCGGTACTACCGGTCGTGGAACCAGTACTACCGCTTACAAGCGGTAGTACCGCTCCAACAACCGGTACTACCGGTTGACGGTTTCCAGGTATATATTGGACGCGTGGGGAGAGGCACCCCTCAGTGCCTCATTATTTCCCACGTCCTCCACTCAAACCTGCGCCGCCACCGGAGATCTTGAAGCCACCGGAGCCCTGCCGCTCCCTCCTCTCTCCGGATTCTCCTTGGATTCGGCCTCTTGGCGGGCTCCCACTCCTTTCCACCGACATGGATCCCGGTACAACCGCCCCTTCTCTTCTTGTTTGATTTCCCCATTAGATCTAGGTTTTGGCTTAGATTTGTGGAGAAATTGACTACTTGCAAGGTTGTACTGCCATATTATTCCTTGTTACCGAGTAGAATCTTCAATTTAGCAGTTTATGCCATCAATTTGGGCCGTTCCCATCAGATCTGACACTTGTGTGCCGCTCAACCGGTAGTAACGGAACTTTCCGGTACTACCGCTTGCAAGCGGTACTACCGGTCATCAGGTCCGGTAGTACCAGTCCACTCTGACCACATTGTTCTACCCAAATTGTAGATTCTCTCGTTTTTGCCTTATTGATTCTTGTGCCCTTATCTCCTTGCTATCCTCCCTCGTGCTTTCACAGATGCAGGTGGTTCTCGGGGTGCACGCAAGCGCTCCAAGTCTGACCGTGAGATTGTTGAGGAAGAGACTGAGTCTAAGGAAGAAGTTATGCCACAGCCAAGACACCGTTCCAAGCTGCTTGCCAATCGAGGTGGTCGTGGGGGTCGTGAAGGGGTTACCAAGTGCTCAGCTGGGTGTGGCAGCGCCCCTCCCTCTCGCCCCCCTTCCACTGGGCGTACCAAGAGTCACAGCTCTAGGCCATCTGGGCCAAAGAAACTGTCAGACATCTCTGAGTCAGACTTTAGGGCTCTCCGGGTGGACAATGCATACTCCCGCAATCGGAGCGAGTCAAGGGCAGACAGTCTTTTCTATGATGATTTCCAAGAGCGTGTGTATCATGAGGTTCTTTTGACCGCGGCCGAGACGTTCCTTGTGGTTTCCGCTGTCACATGCGGGAGCATCCCTCCAAAAAGGATGTTCTTACACTTTTGTATATTCGAGGCCGTGGGGTTGCTGGCAAGATCAAGGATCTTCTCCCCACATATGACATTCTCCATCGCATTTTCCGTGAGACTGTTGCTCCTCATGCGGGCAACAAGGACGAGATACATGGGTTCTCCGTTGACTTGCTGTTCAACACCTTCCTCAATAGAGAATCAGGCCAACCTCTTGATGTGACAGACTTCATTTGGAATGAAATGGTTGCTACCGCACACACTCGGAGGGTTCCACCATTTGCTCCTTACATTATGGACCTCATTGTGTCCAAGTGCCCCGTCATTGCTAGGACGCTCTCCACTCGCTCTCTCATTGTGCACAAGCCAAAGGCACTCAAGACCAAGACACATGATAAACCTCGCGTTGAGGCAGGTGAGGAGGATGAGGATGAGGATGACTCTGAGCATGCTGAGAGTGGTCATGACACTGACTATGTTGTCTCTCGCCGCAAGAATGCCAAGCCCTCTTGGGCCAAAAGTATGGAGGTCAAGCTCAAGAAGATCTTCTGCTTCCAGGTTGACAACCAGAAGCGCATGTATGAGGCGCACGTGTATGCAAAGAAAGCCTGTGCTCAGCAGAAGGAAATGATGTCTGCTCAAGGTTTGACCATCTCCGAGGGATCCGAGAACAACATCACCCCAGAAGATCAGTGGATTTCTCAGCACAGCCGTTGGGACGATGATGTCTCTTCCTCGCACCGCTCCCCACCCACATATGAGGATGAGGAGGACCTTGAGGATGAGGAGGAGGAGGAGGATGATGATTGACCTTTGGTACGGTAGCATTGAACTTGTCCCTTTTTGGCATCTTGATGCCAAAGGGGGAGAAGTTGCACTTTAGGCACGGGTGTTGCATGGGAAGTCACAAGCTCGTTCTTCTCTTTGATCCTTTTATTGCTTATGAACTTCGATTTTATGTGTGAGACTATGTGTTTATGTCGTGTGAGACTATGTGGTTTATGTCGTGTGAGACTATGTGGTTGGATCCATCTTATGAGACTATGTGGTTTATTTCATTGGATCCATCTTGTGATGTTATGCAGTATCTATTGTCTATATATTCCTCATCACATGTTTTGTGCAAAGGTATGTTTTCAAATGCTAGTATCCATACTTGTGCACCCATGTTGGGTTTGTAAAATAGAGGGGGAGGTTTGTTTCTACACATCTAGGGGGAGTCTCTTCTCTATTTTACAAATATCACATGCTTATTATTAAAATCATCCTACAAAAGTGTATTGTCATCAAACACCAAAAAGGGGGAGATTGAAAGAGCATTTTCCTATCCCTCTGATTTTGATGTTTGATAACAATACACTTATCGTTTTAACTATGTACTAAGTTTATCACAGGATTGATAAAAGGAGGCACAATTTATGGCATATCAATTCCCCTTGCAAAAAACCTCTGTGTCAACCGGTAGTACCGGACCTACAACCGGTACTACCGCTTGACACCAGTACTACCAGTTCCAGTACCGGTTGGCACTGATCAAAAGTGATAAGGGTGCGTGCTAGTTAGTACCCATCGATACCAGGAAGCGGCACTAACGGCCCAACCGGTAGTACCGCTTGGTACAAGCGGTACTACCGCTTGAGGCGGTCGTACCGCTCGTCAGTACCGTGGCATACTGACTAGCACCCACCCCTCTCCATTTTGGTCAGTACCAAGAGGTACTTGGGACCGGTACTACCGCCCGAACCGGTAGTACCGCTTCCTACCTCCGGTACTACCGCTTGGGGGTAGTACCGCAAGGGCGATACCGCCCAAAGCTGAAGAACGCTGAAGAACTGGGACACCTCCGGTACCTGGTCCGGTACTAGACCGGTAGTACCGCTTGCAAGCGGTACTACCGCTTGAGTACCGGTACTACCAGTCATTAAATGCTCCAACGGCCATATAATTCGTGGAGGGGTATAAATACCCCTCCACCTACCTTGGGACAAATTGCTCGGCACATTAAAGTCATTGCCCACCATTGGAGTCCACTGGAGCCACTCAAATCTTCAAGATCTCCTCATCCATCCACCCAAAGTCCTTGATCTTTGGGGAATCAAAGGAGGAGGCCCCAATCTACTACTTCACCAAAAGAGATCTTCATTTCCCCCTCATTTCATTGAGGGCCCCCTTGCTCTAGTGTTTTGTTGGAAACCCTAGTTCTTGTTTTTGTTCTTACAAGCTTGTCTTTGACTGCTTTGACAGCTTGCTTGTATTTGGGAGCCTCCGATTGAGTTGTGGATGTGTGCCCCAAACTTGTAACGGTGCCGGCTTCCACCTTGAAGGTTGCCGATATAGTGGAAGGTGAATCGATCTCGTTGGGGTGAGATTCATCGGAGAACAAGGGAGGCCTCTCGTGGCATTGGTGGTTTGAAACCACCCCCTCTCCAAACGTAGACGTACTTCCCCTCAAAAGGAAGGAACTACGGGAAACAAATCCTTGTGTCTCCGCGTCCACTTTTCGGTTACCTCTATCCTTTACCACACCTTACTTACTTGTTACTACTTTGTGTTGTGGTAGCTCTTGCATATTTGTCATATAGGTAAATTCAGCATAGTTGCATTATCTAGAGAATTTACCTTATTGTCAAACCTTAATTTGAAAAAGAAGAAAATTTGAAGTAGCACCTATTCACCCCCCCCCCTCTAGGTGCCCATACGTTCCTTTCACCTAGGTTTGGTGTGCCTAGATATCTCATGACTGATGGAGGTTCTCATTTTATTCATGGTGGTTTTAGGAAGACTCTTGCTAAGTATGATGTTAACCATAGAATTGCTTCAGCCTATCACCCTCAAACCAGTGGGCAAGTAGAACTCTCAAATAGAGAAATTAAATCTATCTTGCAAAAGACTATTAATAGATCTAGGAAAAATTGGGCTAAAAAGTTGAATGACGCTCTTTGGGCTTATATAAATGCTTATAAAAATCCTATGGGAATGTCTCCTTACAAAATGGTTTATGGTAAAGCTTGTCACTTGCCTTTAGAATTAGAACACAAAGCTTATTGGGCAGTGAAAGAACTGAATAGAGATTTTAAACTTGCTGGAGAGAAGAGATTGCTTGACTTAAGTACCTTAGATGAGTGGAGAAGTGAAGCTTATGAAAATGCTAGACTCTTTAAAGAAAAAGTAAAAAGATGGCATGATAGGAGAATTCTCAAAAGGGAGTTCCATGTTGGTGAAAAAGTTCTATTGTATAGGTCGCGTCTTAGTTTTTTGCAGGAAAACTACTCTCAAAATGGGAAGGACCTTTTTTTATTGAGGAGGTGTATCGTTCTGGTGCTATTAAAATTTCATCTTTGAGAGACAACACTACACATGTGGTGAATGGTCAAAGGCTAAAACATTATATCTCTGGAGAATCATATAATGAAGATGTTGATGTTATTCAAATGGTGACTCCGGAAGAATTTATTAGAGACGAAACTTCGGAATCTGCAGAGTCCATCTTTGAATAGGTAAAAGTGCTGAAAATAGAAGGTTCGCGAAAAACCTTTTTCTTTATACTTTCGCTATTTTTATTCCATATGGAAGGTTATGACACGAAAAAGAGGAGGAAACGGAGCCCGAGTGGGCCACACCCACTAGTGGCGTGGGCCCCACCTGGCCACACCACCAGGGGGTGTGACCATCCCGGAGTCCGTCTCCGTCCCGTTTTCACCCTGTATCTTCCTTATGTCGTAAAACTTCGTAATATATAACCCCCGGATCCCCCGAGGTTCGTATATCATGTTCTCGTCGTGTTTTCGTTTCGATCTGTTTCTATCAGGAAATAGAGGCACCATGGTCTCCGCCAGCGACAAAGGCAAGGAGCCCATGGAAGAAGAAAGGATTGCTGCTAGGTAGGAAGACATGGTTTGGAGCGTCGAGGAGGAAGTAGAGAACATTTCAACAGTCATTAAGGGACAAACTGCCACAGGATCAAGGGCAAGGAAACCTACTTTTGTAGGTGCAATTAACACTCAACGTGCTTTTTCTCATAATATGCGGGGGATGATGACGTCCGTTCCAGACTTCAGATCCTGCTGTGGGGAGGAAGGTGGATATACTTCAAGAGGAGAATAACAGGCTTCGTAAGATGCTGGAGGGTTTCCTCACCATGAAAAAAACACCACCACCATCAAAGGAGTAATTCGTCATCAAGTTTTGGCATCCCCTTGGTTTGTTCCAAGCTTGGGGGAGTGCCATGGTATCACATTATTATCTTTCATCTTTTACCTTTTGAGTAGATTCTTATCATGATTAGAGAAGTTATCATATTGGATGGTTTGCATTGTGGAAATATATGTCCTTTAGTTGGTCTATGTATCCCTTGGTGTAAGTGCCTTTATGGAATATTAATGAGAAGTTTCATCCTTTACCCTTTGCACTTCTTATTTTAGTTTTCAATCCCTATTATATGATTTATCTTGTTGATTAGTATTGGTATCACTTTGGGAGCATCAAGTAAATCTAAATTGGTTTTGGCAAACCGAGCTTTGGTCAGTAGTAACATTTTTTGGGGTTTGAAAGGAAAAGATAAAAGCGCTTACAGGTATTTTGTATCATTTATTTCTTTCTTGATTGGCTCATAAGCTTAGTATTCTTTAGTTAAGATGTTTTGTGTTTTCAAGGAAGATTTCATGTTTGACTTTATCACTTGTATGTTTGCTTGTTGCCTTCAACTCTTTTGCTTGCTACCCAGCCTTGCTAGCCAAAAACATGTATTGAGAGGGAATACTTCTCGTGCATCCATTCCTTTAAATCAAACCATTGCCATTTGTGTCCACCATATCTACCTACTAGCATTATTGCTATTCCAAGTAAATTCTCAAGCTTCATCTACCTTTCAAATTAAAAATTCTTTTGTTATGTGAAAACTAGTTAGTAAAGCTATCACGAACTTGATGGCACACCTTATTTTCTTGCCCCTAATAAACTTGAACCATTGTGTCATCTATGTTGTATATGCTTGCACTTATAAGTTGGGATTAGCAAAACCGTGTTGTCAAGGGGAACGCTTTCAACACTTGTAAATATCTACCCCATTGATATCATGCTCTTTTGTTTATGGATGTCGTTGGTGTGAAATAAAAGGGGAGCTTGTAAGTCCATGGAGTTATGTATATGTGTTAGATAAACGCTTGGGCCGCTATCCTAATCCATGCCTAATCATGGTGGAAACTTGCAGCATCACCATAGTGAGAAATCAATGAAGCTTTCTTCTTATAAAAAAGAGAGACGTTGAAAAGAGGAAAGAGAGAAAAAACACCATTTTCCCATGGTAAATAAGAAGATTGCTAAGATGCTCATTGTCTGCTTGCCTTGTCATTTTTATATGGGATAGCTCCTGTATCATGTGCAAGGGGTACCCCGATGGCGGTTCTCTATGATACACATGTACTTACTATGACAAGAACTTACCGGTAACTAAATTTGAGTAGTATGAGGAGCGGCCCTCGTACTCAAGGGACATGAGATTGCCAACTTATACTTCGTAAAGCATATACTCCATCTTTGTTCACTTTAACCTTAATCACCTCAAGATGCTTATGATAGGGGAAATGAGAGCTCAAAGCTAGTAAGTACCATAATCTTTTGGAAGCTCTTTACGAACTGGAAATCCCTGCTTCCCTCTATGAAAGGGCCTTTCTTTTACTTCTTAGTTTAGTCAGTAAACCCATTCCTCTCTATCTCCAGCAAGCATTTGAGTTGTTGTGTTTCAGTCACTCATATGATGATTTATTCAATCATGTTTCTTATCCTCCTTGTTTTGCACAAGACTCTTATATGAATGAGTATTACTCTGAAAGCCATCATTGTGAAAAGCCTTTTATGTTTGAGCAAAGAGTACTCCTGTTATAAAATTCTTTGCAAATTTTTTGCTTGAAAACGGTTTGCCAACTATTCTTTAACCAAGAACAAAGTTTGCCATTACCAATTATGATTTGTCTTTATGCATCTCTGTTGTGACTCCCATGCTTGTTGCAAGTTAAGTTATATAATGGTGAGTTGCTTTCTATTATGAGTTGTGTATTGGTAAGTGTGATGATTCTTGTCCGTATTCTTTTTATCGACACTTCACTCCATAAACCTGTGGACATGTTTACTGAGATCATTTTTCGCTTGGGGACAAGCGAGGTCTAAGCTTGGGGGAGTTGATACGTCCATTTTGCATCACTATTCTATATCATAATTTGCTGCTATTCATTGATATATTTCTTATTAAGAGGTGATACTTATGTCATTTCATCTATTTTTGCATGTTGGATGATTCTTGGAGGATGAATTGTCGGAGTCGGGATTCTGATGGAAAAAGCGGTGTCTAGATGAAATTTTCGTGAAGATCAGAAAATACAGGAAAATATGTGGAAAATTATATTTTTCCAGAAGACAAAGGAAGCTAGAAGGGGATGCGGAGTTGGGCCACGGTGGCCCACACGCCCCAGGCGCGGGCCACCCTGGGCCACGCTACCATGGGGTGTGGCCACCCTGGCCCACCTCTTGCTCCGCCCTCTCGCTTATATCTTCTCCTCAAAACCCTAATATCGGGGAGAGCTACCACAGAAAGATTACGCCGCCTCTACGGGGCGAAAACTACAGAGAGAGAAAGAACTCTCCGACAGACAGATTTCTGCCGAGGAAATTCCTTCCCGGAGAGGGGAGATCGTCGCCATCAACACCATCATAAAGATAGACTTCATCGGGATCACCATCATCATCATCCACACCACCATCTTCACCAGCACCATCATCACCACTCTATCCCGTTGTAACAATTGTGTTGAATCTTGCATAGTTCTTAGGGGAAACTTTCCCGGTGTTTATTACTATTGTAGTTGATGCTTGTGAGTGGAACCATTGAATTATTTTTTATGTTCAGATTGTTATTCATCATCATATCATCTCTGATATTGATCCATATGATGTCTTGTGAGTAGTTCGTTTAGTTCTTGAGGACATGGGAGAAGTCATGTCGTTAGTAGTGGAATTGTCTTGAGGTATTATTCAATGGTTTAATATTTAAGTTGTGGTGCTATTCTTCTAGTGGTGTCATGTGAACATCGACTACATGATACTTCACCATTTATGGGCCTAGGGGAATGCATTGTGTATTTTGATACTAATTGTGGGGTTGCCGGAGTGACAGAAACCTGAACCCCCGTTAGGAAACCTTTGTACAAGGGAGTGTAGGATCTCAAAGTTTAAGGCCGTGGTTAGGTTTTTATCTTAATTACTTTCTTGTAGTTGTGGATGCTTGCAAGGGGTTTAATCACAAGTATGTATTAGTCCTAGTAAGGTTAGTACATTAGCACAGGTTCACCCACACAACACTTATTAATCCAAAGAAGATTAATCAACTATATGAAACAAAAGCACTTGACAGTATTCTCATGTGTCCTCGAGAACGTTTGGTCCTCATAAGTATTACCACCGGCTTGTCCTTTGCTAAGAAAGGATTGAACCACTTGCTGCATTTACTTGCTGTCTTTATTTACTTGCACTTTATTTCCTTGCATTATCAAAAAACCATAAAAATCCGTTTGCTAAGTATTTACAGATATTTCCTGCTCCAAACCACTAGTCAACATCTTCTGCTCCTTGTTGGGATCGACACTCCTATTTATCGAAAGTACTATGATACACCCCCTATACTTGTGGGTCATTAGGGTACCTAGAGGAGTTCGCTGAATATAGCCTGTTTTTCGAGCCAAAGAGCAGCGCATCGTAGGCTGCCACCAAGATGACTAAAGATTTACAAAATTTCCTGAATAATAAACATGATAGGTTCATCCTGGATTACTCATTTTGCATCCACAAGGTGGTAGATGACAGATATGACTGTCTTCATTCTGATGATCTGCCGTTCAAATTTGGGATTAGGTATTGATGTTGATTCTAGTCAGAGGGGTTTCAGTGTATCGAAAATATGGATTTTGGCTACAAAGTAGTATAGTACAGTACTATTGTACTAGTTCTTGTAATTGGGAGTATATTGTTTCTAGTTCTGCTTGTGCTATTGTATTTTGCAGTATGTATTGGTAGTACTTGTTTGCATCAAATCGCTGGAGATGATCTAGCATTTCCTTTCAAACATGGAAATGTAGTTCTGCTTATGCTATTGTATTTTGCAGTATGTACTGGTAGTACTTGTTTGGATCAAATCGCTGGAGATGATCTAGCCTTTCCTTTCAAACATGGCTCTGTAGTTCTCCTTGTGCTATTGTATTTTGAAGTATGTACTGGTAGTACTCATTTGGATCCAACCGCTGGAGATGATCTAGCATTTCCGTTCAAACATGGCTCTGTAATAGGAGCTAGCACTACCTGCTAAGATCAACTAGCTTTTCCTTTGAAACAATGGCCTTGCACATGTAGTCCGTAGGTGTAACATCCCAGCATTTAGGACTAAACGAAGGGTAGATTTAGGATTTTGTGCATCTGCATGCATGCATCTGAAAATCCGGGTAAATTTTTCGCCAAATTAAAAGACTAGAGTGATCATAATTCTCACTCCGATGAATTAGGTTTAGTGACATCAGAAGGGGAGTGATATGAATTTTGACATGACCTCTATTGTTTCTGAAGTTATGAGGGAAGAAATTTGACTTATAAATAATTATTCACCATAATACAAATACAAGTATTATAAATAAAAGTATAAATATTATTAAAATCCAACTTTACAATGTTCTTTTACAGTAAAAGAATAAAGCAATATTACAATGAAGCAAATAAGAGAATAAAGAAAATGGAAAATGAAGTACAATAATTAAACAAATAGGAGAATTCTTTATTAAAAGAATATATATTACATTATTTATTTATTTAAAATAAAGGAGTAATAAGAATGGTTACAATAATAAGATAAACTAATATATTACAATGACTTTACATAAATTCTTGATAGAAACGAAAATTACAAAAAAATTGGATAAAAAGAAAATTCTAAAACTAATCTTCATCTTTTCAATTTCTGATCTTGTTCCTGTAAAAGCATAAAATAAACCAAATAGAATATAAAAACAAACAGAGTTAGTGTTGATTATTTTTGCTCTCAGTATGGCAATGAAATGCATTGCTATTCACATCATTGAGCATATTTAAATTGGGGCAAGTTTCACCAAAAGAATATCTGCTCTTATTAGTAACTTTGCCTCAGAACCACATCATAGGCAATTTAGGGAAAAGTTTCACCAAGGGCAGGTGAAAGGCAAAGAGGTAAAATCCAAGGAAATCCCAAGCCTTTTACTTGATCTGATCCATCTGGGTGAGGCAAGCTCACACACAGCTCTCACACACATGCATGTTGATGTTTTGTCAACACAGGAGGCACCATGAGAAGGAGATAAGTACACAGCCGTAGAAGGGGGAGTGCTCTGCTGAAATTACTTCACCATAGCAAGAAACGGCCAACACAACTAACACAGATCAACCACACAGGCCATCCTTACATTTCAAGAGTTCATAAGTTTAACACCAAAACTCCATAGTGCACTACCACCACAACACTAGCACCCTGGTTGCTCAAGTAAGCCATCCAAGGACACCAGGAGGAGGCCAGGAGCATAAGGAGTAGATCAAGTGAGCAGGAGGAGGGAGAAGTCCAGGGGTGCAAGAGGAAGCAGGACAGACACTAGATCCAACAACAGAACAGAATCACCACAACATCCACAACCAAGTCATCTATCTCCACTGCAAGCATCAGGTTGGCTACTAGAACTATGCTACTATCTGTTCTTGCCAAATTAAAGCAAGCATCAGTGGGGAAGAGGGAGAGAGCTCTCAGTATAGTGTAGAAATGCTACACTAAGTTCATCCTAGAGCTATTAAAAGCCAACTAGTATCTGTTCTTATCCTATATAAACCATGGCCTCAGTCTTTTGCATCATTGGCCAGGACATAGACCAATATTCTGTTAAATACAAAAATATAACAAATCATTTAAATGATCTATGCTGTTGTGCTCACTCTCAAGGAGGTTCCACAACAGCATAGCCATATTCCAGAATTTTTCTCTCTAGCAACAATGGAAAATCAAAGAACATAAATCATTTTCCTAGTAAATGTTCTAGGAATCAGATCCATAAATTTCTTCACTGTACAAATGACAGGAAGCTCATTTCTTTCTTAAGATCCCAAACAAAGCATCTTTATTCCATGGCTTATCTTATGAATCTCATCCAACTTAGCCAAATAAATGACAACTGATAATGCTAGGAATAATCAGGCTATTGTGTACACTCCAAGGAGGCATCACAATAGCAGGACCATATTAGCAGAAACCACATTCACATTAACCAAATCATCCACTGGTTCACATGTAATTATACCTGAAAACCAAATCATTTCCTTAGTGTTTGTCACTAGGAATCATCTCAAAAAAAAACAAATCATTTTCCTAGGAATAATACTAGGAATCATCTATGGATATAAATCCATAGTCACCCATGACATTCCTCCTATTTAGGAGATAGTCATTTAAGCCAACATGCAGATATAGAAGATTCCAAGAACTACCCACTAAAGCAAAGCTTCAGTACTTTAGACTCTAATATCAATCCATTTAAATGCACAAAGAGCTCAAGCTGAATATTCAATCCAAGGGGCTCATTCCACAAACATCACAGGTTAGCTAGCATGGGGCCAATACCAACACAATTCAATAAGCCAACTAGATCAAAACCAGTTAATACTGGATCATCACAACAACCAGACAAACCTTATATAAGAATGAATTCATTATTCTAGAGTCACAAACCAGTACCATCCACTACCCAATTCAGATAAATGAATTTTTAACCCAAATTCATTAAGCAAGCTATGTAGCAAAGCTACTGCAGTGTATCATGAACCAAAGTGAGGAACCCAAATTAGGGTTCATACAAAGAGAGAGTGGGATAGAGAAAAACTTACCCGACTCGCCTCGCATAGCAAGAAGAGGAAGTAGACGGCGGCAACACCGAGGCGATGGAAGCCAGGGCGGCGTCACGGGGAGCACCTGGAGGCGCTGCAACCCGCGCCTAGGCCACAATCAAGGCAGCCAGAGGAGAGACACGGCGGTGCTGGACATCACCACACCACCAAAACGCCAGCAGAGCAACCAGAGAAGCACCGGAGCATAGCACCGCCAGAGAGACACAAACCCTAGCCACCTCAGAGAAGATGGTATGACCAGGGGAGGGCTTGAACGGCGAATCGGATTGGACCAGTCGATGTTGCGTCGTCGACTGTGTCGGCAACCACAAAGCTGTCGACTGGGAATGCCGGAGCTTACCAGAATCGAACAGCAAAGGCGAAGGGTCATCGCCGTCGTGGAGAAGAAGGAGGTCGCGAGAGAGAGAAGAGGGGATCCAATGGATCAGGTCTGGCCGACTTGGTCGACCGGGTCCAGGGGTGTAGCCCAAGCAGGTGATGGGCTGGGCTTAGAATTAAGTTGGGCTGGCCCAAGAACCAAGATAGGGTATTAAAAAGAGAAAAATAAAGTTAAGCTAAATATTAAATAACCAAAATACCCCTCTACACCTTTTAAGCTCTAGAAAAATGTAGAAAAATCCTAAAAATATATTTAATGCATCCTAGTGTTTATTAAAATAATATCCACCTAAGAAAAATATAATCATATTTATTTAAGTTTAATAAAATTTAAAACAAATATATAAATACATTAAATATATATATATATAAATAATAATAATAATAATAATAAAGATAATGTTTAAAAGAAATAAATAAAATTTATTTTTAAGAATTTAAGCAAGTATATTTATTATAAAGGTACTAACTATATGATTATAAAAATATTTTGAAGTTCTTATATCATATAACTTGAATTATCTAAGTTATTAAAATAAGATAATTGTTTTGTTAATTGTTTAATATTATTTCCTAAGTAAGAAATGATCTTATTCAAAACATAATCTTTTGACTCTAAGTAGTCTAAACCATGATTATAATTTAATATAAAATCTAAGTGTAAACAATTAACTTTATAATATTCTTTTAAAATCCTTAACTAACTATAAGCCAAGGATTTACAAAGTTATTCTTTACAAATCATTAACAATTCATAAATAATCATATTTATCAAACTTGAAGTTCACTAAATAAATTATAATAAAATCCATCTATTTATATTTATAAAGAAAAATCTCAAAGTATGGTCCACAAATATTACACATGCTAAATTTAAATCTTAAAAAAAACAAAGTTCCCTAACCATAAGATTTCATATTTAATTATACTTATGAAAAACTTTAATTAATAATGCTACAAATGCTATATCTCGAGTCCAATTACATTTTTATAGTTTACTTTGGTTTAAGATATCCTCGGCTAGATATATAATAACTTAAATCAATTGAACCTTATTACAACACCATAGCTTTAATCCTATTTATCTTCAAAGTTGAATAACTTAACATAAATAATATTTTCTTCAAATATTATTCTTTTTGCCACTTCAAAAGAAACACTATACCATTCCTTTAAAGCCATGATAACTTAAAACATAAATTTTGTAATAATTACCTAATACCATGAACCCATAGAATTATATTATAATTGTACTTTAGTCTTCATATTTTATATGTTTATCTTCCTTATGAAGTAAACTTAAACTAAAACAAATCTTAAATAAATCATAAATATATCCCACTGGCAATGATTGAAGAATTACTTGGGATTTTGCATTATGCATCTCATTACTAATGCATAACAACATCTTGCTTCTTTAAACATTGTCCTTACTGGGCAATGATGATGTTTTGTAGAACCCGAGGTCTAGGGTCAAGTTGAGACATTCAACTACAATACTTCGCTATATCAAGGCAAGTTCACACTTGCTCATGTCCTTTGATTATTTTCTGTAAAGTAATTGCAAACTGTGTGTCATCACCTACATTTCAAAAAGGGTAGAAAACACTATTTTCATAATTAAATTGAATTATCGGTTACTGATCCAGGGTGATCAGCTAACCTATTAAGACTGGCAGTTGGGATACCCCTGCACAGGGATATATCATCTAGGACTTAAGAACCAATGTCGCCAGTGATTCTTGCGTCGTATATTACGCGTTAACCATGAGATTTGGAATGGGACGGAGAAGTCAGCTGGATCGGCTCCCTTTCGCATGCATTGGACACTGTTCTGGGCATTTGTGAGTTGCAGATCGTGGGTATAGCCGTTTTATATGGGGAAAGGTCTACCGTGGATCTGGGCTTACAAAAGACAGATTACTAGTGTTAATGGTTGTTGTGTGTATCCAACTATGGTATAGCCATTTTTATACGGGGAAAGGTCTACCTTGAGTTTGGGCATACAACAATTGTGGTGTATGCGGGGTCGCGGAGAAGGACAGTGATTGGATTGGATCATCTACTGGGCCCCATGCCATAGGAAGTGTGGACGGGAAAGATTCGTCCGGTTGTGCATCAAGGATTTGATCTCTCATGGGTAAAGTAACACACCTCTACAGAGTGTAAGAACTGTAACTTGTTACTCCCTGTTCCGGGAAGGAGCTGCGAACGCTGCAGGAAAGGAACTCCATGGAAGTTCTGGTAAACCTGTGAAGGCTGTCGGACATAGTTTTTTTTAGAATAAAAGCAAACTTTGAAGAAATGTTTACGAAAACCTGCATTGCCTACGACCTATGGTCTGTGGATGTAGATATAGTGCATCAAACACTCCTTTTTAGTGAACTTGCTGAGTACGCTCGTACTCAACGTATCTTCTTAACCCTTGCTAGATTCTGAAGACAATAACGGCCAGGAAGAGGAAATACTATATCCAATTGAAGACCAAGAAGAATTCCGCTATGAAGAACCAGAAGTATCCGGAAGCGTCGAAGGGAACAATTACGAAAACATCTATGAAATGGAGGCCGACGTATCTGAAGTATAGATGTAGCATATATAGTGATCTAGTCCAGTAGCATAGATCTCTATCCCCTATCTATATTAAATCTCGTATAAACTTTAGTTGTTTCTTTATTTTGTTCTCCGAGTTATTATAGTTTAGCCATGAGTCATCGGGATACCTATATGGACCTAGGAGGATCTCAAAATCATCATGTAAATTTCTGATTGTAATAATAACAATGTCTGTTGTGGACCCGATTTGTTTCTGTTGTACCACTCTGAGGATGTAATATTTGCAGAATGGTACTCCATGAGTGTTTTGTCCATGACTATAGTATACTACAACATGCAGTGGTATGCTGGGTCACAACAGCTGGTATCAAAGCAAAAGCTTTGACCTTAGGTTGGAAATCTATTAAATGGGTAGAACTTGTAGGTAGTATGTTAGCAACGGTAAAGAGTTCTCTAGAAATATGATAAGTATTCACTTGAGGATTACATTGTCATGTTTCTAGTGCGATAATTCTTTATTATGATGCAAATTGGGGTAATAATAATAAGTTATAACCTAATAGGGAAATTATAATCTCTTATCTACAGTGAGAAATGACATCTCGATACGCAAACCGGAATGTCCAAGTGATGTTCAAGTGATATATAGGACTATATAGTGGATTAGACAAAAAAATTGATACAACTTTTATGGAGTAGGGAGTTGCAAATCTCGACTTTCTGTCAAGGTTTATAGTTTTCAACACGGGAAAGTGTTAGTAAAGTACTGTATAGTGCTTATATTACTAAAGAGTTGAGGATAAGAGAAGTAATGTCATCAGGGAAGATGAGATGTATGGAGGCGGCGTATCAAATTGCAGTTCTAGAATCAATAATCAGGCTTCGAAAACAAGAATCCAAGGAAATTGGTAGGTAGTGATCTTACTATTATACCTCAAGATTCTATAAATTCAAAACTTAAGTTGGATCATGCTGCATTTGTGCAGACTGAATCCACTTGAGCTGCCGAATACATAGGTCATAGAAGGACATTACTCAAGACCTATCATGACACACATTAGGTTCTAGTCTAGGAGTTGGATACAAACTTGAGGAGTATGTTGATCCTACTAAATAATTATAATGCAACAAGGAGTTAGATAGAGAAGCTAGGCATTTTAGAACACTCTTCTCAAGAGAGGTGTAGAAAGAAAATAAGTTTGAGGAACCATAGTCTGAAGCCTATGTCTATTATAGAGATAAACCTCAAAGACATGTTGACCTAAAGGGTCAAATCGGAGACAAAACAAGAAACTTAGAAAACATCCAATCCTGGTATTCCAGTTTGGAATCCCGATGGATGGGGAGTAGAATCTTACACTGGAACCAGGGAGAATCCTATACCCTGTGATCCTAGTAAAGGAGTAGAAACCAGTTATGTTAGCATGGAACCTATGATCCATATGGGGGTAGTACCAATCCTATTGACCTGGAAGAAGGTACTGACGGTTATTACATCTATATGTATAACTAAGTCAAGGAAAAGCAGATAATACATCTTGCTTTGAGAGTGTATTTGAAGGTGGACATGAGAATTCCACGGAAGATCACGCATTTTCTAGTCATTTTTTAATGGCTAAACTCAATCTAAGTACTTCTAATCAAGAGTGCACACCCTCTGGATGTTTATATACTCCATAAGGTAGTTGTCGGACTTCACGTCATCAGGGATGGAATTCCAGGAAGTACTAGAAAGAGAGAGAAAAGTAAGAAGAGATAATCCATGGAAGTAAAGGACTTAAATAATGTACATAACCAGTAATGTGCGTTGTAGTGTTTGAGAGGCATGACTTAAGAGGTAAGAGCATGCTCATACGAGCAAGCAAATCCTTGTAACATACAAGTAATGTACCAAGTGTGAGTCAAACCGTAGTTGTAAGGATTGTTTGTAATAGCTTATAAAAACCATGTATAATACATGGTATAGGTTTGGTTGTTATTTGGATTGGTTCTTGATTTCCTTGTGTGACTAGCACTGTGCATAGAGTTGAACTCAGAAAACATATGCATGATGTAAGTATGAGTAATCGCTTTATGTAGCAGGACTAGAGAGGGTATGGATACGGGAGTAGAAGCTGGGTTTGAAGGACAACGTGTGGAACAAGAAGCTAAGCAGAGGGAAAGCAATATGGATGTAATTACCACTGGACCATCAACTCATCCGTTGACAGAGGAGAATTTCATGCAATACATGCAAATGATGCAAGAGTACCAGAATAAGTTCATGCAGGAAACACTCAAACGAATTGGACCCGGAGAGGAAAACAAAGACATCAAAGTAAGTCTTTCTGATTTCCAAAACACCAAACCAATTCCTTTTGCATTTGCATCAGAACCTATGAATGCAGAGGATTGGCTGATGGATACAGAAAGGAAACTTAAAACAGTAGGATGCAATGATGAGGATAAGTTACGATATGCAACATTTCTTCTATCCGGATCTGCCGCAAATTGGTGGGAGAATCAATTAGCTATGCACACACCAGAAGAAATATTCACCTGGGAAGAATTCAAGCGGAAGTTTCGTGAGTATCATGTTCCAGAGAGAATTATGGAATTTAAGAGGAGAGAATTCATGGACTTACGGCAAAATGATGAAACCGTGATGAAATATATTAGCAAGTTTAGTCAATTATCTCGTTATGCAGTTGATGAGGTAAATACGGAGGAGAGGCGCAAGAAAAGGTTCTTGGAAGGACTAAACCCTTATATGAAGATGAAAATACGAGGGGCTACAACAAGATTTTTCCAAGAGCTGGTTGATGTAACAATTACTTTTGAGGATGATTACAAGGTATTATTGGAAGAGAGGGAAAAATTAGCCAAGAAGAAAGCTAAAAGGGAATCGAAGAAGTTTCAATTTACTAAGTCAACATCAAACTTAAGTTTCATACCTAGATTCATATCCACAAGTGGTATATCAAAGTATGAGGCATCAAAAAGAAAGAAAGAAATCATGTGTGGTAAGTGCGGAGCATCAGGTCATATAAGGAGGGATTGTAGGAAGACTGGAAAGGTGTGCTATAGGTGTGGTCTGGAAGGACATAAGAGATCTGAATGTCCCAACAAGATGGTTACTCGAGGAGTACAATCACCATTAAGAGGTGGACACTTTGGATGGAACCACGATGACGAGGCTACAACAGGTATGTTTAGTATCAGTAGTCCTTCGTCAATCAAGTGTTCAGGGTTAAAAGTAATCTCATGAAGCTTCGGGAGGAAGTATAAATTAGCATTAGGCATTAACAATCACCGAATCAAGGTTGAGCGTAAACTCAAGGAGTGCTAAGTTTATTAAAAACATTACATTGGAAAGATAAGAAACTGGGAGGAAAGAAGAAAACTCAGGACGAGACTATAGGAAAACCTTCTTGAACAAGAAACCACAAACTTCGGGACGAAGTTTAATTTAAGGGGGGAAGTCTGTAACATCCCAGCATTTAGGACTAAACGAAGGCTAGATTTAGGATTTTGTGCATCTGCATGCATGCATCTGAAAATCCGGGTAAAATTTTCGCTAAATTAAAAGACTAGAGTGATCAGAATTCTCACTCCGATGAATTAGCTTTAGTGACATCAGAAGGGGAGTGAGATGAATTTTGACATGACCTCTATTGTTTCTGAAGTTATGAGGGAAGAAATTTGACTTATAAATAATTATTCACCATAATAAAAATACAAGTATTATAAATAAAAGTATAAAGATTATTAAAATCCAACTTTACAATGTTCTTTTACAGTAAAAGAATAAAGGAATATTACAATGAAGCAAATAAGAGAATAAATAAAATGGAAAATGAAGTACAATAATTAAACAAATAGGAGAATTCTTTATTAAAAGAATATATATTACATTATTATTATTTTTACAATAAAGGAGTAATAAGAATGGTTACAATAATAAGATAAACTAATATATTACAATGACTTTACATAAATTCTAGACAGAAAAGAAAATTACAAAAAAATTGGATAAAAATAAAATTCTAAAACTAATCTACATCTTCACATCTTTTCAATTTCTGATCTTGTTCCTATAAAAGCATAAAGTAAACCAAATAGAATATAAAAACAAACACAGTTAGTGTTGATTATTTTTGCTCTCAGTATGGCAATGAAATGCATTGCTATTCACATCATTGAGCATATTTAAATTGGGGCAAGTTTCACCAAAAGAATATCTGCTCTTATCAGTAACTTTGCCTCAGAACCACATCATAGGCAATTTAGGGGCAAGTTTCACGAAGGGCAGGTGAAAGGCAAAGAGGTAAAATCCAAGGAAATCCCAAGCCTTTTACCTGATCTGATCCATCTGGGTGAGGCAAGCTCACACACAGCTCACACACACATGCATGTTGATGTGTTGTCAACACATGAGGCACCATGAGAAGGAGATAAGTACACAGCCGTAGCAGGGGGAGTGCTCTGCTGAAATTACTTCACCATAGCAAGAAACAACCAACACAACTAACACAGATCAACCACACAGGCCATCCTTACATTTCAAGAGTTCATAAGTTTAACACCAAAACTCCATAGTGCACTACCACCACAACACTAGCACCCTGGTTACTCAAGTAAGCCATCCAAGGACACCAGGAGGAGGCCAGGAGCATAAGAAGTAGATCAAGTGAGCAGGAAGAGGGAGAAGTCCAGGGGTGCAAGAGGAAGCAGGACAGACACTAGATCCAGCAACAGAACAGAATCACCACAACATCCACAACCAAGTCATCTATCTCCACTGCAAGCATCAGGTTGGCTACTAGAACCATGCTACTATCTGTTCTTGCCAAATTAAAGCAAGAATCAGTGGGGAAGAGGGAGAGAGCTCTCATTATAGTGTAGAAATACTACACTAAGTTCATCCGAGAGATGTTAAAAGCCAACTAGTATATGTTCTTATCCTATATAAACCATGGCCTCAGTCTTTTGCATCATTGGCCAGGACATAGACCAATATTCTGTTGAATAAAAAAATATAACAGATCATTTAAATGATCTATGCTGTTGTGCTCACTCTCAAGGAGGTTCCACAACAGCATAGCCATATTCCAGAATTTTTCTCTCTAGCTACAATGGAAAATCAAAGAACATAAATCATTTTCCTAGTAAATGTTCTAGGAATCAGATCCATAAATTTCTTCACTGTACAAATGATAGGAAGCTCATTTCTTTCTTAAGATCCCAAACAAAGCATCTTTATTCCATGGCTTATCTTATGAATCTCATCCAACTTAGCCAAATAAATGACAACTGATAATGCTAGGAATAATCAGGCTATTGTGTACACTTCAAGGAGGCATCACAATAGCAGGACCATATTAGTAGAAACCACATTCACATTAACCAAATCATCCACTGGTTCACATGTAATTATACCTGAAAACCAAATCATTTCCTTAGTGTTGGTCACTAGGAATCATCTAAAAAAACAAATCATTTTCCTAGGAATAATACTAGGAATCATCTATGGATATAAATCCATAGTCACCCATGACATTCCTCCTATTTAGGAGATAGTCATTTAAGCCAACATGCAGATATAGAAGATTCCAAGAACTACCCACTAAAGCAAAGCTTCAGTACTTTAGACTCTAATATCAATCCATTTAAATGCACAAAGAGCTCAAGCTGAATATTCAATCCAAGGGGCTCATTCCACAAACAGCACAGGTTAGCTAGCATGGGGCCAATACCACACAATTCAATAAGCGAACTAGATCAAAACCAGTTAATATTGGATCATCTCAACAACCAGCCAAACCTTATATAAGAATGAATTCATTATTCTGGAGTCACAAACCAGTACCATCCACTACCCAATTCAGATAAATGAATTTTCAACCCAAATTCATTAAGCAAGCTATGTAGCAAAGCTACTACAATGTATCATGAACCAAAGTGAGGAACCCAAATTAGGGTTCATACTGAGAGAGAGAGAGTGGGATAGATAAAATCTTACCCGACTGGCCTCACACAGCAATAAGAGGAAGTAGACGGCGGCAACACCGAGGTGATGGAAGCCATGGAGGCGGCACGGGGAGCACCTGGAGGCGCTGCAACCCGCGCCTAGGCCGCAATCTAGGCAGCCAGAGGAGAGAAACGGCGGTGCTGGACATCACCACACCACCAAAATGCCAGCAGAGCAACCAGAGAAGCACCGCCAGAGAGCCACAAACCCTAGCCACCTCAGAGAAGATGGTATGACCAGGGGAGGGCTCGAACGGCGAATCGGATTGGACCAGTTGATGCTGCATCGTCGACTGTGTCGGCAACCACAGCGCTCTCGGCTAGGAACGCCGGAGCTCACCGGAATCGAATAGCAAAGGTGGAGGGTCATCGTCATCATGGAGAAGAAGGAGGTCGCGCGAGAGAGAAGAGGGGATCCAATGGATCAGGTCTGGCCGACTTGGTCGATCGGGTCCAGGGGTGTAGCCCGAACAGGTGATGGGCTAGGCTTAGAATTAAGTTGGGCTGGCCCAAGAACCAAGATAGGGTATTAAAAAGAGAAAAATAAAGTTAAGCTAAATATTAAATAACCAAAATACCTCTCTACACCTTTTAAGCTCTAGAAAAATGTAGAAAAATCCTAAAAATATATTTAATACATCCTAGTGTTTATTAAAATAATATCCACCTAAGAAAAATATAATCATATTTATTTAAGTTTAATAAAATTTAAAACAAATATTTAAAGACATTAAAAATATATATAAATAATAATAATAATAAATATAATGTTTAAAAGAAATAAATAAAATTCATTTTTAAGAATTTAAGCAAGTATATTTATTAGAAAGGTACTAACTATATGATTATAAAAATATTTTAAAGTTCTTATATCATATAACTTGAATTATCTAAGTTATTAAAATAAGATAATTGTTTTGTGAATTGTTTAATATTATTTCCTAAGTAAGAAATGATCTTATTCAAAACATAATCTTTTGACTCTAAGTAGTCTAAACCATGATTATAATTTAATATAAAATCTAAGTGTAAACAATTAACTTTATAATATTCTTTTAAAATCCTTAACTAACTATAAGCCAAGGATTTACAAAGTTATTCTTTACAAATCATTAACAATTCATAAATAATCATATTTATCAAACTTGAAGTTCAGTAAATAAATTATAATAAAATCCATCTATTTATATATATAAATAAATATCTCAAAGTATGGTCTATAAATATTACACATGCTAAATTTAAATCTTTAAAAAAACAAAGTTCCCTAACCATAAGATTTCATCTTTAATTATACTTATGAAAAACTTTAATTAATAATGCTACAAATGTTATATCTCAAGTCCAATTACATTTTTATAGTTTACTTTGGTTTAAGATATCCTCAGCTAGATATATAATAACTCAAATCAATTAAACCTTATTACAACACCATAGCTTTAATCCTATTTATCTTCAAAGTTGAATAACTTAACATAAATAATATTTTCTTGAAATATTATTCTTTTTGCCACTTCAAAAGAAACACTATACCATTCCTTTAAATCCATGACAACTTAAATCATAAATTTTGTAATAATTACCTAATACCATGAACCCATAGAATTATATTATAATTGTACTTTACTCTTCATATTTTATATGTTTATCTTCCTTATGAAGTAAACTTAAACTAAAGCAAATCTTAAATAAATAATAAATATATCCCACTGGCAATGATTGAAGAATTACTTGGGATTTTGCATTATGCATCTCATTACTTATGCATAAAAACATCTTGCTTCTTTAAACATTGTGCTTACCAGGCAATGATGATGTTTTGTAGAACCCGAGGTCCAGGGTCAAGTTGAGACATTCAACTACAATACTTCGCTATATCAAGGCAAGTTCACACTTGCTCATGTCCTTTGATTATTTTCTGTAAAGTAATTGCAAACTGTGTGTCATCACCTGCATTTCAAAAAGGGTTGAAAACACTATTTTCATAATTAACTTGAAGTATCGGTTACTTATCCAGGATGATCAGCTAACCTATTAAGGCTGGCAGTTGGGATACCACTTCACAGGGATATATCATCTAGGATTTAACAACCAATGTCGCCAGTGATTCTTGCGCCGTATATTACGCGTTAACCATGAGATTTGGAATGGGACGGAGGGTCAGCTGGATCGGCTCCCTTTCGCATGCATTGGACACTGTTCTGGGCATTTGTGAGTTGCAGATCGTGGGTATAGCCGTTTTGTACGGGGAAAGGTCTACCATGGATCTGGGCGTACAAAAGACAGATTACTAGCGTTAATGGTTGTTGTGTGTATCCAACTAAGGTATAGCCATTTTTATACGGGGAAAGGTCTACCTTGAGTTTGGGCATACAACAATTGTGGTGTATGCGGGGTTGCGGAGAAGGACCGTGATTGGCTTGTATCATCTACTGGGCCCCACACCATAGGAAGTGTGGACGGGAAAGATTCGCCCGGTTGTGCATCAAGGATTTGATCTCTCATGGGTAAAGTAACGCACCTCTACAGAGTGTACGAACTATAACTTTTTACTCCCTGTTCCGGGAGGGAGCTGCGAACGCTGCAGGAAAGGAACTCCATGAAAGTTCGGGTAAACCTATGAAGGCTGATGGACATAATTTTTTTCAGAATAAAAGCAACCTTTGAAGAAATGTTTACGAAAACCTGCATTGCCTACGACCTATGGTCTGTGGCTGTAGATATAGTGCATCAAACACTCCTTTTCAGTGAACTTGTTGAGTACGCTTGTACTCAACGTATCTTCTTAATCCTTGCTAGATTCTGAAGACAATAACGGTCAGGAAGAGGAAATACTGTATCCAATTTAAGACGAAGAAGAATTCCGCTATGAAGAACCAGAAGTATCCGGACGCGTCGAAGGGAACAATTACGAAAACATCTATGAAATGGAGACCGGCGTATCTGAAGTATAGATGTAGCATATATAGTGATCTAGTCCAGTAGCATAGATCTTTATCCCCTATCTATATTAAATCTCATATAAACTTTAGTTGTTTCTTTATTCTATTCTCTGAGTTATTATAGTTTAGCCTTGAGTCATCAGGATACCTCTATGGACCTAGGAGGATCTCAAAGTCGTCATGTAAATTTCTGATTGTAATAATAACAATGTATGTTGTGGACCCGCTTTATTTCTGTTGTACCACTCTGAGGATGTAATATTTGCGGAACGGTACTCCGTGAGTGTTATGTCCACGACTATTGTATACTACAACATGCAGTGGTATGCTGGGTCACCACAGTAGGTACTCCCTCCGTTTGAAAATAGATTCAAAGGATTTGTGCAACACATGAATAGGGAAAACGCAGGAATATAATGGCATAACACTTGATATCCTATTGGAATAAAAATCATAGGGATCAGTAAAATTAGTTGTTTGCTTGCACCGCAGGAAAAACACAGTAAATTTAGGGTTTAAGTACATGGCATATAGGAATTTTTCCAAGATGTGTCACCTCTTCTTAGAAATCCTATAGGATTGTAGTGTCGGAAAGCAATGTATAGGAATTTTGTAGGATTCATTCCTTTCAAACAAACACACTCTATAGGATAAATTCCTATGGATATATAATTCCTTTTGAAATCCTTTGAATCAAACAGGCCCTAAGATGTTTTAGCTTTTGTGAAACAAGTGTATCTAGACTCTCTAATAGTGTGTAGTTTGGAGTGAACACATGATACATAGGGGTCTAGATACACTTCATAAGCTAAACCATATTATATTTTGAAACGGAGGGAGTACTAAATATGTTTTATTGCAGTCAGGTTACTCATATTTAATTTATCATTTTTCTTATAATATTTCGCATGCTGCAATTTAGTCCACCGATTCTTACTTCCTTTAGTAACTCCAGGTTCATCTCTCAACCGTTGTTGGCACCGCGCTCATCGAGAGTAGAGAAGATCAAATTAGGGGACGATGGTACGGGTTTGCTCTGCTATTTGACATACGTGAGTCGGGCATCATCGCCGTATCCGTCGTGTCCGTCAGGCAGGACGCGTGCTCATCGCTCTTGTACAATGTGAACCTCACTGTCTATACCCCGTTAGTAAAGCTTGGGTTTTGGATATAATCTACAGTTCCTCCACGCCTGGGATCAGGGCGATGTCGGCCATCATGTAGAAGAAAAATGATTCCCTGTTGTTGTACCATAAAACATCTTATATTACCCAGGGAGTGCATTACTCAATATGCATCAATCAAGGGGTAGAATTCTCAATTGACAAAGAATTGGAAGAAAGTGAGGCTATCCATGAAGAAAGTGAGGCTATCCATGAAGTAGTACTAGTATAGGACCAGTTCTTGTACTTCAAAGTATTTTGTACTATATACTGCTAGTACTTGTTTAGGTCAAGGGTAGGATATGGTCTTGCTTTGCCTTTGTTCTGTCGTTTGCTATTACCAAAGTATTTTATTGAACTAATAGTGATGTATTGTTACCTGTTTAGATCAAGTGTCACGGATTATCTTGCTTTTCTTTAGAAACCTAGCATTGTCACAATTATCTAGATGAGTCTTGGGCATTTTGGGTTGCATATGGGGATTGACACATGCATTGACGAAATGAGGTGGTATTCGCACAGAAGCAGACTTGATCCTCTGTTTTGCTTGCTCCAACGATCGAGTCTGTTCAGAGAACAAGGAAAACTGATCGTGTGTCATGGTTTTGGAGCTGGAACAAGAACTTATTCTCTCTATACTGCTACTTAATTTCAAGCAGAAAATCTACTAAATCTCTCAAATGTTTTGTTGTTGCTATTACTAAAGCATTTTGTCGAACTAGTACTGATGTACCATAGTACTTGTTTAAATCAAGGGCAGTCGAAATTCTAGCTTTTCTTTTGAAACATGGCCTTGTCACAATCTTGATGAGGCTTGGGCATTTTGGGTTGCATCATGGGTCACACAGGCATTGCTGTGAGAAGAAGGTACTCAAAGCAGACTCGATCATCAATTTTGCATGCTCCAATGGTCGAGTGTGTTTGGAGAAAAGGGCAAACTGATCGGGCAACAAGGTTTTAAGAGCTGAAACAAGAACTAGTTCTCTCTGTACTGCTATTGTGTTCTAGTGTCTATATTGCTAAATCGCTCACTTTGAAATACTGTTGAATTGGTCAAGTGCTACTAAATGTGAACTACGAATCTGTCAATAATTTTTCTATCTTATTGTTTACTGCAGAGTTTATATAAATATCCGCCAAAAAGAATTATCGATTTCTTTCCCTCCCGCTCTGAGATCTTTGTTTCGAATCAGGCCGAGCTACAGCAAAATGCAATTTTTATATACCAAGAGAAGAAATATAGCTCATTCTGCCGCTCTTTAGCCTAGAACATTTTAATTCGGCCTTTTAGGGGTATAAGGGGACTGTTGACCACAGCCCAGGGAAATTTGAGAAACAAGCCCATTGAGAATAGCCTATGGAGTATAACCCATGTAGAGCACCCCATGTAGAATAGCCAAACTCTTTTTAATTCGGTCTTTTAGGCATTGCTCCCCACCTCTCAATATTTTTTAAAAAAAATTACCTACAGATTTTTTTACAGTGCCTCCAGTTTTTAGTTTGGCTGCTAGGAGCGCCGCCTTATTATTTGATGGGAGATAAAAAATGTTCAAAAAGAGTCTTTTTAAGTAGACAAGTCAATAAGTTATAACATCAAAGCTTGACGATTCTATTCAATTAGTTGTTTCTGTCGTAGTGGCAAGGCACCCAGTCAACCGGTGTTGAGGTCTCGAGTTCGAATCCTAGGCAATTTCTGTTAAAATATAGAGTTAATTTTTTGTACTCTCAGGCTGACATTTGGGACCCTGATGTCAACGCACTTCTATTCTTGTAGATAGTTGTAGGTCCTCCAAGTACAGAGGTTTGTAGAACAGCAGCAAGTTTCGCTTAAGTGGATCACCCAAGGTTTATCGAACTCAGGGAGGAAGTGGTCAAAGGCATTCCTCTCAAGTAACCCTGCAATCAAGATGCAAGAAGTCTCTTGTGTCCCCAGCCTACCCAATACACTTGTCAGGTGTATAGGTGCACTAGTTCGGCGAAGAGATAGTAAAATACAAGTAGTATGGATATAAAACAACGGTGCCAGAAAAGAGCTTCTAACGGGGAGGAAAAGACTAACGGCAAAAAGATGAAAGCAAGCAAACATGTAACAGATCTAGTTGCATACGGTGTTCCAATGTTTAAAACAAGGCCTAGGGATCATACTTTCACTAGTGAACACTCTCAATAAATATATTCTCTTCATGATACTACCCTGAACTACTCTCCGGTTGGACACTCTAATCCATGGTAGGGCTATAACAGCACTCCTCAAAGTCCGCCTTCCCCATCTAGATGACCCCACACTGTCACCTTGAGCGCTAGATGGTTCCAACAAACACCACAATTTCATAGAGACAACCAACTCAAAATATACTCATGATAAAAATTTATGAACTCTAGCCTAAGTGCCACCACGGTGTGTACGCTGTCACTTTCACACACGTGGGAAGAGAAGAGATCTATTAAAGCATTTGAGTAGCAGAGTAGATTAACTTGATTACAAAGCTCATGATCACAATATGGTCATGCATAGAGAGATGAACACATAGCTATTGGTAGATCCCTTAGCCTCCAGGAAGAATTGCTCCCTCCTCATCATGGGAATCAGCAACGGTGATGGAGATGGTGGTAGAGATCGATGGAGATGGCTCTAGAGGCACTTCCCCGTCCCGACAGGGTGCCGGAACAGAGACTTCTATCCCCCGAATCTCCCCTTCGGTGGTGGCGGCGCTGCGGAACTTTTCGTGGATGTATGATTGACGATCTAGGGTTTTCTCCCCGGGGGCTTCTTATAGGCGAAGGGGCAAGGCGAGGAGGCAACCAGGGGGGCCACACCCCTGGTGGCGCAGCTAGGATGGGCTCGCGCCACCCTAGGGTGTGCCCACCCTGGTGCCCTACTCCGTCTCTGCTTAGATTTCCCGTATCGTTCAGGGAAAATATGAAGATTGGCTTTTGTCTTGTCCAATTCCGAGAATATTCATGTTTTAGCTTTCATGAAACCAAAAACAGCAGAAAACAGGCAACTGACACTGTGGCATCTTGTCAATAGGTTAGTTCTAGAAAGTGTATAAAAATACCTCAAAGTGTAGACAAATGATATAAAACAAGCTAGATAATGAGCATCTTAACAATCTTCTTATTTACCATGGGAAAAATGGTGCTTTTTTCTCTCTTTCCTCTTTTCAATATGTCTTTTTTTATAAGAAGAATGCTTCATAGATTGCTCACTATGGTGATGCTGCAAGTTTCCATCATGATTAAGCATGGCTTAGGCTAGCGGCTCAGGCGTTTCTCTAACACACATGCATAAATCCATGAAATTACAAGCTCCCTTTTTATTTCACACCGACGACATCCATAAACAAAAGGGCATGATATCAACTGGGTAGATATTTACAGGTGTCGAAAGCGTTCCCCGTGACAGCACGGTTCTGCTAATTCCCAACTTATAAGTGCAAGCATATACAACATAGATGACACAATGGTTCAAGTTTATTAGGGGAAAGAAAAATAAAGTGTGCCATCAAGTTTGTGAGAGCTTTAATCACTAATTTTTCACATAACAAAATGACATTTTAATTGGAAGGTAGATAAAACAAGAATTTACTTGAAATGTTGTAACACACCATGAATAGAAATTTATAGTGGACACTTCGGAATAACTTGGTTTCTTGGGAGTTGGATGCATGAGTAGAGCTTACTCAATACAAGTGGAGGCTAGCAAAAGACTAGGAGCGGCCAACTAAGAGAGCAATAATGGACATAATCATGCAGAGTGACAAAACATTACTAATTAAAGCATAAAGTGGTATCACAAGTCAAAAACTAAATGATCATAGAGGCTAAGGTGACTGGTTCATAGTCATAACATGGTGTGATCTTGTGCCAAGTCAACCCAAACAAAGCATCAAAGGAGAATACCACAATACTATGCTTTTGTATGCTACAACAACGCATGATTCTTTCAAGGCACATTAAGTAATCCTAATTGTTTGGAACAAGTCATGCTACAACAATAATCACTAAGCATAAGGTCAAAACAACATCTATCATGACATGATAAAGTCTAAGTCACAGTCAAAACAAGCTCCCTTTGTACCACTATAAGCATGAAACTTTCTACTCTTTTCCAACACCAATCAACTTATTTGAAACAACTCACAAGGATAATCATCAACAAAGATCAGTGAGATTTTCTCACAAATCCACAAAGAAGAACTAAATAGTTCTAAGCAAAAATTAGAAGAAAACTAAAGCTAAACGCATTGCTAGCAAAAGAGAACACTCACAAGACAATAAGAATGAAAACTAGAGTGTTCTAGGCAATGAAAACAGAGTGTGTCTCTCTCCAAAAGAAGTGTGCTAGGATCCAACCAACTTATTGCAGCAAACCAAGAAAAATAAAACTAAAAACAAAAACAAAGACGCTCCAAGAACAACACAATAGTGCATGAATCAATAAAAATAAAGTGTCTAGAAAGACCTGAGATTTTTATTGATGAAGAAGGGGATGCCTTGGGCATCCCCAAGCTTTTACGCTTGTACCTCTTGAATATTTCTTGGGGTGACACGGGGTGGCATCCACAAGCTTGAGCTTTTGTCCATTCTTCATCTCATTACATCATTCTTCCCTTACACCTGAAAATTTTCCTTCATACAAAACATCACACAATCTTCATTAGCAACATTAGTGCATTCAAAAGATAATAAACCTTTAGGGTTTAGTTTCAAAATAGCAAAACTTTCATTAAAAACACAATCTACTGTAGAAATTCCCTCAAAAATCTCAATTTACCAAAGAGAACTCAAAAGAAAATCAATAAAGAGGCAAATGCAAATAATGGTAGAAATCTGTCAAAACACACCAGCAGGTGAAACCGATTTTTTCAAAGACCTTATGTTGATAAAATCGAAAAGTGTTGAACTAACGAAAGTTATCTAACAACCTGGGGGATTTATTCAGAAAATTATAGCTCAATCCGACTTACAGAGATTTTTCTCGAATTTTTACAGTGAAGCACAAAAATCTGTTTCGGGACAGCACTTCCCCAAACCTTACTTCTCTCTCATTAGAGGTTATTCTTGGCACAAAAATCAAACAAAAAGGATAAAGAGAGGTTATTACAGAAGTAATAACTTCCAAGAATCAATAAAACTATTGGGTTATCTCCCAAGAAGAACTTTTCTTTAATGCCTTTAAGTTAGGCTTGATAGTTTGAGAAGATGCTCACATAAGATATATGAATTGAAGAAAAAGAGAGCATCAAGAAGAAAATATAAAACATATTTAAGTCTAACCCACTTCCTATCATAGTAATCTTGTAAAGAAACAATTCATGAAAGCACAAAGCAACAAGCACAGGAAAGCAAAACAAGTGCAACATCAAGATTTTCAGCATAAAGAGGGGAAACTTAATATTGTTGAGATCCATAAAACCATGTTTCCCTCTCTCATAATAACTTTCAGTAGCAACATGAATAAAATTAACAATATAACTATCACATAAAACATTCTTATCACGAGCCACATGCATAAAATGATTATTACTCTCTAGATAAGCATAGTCATTCTTATTAATTGTAGTGGGAGCAAATTCAACAAAATAGCTATCATTATTATTATCATCACCATAATCATCAAATATAGCAGGCATATTGTAATCATAATAAATTTTCTCCTCAATAGTAGGTGGACTGAAAATATCATATTCATCATTGTAATCATCATACATTGGAGGTATAGTATCATCATAAGCAATAGAATATCTATCTTCCCAAGTGTGTTCATTTGTAAACATATTATCATTGGAAGGAACATGGATAGCACTAATAGCACAACAATTATTAATATCATCATTTTTAGAATTGGTACCAAAGAGATTTTCAATATCAAAAGTAGTGTTCTTTTCCCAATCATGATCACTACTATAGGTAACAGGCATAGGAACATCATCTAGTTTAGACTCATCAGCAAAAACTATGATAGGAGCAACATGCTTAGGGGAAGATACCGTTTCCTCTCTCCTTTTACTCCTCCTCTTTTTTCTTCTTCTCCTCTTTAGGAGGGAGAGGCTTGAAAGGAAGCTCCACATACCCTGGTTTATTGTTAGAGACAATAGAAGAAACTTTGGAGGATTCCTCCTTTTTATTAATAAGAACAAAACTCATATCAGTCATGTCATATTTTGGTAAAATATCATATTTTATATGTAAGTATTTGCGTGGAAATTATCAACACAATAAAGATGACAACCATGCAGGACGCTATTCATATCAAAAGCACTCATGTCTACCAAAGAAGTTTTTCTTGATAACTCTTCACACCCCCAAAACAATGTAAGTTCATCATGTTGATTATCAGTGATTACGTTATCACAATACAAACTTGCAGTACTCGTTGGATTAGAAAGGTTGTTATTATGGCCTGAGCATTGAAAATTGAAATGACCCACTTCATAGCAGAGTTCACAAATAAAAGGATAGAGGGCACAATTTTTTACCAAGATCATTTAGAGCCTTATAACACATTCTGGTTTTTTCATTCCGGTGGGTGATACAATATTCTTCTTCGATTTGATTCTTATCACAAGGTCTATGCATTCCACAAAAATTAACATGCTTATAAGAAATAGTACTTTCAGAAGTTTGAGCATGTTTATTGCAATCATTAATAACATTTTCATTTTCCATGCAAGTGTCTTTAAAAGGTTCATGATACATGTCCCATTTTTCTTTAGGAGCATTAATATGAGAAGCAAAGGTTCTACAACAATCAACAATAATTTGAGGATCAAGACCATATTTAGCACTAAGCTCTTGAAAATTAGTAGTTTCAGCGAAAGACTTAATGCAATCATACTCATAGTTTATACCTGTTTCTTTACCTTTGTCGTTATTCCAATCTTCGGTATTGCTTTGAATTGTTTCAAGAAGATCCCACTTAGCTTTGACCTCCTTACTTGTGAAGGATCCCTCTGAACAGGTATCTAGATAGTCCTTGTAATGTCCTGAAAGCCTTGCATAAAAATTACTAATAATAATATTACTGGGGAGATCATGAATGAGACATTTGAGCATTAGTGACTTCAATCTTCCCCAAGCTTGGGCAATACTTTCTTCATCATTAGGACGAAAATTATAAATATAATTCCTATCTTTATGGATTTCATGAGGAGGATAAAATTTAGAGTAAAAGAGAGATTCAAGTTCCTTCCATTCCAAATGATGAGGATCATCTAGTAGCTCATACAACTCCCTTGCTTTGTACCTAAGTGATAAAGAGAATAGCTTCCTCTTAACTTGGTCCATGGAAATACCTGCACACTTGAACAACTCACATAATTCATGGATAAAAAGCAAGTGATAACCAAGATGGACAGTTCCATCCCCAAAATAATAGTTATCCATGACACGATCACCAATTTTTGTAGGTATTTTAAAAGGGACACTGTCAGTATGTGGCTTTAAAATATCATGAGCATCATTAGAATTACCACATATGGGAGATAAAGTATCGTTAGAGCAAATTTTCTTCCCTAAAGCTTGGGAACTAAAAAGATCTTTCTCATAAAAACTAGCTTCCCCAAGCTTAGACATTTCCATAGCATTAGTAACAATGGTGTTTAAAAAATTCATACTAATAACATTGCTATTAGCATGCAAAGAAAGTTCCATAGGTTTTTTAATTTTCTTTTCAAACCATTCATGTTCTAACTTAGGAAAAATACTAAAAAGCTCTCTAATTTTGTTATTGTTTTCCATTAAGCCTAACTAGTGAAAAAAAGAAACAAAAAGACAAAATTGCAGAATCTAAAGGAAATAACTTCGAGCAACGGCGCCCAAAAATAGCTTGATGTCTACGCACTTCTATTATTCTAGACAGTTGTTGGGCCTCCAAGTGCATAGGTTTGTAGAAAAATAGCAAGTTTCCCTTAAGTGGATCATCCAATGTTTATCGAACTCAGGGAGGAAGTGGTCAAAGGTATCCCTCTCAAGCAACCCTGTAATCAAGATACAGGAAGTCTCTTGTGTCCCCAACACACCCAATACACTTGTCAGGTGTGTAGGTGCACTAGTTCGGCGAAGAGATAGTAAAGTAAAAGTAGTATGGATATAAGACAACGGTGCCAGAAAAGAGCTTCTAACGGGGAGGAAAAGTCTAAAGGCAAAAAGATGGAAGCAAGCAAACATGTGACATATCTAGTTGCAAATGGTGTTTCAATGTTTAGAAACAAAGCCTAGGGATCATACTTTCACTTGTGAACACTGTCAATAAATATATTCTCTTCATGATACTACCCTGAACTACTCTCTAGTTGGACACTCTAATCCATGGTAGGGCTATAGCAGCACTCCTCAAAGTCCGCCTTCCTCCTCTAGATAACCCCACACTGTCACCTTGAGCGCTAGATGGTTCCAACAAACACCACAATTTCATAGAGACAACCAACTCAAAATATACTCATGATAAATATTTATGAACTCTAGCTTAAGTGCCACCACGGAGTGCACGTTGTCACTTTCACACACGTGGGGAGAGCAGAGATCTAATAAAGCACTTGAGTACCAGAGTAGATCTACTTGATTACAAAGCTCATGATCACAATATGGTCATGCATAGAAAGAGAGAGAGAGATGAACACATAGCTACCGATAGAGCCCTTAGCCCCGAGGAAGAACTACTCCCTCCTCATCATGTGAATCAGTAACGGTGATGGAGATGGCGATGGAGATCGATGGATATGGCTCCGGAGGCACTTCTCCGTCCCGGCAGGGTGCCAGAACAGAGACTTCTGTCCCCCGAATCTCCCCTTCGGTGGTGGCGGCGCCGCGGAACTTTTCGTGGATGTATGATTGACGATCTAGGGTTTTCTCCCCGGGGGCTTCTTATAGGCGAAGGGGCAAGGCGAGGAGGCAGCCAGGGGGGCACACCCCCTGGTGGCACGGCCAGGGTGGGTCCACACCACCCTAGGGTGTGCCCGCCCTGGTGCCCTACTCCGTCTTTGCTTCGATTTTTTGTATCGTTCAGGGGAAAATATGAAGATTGGCTTTTGTCCCGTCCAATTCTGAAAATATTCATTTTTTAGCTTTTCTGAAACCAAAAACATCAGAAAACAGGCAACTAGCACTGTGACATCTTGTGAATAGGTTAGTTCCGGAAAGTGTATAAAAATACCTCAAATTATAGACAAAACATAAGACAAATGATATAAAACAAGCACGGAGCATCAAAAATTATAGATACGTTTACGACGTATCAGACCCAGATAAACTACTACTTCATCTAACAATGTTGCCAAGGTCAGGACGGCGGACTCGACCCGAGAAAACAGTTTAACATATATACACACGTTTAATATAAATAGAGGTTGACATGTGGGACCCAACATAGACACGTTTAATTCAAATAGTGGCTGACATGTGGGACGCAGATAAGGTGATGCTACATCTAGCAATGTTCCCAAGGTCGGACGGCGGACTTGACCCAAAAAAAGTACAGTATATATACACACGTTTAATTCAAATATAGGTTGACATGTGAAACCCAATATGGACACATTTAATTCAAATCGTGGCTGACATGTGGGACCCAACATGAACACGTTTAATTCAAATAGTGGCTGACATGTGGGACCTATCATAGACACGTTTCCTACATAGAGAGGGCTGCAATGTGGAACCCAACATAGACACGTTTCTTATACATAGAAGGCTGACATGTGCAACACAGAATCAAAGTGTTCATTAACATTTTTTGTACTCTAGGCTGACATCTGGGTCCTAGGTAAACTACTGCTGCATCATAGACACGTTTCCCCTCAAAAAATCCACAAATGTTGCCAAGGTCATAACGACGAATTCAACCCCAAAAACAGTCCAACATACACACATTTTTTCAAATAGAGGCTGACATCTGGAACCCAACGTACACATGTTTCCTGCACAGAGGTTGCTGATATCTGGGACCCATCTACAGACCAAAGTCAGAATAACGTAGGTGGCCAAAAAGGGTCCATCATAGCACGTTTCATTTACGGAGAGGCTGACATGTAAGACCCACAAGAGAGACCTTATATAGGTTCTGCATCGAGCAGCATTGCCAAGTTCGAATAAGGTAGGCCCGAGCGAGAAAAAAGTCTAACATGCACACGTTCTTCTAGTAAGATGCTGACATGTGGGACCCAGCAGCGTGACCAAACGACAGATTAGTCGAGCAATGTCATCTAGTTCGGAACATGGTAGCGTTAGAGAAGAAAAAATTCCATCATATACACACTATTCTTCTAGTGCGAGGCTCGCATATGAGACCCACCAGCCTATATAAACGGCTGATGTCGCGAGCAACGCTATCAAGTTAACACAGAGGAGCGACCGAGGGAAAAAATTCCATCATACACGCGTTTCTTCTAATGAGAGTATGGCACGTGGGGCCCAACTGCATGATTATGCATCTGGCAGCGCTATCAAGTTCGGAATAGGGTAGCGCGACCGAGGGAAAAAATCTATCATACACACGTTTCTTCTAATGAGACGATGACATGTGAGTCCAGATGCGTGATTAAACGACAGCGCAATCAAGTTTGGAACAGGGTAGCGGGAGCGAAGGAAAAAATTCCATCATACACACGATTCTTCTAATGAGAGGCTGGCATGTGGGACCCAGCATCGTGATTAACGGCAGATAGTTCGAGCAACATTATCGAGTTCAAATCAGGAGGCACGAGCCAAGGATTTTTTTTATCATGCACACATTTCTTTTGATGAGAGGATGTCATGTGGGGCCTAGCTACGTGATTAAACTGTTGATGCATCTAGCAGCGCTATCAAGTTCGGAACATGGTAGTGGGAGCGAAGGAAAAAATTCTAACATGCACATGATTTTTGTAATGAGAGGCTGGCACGTGGGACCCAGCATCATGATTAACAAAAGATAGATCGAGCAACGTTATCGAATTCATATTAGGGAGGCACGAGCCAAGGAAAAAATCCATCATGCACACGTTTTTTCTAGTGTGAGGATGACACGTGGGACCCAGCAGCCTGATTAAACGGCAGATGCATCGAGCACGCTATCAAGTTTGGAACATGGAAGGAAAAAATCCATCATATACACAATTCCTCTAATGTGAGACAGACATGCGGGACCACCACCCTGACTAAACAGAAGAGGCACCGAACAACCTTATCGAGTTTAAATCAGGGAGGCGCGACCAAAAAATTTGGTCCGCTAGAGTTACTGACGTCTGGGACCCACACACAAAAAAATACTTCGGCGAGTCAACATCTCGCGAGGAAGCGGAAATCTTATTTCTGCCATGCGCTCGACGAGCTTCCTCCATGTTTAGCGGTTTCTTCGTAGTAGAGGGCCCAAAACCGGAAAAAAAAAAGTTTTGCATCGACCATGGTGGAGCCAAGATTTTCGTCGCGGAAGAGGCGCCTTCTACGACGACCGACGGGCCCAGTCGTTACGAAAGAAAACATTTCATGTAGTGATTTCTTCCTTGTAACTTTGTAGTTTTCGGGAATGATTAAGTAACATCTTTATTTAATAAGATCAAGTAACATATTACTTTGCAATCTTAAATGTAACTTACTTCGGGATTTCATGATTCTAAGTGATTTCTTGTACTTAGGTCCATAATTGTTTCTTTGTAGTTTGTAGGCATGTCTTGTTTTAGTAACATGACAAGTGAATCAACAATATAATTTCGCAAATGACAGAATGTATTTTGAATCCTACTTCCTTCAGTAAAATACTTAGTTGAATGATCAATATCATTTTTTGAGGTAAACCATCACATATTAAGCATGCAAGCTGCCTCATTAAAACCTTCCATTCCCCTTAGGTACCCTGGTAAGGAAAAAGAGTGCGTCTGAAACTTGCAGCCCATCAAACCATTGTTACATCATCTAGAAGAGTTTGCGAAAGAAAACTAGAGGGCTCATCGACCCAATTACAAGAACATCTCGAAATGAAACACTCCCTAGCTATTTCATGAGCAACCTTATTGCAATTTCTACCGCAATGGTTGAATTCAACATTCCCAATAGCTCATGCCTGCGTCATAATCTCGGCATAAATTGCAGCGGCATCATTCTAAATGTGCTCCTCACCTAAGCAAAGTTGGATAACCTCAACAAAATCAGACTCCGCTTCCACTAGATGGAATCCCATATTGTTAACTATGGTCAAGCCATGTAACATTGCCAAAGCTTTCGCTCAAACAACGGATGATACATGTGGTATAAACACCGATGATGTTGCCACAAAAGTACCCTGACTATTTCGAATAACTGCACCAGCTGCGCCAGTCCTTTCCTCCGCTATATAAGTTGCATCAACATTAAGTTTGATCTGATCGTGTCATGGTTTAACCCATATCTTCTTTATTGGGCGATAATATTGGAGATGTTTTTTTGCCGAATTTGTTGTAATAGCCCGAATAGAGGCAACACAATTTTGAATAGGCGAGATCTGCTCACCATGAGTTTGTCGACGTTATAGCCACCATATATACCACACTGCTACTGTGATCATATTATGACTCTTGATAGAACTATACCCAGGAACATCATTCACAGGAAGTCAGAGAAGGGACTCAAATACTTCCGTTCCCGAGCGATCCGGAACAATTGCATCAGCGATCATATTCTCCTGTACATGTAGAGTTTCGTTTCGAAACTCATTCTTTTACACTATTCAACACTCGGATGTAAGGTCAAACACCTTGCTTTGAGATTTTACTTTCTTCCACCAAAACTTTCATCAAGAAACTCCTTGAGAAAACAATGTACTACGCAACAGGGTTTTTCCCTTTTTGTTTTAATTGTGGAAGATGTATTCGTAGTTGCCTAATAATACACTACAAAGTTTTACTTATTCGTTACAATTTAAGTTATTGCATAACTCAAAATCTATAGAATCTCGAATGTGTCATAACTTATATGGTGTTGTTTCCACAAACTTTGATGATTTCCTATTTTAGTGAGTTTTTGCTACTTTTGACTTATAACTCTAATCTACTATGATAAATCATTAAGAGATAATTCCAAACCATATGTATCCAATACAATACGATTCTGATGTTTTAAGACATATCAATACACTTTGAAATACCCAATCATCGTAATTTGTGGAGCAACTTTCACAAGTCTTTTATGTCAAAATCTTAACTCAAATACTAGTCACTTTGATTGAATCGCAAAGACTTGTGTTTTTCTTGTTTATGTAATATCCATCTTCATTCAAAAAGGCTTTGAACATTTCAAACAATTTCAGATTTATGCTTCATTTATTAAATACTTATATTCACTCAAATTCACAATGTGGTTTGCAAAATAACAATATCCACTGTATTAATGAATTATAATACATCACTAGAACAATATTCAACAACTTAGCATGCAATCTGTTTTATCAGAACACAAAGTTTTAGTTATATGGCTTTAGTTCCTTCCTTTCTGACATCACCGCGCTGGCGGCCGTATTTATAGCGCACGACCTAGGCGGGAAATGCCCTGGCTCAGCGCGGGAGTTTTCGGCCATAGGCAGGAAAAAACCACGACACGCACGTGAAATAGGAACCATCGATGGCGGGAACACACCGACCGTGTGGGAAGCTGGCGGGGATTGGCGACGTCACATCTCCATTAGAGACAGAGCATCAGTCCTTGATATCGGACATGACCGTCAAAATGCGTCAGGCCGCTGGACACACCCTGCGACCTAAATGGATCGCAACAGAATTTCTATCAGTGGGCCAACCTACTCGGGCATAAACTGACAGTTTGGATATCCAGTTTAGATGATACCACTGGATAAATATATACCCTAACACAACATAAAGGCCGACACATCCTACATAGAAAACACATCCGAAGGCCGGATGGACAACAACAACAAATCCGGACTACAAGTGACACAACACTGTTGCATACGGACTACATTTAACACCAATCTTGATCAATGAAAAAAGTAGCGCGCTAAAAGAAATAGCGCCGGCCTCCTCCAAATACTATACACGCTATAGCGTGTTAATAGCGTGCTATATTTCAAAACATTATTTTGAAAATAATACAAGATATAGCCTAAAGATAAACATTTCAGCAAGAATAAAAAATATATTCCAAAAGATGTTAGAATAATACTTACATAACCATGTACAAAATATTTTTCCAATCTTATAGAACCCTAACATCAACATCCAACATAGCATTGATCTCTAGAAGCATAACATCAACATTTTAACGAGCTAGAAAAAATAGCGCTCTACCTTTTGGAAACTCTATGCCGTTTTAGCGTGATATAGCATGTTATTTCGTAAATAGCGTCATAGCGAGCAAAATTGCTAAAATTTAGCGTGACCTCTCCAAATATGCTATAGCATGCTATTAACACAAAATAGTGCGCTATTTTTTTCATGATCTTGACACTCTAATCCTATGCATGGCTATCAAATCGATTTGAGAATTAGCAAATCCAAAAAACAAATCGTTTGTATAAATTCCGGATTCCTCGCCAGAAGGAAAAAAAATATCAAATCGATTTGAGAATTAGCAAATCTGAAAAATAAATCGTTTGTATAAATTCCGGATTCCTCGCCAGAAGGAAAAAAAACGACTAGCACGTAACACATGTACGGCAGCATATGACGTACAAGCGTGTTGGAGATTGCTTCGTCTTCCGTCCCGTGTAAGGAGTCCGACACGCACGCCACCATCTCCGGCTTCCTTCCATTTCTCTCCTCCTCATCTCCCGCCCAAACCCTAGATAACCCCTCCCAAAAATGGCGGAGCCGCCCGCCGCTGACGCCCCGCCGCCGCCACCTCCTGGCGACGACGCTCCGACGCTGGTTGACCGCGACGTGTGGCTCGCCAGCGCGACCCCGCTGTCCCGCATCCCCGCGGTAAGATCCCAGGTTTACTACTTCCGGCACGGCTACTGCGAGCAGTGCCCCGTGCCCCCGTCCGCCTCCCTGCTCCCCAACATCTTCCCCTGCACCGTCGCTGCCGTCCACCTCTTCGCCGACCCCAAGACCGACGAGCCCTATGCCACCGTCTCCCTCGTTCCCGGCCCCCACCGCGACCCCGCCGACGCTTCCCCCCACCAGGAAGACGCGCAGCACGGGTTCTGCTACTACGCCAAGCAGCTCACGCAGAGCGACGCCAACAACGGCGGCGGCTTCTCTGTGCCCAGGCCCTGCGCCGACCTCGTCTTCCCGCCGCTCGACTTCAAGGCCGACCCGCCCGTGCAGACGCTCCGGACGCGGGACCTGATCGGCGCGCCTTGGGATCTCCGCCACATCTACCGCGGCACGCCGCGCCGCCACCTGCTCACCACCGGCTGGACCAAGTTCGTCAACGCCAAGCTGCTCGTCGCGGGCGACGCCGTCGTATTCATGCGCCGCCCCGACGGGGGCCTTATCGCGGGGGTGCGCCGCGCTCCCAGGTACCCCGCCGTCTCCCAGGGCGCCGCGGGGGACCATCGCGGGCGGCCCCACAACGCGCGGGCGCAGGTGCCGCCGCAGGAGGTGAACGACGCCACGCGGCTTGCGGCGGCAGGGAGGGCCTTCACCGTCACGTACTACCCGCGGCAGGGCGCCGGGGAGTTCGTCGTGCCGAGGAAGGAAGTGGAGGACGCGTTAGTCACCAACTGGGCGCCCGGGTTGCATGTGCGCATGAAGTTCCTCGACGCCGAGGAGCGCCGCTCCGAGTGGATCAACGGCGTCGTCAAGGCCGTCTACCAGGACATCTGGCGTATGCTCGAGGTTCGTATATGATCCATCTGATCATTGCGTTAATTAATTGTTGAAGCCGCAATTCTGATCGATCTCTGTTTGGTTCAGTGTATATTGCCAATTTGCCATCATGTTTGGTTCAGGTGTTTCTCTAGGTTATGAATGAATGAATGAACCCGTGAATGAATGAGTGGCAAGCAATCTTGTCTTGCAAATAATAACTATGTTTAGCCTCTTGTACCTTATGCTTAATTGGATTTGATGCATGCATACCATACGGTTGCTATCACTTGTCTGTTGCCAGTAGGACTGGCTCTGTTTCTGGTATCAAGACATCCAAATATACAAGCGATTATTCGCCTGACTCACCTCATGCATGCCTGTGGCAATTCTGATTTGGAATTAGCAATGCACTTTTGACTTCACTGAATTTTAGTTTACTACTTCTTACATTTACTGTTATTTTTTTACTTGTACGTTTACTGTTATTAATACAAGTCATGCCATGTAATGAAATCTGCACTCAGTCCTTTCATCCATCCTGAAAAATGCAAAGCTTACTGAAATAAAGCAGAGTATATGTCATTAGCTCTTCATAGCCATGAATGCCCAATTCAGAGTTGTCTTGTTTCATATGACCGCATCTTTGGTACTGACATCTCAAGGGAAGTGTTCCATGTCCCCTGATTGTCACTAAACCAATTGATCTTATATCCTTATTTTTTTTTTATTATTACTGGCTCCTACGTTTCTTTGCGTACCTATTTGGTGTTGTCTGTTTGTGTCAGACCCCTACTGTGTGTGTGATCTGTAATCTCTAATTCCTTAAGACAGGAAGAACAATAGGAAAGTGTATTTGTTCACAGATACTCCCTCCGTTTCAAAATATAAGATGTTTTAGATTTGTGAAATGAGTGTATCTAGACCCTTTTAGTGTGTAGGTTCATTTAGGTTTGGAGTGAATCTATACACTAAAAGAGGTCTAGATACACTCCATTCACAAAGCTAAAACATCTTATATTTTGAAACGGAGGGAGTATATGTTTTGTGTTTGAGTCACAGCTCGTAATTCAGAACATAGTTACAGCCAGCAACTGATATATAGACGGACAGTGACAAGGACAGAAACGCTACAGTTAATGACAAATGACGGTAAACACTGAAGTAGCTAGGCGAGCGACGTAAGCCGTTGATCTTAAGCTTTCATCTCCGGCGTCCCCTAACTAAACCTGTGACTTTAACAGTCTGAACTTGACACTTGGGTCCATTTTTACTGCTTGATGTATCTGCAGATAGACTGGGATGAATCTTCGCCAGTGCCATTGAGAAACAGACATGTTAATGCTTGGCAAGTAGAACTCGTTCGGTGCCCTCCCATCCTGAAGAAGCTCAAGTTTACTGAGACCATTGTTGCACCTCTGTTGTCTGGAGATGTTGGCATTGCTGCTGGACCAGAACGCCAGAACCTGGCGATGATGCAGGGTTCACCTGTTCCTGCTGGCATGCAGGGACCCAGGCACATTGGCCACACTGATCAGTTGCCCTCTTCATCTACTACAGTGTTGACAACTCAGCTGCTGTTCCCACAGGATCGTCAGGTTCCGCCGAGTTCCAGTGGCGGCTCCTCTGAGGTTGTGAATCCTGAAGAAGTAGGTGGATCTCCACCCAACAACTCAGTGAACATGCCTCCTTCTGAATCCCCTGGAATTATAATGGATAAATGGTTTTTACATGACCCTTCAGACCTAATTGTGAAAGGCGATGTAGTGACGATGCCTATCGGGCCATTCAGAACAGCTTTAATATAAATTGTCTCTTGTCGCTTTTGACAATGAACGATGGCTTCCTCTTAATTAGCGAATCCACCTATTTGTTTATTTTTGCCAATGTAGTGATCGATATTTTTATCAGTTTATACAACCCTCGACTGGCATGCTGTGTACCTGTATGTTTACATGTTTCAGCAGAACTATGATCCATCTTCAGAGGCATACCTAGTCTTGCTTATCCATAGAGGCAACACTGGTAATTGAAACTACTCCCACTTATGGTGATGGGAAATTGGTGGCAGACAATTTTTAAGCATCGAAACTAAATGAGATGTCCATAGGTTGCGTTGCTTTACATAAAAGCTCAAAAAATCAGCGACAATTTTTAAATTTGTAAAATCTAAATTTCAATTTTAGTGCCCATTTAACAAGTTCTACATTGTTTCTGCTAGATCATTTAGCCATTTATTTTATGTTCCTGTAGACAGAAGGTTCCCGGAGATGACTTGAGCAAAGGATGTTTGTGGCTGGTTCCAAGCAAAACAAGTTTGAGTCTGATGCTGCTTGCGCACGTTTGCTGCTGCACGAGTGCACGACAATAGGCTGCCATGTTTTTTCTTTCACTTTTTGCGACAGTTTGGTTGCGTGCATCCTCTTACACATCTGAACAAGAAAACATATGCACCATGTTATCCCTTGGGTTCCCAGTTATTCTTTTGTGAGTTCTGATGGCTTCATTCTTCCTTTGAATTTAAGTTTTGTTTTGTTTCACAAATGTGTCGTTCTGTTTAAGGTTCCATATCATTCGTTAATTCTGGAATTGGTGACTGCTTTTCATCGGAAGGCAGTCGAAATGGTCTTTTGTAGTCTCTCATTTTTTACCTAGAAAGGAGATATGGTACTCCCTTCGGCCCGAATTACTGTTCGGAGCCTCAGTTCAAATCAGTTTTTACAAAAAACTTCAAACAGACTCAAGTTGTGACAAATTAGCCTATATTCAAAATTCGAGTTTGGAAACCAGTCGCCCGGAGAAAATGACAAGGAACTACCACATTTGCGCCACTCTTGTTAAAATACTACCACCTTAGGGTTTTTTGACACATAAAATCTACTTTTGGGGTAGGGGTGTGACAGAGAACTCTAATTTGATGTGTTTAGTCGTTTAACTAACTTCCTGGCAGGTGGGGGCCGCTGTCAGTGCCGACATGGCACCAGGTTGACGTTTTAATTGGTTTTCTGACAGCTCGGGTCTACCCGATAGGTATACGTGGCTCATAAAATAACTAAAATAGATTTTTTCTTTCTCTTTATTTATTTTTGTTGACGGGAGGTTGCACACAAGGGAGCAAGAAGCTGGCCACCAAGGAGCGCGAGCTGCGGGGCGTGTGCGGCGGAGGGAGTGCACTGGCGCGGGTAGCAGCTGCAAAGCTAGCTCGGGCGCGAGCGGCCGCCGGCGGCGCCGGCAAGACCAGTTCCAGCGCGATCTGTGGGGTGCATGTGGCGACGGGAGTACGCATGCGCAGACAGGAGCGGCTCGGCCAGCTCCAGCGCGAGCTGCGGGGCGCGTGCGGCCGCCGGCGGCGCCGACAAGACCAGTTTTAGCTCGATCTGCGGGGTACATGCGACGGAGGGAGTACGCATGCTCAGGCGGGCTCGGCCAGCTCCGGCGCGAGCTGCGGGGCACGCACAGCGGCAGAAGTGCGCTAGCGCGAGCAGTAGCAGCGCGGCCAGCTCCAGCGCGACCCGTCGACCGGCGGACGAGGCGGCCGGAACTTTCATCCCCGCGCTCTCCCGCACCCGATAACGTCCGTGACGGCGGTCTCCCTCGCCGCACCTGGCAGAGCTCGCCGTACCTGGCAGAGCTCGCCGCACCTAGCCGGAGCTCGTCCATGCTTGGCAGATCCCCGTAGTCCCGCTCATGCAGCTGGCCGCGCCTCAGTTGCGCTTGCACGATCGCTCGCTCTCCGCAGCAGCAAATCGTGTGCCCGTGCCCGTATGCATGGCAGCTGACTGATGCGTTTCTGTTGCTAGCTAGTGCTTGGCTGCAACCTGGATTGGGAGGCCGTGTGTGCTAGCTCAGCTAGCTAGCTAGTTGTGCATGCCTGCGCTGCTTCTTAGGAAACATGTACTCCACGCCGGCGAACAACAGAAGCACACGGAGAAGGCCAGTAAGAACCCGAAGCGCTCACGGCCGTCTAGGCAACTTTGTAGATGCAGGCATTTCATCAAACAACTCTTTCCCGCCTGAGGCCCGTATACGTGGCCTCCGCCACACACGGCATTGCCCATAAACGCCATGAAGGAGACCGTCGCGGAGCCGCTTCTGCCCGCGCATCCACAAAGTACCTGACCCCCTCCCACAGGGGCAGCCCAGCTCCAACCACCGGCGGCGCGGGCGAGCTCCCACCTCCCGAGCTGTCAGAAAACCAATTAAAACATTAACCTTGTGCCACGTCGGCACTGACAGCAGCCCCCACATGCCAGAAATGTTGTTAAAGAACTAAACACGGCGAATTAGTGCTATCTGTCACACCCCTACCCCAAAAATGAATTTTATGTGTCAAAAAACCCTAAGGTGGTGGTTTTTTAACAAAAATGACGCAAATGTGGTAGTTCTGCGTCATTTTCTCTCGATCCCGACATCCGCAAGCACCGGCGCCCGCCGTGATCCCCGTGTCCACCCGCAATTCCCGGCGCCCACAATCATCGGCGGCCACCGCGATCCCTGTCTCTGCCCATGATCCCCTGCGCCCGCCTCTGCCGGCGATCCCCGTGTTCGCTCGTGTTGTCTTCAGGGGGAGGCGGAACCGGTCCAGGTCCATCTCCATTTCCGTCCCCGTCGTCGTCCTCGGGGGAGGCGGGGTTGCTCCTGGTCGAGCTCCATTGCCTATCCCAGTCCCCGCCGTCGTCCTCGGGGGAGGCGGAGCCGGTCAAGATCCGTGCAGGCCAGATCCGTACTCCCTCTTGCGGTCCTTCTCTTCCACAGGAGGAAGGATCCCACCACTGACAAGCTCCCCTATCTTCATTTGGCTTCTCGAGCGAGATTCCCTAGAATTTCAGCTTTTCAGACATGAGAGAAGGTTTCAAGCAAAGTGCAGGTACATTCGCGGGATTAAGTATTTATTGCCACCTGGCTCTGGGTTGTCATGTTTCTGGCTATGGTTTGATCCATTTCCATGTTAGTTTTAGAGTTTAGACTAAAGTTTGTAGTCACAAGAACATAAAACATATAGTGCAGAGAAATTAGTGGATGTAGCATTAGAGAAAGGAGATGTGCAGTTTTTCTATAGGGATAGTACCACAAACTGTTTGAACAAATAAAAATGCAAAGATGAAAGCAGCATTCAGAAACAAATAGTACCACAAATTATTTACATACTAGGACTGACAATATAGATAGTAGCTATTGGACTTAAACTCACGGCAACAATCAAATACGTCACGTAAACCATGTAAAATACTAGTAAATTCAAAGAGGCCTATTTTTAAACCAGATGGTCTATTTTTAAACAAAATTATGTCATCCATGTAAACCATGTAAAATACCAGTGCTTCAAACTGATCTTTCAAAGAGTCCTGTAGAGGCACTAGTGTTCATCCAGTATGTCATCCATGTAAACCACTAAATTCAAATAAACTCTAGCACTCAAAGGAACATTGCTTCTGTAGTTTGTTCATTAATTTGTGAAGAGAGGTTCTCAGCAATACATGTGCATTTATCTTTGTAGTAGTAGCACTAGCATATGGTTTTCAGTTTTTCAGGTCCAAGGAGTACCATTAACAGTGCCAGGACAGACAAAGTATTATAGCTGCATTTCATTGATGGCACCAGAGTCGGACAGTGAACAAAAGAGGCTAAACTGAAGAAATTCTTAGCTAGGTACAACAAGATGGCACCAGGACAGATAAAGTATTCTCCACATACCATAAAATTCTTTAAGGCTACTGGAGACTAGTATGTCATCACAAAGATCACTCGAATAGACAGGCATTGTAGTATACTTGTAAATTAGTTGGGTCCAAGCTTTCCGAAAAAAGCACCATATCATTACTATTACAGATCAGTACCAGACATACAAAGTTACTAACAGTGATCCACAATTTCCATTTAACATCACCACTACTTCTATATGGAGTAACAAAGTTTCAGTACTTACAACACTACTTGGAGTATAGACTCTACACATACTAGATAACTAGGAGTAGACTAGACATAGAAAGGAAATGCACTAGATATAACTAAGCACAAAACCATAGTTAATTAGACTTAGACACGAAAACAAACAGAGGAAGATACACTACCTTGTCTGAACCATACATCCTTGGCAAAATTACTTGAACAACCTGTCGAAACCTTCCAGTATCACCCAAAAGGATTTCAGAAACTCTTTCAGAGACATATACTGCAACTACAAGTTGAAAAAGAGTAAAGTGAAATCAGTAGATCAATCAATGACTTAACTAAGAAATATGCATTCCTAAAATGCAGAGAGCTTTATGAAAGAAAATAAACATAGACGTCAGGGGCAATAATGTACAGTATGATCACACTTCAACATGGCCGGTGATCTATTCCCAATCAGTACCGAAAGCAGTTGAACTGACATCAATCTTCTTCTCTCTTGACTTCTAAGAAAATAATGCAACAACATCATCAATAATGGACCTAAGATCAAATGGTACAGACTCAAGCTCTAATTTTTTGGCTTCAATTTTGGCCATGTCAAGCACTTCGTTAATTAGGGATATTAATGTATTTCCACATACTTGAGTTGTTTGCGCAAAATTCCTCTGGTTGACTTTAGCTCCGTCTCTAATAGCATATCAATCATTCCTATAAAAACAACAAAAGCATATTTCAAGGACAAATAAGAGATGGTGGACGGCCAGGAGCCGAGGATAGCTCCAACGAGTAGAGCTAGGTTAGGGATCTGGAGAAGGAGCAGTACCTCAAGAAGGGAGGTAGTCGAGATGGGGAGGGAGATTGGGGGTCTCCATCGCCACCAGCATCGTCACTCAACTCGACGGAGATGCCCAAGGTACCATCTTGGCCGTGGAGACGGAGCAGCAAGAAACAATTTTTTGGCTAGGGTTCACGGATGGAGCAGCGACAAGCGGCGCGGGCGAACGCGGGTGACGTGGGCGAGCGCTCGTGGTGGCCGAGGAAGGAGCTGCTTCGAGCGGCAGCGGAAAGCACGAGCTCGGTCGGGGGAGGGATACAACACCAGAAAGGAGACAGGGAGTGAGGGTTGTGTCGGAAAAAACTAGAGGGGCTTTTTGGAAAATGACCACCACGGCCGTTAATTCAGGCTGGAGGGAGTATATGATACTCCCTCTGTTTCAGTATACTCTGCGCATAACTTTTTCTTGGATTTTTCATATTACTCTGTGTATTGCTTCTCTGGGTCAGTTCTCAGCTATTCATTCCCACTCTTCCCCTCCCTTTCTGGTTGTGCTGAGAAGACGAAACGTCCAGCGATGACCAAACTCAGACGCAAAAGCAGGGACAATGCGGCCAAGACAAAAGGAAAGCAGCGCTCCACTTGCCATCGTTGGTATGCGGGTCCAGTGCTATGCGCTGACTAAATTGAAACAGAGGGAGTATATGTGACTTTGTTGACGTGTTGCCGCTGAAAAGGAGACGAAAAGTTTGATGTGGAAGAAAGAAAAGTACTATAGCTTATTGACAGAGGAGGGGAGACTCTAATTAGATTACCAGCAGACACGTAGAGCCTGCACGTACCAACCTAATCTGTCAATTCATCCGCGTCCAACATGACTCATCACTTCAGTCAGGCACATCAGCAAAACAAAACAAGCATTCCTATACCTAAAAAACAAGCATTACTAAATCTTCTTTTATATCTTACTTGCAATTAACCCACTACTGAGGGGGCCTAACAGACTTGTTCCCCTCATGTCGCCTCCTCCAGGAAACCGAGGGGGCCTAACCCTAAATCCCACTACCACCCCTTTCCCTGTCACCTAACAGAGTCGTTCCCCTTGTGTCGCCTCCTCCAGGCGACCGAGGGGACCTAACCCTAAATCCCACTATCATCTCCCCTCCTGCCCCCTCCTCGTCGCCCCCGAAGGGTTGTCGAACAAAGGTGTGTGGCTCCGGTGAAGGGGGTAGCAGGGCTTCGTCCCATCAGCTCTCGTGCAGAGGAAGGGAGGGAGTCTCCCGTGCTTGAGGGCATTAGTACACCAGGGTGGTGCCCCAAGCGGTGAGGATGGTGTCGACATGCGGCAGGTGATAGCCGGGTGCGTGTTGTCCGTCTTTCTCGACCGCGTGGATGGCGAGGAGGCGATGGTGTGGGGCCCACTATCGGCCCTGACTATAGATCTGTAGAAGAAGCTTTGTCGATGAGCTGCTTGTCTCCCTGCCCACTATGGAGCCCGGCGATGCCGATTCTTGGTGCTGGGTAGGCTAGGTAGTGTGTAGGTGTTGGAATGGGAGAACCCTTGGCCGCGGTGGGCCACGAGGATGACGAGTCGTCGGTGCCGTGCTCCTTCTCGAAGGCTTCATCGAGGTATCACCCCTCTCTACCTCTCCACTACGTGTGCGAAAGACCTGGCCTCCTACTCGGACAGTGGCGGCGGTGCTCGTCGTTCCACTTCTTGGAGGCACTTTCTAGGGGACTACAGGGAGATGCGCGAGCTGTTTGTTTGGGAGTGGTCATGGCAATGTGTCTTGTTCGGCAACGAACTCGCTACATGTGCCTGGAAGGTGCCTGGCCAGATGCTCTACCTCTCCAAGTCTCCTGCTTGCCGGTGGGTCGATGCCCTCGAGCCTAGGAGAGAGGGGAAATGGTTCCCCTCTACAGCGGCAGTGGCGCTTGGCCGACATGTGATCTCTCTTTGATGGTCATGTTCACCCACTAGGGGTGTTTGCTTTTCTTTTGTCGTTTCTTCTGTGGTGCACCTTTGTCTAGCAGCTTCATCACGGTGATGTGGTGCCTCTAGTGGTGGTGGTCTCGTTGCAGCTTCCCGATGGCCTTGTCTTCTCCTTGGCTATCTAGGTCCCGATGTGCCGTCGTGTTCTAGGGGGAACTTATTCGCCTCTTGACGGTACGGTGACCTCCGATTTAGGGTGAGGCACAAGGGGTCCCTTCTCTGAAGGTGAAGACCATGGAGGTTGGGTCCAAGTGTGTCCGGTCGGTGCAGTTGATGGTTTGGTCGGCGGATTCCTTCTTGACTTTGGCCTCCATGGTGTTCTCGGCATGGAGTAGTGGCTTAGGTGTTGCAAGCTGTGTTTTTTGGTCATCTTTTGTTTGGTTGTGCTTCGTGTGGATTGTGAGATGTTTGTAATTGCACTCTATATCTACCATTTGTAGCGTTATTAATTTAACGTAGGGCTAAGGTCTTCAATTTAATAAAAAAGTGCCGAAATGGTACTTAGTAAAGCAGTTAGAGGCATAGAACATCCTCGGCAATTACATGTCGGGCTGATGCTATCAGGTCTGCGTGGGCTATTTCCATATTGGTTTCATTAAAGTTCTTAGGAAATATGATAGATTTGAGAAAACAAATTGCCGACGATGGTGAGGCAATCACGGAGGCGGCAATAGCGAAGTTTGTTCAGATGTTCGAGGGTAGGCTGCCATTGTGGCACTGTGCACCTTATTCCGCATGGATTGTGACTTCACCAAAGCCACCGAGGACGCACTGATTCAGCATGGAGGTGCGGCTGTGGTTGATCAGCAGGGGGACCTGGCAGCCGACAGGCCTGATCTTGTCACCAAATGCTATAGAGTTGCTAAGATCTTAATATACTAAAGCACTCTAGTTCTATGCTTGTTGTCGTTATTCAGCTAGTTACTTATTGCCTGTTTGCATCAAATAGGGGTGTGTAAGACTATACTTGGATTGAGCCTGGACGTTTCCTGAGTTTCGCAATGAAAGAGCTTAACATCAACTTCCTGAACTGGAACCCAAGAGGGTTAAACTATTATGAACCCTAGCCGGTATGTTAGAGACACGTGTCGCTTTATCCCAATGGTGGATGGTCCCACCATGGAGATGAAGCAACATGGGAGACTAACATACCCCATAGGTATGCGTCGCTTGTACACAAGTGGGTGAAAGGATCGTATAGGCACCTAGAGGGTGGGGGGTGAATAGGTGCTACTTCAAATTTTCTTATTTTTGAAATTAGGGTTTGACAATAAGGTAAATTCTCTAGATAATGCAACTAAGGTGAATTTACCTATATGAAAAATAAGCACTAGCTAACACAATACTAAGCAAGAGCAAGTAAGTAAAGTGCGGTAAAGGATAGAAGTAACCAAAGGAGTGGACGCGGAGACACAAGGATTTGTTTCCCGTAGTTCCTTCCTTTTGAGGGGAAGTACGTCTACGTTTGGAGAGAGGGTGGTTTCAAACCACCAACGCCACGAGAGGCCTCCCTTGTTCTCTGATGAATCTCACCCCAATGGGATCGATCCACCTTCCACTATATAGGCAACCTTCAAGGTGGAAGCTGACACCTTTACAAGTTTGGGGCACACATCCACAACTTAATTGGAGGCTCCCAAATACAAGCAAGCTGTCAAGACAATGAAAGACAAGCTTGTAAGAACCAAATCAAAGTTAGGGTTTCCAAAGAAACACTAGAGCTTGGGGGCCCTCAAGTGAATGAGGGGGAAATGAAGATCTCTCTTGGTGAAGCTGTAGATCAAGGCCTCCTTCGATTCTCCAAAGATCAATGACTTTGGATGGTTGGATGGAGAGATCTTGTAGATTTGGTGGCTCTAATGGAGTTTGTGTTCTTGAGTAGCTCGAGCAACTAGAGGAAGAAGATAAGGGTCCCTTTTTATAGGCAGCTCTCTCCACGAACCGTTTTTTGACCGTTGGAGAAAAGTCAGACCGGAGACTCTGGTCTGTACACCAGAGACTCCGGTCTTGTAACATCCCTAAAATCATGTTTCAAACTCATGCATATCATCCATGCATCCATGATCATATGAATTTCATTTCAAACAAATCATTTCAAAACAGAAGAATATATGCTTATTATTTCATGTAAGTTGACTCTAGCCTTAGTGCTATCTTCCAATGAGAAGAATACTTTGTTTTGTTCAGTAAGGTTTGAAATTCAAACTTAGGCACTTTCCAAAGCTTTAGCAAGGTTTTCAAAACAAAATGAGTAAATAAAACCAATTTTATGCCTATAATATATATCACTTAAAGGCTTGGTTTTATTTTTATTTTCAATTGATCAAAGTGTTTTGAGTAAACAGTGGTGTTTGAAACACATTTGAGTGCAAGGTTTGCTGAATAAAAACCTAGAGAAGATTTGAATTCAAACTCTTTTGATTTGGAATTGAAAATCATTTCAGAAAATCAAAACAGAAAAAGAAAAGGAGAAAAGAAATGGAAAAAGGCCAGCGCCACCTAACTAGCCCAACAACGGATTCGGTCCACTAAGCCCACCCGAGTTCCCTCTCTCTCTTTCTCACTCGCATACGAACCCACCGAGTGACTGACGCCAGGACCCCACCCCCTCTCTGTTTCACTCGCTGACAAGTGGACCCTGCGACCACGTCGTCGTTGTCGTCAATCACTCGCTCCGCCGTTACCTCGCCGCAGTCACTGCGGGCTTAATTGCCATTGATTCTGCGCTTAATCGCCGCTCCCCTTCTGCCTACATAAACCCCTCTGCACCGCGGCCATTTCCACTCACCTAGCGCCACCTCTCCGCCACCAGGCTGCCCGCAATCGCCCTTGCACCGCCGCAGACAGACGCACTCCGGCGACCAATCTCGGTGAGTACTGACCGCCCCCTACCTCTGGTTCAAACATCATAACCAGCATGTCCTTGCGCGCCCACTGATGCCCTCTGTTTGCTTTCTCGTGACCCAGAGCGACGTCTTTGTCCACACCCGCGAACACCTGAGCCGCCGCTCGATTCCGACGTGCGACTCAGGTAAAACGAGACCGCCCCTTGCCTCCCCTTTGATACTGTCTTGATCGCCAGGCCCTTGCGCATCTCCTAAACCATCTGGCTCGTGCTAGGTCGACGCAGAACCTCGGCAACATCTTCGACAGCAAGCATCTGACGCCGCCAGCATCGCACGGCGAGCTTGGTAAGCCCCTTCCCCCTCTCCCGCGCGACCTAGAATGCCGGTAGCAGTTCTGATAGAGGCGTCGCCGCCTGTCGCCGCCGCCAGCGCCGCTACTGGATGGTCAAGTGCTGAGCGCCATTAGATCTAGATCCTGCGGATACGATAGAACCTAGATAAAGCGGTACGATTCAATCTGAGCCGCGCGATTATGTTAGATCCAGCGGCTCAGAAGCGTGATCCGACACGAACCGGTACGCGCCAATCAGAAAGTGACGCGTGTCCAGGAATTAGGTTCAAAAACAGAATTTGAATCCATTAGATGTTTGAATTTTTTTTAGCCATAACTTTTGATCCCCACGTTCAAATTTGACAAATTTTATATCAATGGAATCAGGAGAACAAGCCCTTTTCAAATATGCAATGTGTTTAATGTTTTTCTTCTCTTAAAATGGTTTTATTTACAGAAACATGTGTAGAGCTATTTTGAGTATATGAATTATTTGAGAAATGTTTTAGTGTTTAAATAAATGTTGTTTGGCAAGTTTTGAACTTGTTTGTGAACCAGTACTATGCACTTGCTTTGTTGAGTTTAGAAAATCATCACATATCATGTTGCATGCATTCATATATTTTTGCTTGTATTTTATTTGTATGTGATTTGTGGCTATGATTTTATGTGTAGATTTTGGTGCCAATAGTGATTGTGATTGTGATTGTGAGGAGTGTAGCTACTCTCCAAACTACCAAGGCAAGTGGTGCTTCATGATATTTTATCCCTATGTTTTCTACTAAGCATTAGAAATATTTTTACTAGTCTTGCATGTTATATTTTGCTTATATGCCATGTTGGGAAATCCTAGTAGTTGTAGAATTGCTAGAAAATTTCTAAGTTAAAGATGCTTATCTATGCCATGCTTAGCCTAGCTAGTAGCAACCAAGGGTGGTGAAATATACATGTTATGATAAAAATATTTCTAAGTCTTTGGACTTATGTTTTGCCTAATAAAACAACTAAGTGAATGAAACACCTGGGTGGAATGGAAGGACCGGTTTATGTTGAGTGGTTACACAAGGCCCATTTCTATGGTTTACCTTGTGTATCTCACTTGTGGAAAGCAACCCAGGAACAAAGGGATTTGAGAGGCCAAATGTTAAGAAGCTTCTAGTGCAGCCACTTGGCAATATGGGCTCTGCCTAGATCACATAGGTTGCTAGAACTTAGCCATTTGGACAGTTGGTGGTAGTGGGAATGATAGGTTGGAGCGCGTCCATTTGGTCTAAGGGAAGGCTTCTGAAATGTCCTGTCTTGGTGAAAATCAAGGCTTGTGGGGAAAGTGCACAACCTCTGCAGATGGAAAAATCTAAGTACTTAGCCATGTCCCTGGAAAAGGACAACTTGAGCATCAAGACATGGAAGCTATCAAGAATCTCCTCATCCCAATTTCTAAGTAAAACTTGTGGTTGAACAAGGGTGAAGGACCTCAATGTCTATTGGTGGTTCCTTGGGAAAAGTTTTGACAAAGAAAAACTTAGTGTTTTCAACTAATAGGCAAAACCTATTTTGAGCAAAGCAAGCCTAAGCTACACTTAGCCAAATTGCATATAGTATCTAGTCCACCAAAAATTATACTAAGGTATCACTTGCCAATACTATTCCAATGTATTGACCCACTGTGGCTGTAACTTGTGATGTTGCAGGTTACTCTGATGAGGATTAGGAGTCATGAGTCTACACTCAACATGTTTGCCTGTGGCACATGAAGATGAAGACTTTTATCTATTTACTTATTTAAACTCTTGTAATAGGCATGTGGCCATGGAGTTGTAAAGACTATGTTGTCTCTGGAATGACTGTAATAATGACCTTTGTTTCTGTGTACTTCATCTTAAACTGTGGATGCTAGCATTGATCCAGGGACTAGCATTGCAATCACAGGGATCCTTTTCCTTTATAAAGGAGGGATCTTACAGATGGTATCAGAGCACTGTGTTGCATGTAGGATTATGACCCTAGGATTGGAAACCACTAAGGAAAAAATTTCAACAACTTCTACACTTGTCTATTCTTCTCGTAAACTTTTCTAATCTTCTTTCTCATCTCTATTTGTAGATGAACTCCATCAATGAAGCCGTAAGGAAAGGACCACTCATGACAATGACCTTGGAGTGTGAGATAGAATTTCCCAAGGCTCTCAAGGACCTCATGGTTGCAATGGAAATACATGGTGCAGCTGTGTACAAGGGTTTTCCTGTGATGGATGAAGGAGTTGAGTACTGGTGGGTGCAACTTCACTTGTATAAAAACAAGGAAGACAACCACAAGGAATCAGGATTCTGCATGTTCACCAATTCAGTGGTGCACACTACATTCTTTGATTCAGCAAGGGATGCAGCTTGGAGGACCATCAAAGAACTTGGTGATAGAGTCAAGTGCAGAATGCTCAACATCCAAAATGACCTAAAGGAAGAGAAGAAACATACCCAAGAGTTGGAGGCTACCAGGAGACATTATAGACTTAGTAATGGAGTCATGTGATCAAGATAGGCTGATTGCTTCTAGAAACATTGTGTTAGCCAACAGATCCAGTGAGATAGGATTGTAAGCGTACTTCGTTAGTTGGACCACCACTTATCACCTTATTTTCCAAATGTTGCTAAAAATAAGTTAAACCTTGGTTGTTGTAATGGATCCATGTATGCCATGACTTGTGTGTTTTGATTCTCAAAAATTATGCATGTGATGTCTTGTCTTGTGATTTGTCTAAATTGTGTTGATTCTAACTTTTTCTATCTTATAAATAGATGCCTAATGTTACCATCAGCACTGTTGAGGAGTTCCAGGGAACTCGCTTTGGCCCTCGTATCATTGAGCTTACTAGTTTGCTCAATCTCCCTCTTCCTACCATCATGGTGCTTCCCCTCACCAAGTTTGAGAGGAAAGACCATTGGGGTTTCAAGGTCAACCAGCCCGGACGCCAGACTGAGCCTACCACGGAGGCTATCATCTTCAAGCTCATGCACGATGACAAGGAGAGAGGCCTAGAGGTAGTTATGCATGACTTGATTGGACGTCTGCTAGGGAGACACTCTCGACAGGTTAGAGGTACTCACTTCCACGTCTTCGATAGACGTGATGAGGATGGAGAGGCCATCGACTTTGAGGACACTTCGAGGGAGACAGCAGAGCCGTTTCGTCTATACCTCCAGGACTTAGAGGTTCTCATTAGGCACGTGGATACCTATAGGACAAACGTCATGCTCAATAATGACGAACTCCAGGTGCAGCTTCGTGAGAAGGACAAGATCTTCGCGGAGCAAGATGAGATAGTCAAGGAGATGGAGGCAAAGTTCGAGAGCCAGGACAGAAAGTTCAAGAGTCAAGAGAAGCGAGTCCAGGATAGGAACAAGAGGATTCGGGACATGACTGAAGAACTGCAGGCCAAGGATTTTGAGCTCGAGCATCAGCAGACGGTGATTGAGAGACTTCGTTCTTAGAAGAGGGCTCTCAAAGCCAAAGTAGAGACCTTGACCACCAATGTCGAGGAATACAAGACCGCTATGGAGAATGCAGGTCTTACCTTTGTTGAGGAGGAGGTTGATGCCGAGGAGTAGAGTTGACTACTCATTTATCATTTATTTATCATACTTTATTTGTGTCACAGTGACCATCCAACATGTGGATGGCTTGTTATTGGTGTGTTTACTTTGCGAACTTGTTATTTTTGTTGTTGAACTATTATTGTTATGATGCATGTTTGGTGATTGTTTATGTGATGTATTGTGCATGAAAGCATCTATGGGTATCTCATTCTTACCTCTATTGAACAAACCACAGATGCCTCCCCGTCGTGCCAATCCCAACCCCAACAACAACAACATCACTCCTGAGATGCAGCAAATGATGATAACTCAGACTCAGCTGATGCAAATGATGACTATGTTCATCCAGAACCAAAACAACAACAACAACAACAACAATAACAACAACAACAACCCACCGGGTTTTGACATGCTTACCAGGTTCTTGAGATTGAGGCCAACAAAGTTCTCAGGAACAACTGATCCTATGGTGGCCAATGATTGGCTACGCTCTGTGAACAAGGACTTGGTAACTGTGGGCTGTACTGATGCAGAAAAAGTCAGATTTGCAGCACATTTGTTGGAAGAACCAGCAGCTACTTGGTGGGATAACTTCCAAATCACCACCCCTATTGAGGATGTGACATGGGCTATCTTCGAAGAGGGTTTCCATAATGCTCACATCTCATCCGGAGTGATGAGTTTGAAGAAGAAAGAGTTCCATAATCTGAAGCAGCGCCACCGCAGCGTGGCTGAATATATTGAAGAGTTCAACAATCTGGCGCGTTATGCACCGGACGAAGTTGACACTGATGCTAAGAGGAAGGAAAAGTTCCTTGAAGGGTTGAATGATGAACTGAACCTGCAGTTGGCTGTGGCATATGTTCCCACATACCAGTCTCTTTGTGACAAGGCTGCTATTTTGGAGAACAAAATGAAGCAAGTTGAAAGCAGGAAGAGAAAGCACTCGGACAAGCACAGCTCGGGATCGTCTCACAAGCGTTCCCATTATGATGATAGTGGAAGCTCAGGATCCCACAAGCATGGGAAATTCAACAAGCACCACAACCACAACCGTCATCATGACAACAAGCATCACCGTAGTCATGACAATGACAAGTACAAGAACCACAAGGGTGGATATAAGAGCCACCATAGTGGTAGTGGAAGTGGCAGTGGAAGCCAGCCTGTCAAGAAGGACATTAGTCAGGTTGAGTGCTTCAAGTGCAAGAAGATGGGGCATTATGCAAACGAATGCCCAGAAAAGAAAGTTGAAGGACCCAACAAGCCCAACCCTTTTCAGAAGGGACAAGTGAACCACATCAATGTGGAGGAAATCTATGAAGAGCCAGATGCTGTTGCTGGTAAGTTCAAACTCAATTCTATTCCAGCACTTGTTCTTTTTGATACTGGAGCATCGCATTCATTCATATCAAAAGCATTTGTTGATAGAAACGGGTTTCCAACTGAAAACATTGGGTGTCCAATAAAAGTTAGTTCTCCAGGTGGAGATATGATAGTAAGTCTTGGATGCCGGGATCTAGTAATAGAGTTTGGAAAGCATAAGTTTCTAGTAAGTCTGATAATCCTAGATTCCCAAGGACTGGATGTAATTTTGGGAATGGATTGGATGGCTAAGTATGAAGGAGTACTAGATTGTGCTAACCGTACTGTTGCACTCACAACCCCGGAAGGGAAACGGATTAAATTCAAGTCTAACTTTGAATCAAAAGGGAGTAAGCTAAATTCTCTTAAGGGGGTTATCATAGACAGTGTGCCAATTGTGAGTGAATATCCGGATGTGTTCCCCGAAGAATTACCGAGAATGCCACCAGATAGAGATGTGGAGTTTCTTATTGATCTGCTACCAGGATCTGGACCAATAGCAAAGAGACCAAATAAGATGTCAGTTGATGAACTGAAAGAACTCAAGAAACAACTTGGGGAACAGTTGCAGAAAGGATTTATTCAACCAAGTTCTTCATCTTGGGGAGCACCAGTTTTGTTTGTGGAAAATAAAGATAGAAGTCAAAGGTTATGCATAGATTATCGTTCACTCAATGAAGTGACTATCAAGAACAAATACCCTTTTCCTAGAATCAATGACTTGTTTGATCAGCTAGAAGGAGCTTGTGCGTTCTCAAAGATTGATCTTCGGCCGGGTTATTTCCAACTCAAGATAAGGGAGCAAGACATACCTAAGATAGCTTTCACCACAAGGTATGGATTGTATGAGTATACCGTGATGCCATTTGGTTTGACCAATGCTCCAGCATACTTCATGAATATGATGAACAAGGTGTTCATGGAATTTCTTGATAAGTTTGTTGTCGTTTTCATTGATGACATTTTAATCTACTCCAAGAGCAAAGAAGAGTATGAAGGACATTTACGTTTGATACTTGAGAAGCTGAGAGAGCATAAACTATATGCCAAATTCAGCAAGTGTGAATTTTGGCTAAATTAAGTTGGATTTCTTGGACATGTTGTGTCAGGAGATGGTGTAGCAGTTGATCCTGCTAAAGTTTCAGCTGTAACTGAGTGGGAATCTCCCAAGTCAGTGAAAGAAGTTCGTAGTTTCCTTGGCTTAGCAGGTTACTACAGAAGGTTCATTGAGAATTTCTCCAAGATAGCTAAACCTATGACAGAATTGTTAAAGAAAGACAAGAAATTTGCTTGGTCTGAAGGTTGTGAACTCAGCTTTCAAGAATTGAAGAAGAGACTTGTGACAGCACCAGTCTTGTGCTTACCAGATTTGGAAAAATATTTCCAAGTATATTGTGATGCATCTCATCATGGTTTGGGTGCAGTACTTATGCAAGACGGGAAAGCTGTGGCTTATGCCTCAAGACAACTCAAAACTCATGAAGTGAACTATCCTACTCATGATTTAGAGTTAGCCTCTGTTGTCCATGCACTCAAAACATGGAGACATTATCTTTTGGGAAAGCGTTGTGAAGTGTTCACAGATCACAAGAGTTTGAAGTATATCTTCACCCAGAAAGAAATTAATATGAGACAAAGAAGATGGCTAGAACTCATCAAAGACTATGACTTGAGTTTGCAATACCATCCCGGTAAAGCAAATGTTGTAGCGGATGCTCTAAGCCGTAAAGTTTTTGTGAATGGTCTCACTAAGGGAGAATTGCCAGATGATTTGTGTGCCCAATTTAGAGATCTCAGATTGGAGATTGTGCCTGAAGGACATCTCATGTCTTTGGATGTTCAACCCACTTTGTTGGACAAGATCAAAGAAGCCCAGAAGACTGATAAGGAAATTGAAGAAATTAAGGAAAAGATTGGCAGAGGAAAAGCCAAAGGATTCCATGAAGACGAACAGGGTACTTTATGGCATGGGAAACGTATCTGTGTTCCACAGGATCCGGAGCTCTGGAAACTGATTTTGCAGGAAGCACACAACTCACCGTATTCCATTCATCCGGGTAACACCAAAATGTACATGGATATGAAAGAATGATTCTGGTGGAATAATCTCAAGATGGACATCGCCGAACATATTGCTTTGTGTGATGTGTGTAGTAGAGTGAAAGAGGAACATCAGAAACCAGCAGGTTTGCTTCAACCACTACCTATTCCTGATTGGAAGTGGGACAAGATTGGTATGGATTTCATTACCGGATTACCAAGGACCCGGTCAGGATATGATTCTATTTGGGTAGTAGTGGATCGCCTAACGAAAGTGGCTCATTTCATACCCGTGAAGACAACCTACACAAGTGCTAAGTTGTCCAAGATATATATGAGTAGAATTGTGTGTTTACATGGAGTGCCCAAGAGTATTGTGTCTGATAGGGGAACTCAATTCACTTCCCATTTTTGGAGACAACTACATGAGTCATTGGGAACGAGGTTGGAATTCAGCACTGCTTTTCATCCTCAAACTGATGGACAGACAGAAAGGACTAATCAGATTCTTGAAGATATGTTGAGGGCATGTGCCCTAGACTATGGAGCCAGTTGGGATGAAAGTTTGCCTTACGCAGAATTTTCTTATAACAATAGCTATCAAGCCAGCATTGAGATGGCACCATTTGAGTTTCTCTATGGGAGAAAATGTACCACCCCATTGCTATGGAATGGTGTGGGAGAAAGAAGTTTGTTCGGACCAGAACTAATCAAAGAAGCCGAAGAGAAAGTCAAGTTGGTTAAGGACAGATTAAAGATAGCACAGTCCCGACAGAAGAGCTACGCAGATCCTAAGCGTAGAAAAGTCACCTATGAAGTTGGTGATAGAGCTTATCTTAGAGTGTCACCACTTCGTGGAGTGAAGAGGTTCGGAGTCAAAGGAAAGTTGGCCCCAAGATATGTTGGACCATTCAAGATTCTGAGTCGTAAAGGAGAAGTTGCTTATGAAATTGAATTGCCAGAGTCTTTATCAGCTGTTCATAATGTGTTTCGTGTGAGTCAGCTTAAGAAATGTTATCCAGAAATGGAAGAAACTTCTTTGAAGGATACTATACCTTTGGAAGAGGTTCAATTGGAAAGTGATCTCACTTATGAAGAGAAACCTATCAAGATTCTTGAGACTGCAGAAGGAGTTACTCGGACTAAGACTATCAAGTTCTGCAAGGTTCAATGGAACCACCATTCTGAAGAAGAAGCAACATGGGAAAGAGAAGATGATCTTCGGAAAGAACACCCACACCTATTTGCTAGCCAATCCGAATCTCGAGGGCGAGATTCACCTTAAGGGGGTTAAATTTGTAACATCCCTAAAATCATGTTTCAAACTCATGCATATCATCCATGCATCCATGATCATATGAATTTCATTTCAAACAAATCATTTCAAAACAGAAGCATATATGCTTATTATTTCATGTAAGTTGACTCTAGCCTTAGTGCTATCTTCCAATGAGAAGAATACTTTGTTTTGTTCAGTAAGGTTTGAAATTCAAACTTAGGCACTTTCCAAAGCTTGAGCAAGGTTTTCAAAACAAAATGAGTAAATAAAACCAATTTTATGCCTATAATATATATCACTTAAAGGCTTGGTTTTATTTTTATTTTCAATTGATCAAAGTGTTTTGAGTAAACAGTGGTGTTTGAAACACATTTGAGTGCAAGGTTTGCTGAATAAAAACCTAGAGAAGATTTGAATTCAAACTCTTTTGATTTGGAATTGAAAATCATTTCAGAAAATCAAAACAGAAAAAGAAAAGGAGAAAAGAAATGGAAAAAGGCCAGCGCCACCTAACTAGCCCAACAACGGATTCAGCCCACTAAGCCCACCCGGGTTCCCTCTCTCTCTTTCTCACTCGTAGACGAACCCACCGAGTGACTGACGCCAGGACCCCACCCCCTCTCTGTTTCACTCGCTGACAAGTGGACCCTGCGACCACGTCGTCGTCGTCAATCACGCGCGGCCGCGACGCTCGCTCCGCTGTTACCTCGCCGCAGTCACTGCGGGCTTAATTGCCATTGATTCTGCGCTTAATCGCCGCTCCCCTTCTGCCTACATAAACCCCTCTGCACCGCGGCCATTTCCCCTCACCTAGCGCCACCTCTCCGCCACCAGGCTGCCCGCAATCTCCCTTGCACCTCCGCAGACAGACGCACTCCGGCGACCAATCTCGGTGAGTACTGACCGCCCCTGCCTCTGGTTCAAACCATCATAACCAGCATGTCCTTGTGCGCCCACTGATGCCCTCTGTTTGCTTTCTCGTGACCCAGAGCGACGTCTTTGTCCACACCCGCGAACACCTGAGCCGCCGCTCGACTCCGACATGCGATTCAGGTAAAACGAGACCGCCCCTTGCCTCCCCTTTGATATTGTCTTGATCGCTAGGCCCTTTGACATGCGATTCAGGTAAAACCATCTGGCTCGTGCTAGGTCGACGCAGAACCTCGGCAACGTCTTCGACAGCAAGCATCTGACGCCGCCAGCAACTTCGACGAGCTCCCTCGGCCACTATAGCGTGCCCCTTGACCAGCCATCGCCACCTTGAGCATCAGCAGCGCTCGGCGAGCTTGGTACGCCCCTTCCCCCTCTCCCGCGCGACCTAGAACGCCGGTAGCAGTTCTGACAGAGGCGTCGCCGCCTGTTGCCGCCGCCAGCGCCGCCACTGGATGGTCAAGTGCTGAGCGCCGTTAGATCTAGATCCTGCGGATACGATAGAACCTAGACGAAGCGGTACGATTCAATCTGAGCCGCGCGATTAGGTTAGATCCAGCGGCTCAGAAGCGTGATCCGACGCGAACCGGTATGCGCCAATTAGAAAGTGACGCGTGGCCAGGAATTAGGTTCAAAAACAGAATTTGAATCTATTAGATGTTTGAATTTGTTTTAGCCATAACTTTTGATCCCCATGTTCAAATTTGACAAATTTTATATCAATGGAATCAGGAGAACAAGCCCTTTTCAAATATGCAATGTGTTTAATGTTTTGGTTCTGTTAAAATGGTTTTATTTACAGAAACATGTGTAGAGCTATTTTGACTATATGAATTATTTGAGAAATGTTTTAGTGTTTAAATAAATGTTGTTTGGCAAGTTTTGAACTTGTTTGTGAACCAGTACTATGCACTTGCTTTGTTGAGTTTAGAAAATCATCACATATCATGTTGCATGCATTCATATATTTTTGCTTGTATTTTATTTGTATGTGATTTGTGGCTATGATTTTATGTGTAGATTTTGGTGCCAATAGTGATTGTGATTGTGAGGAGTGTATCTAATCTCCAAACTACCAAGGCAAGTGGTGCTTCATGATATTTTATCCCTATGTTTTCTACTAAGCATTAGAAATATTTTTACTAGTCTTGCATGTTATATTTTGCTTATATGCCATGTTGGGAAATCCTAGTAGTTGTAGAATTGCTAGGAAATTTCTAAGTTAAAGATGCTTATCTATGCCATGCTTAGCCTAGCTAGTAGCAACCAAGGGTGGTGAAATATACATGTTATGATAAAAATATTTCTAAGTCTTTGGACTTATGTTTTGCCTAATAAAACAACTAAGTGAATGAAACACCTGGGTGGAATGTAAGGAATGGTTTATGTTGAGTGGTTACACAAGGCCCATTTTTATGGTTTACCTTGTGTATCTCACTTGTGGAAAGCCACCCAGGAACAAAGGGATTTGAGAGGCCAAATGTTAAGAAGCTTCTAGTGCAACCACTTGGCAATATGGGCTCTGCCTGGATCTCATAGGTTGCTAGAACTTAGCCATTTGGACAGTTGGTGGTAGTGGGAATGATAGGTTGGAGCGCGTCCATTTGGTCTAAGGGAAGGCTTCTGAAAGGTCCTGTCTTGGTGAAAATCAAGGCTTGTGGGGAATAGCTTCTCATCATATTGCTGCGGGTACGTTGGGTATATTAGCGGGTTTATTCCATCTTAGTGTCCGTCCGCCTCAATGTCTATACAAAGGATTACGTATGGGCAATATTGAAACTGTACTTTCCAGTAGTATCGCTGCTATTTTTTTTGCAGCTTTCGTAGTTGCTAGAACTATGTGGTATGGGTCAGCAACGACCCCAATCGAATTATTCGGGCCTACTCGTTATCAGTGGGATCAGGGATACTTTCAGCAAGAAATATATCGAAGAGTTAGCAATGGTTTAGCCGAAAATCTTAGTTTATCAGAAGCTTGGTCTAAAATTCCCAAAAAATTAGCCTTTTATGATTAACCTCTGCAGATGGAAAAATCTAAGTACTTATCCATGTCCCTGGAAAAGGACAACTTGAGCATCAAGACATGGAAGCTATCAAGAATCTCCTCATCCTAATTTCTAAGTAAAACTTGTGGTTGAACAAGGGTGAAGGACCTCAATGTCTATTGGTGGTTCCTTGGGAAAAGTTTTGACAAAGAAAAACTTAGTGTTTTCAACTAATAGGCAAAACCTATTTTGAGCAAAGCAAGCCTAAGCTACACTTAGCCAAATTGCATATAGTATCTAGTCCACCAAAAATTATACTAAGGTATCACTTGCCAATACTATTTCAATGTATTGACCCACTATGGCTGTAACTTGTGATGTTGCAGGTTACTCTGATGAGGATTGGGAGTCATGAGTCTACACTCAACATGTTTGCCTGTGGCACATGAAGATGAAGACTTTTATCTATTTACTTATTTAAACTCTTGTAATAGGCCTGTGGCCATGGAGTTGTAAAGACTATGTTGTCTCTGGAATGACTGTAATAATGACCTTTGTTTCTGTGTACTTCATCTTAAACCGTGGATGCTAGCATTGATCCAGGGACTAGCATTGCAATCACAGGGATCCTTTTCCTTTATAAAGGAGGGATCTTACAGGTCTACACCGGAGATTCCGGTCTATCTCTGGACTAGCCTCCGGATCGCCCATCTGAATGTCCTGGACCAGCCATGACCCAACTCTGGCCAGAGACTCCGGTCCTCCAACACCGGAGACTCCGGACTGAGCCAGGAATGGAGATTCCGGATTAGCCTCCGGACCTTGCTCCGGACCCCCCATACAGAATGTCCCGGCCGAGATTCTGAAGCCTCCACCGGGGATAAATCCGGAAACTCTGGACCACACCGGAGACTCCGGTCTGGAATTTCCAGAACTCTGTCACTCTTGCAGTAATCTTTCCCAAGTGTGAGGGTACTTTTCACTTATTATAATACCAACCTGTGGACAGTGACAAACTGTAAAATGATCTACTTGTTGTTAACGAACACCAAAAGTGATTATGACAATAAATGTCCTTTCAATCTCCCCCTTTTTGGTGTTCGATGACAACAAGTGATTTTGCATGGAATAAATATATGGGGCTCCCCCTGACTATGTGCAATAAGGTAAATAGGTAAATCATGCAAGGTAGATAGTATCAAGTATAGCACACATAAATCTCACATGAGTTACAATATATAGTGCACACAAGCACATAGTCACACACATGAATGGAAAATAACACACATGAAGTTCAAAGTTCGAATATGGCAAATGAAAGCAGATAGTAGCAAATCCAAAGCCCAAAACCATGCAAAACGATGAGAATGTCTTCTCCCCCTTTGGCATCAGTACGCCGAAAAGGGAAAAGACCTAAGCTAGCGCCCCAGGAACTCAGTAGTCCTCGTCATCCTCGTCCTCCTCCTCCTCATCCTGGTCATCACCACCCTCACCATAGTCATCATCATCATCCTTGGGTTCTGCAGGCCCTTTGCCGTGAGGGCGAGAAGAGGAGGTACCCTGGTACCCGAAACCGGAGGTGCCATCAGCAAAGGTCTTCCAATCCACCAGGCTATCCTGTTGGGCATTCCATGCCCCAAATGAGAGTGTGTGGTCAAACTCTATGGACTACTGAGCACCATGCTCATCATTGTATTCATCCTCACCTTCCTCATTATACCCTTCACCTTGTTCCTTGATCTCCTTGAGGAGCTTCTCAACGCGACAGTTGCTTTGGTAGGATGCATGCTGCTGCTTACGGATGTCAACATTCATGTAGCACAGAGTCCTTTCCCAGAAAGAGGCCTTCTTGACCTTCTCATGAACATAGTCCTTGGTCATGGAAGGCATAGGTGCATTGGAGGCATTCTTCCTCCAAACTCTAGGTGGAGAGGGTGCCCGCTTAGTCTCAATCTCCTCATCATCATCGTCATAGTGATGCCTAGGAGCAGGCCCCATGCGCCCCTTCTGCTATAGTGAGACCAAAGCATGCTCAGTGAGATGTGGGGCAGTGCCAAGTGGATAATTGTGCTCCTTGGAGTTGATGAGCCTCATAACCAAAGGTGCATATGGAGGAGACTTCTTGTAAAGAATAGCATGGAACATATCCTCAAAAATAAAATCCATCACATCAATAGGTTCAGCATCTGCCTCTGGTCCAGCATTGTAGATCCGGAGGGTGTGATACAGAAGGTTGACAAGCCCACCCCTAATAGCATCGTCATTCCCAGCACTTAGTGCAATGGTATGACAGAAAATTCTCAACATTAGGTTGTAGAGAGTCTTGAGTCCCTTGGACCCCCCCTACAACACCCTCGCTGCCATACAGAGGTGCCAGCTTCATCTTGTTCTCACCCAGAGCTGCAGAGTGCATACGCAGCCCAACGGGAGTGGATACTCCATGAAAGGTCTCAAAGATTACGTTGGCAAAGTCATGGAATGTAGCTGTGCAGCGAGTGGTGCCAGACATCCAAACCATGGTCCTGTCTTGATCAGACTGAAACACAACGGTGGCATAGAACTGCTGTACAAGGTAGATATTGTAGTCTTCATGCAGCTCCATCAAGTTATACAGTCCCAGCTTCTCACAGATCCACAAAGCATCGTTGAAGTAGGGGCTGAGACGCATCTGCTCAACACTCATGAACTTCTGAGGGCAGACAGGTGATTTGGTGAGCACACCATACACATCCTTCATGAACACAGCATGTTCCTTCCTCCAGAAACGAGGGTCTTCGCTGGTACGAGGCATCTCATAAAAATCAGTCTTTCTCAATTCACGGTACTCCTCTTTTGAAATTTTGGCCAAGGACTGAAGGTTGTCATATTTGGCCTTCTTGGCACGGTCCTCTTGTTCAGCCCTCTCCTGATCCCTCTTCAAATAAGCTGCATCACGTGCCTGCTGTTTATGGTTGGACGGAGGCACGATAAACTGACCCTGAGCTTCATCATAGCGAGGAGTGCGCCTTTGTGACTTGGCCTTGGTACGACGAGGACGATTAGAACCATCACCTGAGAGCAGCAGTGAGGGAGATAGCATGGAGATGAGTATATATGTCCCAATAATGCAGTACAAGAGCTTTGATGCATTTCTGGTCTGTTTTGATTCACCACACACCGGAGACTCCATACCTCATACCGGAGTCTCTGGTCCTGGGGACCGGAATCTGCGGCCTGGACCGGATTCTCCGGACCTGGGTCCGGAATCTCCGGTCGGGAGGCTCGGGCATGAGCTTGGGAGATGCAGGTGGGGGTGAATCTAGTAGATAGGGAACTGCAACAAGGCTAAAGTACTACAGTGCATGCAAACAAGTGATTCCAATGAACAAATCAACACCAATCCTCAAAACACATCTAGAGATGAACCCTAGGAGAAAAAGTAGAGGAGAGGTACCAAATCTGTCCATGGGATCAATTCCTTTGGTGGGAATGACCCAATGGAGGAGAGGAGAAGGTTGGCCAGCAGCATGGCGGATCCCAAGGGCTTCTTGACCTCCTGGGAGGAGTTTTGGAAGGGGAGGCGATGGGTTAGGAGGAGGGAGACGGGGTGAAGAATGAGTAACTGTTGTACCAGTTCACCCCGTCCCCTTACTATAAGTGGGAGAAACCGTCTGGACCGGAGACTCCGGTCTACACCGGAGACTCCGGTGCATGTGCACCGACGACTCCGGTCCTCCTCGACCAAAAGTTCCAGGAAAGGTGTTTGGGGACATATATGAGAGATAGACAGGTTTAAGATAGGGAAAGGGCTTGGGTTGAGAAATCAAACTGTGAAGAACCAACAAGAGCCATAGGAATTCACACAAGCATTCTGAAAAGCTCCAAGAGACTAAAATCAAGCAAATGACAAACATGAGTAAGTACCAACCTCTTCGAATGAGAGAGGGTGGTGGCCTAGGCCACCATATTTGAGTATACTCGTCTTGGCACCATGAAGATATATCTTGGGTCCATTACCGAAACTCATCATTAAGCTCACATATCACAAAATGATATTAAGAGGAATGATTTTGATTGCTTTGGGCATAATGGGGGAGGGATAGTCCAATCAATTAGGACCGCACTCCCCCTATATCCATGCCTACACCTAGACCAAATATGGGTCAAATCATAGGTGAGAATGCAAGATAATCAAGTCAAGCTCTGTGAATCTACGATATTTAGTTCATTCCTCAAGTAGCAAAACCTTGCTTCATCTAGTGGCTTCGTGAAGATGTCGGCAAGTTGATCTTTGGTTGACACATATGATAGATCAATATAACCTCGAGCAACATGATCTCTAATGAAGTGATGGTGAATCTCAATATGCTTTGTCCTTGTGTGATCCACCGGGTTGTAGGTAATCTTGATGGCACTTTCATTGTCACATAGAATAGGCACTTTGTCACAATGGACACCGTATTCCTTTAAAGTTTGCCTCATCCATAGCAATTGGGTGCAAGCACTAGCAGCTGCCACATACTCGGCTTCGGTGGTGGAGAGAGATATACAATTTTGCTTCTTAGAAGACCAACATACCAAGGACCTACCAAGGAATTGGCAAGACCTTGATGTTGATTTTCTATCATCCTTATCACCCGCCCAATCCGAATCCGTGTATCCACAAAGAGCAAATGTTGAGCCTCGAGGATACCAAAGACCATAAAATGGGGTATGAACTAAATATCGAAAGATTCTCTTGACCGCCATTAAGTGGCTTTCTTTAGGAGCCGCTTGATATCTTGGACACACACCTACACTCAACACAATATCGGGTCTAGATGCACAAAGGTAAAGCAAAGAACCAATCATAGACTGGTATACCTTTTGATCCACATCTTTACCATTTGGATTTTGTTCTAGATGAGTCTTTGTAGGCATGGGAGTAGGAGCTCCATTTAAATCTTGCATTTTGAATCTCTTGAGCATATCTTGAGTATACTTGGCTTGATTGCAGAATGTCCCTCCTCTAACTTGCTTGATCTCAAAACCAAGAAATACTCTCAACTCCCCCATCAAAGACATCCGGAACCTACTAGTCATAAGCTTTGAGAATTCATCATTAAAAGCTTTGTTAGATGAGCCAAATATAATATCATCAACATATATTTGGCTTACAAAAAGCTCCCCATTGACCTTCTTAGTAAAAAGAGTGGGATCGATTTTCCCAACCTCAAATCCACGGTCAAACAACAACTCTCTAAGGTGCTCATACCACGTGCGGGGGGCTTGCTTGAGCCCATAGAGCGCCTTATCGAGTTTGTAGACATGGTTTGGAAAGTTAGGATCCTCAAATCCTGAGGGTTTCTTTACATATACCAACTCATTTAATGGACCATAAAGAAATGCACTTTCTACATCCATTTGTTGCAACTTAAAGTTATGATGTGCCGCATAAGCAAGAAGGATACGGATGGACTCAGGCGAGCCACGGGTGCGTAAGTCTCTCCATAGTCAATGCCTTCAATTTGAGAGAACCCTCGTGCAACCAATCTAGCCTTGTTACTTACTATAATTCCATGCTCATCTTGCTTGTTCTTGAATATCCACTTCGTTCCAATAACATTGCGGCAATCCTTTGGCTTCTCAACTAACTTCCATACTTTGTTTCTCTCAAAGTTGTTGAGCTCTTTGTGCATAGCTTCTAACCAATCCGAATCTTCAAGAGCTTCCCACACTTTCTTTGGTTCAATCATGGAGATGTGTGCTTGGTTTTCACTGAACCTCATCAATTGTGCTCTTGTGGAAATGCCTTTCCTTAGGTCACCAACTACATTTTGTAGAGAGTGGTCTCTTAATTCCAACATTCTTTCATTTCTAGCTTCGCGACGAGAGTGGATCTCCGTGTTGTTTCTTGGGGGATCCTCTTCATCATTTTGGTCCTCGTCTTGACCATCAACTTGACCTTGATCATCATTGGAATCATTCTCTTCATTGAGAGGCAAAGATTAACCTTGGTCTTGATCAAGTGCTCTTCTAGCATAAATTTGAGCTTGTCTCAAAGCAGTTTGTACGGATCTTCCTTGAACAATTGACTTGGCACCACTTGACATCCTTGAGAATGAATCAAGCTCCTCTTGACTAGAGTCATCACTAAGATCAACATGTTTAGGGTCCACATCTTGTCTTTGGCTTGAGTCATTTCCCTCCTCGGTGGATGGAGCATGTGGAGGTTGTGAAGATGAGGGACCCACTTGAGTGGAGCATAGTTCTTCTCGATCCGCCATAAGGGGTTCCTCAACGGGGCGGATATATCCCACACCCATTCTTCCTATGGCATCCTGAGGCATTTCATCATCTGCATCATAAGCATCAACACGCCCCCCTTGGGGACCATCATATTCTTCGAAGGTAACACTACAAGATTCTATGACGGCTCGGGAGATCTTATCATAGATTCTATAAGTGTGAGACCATATCCAACAAAAATACCATCTAATGCTTTAGACTCGAATTTGGACAAACGAACACCTTTTATGAGATAGAAACACTTACAACTGAACACCCGGAAGTAAGATATGTTGGGCTTGTTACCGGTAAGTATTTCATATGGACTCTTGTTGATTTCTTTGCGGAGGTAGAGCCGGTTTGAAGGATGGCAAGCGGTGGAGATGGTTTCGGCCCAAAAGTTGTATGGAGATTTAAACTCCTCCAACATGGTCCTATCCATCTCAATAAGAGTCCGGTTCTTCCTTTCGGCCACACCATTTTGTTGAGGGGTGTATGCAGCGGAATATTGATGTTTTATCCCCTCATCACCAAGGAAATCATTCAAAGTGTAGTTCTTGAACTCGGTGTCGTTGTCACTTCTTATAATCAACACAGGAAGATTGTATTGACGTTGAACCATGTTGATGAAGTCGATGAAGGTCTTTTGGGTCTCACTCTTCAACTTGAAGAAATATACCCATGAATATCTTGAAAAGTCATCAACAATCACCAAACAATATTTCTTCCCACCAAGACTTGCATGAGATGGAGGACCAAAGAGGTCCACATGGAGGATCTCCAAGATCTTGGTTGACTTGATGCGGTTCTTAGGCTTGTGAGGAGCATCATGCATCTTCCCTAGAACACATGCCCTGCAAACACGATCTTTGGCAAAGGAAACATTTTCTCTTAGTCCAACAATATGGCCCTCCTTGTAGGTAATTTGCAAAGTTCTCATATTTACATGGGCTAGTCGGCGATGCCATAACCAACCCACATCGGCCTTTCTGAATAAGCACATCGCATGTAGTGTCTTGCCTCGAAAATTCCACCACATACAAGTCATGCTCGACGTACCCAACGAAAGCGACCTTGAGAGACTTGCTCCACAAGAGGACCACAATATCAACATCAATAAAGACAGCAAAGCCCATATTTCCAAGAGCACAGACTGAAAGTAAATTGTATCCAAGGGTCTCAACAAGCATGACGTTCACGAGTGTAATGTCGTGAGCAACCACTACCTTGCCGAAAATCATTACCTTAGACTTTGACTTGTCGGCATATGTCACGGTGATTTGATCATCATTTGTCTTTAAGTACTTGACAATAGACGAGCTTCCTGTCATATGACTCGTGCAACCACTATAAAGCACCCACTTTGACCCTCCGGAAGCATATGTCTACAAAATATCAAGCTAATTTTTAGGTACCCATTTTTCAATGGGTCCTCTTTTGTTAGCAACAAGGGTCTTGGGAACCCAAATAGACCAAGCAATATAACCATCATATGGGCCAACATATTGTGCATACACATCACCATAATAATCACGCATTAGAACATAGTGAGGATTATCACTTCCCGCAAAGTCATCATGAGACATAGTTTTACCCCTTGTGGTCTTACTATCCACAATGGCCTTGTTGGTCTCTTGTGAGGGCTTGGCCTTCTTCTTATTGTTGTTCTTCTTCTTAGTTTTGGATACAAAACCAATGCCCCATTTTTCACCACTAGGCCTTTGCTTACTCAAAAGATCATCAATGGACTTGTTGCCTTGTGGGAATGTGGCCTTGGCTAGCTCCCCCTTCAACCTAGCATTTTCTTCAAGAATAGTTTTACTACTAGATGGAATGAAGTTACTAGGTGAGGGAATATTGGTCAATTGAGTTTGAAGCGTTTCATGGGACTTTGTGAGTGACAAGAATTCACTTTTCAAAGCCTTGTATAGTAAATTAAAGTCCTCGGCAAGTTTTTCATGAACCACACCAAACTCAATCTTGTCCTTTTTAGCCCTTTTGCATTTAGCAATAGCATGATCATGTTCTTTGATGAGTTTATTAACAATAATGTCATTGGCATCATCAATCCCTTCAAGTTTTAATTCAAGTGACATCCTAGTCTCTTGTTCTTCTTCTAGAGCATTGTTTAAAGCCTCTAGCTTAATCATGTGTTCTTGCCCAAGTTTACATCTTACATCTAGGAGCTCTTGAGTGTGGGAAAGTTGATCTAAGATGTTTCTAAAATGTATCTTAGCATCCCCTTGTAGGTTAGTCATAAATTCATCAAAAGCAATTAATTCCCTTTTGACATCAAGAGACATCTCATCATCAATTTCATCATTAGCTAGGGGAGTGGAGTGATATGATGAGGATACCTCCGTTCCTATTGCCATAAGGAAAGTGACGTTCTTGATGGGAGACTTCTCATTTGGAGAATCGAAGAGTGAGAATGTCGGAGTAGAAGTAGTGGCTAGAGCCGCCACACCATTAGAAGTTTCCTCTTCCTCATCTTCATCATCTTCATTGTCGGAGGAGTATTCTTCATGAGTGATCAAGACAATTTCTCCCGACTTCTTGTTGATGGGATTCTTCTTGATGAAGGGTTTCTTGTAAGGTGCTTTGAGAGTCTTCTTCAACACAAGCTTACCCCCATGATCTTCTCTCTTCTCATAGGGACAACTAGCCACAAAGTGATAGCGGTCACCACAATTGAAGCAAGTTCTCAATCTAGTGGTATTTTCTCTTTTCCCATTTGCTTCTTCGTTGCATTTCCATCTTGGCCTTGGTGGGGTTCTTCCAAAAGTTCTTTGCATAGAAGTCCATATATTGACTATGAGCAATCTTGACTTCATCGGGGTGGTCCATGGAGAGGCCTTCATCACTATCGTCTCCATCCCCATGGTCCACAACTTTGGCCTTCAAAGCAATGTTGAAAAAATTTCTCATACCAAGGGCACG